>CM074737.1:54543327-55787077 GCA_037367245.1 Phrynocephalus guinanensis | reverse complement strand
AATTAAGCCACTTCAACTGTGAATTTATTTCCCTTTTTGGGAAAACTAATGAGCATTTTTTCCATTTTTTTCATTAGTTCATCTCCACCCTTCCTTCTGCTTGTATATCTTTTCTCTCTCTCTTTTTAAATCTGCCAAACATGCAAATCAAAGAATTCTCCATGAAGGCACGAACCTGACCCTTCAACAGCAGTTAACACAAAGAACAGCTCCTCATCTTTTCATTGGCTACAGATTTACCTTGGTGCTCTCTAATCAAAGCCTATCTCAAGTCGTTAATGGGTGTAATGCTAAATGATCATAAATGAGAGATGCTGGTTTTGGCACAAGCCATCTGTTGAATTCTTTGATTTTGCTACCTATTACATACTGCTTCACTTCCTTTTTTAAAAAAAGTGCTCCATGTGTCAAGAAAAAGTTCTGTTATTGTAATGTAGGAACTACATTAAAACATGATACACTCTTACCTGTAATAGGAATCTGTGGAATTCTGCGCAGTAAAATATGCTTTACAATAAGTAATACACTTCCCCCTTCCTTACCTTTTCCACCACCCTTTAAAGGCAGACCCAAGATACATTTTTTGCATCATACTAGAGAGAGCACTAGAGCGTGCAAAAGTATGACTGGGCTCTCCAACAGTAAAAAAGCTTTCAGTAGTTCAGACAGAGATGAAAACAGATTGTTGTTTTTCTGTTCCGTCAAGTTGGAACAGACCTTTCAAGATAAGTGAGATATCTGAAGAGTGTTTGTACCTATTGCACTCCCCCAGAGAGTTTCCATGGCCAAATGGGGATTTGAAGCCTGTTCTCCAGATCCTAGTCCACCATTCTATCCATTACACCACACTAGGAATTACAAAAGCAATTAGAAAACAACATAAACTGACAACAGGTTATTAGAGTTGACTAACTATAGTAGCCAGTTGAACCAACTAACTTGTAAACCAAAAGCAGAATGTTTCAATGTCATTTAAAGGTAAGAGCTTTTGCTTAGAAATTATCATATGTTTATTAGTTTAAATTGAAGTGTGTGTGTGTGTGTGTGTGTGTGTGTGTGTTGTTGTTGTTGTTGTTGTTGTTGTTGTTGTTGTCCTAATCCACAGAAATTATACAAGCAGTTTCCAAGATGATAGCCCTTTCACAGATAGCAAATCTAATCCAAACACATTTTCCAACCTCAAAACCCAATTTAATGCTTTCTCCTTTCTGCACAGACAATAAAACTCTATGCAGAATTAGCATTCTGAGAATTTAACTTGTTTGCACTACAGTTGTTATGAAAATGGAACACTATGCTGTCTCTAGGTTGGATGAGACTTGTCAGCCATATTCACAACTTTATAAGTATTACCCGCTTTGTAACAGCCGTTGGTAATGAGCCTATGTGCGTGAGTATTAGCTCATGTTCTGGGTACACAGCATGTTGTTCTGAAAACTATAACATTACTTGTCGCACTATAAAAACATGGTCTAGAAAATTAACTGTGCTAGCAAGCTAAACCTACCCAGCAATTAAGATCTAGCCAGGGGGCCCACCTGAGCCATTCCTCAAGGAGGTGAAAGGGATGGCTTGTAGGAACAGGGCCTTCTCGGCAGCTGCCCCCAGATTATGGAATGCCCTCCCAAGTGAGACCTGCCTGGCGCAAACGTTGATGACATTCCGGTGCCAGGTAAAAACATTCCTGTTCCAGAAGTTTTTTTAACTGATTATTGTGGGTCCTGATGGCGATTTTAGTGTAGTATTTTAATATATTGTATTTATTGTATTGAAACGTTTTATTGTTTTAATTTTATTGCAATTTTGATGTTTCAATTGTCATAATTGTTTATTTTGATTGTGAGCTGCCCAGAGACCCTTTGGGTAGTGGGCAGCATACAAACTATATAAAATAAATAAATAAATAAATAAATAAATAAATAAATAAATAAATAAATAAATAAATAAAATCCTAAAATTATTAAAAGGGAAATTTTGGACATTTCCTTGCAGCTACTATGGATGCAATATCTGATACTCATTTTCAGAAAGACCTGTTCCAATCTGTGGAAGCAATGGTTCACATAAGTTAATGTGGTACCTCTGTGTTAGAGCTGGTCAGAAATGAATGGAAAGGAGTTTTACTCCTTATTTGAATATGGGAAATAATTAATCTAAAATTAAGCTGGCCACAAAATCAGGAGGACAGTCACACTTGATGTGAGAAGTAAAACTCACAACCGCACCCTTGATCTATATCCACCTGTGGCTTGAACCTTACTCTCACAACATTACACTGCAGTAACCCTTGCTTTTTCTTTAGGTATATGGGATGATGGCTCATTTCAATTTTCTGATCTATACTTCAAAAAAGGCCTAAGAAGATAATTGTACAATTCATTTAAATTCAGAGTCCAGAAGGACTGTGAAAATCTACAATTGTACATTTAACTTGAAGAAACTATGCTGAGAAAATTGGCATTATGCATTTTCAAAGCCTAGGAAGTTATTTTTAACATTGTTTTATTTCCATTATTCATTTCAGTATTTTAAAAAACAGTTTGCTGTTGGTAGTGTTTAACAGCGCTTAAAATATTGGCTCAAATCCTCTTTCCCACCCACTGCTGCAGTAGCACAAACCGTGTAACCTTTGCAGATGAATTGCCCTAAGCCCAGACACAGTGTGCAATTGCAATTTCATAACTTGGGGCAGCTTGACTCCAAAAGTTATGCTATTTTCCGTACCTGTGCAAGAGAATTTTGGCCATTGTGCTACTCTTCATTTTTCTGCTACTTGTTCTGCTCCTGGATACTTTTCCATGTTAATTTAAAACAACAATAACAACAACTCCTAATAACTATTCTGAGAATTAAAAGAAGCTAGAAAATGCTGTCAAATGCTTGTATTGTAAAACAATTTAAAGTGTCCAGAACTATACTGGTGTTTGTGTAACATGTTGTGCCTTGCTGCTGCCAATGTGCACGTTATTGGGATGTATCTCAGTTGTGCATTCAGACATGTGACTACTAGGCCCATGACCAAGATTCGCTGTATGCCCCTGCCAATCAGCTGCGACACACTACACAAATCTTACACAAACACCAGCAGGATTCTGGTTAATACTTTTGAAAAATCACTTTTTAAAAATTGAAATCCATTTCTTACACCAAAAGAGTAATCTAGGTTACATTTGAAATCAGTGCCCAAATTTCCCTCCCCTAAAGGGGCACACTATTACAAATTACTATGCTTAAATCCAATGTATACCTTTCACGTGAGGTTCCCACAAGACATGCCACCATGTATTTAGTGTAGTGACATTGCCTGTATCTCCAAACAAAAGCTGTTCTGTTTGGGATCAAGACTATGCCAGAATCTTAAAGGCTTTCATTTAGTCAAACTGAAGCTATAAGATTACATGCAAATCTTCTGAATCTCTGTCGTGTTTTTAATCTCCTGTTTCATTTTGTGATTAGAAGAGGAAGATCTGATTAAGATGCCAGTTGTGAAATATATGCGAAAATATTTCCCTCCTTGCTCCATAGCAGTACATGTCAGGTCAAAACCCATCTTTCAAGCTGATTTGGGGTCACTGAACTATGGTGGTTAAGGCAGGTTACCTTTCTAAGCCTACAAAACCAAGGGTGGAATCACACTGTTACATGTAACTTCTGACCTCCCACAAGTGTGAATAAGTGTCCTATTTTCAGTCAGAAAACCAGGTGAGGTCATCTCACGAGAGACCGAAATGCAATAGCATCAATCATCCTGTCACGACATAAACCATGATGTTTCAGTGGGACTGCATTTCACCATATAATAATGTTAGTCAATTCAATTTACATGTTATACTCATCACTCCCCAGAACTCCCAAATGATATATAATATATTTTGTCTCCTTTGCAAATGCATATGTGAAGAAGATTTGAAAAATGCCCCAGGAGCAGCAAAGTTTAAACTATTGTGCCATTTGCGGAAGGACCGTTCCCTGATACTCTACTAGTACTTACTAGAATGCTCTGTTAGAGTTAATACTTCTGCAAAAGAATATTCAGACTGTGGCTTAGAAGTTTGTCTTAAATTACGCTCGGTTTTGTATGCAGAAAGACACCTACAGATTAACCATGCAGGCACCCTCTTTAAATTAGCTGAGCCCTTCTTTCTGTGTGGTATATGTTTCTGCTGGGCCTCTACTACCATTGTTTTGAACAGGCTCCAAGCAGTCTGGAGAGACTGGATTCTTTTTACCTTCCCTTTCAAATTCTTTCTAACTAGTCTCTGGCAAACCACTCCAGTATTCCTGCCAAAAAAAATCCATGGACATGGGGTCATGAATAGTCGGTCACAACTGTAACGACGCAACAACAGTCTCCTCATCAGGGGGAAGTCTGTCCTTCAGAAACCAAGGGTTTTTTGTATCAGATTTGCTTGACAATCTCCCGCCAACATGCATGGGGAAAGAAATCACAGCATGGTCACTATTACCCGGCAGCTCAGTGAGATTCACATCCCTAACCAGGTCCTACGTACCACACAATATTAAATCCAGAGTCACCTGTCCTCTGGTGGGCTCCATGAAAAGCTGCTCTAAGCACAGTCATTTAGCATTTCAAGAAACCCAGTCTCTCTTTCTTGCTCCAAGCACACATTGACTAGTCAATGTGAGAATAATTGAAGTTCCCCATGAGAAATGGTACAAAAATGCTAGAAGGCAGATAAGACAGTTAGCTATCTGGATTTGGGGAGAGATAAGAAAGCGTCTGAAGCTGATGAATTCCATTTCAAAACTGGGTTGTAAATTAACTCAGCTGTACCCTAACTGGATACTATAGCAGATGAGAGAGAACTGTCTGCTAGAAGCTTCCAACAAAAACCAGTTTTGATTGTCCATAGGTTAGTAATCCAAGGAGCTACAGAAAAAGATATAGAATTTGAACTATGTTTCAGTAGAAGGGCAACCTGGAGGTTTAGTACATTGTGTTTGTAAGAACTGACACTCTGTTTTAGCTCATAAGCCCCAATAAGTCCTCCAAAGTTAACTTCAATAAGATAGCTTTCTTATTTTCTTTCTGGAGGAGTTTCTTTTACTTATCAGGACTTTTTATGAGGTGATTCTGTATTCCTAAATTGGCTTATTGATTTTAAAACAATTCTCTATCGCCTCTTCCTACTTCTTTAAAAAAGGTTAAAATCTTCACTTGGAGAGTTTCCTGATGAGTGGCTGGACAGGACTGGATCGAAATTGAGTGGCTCTAGCTACAACTGGCTACACTAACATTTCCCTGAAATTATTACTACTTTTGTGATGTTAGTTTTGTCACCTCTTGTAAAATTGGCATTCATGCTACAGGAATAGAACTATGTTGCATTTGTAGTTCTTGAAGTGAGGGGATACAACAGCCAGCTAACATTGTCCTTTAGGACTCTATGGATGTTGACTGGGTTCTCAAAGAGCATTTTGGAAGTGCTAAGAGTGTGTAAATTCTGCCCATGCTGAGGCCCATTATGCATGAACCAAGACAGAGAAAGCTTACACAAGCACAGCAATATAAATGTTCCCTGCTCTTTCAATATATCCTAATAAGAATGAGAGAACTTGTCATATATTAGCAGGACAGGCTTATCTCACTCAAATGTAAGATCCATTGAGTTCCAGTGGGGTTTGCGTCCAATTACATCTATATGGGACTGCAGAGAATTAAGACAATTAAGGACTACAAGAATTAATAATGCTTTTGAAAAATTAAGAAATTCCACAATGAGGTTTTAAAATGACGGATCAAAAGGTGTCACAGCAAAATGAGGCAAGCTAAGTATTTCTTTTCCATCAAAGATCTGAAATTTGATTGCTCTAAAGGCTTATAATTGCTAGTTTCTTTCATTTTTATTCCAAATGAAAACACAAAGGTATTTGATTACAGAAAATTCAAAATATATATAACATAATACAGTAACCCCTGCCATTTCACGGTTCATGTACTGCGGTCCCGCTATATCGTGGTACTAGAGTACATGCTGGGGCTCCAGCTGATTAGTGCTGGGGTATTTCCCCACCCCAGCACCAATCAGTTGGAGCACATCACCGCCTTCCAGCAGCCAGTGAAAGGCACCACTGCCCTTGCTGCAGGCGCCATTCCTCCCCCAGCCAGCGCCAATCAGCTGCTTGGCGCTGGCTTGGGGCCAGCGCTGTCCCGCAATCTCCATTGAAATGTATTGGCTCAATGTATTTCAACGGAGAAATTTTTCCCCATTGGAATGCATTGGCTCAGTGCATTTCAAAGGAGAAATGGGGAAAAATTCTCCATTGAAATGCATTGAGCCAATGCATTCCAGTGGGGAAAAAATTCTCCTTTGAAATGCATTGAGCCAATGCATTTCAATCTAGACGGCCCCGGATGCCACTCCCCCCCCCCCAGGAAAAATCCCCCAACGCCATCGGCACGTGCTGGTCTGAGAAGTCTCGGGGTGGCACGGGTGGGCGGCGGCAGGAGGTCAGATCCCCCAACGCAGCTGGCGCGTGCTGGTCCGAGGAGTCTTGGGGCTGTGCGGGCGGGTGGCGGCAGAGGGATCTAATAGCGCACTGCCCCCCAGGCCCCACCCAACCCGCATCTGCATATCACGGATTTTCAGTCATCGCGGGTCGGGTGGGTCCCTAACCCCTGCGATAGGCGGGGGGGGGGTTACTGTAGATGGAACTAAAAGAATACACAGATAAAAAAGGATTTTTATGTGTAATGTGTTCAAAAGTACATTATTTCTAAAGTTATCATTACATGCAGAACATATTTTCATGTAATACAAACACGATATATGGATAGACTGACTTAAATCATTTCTGCATCTACTAGTCACATCTGGACGGTTTGCACGAAACATCAGATGTATAGAAGAGTCTGCTTAATAAATGTCTGCATGTTAATGAGAGTACTAGTATTAAATTTCCCCACCATCATGTATAACTAGAAACAAATATGAAATTTGCATTACAAAGCTTTATCAAATAAATAACACATTCTTAAGATCCCAGGAGTAGAACAATTGTTTTCTACCTAGATCCATTACAAGACTGCATTCATGGCCTATGAAAAGATGTATGCATATTCATACATGTGGATAGCTAAGTTGTCCTATCATAAAATGAAATGAAACAGAAGTTTTCTATTTCAGATTCTTAGGTAAATACAGTACATTGCTTGGGAATGCATGTGCAATGGATAACTATCTATCAAAAGCAGATCAAAAACTCTTCCCCAGCTTTACTTGACTACAAGGAAGCTCCTAATTCAACGAGCAGAAAAAGAACAGACTAAATCAACAAATTCACTTCAGAAGGAGAACCTTGCAAATAGATCACCTCAGATTCCCAGAGGTACAACAATTCTCAATAACAATGTATAAAGCAGTGTTCTCACTTTTGGTTAAGTGGGGTTATTGCCCCATTAAAACTGTACTCCTACTGATTTAATCCTGATGGGAATTCCCTAGTAGGCCTAAGAGAAAGACTACTGCACTGCAAGAACCACAGAAAATTAACTGCACTGAAGCGAATTCCAAGTCCCTAACTCCACTGAAGCAAATGTTGTAAAAATAATAATAATAATAATAATAATAATAATAATAATAATAATAATAATAATAATAATAATAATAATAATAATAATAATAATTATTATTATTATTATTATTATTAAGGAGACTTTAGGGAATGGGTGGGGGCCCTTTCCCCCGGTAGTGGTTGCCCCCGCTGGTGGCATCTCCCCAAGGCCACCCCCAGAGAGGCTGAGGGTACAGAGGGGGGCCAGGAGGAGGCACACGGCCCAGGAGAGCCCAGCAAGGCACAGGCCACAGCCCAGCAGTACCAGCACCTGCAGCCCCACCAGGTGGCCCAGCACCGGCCCGGGCTCCCAAGCGCCTTGCCGGTGTGTGAGCAGGGGTAAAAACTGCCCACGGTCAATGCATTGTGCAGGCCTGATTTAAGACATACAGTATTCAAGTTTGAGAACAGGGAATTTGAAGAGGCATCTTACTGCATTAAAAGGCAGTGTTAAAGGTAAAAACAGCATGCAAACAATTAAAAAAATGTCGATTATGAGATATGGAAACTAACATGGAAAACACAGGTATTAATATGAATTCAGTCTAAGTGATAGAATGCATGGTAATCCATCTAAGAGTCACATAATAGGTAGTCCGTCATTCAGGGAAAGCCTGCCTTAAGAGAAAGGTCTTGCCTGCTTCCGGAAAGACAGCAAAGTTGGGACTGTCTTAGCCTCTAGTGAAAGGGAGTTCCAGAGTCTGGGAGCAGCAACAGAGAAGGAAGGCCCTTTCATGTGTTCTTGTGAGAAGCACCTGTGAAGGTGGTGGGATGGAGAGAAAGGCCTCTCCTGATGACCTTAAGACCCAAGCGGGCTCATACTGCCAAAGTTAGCTCCAACTAGAGTAGGTCCACTGAAGTCAATGAAACATCATTTACTTTGATCAACAGTATATTTTCATGGATCTACTCTAGATAGGGCTCCTACTGTATTTAGCCTAAGATAAACATATATGACATTAAAAAATTGTATAGAAAGGAACTCAGTGCTAGTGCATTTCTGTTTTATTGTGCATATGTTGTGCATATTGTGCACATACAGCCTAACAACAAAGAAAAATAAAAAATAAAACTGCATTTCATGCTTGTCTAGGTCTTCCAGCACTCATCATGTTTCAACTAATCTTTCTTCCGATCTCCTTCCTTCTTTCCTTTTGAAGATCAAGTACGAGATATTTCAGATGTTGCAGAATGCAAGCTGGCAGGACATATTTTCCACAATGATTGTAAGGTGGGGAAATGTTTCATCTTCTTCCTTTTACTATGCTATGGAGCAAACACCAGGGTAAACAAAGCACACCTGATGGACCAACTTGTGTTGCGGGAATGGTCCTCAAAAGCTTTGCTGTGAGACCTTCTCCAACCACTTCTGACTTGCCGGACAGCTTCCCATCCTTGCCCACACAATGCCATACACAGGTGAGCTAGGATGAGACAGGTGGAACATTGAATTCTCTGTTCTGTGCTATGGTGCAGCCCAAGCAGAAAAGAGAAGGGCACCAGACACATCTGCTTCTTTCTTCACTGGCGACTAGCCAGAGCCCCAAAACACGCCTCCCTCCCCTGATAACAGCAACCAGGATCTTCAATTGTATCTTTTATAAATATGAAGTCTGATGCCGCCATGGTTGCTAAAATTTGTTCTCTGAACGCTTTATAGAAAGAAAAGCTTGCTGCCTGGCCTCCTTCCAAGCCATTAGAATAGTGAAAATTTATTTCCAAATCCATTTCCTTTCTTGCAACAGTCAAACAACATGAAATAATTGCCAATTATCCCCCCCAAAAAAATCCAAATTTCATTAAGCACAAATATTTGATAAATAAAATAAAGCAACAAAATTCCACACCCTTGATTCTACATGCTGTTTTAACCACTGGACAGCTGGAAGGATCAAAGCTAATGCATTACTCCCTGACTATTCAGAAATTAAACAGTGTACAGCTGCTGCTTTATCACTGCTTAAGGTATTAGAGCTCCTTTAAAAAGCATGAGAAATTGCAGAGAAATCCTCATTGTTTTTCAGGAAATATCTCATCCCATATTCAAATTTATCCCTGAGGTTCACAACAGAGAGAAAAATTAGAAGTGCCTCCATGGTTGGCTTGGCTAGAATCACCAACAAACTGGAATAAGGATGGCTTGAACACATAATCTCGTGCCGTAATTAAATGCAAAGCAGTGCATCATGGAGCATTAAGCCTAACACTTGAATTGTAGAAATAAAAAGACAAAAACAACCCACATTACAAAAGCTTCTCTGCTTGCCAGAGTATCTTTCTCAGTGTAATGCAAGGAGGAAAAGGGGTACCCAGATTTGTTACTCTCGTACTGTTAAAAGCTCTGTGTGATTGTATTTAGCTTGAAACAGGATGAGCTGTAGTGAGGTCAAGGACATATTTTAGAGGCCCAAGTTCAGATCTCAGCTGGGAACTTTCTGGACAGCCTGCAGCAAGTCCCAGCTCTTCCATCACCACCAAGATGTCAAGGAAACAACATTATTGAGCAGGTGTCTCATGGCTGTTTCACCCACATAGAATTTGCTTTGTCCAAGTCAGCTGCTGGTTGTAGCACATATGATCAATCCAGTCTGCATTTCACCACACTTCCAGCTACCCAGTGGTTAAAACACCTCAGCTGTGGAGAAATTGGTGCGTGCATCTTGGACTTTCATGATTAACGAAATATGTGATTCATTCTCATTTCTATATGGAAGGGATCTATCGTCTTGTTTGACATAGGCCACAAATTAAGACTGTAAAGCATTTGGAGTAATACCAGCACATTACAAAATGCTAAACAAGGAAGAACAAGGTTATCTTTCTTTCATTTACCTTTTACAATACTCATGCTGCATTTCCCCCCACAATACCAGAACAAAAATGATCTTAAATGAATATTCTACAGGGAGTAAGTGGCCTGGCCTGGCAGACCCTAGTTTGCTTCAAAGTATGGAACCTCTTCAGTGCTGAGCCTTACTACTGCAGGATAACCCCAAAAGATTTACTCATTCACCACATTTTAAGATCCTTTTGATCATGTTATAAAGTACATGCTGTAAAACAGCATGGAATGTTTTTTCTGGTCTCAGTGAGTTCATGCTGAAACAGCTGCACAGGAGGACAGGGGATTGATTCTGCTTAATCTCTTTCTAGTCTTAGTAAAAGACACTTTTTGTAAAATCAATCCAAAGCTTCTCTATTCTTTGATGGTTCAAATAAAAGAAACTCCCTCTGGAAAATCAACTCAATAAATCAATCTAAAGACATGTAGGCATTAATGGTATGAATATTTCATCTAGGAGATCACTAAATTGCAGGTAGTTTTCATCCTGGAGATAAATTAAAAGAGAATGCACTGCATTATTGGTAAATAGTATTAATGATAAATACATATTGGTTAATGGGAAAACTTAAAATCAGATTAACGAGTATCTCTCTTTCCTTTGAGAAAGGCAGTGACTGTCAAACTCTACTGTGACATGGCTTTCTTTCCCCCAATTTCTGGGTGGGCATGATGTATCACAGTGGATACTATAGCCACTGAGCAAGACAGTCTCAGATCAGTGGCTCATAAACTTGAATAACCCAAGGATTCATGGATTACAATTCCCAGAAGCCTTCACCACCAACTATATTGGCTGGGGTTTTGGAGAATTGCAGGTTACCCAAGGTCGAGAACCACTGTCCCAGATAATGTTACCAAATGACAAGGATAGTTTTGCTACATTGCTTCCACATATTTCTGATACTAAAAGTGATACTAAAAATGCTTCATGTAACTCAGGAGGAGAATCTACTTGTCAAGAGTGTTCCCAATTGATAAGTGTTTGTATGCTCTCAGCAGGGGGAATGCTAGGTGACATTTAAGTCAATGGTTGTGATGATGGGTCCCACAGTCAGCAAAATCAATGACTTCCAAGTTTTGGTAAGTTTTACCATATAATGCACCAACCAAGAATACAAACACCCCACGCGAATCTCAAAACATCACAGAGGAGTTGTTGGGGATGTATTTGGGGTGTGGCGGCTCAATGGACAAAGGCTTCCTAAAACTGTTGGCTGCAAAGTTGGCAGCTCGATGGTTCTAATCCTGAGTGCCATGTAGCGGGGCAAGCTCCAGCTGATAACCCCAGCTCCTGCCAACCTAGCAGTTCAAAAGCATGTAAATGCAAGTAGATAAATAGGTACCACCATAAAAAGCAGGAAGGTAAAACAGTGCTTCCTTGCAGCCATGCCAACCATGTGGTGATAGACTTGCACAACATTAGCTCTTCGGCTTGAATACGGAGATGAGCACCGTCCCTAGTGTCCGACACGACCAGCACGCATGAGCGGGGAGGGGGGGAACCTTTACCTTTTTCTTTGTAGACATGGTTGGTACTCAAATATTCTTCTTAGGAAAAGCACAAATATTTTAGACTGTTTTTCTCCTCTTCAGATACAGATCAAAACTAGATATTAAAGATAGACCGTAACCAGAACTGAAAGCATGATAATGTTGCAGGGAGGTGGCTAAAGTAGCATTGTTATATTTATGAAATCAGATTTCAGAGGAATCCTGTACTTAAGTCCTGAGGACCAATAAACAAACAAAATAAGTCAATTGGCATTGTCCCATGGGTAAAGAAAGTTCATGACCTCACCCTGAAACACTGGAAATAAATCTAGTCCTGGGTGAGGGTTGGGGTGCAGGAGAGATGCACAGCATAGTCACATTTATTTATTTAGCACAGAATGCTTGCAAACTCTTTGGTCCCACCTATCAATTCCCCCCTCTGTGTGCACATGCCTTAGTTTAGCAAATTCAGGTTTGAAAGCATAACATCTGACAATATGAAGGTACAGTATTCCCCAAACAAAAAATAAAGTTGCTTCATTGAGGCTATAAGGGGATATTCTGAGCAAAACATTCTTTAAAAAAATTCAGGGTATAGTCACTAGGTTCCCCAGGATGCTGGAAGTGAATGCAGGCCATGTTTTATAATTTGCTGTTGCCTGCTCTAGAATGAGTAGTGTCTACAATAAAAGCCTCCTGTCACTTTTCATACAGTCCTTACTTCAAAGTAGAATGGCAGAAGGTTTCTGCCCCAAGTATTTTTCTACTTCATACTCTCGACACATATGAACACAGCATTGCCAGAATATATTAAGCAGGCCCTGTGAGGTCACAAAATAACTGCTGGACAGCTCAGTTGTTTAGGTCTCTGGCTGCAAAGCCTAAGTTGGGAGTTCAATTTCCCATTGTTGCTCCTTAACAGAAGCTGGACTCAACGAGCCATACAGTCGCTTCGAGCTCTGTGGTTCTAAGATTTGAAAGCAAAAGCCCACAAGAATACAGTATATATGGTACACATTATGGGTTGCTTTCAGGGTTAAGAAAGGGAAATGGCGAAACCCACTGTCATTTAGGAAACAGGAAATTCAAAATGGCACAGATATTAGGAAAACATGCCCAGGATATGTTAGATATCTGCCCTAGGCAAGGTCTAATAGGACTCTAGACATGGGGAACTCACACTGATTGGAGGAGGCATTTGGCTGATTCTGTAACAGTAACTCCATGCAATAATTTGAATGTGTAATATGAGTAAAGGTGGCCTTTCAGATATGATGGAACTGCAAGTCCTACCAGTCAGGTGGCACAGAAAATACTGAGGGATAATGGGAGAAGACATCCAAAAAGTATTATGGAGGGTATTATGGACACTTACAGCTGCTTTCAGCAAAATTATATTTATTTATTTTATTTATTTTTGAGTATTTTTACCCCAACTTGTAAAAGGACCCAAGGCAGATTACAGTAATGAGGGACAATATGCCAAGCAACCTGATAAGAATGAATGAAATATAAACAGGTACAATATAGTGTTGTGAACACCTTGAGAAACATAACATATGGGAGCAATTAATTCACCCTAAACTGTGAGTCTTCAACATCTCCATTGTTATATAGCTCCTACTGTTAAGCCTTACCATATGGAAAGTGATTAAGGTGTGCCAACCTTTATTCAAAAGGATCCCTTGTCTCCAAGGAACTTGATAAAGTTCTGCTCCAAGATCCAACCCTTTCTAAGTAAGTTTCCCACAAGTCTCAGATGAAAACTTGTCCAAGGGAAAGAAAGGATTTCCTATAATATAAAAGTGGTGCCATTTATACAGATTTGAGCCATGTTAAGAATTTGCTTTTGGATGTCTAGTTGTTAGGCTTTTCCTGAAGACAGGTGTTGCAATTATTTTCAACACTGACAAATTCCCTTTCAGAAAAATCATTGGGAGTGACACTGCTTCCACATTCTGATATTTCAGACTCTTATGTGACAGGAAGCTTTCCGCTGAAAAGAATGATAGTGATGGCTGTAAAGGAACCTGCATCAAAAACTGCCACCAAGGAAGGAAATGAAGGAATCCACCCTCACCCCACGGAATGAACTCAAAAAGAAGGAATGAGAAAGGAGCATGTTTTTGCCTCCAATCTATGTTTGGGGATGAGTGTACAGCAAAGAGGAGAGGTGGAAAAGATTCTGAAGGGCAACAAAATGAAGATGCTTATAGAGTTTCAGTAGATAAGATTAAAGGGATTGTATCAGATTTGGATAAGAGAAGAGATTGAAATCCAAGCCTTTGAAATCCAGATAGCTTGCGCACAACAAAGATACGGTTGTCAAATCCAGATTTGACGGATGTATTCCATTCCAAGAAAAGGAAACCCCAGCAGCCAGAAGTACTACTATAGATAGCAAAATGACCTTTCCAGTTTATAGATACCATTCCTTAATTACCAGTAGTATGTGGTTTAATATACCGTACTTTTCTTTTTGGAAAAGGAAGAGAAAGAAAAAGAAATAAAGGTATCTTGCAACTATTAAAACATACAGCTTAGAAACAAAAACAATTGAATACAGAGTACACTACTGAAACAACACAGCCCAAGAACAACTGAAGCCAGTATATGGAGGCAAAGACCTTTGTCTTCTGGCAAGCTTCCCCTGAATGACGGACTACCTATTATATGACTTTCAGATGGGTTACCATGCATGATTGCTTAGACTGAAATCATAAGAACACATGTGCTTTCCATGTTAGTTTTCATCCCTCATAATTGAATTTTTTTCTTTTAATTGTTCACATGCTGTTTTTAGATTTAATGTTGCTTTTTAATGTTGTAAGATGCCTCTTCTAATTCCCTGTTGTTAAACTTGAATATCTTTTAAATGTTCTGGGCTGTATATTTTTTCTCAGTATTGTAAGCCACCTTGGTTGCTTTTCCAAAAAGAAAGATGGTGTAAAAATATTTAAATAACATAAAATAAATAAAGCAAAACAAAACAAAGTGTTTCTGCTTATATATTGCCCCACAGTGCTTCATGCAGTCTCTGGGCAGTTTACAATTTAATTATGCAGGCTACACATTGACCCCTCCCCCCCTAGCAGGCTGGGTACTCATTTTACTGTTGGAAGGATAGAAGGCTGAATCAACCAACCATGAGCCTGCTACCTGGGACTGAACCCCAAGTTGTGAGCACAGTTTTAGCTGCACTACAGGCATTTAACCACTGTGTCATGAGGCTCTTAAATAAATAAATAAATAAATAAATAAATAAATAAATAAATAAATAAATAAATAAATAAATGCGGGGGGTGGCATAACAGCTAAAGCACAGAATGAACTTAGACTTGCCACAGAGATTAAACATAGTAAAAAGTTTTTTTTAAGTTATGTCTGCAGCAAAAGGAAAAATAAGAAAATGATAGGGTTTCTGTATGGCAATGATAGCCAATTAATAACAAGAGACAGGGAAAAGGCAGAGCTACTCAACACTGGAGATGGGCGCAAAATGAAAAATGAAATGCTGTTTTTTCATTTTGTTAGGTAACAAATTACTTTCTTACCTAACAAAATGGTAGAATGCATTTCATTTTGTTTTGTGATGAAACACAATGTTTTTCTCTAGGATGAAATTACTTGTTCCAGAAGAAATGGCAGGGGAGTGATTCCAAGTAAGCACCCAAAATTTGGAAAGGTTTGGGGGTCAGGGGGCTGAGTTATTAAGGTCCAAAGGGGGTGCCCCTAGGAGAACTTTCTAATTGGATTCGGAAGCCATTAGCGGCACTGATCACTAGCCCGCAGCTTGGCTTCCAAATCCACATGGAAAGAACTTTAACTAGGGGCATCCCCTTTGAACCTTAATAACTCAGCCCCCTGACCCCCAAACCTTCCCAAATTTCTGGAGCTTACAGGAAAGAGCTTGAGGAAGCTCCTCTGCCATTTTGGTTCTTTAGGACCCAGGGCAGCATAGTGTTTCATTTTGTTTCATAACAAAACTACTTTAAAAATTAGTTAAAATTAAACAAAACAAAACAAAACAAAACACCATTTTCCTGTTTCATGCCCATCTCTACTCAACACCTTCTTTGCTTCAGTTTTCTCCAAAAAGGAAAAAAGAATTCAGTCAAAATGAAGTGTAGATGATGTAGGGCAGGAATTGCAACATAAAATAGGTAGGGAGATAGTACAGGAATACCTGGAAACCCTAAAGAAATTTATGTCTTCTGGGCTAGATGAATTACACCCAAGGTTATTAAAAGAACTGGCAATAATCTTTGAGAATTTCTGGAGAACAGGGGAAGGGCAAATGTTGTCCTTGTCCCCCTCTTCAAAAAGGGAAAAAAGAAAAACCAAATAATTACCACCCAGTTAGCTTGACATCTATTCCTGAAAAGATTCTAGAGCAGATTATTAAGCAGTCAGTCTGTAATTATTTAACAAGCAATGGTGTCATTATGAGAAGTCAACATGGGTTTCTCAAAAACAAGTCATGCCAGATTAATTTGATCTCTTTCTTTGATCGAGTTACAGGCCTGGTGGATGAGGGGAATGATGTGGATGTTGCTTATCTTGATTTCAATAAGGCCTTCAATAAGGTTCCCCATGATATACTTGACAAGAAGTTAAACTGTGGGACAGATAGTGCTACTGTTAGTGAATTTGTAATTGGCTGACTGATTATACCCAAAGGGTGATCATAAATGTCTTCTCTTCAGCATGGAAAGAGTTGACTAGTGGGGTGCCCCAGGGTTTTCTTCTGGGTCTGGTGCTGAAGGAATAGAGAGTAGGCTGATTAAATTTGCAGATGATAGCAAATTGCTCTGTGTTTGTTTGTGTGTGTGGCTAACTCCCAATAGGATGAAATAAAAATCCAAAGCAACTTTGACAGATTAGAGTGCTGGGCCAAAGCTAACAGCATGAATTTCATCAGAGAAAAATGTAGGGTCCGGTGCATGAATTGCACAGATATAGAATGGGAGACACCTGGCTGGAGAATAGTACATGTGAAAGGGATCTGGGAGTCTGGGTGAACCACAAATTGAACATGAGTTAGCAGAGTGATGTGGCAGCCAAGAAAGCCAATGTGATTCTTGTTTGCATCAACAGCAGCATGGTGTCTAGATCAGTGGTTCTCAACCTGTGAGTCCCCAGATGTCCCTGAACTGCAACTCCCAGAAGTCTCCACCACTCGCTGTGCTGAAAGGGATTTCTGGGAGTTGCAGTCCAGGAACATCAGGTTGAGAACCACTGGTCTAGATCAAAGGAAGTGATTGTACCACTCTATTCTTCTCTGGTCAGACCCCATCTGGAGTACTGTGTCCAGTTCTGCAGACCTCATTTTAAAACCTTGAATGGGTCCAGAAGAGAGGATGACAAGGATGGTTAAAGGTCTGGATGAAATGTCTTATGAGGAGTGGCTTAGGGAGCTGGGAATGTTTAGCCTTACAACCTTTTATTTATTTATTATTTACATATATAGACCACCTGACTTTCCCATAGGAAAGAGGCTGAGAGGGGATATGATAGTCATGTTTAAATATATGAAGTGATGTCATATTGAAGAGGGGACAGGTTTGTTTTCCATGACTTCAGAGACTAAGACTTGGAGCAATGGTTTCAAACTACAGGAAAAGAGATTCAATTTGAACCAGAGTGGATAAAAATAAATGATTTTTTAAAATCAGATGTTTATATTTAAATCATTTTTAATTTAATTCAGTTTTTTAAATCAGGTTTTTTAAAATTTAAATGCTTTTTGAGGAACAATCTCTCTAAAGATTGTGTTCTAGTTAAGATATATTATAGTCCAAAGGTTATTCATCATGAAGTTAGTTTTTAATTATGTAGCAAAAGGCTGTATTAATCCATTCACAATGTTTCTCTGATTATTTGGGACAAATTTTCTATCTAGAAGATATTATCAACAATGCTTGGGTTTGCTATTTTCAAAACTGTGCATTTATGTCTGCAATGATAACATGCCTCCTTCATAGCAAATAATTGTTATAAAATAAACATCATAATTGAGAAAAAGACCTTAATCCCATTGTTTCCCTGTAAATCTACATACACAGAATCAAACCCCCTTACCTCTTAAGTGCTATGTTTCAAGAAGTTCATTGAATAGAAGTTTGTTTGGAATGGAATAGGTCTGCACAAGAAGTAAATTTTGAGGAGGGAGAGGCAAGCAGTAAAATGAAAGTGAAACTTTTTGAGCACAGTACTCCATATATTGAGATCTTTATGTGTATAGCAGCCTGAGGGTTATCATTCTCACTCTCTTCCTTGAGGAGAAAAACCTGTAATGGCAGCAGGCTGTCTTCAACCAAAGAAGTACAAGGGGCATACACAAGCAGTGTGATGTGAGATTGGCTTCAACACCCTTCTGAAAATCTACTGCCATTAAAAAAAATTACAGATTTAGAGAGCTGATTATTCATTTCACAAAGCATGTGCACTGATTCAAAAAGCCTGAGGAAGGTGAGGAAATAATAGATGGAAAATAATAGAACTGGAAGTCAGATAATTTGGAGTTTGGGTACTCTCAGGTTCAAATACAGTGGTACATTGTATAAAGGAATTAATTCATTCCAAAAGAAATTATGTTAAGCAAATTTTCCTTTATATACATTTCCCATAGGAATGCATTGAAAACAGAGTAATCCGTAATCGCGACCATTTTTATGTTGTACAGATTTGCCCATAGGCAATTCTGTTAAGCAAATTTCCCCTACCTCCAGAATTTTTCATGTTATACAAACCATTTGTTATAAGAGGGTCCACTGTAATGGCATTAAAGTTATCTCTATGCTCACCATTAGTGCATCCGGCTTCATCAATTCCATTTTCACAGTCTTTTTGTCCATCACATCTCCATGAAGAAGGAATACACTTATTGCTGGAGTCTCCACAGCTAATTTTTTCAGCTAGGCATACTAGTTTGGCTAGGGGGAAAAACACACAATCAAACAGTCAGCCAGTCAATATTTAAAAATAAATATACTCTCATAATCTGCCATTTCAAAAATGCACCACTATTTGTGCAATACAAAATTCTGAAGAGAAGATATTTACAGTGATGGTCCCCACAATTGTGGGAGTCATAACAACCATTATAGCAGTTTAGTTACCCATTAAGAACACACTTTTGGTAAAGCTAGTGGCACTTAACTGTAAATTCAAGAAAATTTGAGCTCTAGATTACAGCAGGAGCAGCCCATAACAGTACACTGCTCTTGGCCCAAACCTGTTTGTCTCTTAAGCTACAGTAAGACCTGTGGTTAAACTCCAAGAGTGTGTGTTTGTGCACATATACACGTGTTTATGGGCAGGTTATACTATTGCTCCTGCTAGATCCTGTGAGCTCCAATTCTTATGTATTAATTGGCCATATCCAGTGTTGCCTTTATTTAGACAGAAATTAAATCTTAACGGACAGCTCTGCCATGAGAACAAAATGAATTCTTCAAACAAACATATGAAACATTCATACAATATACTTTCAGAGTGGCTCTACTTCCCAGAATGTGAGGCATCACCCAGATATTATGCAAATAATTTTACTGGCACATTTTGGGGTGTTTATTGGCTTGCTCGATATTTTTAATATGTGAAGCACAGTGATGTGCTATGAAGCAAAAGCTCTGTTCCAAGTTCTGCAGGCTCAAAAATCTCAAAGCTGCAGTATGTTACGCAATATCATGAACAGTTATAAATTAGAAAAAGAAGTTGCAGCTAAACTCACTGGCCCACATACAACTGACAAAAATATTTAAGACAAGCTGGTAAATGTCACTTTTACCTTTGTGCATATTAAGGTTTCTGTGTAGTTCCACAAAGTGTATGGATTTCTTTGCAGCTATTGCTTTCTTTGCATTGCATTGAGTGTCTGTTTTAATTGTCTTTTTTTGCTTTGGCCTATAACAGTGATGGCGAACGTTTTAGAGACCGAGTGCCCAAACTGCAATTCAAAACCCAGTAATTATTTTGCACAGTGCCAATATGGTAATTTAACCTGTATACAGGTAGCTATGAAGGGGAGATGTCGGGTGCCCACAGAAAGGGCTCCGAGTGCCACCTTTGGCACCCGTGCCATAGGTTCGCCATCACTGGCCTATACTGTCGGAATGGGAGGCAGTTGTATTTGTAAGATGGTTCTTGCCTCTTTGTGTTGTAGTTTCCACCACATGGTTGTCACTGGACTATTGTCTCTGGATGGGTCAATGTGAAGATCACAGATTACCAGCCGGTGTTAGGGAGTGATAGTTTCACATGGGATAACTTGGGTGTCAAGCACTGTTTTAAGGTCTTGTCTCCAGACAAGTATGAAGTTGTCTGGAGACAAGACCTTAAAACAGTGCTTGACAAAACAGTGCTTGTGAAACCATGTGTTGGCAAGTTCTAAGCATCAGAGATGTCAAGGATTCGTTCATTGTGTTTGTTACAAGTATTGAAACCATGCCTGCTATGACAGCTGGAGCCATCCAATCTTTTTCTGTTCTAGGGCCTGTGTAATGCATCACATCTGATGAAATTGCCATGGCGATGAAACAGGTGAAAATGGGCAAGGCCACTTAGAAATTGTGCAACAAGGCCATCTATTTCAGTGGACCCAAGGCATGAAATGGCATTGACATTGCTGTATCACAGTGGTTTCACAATGCTGTGGCAGATGTTGAGCAATTTGATGAGCATCTGGGAGTTGAGTCATGGCTACTGGACTTCTTTTTTTGAGAGATAGAAACGTTTCGCTGTTCATCCAAACAGCTTCATCGGTCTGAATACAGCTAGTGCAAGATACCTTCTTATAGTCAGCTTGACCTCTTGTCCCCTTGTCTGATTGGCTCATAAGATGAACAAAGCCTGAATAGGTTCGTTAGGGAGACATTAGTGTCCATGGCCTTAAGGTAAACAATGGCCTAAGGTGCTGAAACCCATCAAGAATGGGTCCTTAGCTGTCAAGAATGGGTCGTTAGCTGTGACCTGGTGGTGAAGGCACCTTAATTTGCCTGGGTACTGTGGAAAGTACAGCCTGGTAAGTAGCAGCTAGACTATGCCGGAGCCCCCCACCTCTGTTGAGGGAGGGATTTTCAATGCTGACATGAATGGCTTCCCTTACTCCTCTCTCAAACCACCTCTCTTCTTTGTCTAATATGTGTACATCCTCATCTTTGAAAGAGTGGCCTTTTTCCTTCAAATGGAGGTGTACTGCTGATTCTGGTCTTGAGCTGTTACCTCTCCTATGTTGGGCCATTCTTCTGTTTAATGGCTGTTTAGTTTCTCCAATGTAGAGGTCTGAACACTCTTCACTGCATTGGACTGCATATACTATATTGCTCCTTTTATGGTTTGGTATCGGATCCTTTGGGTGGACAAGTCTCTGCCTTGTGTGTTCATGGGTTTGAAATAAACAGGGATGTGGTGTTTGCCAAAAATCCTTTTAAGCTTCTCCGACACTCCCGCCATGTAGGGAATGACCAGGTTCTTCCGTCGGGTCTGGGTCTCAGACTGATCCCTTGTTCTTCTGGGATGGCCCACTGCTTTGTTGAAGGCCCACCATGGATATCCACAGGCCTTAAGAGCTGTCTTCAGGTGCCTGTCTTCCTTCTTCTTGGCTTCTGAGGAGGTGGGGATGCTCTCTGCTCTGTGGCTTAGGGTCCTGATGACTCCTAGTTTGTGTTGTAATGGATGGTGGGAGTCAAACAGTAAGTATTGATCTGTGTGGGTGGGTTTCCTGTAAACTTCTACTCCTAGGCCACGGTCAGGTCTGATGATGACTGCACAATCCAGGAAAGCCAGCCTGTTGTCTTGGGTGTCTTCCCTAGTGAACTTAATATTAGGATCCACTACGTTGATGTGGTCTGTAAAGGCCTGTACTTCCTGCGTCTTTATTTTAACCCAGGTATCATCTACATACCTGAACCAATGGGATGGTGTTGTCCCTGGGAAGGTGTTGAGTGCCTTCTTCTCCACTTCTTCCATGTATAGGTTTGCTACAATTGGTGACACTGGGGAACCCATGGCACAGCCATGCTTCTGTCTGTAGAAGTCCCTCTGTACATGAAATATGTGGTGTTCAGACACAGGTCCAGGAGCAGGCATATCTGGTCTGGGTTGAGGCGGCTTCTGGAGGTGAGGGTGCTGTCTTCTCTTAATCTTCTCTTTACCATTATTAGCGCATCAGTGGTGGGTATGCTGGTAAAGAGTGATGTAACATCAAAGGATACCATGGTTTCCTCTGTATCCAGTTTGAGCTCCCTGACTTTAGAAACAAACTCTTCTGAGTTGTGTACGTGGTGGTCCGTGTGTCCAACCAGTGGGGCTAGGATAGTTGCCAGAAGCCGCCTCAACCCGGACCAGATAGGCCTGCTCAACTTCATACTTGTCTGGAGACAAGACCTTAAAACAGTGCTTGACACCCAAGTTATCCCATGTGAAACTATCACTCCCTAACACCGGCTGGTAATCTGTGATCTTCACATTGACCCATCCAGAGACAATAGTCCAGTGACAACCAAGTGGTGGAAACTACAACACAAAGAGGCAAGAACCATCTTACAAATACAACTGCCTCCCATTCCGACAGTATAGGCCAGTGATGGCGAACCTATGGCACGGGTGCCAAAGGTGGCACTCGGAGCCCTTTCTGTGGGGAATTAAATGCAAATGCCCTGGACAAGAGGTGTAAATTTTCCAGAAATGTTGAAGCCATGGAAATACGAGAAGTCTTTCATAAGGTGTTCATGATATCTAGTTTGAATACCCTTTCATAGACATATTATTTATCATTGTAAAAAGAGCATAGTCCACACTCTAAAAAAAACCCTGAAGAAACTCAAAAAATATCTTTGGGATCAACCATAGGGAAATCCTATCACTCTCTCCCCACCCCATTTTTTCTGGAAATTTTAAATCTCCACCCTGGACTAGCTCTAACGTGCCTTTTATGCTTCACCCTTACACTATAAAACTCCAGAAGAGGAACACTAGCAGCTGACAAATCAGTGCAAAAGGTTATGGGCAAACTGTCCTGCATGAGTTTTGGACTAGTTCATTTCAAAGCAAGTTCTGATGCAATATGAAGAGCAGTCCGTGAGGACGTGTCCAGCTGTAGGTATAGCTTCTGGTTTCTTGTGCTCCTTAAATTACCAGACTCCTGGGGACTTGTGTCCATAACATTTTATCTTTTATTTTGGTTTCCCCTGACATGAGAATTAAAAGAGGATTAACCTGGTACAGTACATGACAGTGACTATTGTTAGGGCTGTGGAAGTTTGTGTCCATGCAAAACAAGGGGATGCTGGATGCTTCCAGAGCAGCCCATTGTAAAAAGGTCACAGTTAAAAATGTCAAACACATCAGGACCAATTTGTCACAATGAAGTGCAAATGCCAAGAATGGACAACAGTGCCGTATTTATACAGAGACAAGAGCGGAGACGACAGGACGGTTCCACTGACTCGCCAAAACCAATGGCCCTTTCATTCTTCTTGTCTTCTTTACACCCCAATGCTATCAATTCTTTCACAAAAACCCGAAGAGCCTAACAGGCACCCTGCTGGTTTGCTTCCTCTTTTGCCACTGGGGAGCTTTTCATGCAGGGGGCATTATGAATATTCAAAGGAGAGATAGCAGAATGGACTTGCTTTGACAAGACCGTTTGTCAGGGTCTCACCATACAGGTACTCTGAGACCAGACACAACCCAGAATTCAGCTGCTGCTTCATGTGGGAAACCTAAAGATCTTTTCAGTATCTGGCTAGACAGCTTCCGGAATGTGTGAAAAAGGACCTGTTATTGTGGAAATACGGCTTCTTCTACCATGGACTCCCTTTTCCCACTATAATAACCTCTAATGCTAATGTTGAGTGCAACTAAGAACATGGATCAGCCCATAAAACCAAATTTTTTTTGCTGGGGGTAACCAATGACAAGGGGGGCACAAGTGTTGTACTAAAGAAGAAAAAGATGCAATCGATGAATCAGTCCTCAAACGACTTCAGCAAGGCTCTGCCTTGGAGATTGAGGAAACTGGCAATTACATCACCTGTGAATTTTTCCCTTTCCTAGTAAACATCTATACATGGATTTGAGACAGCTGCGTACAACTCTTTGGAGACAGATTAGTGGAAAACAAACCCCCGAAGAAAACTGTTGCATTTGCAGATTCTCATAATTAGCTTATGGCTTTAATTGCATATTCCAATGGAGAAGTCAAAGATGCAGGAAACAAAACAAATATGAAGAGTAAAACTTTATGACTGGAATGCTGTAAAATTATTAATAGAAGCATAGCTATTCCACGAAGAGTTTCGGCTGGATAATGATTTATTCCTTCAGGTTCACAGAAAAGGATTTGCTTGGCTTAGTTCCTTGCATTAAAAAGCATACTATAGAACCCCTCCCATATGTTCCAACACAACCTTTTGGGGGGAGGGGGGTTGTAGGCCAAATTGTTGCCTTCAGTCAACTCAGTTGAGGCCCATTTTTTAAATTCCTTTCCCAGCCCAAGAGATCAGCTAAAATCTGTTTCCTGTGTGTGGGCATTCTTGGACAAAGAACCAAATCACCACCTGTTTTGCTTTAGAGTGGGTTAATAATAATCATTGCCACTGCAGGAGGTAAGAATACAGTAGCAGGTATTTAAAATCCCAGGCTTAATGTGAAACACTGAAATTCTACAGTTTGGAGGCAAAGTTTAGGACATGGTGACAGATATTCTATTCAGGAAACACAACCAAAACATGATAAATCAACTTGAATGCTATGACAAATTATCTAATCCAGAAAATTGGCCCTCTAGTAACTTTACTGATCATGATACAGGCAATTTAACTCCACGTAAAAAGTCTAAAAGATTACCATTAGCTTTGTCAGGGGATGATCCGTTAAATAGACAGGGAAATTCTTGCAAAGAGGATCCATTATTACCATTTAGGTGTACAGTGAAACCTTGTATAAAGTAATTAATTCGTTCCAAATGAAATTATGTTAAGCAAATTTTCCTTTATACAAATTTCCCATAGGAATGCATTGATATTAGAGTGATCCCATTTTTATGTTGTACAGATTTGCCCCATAGGCGATTATGTTAAGCAAATTTCCCCATCTCTGGAATTTTTTATGTTGTACAAATTTTATGTTATACGAACCATTTGTTATACAAGGGTCCACTGTATTTAGAAGTTACACCTGGTACAAAAAGTTATGATTAAAAGCCGAGAGATATAGGAACGTGAGTAAAATTCCCACGATGCCAAATGCCGTCTGAGGAACTGCTTTGACATGGAATCGAAGGAGCAGCTGTCTCCTGCCTCCAGACTATGCAGTTATGTCTAAGACCTGTTCCTCTCTATTCAGCTCAAGAAATGCTCAAGAAGAGCTCATTGGAGACAAATGTCAATGGTTTGTGTTTATTTGCTGTTTCTTTTGTATACTACATCAACCTGATACCTAAGAAGTCAAAGGTGATTTACAATACATTCTAACAATGCACATGCAATGCTGAAGAATTTATGAAGCACCACTACTCAGTAAAAACAGTAAACCAATCATCCAGGATCAGTGAAATACAATTATTTATGTCAACTGGAAGTGGTCTTAAAAATACAACGCTCTTTACCTTCTAGCTAAATTCTGTAAAATAAAATGACCGTTCCGCAAGGCAAGCTCTAAGGCATGTTAACTAGAGGATCCCACCGTTCCAGTCACCATGTTGGCTTGGAGATAATGTGATTTGTAGTCTCGTGCAGTTAGAGGATGCCCAGTTGACAACAACTAACATGAAGGAGTGAGGAGCACCATCTTCTGACCCTTAATATGTATACAATATTGCTTGAGGATAAAATAAAAGATAATGTACTTAAAATACAGACATCTTTCAATAATAAACATGTGCAGATGTAAAAGGGATATCCTGGGGGGAAATGCATTCGAAGGAGGAGCACTTCTATTTGCTCTGCCATCCGATGAATTTGTGAGCCCCAGAAATGATAAGAAGCATTCCTATTTTAGGATCTCATGAAAGACCATGTGTTGTTTCTCAAGTCCAAAGCCAAGGCTAGGATGAACATGTCCCTTTATTGCGCGAGAGAAAGAAGAAATGAAGGCATCCGTTGGACTCACAGTCACAGCTGGCCCACTAAGCAGGGAAGTGTGGTATCTCCCTAGTCTAGGCAAAGGAAACAGCTTCCACTACTAATTAGCTCCCTTACCCTTTTCCCCTCACTCCACTAGAGATATTTACTGTAGAGAAGCAGATAAGAGGCAGCAGAGGAGACTGCTTTCAATCATCTATGCCCCAGGGGGGTCTTCCCCCTAGTTGCACGGGAGGACTATTTCCATTTGGGGATCGTGGCATCTGATAAGTCCACTGATATGCTCTTTCTATCCTATAACACAAAACAGTTTAGTAGAGATAGGAATCACAGGGCCAAGTCCTTGAGGTCTTCTGATTCACAAGGGCTATGACTTCATCTGCTCTCCCATCTCTACCTTAGCTGCTTGAAATTTTCTGCCATCTTCATAGTAGTTGCTTGCAAGGGTAGAACTGCTTTTCTCAGAAACAATACATTGTTGAAACCTCTCCCCAAATGTCTGGAGTGCCCTGGATGGGTAATCAAGAGTCATTAGCTTTACAAGCAATCTGTTCCTGGTAGAGAGAAACACTGCTAGAACTAATTTCATGATATGGAGTTAGTACATTTTTGTGAATCTCATTTTGGGGGATGAGTGGGAAGCACTGACTATGAGAACTGCCACATTGAACATCTGCTCATACAACTGGAACATCAAAACAGCTGCTTTGTTTGGGGGCTAGTTTGGGGGAGGGAGACGAGCCCCATTCCTAGAGCTCATACACTAAGCCAGGGGTGCCCAAACTTTTTGTAAGGAGGGCCAGATTTGGTGGCTGAGAATGTGTCAGGGGCCGGTTGCTTCCCGACCCTGCCACCCCACTGCAAGCCCCACCCACTTTCTTTTAAAAAACATGGGGTGAAGGAGGGGGGAGGGAGGGGTGGGCCAGCCAGCCGCGGGGCACTCAGAATGGCCTGACGGGCCGGATTTGCCCCCCCCCCGGGCCGGACTTTGGGCAGGCCTGCACTAACCTATAGCTTCACTTTCTCAGAAAAATATAGGTACTGTACAGTATAAAGAACCTTCCCCACATTATCTAATGGATACAAAAAAAATTCCCCAAATACCTAATGTTATTCAGGCTTCCACAGCATAGGGTTTACCATAATTCTCTATTTAATACAGGGTTTGGTTCTTGGACAGTCAGAACATGGTGCTATCCTACAACCAATCCCTTGTAATTTTTGATTACATGAAGATGCCGATGAGATATAAAACAAAATTGTCAATAAACTCAAGCGCCTGGAATTCACACAGCACTCCTCTGTGTAAACAGAAACTGCTTCTTCAGATCAATTTCACTTACATGGCTGAAACACTTACAACCTAATATTAATTAAAACCTTCAAAAGTGTTCTCAGCAGCAACTCAACCATTACAACAAACACCTTATTTTTAGAGGTAGAATGAAATCAGCTATTCAGACATGTTGCTATCTATCCCCTCTCCTCCCCAGGACCCAAATGCTTCAGACACTGGCATACAATATACATTTCCTTTTATCAAAGATTAAGCCATGCATGTCTAAATACACATGGCCAATACACATCTTGCTGTGGCCCATCTGTCTTTTTGCTATACGAATAATGCTGGAAACAGGCTTATCCAAATGCCTGTTGCCTTTCAACAAAAAAAACCACAGAGGAAACTGGGCCGTCTTTGTTCTTGACCAAGGGACTGCAACTTTAAGTCTACTACATTTTGTCTTGTATAGTCCTCTTCATCTCCATTGATGAATGCACAGCTCTTTCAAACACACTTCTCTGACCGTTTTTGTACTCATTCCAACACAACTGAACCAAAAGCAGAGTCAGCAGCAAATTCTACAGTCCAAAAAGCACACATGGGGAGATAGTCCAAAACTACCTCTCGTGCTACCTCTGATCATTGTGACTAAAGAAAATAACAGCGGCAAACATATTATTATATGCAGTGAATTAATCAGATATTGTCTTGTTTTCATGGTCTTTGACTTTGTAGTCTTAAAACCACACAGGCATGGATTCTTCCACATGCAGCTGAAACTTAAAGGCTCATTACTGTTTTATGGCTTCAGATATATTTGATACTCTTTGATTTACACAAATTGTGGCTTCCCTTCATTTATCCCATATGACACTGTAGAACTTCAATAATTTTGCTAGCCAGGAGTTTCACATTTAGAAATATACCCATTCCTCATATTATTTATTTATTCAACGTTTATATTGCCCATCAAACTATAGATGAGACATAAAATCCCACTGGGATTTTTTTTAATTTAGAAGGAATACTAAGTAGTAAAGGCAAAGCTAATGTATCACTAATTAATTTATGTTACTCACTATTAATTGATAAGGGATACATATCAAGTGTTTTTAAAACAGTTCATGAATGGGGGGAGGGAGGGCTGAGGTTCAGCTTCTGTATGGATTTTTTTTTATTACAATAAGGAGTCTTGTGACATCTTAAAGAGTACAGTACTCTCCCTGTTTATTGTGGGAATTAGGTGCCCGACACACCCGTGATAAAGGAAAATCCATGAAATGCTGATGCCTCAGCAAACTAACCTTGGGCTACTCCTGCTGGCACGCCCATCCAAAGAGAGGCCTTAAACCCCTTCCTGACACCTCAGCAAACTGACCTTGGGCTGCTGCTGGTGGTGGTGTGTGCTACCAGAAGCAGCCCAAGGTCGGTTTGCTGAGGTGTCAGGAGGGGGTTTAAAGCCTGTCTTTGGAAGCACACGCCAGCAGCAGCAACCCAAGGTCTGTTTGCTGAGGTGTCAGGAGGTGGGTTAAAACCTCTCTTTGGAAGCACACACCGGCAGGAGCAGCCCAAGGTCAGTTTCCTGAGGTGTCAGGAGAGGGTTAAAAGCCATTCTTTGGAAGTGTGCTTCTCTCAAGAAAAACTCCACAATATACTGGGACCTTAATATATGAACCACAATGTGGCGGGGGACTACTATAACATTTTTGTTTGACATGCCCACATTTAATTTTCTAGTGTTAAGCCTTCAAATCCTACCATTAACATCAGAAAATCATGCACTAAGACCATACTATATTATGAGATAGACACAATATATAAAGAAAAGGAAAAATCCAGTAAATGCAGTTAAAGTAGAACTGGCATAAGGATAGTATAAAAATATTAAATTGCAAACATGCAAGCCATCATTAAACAAATGCTGATCTGATTAAAAAGCTGCATTTTTGTGATCTTAGAAGGTGATGGGATAGGCTCAATTTAATAAATGCTGAGTAATGTGCACAGGTGTGCAGGCACACACACCTCTGCCCCTCTCTGGCCACCCATTGCAACTGGTTTTGTTCCAGTTGCAACGGAAACCATGGGGGAAGGCACTCATGCACCTGTGCAGAACAAAGCCCTGCACAGCAGGTATGAAAATTAGGGGGTACATTGGAGGCTATGCATTGCTCCCCCAGCAAGCTGGATACTCCAATTACAGTGGTCCCCCACCCATTCGCGGTTCATATACTGCGGGCCTGCTATATCGCAGGACTGCAGTATATGAAAAAAGGCTCCCTGGGGTAAGGGGGGAGCGGCCTGTTTCAGGCCTCCCTTACTTAGCCAAGGACTGGCGCTGCCCCAAACGGGCCTGCGAGGACCTTACCGAGCCTTCTGGAGGCCCCCAAAGGCCCGGGAAGGCCCACGCAGTCCCGCTTGGGGCAGCGCCAGGCTGGGGGTAAGTACAAGAGCCCCCAGATAGGTGCCCCAGGCCCAACCTGACCTGCATCTGCATACTGCGAATTTTCACTTATCGCAGGTCGGGTTGGGTCGTTAACCCCCACAATAGGCGGGGGGTCACTGTACTGACCTTGTAAAGATGGAAGGCTAAGTAAATCTTGAGCTGGCTACCTGGGATTGAACCCCAATCAAGATCAGAGTTTTGGCTATCCTGCTGCAACTTAACCATTGTGCCATCAGATTTTCCACTGTACCATGAGGCTCAATGCAAATTATTCTGGAGAGGGTTTCCCTAAATACATCTACATCTTGAACAGGCTTCACTTTGATGGATATGATGTTTGAAAGTATATTCTACTACTGATACTCACTAGCATGTTCTGTCATAATTAATACTTCCGCAAAATAACATTTAGACCATCACTTAGAAATTTGTCTTAAATAACACTCATATTTATATGCAAAAAGACAGCTACTGGTTTTTTTTTTTAAAAAAAGAGAGCAGCATATTTAAGAAGTGGAATTACATAATTATTTCACATCTATTATAATATTGGAACTTACTCGAATATTTCATAATTGGTATTTTTAAAAACAACAACATTGCCCCTGAGAGTTTCCTTTACACTTTGGCAGGCATAATGCTGGATTTTCTTGCTTTTATTCCATCAAATCAGACCCACAATCATATTATAAGGCTTATAACTGCTCAGACAAACCTGCCTTAAGGGATCCCCCACAGAATTAAAAAAGACAAAAGAGATCAGTAGCCTGCGGTAGTTTTTGAACAAAAGGCTGACTCTAATTGTTTTAGAAAAGTTGAGAATACTTTGAGGTAATTATGAAAGCCAAAGAGCTGCCGCTAAGAAGCATGTTTTCCAGTAAGTTGAGCATGTTGGAAAGGTGCCTTAGAAGAGTTCACAAAAATCAAAGAAAGCATCACATGGAGAAGGGCTGAGGAATTCCTCAATCAGCTAATTGACTTAACTGATGGTTTGAGGACAGAAACATGCTCCCAGCACATCAAACATTTAGCAAACACAAAAGTGATATTACCAATTTACCATAACTGATGCAGTAATTGCAGGTACTCCTATGAGTGGTGTTTCCTTCTACCCTGAGGGTAATTCCACATGCTGAGTACATGATTTTATTCACCAGCTCCCAAGCTGTACATTTCTTTACTATCATATTTACATTCTGCCCTCCTTTGGCAAATTTGGGGATGCATACATTGAGTTTATTCATTTTTTTATCCCTGCAATAACTCTAATGTGGCAGGTGAACATGATAGTTAATTATGGTTGAAGGTCACCACTAAAGATTTGTATAGTTGCACAGCAAACAATTTTGTATGTGCGGTGTTTTGGGATTCCCCCCCCCACTTTTTGGTGGGGATGGCAAAATATTTCATTTCATGTTTTTTGTGTACAAATACTTTCTTTTTACAGGGCCCTCTGTGTTATTTATTTCTCCCCCATTTGTGCTTTTAGCACTAGTCCAAAAGCCTTAAAGAAGCTGTAGAAACCACCCCGAAAAACAGAAGATAGTAATGGAGATTCGGTCTGCTTCAACATCACAGGAGAAAGAAAAATCATCATCAGAGCAAGAGAGAATTGCCTTAAGCTGTTTCTATCAAACAACCACCTCCCATCCCCACAACACAGTGGCTTAATGGCATACTCGCAAAGTACACCCTCCATACAACACACTTTCATAGAAGCAAACAAAAATCCTCCACTAAAAATACACACCTTTAACAGAACAAATATACTGTAAATTAACTACAGTGAGACACCTGCATCTGCTGATTCACCAACCACAGATTCAGTTATCTGTGTTTGGTGATCACTGTGTGCAGGGGAGGCCTGAGCCTGGCGGTGAGGAGGGGGGGAGAAAGAAAACTGCTGCCACCACCGCTGGCCACCCCCCCCCCCGAAGGGTGGGGTGGGGACTTTAAGGACCCGTCTGGCCAACCAGCTTTTGAACTTCCTGCTCAGGTCCTGGGTAGCAACCAGAAGTTTTGAACTTCCCACTCAAATGTCCGATCCACCACCCAGGACCTGAGTGGGAAGTTCAAAGACTGGTTGGCCAGACAGGTCCGTAAAGTCCCCACCCCAACCCTCCAGAGAGCGGTTGGCATGGTAAGTTTCCTTCCCCCCCCCCTTTTCCCTCCTAGGCACCACCGCTGACGCTGCATGCTAGCTACCCTCAGGAGGGGTGGGGTGGGTACTTAAAAGGATCTGCCTGGCCAACCGGCCTTTGAACTTCCCGCTCGGGTCCTGGGTCGAAGACCAGAGGTTTTGAACTTCCTGCTCAAGCTCAAACTTCAAAGGCCGGTTGGCCAGGTGGGTCCTTAAAGTCCCCACCCCACCCCTCTGGAGGGTGCCTGGCTGGCACGGCACTGGTGTTTGGTTTTGTTTGTTGTTTTTTTGTTTCTCCTCTTTGCCATCGCCACCTCTGCCCCCGCAGGTCAGTCGCTGACCCCGGCAGTGAGGAAAGTGGCTAGCGGAGGCACCAGCAAGTTTTTTTCTTTCACGTCTTTGCTGCCCCTGCCCCTGCAGGCTGGCCACCACCGGAACCAGTAAGGGTTTTTCCTCTGAGCCCTGTAGCATGTTAAAATATGAAAAATCCTATCCCTAATCACCAAATGAGCTTTGCAGCTCATCAAAGATGTGAGAACACAGGCCTTTGTGCTGCAAGGTCAGTACTGTATCCTACACTGACTGACATTTGGGAAGGTGCCCATACCGTTAGCTGATTCAGTTCAATTGGCACCTCCCTTGCCAGGAGATGGAAAACTGGTCCTCCAGAGAGGAATTACTCCTCCTATGCCATGTTTGCTGAATCATAACCATCAGTTTTCAAGCAACCAAGGTGTGCTAAGAAACTCGAGAGAGGAAAAGGGCTTGATTTACTATGCAGAATAAGGTATCTTCCTCAGGTTATGGCTTTTTGCTTTCCATAACAAATGGAAAGCAAATGTTATTTAATTGTGTGTCATTTCAGTTTCACTGTCAGGGACAGGTGCCGCCAGGATTTCATACCTTAATTAAAGGTTAAAAAAATCCTAGAAGCACCTTCCTTACATGCCACAATTATGTGACTGGATGTGGGATGCAGACAACCTGACATGAGCTGTTGTCATTTGCTCTTCTGTCTTGGGCAATAAAATTAATTTGGCCTGACTCTGGAGGAGAAGCCAGGGAACATTTTACTGTGCTGTCCTTACTGGCTTCTTTGATAGTGTATAACATATGAAATGCCCCAAAGGGGTTACAGAAATTGGACAGTACCATCCTGCTTCTCTACACAGGGTTTTCTATGTAGAACAATCTCTATATGTGGGCCAAGGAGGCCTCTAGATGTTGCTGAAGTCTAGTTCTCATCCGTCCTCACTAACCAGGGCAATAGCAAGGTATAATCCATATTCCCTTCTCCCAATGGAAACCATCTTTCATTTGAAAGGAGCATGTCAAAGGACAAATGCCTTTGGACCAAACCCATTGAATGTTCCTATATTTCACTGACTGGAAGGGTACATCAGAACCATGATCACACAGTCAATAAAGGGTAGCAATGGTGCTGCTTTACAACTATTTGCATAGGAGTCATAGACTTTATGCGGAACAAATTGGTAGGTGGTAAGACAGTTAGGGCTCTGCGCCCTGCCCCCACACCTGCCTCACGAAGCCCATGTGCGGGTCTCACCTTTCCTCCTGGGGGGAGGGCAATGCAGTCCGATGGCTGGACGAGCCAGCGCCGGAAGGCCCTTTGGTTTCGTTTCATTTCACTTCCCCAGTCAAATAATGTAACTTGTAAATTAAGCCTGTCATGACCATAAGACATATTGAAGTATATCTCTGTGTCACTGTTCAACTGTGTACTAAAATTATGGACTTAGTGATAGACACAGCAACAAAGACTTGATCCAAAGGCAAAATTTTGCTACCCACATATTTAAAGCAAGTAACAGATACACAGGCTACAAGCATATGAGTTTATACAGTCAATGTACATTCAATACCCAAGGCATGAAGCTATCAGACACCTAGGGCTATTCAAATAGGTAAGAACAATTTATACTGTGCTAAATTCATTACAAAAATTCATGTCATTAATTGCAGAACCTTTCACTGCTGCAATTGTTTTGATGTTCATCAAGGACACATCTGCTTCAATGCTTCTGTATAATTAATACATGCTTAGCTACCTCTAAATATAACAATTAATTATGGTCTTTAAATAATCAAAGCTGCACCTTTCATTAAGCTCCTCACCTTTCAGTCTTAAAAAAAGAAAAGGTAGAAAAACATCTCTAATCTGCCTTAATTCTTGCTATCCCTTTCTGCTGTTACTCTGATAGAAAAGACATCTTAAAGACAATGATATTTAGTACCATCAAGTGGCGACCAAAGGATAAATAAAGCAGATTTTTCCAACCATAACAATAATAATAAATACACACTACAAATAAAAACATCATTATATCAGGGGATGTTTGTCCCCCAAATGCTTATCTTCTTTTTAACATCTGATCTTGAATCAAAACCTGCACAGCCTTTCGGCTGTTTTATCCCAGACTTCACTGGTGCTGTTAAACTAGGAAAGGAACCTGGTTTCAACAAATTGGTCATGATGTTTGTAACACTGAGTTTTAGCAAGCATAATGATTGAACAGCTAACTGCTGTACATTAAACCTAGAGGTAAATTGGAGAAGTTACACAGTAATCTCTACCACCAACCAAGCTGCAAAGATGGGAGGAGAGGCTGAAGATTGTATGGCACCTGTGTGGACAACTTGATTGCTGCAGAGCATAGGTGGAATGGATGGGCAAATATCATTTACAGAGCAGGCTACTTCTCTAAACCATTTCAGTCTACAGTATCTGCAACTGAACCAGAAGTATTTCGACTCTCCCTATGTAAGATTTCTTACAGTGCCCACCAGCTGTTTCACAATGCATAGGAAGGATGCTTGTGATAATTCTCATCTCCCTTTCTAGCATCTTTAATCTTGTCCAACTGACATTACAAAGTGCTTCATTAAGAATTAGATTAAATGATATGAAGAAAACTGGACTGATAGCAGTAGTTGCAAACAGTCTTACAGGCTGGGGCTGCAGTATAAATGCTCTTGCATCCTCTGTAAATGCATTACACCCCTAAAGCAGCTTATTTTAATCAAAGTTATCATGTCAAGAGAGGAAACATCTACAATACATTTAAATAATAATACCAGTTTATATTTTATCCCTTCATTCAGATTGCAACCATCCTTGATCCACTTATATCAAAAGAGCTGTGACAGACTGGGGACAATCTGTATTACACTGTGTGTTGCTAAACAGTTGTTTGAAGGATGCTAGTGTATCCAAGGTAGTGTAAATTTATATGGTAGATAACCATGGAAGATTATTGTATAAACCATCATCAAATAATGTTTGACACTGGTTAATAACATTTTTAAATGAAAGTAGAATTAAAGTGCATACCGTTCACTGGGTGATCACACTTAATTGGGATTCAAGACATTTGGTAATTTTTGAGAAAGAAATATTATGAAGAAGAGGTTGCATCATAAAGCATCGTCTTTTCCCCCAGTACATAAGTCTTCAATGGAAAAGTACAGTGGAAGTAATAAATGCATGCATTTCACTGAGTTGAAACAAAGATTTTTAATCACAATACTTATCATTTAGACATTAACGGAACACGATGTCACATGCAATGTTACTTACTGAATTACTATGCAATGTGCCAACACCATTATTTTCAATTATCAATGACAGATAAAACCCAGATTAGAGATTATAACAATTTTACAGCACTGTATGTACACCTTGCTATATTAACTTTACATTAAAATCAACCATAAATTTACACTACCTTGGATACCAAATAGTTGAATCTAATTGTTCAATCCTTGCGGAATAAACAGACAGAAAAATGTATTTTATAGATATTCTGTGACCAACATGAGAAGAAGGATGGGAAGTAATATCAGGAATGCCCCCCCTCCCACAACTATATTAAGAAAAACCCATGTTTTGAAATGTGGGTGAAGTTCCTCCACAGCTATTGTAATTAGAGATGGGCATGAAGTGAATTTTTAATTCATTTCGTTATTAGTTATTCATTTTGTTACGGAATAAGACGAATAACGAACAGACCCATCAAAGAAAAATGAAAATAAAAGAAATGGAAATTTCCACTTTGTTCACTTCATTTTTCATTTTCTCATTGGAATGCATTGAAGCCATGCATTCCTATGGGGAAAAGCCGGCACCCCCCCAAAAAAACGTGGGGCAAAGAGCAGGCTTTTTTCCCCACTGAAGCCACCAATCAGCTGTAGCGCGGGGCTTCGGCAGGGGAAAAAGGTTTTTTTTAAGCGTGTCCTTTCCCCCCCCTGATCAGGCGCAATCAGGTGGTGCGATAATAAAAAATAAAAAACAATTTAAAAAACATGCCAACCCAGCCCGCGGGCCAGCTGATTGGCATGATAATTTTTTTTTTTTAAAATACGTTTTTATTAAAGAATTTTAGTATACAAAAAAAGTCAAGTTCAAAACATTAGTAATACAAGATCATTCTACTGAAATTTGGCTTCCCTCTGTTCATCCCGTGGTTTTAGCGTTATTCATCTCCTAGCCTTCCTTTCAGACAAACCCCTTTATATGTTTATAAAAAAAGATTTGAAAAATAAGTAGTAATCCTTCGAGCTCTATCCTAATCCGGTAAGAGTCTTTAATTCCTTGCAATAAATCTCCATGTAGTTCTTAAATTTTTGCCAATCTTTTTGGAACTTCTGGTTGTCCTGATCCCTCAGTCTGCACGTCAGTCTGGCCATCTCTGCAAAGTCCAATAATTTTTTAAAAATAACTTAAAAACCATGACGACCCGGGCCGCAGGCCATCTGGTCGGCGTGATAATAATTTTAAAAACCCAAAAATGAAACAATTTTTTAAAAAAATCATTTTGTTTTTTACAATCACCCAAAAACAAAACAAAAAAATGAAACGAAATGCCATTTTGGTGTTTTGTGCCCATCTCTAATCATAATCACAGCTTTTCCATGGTGCAGTCCTTGATCTGAGAGCCCTGTTTCATTTTGTATCACTTGGTATTTGCGTAAGATCCATGTAATTTGCTGCACTAATTGCTACTATCTCATGAGGCACTGGCATACATTGTGCAACTGAGATGTGTTAAAGTACCTCTTAAATCGGTTACACCAAGTTACAAAAATCTGACACAGTCTCCAACAAGAATCTGACAAGCTTGTTAAGCCCTACGATTAAAATCCTAATTGTATTACTACAATATTACCTTATGTTTCAGATGACAAGTGTGTAATGCAAACGGCTTGTAATGACATTTTATTCACTGACCTGTATGCTAGCATCCTAGAATACAATATCATGCATGAAAGCTATGCACATGGGTTTAAATAATATACATTTCCAAATTTTGGTCAGAATTAGAGATGGGCACGACCAGGAAAAATGACGTTTTGAGTTGTCGTTTGTCTGGACGGGTCCATTTCGGGTCATTTCCGTTTGTCGCTGAAATTTTCAAAAATTTGTCGTTTCCGTTTGTTGTTTGTCGTTTGTGTTGGGGTTGGGGTTGGGGTAAGTGGGCTCTGGGAGGCACCTCCCTGGGTGCCTCTGACGTCTGACCCACTAAGAAGGGAAGGGAAGCGTTTCACGTAACCGCCGTGTACCATACATTACATTATGTTAGGGTTGGGGGGTAAGTGGCAGAGGCAACTCTCTGGGTGCCTCTGACTCACTAAGAAGGAAAGCATACTGGCGTACTGGCGTACAGGTTAGGGGTAGGGGTAATGGGCTCTGGCTGGGAGGCACCTCTCTGGGTATCTCTACTCTGACCCACTAAGAAGGGAAGCGTACTTGCGTACGGATCTGGGTTAGGGTTGGGGTTAGGGTAAGGGCTATGCTTAGGGTTACGGTTAAGGTTAGGGTGGGTTAGTGGGCTGCACCTCTGGGTGCCTCTGACCCACTAAGAAGGACAGTGTACTGGCGTATGGGTTAGGGTTAGGGTTAGTGGGCTTCTTATGCCCTCTGGCACATCCAGAAGTCTCAGTCAAAACCTGGCCATGCGATTGGTGGAATGGGTCCAAAAATTTGCATGGTCCCATCCCATGGCCAGCCCATCATTGTGCAGGTGTAAAAAAATAAAAATATAAATAAAAATAAAATCAATGGAGATGTTTTATTGCAAGAAAAATCCACTGCTGCTACTATAAAAAATCAGGCATTCAAAATACCTAATTTTCAAATGTTTCTGTGGTGCTTTGGTGGGTTTTTGGACCACGATTTAAAAATAAATATTGCGGTCGCCATTTTGGATCCCCCCCACCGCATGGCAAATGGAGATGACGAGGATGCCCCCCCAGCCTGGTACCAGCAGCCCAGGACAGGAGGGGGGAAGGCCGGGGAACCCCCCAGAAACCACCCCTCTCTGGTAGGTGCCCTCACTGAGGCAGGCATATTTTCGCCTGCTTTTATGGCCGGGAATCAGGGTTTTTTTTTATTTTTTAAAACTTTTTTTCTGTGCTGCTTGGCATCGAGCGATCGCCGCGATGCCATGAACGACAATGAAAAATCAGACCCGATTTATCTTTATCGGGTCGGGTTCGAGCTGGAGCGGAGTAATTCTCATTACCATTACCCGTTACATAACGATAACGATAACCGAAAACGGAAATGAGAATTTTGCCGCTCCGTGCCCATGTCTAGTCAGAATCCTAGTACAAAGACTGTGTCATTTGAAATTTTTGGACTACAAATAACATGATTCTTTCTTCTTTTACTCCCACCTAAAAGAGAACCTAAATGTGACTAACTTGGAAAAGGGGTTAAGTTTGGAAGCTTTTGCTGCCTAGCTAGACCAAGCTTCCCTTCTGGACAGGAAGGTTGGATGGAACTAGGCCTAGGTAGGTCCCAAATCCTTCCAGCTTAGGCCTGTCTCCCAGGTGAGCTACACTTAGGTGCCTGTCTACCAGGTGGAACTGCCAGAATGAAGAATTAATGGATTTGCAATCCAAAAAATACCAATGGGGCATCCCTGCATGGTACTTCTGTATGCCAGGCAAATCATTTTGTATAAATCACAGCAGTGAATTGCTACTTGTTAAATATAAATGGTTGTATTCTTTGTTGAGTGTCAACTCTTGCAACTGTTATAGAAATGCCAGTATTGACTTTTTAATTAGCATCTGTTGCTGCAATGTATGCCACCTGACTCATGTTGTGACATGTAAGGAATAGGATTCTGTCCATGCTATTAATTGTTGTTAAATCTTGCAGCTGTATAAAATCTATCTAGATTAAGAATCATGTGTAGAGCAATTTTATCTTCTGAATCATTGCTCGGAACTTGAGATGAAAAGGGGGGGGGGAAACAGACCAAGGTTCACTTAAATTTGCATTTGCAGGAGCTGACATTTCCTGAAACTGAAAGTGAAATTTTAAAGAAATAATTCAGAAGTTCCATAAATATGTTCTTCCTTATTAATGATTAGCAGAATGACAAGTGCTATATTTAAATTCTCCAAAGCTCAGTTTACAACAAACAATCTATGCTTGTTTAGGAAGAGGGGAGAAAATGGCATTTCACACTATTTTTATATTATTTATGAAAGCCACATGGGGTTTTCAGTATAACACCTTGATTACTGGAGCGCCAACGTCAATTCTTCCAACTGCTGGATAAAAATTTCTATTCACATATAAATATTTGAAACTGAAATCCTAAATCTGACCATATGGGAGCAGGTCAGAAAGCTTCTCTACATGACAATTAAACAAGTCACCATATGCTGACTTGTTCCCATTTTGATGGAACAGCGTCCTAAATCTGTGTATAAAAAGAAACCTCTCTTTTTCTTTACTTCAGATTACTACACGTTCTTTTATGTGTAACTGACACATTAAATTGGAAAATCAACCAGAGACTGCATGTTTTCTTCTTCAAATAAAAATAAATAAATAAACAAATATATTAAAATAATAATTTAAAAATTGAGTATGGCATAGAAGTATTGGCAGGGTGCTGGTTTATCACAAAAAGGCAGTGTAAACATCTGTGCAGTCTAGCTCCTCCTCCTCTTGCATGTAAGAGCAGCAAAACAAACCATGAAAAATCTGGTTGCTTTACTACAACATCCGAACCAGGCAATATGGCTTGTCTTTGCCATAGGTTGTTAATGATTTATTTCCATTTGATTTCAATGTTATGCAATCCCCTTTTTAATATATTGTGAAATTACAGCAAATGGTAAAAGTCATTTATTTTAAGACTACTGTATAGAGTTGAAATCCCTTTAACACCACCTATTTTCATGCGAATTCACAATAAGATATGCAAGGGAGGGGTTTTCATCAACTCAGTAAGTCTATGAATTTTGGCAGAAATATACTCCATATTTTTTTAAAAAAGAAAATGTCTATTGTCAATTTTACACTGCACTGCATAGAAAAAATTAATATGCAGTTGGAACCAAGAATAGATGTACCAATTATGTTACTAGCTATGCTATGTTATAGGAAATCAAAAGCTTTCATGTTCCTCCTGTCACTCGCAATTTCATCAATTCGCAAGTGTTTATTTCCTTTCTTCTTAAGAAACCCTAAAACTTTCCAACAGAAAGATGTGACATGAAAACATTCAGTTAAATCCAAACTCAGCCACAGCTAGGACATACAGACCCACTCAATAAGACTTGAAGGCTCAGAATTTCAATGTTCCTGCACTAACTATAATTGAAACCACCTTCTGCTTTCCAGTAAAATGTCTTCTGTACTCACTGCTATCTAGTTTCTGCCTTCATTCTAAAAAAAAAAAACACAACTTGAAAATATTGTTTTTGTAGCTAACAAAGGCAGGACTAAAGAATAACCAGGGATACTGAAACACACCAAAAGTCAGGAAGAATGGCTTGCTCAAGCAAGACTCAACTTGATTGGTAAGTTATTTTTATATCACTTTCCCCGTCACCGCCCCTCAGAGCTGATCCAATGGCCAGCCTACATGGATGGGATCAATCTAAGGCCTAAAGTTGTGTCACAGAAAAGACCACTATTTTAAGTCCAGATGTTATTATCATGGTGGAGCCACACATGGTTCCAAAGTGTAGGAGACATGACCAACCCAAACAGCATGAAATATAATGTGCAATGTGGGGAGACATACTGTATCTTTCCCTTATCCAGCCTAAGTGATGCCATCAAGTCTGTTATTGCAAACTTTGTTCATCAACTGTAAACATGCATTTTCACAATAACAAAGGTATTTGCATACCACCATATCCTTAGTGCTGGAGGACGAAGGTATAAAGAAGAAGAAGAAAATGATCTGAAGTATGAAACTATGATAGAGGAATGAGAAAGATTGACTTTACTTTCAGTACAGCATAATGCTGTTTTACTACAGTATATTGTGAAGAACAAAGAAAAAGGAGAACAGATTGCCCGAAAGGTAAACACTCCTCTTGAAATAAATGCCATTCAAATATAAAACTATATGTCTATAGAAGGAAATTTATAATTGAGACTTCATACTAACCTACTGTACTTCCATCTTTCCAACCAAGAAGCACTCAATTCTACAGTCCCTGATAAACTGAAGTAATACAATCCAAGAATTGGGATGAGTTGTTGGCCTAGAGCAAGGTTAGGCAAATTGTATTCATCAGAGATTTCTGGACTGAAACTCTCATCAGCACAGCCTCTGGAAAGTGTCCAAAAACTTCAACAGGTCCAAAAATGAAGCAGTTGGGTTGTTAACTGGGGCCAGTCAGAGGGATCATATAAGATCCCTTCTTCCTGTTACAGCAGCTCAACTGGCTGCCAATCCATTCCCAGGAATACTGTGTTTCCCCGAAAATAAGACACTGTCTTATATTTATTTTTTCTCAAGAAGACACACTAGGGCTTATTTTCAGGGGATGTCTTATTTTATTAAGTATAATAAGCTTGAGTGTCAGCCCTGCACACAACCATAGCCACGCCCATCACTAGGTCTTATTATCAGGGTAGGGCTTATATTTAACAAATGCATAGACATCCTGCTAGGGCTTATTTTTTGGGGAGGTCTTATTTTCAGGGAAACAGGGTAATTCAAAGACCTGGCTCTAATCCATAAAGCCCTAAACAGCTTGTGTCCAAGCTATGAGTGCCACCACATGGTTGAATAATCAGGAATAAAAAGGGGACATTTTGTTCCCTGCTTCTGGTCATGTGACTTTTATTCTGTGTTCTCTGTCCGCACTTTCACATTATTCCAAAACATATAAACTGGGTTTAGTGTCCGCATGTATAGGGCAACAATTAGTCATCTTTCATAAGAGCTATCTTCTTGTGCTTACAAGTAATGGCTCTCCCTTGACTGTAGACTGCATAACCCATCTAGTCCACTGTCAAGTGGGAGCCATCACTAGTGAGCCCAGCAAGATGGGTTACCTAGTCCACAGTCAAGGGAGAGCCAACCTTTGTAAGCCCAGCAAGATGGGTTACCTAGTCCATAGTCAAGGGAAAGCCATCCTTCATAAGCCCAGCAAGATGAGTTACCTAGTCCACAGTCAAGGGAGAGCCAAACTTCGTAAGCCCAGCAAGATAGGTTACCTAGTCCACAGTCAAGGGAGAGCCATTTCTCATGAGCACAGCAAGATGGGTTACCTAGTCCACAACCAAGGACGAGCCAACCTTCGTAAACCCAGCAAGAAGGGTTACCTAGTCCACAGTCAAGGGAGAGCCATCCCTCATGATGAGCACAGCAAGATGCGTTATCTAGTCCACAATCAAGGAAGAGGCAACCTTCATAAGCACAGCAAGATGGGTTCGTAAGCTCAAGAAGACAACTTTTACGAGAGATGGCTCTCCCTAGACTGCGGACTTTCCCTTCAATAGGACTAGTGAAGGATTGTTGGTGAGGGATCGCCTTGTTATAAAGATTGCACAGAGGAGTATGGAATACTTTTGAAAATTTTGAATTTCAATAGCATTTCAATAGAGGTTTTTTTTTTTTCTAAATTTCCTTTTATAGAGAACGATGCTGTCAATTCCAGGATTTTCTAGCTACAGTATAAAGCACTCTGAAGTGGTTTAGCAATCTCATTGTTTAACACAAAGTAAAAGGTAACATTGAAAGGTGCCAACAAGCAAATGAGGCTACTAGTCCTTAGCCTAAAGCACTAAAACAATATAATTGAGTGGCTTGATGCAGAATGTGTGTGCCTGCCTGGTTGAGAACATACAGAGAGAGAGAGAGAGAGAGAGAGAGAGAGAGAGAATATATATATATATTATTTTATCAAATCACTTTCCAAATTATTATACGACTACATTCCAAAACTTCTTAGGAAGAATACTCACTACATGTTGCTTCAGATTCATCTGACCCATCTGGGCACTCCTCTTCACCATCACATTTCCATCTGGACGGAATGCAGTGGCCATTGTTGCAGGTAAAATCAGTTTCTGCACAGGTTTTCTTGGCTGTAAGGAGGGAGAGAGAGAGACAGAGAGAGGAAAAATAAACAAAGACTGTCCCACTAAACAGTTCATTTTTATGTGAAGTGAAGGGTGGACAAAGTCTGGCCTGTTAGCTCCATGTGGACCGCAAAGGTGAGGGTCAAACCCCACCCTCCTCCTTCACGCCCACATTAAATTTGTAAATATTGCTCAGAAAGACACCTTGTGTCTTTGCAGGGCATAGGTCATGATACTGCCATGTTCTGGGCCCCCCACTCTTGACCCACGCCCACATTAAATTTGTAAATATTGCTCAGAAAGACACCTTGTGTCTTTGCAGGGCATAGGTCATGATACTGCCATGTTCTGGGCCCCCCACTCTTGACCCAACGTCCCGACGTATTTTTTGTAATTCTTTAAAATTACAAAAAGGGAACTTCCCATGCAAAAGGAGTACTTCTGCGGAAGGCAAAGTGCAGCAGTCCAGACTCCAGGGCTATGGAGAGTGCAGCCCTCTGGAAGCTGTCCATCCCTGGATTAATCCAAAATTAATCCAAATATTCTCTATGCAAGAAAACCTGATCTCATATTATACCCCAGCTGGCATTGGTCCCACCTTTGAACTTCAACAGATGACTATTTATTCTAGTACTAGATCGGAAAAAGAAGAAGAAAATCCTCCCTGTTAAATTTTTTCCACACCTGGCCTACTTTTATACACTTTTGTCACATTTCTCCTTTGGTGGCGGCTGTTGTTGTTTTCCCCTCTGGCAATACAGTTTTGTTTGTCTGTAATTTAGCAACTGGGGCAAGACAGGGAGGAGGGGGGAACTACAATGTATATATATACATTGAAACAGAGCTGTGTTTGGGGATGAAAAGAATAGAAGAGACAAGAACATTAGGGGAGTGGAAAGGAGTTCGCCCTGCTTTGTTCTGTCAAGCTTTTCAAGCTTAAGACTTGATTCCTTTTTGGCCAGTGGCAGATTATTAATGAAATTGTTCCAATCTATCCTGAGCACAAGGGCAAGTATGCATTCAAAATTCGCCATGCTGGCCAGGGATGACACAATTCACAGTCCTCAGAAGCAGCATCTCTATGACTATATCTAATTTCAAAAGCAACCAACTGTTGGTTCAGCTGCACCAGAGTTTCATGTGGCAATAAAGTGAGGGTGCAGAAAGGTTTACTATAGAAATCCCCAGTTTCTTCAAAGAATTACGATTTCAAGACCTGTAAAGTAGTTTATGCAGAGTGTATACTGCAGAAACAGTAGGCAAGGCAACAAATCTGGTCAACACGCATGAATCATTTGCTAAAAATTGACATTAAATCACTCTATTCTGAGAGACAAAAGCTGACAACAAGAAATCTCACCAAAACCAGGAAACACAAACAAATGGAGGGCAGCAATAAATGCTAACACAACTTGCCCACCTGTTGAAAAAGAAAATTCTTAATGCCAAAATGCCCCATGAAGCTACAGAGTATGTCATGTCCACAGTGAGGATTACGTGCATGTTTTTTAAGTCTAAAGTAGTTTTCTGAATCACAAAAAAGCATGCAATTTCCTTGCTGTGTTATCCTAGAAATAAATGCTATAAAGCCTCAAGGAAAAAAATTATAATCTACCCAGAAAAGATTCCATGAAGAATATTTGTTTTTCTTGCATAAAACATAAATTATCAGTTACTAGTAGCAGGTTTCTACTACAATGTCAAAGGCAGTAAAAGCTACTTCTTGCTCCACAGTTCCCAAAAGATTCTGGGATGTGTGGTACAAACAATTCTGTTCACTCCTGGGTTTAAAGGGGGTGTGGTGATATACCAAAGCAGATTAACCAGGTGAAGGCCCATTTAAAATACTGGGGGCTGTATTTCAAATTCATCCCTAGATTTGTGGTTTGTTCATCTATCTTGGGATGCTTTAGGAACATATAATATGGTCTTATATGGCACAGGGCTACAGTATAGAATGATTAGGATTATTAATAATATTGACTGGGAGCAGCAGTAAGAGTTTCAAGCAAAAATTTCCCTAGACCTGTCATTTCTAGTACAGTATTATCTGGAGATGTTATAAAGGAACCCTTAATTCTGCATACAATACTTGTTACTAGACATGGGCATGACTCGGCAAAATTGTCGTTTCTGTTTTCGGTTATCGTTTCCGTTACGTAACGGAAACGGTAACGATAATTAAGCTGTCAGAACTCGAACTCGAACCAAAAAAAGAAAAATTAGGTCGGGTTTTTCGTTTCCGTTTGTGGCATCGCGGCGATCGCGCAATGCAAAGCACAGAAAAAGTTTTTAAAAGTTTTTTTAAAAAAACCCAACTCCTGGCCAAAAAAGCAGGCGAAAATATGCCTGCCTGAGGCTTTGCCACCTACCAGAGGAGTAGTTTCTGGGGGGTCCCCGGCCTTCCCCCCCTCATCTCCTGTCCTGGGCTGCTTGCACCAGGCTGGGGGGGGGGGTCATCGTCTCGCCATGCCATGCGGTGGGGGGGATCCAAAATAGCAACCGCAATTTTTCTTTTGAAATCGTGGTCAAAAAACATACCAAATCACCACAGAAACATGTGAAATTTATTTATTTTAAATGCCTGATTTTTAATAGTAGCAGCAGTGGGTTTTTTGTAGCAATAAAACGTCATATTGATTTTATTTTATTTTAATTTATTTTTTATTTTTTTAGACCTGCCCATTTGGGCTGGGCATGGGATGGGACCATGCAAATTGTTTGAACCATTCCACCAATGGCATCGCCAGGGTTTTGACTGACACTTCTGGATGTCTCGGAGGGCATAAAAAGCCGAGGCACCTTCCAGAAATCGCAGTCGGGTATATGGATGTGGTTGAGGAAGGAGGGCTGGCTGCTGGTGCTGGTGCGATCCGATCGAGATTGAGGAGGGAGGCTGGAGGCTTTAGGATTTAAGTTAGGCAGGCAGGCAGGGAATTGAATTTAGAAAATAATTTCTTTGATTCCCTGCAGCTTTGTCTGCTGAAGGGAATAGCAGTTTATTCTTTATTTCTTCTCTGGCAGTTTGTGAGGATTTTTTTCTGATATTGGATAAAGGGGGAGGTTCGACTGGGAGTGGGAGGTGTGGATTTATTTTAAAAATATATTATATACTACCATTTATTTTCTATTTTCCCAACTTCAATTTGCTTGCACACACACACATTTGGGGTGCAAGCCAAGAACAGAACCTCTGTCCTAAGTGATATCCTAACTGCCCACTCGCCCATCCGCCCGCGCCGCCACCCGCCTGCGGCCTGCGCTGTCGCCCGCCCACTTGCCCGCCCGCGGCCGCCGGCCGCCCACTCACCCGCCCTCCGCCCCGCCCACCGCCTAGGGCGCAAAAACACCTAGCGCTGGCCCTGATCGCGGGACGCCCCTATGCTCTGGGAAGTCAAATCGCGCTAAATCGCGGTGGAAATGACAAACGACAAACGACAAACAGAAACAACAAATTTTTGAAAAATTTCGCAACAAACAGAAATGACCCGAAATGGACCCGTTCTGACAAACGAAAACTCAAAACTCTGGTTGTGCCCATGTCTGCTTGTTACTGTGCTTTTTGCATTGCGGTGGGTGAGTTCCCACTTGGAATGAATTAATCATTTTCCAATGCATTCCTATGCATTTCAAGATATCAAAATTTCGAGTTAAAATGCCATTGGAACGGATTAAGTTTATAATTTGAGGCATAACTGTACCAGGAAATAGATCCCACAAACAGTCTAGAATGTGATCTATTTTTCTGTGAGGTCACATCCTATCATGTTTTATCTTCTCATAGTGTATGTCTTGTAAAAACATGTGAAGAAGCAGACTATATTCCACGTAAAACTGTATCAGATGTAACAATAAAAACATGGGTTTGTAAGCCACCCAGCGTGGCCCTTTGGCCAGATGGGTGGGACAGAAATAAAATAAAATAACACCCTTGTTATAGCAACCTCACTGGCTACTAATCATTTACCAAGCAAAATGTTGGTTTTAACATATAACCCCTTAAATGGCCTGGAGGCAAGCTATCTCAAATATTGTATCGTACTATGATAATCTGAAGAGGCCTTCCTCTCAGTCCTGTCACCCTCACAGGTACATCCAATGAGAGAGCCTTCTCTGTTGCTGCTCCTAGACATTGGAACTTTCTCCCACATGAGGCCAGACCTGTCCAATCTTTTCTGTCCTTTCACAAGCAAGTGAAGACATTTCACTTCAGGCAAGCCTTCCCTCAGTTACTAGCTAATTTGGACTCAATTAGAAGTACTACAGTACAGTACTAGTGTTTTCCATTTTTTTGTATATCATCTCTTAGAACTGCTTTTGTTTCCCTTTAATTGTTTACTTAGTGCTCTTAGCTTTAATACTGCCTTTTAATTATATAAAATGTAAGCTGCCTTCCCACACAAATTGTTCTTAGCTTTAAACATTGTATCTAATTTTATTAACAACTGTTGATGAATACTGTACTCATTGTCTCCAACTATATACATTGTCCTTCAGTATAGTAAGCCATATCGGGTCCTTTCCAAGGAGAACAGTGAGGTAAAATTACCTCAAAAAATAAAAAAAATAAGAAGTGACTTTTAATTCTTCAAAGTGTACAACAATGTTGGCAAATCTATGGCAGGGGTGCCAAAGGCGGCACACGAAGCCCTTTCTGTGGGCACCCAATATCTCCCCTTCACAGCCACCTATATTCAGGTTAAATTGCTGTATTGCCACTTTGTGAAAAATTAGTGGGTTCTGGATAGCAGTTTGGGCACTTGGTTTCTAAAAGGTTTGCCACCACTGGTATACAAAATGCCTTGTTATATTAGAAAAGTAAAAACATATATTCTGAAACCCAGAATTCAGACATATCTGAGGAAGTGGGTGGCACCCCATGAAACCATAGGCCAAATAAAATTAGTTAGTTGTTAGAGAACAGGAGCCCTTTGCTTTTTTTCCTGCAAAAGACTAACATAGCTTGCCCTCGGAAAAACTCTTCCAATGGTCTTCTCACCCAGACTCCAGAATTTATCCTTGGGATAGATCAAGATATTAGAGTCTAACTACCTTCTCAGATGTACTCAGGCAATACCAGTTCACATTTTGCTGGATATGCTTTAGCTTTCAGGAAATCACTCTCTCTTTTTTAATTTGCAACTGTCAACCAAGAGGCTCCCACATATGCCTGTTCCTAGCCTGTCACTGCCCCCGTCACTTGTTCACCTTGTCATGACAGAGCTTATTTCCCCACTGATCTACTAGCTTTGCCCAGGCGGGCCTGTCTGAAGCAAGGAAGTGCCATCAGTGTTTCAGAGAGATGAAGAGGTGCAACTCCTCCAAGCAGACAAACCGGCTGGCAGCAGATGGTGTCGCTGATTGCTTTGTTCCCTTGACACTGTTCTTTGGAAGCACAATTAATTTATTATCAGGAATCACAAAAGGGAAAGGGAAAATACATTGTTGACAGTGAACCACAGGGTGGCATTTGGAAGGTGTTAATATGCTCCGTGTGTATCCCCACAATCAAACCGGCTGAAAGAGCATCCATTAAATGTCGTATGTGCCAGTCCAACATCTGTGGATTAAACTACAGGGACAAATGCTGCTGATACGTAAACATACCCAGGAGGTCTGTTATTCTGTGCCAGATTAATAGGGGAAAAGAAATCCACACGGCCTTTCATCTCCACTAAAACCATTTAAATATCTTTAAAGGACACTGCTGAGAGACATAACACTCCTGGGCTGTAATTATTCCCTCTGCCATGGAGTTCAGGGATCTTGGAAATGTGAACAAAGACTAAATGTGGAAAAAAACCCTCTTAATTAAAACAAACAGATTAAAATAAATACTGTTGAATACGATTAACCTTGAATGATTCCATACAGTCAATTTTTGTCACACAAACACCCATCGCTCAATAGACCTCTAGAGAAATGGTGGGCTCATGATAAAACAAAGCTCATGGGTCACCCCTTCCTTATTAATTTCTAATGTTTATCATTTCTGTGACACTCATGTGTGTGCAAAGCCCTTTAACACAATTACCTCACTTGCTCTCATAACAACAGTAACTGGTATTAAAATACCACAGACTGTCAACCAAATAAAAAACATTGACTGGTATTTTTGTATCTATTATTACATAATAGATATAAAAGTTTTAACTTGTGTAATATTGCTGGTTTTGTAGCTATGATGGTATTATTTCTGCAACTGCTTATAATACTGTGTGTAATTTCTTGATATTGTTCCCAAAGGCCCAGTAACGATGGGGGCCACTGAGGTATATTTCATCCACAAGCAAGATGTTTCATTTGCCAGATCTCTGTATTTTGTTAGCTTTTCCAATTCTTTATCTTCAACTCTGTCATCCCCTGGAATTGCAATGTCAATGATGCACACATTTATTTGTTCTGTTGCTACTATGTCTGGTGTGCTGTTGTTATTTGCATTAAATCAAGTCAAATGAAATGTGTATCTTTTCAGGGCTTTCTAGGTATACAGTACTCAGAAATGGCTTATCATTCTTTTCCTCTCAGTGTGCCCTGTGATTGTGCAGTTTGCCCAAGTCTACACAAGCTGGGTCTCCTGAGACCTACTGTGGGAATCAAACTCCCAACCTCTGGCTGCACAGACACCCAACTCACTGAGCCAGCCAGTCAGTCCAGGTAGGTAACTGAGATCCACCATTTTATGGACAAGACTGAAGCTGAGAGAGACTTCCTTGTTGGCTTACTGCAGGCCACTACCAACTGTTCCAGGCATCTAGCCAGCCCTCAAGACAACATAATCTAGCAGGTAGAAATTCTCCTCAGTATATCCCTGCTGAACCTCTCCATATTGGGTGAATTTATAAGTTTTCAGAGACCAGAATCAGAGATACGCAGTTGTTCACTGATCTGGTTGGTGGCCTAACTACAAGAATTCAGGCACTCGTCTTCACATTCACACAGTCAGTCCTAGTAGAGTAAGTAAGATTTTTAAAATAAAGAAGTACAAAGTCCAAGAAGTACGTATATTACTCTAACATCTGTAACTTCTCTCTGCAGTTAAAAAATAAATTATGAATAGCAGCTGCTATATACTAGTAACCTCATTCAAAGAACTTCTCTGGCACTTCAGAAACTGGAGCCTTGGCTTCTCTGGATTATAAAGTTGTCCATTTTCTCTTCTTGCACTAACCCAGCATGTTTCTTATAAGCTATTTTTATTTTTATATACAGTGGTACCTTGTATAAAGGAATTAATTAATTCCAAATGAAATTATGTTAAGTAAATTTTCCTTTATACAAATGTCCCATAGGAATGCATTGAAAACAGAGTAATCCCATTTTATGTTGTACAGATTCTCCCTATAGGCAATTATGTTAAGCAAATTTCCCCTATCTCTGGAATTTTTTATGTTTTACAAATGTTATGTTATACAAACTGTTTGTTATACAAGGGTCCACTGTATATTTTTTCTGGCTGCTGTGCCAGGCCCCCATTTTCATATTTCGGAGGTCATTGAGATCATAGGAGGCCCCAGCTCTGAGAATCCCTGAAGTAGGTTGACAGGGCAGCAAGCAACTGAGTCCTGATCTTATCATGCTCCTGCTACAAGAACATATCGACATCTGCAGTATCCATATAGACACCTGCAGTGTAAAAACTTCCGTCAGACCAAGAATCCATAGGAATCATTAACAGGCATTTGCCTCCTGTCTAAATACCCCAAAGCTGTCCATGCAAACTTACAACCAGTAGAAAGTCAGGGCAACATCAGGGAACTCCTAAGTAATTTCCATTATCTTTATGATGTGACGTGCTTTGCTTCAGCACAGCCTCCAGCTGGCTTAGTGCTGACTCAGCTGGTGCTCAGACATCTTAGCTAGGTAGGTATGACTGCACCCTAAAAGGGGCACCAACTAGCATTAAGCCATTTATCATGGTAGCAAACTGCCGATGGCTAACATTGTCCTATATGGCCATGTGGAAAGAAAGAAAGCAAATAATCAAGGAGAAAAACTTTAAGGATATAAATAGCCATGAATTATGCAATGTGACTGAGTCAGTTTGATTTCTATTTTAATTATTAATAAAGAGAACAAACCTCTGTGGGACAGAAACTTTCCAAAGTGGTTGCTCAGTAATTCAGCCATATGATTCCCATTCAGTTTATCCTCATGAACAGAATACACTTACTGCTGGGCTTGTTTCTGTCAGAAACAATACTGCTGGGCTTGTTTCTGACATTCAACAGCATAGCACATGACATGACAAGACATTATAGCCCCTCCAACAGCTGACGTCCTGAGCCTTGAGGAAACCAGCACAGCCAGGAAAGAATGAGAGAGATTCCATTTCACCAGGATTGCTCCTCAAAACATATTTATAATGACTGATGTATTAAAAGGAAGAAGACGTATAAACATTTTCAAGTGGATTTAGCTCTGCAATGAGCCAGCAATTTGAAAAATATCTGATGTAACAAGTAAGTGCAAGACAGAACACAAAGAATCTCCTCTTCAAGATTGATTTTTTCCTGATTTTTCCACCATATTAGATTAAAGAAGTGATGCACTTCCCAAAGTTTGGGTTCTCCTAGGTTGTTTGATTATAACTTCCATTTTCCATAACTACTGTCCTTGCTGGCTCTGAATGGAGAATTGTGCTATTTATGGTCCACAAAATCCCAAACCTGTATCCATAAATAGCACAATTCTCCATTCGGGGAGTTGTACCTACCTGGCAGAATCATGCTTGCAAGGTGGCAGGGCTGGCCAAAGATCAATGGGTCCATGCTCTGCCCAGTGATTTGGTGAGGAGAGTAGGGACTCACTGATCTTCGGCCACCATGAGAGGCTTGCAAGGAAAGCAGTGGTGGCATCAGAGATATCGAAGCAATCAAGAAGGAGGAGGAGGAGGAGGAGATTGGCAGCGAACGCTGCTCTCCACAGCCCCGCCGGAGAGTCAGTTTGGACAGGTCTAACCTGTCAAAGTCAGCTGTCTTGCAGAGCTGCAGAGGGAGTTTGTAAGTTGAATTTTTCAGTCGTTGAAGCAATCATAAGTCAAGGTACCACTGTATTCTCTCTTAGGATACAGGCACCTTAGTCAGTTCTATACTGAATTCAGCTGGATGAATTTCAAAATCTTGTGGTCATTCAAAGCAGCTCCTGAGGAAAGATTCCCTTCCTCTCTGCTTGTGATTTCTGAAATGCTGGGGAAGGGGTTTCTTTTGTTTAATGATTTAAATGCAGGGAGAAGATAAAAGAGAAGGAGTTGCATTTTATAAACGGCTGTCTCAAAGATGGCCATCTGTTCTGGGTTTTATGGGATCATTTCAAGAAGGAATGCCAAATCCTGCAAGCTGTAACTGTTCTGCTGCAATCAGCCATGGGTTATGATAGCGGAAATTGAAAGATGGGATAGCAGGCATGACACAAAGAACGCCGTTGAGTAAGAAAGCAGGTAAGAATGTGGTGAAGACATTCTGAAAGTCCAGAGAGCAGGGAGCACAGTCCGGGCTTGGAGAAAAAGAAAGATCAGAAGAGAAGTGACTTTCACAGGGAGGAATTTGGAAAGCCTGAGAAAAATGCTTCAGGAAATCGGCCATTAGAAAGGCCAGGGCCAATGGCTCTTCAGAGAAACCGGATAAGTAGATAAAAGGTGACTAATAATGCATATTATTATTATTATTATTATTATTATTATTATTATTATTATTATTATTATTATTATTATTATTATTATTATTATTATTATTATTATTATTATTATTATTGATGTGGTCAAACGTGAGATGGCCAGAATATACACTAACATCTTGGACATCAGCGAACTTAAATGGAGAGGAATGGGTGAATTCAGTTCAGATGACTATCACATCTACTGCTGTGGGCAAGAATCCCATAGAAGAAATGGAGTAGCCCTCAGAGTCAACAAAAGAGTGGGAAAAGCAATGCTGGGATACAACCTCAAAAATGATAGAAGGATTTCAGTACGATTCCATGACATCCTTGCAACATCACAGTGATCCAAGCTTATACACAAAATACCGGTGCAGAAGACTCTGAGATTGACCAATTCTATGAAGATTTACAACTCCTTCTAGAACTGACGCCAAAGAAAGATGTTCTTCTCATTATAGGTGATTGGAATGCTAAAGTAGGGAGTCAAGTGATAAAAGGAATAACTGGCAAGTTTGGCCTTGGAATTCCAAACGAAGCAGGGCAACGGCTAATTGAGTTTTGTCAACAGAACAAGCTTGGCATTGCAAACATTCTTTTCAAACAACACAAAAGGCAACTCTACACATGGACATCACCAGATGGACAATACCGGAACCAGACTGATTATGTTTTCTGCAGCGAAAGATGGAGGAGTTCTTTACAGTCAGCAAAAACAAGACCTGGTGCTGACTGTGGCTCAGATCATCAGCTTCTTATTTCAAAATTCAAACTTAAACTGAAGAAAGTATGGAAGACCACTGGGCCAGTCAGGTACAATCTAAGTCAAATCCCTTATGAATACACAGTGGAGATGAAGAATAGATTTAAGGAACATTTTCCCCCTCAATCCGCAGATAAATGAATTCAGTAAATAAACAGGTCATACTATATCTTCACCTTAAACTGATTCGTAGGCCAAACACCTATTACTGTTGCAAAACACTCCATTGAGTTTCCAGATTTTGCACAAGGACATATTTACTGAGCAAATATGGATGCTCTCTGGCTTTTCCAAACAAGAGATTCTAGCCATAATCTTTCTATTGGTATCTCACAATTCTTTAAAAATAGAACTATACAGTGGTACCTTGTATAAAGGAATTAATTTGTTCCAAATGAAATTATGTTAAGCAACTTTTCCTTTATACAAATTTGCCTAGGAATGCATTGAAAATGGAGTAATCCCATTTTTATGTTGTATGGATTTCCCCCATAGGCGAGTATGTTAAGCAAATTTCCCCTATCTCTGGAATTTTTTATGTTGTACAGATTTTATGTTATACAAGCTGTTTGTTATACAAGGGTCCACTGTATTTTATTAATAATTACCAGTTGCCATGGAGAAAGAAACCAAGATTCAGCAGCTGTCATAAATACAAGTGATGCTAAGACACCTATCATTTATTACAGGAATTCCTTGTTTAAAAATAGCAAAGGGTAACACAGCCATACAACATCTTACTTCCGTGAAGTCTATTTTCTTTGAGTAAAAGATGACAAGCATCTTACCAAGAAGATGACAGTCATCCCTCTTAACCTGGTCACACACAAGACAGAACAAGGATTTGGAACCAAACACTGTTCCATTTATTCATGAGAACACACTTCGCTTTGTACTTGACTGAATCTGATCTCCAATAAAGCTGGCCTCATTATATGGAAAAGCCATTTTAATACAGCTCCCAAAAGCCAACATCAGTTGCAAACTGAACAGCAGGTTTTCCTTCAATCTCAAGCCTATAATGGGGGAAAATGCCAAGCAAATGTCTTTTTATATTCTGACACAAATGCTGGTTTCCTTGGTTGTTGTTGGCTTTTTTTGTGCTCAAGCAACAATCTGAATAATAAGAATACCAGAAGAGTTTACTTTACCCTTGGTTGGGTACTGTTTAGCAAAAACAGCATGCTAGCGGTTCCATAGTCAGCTATTAATTTTTGTACAGTGAAATTCACAGCACATCCTAATTTTGAACACCAATGATTCTTAAATTATGCAGCAAAGAGGAGAAAACTTTGAGAACCTTTTAAAAGGGATATTATTTTTAAAATATTATTCCAAGCCATATATTTTAATAATTGAATGCTTGCCTGCAGCAGATATGGACCTTCCATATTTAAACAATTCATCCAAAATGTAAGAGGCTCTCTTCTGTTGAATCATCTTTTTTCAGCACTTGCCAAAAGGGAGATTCTAAAAGATGAATGATTTGTATTTATGAAAGAGGGATACATGGAAATTTCATATTTCTCTCATGTTTCCTCCTGTCAGTAACCCTTTGGTGATTTTTCTTTCAAATCTCTTGAGAAATTTTATCATTCATTAGCATCAGGGCTTTCAGTGGCCAGACAATCAGAATGTGTGGAGAAGGACATAGAACATTTTTACTTAGAACATTGCACAATAAGCCTCTACATCATAGTGCTTTGATACAGTCATTATGAACAAGCTGAGTAGTATGCAGTGAACGTTGTAGCTCTGCAGATCAACCTGAGTTTCATTAGAGCTTCTGGCAATACATTAATTAAAATCCATTATTTATATCTGGAAGCTTTGGTTGCAGTTTATGGAATTTAGGCAATTACATCAAATTAATCCTAGCTACAATCAACGGGTTTGTTCCTTCACTTCATTGCTAGATAATCTCCCCTTTTCCCAAAAGATTTGTCCATAAAGCTACATTTTTTAAAAAATCTCTTTCTTCTCAGCATGTTACGAAAAAGGCAAGAGAAAGAAATCAAAGGAACTGCAGAACATCATGGAACAATGAAAAAGCATAAATACAGAACAAGAATTGTGCGGTGATGGATAGGAGACCCTTGCAATTGCATATGAAATATGAAACAACCCTCCTATTAGTTGCAGACTCACATGAGGGGTGAAGGCAATACAGCCTGAAAAAATGGCAGGACTGGGTCAGACTGGCTAGGGGATTGTCGTAACATAACCAAGCTCAGGATATTTGTAATGATGAAGCCAATCCCACCTCTCCTTCTAGTATTTCTCTTATTTTCATCATTTATTTATATCCCAAGCATTCCCTTACAAATGATGAGGCTACCCAAACAGTGAAGATGACTTGATTTAGAAGCACTATAGAATAACTGAACCTGAATAGTTGCCGGTGTGATCTACGGTTGGATCGGACATCAGGGGGCAATCCACAGAAGTGGGATGAAAATAATAAACAGTAAAGCAAAAAGCAAAGTGTTCTGCTTATATACCGCCCCATACCACTACAAGTCGTCTCTGGGCGGTTTACAATTTTAATTACAGTGTGCAGGCTACACATTGCCCCCCCCCCCAGCAAGCTGGGTACTCATTTTACTGACCTCGGAAGGCTGGAAGGCTGAGTGAATCTTGAGCCGGCTACCTGGGATTGAACCCAGGTCGTGAGCACAGTTTTACCTGCAGTACAGGCATTTAACCACTGCACCACGAGGCTATTGTGTACCATAAGTTATCTGAAAGTTGAGTCACAGAAACTTCACTTCTTTTCTTCTGAGATTGAAATGTTTCACTGCTCATCCAAGTAGCTTCATCAGTCTGAGGAAAATTAGTGGTGAGGTTCACCTTGGCTTCATGCCATCCTGAATAGGTTCGTTAGCAGGAGAGCGGCCTGAATAGGTTTGTTAGGTAGACAATGGCCTAAATAGGCTTGTTAGATGTACAATCGCCTGGAGTGTGTGAAAGTCCCAGCTATGCAACCCTTCCCAACAAGGTCGTAAGCTGTGGTTTTGCTGGTGGAGTGTGAAGTGCTTCTGATTTGTCTGGGGATCAATTTATTTATTTATTTATTTATTTACTTACTTATTTATTTATTATAGAGTTTATATACCGCCCGTCTTCCCGAAGGAACTCCGGGCAGTTTACAATAGTAGGTCAGACAACGACCAATTCAGAACAATAAAATCAACAGAGTGACAACATTTTAAAACAGCAGTTTAACCCTGGCAACTAAGATAATAAGACTAACTAATAGAGATGGGCACGACTTAGCGGTATTCCCGTTTCCATTTCCGTTACTCGGTTCCGTTACTCTACGGAAACGGTAACGGGAATTACTCCGCCAGACTTCGAGCTCGAACCGACGAATGAACAATTTTGGTCTGATTTGTCGTGCTTGTTCCTTGCATCGCGCGATTGCGCGATGCCACGCGGCACAGAAAAAAAGTTTTTAAAAGTTAAAAAAACCCGGTTCCCGGCCAAAAAGCAGGCGGAAAAATGCCTGCCGTGCCTCAGGGCACCTACCAGAGGGGTTGTTTCTGGAGGTCCCCGGCCTCCCCCCTCATCCCCCGTCCTGGGCTGCTCTGGTGGGACTCGCTGCAGGCTCGCAGCCAGCAAAAAGCCCAGTCTCGCCGCCGGCCGCCCGCAATTAAAGCGCAAGCAAGCGGCACGGACGGCACAGGAAAAAACTTTTAAACTCTCCCCCCACCCATTCCCGGGCCAAAAAAGCAGGCGGAAAAATGCCTGCTTGACTAAGGGTGCAGGGCACCTACCGGAGGGGTGGTTTCTGGAGGGGGGGTCCCGCCTCCCCCCCGTCCTGGGCAGCCGGACTCGAGTTGCCATTTCGCCACGCCATGCGGTGCGGGCGGGGGATCCAAAATGGGGCGGCAAACGCAATATTGTTTTTGAAATCGTGGTCCAAAAACACACAAGCACAACAGAAACACGCGAAAATTTATAAACTGCCAGATTTTTCACAGTAGCAGTGGGTTTTTTCTTGCAACAAAATGTCTTTCCTCTCCTCCTCTGTCCTCCATTGATTTTAATTTTTTTTATTTTTTTTACACCTGCGCAATGATGGGCTGGCCGAGTGGCCAGCCATGTGGGAGTGGACAACCATGCAAATTTTTGGAGCCATCCCACCAGTCGCATGGCCACTTGGCCATGGAGACTTCTGGGATGTGCCAAAAAGCCCCCTAAAACCTGCACTAGCCCTAACCCTAACCCTTGACTCCGTACCCATACGTCACAGACTGTCTTCTTAGTGGGTCAGAGAGGCACCCAGAGGTGCAACCCACTAGCCCACCGTAACCTTACCCGTCACTAGCCTAACCCTAGCCATTGCACTAAGCCACCTTAAAGCCAGATCTACTTGCTTGCATTGCACTACACGCAGCAAGTACAATTCCCTTCTGTGTGAGACATGGTGATGCGAGAGCCTTGTGCAGGGCGGGCATGACGCTATCACTCTCACTGGTCTCACTGTCTGCACATTCTGTTATGCAATATCCATATGGCTATTGCATAGCATTTTGCAGCAGCAGCAGGTGAGGAGGGGAGACCCCCATGTAGAGGGGTCTCTTGGAGCCTGCTTCCCCTTCCTAGTGGGTGAGGATAGGAGGCACCCACGGGTGCCTCCAGGAGCCCACTTTCCCTTTATAGCGGGCCAGAGGAGGCACCCACCCCACAGAGGTGCCTCCAGGAGCCCGCTCCCCCCCAAAACCAGTACTAACGACAACGAAAAAACGAAAAAACGAACCGACTAATTTTTGCGAATTTTCGCGAAAAACGGAAACGAGCCGAAACGGGACCGGCCCGACTAACGACAACTCGAAAAAAAATTTTTTCAAGTCGTGCCCATCTCTACTAACTAATTAATACGTTGGCGGGGAAAAATTAAATTAAATTAAACTAAACAGGGTCACCAAATGCCTCACGGAAGAGCAGCGTTTTCAGAGCCTTCCGAAAGGCTGGCAGGGACTGTGCAAGGCGCACTTCGCTGGGTAGATGGTTCCACATAGTGGGGCCAGCCACAGAGAAGGCCCGGTTTCGAGTTGACATTTTCCGGGCCTCCCTGGGCGTGGCAACCCAAAGCGAGTGCACCCGCGACATCCGCGCTGGACAGGCCGAAGTTGACCGCTGGGCGATCCGCTCTGCCAGGTAGTCAGGACCTAGGCCATGGAGGGTTTTATAAACTAAAACCAGGACCTTGAATCTGATTCGGGACGCAACGGGCAACCAGTGCAGGCGGGCCAGGACTGGGGTGATGTACTCGTAACGACGCGCACCCACCACCAATCTGGCCACCACATTCTGGACCCGCTGCAGTCGCCTAAGGAGAGTCAAGGGCAACCCCATGTAGAGAGCATTGCAGTAATCTATCCTCGAGATCACCAACGCTTGCACAACAGTCCTCAGGGAGTTACCGTCCAGGTATGGGAGAATCTGGGCAATTTGACGTAGATGGAAGAAAGCGGCCCTGAACACGGCAGCCACCTGGGCCTCCATGGTGAGAGCCGAGTCCAGGACCACGCCCAGATTCCGAACACTATCCGCCAGCTGGAGGGAAACTCCCTCCAGGCTGGGGAGAGGGCCTCCATAACCGGCCGGGGAACCCCCCGAAGAACATCACCTCAGTCTTCTCGGGGTTGAGTTTGAGCCTATTAACCTTGGTCCATGTCATGACCGCCTCCAGACACTGGTTGAGGGCCTGGACAGCTTCATCTGCAGAAGTGGAAAAGGAGATATAGAGCTGCGTGTCATCAGCGTACTGGTAGCAGCAGACTCCATATCTCCTAACGACCCCTGCCAGCGGCCTCACATAGATGTTAAACAGAATAGGGGAAAGAGACGAGCCCTGCGGAACCCCACAAGGGAGCGTCCACAGGGCCGACAACTCACCCCCATGCTGCACATACTGGGAGCGGCCCTCCAGGAAGGACCGGAGCCAACTGAGAACAGTGCCCCCGATACCCACCTTGGAGAGCCGGCCCAGTAAGATACCGTGGTCGACGGTATCAAAGGCCGCTGACAGATCCAGGAGGACCAACAAGGTAGAGCAACCCCTGTCTCTCCCCCCTCCCGGATAAGGTAGTCTTGCAGAGTGACCAAAGCTGTCTCAGTTCTCTGACCCGGCCTGAAGCCAGACTGGCATGGATCAAGGAGTTGTTGTTCCTCCAAGAAAGACTGTAGCCGGATCGCGGCCACCCTCTCAACGACCTTGCCCATGAAGGGGACGTTGGCATCGGACGATAATTTGACAATACGTCTGGTGCCATGCCTGGTTTTTTAAGAATGGGCTTTACCACAGTCTCCTTCAGGCGCAAGGAAAAAACGCCCTCCCTGAAGGAGGCTGTGGCGATGGCAGAAGCCCATTCCGGCATGCTCCCTCCGGCAGTTTTCAAAAGCCAAGAAGGGCAAGGGTCGAAGGGGGTGGACGCGGGCCAGCAATGGGCAATAGCCCTGGAGGCCTCAGAAGAGGAAACAGGCCCAAACTCAACTAATCGAGGAGAGCGAGGGGGTGCAGCGTCGGGAGATGCCGGGGGTGGATTAGTGTAACCAGAGGCAAGACCGGTCCGGATGGCCTCTATTTTTGTTCGAAAAAAGGCTGCAAATGTCTCGCTACTGAAATCAGTAGGAGGAGGCCTTGCCAGACTAGGATTGGTGAGGTCCCGAACCATCCTGAAGAGTTCCGCCTGGCGGTTCGAGGCCTCATCAATTCTCAGGGAATAGTAAGATGTTTTAGCCTCCCTGATCGCACGAACGTAATGCCTAGTCTGGATAATAACTGCAGCCTTCTTCAATGCCGTCCAGTCCATTCTCCAGCTGCTTTCCAGCCTCCTCCACTCCTGCTTTATCGCTCGCAACTCCGCCGTAAACCACGGCGAAGGGCGAGCTCTGCAGCAGAGGAGGCGCCTAGGGGCGATCCAGTCGACGGTGCGGGAAGTTGTTTCAAACCATTGATCCACCGCTACCTCAGCCGGATTGTCAGCCAGACCGCCAGGAAACTCCCCGAAGACCTCCCGGAACCGGGCAATGAAAAGGCAGCATGATAAGTGGCAGACAGATTATTCCCTAATCCACCACTTTTCAACACAATATTTGTACCAGGTTTTTCCCCCTTGGAAACATTGGAAATCACAAAATTGTCCCAACTTAAATATTCCTTTAGGTATTTTATGCTGCACAAAAGATCCCAACTCAGTCATGCTTAGAGTGTTTCAGCTGATCAAATGGCACCTAGGATATTCAAGACTAGATTTAACCTGACTGATGCAACCAGTCTGTTCAAAGCATGTATAGTCTAGATCCAATCCACTGTTTAAAAGCCACACCCAGTCCCATTTGGGTGTTCCTCCAGTACTCTGGGACTCTAAATTAAAATAATATTTTTAAATGCTCAGAAAGTCTCTTTGTGCCTCAAGGGCAGTGGTTCCCAACATTGGGTCCCAGATGTTCTTGGACTACAACTCCCAAAAGCCTTCACTACATGCTGTGCTGGGCAAAAGTTCTGGGAGCTTTGGTCCAAGAATATTTTGGGACCCAAGGTTGGGAGCCACTGAAAAGCAGAAGGGAGCTTTTGTCTGACATTTTTTTAGAAGTCTATATCTTTAAAACAAACATTTGCAAAATAGCTTCATTGAACAAATCCATTTAACCCTGTGCCTTGTCACCAAGCCTGCTGGGAAAAAACCCCCTGAAAAATGGGTCTCTGACAGCTATTTTAAAGCTTTCAGGGTCCAAAGAGCTTCACTTGAACAGCTCAGCTGGAAATGAAGATTTCTTAAAGAACCAAATTTCAGCTGAGAAAAATAATGACATCTTTGTCTTTCAGAAATACTCAGAACCAATAATCATGACCCCCTTATGTTCAAACTTTCTAAAGCATAGAGGCCTGGCAGTCTTCTCATGTGAAAAGCTTCTACCCTTAACTCCTGAAGTTGTTTGCAGTTGAAGTCTGGAACACTAATAACTAATGTTTCCTAGTAGGGAGTTAGAATTCCTGGGCCCAGCAGTCATGAATTACAAGGCCAATGGTTTTGTGTGTGTGTGTGTGTGTGTGTGTGTGTGTGTGTGTGTGTGTGTGTGTGTGTGTGTGTGTCCTCCTCTACTTGCTTCATTTTGTTGCCACTGCCAATAACATTTTTCTTGACTGGCGCTCCCATTGACTCATCTGATGGTTTAATAGTAGCTGTTGTTTACACAGTTGTCATTTAAATTTGCATGCAAGATTAGTCGACATCAAACTTCCCTGTGGCACCTCAAAACATAATTTGTATTCCAATGGTTGGAGTTGGCTTGGTAACACTGAAGTGACTGGAAAGCATTTGCTGAAGGGAAGTTTCATTGCGTTGTTGCTGGCTAATCCCCATGTGGCTTATAACAGGCAGTACAGTGTTTGGTAGCTATGGTGCCTTTTAACGTGACCTCATAACCTTCCAAGTCTTTGTGTGGTCTGCCTCATCCCAGCCAGCTGCAATTTGGCTGGGTTCTGGAACACGTACCAAACTAAAAATTTAGACCATTTCTGAAGATTAAGGGGTCATACAAATCTGATGTTTTGCTGCAAATACTTGAGAATGCAGCCTACAACATCCAAGCTCCGAGCCTCAACTAAGAAACTTCCTGGCTCCCCCCTCCCCCCATCTTGCCAAGGACCTTACATCTAAGAAATAAGAAATAACTCCTGGCAAATCCAACTTTTGCCATGTTATAACCTATTGGTGCTGCTCTGAGGAAGAGGGTTTCGCCCTTGAAATATTAGCAACATTTTTGTTATTTTTCTAGTAGCCTAAAGGGATCACCTGTTCCACTTTTGTATTTGATATTTGAGAATGTGGCTGAAGAAAATGCACAAAGTCCCCTTTGCACAGATAAAAAGGAGTAAGCATATTTTCCAAATGTATTTTCAGCAGCATTAAGTTACAGAATTTGACTATAATACTGTTTATTCTTAGAGGGCAATAAAGTATCTGTCCTTTTCTGTCAGCCTGGCGGATGCATCTAGTTGATACACATGTTTTGAAGCATATTTTTATTGCTTCTCCTTTTTAAAGGTGTGAAGGTAGTTGAGAAAGAGACAGAGAGACATTTTTTTACACAAGACATAGACCTCAAAATATACAGAAGTTCTGTACTTGTGTTTGTCTGTTTCAGGAATAAAAAGATGCAAATTTAAAAGTATTGTGGCACACTTAAGAATTCAGTTTCACTGTGTATATGCTTGGTAGAGGTGGGGCATTTCCTGCCAAAGTAATACGTGAAGCCGAATTGGGTCAGAACAAATGCTGAGCTCTGGGAATATTCTCAAGTCCCCCAAAACCTGTAACGCTGAGCTCTGGGGATATTCTCAAGTCCCCCAAAACTTGTATCTGAGCTGACTTATGGAAACTTACAAAGGGTGTGTCTGGCCACCTGTGACCAAGGTATATGCTACTCTTTGTAACAGACCAGTCCCCATCAGGCCTCTTCAGTATTTCAGGGGGGGGGTGAGTCTAAACAGTACAAATAGCTCATTGTGCAGAATGAAAGAAGGTAATTAGGTCTACTATGGTTAAGCCTTCTAACTCATAAACACAGTAGAGTATGTCTAGATTATGGATGGGCACAAAATGAAAAACAAAATGTTGTTTTGTCACAGACGAAATGAAACAGTCATTTTTCCATTGAAATGAACCATTTCATTCCATCTGCAAAAGGAGTCCCTTACCTGCAGGGTGGCCGCCGCCGCTGGAGCCCAGGAGAGGGAAGAAGAGGAGGTGGGTCACCGCCGCCTCTCCAGCGCTCCCCACCTCCTCTCAGCCCACCTTCCGGCCTCTTCTCGGCTGGGAGGCGGGTGGGTGTGACTCCCCTGGGTCCTAGAGGCATGGGATTTGGTGCAATACTTAAAGGGCTCCTGCTGAGCAGTTATTGGCTGGACCACTTTAAACTGACCCAGTCGGCACCAGGGGCACCAAATTCTGTGCCTCTTGGATCTAGGGGAGCCATTTTGTTTCGTACAATTTTTTTAAAAATTGTAAGAAATGAAACAAAATTGGTGTGGTCACAAAATGAAACAAACCATTATTTTTCCGTTTCGTGCCCATCCCTAGTATAGATGCATGCTGCAGCAGCCACACCACCCTGACAACCAATCTTGTCAGATATCAGAAGCTAAAGAAGGCCTGGTTAGTACTTGGCTGGGTGACTGCCTGGGAACACCAGGTGCTGTAGGCTAGGTGAAAGGCTCTGCAACAGGCCGGCCAAACTTCTCCTCTCCCCCCCCCCCCCAAGTCAAATCAAATCAATGGATTTGTCTAGCGGACCTCACCGCAAATGCAAAAGAAGAAAGGATGTTAAGATGCATCCCCAAAAAGAAGGAAGGAAGGAAGGAAGGAAGGAAGGAAGGAAGGAAGGAAGGAAGGAAGGAAGGAAGGAAAAAAGAAAAGAAAACTATCTTTTCTATTGGCAACATTTATGGAGATGGCAGTACTGTAACTTTCTACAAGACCCAACGCCAGCCCTTGACTGCAAGAAACAAGGGCTGAGGAGGACCTGTAGATAATTGGATTCATTTCATTTCCCACTTACGTTAATGTGCACATTTCTAGAGAAGCAGCAGAGAGAAATAAGACAAAATCCACAAGAAACATCTAGAGATGTCAAGGGCTACAAATTACTTTGGAGTTCTGGCAGACAGAAATAACTTTGCACTAATAGAATTGTCCTGCTGCAACAGGGACTGGGAAGTTCAGTTTCAACATCATCAATCAATGGGTGAAATCTGAATTCTCTTTTCTATACTAGCTTTCTTTCAAAAGAAAGGAAACAAAGGTGATGATGAATCTGTGTAAGGACCCTTTGTTTTACCCTTATTTTCATTGATCCAGAAACTCTGCTGGACGTTTAACAGCAGGAAAAGCCGTTTAGACAAAACGCAAAAAGAAAACCAGACAGGAGTCTTTCATTCCAGGTCATGAATTCAAAATTCGGTTCAAGCCAGACAGTGGCAGACGTTATTCAAATGGGTGGCCTTGAACAAAACTAAAAGTCTGTTCATGAACTATAACATTTAATACAAAGTCTGAGAACAAAAAAAAAGGAGCCAATAAAATCTGTCTTTGCAAGTTGAGTAAATGCTGGCACGTTCAATTTATTTTCATTCTCCAGCCCTCTTGGGAATAATATCATCAGTAATTATAGCTCTACAGTTCTAGCAGCCACTTAAATAACACAGTAATTCAATAAATATTAGGGACGTATTTAAAGTTAGTGGTTTGGCCCTATGAGATTTTCTTAAATGTAACTACAATGAACTTACTTTTGTGAACTGCAACTCTAAACCCACAGGTGCTTTTCTGTTGTCAGAAAATTTGCTCATGTAAATCCATTTCCTCCAAACATAGTTTAGATATTTGTTGCAGTTCACCTAACAGTTCTGCAAAACTTCCTTACTATGCACGAAGGCTGGTCTAGACATTGCCAAAAACCAAATCAACAAACCCAGTAACAGCATTTAGTGGACCATGTCCATTATTGGTACTCCATTAAATCATCTAAATATCTTCCTGGTAGCTATTCAACTTTTAAAGATGCATTTTATGTGTGTTATTTTATGCCTATAACAATTAACATTAGACATACTTTATTTTTGTACTACCGTGCTTTTTGTACCATAATTATTACCCCATTGGGCGAGAGAGACTTTAGGCTCACTTATCACCTTCCTTTCACTTTGTTCACACATTCAAAAGGATGAGCCAGAAATTCCACAGAGTGCTAAGAGTGGCTTGTTATCATGTTAGAACACAACTAAGGCTGTTACTTCACGTCCCTCTCATCGCTGTTCGCGGTCCCACTTGGGACTGGTATGAGGAAGTTTTACTGCACGTCCATTGCATGACGACAGGGGTTCATCCCGACCATGCCCCCTGAACTGAGATTAAAGCATGATGAGCCATACCCCTCCCTGGGCTCGGGAATCTGCTTGTTTTGGTTCTCTTTGCGAGACAAGTGCCTGTGAGGCAAGGCTCGTCACGCAACGTGCCATTCTCCATCTAGTGGCAGGAGTGCTAAGTGCCATTTGCCAGTGCATTCCCTATGGAGTCAGCAATGCAGTGCAGAGAGATTAAAAGACAAATGCCTCAAAGTTAGCTCCGTAACGCATTGAAGGCAAAGTTGAGGAGATTCGAAAGATCGAAAAACAGAAGGTCGGCTAAAAAAATTAATCTGAGAACGAAGGCTGAGAAGCTCAGATGTTGTCACGAAACAAGGACATGCAGTAACAGTTGTCACGGTACCATCAATCACGCCTCTGGGTACACGGGAACAGGGACAGTACCAGGACAAGACCACGTGACCACGAGTGACGTGATCACGAAATGAGCGTCAACTCAGAACGAGGAAGGACGTGAAGTAACCGTCTTAGTGCACACCAGGCCCTTCTGTCTTCCACTGCCTCCTGGAGTTTGATCAAATTCATGTTGGTTGCATCAATAACACCGTCCAATCATCTCATTCTCTGCCGCCCCCTTTTCCTTTTGCCTTCAATCTTTCCCAACATCAGGGACTTTTCCAAGAACTCCTCTCTCCTCATGAGGTGGCCAAAGTATAGTGAGCTGTTATCTCACAATAACTGCACAGGACTCTTATCTATCTATCCATTCATCAATGAATCTATCCATTCATCTATATATCTGGAAGTTGAGTCATGGCAACTGGACTTCTTTTTCTTGAGAGATTGAAACGTTTCACTGCTCATCCAAACAGCTTCGACTCAACTTCCATATAAACTCACCTGGATGATTGAGAATCTTCACAGACATATCTACACATATGTTGTACCTTTCCACTTCTAACAAGGTTCTTATTCATCTACAACACATAACAATTTTATTTTCTCCACTCCAAAATGGATATTTATGATTACTGTATTTAAATTGTATTTTAATTTAAGTTGAATTTTATTTTGCTGTTCTTTTACCTTCTTTTGTTTGTTGTGTAACAGTGTAAGCTGCCCAGAGTGGCCTAAATAAATAAATAAATAAATAAATAAATAAATAAATAAATAACCCTAACCCTAACCCATGAACACCTCTGTGTTGTCCATGTTGCCGTCTGAGCGTATTTGGTACAGTATTCATAATTCCCATTGACTGTGGTGTGTTCCCGGAGTTAGTGAGTAATGGCAGATGGCTACAACCTATAGGAAACTCTCATAAGAACATAAGAACATTAGAAAAGCCATGCTGGAGCAGGCCAAAGACCCATCTAGTCCAGCTTCCTGTATCTCACAGTGGCCCCAACAAATGTGTCTAGGAGCGCACGAGACTAGATATCTGTTTCCTGATACCACTCCCCTGCATCTGGCCCTTGAAGTACCCTGTTTTTAAGCCTGGAGATTACACATCTCCATCATGGTTTGTAACCTGTGATGGACTTTTCCTCCAGGAATCTGTCCAATCCCCTTTTAAAGGCATCCAAACTAGAGGCCATCACCACCTCCTGTGGGAGGAAGTTCCATAGACTTACAACACGCTGGGTGAAAAAATATTTTCTTTTGTCAGTTCTTACTCTCCCAACTGTCAGTTTGAATGGATGTCCCCCAGTTGTGGTGTTTTGTGAGAGGGAGAAGAGTGTCCCTCTATCTCAATCATATCCCCCCTCAGGTGCCCTTTTTCCAGAATAAAGAGCCCCAAATGTTTTAGCCTTTCCTAATAAGGGAGGTCCCCCAGCCCAGTAATTATTTTAGTCACTCTCTTTTGCACCTTTTCCAGTTCCACTATGTCTTTTTTGAGATGCTGTGACCAGAATTGTACTCCAGATGCAGCCTTACTATAATTTTGTACAATGGCATTACAATGTTGGCCGTTTTATTTTCAACCCCCTTTTTGATAATCCCTAGCATGGAATTGACCTTCTTCACTGGTGTCCCACACTGGGTAGAAACCTTCATTGAGTTGTCCACCAGCATACCAAGATCTCTTTCCTGATCCATCGCAGATAGCTCAGAGCCCATGAGTTGATAGATGAATTTTTGAAATTTTTTTGCCCCAATATGCATTACTTTATATTTTCCTACACTGAAACGCATTTGCCATTTGGCAGCCCATTCCCCCAGTTTTCAGAGATCCTTCTGGAGCTCTTCACAATCTTCTCTGTTTTTTACCACATAGAAAAGTTTCGTGTCATCCTCAGACTTGGCCACCTCACTGCTTATCCCTGTCTCCAGGTCATTTGTATCAAAGAGAAGTATGGTCGCTATTTAACCATTAATTTGAGGCCTTAACAATAAGCTGTTAGATAAGCATATCTCTAAATACTGCTCACAGAAGACCCTCTCAAAATTCTTACTGTCCTTTCACCAACCTCCAAAGGAAAAGGAAAAGTCTCAGGTAGCCCTAAGTGGGCCCGTCAGCCCTTTGAGCTGTCCTCCTGGTTTGCCTTCTCCAAATAGCGATTTGAGGTACTGTGCAAGCAGCTAAACTACTGAGCTCATTAGGCCTGAGTGAATGAAAGCACTTCCATCTTGACCTTGCACAAAAGCTTAAGTCTGGTACTTTATTAAGCATTGTACTATATAATCCATCTAAAATATGCACACACACACACCATGCAACCTGACACAGATCAATGCTAATGAATACAAGTGGCATTTAATGTTTTAAAGCCTCCTTGATGAAGGCAGTGCCTATGCGAGGAAATAGCACTTTGCATCCTTTTGGTATTCTCCAAAGACCACTTATTCTCATTAAGTTTTAACATTTGATTTTCAGAAACTAAATACGCCATTGCTGCATTGCAGCTTGGCACATGCAATTTACCTACTTCTCTATACAAGCATCTTTGTTTCTTGTAGCTCTTCAAAAATTATAACTCATACAATGCTACTCTGGGTCAGTAGGGCTGCTCTTATTTGCAATATTTATTTCAAGTATTTTGGCTTTTAAGAGATGGAGTTAAACTGATCACCAAGTTGTATGGTAGGATGGATTTTGTATTTCACTAAGAACATTTGGTGATGCTGCATATTTCTGTGTTTGGCTAGAAGTTTAAGGAAGGAAGGAGGACTGTCTGGGACTGGATCTCAGGATGGTAGCTAACCCCATGGATTCCAATGACAGCATGCATGATAATAAAAGATGATGTTGTGCCATGTGCTAGAACTCGTACAACTGGATTGCACATATATCATAGGGGCCATGCCACACTGGATTAGCACCCCCCAAAAATGGGAAATATGGCCCTATATATGCTGTTGAATGGCAATCCCATTTATTGTCACTATTCACCATGTTGGCTATAGCTGAAGAAAGCTGCAACAAAGCATCATCTGGACAGCAATAGGATTCATACTCTTGGATTAGCAAACAAGGTCTAACCAGGGGCTACTTATTACTTGGCTCCCATACTGCACATCATATGTGTGGATATAGTACTAGGACTATAGTACTTTCGAAATATTATGGCCAGAATCCTCTTTGTGGTTGTGAAAGCTTTGCATTACTTGCCAGGGCTAACTGCAGCTGTTGAGATGCCAGTGCAGATCTCAGGTGCACAGGCGGGCACATCACCAGGGATTTGATTAAGCCATGTCCTAGCATCTTGTAAATTAGCTGCAACAAGTAATGCAAGCCTTATGCAAACATCAGTAGATTCTGGCCAGTGAGTACAAGGCGAAGCAGGAAATAACATGCATAGAAGAACTGTCCAAATGGCGGGGAAAACGCCTAATGATTTTCAGAGAAGGAGCTGAGTTAGTCTATGTCAACAATGACAAATACAAAACAAATACTGAAGTAAAAGCATTGTGGCAGCTTGAAGACTCACACATTTGTTTCAATGAGAACTTCCTTAGATACAATATACTTCTGACATGTGATTGTCAGCCTACCCTAAGTATTTTCTACTGAAATTGCTGCTTCTCACTGATTACATTTCTTCTGCTTACACAACCGCCCCAGAAGTAATTATGTAAAACAGAAAAGATAACCAAGAGCAAAACTCTGGTAGCTGTTGCTGTCAAATCAACAATAGATAGCCATTGTGTGTGTGTTGTGTTGTTACGGTTGTGACTGACTCTTCATGACTACATGTCCATGGGAATACTGAGGTGTCCATGGGAATACTGAAGTGGCTTGCCAGTTCCTACTCCAGGCGCCTACAGCACCTGGTATTCCCTGGTGGTCTCCCATCCAAGTGCTAACCAGGGCCGACCCTGCCTAGCTTCCGAAATCAGGCAAGATCAGATGTGCTTACAATCCACAGTAAATACTCAATGCTCTAATGTGCTGTACAGGGTTAAACTGCAGACACAATCTGTGGCCATGTTGATAGGGGTAATGTGAGTTACAGTCTAAATCAGCAACTGTACCAATTGTTGGCCATGGACAGTTGTTTCATGGGATTTTTCTTTAGCGTATCTGTGTATCTATACATATACTCTGCCTATACAGTATATCTGCAAATGAAATAAATATTACTGGAAACATTTAGCCTCCAGCATTCTTTCACCCACAGGAAAGTAACAGCACAACCTTATATATTTATACTGAGAAATAATCCTCATTGAGTCCAGTGGTGCTTACTCCACAATAAACATACAAAGGGTTGCAGCCTAGAACTGGCTGTGCTTCTCCTGATAATGTACCCTGAATTGTTCATGGAAGTAAGAAAAGCTCAGAAGTCTGAAATATCACCAAATGGCCGCCTATTTTTTTTTCATTCAATGCTAACTTTAAAACAGCAATGCTCTATGTGGTACAGTAATGACATTTTAAATCAGATCTGAAATAGGAATAGTTTCCTCTTTCCTAGTGAACAGTGAAAAACTCTGTATCTCCAATTCAAAACCTATTCCAGGCCTGCATAATCTCCAGGAGCTTCACTGCTGCTTTTTCCCAGTTTCATTATTTAAGTAACTCCTATCAAACACCTCGGAAAGCTGTATGAATTGTTTGGGAGACGATTGATCTGCTATTCCATTCACTCAGGCTTGAGTAGAAAAAAAATAGGAATGTGATGGTCCAAAGCAACAACACAAGATAATAATATTAAAAAAACAGTTTTGCATGAATTTGGGAGACAGAGGAACATGAAAACAAATATATCACTTTTAGCTCCATCTGGCAGCATATATATTTGATCCACTTTTGACTGAATTATGTCTTTGCACAGATAATTCTGGAACATCTGCCTAACCACCTTGAATGGGGCAATCTGGGGCACCTTTTCATCCCATCTGCTGCCTGTCTCGTGGGACTCTCCAGGTCAGCTCTTGCTTCTTACTGTGGAATGAATAATCCTGTTAGAACTGTCCCTTTCACCCTATTTCCTCCATCACCTTTGGCTTCATTTATTGCTTGTTTCAGTAATGCTTTTTTGTTGTTTTTATTCATTGAGCAAACACTGATAGTAAAGATGTGGATTGAAGGATGCAATTTGATAAAACAAATTAGAACAGATTAAGTGATTTTTCTATCGTTATTTCCATGTAAAGAGATGAGTAAAAGAGACTAAAATCACAAATAATGGTGTTCTTCCAAGTATGGCTCAGGGTTCAGCTTTGGGGCACCTTATATAATTCTGTATCTCTGCCAACCTGAGTGTTAATAGTGTACTGATTATAAATTTGCTTAGATTGTTAGTCTGCCAGACCCAAATGATAACTGAAATCAGCCTTTTAGCATTTTCTGTGAAATCATTGTTATAAAAGACTACTGAAGCACAATGAACCCAGGAAATTCATGAGAACAGGGAAGCCAGCAGTGCTGCTTCTGAACAGAAAGAAAGCTGGAATTCTTCAGATAATATAAAATTATTGATTTCACTCAACAACCAAGAATCTCCATAGGTTTATACATTTTTTCCCATTCAGCTCCATCAAAACTTGTTGCACTAATTCCAAGATGATGTCTCTTTTCTCTTTTCATAATCTAACTTCCTTCAAAATGTGCCAAAACATTATGTCTGTGGAATCACAGACAGTCCTCAACCCGGATTTGCTTTCTGGCATACTTCTATCTACCCACATTTGGGACAGTATGCCCTGGTGTGCTCAAAGGCCAACTCAGTGCATAGCAGCACATCACAGCTCATAACCAGCTCGACATGGCTGAAGCAGTTGCAAGACATCATTAGATCTTCAGGTACCCCACTAATGGGGACAAAATGTAAACTACAGAATGTAGGACTGCAGGTGTCGGTTGAAGATATGGTCGGATCCAGTTCTTTTCCAGTAGAAAACAGGCTTAAATAGGCTTAAACCAAATGTTTAAGAGCTTTCCACCTGTTCTATGTAGAAGATACATGCATCATTGATGCAAAGAAAATACAGTACTGTATATTTTCTTAATAATTTAGTATTCTATCTATTCATTCATTTCAGTGCCTTGCCTAACATGCCTATATAAAAGTTTCTGGAAATGATTCTTCCTACAGCTTAATGCACAAAGTCGTTGAAGTATGTGAGTTCCCCCCTTTCCCCCTTTTTTGCTTATATAAGGGAGTTTATTCTGCTGTTTTACTTGTCATAGCTAATTGAACACAGAGCTTCTTAAATTTCTTTTCCAAGACATATTAGGCAATTTAAAGGGGGTGAGTATTTAACCCCAAATCTATTTAAACAATTAAAAATCTGTTCCTGTAAAATGCAGAGACGTTTAATGCAATTCTAGTTCCCCTCAGCGTATCTTGATTGATGACCAGTTTTGATCCCAAAGACATCTTGTAGGAGCCACACAATATAATGCTGGTATTGAAAGAAGAAAGAACTTACTGGGAGCCATAAGGTCTATGTTCTTTTAAAGATGAAAGCCTCTGCAATTTACAAAGGAAAATAATTTCAATATAAAGAGAACAGAATGTGGTCTTTGTTTCTACCCCCATGTAGGATTACAATGAACAAAAGCGATTTAAACCCTTAAATGGATAGCACTTACAAAAAATAATAGATCCCTTATGCGGTAACTACTCACTATACCATCAAGCAATGATTTCTGAAGTTATCCAGTGACAGAAGAACAAGCAACAGTATTTTCAAACTGAAACACATCTCCCCCACATGATCCATTTATGTCTCACTACATCCCATTAATTTCTTACCTCACAAAACCAAAAATAGTGTACATAGAGCCATGAGAACAATTAACTGAGACCTTGAGGAGCTAAAGTAAAAAAAAATTAAGGGTAATATGGAAATATATGTTTCCATGTTATCTACATGGGAGGTCCACCCTTTGTAAGTCTCAATCATAAACCAGTCTCTCCTTCTTGAGTAAAATGAAGTGTGGAAAGACAATGGTGGTCTGCATATTATTAAAGGAAAATTGAGTGTAGCTCAAGATTTTGAAGTTTCCACTAAGATTTTTTTCTTCTGTGTGGAAATTAACTTTAGATACTTTCAAGTATTTGAAACTGAAGTGTTAACCATGTTCTACTCTTTTCCCCACCGGCCTGGTCTGGCTCATCAGTTTCAGGGCCTCAATTTAATTGGTGTGCTTAAATGGCTTTTCATCTCTTAATGGTGTGGGGCTTCAATTAAGTGTGTGTTTTAGCGTGTCCAACCTTTGCTTCATAATGCAGTTCAATGATTAGGAAAACTGTTTGGCACACTATGAGCAGGACCAAGAGAAGGAAAAAGAAGTTGAGGGTGCACCGTCTGCAGAAGCACCCATTAAAGAAGCTGTGGATGATAAGACGAAGAGGAGAACTAAAGAAAGAGGAAATAGTTGAGGGGGCTAGTAGGAAGGGAGGGATACTGTCAGAGGCGTTTGGGGTGAGTGACAGCTGGGATGAAGGGGAGACTGGCGCGCGCGGGGATTGGTCATTAGAGAGAGAAACACCGTTAAGGAAGGACGTTGGAGTCCAGACCGAGGAGAGGGGAATAAGAGGCAGCAGAATGAGCGACCTTATCCTGAGCCGGTGACTTGGTCTGTAGAAGTTAGGCCATTAAGATGGCCAGAAAACTCAGAGTTTATGAGGGAGAGATGGAGACCTCACCTGAGGGAGAACCCAGTGGCGCAATGGGTGCACCATCCCTGTTGTGGGAAGGGGTCGTTTCCTCGCATATAAGTTCCCCTGAAGGAAATCTTTCTGAGTTAATGTTTGACAGTTCAGTTAAAAACCCTTTCATGTTTGAAGAAGTTGTAAACAATCATTTGCGCACGGAAGAAAATGAACCAGTTGTAAGGAAGAAGGACTCATATGTTTTAAAGAATAAGTCTTTATTAGAAAATAAAGAAGGTGGACTGGACAATCCTTATTTGACGTTGGATCTGAGCTATCGGACAGCTGAACCCTCACACACACAAAAGACAAATAGATTTCATTTAGGAAATGTTGTTTAGCATTATCTGTCCAGACACAGAGCCGATACAGTAGCGTACAAAATCTAAGAGAAAAGTATTATTTTTGTCCTCTAATCGCTGAGGGCAGTTGCAGTATGACACATCTGGAGGGTGGGAATAATTCAAGCTGGTTTATGGACAAACTAGAAGTGTAGTAAGGAGACAGCTCAGCCCTCTCTAGGCCACATGATATCAGAGATATGCCTATGCCCCTGATGTCATTGGGTTTTTTTCCCCAAAGAAGCAGGTGACAGATTGTATCCATGAGTTTGGTGAGGAGCACACCTTTGTTTTTGTTCTGTTTTTCCATCGTGTCCACCTGGGGAAGAAGAGGATGACCAAGGTTTGTTGGTGCTTTCTGAGAGCAGCTGCCCCCCGCCCTAGTCTAGTGGGGCACCAAGTTTGGTGAGGTACTTATAATTTTTTGCTACACAATTTTTCTGCATTCATTTAAATCAGTGATGGGGAACCTTCAGCCCTCCAGATGTGTCTGAGTGCAACTCCCAGAATTCCAACTCTATAAAGCCAATGATAAAGGACTGTGGGAATTGAGGTCCAACACAACTGGAGGGGTGAAGGTTTACACCCCCCATCTGAAATCATAATAATATTGCTGCCAATTCAACTACAACATATGGTGATCTTTTCCCTTGTTATATAGTTTATTATTCTCATGTATTACTCTCATTCTATGGGGTGCTCTGTAGGTTGCCAAAGTACAGTACTCCCAGGCTGGCTCTATTCCTACAATGAACAATAGAGAATCAATTTCCTAGCCCCAGGTATTTAATCTCACTGAGGTATCCAGCCACCTCACTCCCTTCAAATGCACTACAAAGTATTCTTGATGTGCATCCATATTACACAGTCATATCAATATGATAACACCTTGTGATATTCTGGGATTTGCAGTTTAGGGAAGTATACAACATTCTCTGGTGTATTCCCTTGAAAGAAATCTTATAATTCTATGTACTTCACCATTAAAACTCTTATTAGACTCCCATAGGATGGAGTCACGAGTGTCAAAGGGGTATAACACGGATATAAATTTGCAAAGGGAAAAACCAGTCCCTCACTTAGGTGTTCTAAAAATGCTATTTTTATATGTAATTAGACAGGAGGGGAACAAGGGTAGTAGCTCCACAATCAAGCACCCAGTTCATCTCCCTCCATATGCAGAGGGTGAATGTCTATGTCAAGGAGCAGCCTTGGAAAAATCAGAAATTAGTGGTGTTCACTCTAAGGAAAATGTGCGTAGAACTTCTTATAGTATATGAGACACAAGTGTAGTCCTCCAGACTTAAGACCCCCATTATCCCTGCTGAACATAGCTAATGCTAAAGGATGATGGGAGGTACCGTCCAAAAACACATCTGATATGATGACTCAAACATACTGAGTGTGAAAGGTATGAAGGCAAGCCTTCCTGTCCATTTCCTTCTAAGAAAGCAAAAGGTGAAGTGACATGGGAAAGCAGCAGGAAATGGACATGGTATTGCCTTTTCAACCTATTATATTATTTTCACAATTTTAGTTAATAATATACAGGATAAGTGCAATAAATCAGGCCATCCAGTTTCATGGGCATGCAACAGCATATTGTTATATGTGACTATAAATGCAAAGCAATAACAGTGGTACATTGTATAAAGGAATTAATTCGTTACAAATGAAATTATGTTAAGCAAATTTTCCTTTATACGAATTTTCCATAGGAATGCATTGAAAACAGAGTAATCCCTAATCACAACCATTTTATGTTGTACGGATTCGCCCCCAAGGCAATTCTGTTAAGCAAATTTCCCCTATCTCTGGAATTTTTTATGTTGTACAGATTTTATGTTATACAAACTGTTTGTTATACGAGGGTCCACTGTAGTTAGATATCTGACTGCCTTAAAAGAAACCATTCTAAAACTTACTGAGCAACTCTCATATGCTCCGAACAGAAAAGGGCTCAATGGAACAGATAAGGTAGGAAAATATGAAAGGCTTTTTACAACAGGTCTTTAGCATGCTTTGCAGGTATTGGCCAGATCCATAGGTACTTGCTAAGTTGCTGTGTCAAGGACTTAAATGCTGTCAGGGTTACCATTCACAGTTTACTGCCTTTCAGATGTTTTGGACTAAAAGTCCCATAACCCCAATATTTTGTTGTCCAATACATCGATCTGGAGGGTGACAGGTGGGAGGAGGTGGCCCTATGATCATAGATCTACTTTCATGGAACCTATCCTCAATCCCATCATTTAGAAAGTAGAAACTGAAAAAATTCTTCCAGTACAAAATGTTGGTAAATAGCACATCATGTTTATTCAGTCCAAATTCTAAATATAACCTTCCCTCACTATTTGAGAGAGACAGAGCAGATAAATCGTTGTCATGCCTTCAGCAGACATATTGTCCCATGAAGTCAAAACCTGTCAAACCCAACATGGGTGAAGAACTGGTCAGATCATCCCCAGATGACAGTGGACCCTGGGAGGGGAGCAGTAACCTGAATGCCTAGATGATGGTGGTACCTGGGTTGAATTAGAGGACATTTGACTCCAGCCCAGTCTATAGGGACACCAAAGTTGAAAGAAGCACACCTAGAAATAAGCACCAAGGCTCACCTGCAGGAAAAGTCTCCTTAGGAGAAGGAACTGCCATAAAGTAGGGGGTCTCTTTGACAGAAAGATCTGGGAAGATGTGTCAGCCAAACCCTCCAGCTGAGCTAACAGCTGGAATGACTATAAATCTACTGCATGTGGTTTTCCTACATTCTGGTAAGCCTCTACTTCCTGGTCCTGGAACTAACTATTTTATCTTATATATACCATCCCCCCCCCTAAAAATGCCCATGGCAGCTTTTATTGGAAACAGGACAAGGGGTGGGTTAAACTCAGGAGACTTGGATTTAAATCCTTGGTCAGCTATGAACACTCACTAGGAAGAGTGGCAATATAAAACCATTCCTTCAATGTTTTGCAAACCCAAATGCCCTACTAGGGTCATGGTAAGTCTGAGACTTGACAGCACCTAGTCCACATGATATTTGTGACAAACAAGAATGCAAAAGCCACCCACTTCTCCAGTAAGATGCTGTTTGTAAAAACATGCTTACTGCCATGACTGAACCACAACCGGAGAACTACAAAAAGCACCTTGCAGCCGTTAACACAGCTCATTTTAGAAACAGACGGAAACAGCTTTATCTTCCGCTAGAGATTATTTTCTTCACACTTTCTTGTTAAAAATGCCCTGCCTTCCCTCGATCCTCATTGCTTTGTACAAAGGTTATTGAGTCTGACACAAAACAATGAGAAGAAATTGAGGGTAGGAATGTCCGTGGGCTGGAGGATTCTTTTCTGATCCCCAGGCATTAACTTTGTACCATGGTGTTGACGTCCCTTTGCTGCCTCTTACTATAAACACGGAAATGCTTTGATCTTGAGAAAGGAATCACTGGTCTAGTTCTCCTGGATCTAAACTAATGCTTACTTTTGGTGGATTTAAAGAAAAAGCACTCTCTTGCTATGGTGCTGATTATAATTAGGGTGTGTTATCTTAGTTTCTCCGAGGTGTGACAGCCGAATATGACCTATTTGTAAGACCCCTGTTACCCTCTTAACCTTAAAACAGTTTGTCTCCCCAATAGGGTATAACGGTTTCTTTTTTAGTCCTGTGTCCACTACAATCTTTTTCTTATGGCAATGAAAATATCCATGTTCATTCTGGCCATTTTTTACCCCCAGGAGGCTACTGAGCCAGCCTAGTGTACAATCCAAGACAAAATCAATGGAAGGCTAGATCAAGCTGAATCCAAATCCTCACAAAGCCTGCTAGATGACTTTGGGCTAGTTACTGTCAATCTAAACCTACATCCTAGACTGGGGATAGAGGGAGGAGACATCTGTAAGGCTGACAAAAATAATCATAATCCTCCCCTCCCCCCGATTCAAGACAGCATTCAGTCTCTATATAGATGAAAAGATCTCTGAACTATACTTAGTTTTCTTTCAACAATCATCCCAATGTTTCCAAACCTAGCTTATGCAGGGGGCTCACATTTGCAAGGGAAGGCAACTTCATCATTTTTGGGAACAGAGTTTTTGCCCACAGCATGATCTTGGAGTTACACAGACCAGCAAAAATGAAGAGGTCCACTCATCTGTTTAAAAAATCTGCATTATTTTAAAAACTGAATGATATGTCTGTGAAGATTTTCAGTCATCCAGGTCAGTTTATCTGGAGGTTGAGTCCTGGCGACTGGACTTCTTTTCTTGAGAGACTGAAACTAGAGATGGGTGTTTCATTTTGGAAGGGGACTGGTTCCAAAATGAAACATGCCAGCACACCTCTAGAACAAAATCAACCACTGTCTTACTTTGCTGTAGTTCGCGTTGGGCGAAATACAAACTAGGAAGCAGACTCAATGCATCATCTTTCCCTCTCCCTGATGCTGGCCAATCAGGAGCTGTGCAAGGACATGCATCATCCCTCCTCCCTTTCTGATTGGGCAGTGCCAGGAAGATGGAAAGATGACACATCAGAGGCTGCTTCCTGGTTGGAGGGTGGGACTGTGTTCTGACCATGTTTTGTTTCAGAACCAGTCCCCTTCCAAAACGAAATGCCCATCTCTAACTGAAACGTTTCACTACTCATCCAAGCATATTTGTCAGTCTGAGGAAAGTTAGTGGTGCTCCATTAAAATGGAGCACTCACCACTAACTTTCCTCAGACTGATGAAACTGCTTGGATGAGTAGTGAAACATTTCAATCTCTCAAGAAAAGAAGTCCAGTTGCCATGACACAACTTCTAGATTCTGTTTTATATGTTTTTATACTAAATACTTAATTATTTTTCAGTTTGCGGACATTGATAGACAGGACTCATGGTAATGAAGTGGTATTAAATGTATATAACTGTGTAGTTTAGACCCTTTTCCTCATAGGATTCTATTGGAATCTCAGAGACTGGACAAAATCCAGAAACCTGGATTTTTTTTTAATATTAAACAATGTAGGGGACAGAAGAAATCATTAAAAGTGAATCACTTCTTTTGCAGGCTTCCAGGAATGGCAATTCACTTTTTTTCTTTTTGGTAAGGAAAACCATTATATCCCACAAAGGTAGAGAAATATGATGGGATCTAGAGGGATAAAAAACATCCTTGGGAACTACTAATAATTCTAGAGCCATACTTTGCCCATACTGTACATGGCTTAAATCTAATACACTCCCTGGGACATCTTGGGAAAGAGTGTGTTTTACATATGAATGATACTTCAGTATGCATCACATTATTAAAGCTGCATCCATACATAGGAAATCTCAGGATTTAAGAAATAAGAGTACAATATATCTATAATAATCAGTCTGTTGACACTGCATATGTATTTGAAGATTTTACTATGCAGTATATGTATATGGCAGTTTTAAGAGCTACATGATGCAGTGCTTGGGTTCAAAGATGACTCAGCCTTCTATCCTTCTGAGTCAGGTACAATACGTTCTCAGGTCTCTAGTGGCTGTTTTTGGTACAATTATGTTGTAAATTTTCCAGAGAGTGCCCGAAGCTCTATGGGGCAGTAGATTAGTCAGCAGCAGCAGCAGCAACAGCAGCAGTGGCAGCAAAACGTATATGTACGAGCAGCATAAAAATCTTATTAAGTTGTAAAATTCTTGAGACTGGACCCCGTGGACTGGACCCCATGGGGATCCAGTTCAGAAACCAAGTAAGGCTAGTTTGGAGAGTTAGAGCCCTGCCCATCAAGTATGTATGTAGGCATGTATGAATGCATGCATGCATGCATGCTACCGGAGGAACAGAGGGAACCCCTTCCTTTTTTTGGCATTGTGCCCCCAATAGAAAATGGACTGTGAGGCTGCATTTCCTCCCTTCAGGTTTGCTGGGAAACCAAAAGTAGTGCATTTTACAAACTACGTCCACCAGGGAAGAAAATGCTTTTGCTAACAAAATAGGAAGAGAGAAAAAGGGGGAGTGATACCACAGAGCAACATAACAATAAAGGCAAGGAAAACTATACAGATTCACAGCTTGAAAAGTGACTCAGAAGCATCCTTAGAAGTTTTGCAGTAGGAGGAAGAATTATTTAGAGGTTTGTTTAATTTTAACCACTTGTACTGTGGCCTTATTTCCCAGGGGTCCTAGCATGCTGAATGTGGGAGAACACTAGGAAGAAACAATATTAGCTCCTACAAATAGAACCCACATTTGCTCATCCTTAGAAAATGCCGAGATGATTTCTATATGATCAAAATAAGCACTGTGACTTCAGGCTTAGTCACAGCCCAGCTGCTGTGCATCTTATGTTGAAGAACTTTTACCAAGTCGGGAAACTAGAAATAATGCTGTGCAGGATTTTGGGACTCAAACGTTGAAAGAAAATTTCCTCTCTTCCTTCCTCTTTCTCCTTATTTCTGTCCCATTTTGCTGTTCAGTTTATTTCAGCGGGCTCCCGAGAAAGCAAGTGTCTGAGCTTTCTGGTGGTAGCTTGCAGAATTCTTCAGCCAACATTGGCATTGTTCTTGTCAGGTCATGTCAGGTCAGGGGATTGTGGAAGTTGTAGTCCAAACACATATTTTGGTCAAGTTCTGGACAAAGTAGATGTTAGAAAGCAGGGACATAAAACAGCTCTTATTCAGGAAGCCGGAGACCCTGTTTTTCAATACCTTGTTTTTCAAACTGATTGCGCCTTAATTGTAATCTTGTGAACCGCCTAGAGTTCCTGTAGGAAGATAGTGCGGTATATAAATGAAACAAACAAACAAACAAACAAACAATAAATAAATAAATAAATAAATAAATAAATAAATAAATAAATAAATAAATAAATAATGGACTGTAAAATCTCTTCTTACTGTAAGCCACCTTGGGTCCTTTTCCAAGGAGAAAGGTGGGGCAAAAATACTCAAAAATAAATAAATTAAATAAATAAATATTTAGAAGCGCATTTTGTTTCCTATACAGTGGTACCTTGTATAAAGGAATTAATTCGTTCCAAATGAAATTATGTTAAGCAAATTTTCCTTTATACAAATTCCCATAGGAATGCATTGAAAACGGAGTGATCCCATTTTGTGTTGTACGGATTCGCCCCATAGGCGATTATGTTAAGCAAATTTCGCCTATTATCAGAATTTTTTATGTTGTACAAATTATATGTTATACAAGCTGTTTGTTATACAAGGGTCCACTGTATAAGGGAAGGGAGGAGAACATGTAAAACAAAGATCTAAAGAGGCTACATATAAAGTGCCATCCTATTTAAAAAATAAATAAATCCCAGAGTATTCAGTGGCCTTCAGTTTATCCTTGTTGTTTCTCATACCTGAATTTAAAATATGCATAGAGTAATAGCATTTGCCTAAGGTTTTCTCTTTATTTGAGTGGTCCCGTCACTGCCAGCCTTGGAATGTTATCGCAGCTGCATCTTGTGCATGACCAAAAGTATCATATTACCTGCCTTTCTGAACAGCTGATTCTGCAGCAGAAGCTGTGTGTGCTACATGATGTCAAGTTGTTTCCAACATGTGAAATCAATGGCTGTTGCTCAATGGTCAGACTGAGCATACTGCAAACGAACCATTAACGTGTTTGAGGCACATATGCACTAAATCATACACTGCTTACTTGGGTTCTTGTGGAACTTATGGTATTTATTTGCCTGGGTAAATCCACATTTTCTGGAGTCCAAAAAAGGAACTTTTTTACACCCTAGGAACTTGATACACTAACATTCTAAGATGTTGTTGATAATGGTGATAATGGCCAATGATGAAAATGTTTTTATAAGCTAACTAGACTGGCAATAGTCCTTTACTTACTCTTGAGCAGTTAGTTCGTTGTCCAAGACGTGGTCTGAGATGCAAGGAGTACTGAACCATTTGCACAGAGTATGTGATAACAGTATCAGCCTAGTTTCAACATGCAGAAAAGTATACTGTTGCTACTTACTGGATAGAGCACCATTGCTCAAAGTGTGGCCTGATGCCATTCAACTTCTTTTCTAGTGGTTCAAGAATTATCTGAACTTCTTTCCCAAGGATATAAAACCACCTTGGGATGTTACGCAGAACATGTCCTAGCTAGCACATTAGAGCATTAACATCAAATCTACAGATGTTTGAGGAACTGGGAGAAGCATGTACTTAATATGATGATTTCTTTGTCCTCCAACTATAGTCCCAGGTCCCAAAAGGTTTCACTGGGCTTTGACCATGGAGGAAGCAGAAGGTACTCTAGCTTGCACATAACTTGATGGCAAAACAGAGCGAAAAAAAGTTTAATTATGCAAAACATTAATAGGAAAGGAGACATAAGCTGAAATTATGTTGCTTAGTGTAAAGTAAATTGCACTAGGAAAGGTATCTCAAACCAGTGAGGAATCTGATAAGTCAAACTCTCCAGAATTTCAATTTTTCAGATGGGCCTACTCTCATTGTGATTTACTATTCTAAGCAACAGGATTTCAACCATAGTCAGTCTACATATCTTTCTCTGCCCTTAAAGTGAGGAAGGTGTCCAGTAGTAGTAATTGTTGCTATGTACAATCAAGTTTCAGTGGTACCTAAATTCTGTTAAGCAAATTTTCATTTATACAAATTTCCCATAGGAGTGCATTGAAAAATGGAGTAATACCTTTTATGTTGTATGGATTTGCCCCATAGGTGATTCTGTTAAGCAAATTTCCCCTATCTCTGGATTTTTTATGCTGTACAGATTTATTTTATTTTATTTTATTTTATTTTTATTATAAACAAACAAACAAACAAACAATACAAACAATATATGTGCATCCCCAAATCCCCCTGGGACCATCCAGTTGTTCCTGCTGTATAGATTTTGTTATGCAAACCGTTTGTTATACGAGGGTCCACTGTATTTCTGATTTATTTTTCTCCTACAAATCAATAACCTTCAACATACCATGTCATCAACACCCCAGCTAACATATTTGAATTTAAAGGCCGTGGGTTCTCTTGCTCAGTCAACCCTTCTTTCTTTCTGTACTTTCTGTACTGTCTTCAGATTTCTGGAAATTGTAGAGGCATGTAAAGCCTGATATTGAAATGCATTCATAGCTATGTTTTCAATTTTTCTTGATAGTGACGGATAATTGACTGTGATTATTTCAAAATCTGAATATAGTAATTCAAGACTGTCAGCAAACAGTTTACGTGTTAACTGTAATCCAAACTTTGACAGATCTTTTTGCAGGATAAGGGGGCATACTGAGAGTGTGACCACAACAGAGTAACAGATCCCTCTCTGGATCACTTGTGGAGCAGTCCAGTTCAATCTGTTTCCTCACAATTACAAAACACACAGGAAAATATGCTCCTGATTGACCCTAATCAGTGTCCAAGCTGGCTCCCTCTGGTTCAGTTGTATAGAGGGTGGGTTACATTCTTCCTCTAGGCACCAGAGAATGGCAGGCTGAAGGGCATTATGAGGAACAGATTTTAATGTTATTGAATTGATAGAGAAAGAGCCAATTCTTTGAAAGAGCAGAAAAACACTCTCCTGCTTCAGTGAGTCTCCTGCCCACAGACTTAGGCTGATACTTCATGTCCCTCTCCCTGCAGTTCGCGGCCCCACTGGAGACCAGTTTGAAGGAATGTAACCTCACGTCCTTATGAGGTCAATCCGAGTTCGAAGGAATGTAACCTCACGTCCTTGTGGGGTCAATCTGTGTTCACCCCGACCACGCTCCCTGAACTGCGCTCCAAGCGAGGTGAGAGATTCCCGTCCTGGAGCTCGGGAATCTTTTCAATCCACTTCTCGATCTGTGTTGAAAACCGATTTCAAACCGGAGGCAAGTTCACCTCGGCTCGAGGAAGGATGTGAAGTAACCACCTTAGTAGCAATGGTACGCCCCAGAGTTCAATTGATCACACTGGAACACAACTGAAACCACCAGAGTTTGTACATACAGTAGGCACTTCGTACAATTAGAAAAGAGATTGCCCCCCCCCCCCACAATTCCCCTCAGGACATTTATTTTATTCATTTTAACCTTCTCCTTTGCCCGCCCCCAAATCGATACGTTCATTTCTCACTTTATTTTCACAATGGGGAATGAAGATTCAAAAAGCAATTGGGCTGCAATACAAACCCAAACACTTGATTGATGGATCTCCATTTTTACAAATAACCAGCTGGGCAGAAATACATTATTGGCTAGTTTTGATATTTGACTTTTGAAGTTGGAATCAATATATTCGGCAAGCTGGGCTGCAGCAGGGAGCAATGATTAATAATTAACACAGGCGAAGAAGAGAGCTCTCTATCGGGCACAGATTCAAACTCCATATGCAGAAAAATCTCCATCAAGTATAACAAAGCCTCATCTCTAGTCCTGCCCACTACCAACACAGTGCACAGTCATGTGGGTGTGTAGAAGAACCATGCTGGCTTGTTTTAGGACACCTGCCAATATCCTCATGTGTGGTTATGCGGGTGTCACATTTGGAGATAAAATGCCTCAAGAAATCACTGTAGCGGAAGCAACAGATAATGCCTATGGTGGGTTTTTTTAAACTTAGAACTATCTGTCTCCAGAGGTTATACTATTTACATATACTGTACCTCTTTACTACAAAGAACTGAATGAAGCCTCCGAGCTCATCTATCTTGTGACTGAGGTTTTCTTTCACTGTTTAATCAAAGGGTAGGTATTACCAGGAAGACTGTGCACTTCATTTGTTTACAGCCCTCCTGAAAAGCCCCTTCTCAGACACTCTCAAACCCCGCTGCATCCTGGAAGACCAACTCAATCACCCTTGTAGCTCCACCACAGGTCCAGCAACTGTGCAATAATTATGGGAAAGGTTTGTGGTGGCTAATAGAGATGGGCACAACCACTGAACCAGCAGTTCGTGCCAGGTTGTTTTTCAGCCAGACATGTGTTCAGTGCTTCCCAGCACCACCTCCTCAGTCAGGCAACCACTCAGAGTCAGCACTCAGAGAAGGTGGATCAGGGAAACCAGGGTGTGACCTCTGAGTGGGTGCCACCAAGGCTGGGAAGAACCCAGCATCTGCTCAACTAAAAAAAAAATGAACTGCTATTTCTGCAGTCCGTGCCCATCTTTACTTTCTAGTCCAAGCCAAAGTGTACTAAATTTACAAAAATCAATTTCCACACAAAGACCGAAAAATACACCACAGGGAGAATTTGTATTTTATTTGTTGGTTAAGGGAAGAAAGCAACTGCAAAGGAAAAATAGTTTTATATCCATCAGTGGATTCTATCAATAGGACAAAATGAAACTGCAACCAGTTATCAAAATAAGTGGAGATTAACTGAAAGGAACAGCCCAGAAAAGAATTTGAAAGCTGTCTAACTTACTATGGAGAACAAAAAGCAGACATAGTTAAGTTTTTGACAGCATTACCTAATGCTAATCTCAACAACCTCATAATGTGCAGAATCTGAAGGCAGAGCCCCCTGCCCCCAATCTGAGTTTGCCAGTTTTATATCCTTTCTTCCTTTCCTTCTGGTGACCATCATTTGCCAAATGGGTTTTTCCAAGAATGTTCCAGCAGAAGATTAACTCTGCACATTTGCAATGATTTCTCATTACACTATTGCTGTAAGGTAAGCTCTCAAAAACAGAGTAATTTGACCTTGGGTCCCTCTTTGTGACAATTTATCCATCGCCAAAACTAGGTGGCTTGGAATCTATCAATCTCTTTTCCTATTAAACATATTAGCCTCCCTCAAAACACTAATTCCTACAGAGATGCCGTTAGGCTTCTTCTGGTCTTCTTCCACAGCCTCACATCTTCCCAGCTATATGATGGTGGTCTGGCTGAGAGAACACAACTGGCCAAAGACCACATGGTAAAAGCTTCTCCTCCGCTCTAGTCTTGATGCTTCAACCATGACACAGTCTTGGCTAAACGATTCATGCTTCCCAATATAATATCATTTTGTGCCATCAAGTCACTTCTCATTTATGGAGAACCTTTTCAGTTTTGTTTTTTAGGTAGATAGGGTTCAGAAGTGGGTTTACCATGCCCTTCTTCTGGAGGCTGGCTCTTCTGGACTGCAGAGTGGAGAACTGAACTCCCAACATTTGGTTCCCCTGACCCTTTAACTCACAGAACCATCCAGCCACCTGTCTTCTCCCTTTATTTTGTCAAGTACCATGGACCTCCAACACACAACAGTTGCCCAAACAAACCAGAAACAATGAACTGGGGGAAGGGAGATCACAGGTGTGTTTTGACAAATTCCTCAACATGCATGAAATCATTACTATTCTAGCAGTACATCAAACCCTAAGTCTTTCTGCAAGTCAGCCAAGAGAGGGAAAATATAGAAATTTATGTGTTGTGTCCTTTCAGTCATGACCGACTCTTCATGACCCCATGTCCATGGAGTTTTCTTGGCAGGAAAACTGGGGTGGTTTGCCAGTTCCTACTCCAGGCGCCTACAGTACCTGGTATTCCCTGGTGGCCTCCCATCCAAGTACTAACCAGGGATGACCCTGCTTAGCTTCCAAAATCAGGCGAGATCGCAAGTGGTTAGGACATCTAGGCAGGTATAGAAATTTATACCACAATTCTAAAAGTTATACCTTAAGTTCATCCACTAAACTGAAGGTATTCTAATATTTCAAATGCAAATTGCATTCAACCCTCTTTCAGAATAGCTGAGTGGAAAATTTGAACCACAGTTGTAGGTAGCTTTGAGATCACTTTAAGAAGCATACCTAGCAGACCTCTGCCATACATTTTTGGATACTCGTTTATAATTTTCCTGCACTGTCCACAAGATATTGGTGCATGGCCTGAATAAATGGATTCGAACCATGAAAGCTTGTGCTGATATTTTGATTTTTAAAGTGTCTAATAAAGGTATCCCCCTCTCCTGAATTAGTATTGTGCAAGGACCACACAGCTTTCTTTGCTGTTGTTTTCCTTTTTCTGTGACTCCCCCTTGTGCTGTAAGTATTGTGCAGAGATTCAGATTGACAGCTTCTAGCTTCCACATTAATAATGAACATGCAGCACAAGATGCATCAACAAGCAGCTCTGCAAAGTGTCAGGAAAATGTAATGAATATTTAGATATTTATCTTGCTTTGCCGAGGCAGAAAAAAAAGGAACAAGAATACAAGTTACGGCTATTTTATACTATGGCTAAAATAGGCAAAGATACAACACATCAATGATTGTAAATATATTGCATAAGTGTAACAAGGAAACCCCTAACAATAAAAAAGCTGCATGAAACATTTCACAGCCAGAACTACCTTTCATTGGCAGCAGAGAAGATAATCAAGTGCATCCAAGCCTTCGCTAGCCTGTAGTGATGAAGAACCAGAATAAGAATCTGAATAACTTCTTTCAGAAGAAGCCTCCAGCTTCAGGACAGATCTTAATAGATTTTGCAAACCATAATATTGGATGCTGTTAAGATTTCTGTTACCCAAGATGCAGCCAAGATCAGTTACTCTACGCCAGTGATGGTGAACCTTTTAGAGACTGAGTGCCCAAACTGCAATTCAAAACCCACTAATTTTAGCAAAGTGCCAATACAGCAATTTAACCTGAATACAGGCGGCTGTGAAGGGGCGATGTCGGGTGCCCACAGAAAGGGCTCCAAGTGCCACCTTTGGTACCCATTCCATAGGTTCGCCAACACTGCTCTACTCTGACTTGATTAAAGTACAGTATATGCAAATACAGTGGACCCTCATATAACAAACAGTTTGTATAACATAAAATCTGTACAACATAGAAAATTCTGGAGATAGGGGAAATTTGCTTAACACAATCGTCTATGGGGCGAATCCGTACAACATGAAAATGGTCGCAATTACGGATTACTCCGTTTCCAATGCATTCCTATAGGGAATTTGTATAAAGGAAAATTTGTTTAACAGAATTTCATTTGGAACAAATTAATTCCTTTTTCAAAGGTACCACTGTACATGTAGAAGCAATAGGCATGGCAAAGCTACATAAGTGGCTGTGACACCTTGTACATTCCAAAAGTCCATCAGATAAAATAAAATGTAACAAGATACAAAATTATACACGTCAAAAAGACAAAAATGAATACAATAAGGCATATTAGGAAAGGCTAAAACATTTGGGGCTCTTTAGTCTCGAAAAAAGGTGCGTGAGGAGGGATATGACTGAGACGTACAAAATAATGCAGGACATGAGTAAAGTGGATAGAGGGAAGCTCTTCTCCTTCTCATAAAATACCAGAACTAAGGGACATAAACTCAAGTTGTGGGCTGGGAGAGTAAGAACAGATAAAAGAAAATATTTTTTTCACCCAACGCGTTGTTAGTCTGTGGAACTCCCTGACACAGGAGGTGGTGATGGCATCTGGCCCGGATGCCTTCAAAAGGGGATTGGACAGATTCCTGGAGGAAAAGTCCATCACAGGTTACAAACCATGATGGAGATGTGTAATCTCCAGGCTTAAAACTGGGGTACATCGAGGACCAGATGCAGGGAAGTGGTATCAGGAGACAGATATCTAGTCTTGTGCGCTCCCAGACGCATCTGGTGGGGCCACTGTGAGATGCAGGAAGTTGGACTAGACGGGCCTTTGGCCTGCTCCAGCACGGCTCTTATGTTCTTATATTACACCCTTCTGTTCTAATAGCAAAGGTGGTGACCACTACCAGGACTATATCCAAAAGAGAGTCATGAATGGTGTCACTAGCATGCTTCAAAAGTCCTAAAGCAGGCCGGATAACCTTTGACACTCCTGATGTTGCTAGACACCAGGTCCCGATAGCCCAGGCAGCTCAGCCAATGGTCAAAGAGGTGGACAGCAATAGTTTTTTTAATATGTGTTCTAAAAATTGAAAAGAACAAAAAGAATCCCCCAGAGGAACAGTTTACTGAAGACTGTGTTTGTTGCAATCATTTCTCTGTTCTATGGCTATAAGTGTCCTACCCCATTTGGAAGTTGTAAACCTACTCTGGATATTTGAAGATATCCTTCCTTTCAAAAAAAAACCCCCAAAACCCCCCACCAAAATTGGCCGGATGGAATCAAAATGCTTTTTAAGAAAGTCAACACAGTATGCAGATTAACAAGCATTATGGAAACAGAAATAACTTTCTCCCGGGTACTAAAAGATACTGTAATGAAAAACTGAGAGTCAAAAACAGAACATAGGACTAATAATAACATCCTAAGAAGTGAAACTGCACAAACAACAGTAATGCTCTGTAATAATAACAGTAATTTTCTGAAACCTAATTCTCCACTGATGTATGAGTCTTCTACTTAGACATCTGCTTGCATTAAGGTGAGTAATATGGATTCTTCAGGTGCTGTTGGATAGCACCATACAACCAATGGTGCAGTCCAAAGATATACCATTTTGAAGTACTGTGTAGAGAAAATCGCCTTTTTCTTTCTTTTACCAACATGCATACATGTAGGGTCTCTCTACTTCATAGCACTAACCAAACTTAGTTCTTTTGTTTATGTAATTGTATTCCACACAATACAGTATAATAAAATTTCCACCATTGACAGCTCCAGGAAAATGCAACTGCTCAGACAATAAATCCTCCTGAAATTGTGGCAGGTAGTACCCTGTGCAAACCTCTGTCAAGATAAAATGCTAAGCCAAGTGTTCTTCCTTGCCGTTATGATTAATTGCCAGTGCTTCTTCCTCATGCTGGCAGTGGGAAACGGAATTCAGAAGTAGGCTACTTCAGAAGAGCATCATTAAAGCTGAACAAGGTGTCATTATCTGGGCCTGGATCTCCTTCATTATTTAAAATTCCACAGGTCTTCCCTGCATGCTCTGCATATTAATGTGCTCAGAGCAACAGAGGGAAATATAGAAAATGCAGCCATTTGCTTACAAACTCACACAGGTTTTTTTAAAATAAATGAATTGAAAACTTCAAATGTAAAACAGATGGAACATGTAGATAACAGAAGAGGAAATAGTGGTAACTTTAATGCCTTACTGAAGAGAACTAGGCTACACAAGAGGGTCCTTCTTTAAAAACTCAACTACCTTATGGGAACATATTTTCACATTTTCTATTGCCCACCTTATTCACAAAGATCACCTTTTTGGAATAGTCACCGTCAACAGCCCATCTGCAACAGAAAAACTGCCCTACCAGCTGATAGAGCAATGAAAAACAGTGAATATAGTGATGGACAGGGGCTCTGGAAATCTGGTTTCCATCCCCCATCAGCCACTGGGAATGGTAAAACACTCCTCAAACATCAACACACCTAAAAAACCAAGTGGGATGCACTTGACAGCACATAGCAGGTACAATTAAAAGAACTACAGAGCACAAGATATATTCTTCCTGAGTTCCGGTTCCGATTACATCACAGCGAGACGACTTGATAAGTGCTGCAGCTTATTATGTTGAGTACCTCCAGATAAAAGGGACTCTAAGAAATGTGAAGACCAACCTGAAATATAAATAAATGCTAATTTTTAAATCCTTAAAAGAATAGTGATAGTTAGGTACAGATAAGAACTTTTAAGCATAAAGTGAAACCTGTAGACCAGGAGGTAGCTCTTTTATAATAGCCCATAAAGTACTAACTGGAATTAGAGATGGGTTTTGAAATTAGGTACTTTTGGAAGAATAGGTAAATATATTGTGGATGACATTTATAATATATATAGTTAGATAAATGTATCCCAAGTTGTTTAGTATTGAAGAATTAAACATCAAGATTGAATATACTGTTGAAATTAGACAGGCTATATTTTTGTATTAGAAAACAGATGTAAGTAAAGATATACAGAATATGGATGAGATAGTAAGGAAACTAAGGGCCTTTTTACACGACCCCTAAGATCCGCTGGCCACTTAAATTCGGACCAGAGATCTTAGGGGTTCCTCGCTCTTCCTCTGTCCCCACCCCCCTCCGCACTTCCTGGTTGCTGGCTGCCTGAGTGAGGGAGAATAAAGAAAGAAAAGAATGCCTTCTTACCTCCTTTTTGTTCCGGGCAGCATTCAGATCTCTTAAAGGGGCGGGGCGCAAAAAAAGAACAAACGGAAGCCAGGAGAGCCCTGCACTCACTATCCTTACACCGGATCAAATATGTGTCACCTCCAAAAAGCAGGTACAAGAAAACTGCTGTTTGGTCTTGCTAAAGTGGGCGGGGTCGCACTTAATTGTCTGCAAAGTCCGGAGCTGGTGGGTAAACATTTTTAAGGTCCGGACCTTGCAGCCATTTGCGGCGGAGCTTAGGGGTCGTGTATAAACGCCCTAAGTATGGAAGTATGTTCCTTTAAGTTGGGAAAGGCAATATGAATTATGTTGGGAAAAATGTGATTGAATTGGTAACACAACAGGACAGAAGCAACATGTTTATTTTATTTGGTTTAGTGTAGAAAATAAATAAAAATGTGTTTTTAAAGATATATTCTTCCCTATAGAGCATTTTTGATAGCATTGTCCAAAGACCTTGTACCAATGGCCAATGATAATTCCACATTCACTTGATAGACACTAGGAGATCTTCTTGAGTCTGACCAGCAAACTTCTCCCACAAAAATCCTCGTTCTGTACTGGGATGGACATTTTCAACCAAGTCAATAAGCTAGAAAAATGAACAATGTTTCATACAGAACCAAGCAGAGATTCAGTTAAAAGCCAACTATAAATAACTGCAGAGGGTGCCCAGCCATAAATTCACAAGGTGGGTCATCAGAAATGTAAGCAGCACTAGTAGAATCTCCTGGCTAGCATAATCATGTTTGCTGTGAAATTCTTGGAGCACAACAGTAACTTTTTTAAACTCTGGAGATATGGTTGGAGCCTAGATAGTTATTAGATTAACTCTGACATCAATACAAAGTGTGAAGCTTAGCAGAGAATACTATCTTCTGCTTATTCTCAATTCATTTAAATTTCATAATCAGCTAAAAAAATACTGCCACAAATTTAAACTGGCTTAAGGAATAGGCGTGAAGGCAAAACTGAGCTCCAATATTGACTGAATTCACAGAAATAGAGGGAAACTTTGGTAAATTTGAGGAGCCACAAAATTATAAAACCCAGTTGTAACTCCCACATAAAAATGCATGGACATAACAACATGACAGCCCCCCCCCCAAATGAATCAACTTTGATTTATAACAAAGCACATTCTGTAACTCTAGTCAAACACAGTTTTTTAACAACAAAATTAGGACACTGTATATTTGTTTATAACATATTTGTTTAGTTTCATAAATACCCCCACAAAGTCATAAACCTCTACGCCACAAAACTGGGAAGTCAGACATAGTTCATTTGCATTTAATATTAATGGTTCAAAGAACATCAGGCTGAATGGTCAGCCCCCACACATTTTCACCTTCACCAAATCTGGCCCTCTTTGCAAAAAGTTTGGAAACCTCTGGTTTATAGTGACTGGGAAGTCAGACATTTGTTAGGCCAGCTGATGTTCTTCTTCCTCTTTCCAGATTTGCTATTATTTCAGAGAAATATAATTGGGACACATCAGTTAATTTTAAAGCATAACCACAAACCCATGCCAGTCCCAGCCCAAGCTGTTCCAGTCTTCCCATGAAGGACCATCTGAAGAGATTTGCATCCCCAACAAACCAAATAGAAGCTTAATACTTCAGACTGTTCTTCATGGGATAAGAGCAATAGGTGGTGATAAGGCAGGAGTAGAAATGTTTCCCTGTGCATTAATTTGCACTTTCAAATTAGCCCCCTTTTAAACTCTCAAATGGGATCCTATCCCCATGATATTGCCTTTGTAGTATGCCTGTAGATATCATGGTGATGACTGACAGACATAGGAAGTTATAATTGTTACACTGTTTATATAAAGGGGTACCTCAGATTATGAAATTAATCTGTTCCGAATGCATTTTCGGAAGTTGAAAATTTCATAAATGTGGTTTCCCATAGGAATGGATTGAAAATCAGTTAATATGCTCCAGAGGTTGGGAAAAATGGCAAAAAAAAGGGGGGGGGTGTGTGGATTAGTTGGTTTTCAATGAATTCGTATGGGAACCCTGCCTAGACCCAGCAAACCAGGGGAAAAGCTTCCTCCCTTTGGGCAGCGGAAGGCTGCTCTGACACCCAGCTGATTTTGATAGCTATCACAATCACCTGGCTGATGGGCTGGGAGGGTGGGCTGTGTGTGTTTCTGTGCATGTGGGGGGAGCTGCCACCCACCTCCCAGCTATCCAGCTATCTATGTATCTATCTATCGGGGTGGGGGGGCTTGGAATCTCTCCCAAGCAGATATGGGGATCCTACTGTATAAGGGGTTGTTTCAATATGGGGATTTTTCCTTATTTAAGAATAATATTGATGTTTCAACGTTCCCCCCAGAAAACATGAGTTTTGAAGTGGAACTTAATGAAATAGGAAAGATGGCCACATGAAGGTAGTGAAGGAGGCAGTTCTAGGCACAAAGAGGATACACAGGAGCAAGGTTGGAAGCAATCTTATGGAAGACATATTTGGTGAGTGGAGGGTGATGAAACTGAGCAAGCCAATGGCAAAAAAAAGGATGAACTGGGATCTAAGCATTGAGACATAAGGAAAGATAAATTCCTAGAGTGGCTTGACAGAAAGGATAGGAATTTTGTGTAGGAAACCAAGAGCAGAGAAACAGGAAGGGCAGAAAAGGTTATCAGAAGTAAAGTCACATAGCAAGGATGATGCTCACAACAGTTAAGACATCAGGACACACTGGGACCAGATGAACTTTCCACCCAATTCAACAAGGCTCGTTTTATGTTATGAAATGTACCCTGTGTCATTTGTGATACTGTACCTGTTGCCCTTCTGCTAGCCATGAAATAATTGGCTATGTTCTTTCCACTCACTCCTGTTAGGAAAGGATTTTAATGAGGGTGATGGGAGGACAAACCAAGTAGTCTCAGTACTATCTTGTATTTTGTCAACAATTAAGCATATTTATCCTCCTATAACTGCTCAAGGGTTGAGAATATAACTAAGGAACCAAGGTATTTTGTGGAAGGGTGAAAGAGAGGAGATTTGTATTTAAATCTAAATATATCCAGAAGGAAATTAAATTCTAATCTCTTTTGAAACATTCACACACGCACACACAATACACTGGAAAGAAAATCTCCTGCTGCCGCTGCAGTACCACTGGCATTTCTGTCACCAGGATATTAGAATCACACTGGTAGGTAATAAGTTTTTATTGAGTTCTCAAAGCTGCATCATTCGTCCATCCGACTTTTTAATTTCCCACTTGAATGCCTCCGTGTTACATTACCTCATGGTGTGTTTGGGCAGGCTATAGTTCACACTGAGTGAATGCTTGCACCCAACTCTGGTAAAATTCCTCAGTGAATATCCAATTTTTTTAAAAAAAAAATAGCACTCATTCACAGCAGCATTCAGGTGCTGCTCTTGATGGAGATGGCTAATTTGCAAAGAGCTATTTATGTCAGACAATTAGCTGCCATTCTCTCCAAGTAAATTAACTTGAATGAGCACAAAAACATGAAGTGTCAGCTTTCTCTAGGAAAAGAGTCCTGGAAGGCAACAAATGAACAGCTGGTGGGGGGGGGGACTATTCTAGGTGTCACCGAAGGGCAGTTTCAAGGTGCTACCACCAGAGTCTTTTCTCTTCAATGCAGGAATGATACATTCGGGCATTTCTGTCATGCTATAAAACACCCGCCTGTCTTTAATCCTGAATTGGAATCCTGTCAGTTTAAAGGGAAACATTTGCACACAATTGACAAGCACCATTTGATAATTTCACTCTGAATGCATTAATAATCTGCAGTCAAAGCATCTGGAGTTCTATGCAATGATTTATAGATGGATGGATGGTGGAAGACCTGGCATGAAGACAGGTTTGGGGATTTACCTCCTGAGAGAGGAGACAAGTGTGTAACTTTGAGCAAGGCACACAGTTCCAGACGATCTCCATAAGAAAGGAATGGTAAATTACTCCCAACCATGGAAAGGAACTGACTTAACCATGTCCAGTGATTATTAGCTCTATGTATGGGTAGTGGATGGATGATTCACTCTGTTTCCAGTCTGTATCATTATTTTACATGTGCCCACTGTTAAAGCTGTTTTTTTTAAACAAATGGCATTTTATCAAGTCAAAATCCATACTACTTTTTTTACTACTTTTTTGAATACATATGTTTATACATTTTATCCTAAAGGAAAATATATATTTTGATGGAAAAATTATCTTTATAGATAATTTTTATTAAAAAAAGTTTTCAGGCATCACTGTAAAGAACAAAGGACTTGGAACACCCAGGAAAGCTTCCCCCACCCCCATCCCACCCGGAACCAGTCATTAAAGTAGGAAGCACTCCTCAGGTTATTTAATTTTAAAATGTGAATTTTTTTTAAAAAGGACACATTTCAATACCTTCAGCAAAGTCCCTGGCTGCATGCAGAGCAAGAAACAATTCTGTCACCTTAAAAATCAAATGTAGCTGTTATGACAACTTTTATGTGGCGGGGGATTCAAAAGCCTCCAGCCCGCCACTCCTCTCTTGATCTTCAGAGCTAGGCTCTGAAGATCAAGAGAGGAGAGGTGGGCTGGAGGCTTTTTTGAATCCTTCGCCGCAACAGCGAGAGCACTGATGCGGTGGGGGATTTTTAAAAGGCTTTAGCCCACCAGAGGCTTTTTTAAAAATGTCCCACCGCAACAGCAATTAGCAGGGGAATTTTAAAAGCCTCCAGCCCACCACCTGGCTTTTTAAAATCCCCTGCCGCTTGCTGTTGCTCATAGCCCATTTATTCTCTACTCACAGTGCTTTGGGGATGACCAGAGCACCGTGCCTGAGTGGAGAATAAACGGGCTACTACAAGCAAGCCCCCAAGGCGCCACAATGCCCACCTGCCTTTGCCAGATCTGCAGAGATCCTGGCGAAGGTGAATGCGGGAGTGGCAGTGCCTTGCAGGCTTGCTCGTAGCCCTTTTACTCTCCAGGCATGGCACTTTTGAGATGCCCAGACCGCCATGCCTGGAGAGTAGAGATGGGCACGACTTGAAAAAAAAATTTTTCAAGTTGTCGTTAGTCGGGCCGGTTCCGTTTCGGGTCGTTTCCGTTTTTCACGAAAATTCGCAAAAATTAGTTGGTTCGTTTTTTTGTTTTTTCGTTTTTGTTAGTACTGGTTTTATTTGGGGGGTAGCGGGCTCCTGGAGGCACCTCTCTGGGGTGGGTGCCTCCTCTGGCCCGCTATAAAGGGAAAGTGGGCTCCTGGAGGCACCCGTGGGTGCCTCCTATCCTCACCCACTAGGAAAGGGAAGCAGGCTCCAAGAGACCCCTCAACATGGGGGTCTCCCCTCCTCACCTGCTGCTGCTGCAAAATGGTATGCAATAGCCATATGGATATGCATACCAGTTGCAGACAGTGAGACTAGTGATGGCAGTGAACCCAGAGCCATAGGTGATGCCTAACTAAGGCTCTCGCACCACCATGTCTCACACAGAAGGGAATTGTACTTGCGTGTAGTGCAATGCAAGTAGATCTGGCTTAGGGTTAAGGTGGGTTTAGTGCAAGGGCTAGGGTTAGGCTAGTGACGGGTAAGGTTACGGTGGGCTAGTGGGTTGCACCTCTGTGTGCCTCTCTGACCCACTAAGAAGACAGTCTGTGACGTATGGGTAAGGACTGGAGTCAAGGGTTAGGGTTAGGGTTAGGGGGCTAGGGCAGGTTTTAGGGGGCTTTTTGGCACATCCCAGAAGTCTCCATGGCCAAGTGGCCATGCGATTGGTGGGATGGCTCCAAAAATTTGCATGGTCGTCCACTCCCACATGGCTGGCCACTCGGCCAGCCCATCATTGCGCAGGTGTAAATAAAATAAAATAAAATAAAATAAATGGAGGACAGAGGAGGAGAGGAGAGATATTTTGTTGCAAGAAAAAACCCACTGCTACTGTGAAAAATCTGGCAGTTTATAAATTTTCGCGTGTTTCTGTTGTGCTTGTGTGTTTTTGGACCACGATTTCAAAAACAATATTGCGTTCGCCGCCCCATTTTGGATCCCCCGCCCACACCGCATGGCATGGCGAGTCCGGCTGCCCAGGACGGGGGGGAGGCGGGACCCCCCCCTCCAGAAACCACCCCTCCGGTAGGTGTCCTGCGCCCTTAGTCAAGCAGGCATTTTTCTGCCTGCTTTTTTGGCCCGGGAATGGGTGGGGGGAGAGTTTAAAAGTTTTTTCCTGTGCCGTCCGTGCCGCTTGCCTGCGCTTTAATTGCGGCGGCCGGCGGCGAGACTGGGCATTTTGGTGGCTGCGAGCCTGCGGCGAGTCCCACCAGAGCAGCCCACTAGGACGGGGGATGGGGGGGAGGCCGGGGACCTCCAGAAACAACCCCTCTGGTAGGTGCCCTGAGGCACGGCAGGCATTTTTCCGCCTGCTTTTCGGCCGGGAACCGGTTTTTTTTATAGTTTTAAAAACTTTTTTTCTGTGCCGCGTGGCATCGCGCGATGCAAGGAACGAGCACAACAAATCAGACCAAAATTGTTCGTTCGTCGGTTCGAGCTCGAAGTCTGGCGGAGTAATGCCCATTACCGTTTCCGTAGAGTAACGGAACCGAGTAACGGAAACGGAAACGGGAATACTGCTAAGTCGTGCCCATCTCTACTGGAGAGTAAATGGGCTATGAGCGAGCCCGCAAGGCACTGCCACCCCCACCTCCATCTTTGCCGGGATCTCTGCATCGAATGGCTTGATTGGTGTACAGATCTGGCAAAGGTGGTGGGTGGCATTGCAGTGCCTTGTGGGCTCGCTCGTAGTAAACCACCTAGAGTCCCTTCTGGGAAATTGGTGTGGTATAAAAATGCAATAAATAAATAAATAAATAAATAAATAAATAAATAAATAAATAAATAAATAAAATAGTAGCCCATTTACTCTCCAGGCATGGCACTTTTGGGAAGCCCAGAAGGTGACTTTGGATAACTGAAAACCACTCCTCTGTTCTAAGATGCCTCTCCAAATTATCTGCTTTTAACTTGAATATGTATTAAATGTTCTGGACTGTATATTGTCCCTCATTATTGTAAGCCACCTTGGGTCCTTTTCCAAAGAGAATGGTGGGGTAAAAATGTTCAAAATAAATAAATAAATAAAACTAACACTATCATTTTATTTATTTATTTATTTATTTATTTATTTATTTATTTATTTATTTATTTGTACCACTTATATGCCGCCCACTACCCAAAGGTCTCTGGGTGGCATCAATTAAAAGAATAAGAACGTTTAAATACAAAACACTAAAATTGCCATCAGGACCCACAATCTGACATTTGAATGTCTGTAGAGCATTGATATTCCATTACTACTTAAAACTCCAAGCAAACTACAAGGTCTTAAGGTCAGACCTTTCCCCTGCATTGATCCCCATATTACTCATGTTCTACTTTTATTATCACTTCTTGCCTCTACAAGCTATCTGTGGTCTCAACAGCTTGCATGCTTTTGTGCCTTTTTGGTTGTCTTAATAAAGCTATTAGGTCAGCCTAATATTGTGTTGCTTTAAGGTACTCTTATGTTTTCTCATGTGTTGTTTACTGTTGCATACCAAAGTAATTAGCTTGTTAGGTTCTCGGTGGGTGCGCCAATTCTATTAGCACACTACTAATCACAGTCCCTCTAGCAATTTCACTCTATAAAAGAGGTCAGATCCAGCCATGACTTCCTATACTATACTGTAACTATACCCTCACCTGAATTAATCTGACATACTTTGCACATGGCTGCTTTCAATGAGTGTTCAGAAACTCTGGGCTCGTCAAGAGAACATTTATACTTTGCTTTTATATGCCACCTGAATATTTTATAGCAACAGATACATACCAAGCTGTTTTGTGGTTTCATCATATAAAACCATGTGTAGAACAGGTATCCTGGAATCCACAGACTAGAGATGGGCACGAAACAACCATTTTTTTGTTACCGTTATCCGTTATTCGTTCTGTTACGTAATGGAACGAATAACGACCATTGCGATGGGGCAGGCTCGAACCAAACAGAACCAAGAAAATTTTCTTGGGTTCTGTTCGTTTTCGTTAATGGCCGCGCGATGAATGACCTACCTGGTGCTGGCCTTCGTGGTCCAGTCTTCCGGCTTCCGGCTTTTTGGTCCAGTCTTCTGGCTTCCCCCCCAAAATGTTTTCCTCCAGGCACTACAAAGTCCAGCAACCCCCACCACGACTGTCTCGTGCTCCAAAGGGGGCGCTTCCCCGGAGGGCTGGCGTTCAGGTGTGCAGGGCGGGCTCCTCGCCGTTCACACTAGCAGAGGCGGAGCACCTCCAAGGAGCCTCCCCCAGGGCGGCGGACAGGGTGTGGGGTGGAAGTGCCATGCCCCCCCTTGCTCGCTTGCTCTGCCCCTACGCGCCGGGCTCCAGCCAGCCAGCACGCCCACAGGGCGGAGCCCCACCGCACCGACCCACCGACCGACCCACCGAGTCACCCCGGCCAGTTGGGAAGAGCGGTGACGGATGGCCCGTCATGCAGCAGGTGGGTGGCGAGCGACCGGGGATGACCTCCCCACCACCACACACACTGGGGGGGGCTCAATGATCTTCTTCCCCCCCCCACTGCCCCTTCCCCGACAGCACCCCTCGACGGCGCACCCACCTGGCGTCCCCCCCAGGATTCGAGGACCACCACCACCACCTCCCCGGAGATCGGAGCCCCCTCTCACCGCCCTCCACCCCACAGCCTGACAGCCCAGAGTCGAGAAGGAAGGGGCTGTGAGACTGCGGCTCAATCTCCTCCGCACCGGGTGGCGGCGGCTGGGACGCTGTCACCCGGGGAGGAGGAGATCAGATCAGCCGTGGTGTACAGCAAGGCAGATCTGTTAGACTACTTCAAGGCTTTAACACACACACCCTTCTTATTTTTATTGTGGAGGGGGCTCTAACATTTCTTCTGATGACTTAGTTTAACAATTTAAGGAGTTTTCAGCTATTTGATGAAACAACAGCATAAACAAAACCACCAGCAACAATAGTGACACAGCAGTTTTAGAAATGAAATTATGATTGAGATGAATAAATATTTTGTTTCTGTATTGTAGTAACCAAAAAGAGAAGATGAAAACAGAGAAGAATAAAGCAAAACAGTTGAAAGGAAACAATTCAAGTCTTGCAACTCCCCCCCCCCAACATCTAAGGAGGGGGGAGCCCTAACTCCACACATATTATGAATTTTTACTGATCTGCTTGGCTAGTCTCAGGAAAAGAAATCTTTAGTTTCTGCAGTTTGATTTGACCAGAAAACACAGTCAAGCATGGAAACTTTAAACCTAAAGCAGTTCTTAAAAATATTCTGTCCTTTTGATATATATATTTTTTCCACTGGACAATGATCTACATAAAATGTCTTCAGGGTCACTCCCTCTTGCCTCACTCTCACCAAGCGGATTTTCTCTTTCAAAATTTAAAACCAAGTTTCAATAATATATTCCATTTGGGTCCAACTAGTACAATTGTTGCCAGCTAGGACATCTTTTTCAGCCTTCACATCCCCCACCCGTCCTCAGAAATGTAAGCAAATGCTTATAATATGTTTTGCTTCCATTCATAACTGAACTGTGCATCGATTCAGAACACGAGCCATTCTAAATAATAGCAGGAATGGACATTAGAATTAAAAGCAGATGCTAGTGTATCTTTAATATTGCTGTTCCAGTGTTATTAACCTTCAGGTTATCATTATACGGGCAATCGAATGAAAATGAAACTATTCTCATAATCAAAACTGAATACTTTCAAAGCTTTTGGGTAATGCTATGTGGTGCTGTAGGTGTCTGGAGTAGGAATTGGCAAACCACACCAGTTTCCCCCCAAGAAAACTCCATCAGCATGGGGTCATGAAGAGTTGGTGACGACTGTAATGAGACCACACACACACACACACACACACACACACACACACACACACACACACACACACACACACACACACACACACACACACCCCTTCATAAATCATTTGTGGTAGCAGTATAAAATGCTAGTTATCTGACTATTTAGAGACAATGACTAAGCAGGATCCCTCACTGAACACATGGATATTTCACATAACACAAGTCATGTGTCACTTTGTATGTAATGGAGCAAACCTAGTTACAGCTGTAAAAATGTTCACAGTCTACTAGCAGCATTGTGACTAAGAGGAACAGCAAAGTAAGGCCCCAAAGCTTGCACTCAGCACTTCTGAAGCCATCATGGAATCTTTGAGGGATTCCTACATTCCAACCACTTGGTGACAATTGGTTTGTCTTGACATTTTTTTAACCCACCATCTTCTGAAAAATGTACATCCCAACTTTTGTCTTCTTGTCTACTAAGGAACCCGTGTTTTGCCCAAGGTTGAAAATAAATACAACTACCAGGTTGTATAATTTGAAATATTGGGGAATCAGTCATCAGAGGGGCTTTACTCAAACAGTCTAGGTCAGTGGTGGCGACCCTTTGGGGCTCTAGATGTTTTGGGCCACAACTCTCACAGTCCTTTGTCACTGGCAATCTAGGCTCAGAATTCTGGGAGTTGTGGTTCAAAACATCTGGAGTGCCGAAGGTTCGCCACCACTGCTCGAAGCTTCGCCACCACTGCTCGAGGTGCAGTGTGAAACCAAGCAGCAGAGGCTAAGTCAGGAGCAGGGAATAATTTCAAAGGACTGCGGCCTCTCGATCCTGAAGCTTCACACTCTTTCCTGAAGCTACATCCATTGCCGAGATTAGTTTTCCAGCTCAGTGCTGGGTTGGGTAACTCTGCCAAGGATCAATGTTAGTTAGAAGCAAAAGCCTTGTCTCAGTTCAACACTACAAAAAGGACTGCTTTCTGTCCATAGCAGGGAATTGAGTGGAAACCTTGTTCTTCTTTCCATTTGGAGACTTCCGGTAGTGTGGTATAGAACTGCAACCTTTTCAGTTGTGAAAGGGAATCCCATTGTGGTGGGGCCAAAGAGTCAGGGCCTGTATGACAAGAATGCCTACAATTCTTTGTGTGTTTTATTAGTTCGTATTTCCGGTGGGGATCAAGGTACGCCTTTTACTTGGGAGTTTAGACTTTTTCTTATGGAACAGCATAGCTTTGTTTGTTTGAAAACATTATAACAATTAAAATCAAGACCTGTCAGCAAAAGGCTTAAGATATAAGCCCAAGGCAAATGGAAAAACTAACTCATAAATTTAAAACTTCTTACAACAGCTGGGATGATCCTGTACAGCCAGGGGCCTTGTCTAAAACATTGGAAAGTAGACTAAAAATGGACAAAGGCCAGTTCAAATGAAAGGAGGCACCAGTATGAGTAGGTCTTCCCTGTGATATGCAGAATTTATTTATTTATTTATTTTAGAGTATTTTTACCCCAGCTTTCTCCTTGGAAAAGAATCACAGACCTTTTTTTAGGGTTTTGATCTTTAAAACGATTAACTTCAACTCAGCTTTGAACCACAGTAAGCAAAGCATGAACTACTGCTGAGGCTGAAGAGACGTGATCTCTTTCACACACCCCAATCTAGAAATGAGCAGTCGCATTTCAGTGTTCATCCCAGTCCAGTAATAAAATATATTGAACACGATGCCACATGTCTATCTCTCAAGGCTGCGTCCTCTGAGGATATTCATGTCATGACCTCCAGGTAGGTTCTTGTGACCAGACTGCTTTCATCACAAGGAAAGTAGGAGAGATTGCTTCAGTGCACAAACCCTATGGGGATGTGTCAATACCAGGCACCTGATTTTTCTTCATAAGATGATATCCAGCCTAGGGTCTTTTACTGCATGCATCAGTAGGATTTTCTCTCTGTGTGTCTGAAGTCAAGAGCACACCTCTGAACAAACAGAGAAACTCCTTTGTTTCCTACTAACCAGAGCCTTTCACGGCCCTCCCTACTTGGAATTCAGGCTAGGCCTTCTAGGCAAATTTCAGTCCAACCAGCTCTCTTTTTCTAACATAAAACAATGCTAAAAATGTCTTCCAGTCCACTTTAAGTCATTCTTTAAGGAGGCAGTCACTGAAGCCTCCTCATCCCAAAAAAAGGCAATAAGACAAAGCAGATCTTAAAACCAAAACCTGAAAGCATTTGTACACAAATAATTACTCACTTGTAATTACCCGTAATCCCTTTTCATGATAACTAAATATTTAATCATGTGTACTTAATTCCAGTTTTGTTTTAATAGATCACATGACCTGGAGAGCAACAGCCCCCTGCCCTAATCATGTCCATGAGTGTATATGGAGAGAAAGTGTCCCACTTATATGTAAGCTCCACTTATCTCCTCCTTACCGGTACTGATTTTCACAGGGAAGAACTGACAATGGAGAGATAGGTCTAAATGTTACCCTGCTTGCATGACAGCTAGACACAGGGCATGTAATGCCTCAATAGACCAAAATTAGTGTTGTTAATCTGTGGAACTCCCTGCCACAGGGTGTGGTGATGGCATCGGTCCTGGATGCAAAAGGGGATTGGACAGAATCCTGGAGGAAAAGTCCATCACAGGTTACAAACCATGATGGAGATGTGTAATCTCCAGGCTTAAAAAGAGGGCCAGATGCGGGGGAGTGGTATCAGGAAACAGATATCTAGTCTCGTGCGCTCCCAGAGACATTTGGCGGGGCCACTGTGTGAAGTTTAATAACCCAGCCCCCTGAACTCCAAACCTCTCCAGATTTGAAGGGCTTAAAGCGAAGAGTCCAAAGAGGCTACCCCCCAAATTTGGTGCCTCTAGGACCCAGGGGGCATTATATAGAATAATGAATTATTTTGTTTCATTTTGTTTTGTTCCTAAAATTATTTTTGAAATTCTTTAGTAATGAAACAAAACAAAAGGAAAAATGAAATGAAACACTATATTTTCGTTTCGTGCCCATCTCTATTTGTAAAACTATACAGAAGGCAAATTCTACTCTCCCCAAAATATGTCTGTTATGTGAGCCTTGATTTATATTTACCTTTCTATTCTAAGAATCCTTAGTTTCTATTAACCTAGGTTTGGGGGTTTTGCATTTAAAAGGAAAAGGATCAAAACCCAAAGTCAATAATTAAGTATCTATCTTCCATCATCCCAATGAGAGGGACAGCATGCCATCCAGAAGACACGATATTGAAGGAAAGAGACACGTTAGTGCAGCTTTCCTTTAAAGGCAGAAGGTTCATTCCAGCACAATAAGGTGATCAGAAGAGGGGAGATGCATATTTCATATCATAACTGCGTTGATTATTCACTTAGTTCTGAAACTCCATGACAGGTCATTGCAGTTCTCTTGAGATCTTCTGAAGGTCTTTTGAAATGTTTGCCGAGTACAAACCAAGAACAAAGCAAATCTTTCATATCTGTGAGGGTGTTGGTGTCATTCTAAGAAGCACTTCACTTCTGAGCTAAATTAACTGTTTGAGAAATAGTGAAATTCCCCTAAGTTAGAAGTGTTTCTAAGACTACTTTCTCCCAATGTAACCTTCTGCTCAAAACTGAAAATAATTTTCTTCAGTAACATAGACTATTTCAAAGTAAACATTACATAAAAACAAAAAAGAAAACAGTTGGGCGTGAATACTGAAAGCTGGATATAAGACACAGAAAAGTCAAGACATTACACAACACAAATAATTAGAACATGGAATATAAGAAGAATGAATCAAAGTAAAATTAAAGTCATAAAGAAAGAAATAGAACACTTACACATTGCAGTGCTTGTTGGGTCTACTTCAATAATGTCAATCAAACATCTGAGGATACCTATCAACATAATCACCATTCAAGTCTATATTCATGATGGCAGAAGAATTATACAATTTAATGTTGATAGTGAAGAAATTGATTTTGTTAAGGGTTTTTTATAACTTGGCTCAGCCATCGATTCAAATGGAGACTACAGTAAAAAATAAACTATGGAAATTCCAAAGGAAATCGAGAAGATCTTCAATTCGAAGGATGCATGACGAGAGGTCAAGATCAAGATAATCTGGATTATGGTATTCCCTGTTACTATGCATGGGTGAGAAAGCAGGGCAATGAAGAAACAGGTGAACTGACAGGAAAAATCAGTTTGCTTGAAATAACAACATTGGAGGAAAGTCTCATGAATACAAGAGACTGCCAGAAATGTGGGTTCCAGATCAAATCAAGCCTTATTCCAGGAGCATACATATGGTAATGCCTGTCATACTTAGGGCGCACAATGAGACAAGACTCACTAGAGGGGTGGGGGGAGGGGAGAGTTGAAAGGCAGCCTAAAAAGAGAAAGAACAAATATGAGATAGATTTTCTCAATAAAAGAAGCTGAGGCCTTGAGGTTACACAAGTTTAGTAGGGTTGCTAATGACAGGACTTTTTGGAGCTCACTAACTTATAGAGCTGCTGTTATATTGGAATTTGGCGATAAAGAGACAATTTACCAAACTTCAAGCTCTAAAACAATGGAATAGGTAAAAAACTATCCACACGTGCATATGTGATTCAGCCTCATATATGAAATAATACTGTAGTACTATTTTGACTGGGGATGTAATACAGTATCATAAATCTCTATGTCTGTGAATGGAATAAATATTTTAAAAGCAGAAGAACAGTGTGAGTTGAGGTGAGGAGACAGAGGACACCACATGGAAGAGGGGAGACTTTTTTGTCTAGCTATCATTCATTGCATTGGCCTCACAGAAAGAGGTGATCCTTTCATTCACGCCGTAGGGAGTAGGCCAATATTCATGCATCACCAAAGAGGTAATTGGAACCCATGTATCTGAGCTCCATTTTGCCATGAGTGAATGGGCAATAGCAAATCTCACAATCTGCTGCTATATTACTGTCTCGTAGCTGATACACATTTCCAAAGACATTTATTTCAACCTAGAGAGAGAAGTCGGGCTTTGGGACCTGCCCTTTGCATACATGCTCTAAACACACACACACACACACACACACACACACACACACACAGAGAGAGAGAGAGAGAGAGAGAGAGAGAGAGAGAGAGAGAGAGAGAGAGAGAGAGAGAGAGAGAGAGAGAGAGAGAGAGAGAGAGGACAGTTGTTCCAAACATATGGAAGGAGCCTGCTTGAGGCCAACATTTAATGCTCCAGTTAGTAACATTTTCAAACATGAAAAGAAAAAACAAACCTACAAACACTGTGCAAAGTATAGACAATTCACATTTGCATACACTGTCAGGTGGAACAGCTTGCTGCTCTCTTTTTAGACCTTGCTGGAAAGCCTCTTAACACGACCACCTGAGGTATTTTTTTTAACTCTCTGAGAAAAGGAAAGGGCTATGACCAACTTCCATAAATTTTGTGGTGGATGTTTTGCTGATTCTTTGCTCAAGTGGCTCAGCAGGTAGGCATTCGATGCCTGTGGGTCAGCCGACCACTTAGTTTCTAAGAAAAGCACCTGTTTACTTGTGATTACCACATTCTGCCTTTCAAAGGGAGCAAAATATTAGTCTTAATTTCATAAGACCATAAAGAGCGGCTAAATAATGCCCCACAAAGATCCCAGCAACTTGTCTTCTACACAGAAATAACCGTCTGGCTGATGCTTCTGGCTATTCACCATCCTGGCGAGACTCCTCCAGTTTGCTGCCAGCATTTTTGCCCTTTCCACTCTAAGCTGGTACCACAGTCTATGTGGCTGGTTTGTTTGGTCTGTAACAGTTCACTGAACTGCACTGAATCCCCAGAACGCCACCCACCCCCATTTTATAGCACACACTCCAGCTACAGTATCTCAGTAACTGGTCCTCATATTCCTCTAATGCTTTTGTTGTTTATTTATTTATTTGGTTTATATTACAAACACTAATTGGGAAATTCAGAGGTTAAAATATAAAATCCTAGGAGACCTGCTCAGATACCAACATACATTCAAACAATATGGTGATGCAAAATTATAAAGACAACACAAAGTCAAAAATTCATACTAAAAAGAGAGCAAAAATTACAACTCTGGAAGATTCACTGGTTGAAAGCAGCTCTGAATAATTCTGTTTCTACCAATGTCCTGAACATAAGGAGAGAAAGAGCATGGAGTATCTCAGTTATGATTAAAAAAAACCTGGGCTCCATTACAGTAGGACCACTGTATCTGCAGGGGATTGGTTCCGGGACCCCCCCAGATAGCAAAATCCGCAGATAAGTGGTGATAGGGGTGGTGGGGTGCCTGGATGAAAGCAGCCCCACCAACACCCCCGCCAAATGCTGGGTAGTGCCAGCCTGTGGGGCAGCGGCAGTGGCGAGGAGGGGGGGGGGAACTTACCAATGCTGAGACCTCCTCACCACATGCCGACTACCCTCCGGAGGGGTAGGGTGGGGACCAGCCTATGAACTTCCCACTGGAGTTCTGGGCGGAGGACCGGAACTTTGAGTTCAGGAGCACGCCCAATTATTCAAGGAAGCTGTAACCCCATCAAGGCCAGATAAATTTCCTTCTTAACCCATCAGGCGGTCCTCCTAACTATAGGATCTCCATCTTATCTGAATTTAGTTTCAGTATATTGGCCCTCATCCAGTCTTTTATCAGTGTTAGTGCTCAAGGACTAACTAGTACAGCATCATCTGCAGATGAAGCAAAGGAGAGAGAGAGAGCGTGCGCTGCATACCATCATTGTACTAGTGACAGCAAATCTCCATATGACGTTTTCCAACAACTTCATGTAGATATTAAAAAGCATTTGGAGGTAGTCAATACCTGTGGAACCCTGCGGCAGAGGTTTTAAGGGATTGATATTATATCCCCAAGGTGTACCATCTAGAAAAGGCCATACAAGAAGACCATCAATCTCTAAACTCAGCAGTCTTTCCAGAAAAATACCATGGTTGACTGTGTCAGAGGCTGCAGAAAGATCCAGGAGAGAATCAACAGGGTTTCACTTCCCCATCTGCCTCCTTTAGATCAACTTGCAGAGCAACCAATGCCGCTTTAGTTCCATACCACAGACTAAATCCAGATGGGAATTTGCACTGATGGCACCCCAGTTCTGTCATCAATCTACGTCCTCTCCAACCATAACAATACTGTATATCCTAGCTACTGCATTTTATCCATTGTTATCATGTAATCAGTTCCATTCTCTGATAAATGACTAGCATTCTCTCAGCTGATTGGGATAAATCTCCTGTCAAAGAACACCATCATCTTCAGCTCATTTCCTCGACTGCATATATTAGAAAAGATTTCCGTTTCCATAAAACCTGAAATAAAGATGTTATCACTCACATTTTTGTGATTGTCAACCAGTATAATGACACATATGCCAGTCATACATTTCCCTTTGCCTAAAGGTTAGTTGAGATTGTAGCAATACACAAAGCATATAAAATAAGGTAATTAGTAACCAAAGGTCTTCTGCTACTTCCATTACTAAATAGCATTCATATGAGACCAAAACAAATTTGGAGATGAACTGATATTTATGAAGCAGACTGATTTATTCACAAATAGCACATCTTCAATAAGAAGACTGATATAATTCCAATAGGTAGTCCAAATTTAAATCCAGAACACATGTAAATATTCATTCATTTTGTATTTAACTTTCATAATAGAGAAAGGCATGAATTTAAAAACAAATCTCAAAATTCATTCAAGATTGCTAAGTAGTTGATTTGTATTTGTCAAATGCATGAACCCTAATCAATATGAAATGATGAATCTTTAGTAACTGATTGATTTGTCAAGCCCCTTTTAAGCCCCCTTGCCATTTGCAGCCTCTGTTACTTTCTAGGGTGTTCTTTGGGGGTACATAATTTGGATGTCCAAAATGCAAATCTGACCAAACTTTGAGGGTTTGTAGAGGCATATCTGGGGAAGCAGCTCTGAGATGTTTGTGCTTCTAGGTACCTGGAGGGCACTTTTCTGTGCGGGGCTTCTTTATCATCAAACAGGCAGAGGTTGTAGAGAAGAGACAAGGGAAGCTTCTCTGCAAATTTGGTGTCCCTAGGTGCTCCAGAGGCATTTGATGGGTGTTTTTTTTAAGGTGAGCTGAACCGACAAATCAATTTGTTGGGAAACATTCATAAATTCATGATTCATCAGCATTGATGCATTATGAATAATGACGAGTCCCCATTTTTCTGATTCATGCCTATGTCTAATTAATATAGAAAGCATGACATTCTACAAGTAAGGTACAAATGTAGATTACATTTGTATACACTTTTCTCCTATGGGGCTGCATGCCAGCCCACACATGTTCCTAGCCCATCAGGAAAAGCTGCCTTGTACCGAGTGACGTCACTGAGTGATTTAGCACAATAGTTTGCAACCTGCATTGTGCAAGAGTACTACAAATGGTTCATAAAATTTCTGCGCTAATGAATCACACCCCCTAATCTCCAAGAAGGATAAAATGGATAAACCACTGAAAGAAGAGCAGCAGAGAAGAGCAGATCTCATTATTTTGCTTCCCCATAGTGTACTGTGATGAGTACAATATGTTTGTCAGTGAGCATAGTAAGCTATTAGAAATATCTGTCTTTTAAATATCCCTTAGTAGGACCATTTCACTCCTGACAACCATATGCTATACTAAAAAATATTTAAAATGGCTTAAAATCATGAGACTCTAATGACTATAAAAGACGTCATGGTCGTCTATAAAGGTGAGACAATTCTAGCACAATACTGTGGATCCTGAGCAACGGCAGAGTTCCAGCTTGCTGGTATAATTCTTTCCTAGATCTACCTTGAGATTTCTCATAATCTCTCTTAAGATCTCTCATGATCTCCCATTCCAGCAATATTTAGGTTTTGGAAGCAGATGAGATTGGGTGCATTCAGGGTGAGATCGTGTGACGAGTCTTCTGACGAGTCTTATACCACAATTCATTTATTTAAGGTGCTGCATGATCCTTAACAGATTGTGGAGGCTCTTATATAGTTTTTGTTTTAAACAAATGTAGCTTAAATGCTTTCATTGTACCAGATTGTTTTATATTGGTTTTTATTGTTACACTCTACCCTGATATCTCAGAGTACAAGGCAGAATATAAATGTTCTTAATAAATATGTACTAGGTGGGACACTTGCTTATCTTTACCTCATTTTTCACAAAAGTAGAGCCACATAACTGGTTTTTCGCAATATATGGCATACTTTTGCTGTCATTGAAGGAGGAAACACAGACATAGATATTCTGAAACCACTTTTGAATATTTCCTTTATTTCAAAGTCAGAATTCCTTCAGTGTTCCTACTTTAAAACACCCCAGGAAACCTGTTCAGCTGCCCTTCTTTGTTACAGCCTGGATTAATGAAACCTATCTAGTGTCAGTTGTTCCTGCCAGCCACCCAGCTTATCGTTATTGGTCGAGTCCTCAACTGAGCTCCTCAAAAGAATTAAGTCTCCACACTGTGATAATCATAACCTTAGTTTTCCATGGCTATTCTTCACTAATCAAAATAACTCTTGCAGCCAAAAGCAGGGCCCTTTGTCTCCTTCCGTCTCCATTCAAACGGGGCACTGAAATACAATGAGAGAAGCAAAACATGGATCACATTAAAGGGATCACTAAAGAACTTGTGACCAGGATTAGGAGGTCTTGGACAAGAGGCATATTTACATGCCAGGAACACAGCAGTCCACTTTTCCCTCGGACCTTTTCTCACTTTTCACCATGTCTTTTAAAAGGCTTTAAATAGGGAAAAGAAGTTGTCATGGCAGTGGCAGAAGGAAAGGCATCTATGGAGTAGATATTTACTAACTTGGCTTTAACGCACTTGCAGTTGAATTGTTCCTTTCCCGCCCCCCTACTATGGAGAACCACAATGCCTGTATTTAGCTGTCTGTTACAAATCATTTCTCTTTTCTCCACATGGCATTAGTAGTGTCTGGGCACTGTATACTAAAGGATGCTGACAGACAGATGATAGCAAAACACAGGCTCCAAGCAGAAGGCACGGAGGGGGCGGGGAGCACCCAGGCTTCGCTTGGTCCCAGCTTCTTTTCCGATTGTTGTGCTGAGGTTTCCTACGACTGTTAATAGACAAATGTCTTGTTATTCCAGCAACACATTAATCCAGCATGTACCTCACAATGCTCCTCATTCATTCAACTCACCCGTGCGGTGTATTGCTTGCCTTTCACCAAGACCCAGTTGCCAATTCCATTCCGCTATTGCTACCTTGGCAGAAAGAAAAGGGACGGAGGGTGTCATTACGCACATTTGTGCTTGCCATGTTTTGAACAGAAATCCCTTGCACTGTCGCCTGACGCACACAGAACATCTTTTATTCAGTCTCACAGTAACTACAACCAGCCACAGCACAGAGGAGCCACAATCATAAGCCAAGTCTATTCATCTCTACCTTTCCACCTACAAACATCAGGCTTCTTCATCCACTAATACACCACACAAGGCAATTAAATTTTTGTCTTTAATTGTTCACCAGTGATTATTCACTTATGGTGAGCCAGTAGCAATCAGGAAGTAGTGGTGGTGGTTTGAGGCATCTGTAGATATAAAGTAGAACTGCAATGCAGAACTGACTGTGCATAACCTCACTTGCTAGCATGTAAAGGGTCAGTAGTTCTTTAGAAGAGCAAGTTACAGGGAAGAAGTAAGCAACAGAGAGGCATAGAAGATTCAGGCACAGAGGTAACATGGTGTGTGTGTCAAGCTGTGTTCAGAACACTTCTTTACAGTATCCCACCATAGAGAATGATAGATCCACTTCTACGTAACTGGCACTTTGTTGTTCAGTCGTTCAGTCATGTCTGACTCTTTGTGACCCCATGGACCAGAGCACGCCAGGCACTCCTGTCTTCCACTGCCTCCTGAAGTTTGCTCAAATCCATGTTGGTTGCATCAATGACACCATCCAACCATCTCATTCTCCGCTGTCCCCTTTTCCTTTTGCCTTCAATCTTTCCCAACATCAGGGACTTTTCCAAGGAGCCTTCTTTCCTCATGAGGTGGCCAAAGTATTGGAGCCTCAGCTTCAAAATCTGTCCTTCCAGTGAACGTTCAGGGTTGATTTCTTTCAGGATGGATAGGTTTGATCTCCTTGCAGTCCAGGGGACTCTCAAGACTCTCCTCCAGCACCACAGCTCAAAAGCATCGATTCTGCGGCAATCAGCCTTCTTTATAGTCCAGCTTTCACTTCCATACATCACTACTGGAAAAACCATAGCTTTGACTATCCTGACCTTTATCAGCAAAGGGGTGTATCTGCTTTTTAAGATGCTGCCTAGGTTTGTCATCATTCTCCTCCCAAGAAGCAGCTGTTATTTAATTTCGTTGCCAACACCATCTGCAGTGATCAAGGAGCCAAAGAAAATAAACTCTGTCATTGCCTCCATTTCTTTCCCTTCTATTTGCCAGGAGGTTATGGGACCGGAGGCCATGATCTTGGGCTTTTTGATGTTGAGCTTCAGCCCATTTTTAAGCTGTCCTCTTTCACCCTCTTTAAGAGGTTCTTTAATTCCTCCTCTCTTTCTGCTATCAGAGTAGTATCATCTGTGATTCTGAGGTTGTTGATATTTCTTCCAGCAATCTTAATTCCACCTTGTGATTCATCCAGTCCTGCCTTTCACATAATGTACCCTGTATATAAGTTAAATAGGCGAAGTGGCAGTATACAGTCTTATCATATTCCTTTCCCAATTTTAAACCAGTCAGTTGTTCCCTATCCTGTTCTGACTGTTGCTGCCTGTCCCACATATAGATTTCGTAGGAGACAGATGAGGTGGTCAGGCACTCCCATTCCTTTAAGAACTTGTCATAGTTTGTTGTGGTCCACAAAGTCAAAGGCTTTGGCAAAGTCAATGAAGCAGAAGTAGATGTTTTTTTTTTTTTGAACTCTCTAGATTTCTTCACAATCCAGCGCATGTTCCTCAGATACCAAAACAAGTTCATTTTTCCAGTGAAAATATATATTCCAACAGTTCTCAGTCAGAACAAACACACAAGCAAACAAACAAAAATCCACCCCCATTTCTGATCATAGCATTGCTATCCCATTGACCGAGATCCCCATTGCAATGTGGAATGTGTGGAATGTTCCACCTCCAACATCAGTTGTACTTAATGCTGTCCCCCCCAAACCTTTTTATATTAGGAAAAATAATAATAAATTCAGGTTGGCAACAGAGGGAATACATGCAATGAGTTTCACTATACAAGGATTATCACAGTGATTACAGTGGATGTTGCCAGACTGCAGAAACTGTGCAACCACCCCAGTAATACAAGACATACAAGTCACCAACATTTTCCCCATCATATCTCAACTTATTAAGATTCACAGCTAGTTTGGCTGGAACTACAAATTTGCAATAAACTAAGTCAAATGTATTTGATACAGGTTAGCTGCAAGCAGGCGCAACCCCATTTGTATCATGTGACCAAGTCACAGCATTTATTTTTCTCTGTTGTGATCTGGTGTGGGTGGCTGTGCTGGGGGAATGGTTGTGATGTCACATGATGATAATATCATTCCCTGTTCCTACCTCCTCCTTTTATTTTTATTTTTTAAGTTTATGAACTCTGTGATTTTAATTACAGATTTTTAAAAAAGGAATTGTTTTGTCACTGATATGTAGCGTCGATCAGGTTTGAGAACAGACCGATTTAGGCAATTCTTGAGCGAGAATCTTCTCTCTTTCTCGCTTTTCCATTGCCCTAGGCACAGATATAACAGAAAATGGTTGTTACATTTTTAAGTGCAAGGTAAAAAGAGTAGTATTCCCATATTTGCAAAGCCTCCACTTAGCATCTATTGCATATGCTTTATTCCCATATGTGTAGGCATGTACACACAGATGGAGAGAATGAAAAAATAATGAGAGCAAAGAGGAATGTGGATGTCTTTTTCATAGGCCTGTTTTACAACAGTAAAGAAGCCTTCTGTACTTTGAGCTTGTCTGTGGGCAGCCAACCTCTACCAGTCTTTGCTGACTGCCCCCGCTTGCCTTCCATCATTAAAGCCATAAAGTGTCAGGCAAAAATAGATGTCAAAATTAAATACCTCCCCTATAAATTGAGCGGCACAATAGGAAGGGAAAACAGACATAGCGCAAAGAGTGGCTTGCCAATGGGTTATTAACTCCTCAGAGAGAAGTGTCACATTCAAATGATGCCAGAACAGAATAAAAGGCCTGTTGCAAGACAAAGTGAGAACTCTGTCAGGATCCAGGCATGTTCACTGGTGGTGTTCTGCTGTACACGTTCATTTCCAACCATTTTCCCCAGTACTTGATGTACCACCAAATAACTGCAGGCTTATGGAGACCTCACAGCATGCATTCATTAACATCCTTATTCCGGTCTTACCAACTTAAGGCCATAGCTTCCTTTACTGAGTCAACCTATCATATTAAGTTTTCTGCTTTTTTCTTGCTACCTTCATAACAAAATGAATATTTTTCAAATGAGTCTTGTCTTCTCACGATGTGCTCAGTCAGTTTAGTCAGCTTCACTTCTGGGAGGGATTTAGGCTTGATAGGATTGCGCTACCAGCAACACCAAATAGGTGGGATCTAGATCCCACCTATTTGGTGTTGCTGGTAGTGCAATGAAATCCATAAAACTCTCCCCATCACCAAATTTGGTGACTTACTACCACCCCTTCATCCTGTCAGGTTTCTTCACTTCTCTAGTTCTGAAATCCATACAAAGCAATTGACAATATCACAGTATGGGTGATCTTGGCTTTGGTCTCCAGTTCAATACAATGTGGGAAAATGTGGCATTTTCAATGTTTCTTTAAAGTCCACACTTCATTCCTGTATTACAGGCATTCACTTCTACAGCAGTTTGCAAATATATCAATTACCATTTTTAGCAAACCAATGATCCTTTAAACAAATGATAACATTCCACTAAAAACCCCTACGTAGAATTGAATTCGCTGTCAGCAGTTCCCTGAAGGGAGAATTTATTTATTTATTTATTTATTTATTTATTAGACTTGTATACTGCGCTGTCAGGCAACAAAGACCACTCTAGTCGGTTTACGGGGTTAAACAAACAGATACATCCATTAAATATAATACAATGGTACCTCGAATCATGAATTTAATTCATTCTGCAAGTCAATTCACTAACTGAAAAAGTTATTATCCAAAACACAGTTACCCAGGTGGGCATATGAAGGAGAGGGTAGGACCACCCTCTGCGCCCACCAAGGTTTCTGAAATGCAAGCCAGTTCTGCCGCTTCATCCATGATCAAGTCCTGAATGATCTGGGTCTTATTTGCAGCAGGCCTGGCATTCAACAGCACCCAGGATAGAGTGGAGGGCCGATTGAACTGGTTAGGTTACCTTGTATCTGGCAGGAGGGGGCAGCACCAGAACAGGGCACAGCTTTCAGACATTTGCACCCCATTCTCGAAGGTCTCATAGGTGGAGCCTCTGCGGCATATCCACCACTGCCCATGATAATTCTGATAGACATCGCCCCCGTGATATGGCTATGGCTTTCCTACACTCCCTGGATATAATCCATAATAGAAAAAAAAAGTGGTGGTGGTGGGGGGAACAGGCAACAAAAACTTCAAGAGGGAACCAAAACAATGAGAGGTAGGACAAGGGGCTGGTAAGATGTTATATAAATAAGGCCACAAATGTAAGGATAGCCTCATAAGATAGACCCTACATTATGATGAATTATAATAATATCGATGGACAGCCCACATGAAGTTACACATTACTCAATTACATCTCATTCCATTTAGATTTAAGCAAATTCAACATTTATTTGTATAATAAATGTTAATAGCAAGTCTCAAATGTGTTTCTATGATTTTTTTAAAAAAATAATGTTCAGGTAACACAAAACTAAACCAGGTTACAGTGCCAGGACTAACTCTGACCTATTTTCCCCCCTGTTTAATCTACATTTCTACCCCACAGGCAATCAAAACTGCTTTGACCAGAACACCAAGGTGTCAGGATCACTTTAAATCCAACTAGATATACATTTTCCTACCTTCCATTCTTCTAAACTAAGGATGGAAACCTCTTTCAACCCAAGGATAGAACTAGCTTTTAAAAATGCTCACTGGGTGGCATTCCAACGTCCATCAGGAGATGTGGAGAGAGTGAAATACTATATAGTAATTCTCCCTTTCTTGTGATGTATAGCAAATTAGGATTTAAGAAATAATAAGAGCTTGAAAACACATTGGTTACTGTTCTGACCCAATACTCTTCTCTCCATCTGCACGCTCTCTGCCTTCCTTCTATGGGCATGTGCAAATCAACTTCATTTACCCTTACACAAAATTTAAAACAAAAATAAAGCAAAATGTCTTCCTGAACTGACATGTTTACTTGTGACTGGTAAAATCTAATAAAACCACTATTAATCAGCTTGATATCCTCCTGACTGATCATCTGCAAAAGGGGGCCATTAGGATTGATAAACAAGGCTATTATTTATCAAGTGTATCAACATTTAAATTGTTCCCTGTCAGCTTATCTTGACACTGGGTGATCATTCTATCTGTTTCCGTTCCATTTACATCCCTTTCAACTGCTGTCACCTGAGATGAAGCTGACGAACAGCCATTATCAACTTGCCTCTTCAGAACGTAGACCACAGCAAACCCAAAAGGATAGCAGAAAAGGAAAGATGCAACAAATACAGTCCTGCCAAAAATAAAATGGAGAATAACAGGAAGGGAGGGGGGAGGAGTATTCCACCTTATCAGTAAAAGTCTAAGAGGAAAACCTCTATAGGTTAGAGACACATCCCTACGTTTAAGAAAACCAACCATAAATACATTTCTTTTTAAAACCATAGGTTATCAGGACAGATGGATGGATGGGTGCATGCATGCATGGATAGGTGGGTAGTTGGATAGATAGATGAATAGGCAGACAGACAGACAGACAGACAGACAGACAGACAGACAGACAGACAGAGAGACAGGTAGTATGAAAAAAAGTTTTGAATATGAACTCCTTATTGAAGATGGCACTCAAAGCCAGTCCAGCTGCTTTGGAACATGTGACAGATAGCATGTTGCACATCAGCCTTTCCTGCTCTGACAATAGAAATAAAACGACAGATCAAACAATTAACTAGTAGCTGCCTGTTCAAGGAACCCAAGACCTACTCTTTAAAGGGGCTGCTCCCCCGTGCCTAGTAGTTAGAAGGGCCGTTTTTTCAAGATTTCAAGCAAGATGATTTAGCAGCAGCCTTAAGCCTGGGATCCACAAATCCATGCTTGTTAAGACTGCATCCCCAGTCTGAAAATGACATGGTTTCATTAGCCACAAGACATCCCTGTGCTCTCTGGCTTATACAGAGCTCACGAGGCTGTGCTTCAAGCCAACTATGAGGCACTCCCATCCATGCGGATTTATTTGCATTAGGCTGCTCTGTGGCTGGCCTAACGGCTCTTCTCTCTTTGCATGCATCACCACAGTTTTCCCTGTGATTAGTCCTCACGCTTCAAATGTTCTGTGGCAAGCTGCTGAACTACACTGGTCTGCCTCAATATATACAGGCCAAGCAGCTGCCTCAGTTTAGGGCTGGGACTGACACTGTTCCTTTCTGAGCCTTGGCAATGGAGCAGTTGACCATTTTGTGCCCGTGGATGTGCTGTCCTTGTGGTCCACCGTTTTTCCTACTCCTCTCTATTGCAATGCTATTTAGAACTCTTCAGGAAGTGATGGGCTGTAGTCACTGCCCTGGATCTTAATTGAAGAGACTGCATTAGGAATCACCCAGGCACTTCAAGTACTTTCCTGTCATGCCTTGTAGTCAGTAGATGTTAATGAGCCCATAGGCTCCAGCCTGCTTTTGCCATTTTATTTTTGATACTTAGCATATTACTTCCTTGTCCAAAATGCCAAATGACTCCCTGAGCCAGAGGAAAAAAAGTCAGAATATGTCCAAAGAACTCAGGGAACTTTTGTTACTCAGCTATGCCTGCTGGAAGCTCACAGCATCTACTTATAGAAAAGGCAACAGAGCCACAGTGACACTTGCTTTCATCCCCCAAAAGTTGGGGGGGTCCCAGTTCTCTGCTAGAACTTTCTCCTGCACTTGTTCAGTGTCTACAGCCATGCCTGCTTGGCAATATAATGGCAACCCAGTTTTGTGACACCCAAGGATTTTCCTGGCCAAAATGGTGTCACTTCAGGCAGTATTGATGCGTGGCCATATGTTTTTTCTGATCACCATTTCTTTGTGGTTCTGTAGTTCACCATTCAATTTTCTCTGGACCCATGGTGCTGCCCATTAGCTTATGGAATTTTATCTTTAGAACTGTAACAAGCGTCTTGTGTTGTGGGGCGAGGAGATGAGATGGGATAACCTTTGTGTTGGATACGATGGAGAAATTGTGCTTTATCAGAAGGATAAAACCAATGTGGCTACTAGTTCCATGACTGGTGTAGGTGATGAGATGGCTTATAGGTTTCTTGACAAACGTGTTGCAGATTATGAGATTTGCTTCTGCGAAGTCAAGAATTCATAATCCATCTTCTTTGCAGCTTCCATAGCCTTGGTTCTCATGGCACCAGTATCCATCTCGGGCGCTTCCCACATGGCCATTCTAGTTGCCAGAAAGGCTTAGCAGAGATTTTGGCCTGCAGTTCATTCCGGAAATTATCATTGCTATCTTCATCAAGTGCTTTTTGTGGGGTTTATGCAGAAAACACTTGGAGATGGTTTATCAGAGTATCAATGGTGACAGACATGAGACAGGTCAGAGTGCCTCTGGACCTCAGGCAACTGGGTGCATAGGTTTTTGCTCACGACAATGACAACACCTTTGTTGTTAGACATACCCTGACGGATCAGCATGAAACCCTTTCGGATGCCCTTAGATACAGTAGCTGGCCCTTCCATTTGGTCTCTTAAAAGTTAAAGGTTTCCCGCCGCACATGCATGCTAGTCATGTCCGACTCTAGGGGAGGTGCTCATCTCCATATTCAAGCTGAAGAGCCATTGTTGTGCAAGTCCATGGCCATGTGGCCGGTATGGCTGCAAGGAAACACTGTTTTACCTTCCCACCATTTTATGGCAATACCTTTTTATCTACTTGCATTTACAATGCTTTCAGACTGCTAGGTTGGCAAGAGCTGGGATTAACAGCAGGAGCTTACTCTGCTGCATGGCACCCGGGACTTGAACCACTGAGCTGCTGACCTTGCAGCTGACAGTTTTCAGTGCTCTAGCCCACTGAGCTACTACACTCCTATCTGATCTATTAAAGGCATGCCATGTTAATATGGCAGTGTTCCAGAACTTTAGCCAGTTTGTGGCCATGTCTGGTGAATGTAACAATGTTGAATAAAGCAATTTGCAGTGGTTTCGGTCATCTTTGAGCCACTTGCTTTAACTGATCCTGCTCCTGAACCGATAGCCCAAGTCCACCTCTCATGTTGGGCATTCTAGTACCATAGTTGTTTTGGTTCAGTTGTTGCAACTAAATCACCGACTGGCCTGTCCCCTTAGCCTGACATTGGGGTCCATGTTTAGCTGATGCTCAGCTCATGTTTAGCTTTGAGATGATTTCACAACTGAATACAGCTTGACCAATCCAGCACTTCTTGATTTATTCAAGATATTTGTATCTGATCCTTCCCATCAAGCCACCGAATATCACCAAATGGTTTACAGTACTGAAAGTTTTGCAAAGGAGTTACATGATCAAAACAGAAACCTGAATATAACTCATTTTATATCAAAGCAACAAAAGCAGAAGATAGTACAGCTGATTAAACACAAACTTTTAAAAGCTAGGGGGATAAAAATTGACTGGCCCCAAACCTGCTGAAACAAATGTTTTGCCTGCCATCTAAATGGCACTACAAGGTAGCTCGTCTCCCAGAGGCAACTGACTTGTACCCTTGGGGGATTTTGCAGAACTACCTTGGAATTGAGCCAATCTTAATCTTTTCTCTGGCCAAGGGCGGTGTGACCGCAAGGGAAGGCAGATCATGTGTGTAAATCAGAACAAACAACAAAGGATTGCAGTAGAAAATGACAGGCAGCAAGAATAATCCTTTACATACAGTACCATTCTCCTTTTCAAAACTATGCTGCACGCATCACGTAAAAAGAAGCTGCTCGTTGGGTACTTGTACAATTGTAAAGCTGAGCATGAATATCCTTTGCACAACAAAGTTGTAAAATTATTATAGTATTAAAAAGGAAATTATTCCCTGCATCTAATAACCTTATTAGCTGAGTGCATTGCTCAGTGAGATGGAGCGCCTGGCTGTGGAGCCAGGAGTGCAAAGTTAGATTCCCACTAGAGATTACCATGAAGCAATTCAGTTCACTGTGTCTAAATATGTGTACACGAGGTGCCCATACCCTCCACCCACCCACCCCTCACTTGATTGTGTGCACTGCCTGGGTCCTCCTCATTGGGCAGCTGGCCAGTCCAGGCAAGGGCAGGGACTTCCACTCCCATGGCAGCCCCCCCTCCCCCCCACACACACACTCAAAAGCTGCAGGGCAGGGCTGCTTGACCCGCCTCCTTATTCGAGTGGGTGGCTGCTGGGGAAGGTGAGGAAGAGAAGCACCTGCTCCTGTCTGCAACGAGGATAACCTGGGTGGTGGTAACGATTGCAACTACTGGTTTGGCAGTAACGTAGATCAAGATTATTGTGTGGAAATTAATGGAGAATAATGATGACTAATTTCACTCAGTGTTAATGATGTGCCCTAACTACTCCAAAATTAACGGTTCAAACTAAATAGACAGACTGATCTTTAAACTAGCACACTGCAATAGACTTGGAAGTTTATATATTATGTATACATACTTGTTTAACTTAGTGCTGAACTGTGACCTTTCTTCTTCCCTCAAGATATAGCTAGGAAACCATACAGGAAGATGATAACTCTCACTTCTAAATACATAGAGGTCATGTTCATCCTCTATTGATTTCCACAAAATAATCCTGATCTACATTACTGCTAAACCAGTAGTTGTAATAATTACAGCAGTATAACATACACCAGTTTCTAAAGATAACCCCTCCTAAATGACTCACCATTTGACTGCATGTATAAACATATCTTTGACCTAATTGTTATATTTGAGGTAGCCTACTCTGTTAATCTCAGATGACCATGAAACCTAAAGGATAAGGTGCACTTGGATGGTTCCTGTAATGCTGATATTAGGCCTGAACTACTTAGAATCACCAAAACTTTGGTCACCTTCCTTAATCCAAAATGTGCAGTTTAGTACGGTTGCCAATGTCTTTTGTTCCTACAATATATTCCATAACCCCAATCAGACAACATGTGGTTCCTAAATAAAGAAGCCAGGAATTATTAATGTGTGTTTTTGGAAGAGGTGCTCCCTCAAGTGGTAAAATACATCTGGTTGTCAAATATATGATTTCCCTCAATTATGTACAGAGGTACCTTGTATAAAGGAATTAATTTGTTCCAAATGAAATTTTGTTAAGCAAATTTTCCTTTATACAAATTTCCCATAGGAATGCATTGAAAACAGAGCAATCTCTAATCGTGAACATTTTTATGTTGTATGGATTCGCCCCATTGGTGATTCTGTTAAGCAAATTTCCCCATCTCCCTAATTTTTTATGTTGTTCAGATTTCATGTTATACATACCGTTTGTTATACGAGGGTCCACTGTATCTTGCATTTGGTGTACTTTGTAACTGATCTTTGGAAGGTAAGCACAGGCTTAATTTGCAGGTCTGATCACTAAGGAATGTGAGAGAAAATGGACTAATCAGAGGAAATACGCATTTCCTTTATTCTTTAGTTTGATGCTAAGCATTATTTTCCATAGGTCTACTCTGGTTGTATGCTCTGATACAGCTTCAGATAAAGCTTGCATTTACAGTACGGCTAAGCACATCCGATCTCGCCTGATTTCAGAAGCTAAGCAGGGTCGGCCATGGTTAATACTTGGATGGGAGACCACCAGGGAAGTAGGTGCCTGGAGTAGGAACTGGCAAACCACTATAATATTCCTGCCAAGAAAACTCCATGGACATGGGGTCACGAAGAGTCGGTCACGACTGTAATGACGCAACACACACGCACACATCCAAACCAAATATCTCCAAAAGGAAATCATGTAGTACTCATCCCATAAATATTATACTACATGTTTTTGTTCATGTTTATGTATTCTTTCATGGGATCCTCAGATATTTCTGCATGAATGTACCTTTTATGCCATTTAATCTCTTTTTCACCGTTCCTATCCATCATGTCTTCTGTTTCTGTCAGGGGGTATACCTGCTTCCAGCAGCAAGAGCAAAAGGGAGAGTAGATAGCTCTCTGGATGAGGAGGTCTCTTTAACCCATCTGCATCTCAGCTGTACCATCTATTGTACCATTTTAATGTCTTGCAAAATGTATGTCATCTTTAATATTGTTCCTAGACCACAACCCTGCACAACATAATAAAAGGGCCATGCAGCAGCTTTTTAGTGTTTCAACAAAAGCCTGTATTAATTTCCTTGCGAGGCAACGCCTGAAGATATTTTTCTTTTACAGTCATGTCCAGGGTTTCCCTTCTGTAAATGTTAGCAGAAAGCTGTCGCCAAGAAATAGGTCAATATTGTTTCCATGTTTTGCCCCTTAGCTTTTCACAAAGCTTGCATTTGTTCTTTCTGACTTCATTTCTCTCTCTCTCTGTTTCTCTCTCTCTCTCTCTTTTTGCCCAGTTCAACATCACTTAAAGATGACTCAAGAAGGGAATGATATGAAGTAAAATGGCTATAAAGGTTGCCATTTGGCAGCTGTTATGGATCCTCAAGTGACAGGACCTTCTGGCATCCCTCCAATAACCTAATAGAGAGGTGGTCACACAGCAATTAACTTCAATTAACATCTTTTGTTGGTCATCAGCATAGCAGCCAAAGATGGCATGCACTGGGCACAAAGCAAGTATTAGGCTAACTATTTGATGAGGATATGGCCACTGCTTGTTAACTCAATCACACAGTGCTAAGCGGGCAGGAAGCAGCCAAGATTTTCTTTTAAGAGTACTAAATGCAAAACACAATATTAACAGTTTAGTATGCAAAAAACTATTTTTCTGTAGTCATATCAGAATGCATAACAAACTAACTTTCACAAATACAAACAATTTATAAACTGCCTATTTTAATACAGTTGTACTGATATTTCATTTAGAACAAAATCTTGCCTTATAAATGTTTCTGAAAATCAAGTCCTCACCCATAAAAATCCAGCAAAAAATATTTAAGATGCTGTGCTGTTCGGAGTGAGTAGTTCTAAGTGTTTAGCATTCGGAGTGGGAGAATTCTCCCTGAAGCTTGCTAGAGTAAATGTTTCACAATAGCTCTACTTCTGGGGACTAGGCTTACAACACAGGAAAGAGTGCTGAACAAGAATTCAATTATGCAATGAGAAATGGCTTTAATTAGCCAGCTAATTGACTCCTCAGTTGCAATAAGTAATATTGCTTGTTTATGCCAAGAAAAAGCAGTCTCTTCTAGGATGCTGCTGGTGAACCAGTGTTGTCTCTTATGGGAAATTCAGAGTTGGTGGAAAGGTGAAACAAACTAAAACCTTGTGGAATATTTTTAGGAACCTTGACATAATTTGGGGGGGAGGGGGGTACCTACCACAGGACTGACAGAGGTATTGACACCAAAATATTACCAGTCAGATTGGCCAATAATGAACTAAGCTCTTGCCTTTGGGGAGAAAATCCAATGTAATTCAGAAAACAAAGACTGAAAATGCCAGCCAAGTCATTTAAAAAAACTGTATATCGTGTCATACACAGGGGGAATGTGCCTTTCTGGTGAATCCTTGCTATAGGTATTAAAGAGCTTTCCAGGTCATCATGGGTCAAATCTCTGAATATAAATAACTTTTGCAGAACACTGCAAAACATGGAACATGGAGGGAGAATGAGCAAATTTTGCAGAGATACTGCAGAAAGATTATTTATTGGTAGAGGATTTAAGGTTTGATACCTTGCTTCTTCTGGTGTGTCAAAAATGGGGTGGGTGAGTGTCAGTCTATTAGCCAAAGGGCAGTGGCACATATGGAAATGGAAAAAGAAGGGGCAGGCAAGAGGAAGCTGGAGGCCCCAAGCCTGGCAAAACAGCAGCAGCAGATTTAACATTTAATTTTATCAAGGCCACTTGCAAGTGTGAAATATTTTTATCTGGTCAAGAAAGCTGGCAAAACCTGCAGGTGCACAAGATGAGACTGACTGCATGGTTTGGTCTACAAGGCTCTGCTTGATTCGGTCAGATTAAAATACAATCCTACAAGAAGGGCGCAGAGGTCTGAAGTGAGTTAAAAGTAAAACATAAATTCACAAGGCAAAATAGCATGGAGGTCCAGAAATAATAATAATAATAATAATAATAATAATAATAATAATAATAATAATAATAATAATAATAATAAATTTATATTTATATACTGCCTGATTTTCACCGAGGGCACTCAGGGCAGTGAACAGTATAATATAAATGGTACCTTTCTGAGGAAGGGCAACAGCACACCAACAAAGACGATGCAAATTGCACACCACAAGAGAACTGGCACAAAATATTGCCTCAGTGAAGGAAATGGCCCGACTCATTTCAAGTCTAGGTCTCAAACCTTTCCCTTTTCTTTCATGCCCTGCCTTCTCGATGGCCAGCCTGAAGCCAGGACATTGTTCTGTTACTGATCTTTGCAATCTATCTGGGATTTTTTTTAGGCTGAGGGAGCAAGCATAATATATAGAAATAATTGGCGGCAGCACCTGCTAGCCACATTGATTCAAGCTATTAGGAGCTGCATTCCCACATAATGCTAAACAATTTTTTTATCGTTCCATAGCTGAGCCTCAGGCTCATGCACTTTCCCCTGCCCAGCAGTGATGAGGTTTTAAGTCTCTCACCAATTAGCATATTCCCCTGACCCTCAACTGTCCTAAATCTTAACATTCTGTTGTCAAAGCAAAGGAGCTTCATAAACCATGGTTTGGAGTTAGCTTTGCAAAACAAACCCTAGTTAAAATTCAGCACTACCTGTCTGAATTAGATGGCATGAAACATTGTGATTACTCTACAAAAGAACTGAAAACATCCCAATTTTTATCTGTAAAGATGCTGAATGTGTTTCCCCTACCTCTGTTAGACCCTTCAAAATGACCCCAGAACTAGACTATAGACTAGAAAGCATGGGAGAAGTTATTTGTACAGACTGTATGAGTGGTTGCCATTTCTAGCAAGTGACACTTTGGAGGATCTGGTTGTTAGTTTGTTAAGCATTTGATTACACTGAAAACGTTAGACATATTTAGCTCTAATTTATGAAGCAATAGCATCAATTGAATAATAGTTGCTTTGCCTATGTTGTAATGGCTTTCATATATTCTAATGCTATGAAATGCTAATACTGTATAATGAATTGCTTACATTATTATATGGTAATGCTAATGAAATGAACTATTTGGGTCATTATTACAATAGCAATGTTGTATTGGTAGGCATTCTATTTGCATTGGTTTTATTGTGTTGTGCTAAGAGTAAGACACTATGAGGGAAAGCAGCGTAAAAGTTGTTAAAGCAACAATGATGATGACCACAGTAGCAGTGGTGGTGGTGGTGGTGGTGGTGATGATGATGATGATGGTGGTGATATACCTTGCCCATGGCACAGTGGTTAAGTGCCTATACTGCGAGTAAAACTGTGCTCACAACCTGGGTTTCTATCCCAGATAACAGGCTCGTGGTTGACTCAGCCTTACATCCTTCCAAGGTTGGTAAAGTGAGTACCCAGATTGTTGGAGGGGATGTGTAGCCTGCATACTGTAATTAAGCTGTAAACACCCAGAAACTACTTGAAGTGTTATAGTTCTATTTCAGCAAGAGAAGAAGAAAAAAAAGGATGGGCATCCCAAGAATGAGCCCCGTTCTGTTGGTGCGGTGCGTGCGCACTACCTGCGTAACTATGAGGGTGACTACAGGCCCCTCCCGCACTCACCCGCTCGGCCTTGGGGCGGCTTCTTGGCGGAAGCAATGTGAGCCCGCGAGATGAGTTGTTGCGTGTTAGTAAACACGCGGCACTCTCTGCCCGGGGTCCGGGGACTTTCCCCTAGGCGGGCGCAAGGCCCAAGAGGGACGGGTCGCCCTCCGTGCGTAGCCTAGAAGCAGAACACACACACTTGCAATTGATAGAAATCAAAAGAAAATGTAGAGCATGGGAGCTTTAGGCTTATTGTGGCTCTTCCCTAATGCTATCTGGAGATAACTGGTATTCCCTGGTGGTTCTCCCATCCAAATACTAACCATCCTGAGTCTGCTAAGTTTTCAAATTCAGTTCACATCAGATTTGTTCAAGGTGGTACCTTGGCATCAATGAACGAAGCAAAGTAAATCACTGAAAACTGCATTTGATTTTCTTAAATAAACATATTAAATCTAAATTTTAATATATTTTTGTTTGGTTGTGACCATTTGCCATTGTAATTTGTACTTTCCTGGGATGCCCACAGCACTATGCTGGACTGTAGGTTCTGGTGTTGCACCTGGAGAACTTACAGGATCAAAATTACAAATGCAAAATCCCTTTACAAGCCATAAAGCTGGAGCTGAGAATTGGCAGACCAAGCTTTAAATTGTACAGCAATGTAGGTTCGAGGAAAGACACAAATGTAGCTGTAAGACTGAACAGATTAGCAGAGCTTAATCCCAATGCTGGGGACCAGGTGTTTTATCTGTGCACTGAATCAAAGGTAGAAAAACAAATATACCTCAGGGCAGACATACCAGGAGGGACACAAACATACCACAACAATTAAATGGGTCTCTGTAAAAGACCTATAAAGAAAGCCTGCCAGGTGAATGCCAAGTTCCCTGATGTTTTAATAGCTACATATTAGTGCAAGAAGGAGGAAAGAAATTTATGTGAAGCTGAAAGAAGCAGCTAAGCTGAAAACTCCAGAACCGAGACAGTGTCATCCTTTGGGACACTGGGTCTTCTCCACAGTTTTGAAAACAAATCCAGAGAAGTAACAGGGGGGAAAGGCATCCAAATTCTTCATTTGTTACACTGTACAGTACCTTGAAAGCAGATAACGCTAGACAGACATGGCCTTCTGGAACACAACATTCATGCAAACTTAACCGAGAGATGATCGTGGATCTTTGTATTGGCAGATAATGAAGCAGCAGAAGGCCATGAATTTCTCAGACCATGTACATCATTGACTTTGAATACTGGGGTTCACCCGAGGCATTTTATAAGTCAACAACCCATCAACCAGGTTAATTGAAACAACCATGTATGAACATGAAAGCTAGACAGTAAAGATTGATTGGTTGGTTGGTTGGTTGGTTGGTTGGTTGGTTGGTTGGTTGGTTGGTTGGTTGGTTGGTTGGTTAGTTGAGACTGACTGACTGACTGACTGACTGACTGACTGACTGACTGACTGGATGGATGGATGGATGGATGGATGGATGGATGGATGGATGGATGGGGGGGAAATGATTTGTTTGGAATGTGGCACTGGAGCAGAGCTTTGTGGATGCCACCAAGACAAACAATTGAGTCCTACATCAAATCAAGCCTGGACTATCTCTAGAGGCAAAAATGTTGAAACTGGGGCTGTCCTACTTTGGGCACATCATGAGAAGGCAAGATTCTCAAGAAAGGACAAAAATGCTGGGAAAGGCTGAAGGCAGCAGTAAAGAAGAAGACCAAATATGAAATGAACTGACTTCCTAAAGGAAGCCACAGCCTTGAGTTTACAAGAGCTCAGCAGGGAAGTTGAAGTCAAGATTTTTGGAGACCATTCATTCGTAGGATCACTCTAAGTCAAAAGTGACTTGACAGCACATAAAAATTGAACAGTGTGCAACCTCAACTATCTCATATATCTGCATATTTATAGATTATTTTTCATATTCTATGATCTTTCTATATTATTACTTGATGGCAATTGAGTATGTTCTGTTAGTAGGTCATGAAGCTGTCAGCAGAATTACAGCCAAGAATGAAAGCTGGTGTATCCCTCCCTGTCTTTGCAATCACAAAAACCTGGCAACTGGACTGATTTGTAATGTACCTGTGGCTGTGAGCTCCCATCACACTGTTATCATGCAAATCCATAGGCTTCCATTAAAAGGCTTGAGCTTTGTAGCAGCACTTGCTAGGATCGTAATAAAAATTTCCTGAGGAGGCACAGAAACACTCTCCCCAATCAGCATGTGATTATCTTTTAACTGACAAGCCCATTTCTATATGTGGTTACAAACAGAGCATGCCTTTATAGAAACCACAGTCAACCATAAAAATGATATGATATATGAGGTTCAAAGCCCCATATATCATAGCTATACCTCAGCACCAAGCTGCACAGCCCTTGCAACAACCTATGCAACCACAGCCTTGGTTCACACATGGTAGGTAGCCTAACAAATGCTATGTGACTGTAGAGGTTTCATTTTTTCAAGTTGATCCCACACTCAGAATGTAGCATTGTTCTCTAGAAAGCAGTCCCTTTTCTCTCATATACCCAAGAAGCGTCCAGCCTCCTTACACCATGTGTTTTGCCTCCTACTCTCCCGCTCGATAGCAACCTTCTTAGCATCAAAGCTTGAGATGTTAAGTTTTAAGAAGAGTGCCTATGATGAGATGTTGAAACCATGCAAGTGGAGCAGCAGTAGGATGATGCCTTGACTTATGAATAGTTTCAGTATGTCACCCTTTTTCATTCTTTCAGCCCTAGTTCAACAATCCCTTCACCTCAGGGTCTACAGCAAATAACAGGCAACCAGGAAGGGACATTGCCATACACATGAGGAACTGGCTTCTTCTTTTCCAAACATTATGTTCAACCCACCAGTTTGTACAAAAGCGTACAGAAAAGGGGTTAAAATGAGGCTTGATTATAGACTAGTAACAAATAGATTCCTCTGCAAAACCGCTGTCCAGTCAACAGGGCTTATCACAATAATCATAGGCCATCAGGTTGCTTCCAATTTATGGAGAACCTTTTCAGGGTTGTCAGGTACAGAGTACTTAGAAGTGGTTTTTAATTCCCTTCTTCTGGGACCACCGTGGGACTGTTTCAACTTGCCCAAGGCTACACAGGCTGGCTGTAATCGTAAGAGGTACAGTGGGCAAACAAACCCCTCAACCTCTGGATCTGCGGCTGGATATGTAACCCACTGAGCTATCCAGATAGCTAGTTGAGGCCTTATTATAACATTATAAAACTCTTGAAATTAAAAAATGTATTGTGTTTACTAGTGTTGGCAACTTCCATTGTGCAAACTTGTTTTCCTTTTGTACTGGTGATGATTCTACAGTACCACCTGCATAGCCACTGATTCGCCATCTGCTAATTCAGTTATCCACGGTTGGCAAGCAGTGGGCAAATGTTCTTATCCCATGTCATTTCTACCATTACTTCCTAGTCATCCGGCTCTCTGTCTGGCAGGGTCTGAAAGAGTCCAGTGCATCCCCTCCTCTCAGATATTGATGAGGCGGCAGCATCCAGGTGCTGCTGGCATGCACAAATGCAGCACCACCTCCCTCCCCACGCACACCCAAGAGCCCCATGGCGATGTCTCCAAATCCAACTCAGGGCGATGGGGGAGCAGTGGTTGCCAAGGGCTTCAGGCGATCAAAGCAGCAGATGTTGCCACACTGAGAGGTTGCCCGCCGAGAGGGAGAGGGCGGGTGTGGGCAGGGTGGGGTGGGGAGCACGGGGAGCCAAGATGGAGTTGCAGCTTCTGACAAGGACAGCTGTTCCTTCCCACGACTCAACACCGATCCCAGCATTCCTTCTCCACGAGCGTCCACCAGGCACCTGAGCAACCCAGTCGCCGTGACTCCCCATTCCCCCAGCCTTACCTGCTGGTAACTCGGTTCTTTTATATATTAATGTGAGCTTTCATGGACAACCTTGTTTTCACATACCATATATTACAGTGGTACCTTGTATAAAGGAATTAATCCCTAATAGTAACCATTTTTATGTTGTACGGATTCACCCCATAGAGTATTCTGTTAAGCAAATTTCCCCTATCTCCGGAATTTTTTATGCTATACAGATTTTATGTTATACAAACTGTTTGTTATACGAGGGTCCACTGTAGTTTTATAAGTATTTCCAATATCTGAGTTGGCCACTAGAGGGAAGAAGAAAGAGTTTTCTCATACTATGTTTTTGGTAAAGCCAATGCAACCTAACAAACTACTGTACTTTTATGGTTGAAATGGCAGTAAGGATTATGGCAACCAGGTTGGTGAGCATTAAATTAGGAATATAAATTTAATTGTACAAGTTATGCAATGTACACCAGATCTACAAGGCTTATAAATAACCTGCAGTTTTTTTCCATTGGCATACTGTATATCCCATAGTTCAGGATGTGTTGTTTAAAAAACTGATATCATCATACCCCCACCCTTTTATCCATGAAAAATCTGCTTTGGCAGCTACTGCTTCCACTGGGAAAAAACATATTCAAATATTAGAAATGTCTAAACTCTTTTAATTTACAGATAATTCAGTATTCTTAATTCTTCCTTTCTTGCTACTCCAGACAACCACATTTTGGGGGATCATTTCTGTACAAATTTATCTGGGTAATGTAGATGGTACAATTCAAGGAAGGAAGGAAGGAAGGAAGGAAGGAAGGAAGGAAGGAAGGAAGGAAGGAAGAAAGAAAGAAGAAAGAAAGAAAGAAAGAAAGAAAGAAAGAAAGAAAGAAAGAAAGAAAGAGATGGAAGGAAGGAAGGAAGGAAATAATATTAATAATATACACATTTTTAATAACATACACATTTTTCTATATTCTCCCATCAAAAATCAACTGCTGAAATGCTCCAATATCAGGTTTTTTCAACAGAGGAGGTAACTGTTGTTATATGAATTCCTAATGTTCCTTCTGTTATCACTCCCAGATTCTGAATTTGTGGCAACACACTGTGGGTTTAAGCTAAGCTGTATCACAAGCTTACAAGCATGTTCCAAGCCAACAGAAACAAATTGTTGCAGTCTTCTCCCCCATTCACTCTTGGGCCTGAAGATGAATATGTCCTGGTAAGTGATGATATTCTTTAAAAGACAATGATACAGGAAATGATAGGAATCAAATAATTCATTCTTCTCCCTTGGAAAAGCAGAAGGGAACTGTGATTTGTGTAACTTGAATAGAGTTTATTATTACTTTCAGGGTCAACCTGTCTTTTCTGTGTGGCTTAAAAACAATAGGGGATCTTTGAAAAATGGAACTGCTCAAAGACTTTAGGGGAATTTATCGATAACAAGACCAGTAATGATGGATAAACCTTCCTGAGATCAACCACTACTGATATTCTGCTGCAATATTCAGCTGCAGAAGAGCCCTGGTTAAGTCCATAACTGCAGTTGTGTCAGGGTTGGTGGGGACAAAGGACAATCAAGACTCAGCAAGGAATCTGGATTCTACCCCTGAACATTGCCCCAAATCCTCTGTGGCTCTCTAGCAGAACAGCAGAAAAGTTTTCCTGAAGATCTGTGGCACACCGTGACCTTCTTTAATAGATTTTCAAACCTTTCTTTTTAAAGCAGCTGCTAGAAGTAATGAGCCTATTGTTCTACTGAGGGCAACCTGCAATAAATCACTATTTTAACACTGATCTCAATCTGGCTTGTTATCTACAATGGTTAAAGAGAGACAGAAACCTCTAATCAGAGAAGTGTAAGGTCTGAAACTGAATAGAAATGATAAAAGAAAGCTGTTACACACCCAGACTATATGAGAAACATTTAGTGCATATATGCTTTCTGGAGATGGAAGACCAGTATTTGACACTTGAAAAAGGCACTTTGAGGGGGGAAATGATTTGGGAAGGAATCTGAAAGATTAGAGCAAAGCAGCATATTTTTGAGTACCACGGAGTTATTACAAAGGAGCCTGCATCATAGAATCATAGAGTTGGAAGAGATCGCAAGGGCCATCTAGTCCAACCCCCGCCCACCTCCCAACATATAGCCATCCAGCCTCTGGTTATAAAAACCTCCAAAGAAGGAGACTCCACCACCCTCCATGGCAGCATATTCCACTGCCGAACAGCTCTAACTGTCATGAAGTTCTTCCTAATGTTTAAATTGAATCTCTTTTCCTGTTGTTTGAGACCACTACCCCATGTCCTAGTCTCTGAGAAATCAAGTTGTCACCAGCATGAAAAATAAATATCTGGAGTCTGTTCCATCCCAAAGGAGATCCGTTTTTATACATGGATTTTTTTTCCTTTTAGCATTTCTTCAAGGTCACAGAGGAGTCTAGCTTCACAAAAACCTTGTGAAGAAGGCGAGGCAGAAGGTAGCTTGTCTCGTGCCACAATATGAGCGACACAAGCAAACAAGGATAAAACCTTACATAACAGAATTGAATGCTGTCCTCAGTACACTGACCTAGCTCTTTTCCAATTTAATTTTATAGCGCAAATTAAATCATTCTTTTATAAAGGGGGGGAGAGTTGTTGCACAACACATATGGAGCAGACAGAAGTCCGGTTTGCCGACATAACAGAACTAAAGTGAACTGACAGGAAATGGTGATAAGAAGAAAGGAAACCTCTAAGAACCTTATTAGCACCCTGTCTGTCTAAATGGCAAGAAAGGAGAAAGGATTCTCCAAGTTTATCAGTATTTTTCATCTTCTCCTGAGAGGAGCAATCACAGCTTCCCTTATCGGATCTTTCAGAGGAAAATTAAATGACACCATTTTCACTCTTGCCTCAGCTTGAAGCTAATGCAATTATCCAGGTGATAGGGCTAACCAGATTTCCTTCCCACTAAAAACAGCAGTTACCCAGGAAAATGAGTCTAGGGAGCCATGCACCATCCCTTCCGGTGTGTGAGTTCCAAGAGCCCTCAGAAAGGCCGCACCATCCATGTTCCTGTCCTCCGGGAAAAGTTTCCTAAAGCATACACTGGAGTGCCCTTGGATGTGAAAGGGAGAAGGGAGTCAAGGAGGAAAGATAAAGAGAGCCACTCACACTCCTCTGTATTCTTAGCACACTCTCTGCAGGCAGAAAGAAGGCAAGGTAGGAAGGAACCAAATTCCCATAAGGGAGCTTCACTAGGCATCTTTAATGGCAATTACGCTGCCTCATTTTCCGTGTCAGTTGGTTTAGGAATAGTTAAAAGCAATGTGTGTGTGTGTGTGTGTGTGTGTGTGTGTGTGTGTGTGACACATGTGTGTGTGTGTGCATGTGTATGATATGGCATTGCCTATAATTATTGGGTAGCTCAATCCACTGGGGTGGGGGTGGGGGGAGCAATGTGGAATTTTCCCTTAGAGAAAGAGGGAGAGAGGGAGTAGAGGGAAAATTCCAAATCCCCCCCCCAGCGGATTGAGCTACCCATTGATTATAGCTAATGCCATAAGCCAGGGTCCTAGTAAGAAATGGAGGCAATGACAAGAGTTTATTTTCTTGGGCTCCTGAATGACTGCAGATGGTGACTGGAGCAATGAAATTAAAAGATGACTGCTTCTTGGGAGGAAAGCAATGACAAACCTGGGCAGCATCTTAAAGAGCAGAAACATCATTTTGCTAACAAAGGTCTGAATAGTCAAAGCTATGGTTTGGAAGTGAGAGCTGGACTATAAAGAAGGCTGATTGCTGCAGAATTGATGCTTTTGAGCTGTGGTGCTGGATGAGAGTCTTGAGCGTCCCTTGGACTGTAAGGAGATCAAACCTATCCATCCTGAAAGAAATTAAACCTGGATGTTCATTGGAAGGACAGATTTTGAAGCTGAGTCTCCAATACTTTGGCCACCTCATGAGGAGAGAGGAGTCCTTGGAAAAGTCCCTGATGTTTGGAAAGATTGTAGGCAAAAGGAAAAGGGGACGGCAGAGAATGGACGGTGTCATTGATGCAACCCTCATGGATTTGATCAAACTCTGGGAGGCAGTGGAGGACAGAAGGGCCTGGCGTGCTCTGGTCCATGGGGTCATGAAGAGTCGGACACAACTGAACAACTGAAGAACAAAAGTAAGATTCTACAGTTGCAAGACATTCCCCCTCAACAGTATAGCAGATTTAGAGCATATATTAATCAAAATTCAGACTACTGGTTTCTTATTATTCAGTTTTCCAAATGAAAAATATAGGGCGGGGTTGCAATGAAATTTCGGAAGAACTCTGTGCCAACAGCATGCACCCCAGAGAGATCCCATCAGGCTAGAACCATGTCCTCGTTACAGCAGCAATTAATGGGGTTGTTGACACATACTGCATGATCTCCAAATAATAGAGAGTTCAGTAGGAGAGAAGTGGAAGAAAATATAATCCAGCACCCTATGAATAGCGCCTGAGGGCAGTAGCAACAGTTCTTGGTAACAAAAATCCCAGCTGAAAAAGCAGCCTTGTTGGAAGGAATGAGGAATAAACAACGCAGTGTGAATGAGATAATCAGCTTGGTTTCTTCATACTTGCAAAATTACAGCTTTTCTTGTAGGAGAAAGAATTGTAGCCATTTCTTCAATGCTACAATTCTCTATAAGCACCCAAATTCAGCTTTATGTTAGACATATGATAATTCTGAGGACAGATCTCACCATCCCTATGCCAGTCCCCAATCCTCACATAAACTGAGGATATAACTGTGAAGCTGTACAGTTTGGCAAAGATAAAGCTTGCAAAATTGATCGCAAGTTAGTTTGTCCTGGATACTTTTAATGTTATGCCTCTTCTAACTTTCTGTTCTTAACTTGAATATGTCTTAAATATTCTGGACTGTATATTGTCTCTCATTATTGTAAGCCACCTTAGGTCCTTCTCCAAGGAGAAAGGTGGGGTAAAAATATTCTAAATAAATAATAAGACTCTAGAAAGAAGCGCACTGGCTCTGCTCTCATGTTGCTCTCAAGGAGCTGGAAGGCAAACATATTCCATGGAGAATTTGTGTAGGCCTTTCCTGCACTACTGAAAACGGTGCTCTCTCAGGATTCAAAATTACCCAGGGAGTCTCCATGAATCAATCAGGCTCCTTAATACAGACTGCCGCTGTCCATCTCTTCTTGAAAGGTGACACTCACCGCCACGCTCAGAAAAGCTGAGTTGTTTGGGGGATGGGTGCAGGTTGGAGTGGGGCTGCAGCCCTCCAAAAATAACCCAACCCTCCCCCCTTAGTTATTTCCAACTACTGTATACAGGAAATTAGAATGCTCTCCTGGGATTCTTATTCCCGTGAGTAGCCTCGCTGCCACATGGGTGATATAAAAATGCAATAAATAAATAATAAATAAAATAAACGTTCTTCCCATTTCTCAATTCAGGAAGAAAGTACTGTAGAGGAATGGTGCCTGTCCATCGTCCCATTCAGTAAACAATGCATTCCACACGTAGTGCAGGCAACTCACTAGTGCTTCCCACTCTGTTGTCACTATTACCACAGGACCTCAATTGTCTTTCTCAGACATTTGCTTTCAGGTGAGGAAAGTGACAACCGGGGAGGGGGGGGCAGGGCTGCCACATTCCCCTCCTCCGTGGAGCTTCTGTGCTTTGGTAACAAACTGAACAGGGCTTATAGTTGGCATGAAACCAGGACATCTGAATTCAACAATATGTGCTTTGCTTTAGTCATTCCCATATGTATTTCTCAGATCTTCTGCACCATTTGCAGGCAGGACTTGTTAATTCAATCTATCTTAATAAGGTCTTTGCTTGTATATCTTCCTCTCATCCCATCAGAAACATAATCCTCAGAGGCAGGCTGAGAGAGGCACTTCCAAACACACAGGAACACACAGAAGCAGTAGATGTTTCCCAATAGTTCATCTGAACAAAAGTTAAAAGAGACTTCTAGAGACTGAAAGGGATCTCATGAGGAGAATACAAGACACTCGTCATCTGAAATGCTTCTAGTGGGGTAATATGCAAACATTCCATTGCAAATTATCAGATGGAGGGACATGGGGGGTGTCATATGATGCAAATGAATGGATCCGACAGACTTTATTACAGAAAAGCATAACTCGAATCACCCCAGGATGGCTGTTTTCAGGGGTGATGAATATTCTGGAAAGCTTCTGGAGCACAGGTGTGCCCCTTTGGGTTCCTTTTTAACAGGAAATTAACTGAGTTGTTTGACAAAGTTTTGGCCCAGAACACTAGGCAACATTTGCAATTAGACAAGTGTCCTGAAGAATATCTCCCACGCTGACTTGGTTTAACAAATGATATGACTATCAAACATTCTGGAATGAGAGCGAGACTCGGAAGCTGTACAAGGCAAGGCTAAATACAACTTGACAAATCCAGGTAATTAAAGGGTAGAACCCCACTGCTGTGTGCCACAGAATTTCCATAACTTGCTGTGGCTAATTGCACCTAATTGATGGTATGCCAGGATACATCTCAGCTGTACAAGCCAGGTGCAGAGCCAGGAAAAGAACCAAGACATGGCCCAGCACCATAGGTGAAATTAAAGGCAATAAGTCTCCTTATGTGAACGTCAAGGATTTTTATCCTGATAATGAATCTAGAGTTTCTTTCAGAATCTAGGGCTTTCTTTTATTTGAGGTAAAGAATTCACAAAGGGATTTGCACACTAATTATAGCAGGTCTCTAGCACGAAAGGGACTGAACTGGGTTATACACGAATTAGGAACGTCTTCAAGCATTGGCAGAAAGAAAATTAACACCTGTCATGTATATTTTTCTTTGGACAACTAATCTTGCAAAATGCACATGGAGATTTTGCTTCTCCGGAAAATATGTTTGATTCCAAAAAGATCCTGTAGGCATATCTACACTCTCTCTCCTCCCAGCCATCCCCCTTTTAAAAGAGAATTGTTATTGTGTGAGCCTAGCTTTGCTCCCACAGGGAACACTAGTTCCTAGCAGAATGAATCCAAGCCATATTCATGGGAATGTAGGAACAAAAAGAATGCATAATATATCCACATCACCATGAAATCCTTTGTTTGAGGCTGTGGGGGAAACAGATTCTCCAATATGAAGTTAAAAGCTGGTTTCGTCAATGGCTCTCTTTCCAAATCAGATATTAAAATTTTAAATGTAATGCACCAACAGATACAGGAATTCAATTTAAAATGTGCCGACCCACAAAGAAGGGAAACAGAAAGGGAGGTAGAGAAAAATCCAGTACTTCCCCAAGAGATGAGGGCATAAAGATACTCCAGGTGACTGAGAGGAGTGTGGTACCACTACAAAAACATCACTTGCTTAGTGGCTGGCCAGATATGATCAGGTTAGATTACTTGGTCAGGTGTTTACTTCCCCCTGTGCCTTCAAGAAGAAGAGATTATCTGTGCAACCCTGGACTTTGAAATTGGTCCTCTCCAGTCAGGAAGCCGTTGCTCCTTCTTCTTTTCTTCTCTCTTCTCTCTCTCTCTCTTCTTCTTCTTCTTCTTCTTCTTCTGTGTGTGTTGTGTCTTACTTCTGACTCTTCTCTCCATCTCTCTCAGGAATACTGGAGTGGTTTGCCTTTCTCTCTCTCAGCTCCCTCTCTCTCTCTCTCTCTCTCTCTCATCTAGGCAGCTCTCCTCTCTCTTTCTCTCTACTGAGAAAGTTAGTAAACAAGTTATAAAAGTGAATGTGTGTGTGTGTGTGTGTTCTTGTGTGTGTGTGAAGAGAACGCCAAACCCAAGTGTGTGTGTAAAGCATCAGGATCAAACCCTCCTCCCTATGCACTGTGTGTGTGTGTTTTGTGTGTGTGTGTGTTGTGTGTGTAAAACATCTGGAGATCTGAAGTTTGGACATGTGTCATTTACAGTTGTGACTGACTCTTCGTGACTCCATGTCCATGGAGTTTTCTTGGCAGGAATACTGGAGTGGTTTGCCAGTTTCTACTCCAGGTGCCTACAGCACCTGGTATTCCCTGGTGGTCTCCCATCCAAGTACTAACCAGGGCCAAGCCTGCTTAGCTTCTGAAATCAGACAAGATTTGATGTGCTTAGGACATCTAGGCAGCTGCTCCTTGTGGCTATTGCCTAGTAAAATTGGCTTTCTCTGTTGTATTTCATACTGAGAAAGTTAGTAAAAAAGTTATAAAAGTCCTAATAATTAATGAATAATACAAGGAATCGTGAATGTTTCAAAACTATCAATACACAAATAGGTGTTACGTCCTCAACAGAACAAAGAAAAGTATCTTGCTTCTTGGGATGGAACAAATAGCTGCATGTGAAGAGAACGCCAAACCCAAGTCCAGTGCTATACTGACAAGACACAGGAGACCCACATAAAGCATCAGGAGCAAACCCTCCTCCCTATGCACTGCTTCCTCCCACATAGCCAGGCGAAGGAATAGACCAGGCACGTCCAAACTTTGGCCCTCCTGATGTTCTGGACCACAACTTCCAGAATTCTATGCTTTGATGGACAATGACAAAGGACTATGGGAGTTGTGGACTAAAACATCTGGAGATCTGAAGTTTGGACATGCCTGAAATAGACTAACATTGTTTCTGGTGGTATGGCGAGACCATACAGTTCACCCATGGCCTCAGAGGTGCAAAAACGCAGAACCTCATCAGCCGCACATGTTCCAGGTGACCACACTTGGCCATCTTCCCGGAAGCACAGTGGGGATTCAAATTCAGCTCTTGGTTCTACCCACAAAATTACACTAGGAGCATATGCAGATGGCTATGATCAATACTAGAGAGAGCCATAAAATAAACACCTGACAAAATTAACAACTCTTCTAACATTGCCTTTGTATCTCTTTGTAAGACATGACAAAATATAATTCTCACACTTTACACGGGGTCATAATGTTTTAACTAAACAAGATGACCTACAGAAAAACATTCTTTAATTTAAAAAAAAAATCCCGAAGCAGTGATGACGATTCTATCAAATTATTCCCACCATTCATATGCTTTAACTGTTCTTAAGGGATTTTTCCATAATTAAGATGAAGAAGAGAAACAGGCCTTGGTATGTTTTTCCTCTCTCCTTTGCATACAAGTACTAGCACTTTTATATATATATATAATTTTTATGCATGTAACATATCTAGATGCATGCAAAAATATCTAAATCTATCTTTTATATCTGAGGTTTGTGCAGTAGATTGAATACATGGGATTGGTCAGAAGAAATAAGACTTTTAAATTTCTCAGCCATACATTCGTTACTTGACCTTGGGCACGCCACTGATTCTCACACAATTCATTACTTATCAGCAACTAGGTTGCTGTTATCATGATCATAGGTTTTGCTACTACCATTTATTGTTGTTTTAATTGCACAAGAAATTTGTTGTGTCTTAATAACATATTGTATTGCTTTTACTAACAGGCCAGGAAAAATACTGGAAATTTTTATCTGTTTCTTTTACTTGCCATGTCTGATATTAGACCTTGGAAATATTTATAAATACCCAATGGCAGAATCAAAGAATACTTTTCTTGTCACACTCTAAGCTGAAAATAATACAGCATAAGCTAGACAATGGCAATCAAAATTTCTTGATACAAGCCCTTTAAGAGTAATTTTTGAAAACAGGTTACTCATTATACCTAAGTAAGCTGGGTGTTACATGTAACAACTAAGAAGTAACTTTCTAACTGTGAAATATTTCCCTTGTAATTGAAAAATAATTAATTACAAGTTTCTATTTGTAACTTTTTATATTCAGACTGTACCCTTATATCCTCATTGACACTGGGGACCCAGTGAAAAAAGATATCAAGAAGAGCAATGTATTTGCCACACGGCAACCTTTCTTTCTTTCTTTCTCATCCTCTTCCTGTCATCCAAGTTAAGCAGATCATATCCATCAGCTGTGGGTACATTCAAGACCTTTTGCTACCTACAGCAAAAAAGCAAGATTTTGTATGGAACCGCATCCTCAACTACATCAGAAGGCAGTGTGTTAGTTCAGGAGATGCACAGTGGTCTGTGTGGCCTAATATTCTCTCTTCTTTCTTTCTACTGATGGAACTGTCTCCTTCTGCCAAATAGAAGGGGCAGCTGTGGCCACGGTTCTTTATTTTCTTCATCTATTTCCATTTCTATTCTACCCCATTAGTGTTGCCACTCTGGGTGGTTTACTGTACTTATTTATTTATTTATTTATTTGGTTATATACCGCAACCATCTATCAAAAAAGCTACTCTGGGCAGTTTACAAACATATACAAAATACAAAAACAGATTAAACAACTTAAAATAATAAATAAAAACTAATCAATCAGACCAAATAATCAAATCATAATAATAAAAAGAACAAATAAGCAAATAAGCACAAATACAATAAATCAAAATGATTTGACAATTCAAAATAAGAACAAATGGGGAAAAACTAGTAGAAAATTATCATGAGGTGGGGGGGAATAATAGCATCCTATTTATATAAGTTGGTTGAAACACAATGATCAGGGAAGGCCAACCTATAAAGCAAGGTTTTCAGTTATTTCTTGAAGGCTTGTAGTGAGGGTGCCAGGTGAATCTCTTGGGGAACCTGGTTCCACATGTGAGGTGCGACCACCGAGAAGGCTTGTTTCCTTGTTAATACTTTCCTGGCATTCCTCGGGGTCGGTACCTGCAGATAGCCCACCTGGCTTGAACGAGTGCTCCTGGCAGTTCTTTTGGGGAGGAGCCATTCTGTCAGATACTGAGGTCCCAAACCATTTAGGGCTTTGTATGTTAATACCAAAACCTTGAAGTCAATGCGGTAGACAATGAAAACATAACAACACTATATAATCAATACCGAAATACAATAAAATACAATGTAATTTGCTGGAACTACTTTGAAATAAAAATATACAAATTAAAATCCATTTAGGTAAATTTACACTAAATGCCATGCTGCTGTCACTTTCATGAACTTCTTGTTTTCCTGCTAGAATACAAACATTCTGAGTTGTGACCCACGGAATAATAAAACTAGCTGTGCTTTGTACTCCTGACTGCAGAGTAATTTTATGCTTGCTGGGAGAAGAGGCTACAAAATCATATACTGTCTTGCCAGGTTGGGTTTTTTCCTTCCCAGTTGCATCTGCCATTTTAAAACAGAACATCCTTTCTGGCCTTCATAGAGGCATTCTACAGCTTGCTTTATTTCCCCAAGAGGTACCCTCATAACAGGTGCCTTTGCTGCTTTAAGCAGGAATGGACTCATTCTCATTGAGGCCTTGACTAACAAAGAGGAAAAGCTAATGTGTGTGTGGGGGTTGGGGAGATGGCAGTGGGGGCAGGCAGGCAGGCGCAGTGGTGAGAGGGAGACCAGGATGGCAGGAATGAGCTTTGAGGAGAAATCTTTAAAAAAAACCCTCATCAGTACCAACAAAGCATGTGAACAAAACAAACAAACACCCAATTCACGAGTGCTGTCGTCAAACAAGGGGAGTCAAGGACTAATCTACCGTGTTAATTGGATTGAAGTTTTGGAGTTGGTAGATTTCAACGGCTGGGCTTGGGGGGGGAGTGGCGGAATCCCCCCTCTTTGGCAGGGAGCCAAAGGAGCCAAGAAAAGGCAGGAAACACAACTTGGGGAATGCCAGTGTTGATTCAAAGAAGAGGCTGTCATCTGTAGAATAAAGAGGGCAGCTGATTTAAAAGAAAAGCTGGGTTCTCCTAATCCCCCTTTCTCTCCTCCCTCCCCCCCCCCGCTTTATTTGGATCTCCTTGTCCTTGTTTGAGGTACTAAACTCAGCAACTGGAAAAGATTTGGCACAACATTATTCTGATCATTAAAATAACGAAGTGTCAGCATAATAAGTCAGCTAAGCAGCAAACCTTTTGCACAACGTTCATTGACTCTAATTATGTGCATGATTTCTGTGCTGAAGGCTCATATAAACAGGAGGAAAAATACTATTAACTTTGTGCACTTGTAATAAGCAAGATCAGATCCCCGAGACTGGACTGAGGGAATGCAGCACGGGCTTTTGCATATTAACAGTGAGGTGAAGGGAAGGGAGGAAAAAAAACAGAGAGAAAACAGGGGCAGCAAGCAACAAGGAAACATAACTCGTTAATCAAGGCATAATGAGGACATGAGGGTTAACATGTATTGGATGTTTTAAGAAACAGTTATACCTTCTTTTTTATTATGAGAGGGGGAGTGACCCAGAAAATGTTCTATTATATATGCTGTTATGGATGCCTTCAAATCATGATTTTCACTGCATTAAGATGCTTAGAACGGCATGGTTGGATCCTGGGAGCCTTTCCAACACCAGGAGTATTGAGGGAAATCCCTTGACATACCACCAGGAGAAGAAAAGGGCATGTTCTATTTCGCCCTTACCCTAGATCAGTGGTGGTGAACCTTTGGCACTCCAGATGTTTTGGACAACAACTCCCAGAATTCCGAGCCTGTATTGCCAATGACAAAGGACTGTGGGAGTTGTGGTCCAAAACATCTGGAGTGCCAAAGGTTCGCCACCACTGCCCTAGATTCTGCTTTGGAGGATTCTGAGGTCTATCTCAAAATGTATAGGGAATTCAAGAGGATGACATATGATGGAAAAATATCCAATTCTTCTGCCAGCAGATCCTTCCACCATTTGTGTGTCCCAAAAAAGGTAGTCAAGAGACTACTGACTGCATATAGCAGGGCAATAAATGGTGCTTCCCCCAAAGCATCACACAATGCAACAGCCGTTGCCCTCACAGCCAGTCACATTATTTTGGTACCTGAAGCACAACATTTCAAAAGCGCTTATCCCTATCAACCAGTAAAGTTACAGTAATACCAAATAAATAGTAATTACGTTATCTTCCGCTGAAGAAAAAGCTTTTAATAGGGAGGTGCTGCTGTATTTGTATTTAATCTTTTTTTAATGTCTTAATATTATAATTTGTTTTATTGTTACTTGAATCTGTGTTTTCAACCTCAGATCTGTGAGAAATGTGGAAAATAAGTCAAATAAATAAAAAGTAATAAATTGTCTCTTCTGCCTGAGGCTGTCACTTTTCAAACCATCAACTGCTGCACTTCCTCGGTACTAGCCATAAAAAAGAGGGGAAATATTAGGGCTGCGAATATTTACAATGTCTACATCAACGAAAAAAGATACCAGCAGATTTTTTAATTTATAGTATATTTATATTAAAATATTTAAAACACCACAGAATGCCTGCTATAATATCATGCACTATTGTAAAATGAATGCATTAGGTATCTCACTTCAGAGATATAGCCTTTTCTACACATAAACAATTTTAAATTTGAAGCATAAAGTATTTTAATTGTTTTGCAGCTCTAAAAAAACATAAGAAATGAAATGGGTTTGCATACAATGCCAAATGCCTACCCACTCTGGTATCACATAGGACCCACTCAGGACGCACAGATGAAAATTCTTTCCACCTAAAGAAGTATTCAAAGTATGGATCTGCTCTGTTCTACCTCTATTCTCCTAACATTCATCAAGGTGAACGCATCAAGGTGAATAACTTCTTCAGTTATTCCTACTTTTGAAAACTGTAACTTGAAATCGAAGACAGAAGTCAGTTTAATTTATGCCTCATTATAAAAAAGGTAAAGGTTCCCCTCGCATATGCATGATAGTCGTGTCTGATTCTAGGGGCGGTGCTCATCTCCGTATTCATGCCGGAAGAGCCAGTGCTGTGCAAGTCCATGGTCACGTGGCCAGCATGGCTGCCTGTACTGCAGGTAAAACTGTGCTCACGACCTGGGTTCAATCCCTGGTAGCAGGCTCAAGTTTCACTCAGCCTTCCATCCTTCCGAGGTCAGTAAAATGAGTACCCAGCTTGCTGGAGGGGCAATGTGTAGCCTGCACACTGTAATTAAAATTGTAAACCGCCCAGGGACTACTTGTAGTAGTATGGGGGGTATATAAGCAGAACACTTTGCTTTTGCTTACTTTTACCTTCCCACTTTTTATGGCGGTACCTATTTATCTACTTGCATTTACATGCTTTCAAACTGCTAGGTTGGCAGGAGCTGGGGTTATCAGCGGGAGCTCGCTCCGCTGCGTGGCACCCGGGATTCGAACCGCCAAGCTGCCGACTTTGCAGTCTACAGTTTCGGTGCCTTAGTCCACTGAGCCACCACACCCCTATATGCCTCATTATACTAAATTAAATATTCTTAGAAATCTCTCTTCAAGTTCAAGTACAAAATTTGGGTGAAGCTGAAGCACAGCATCGGATCACCGCCACCATCACCACAGTCCTAAACAAAACATCCTCATTCTAACCTGAGTTTTCTATTTGCTCTTCACATGCACTGCCAGAATCCACCAGCCCCCATAATGCTTTAATGAGCAACTCAAGCACCTTTCTAGGCACTGCCTATCATGCATTGGACTTCAAGAGGTAAAAATACTGTCAGCACTGTCTGGTTGTCTGGAGCAGGAGAGAAATGCCGAGTTAGGTCTTTACAAAGGTTTCATATTCTTTCAAGATGACAGATATGGAAGCAATAATGATGTTTCAAGCTTTACCCTGCAAACAAATATGTCTCATACAGATATGCTCCATAATTATGATGATTTTGGTTGTTGCTGTTCTTCCTCAGACTAAGGCTTTGTACTCAGCTTTAGATACAGTGGCAACTACTAATTACAACATATCTATTTAGAAAAGCTATTAGTCTATGCACGTAAAATGACATTGTTTGTAGCTTCTTCTCTCCTTGCTAATTTAATACAAGCAACAAGACAATGAAACCATAGCAAAATTGAGTGACATCAGAAATATTTATATATGCACCAAAAACAGAAGCTTGCTGTAATCATATGTAATTGTGCAAACTCAAGTTAACAGATTTTAAAAGCCATCAACATTATGATAAAACACACACTCTCAATCTCTCTCTCTGGATTGCAGATACAATTTATTAATACAGACACACAACATCGTATGCATTATTGTCTGGGTTCTATATGCAAGCATTAACATTTATTTGAGTAAAATAGAAACCATTCATCAATGCTATACAGTCTTTTAAAGTGCAATGATCAGAATCCCACAGAAAAATTATAATAGCATAACTCCATCACTATAGACTTCATATGTAAATTTCTGCAACTTAAGAAGACAGGTGAGGCATTCACCATTGCATACCAAGTTAGGAAACTGATGTATGAAAGGCAAAGGTCTATAACAACTTTTTAATTTGACATACAGTAATTAATAACCAGTATTTGTGCTGACAGAATTCTGCTGTTAGGTGTGACAAAGAGGATTCTGGCCAATGTGTTCAGTTTTACACACATATAAGTTGAATCACACTACATGGATTCTCAACACACCACAGGATCTTTGGGAAAGAGTCCCCCCTTTTTTTTTTTAAACATCACTGCATCAATCTTACACAGCAGGAACAGGATTTAAGGATAAGCAGGGTTTTAGCCATAGTGGTTTTAGCTATATCTGCATTTTAAGTCATATCTGTCTTTAATTGTGTTGTGAGCTGCCTTGGATCCCAGAAACGGGAGAAAGAGGGGCAGTAAATAAACAATATACTAAAACAGTGTTTTTCAACCTTTTTGGGCAAAGGCACACTTGTTTCATGAAAAAAATCACGAGGTACACCACCATTAGAAAATGTTAAATTTTTTAACTCCGTGCCTATATCAGTCTCTAAAAGGTTCGCCATTGCTGGTGTAGGGAGAAGCAGGACAGAGGGGCCACAGATTGAGGCAGCCCGCTCTCTAGCACCCAGTTCCCACTTACCTGTGTTGTTTTTTTAAAGACATTTTGCCCTGCATGGACTTCTGTGTCCAGTGGAAACCTGAGACGGGGCACTGACTCTCCAGGAACACAAATAAGACCCAAAAGCCCATCTTGCTCTCCACACTGTGGCCAAGGCAGATGCCTTCAGCAAGTCCAGCGACAGGAGGGGAGGAGGATGAAGGAAGGCAGGAAGGAAAGAAGGCAGAAAGTGTTCTGCTTGTATACCGCCCCATACCACTTCAAGGAGTCTCTGGGCGGTTTACAGTTTTAATTACAGTAGGCAGGCTGCTAGACATACACATATGCAGGCTAGAAATGAGCACGTTTCTATGAAGAGGGGAAAGGGTACAAATGGAAAGAGAGAGGTGGGGGGGGGAGAAAGAAAAGACAGAGAGAGAGAAGAGGGCGACCCAAGACAGAAAGAAAGGGGCAAGACTTCAAGGAATCCATCGCGGGGCCCCTCAGAGACGGCTCTTCCCCTCCCGGACCCTAAAGGCCGGCTGGCCAGCCGTCAAGCCATGCCAGTAGCCCTGCCCCGCCCGCCCGCCTCCTCAGCCCAGGCCCGGCGGAGGCCTCCTCCATCCCCTCCTCCTCGCAGCCCTGCCGTGGTGCACGTGGGGCAGCCGGGTGCCCCTCCTCCCGTTCCCCTCACCTGATGGTTTGTTCTGGGCTGGGGCTCCCGGGCCGGCTCGTGTTGGCGGGCGGGCTGTCGGGCGGCTCAGTCCATCGGTAGCTCCCAGGAAAGAGGTGGTGGTGGTCCAGGGTAAAAAAAGGAGGGGGGAGAGGGAAGCGAGCGAGTCGCGGCAGCGGCGGCAGGCACAGGGCAAACACTAAGAGAATGAGCAGGGCCAGGTCCGGCCAGGGAGGAAGTGACGCCAGCGCCGCGGGCCTCAGGGGGAGGAGCCAAGCTGGCCCTTGGATGCTATTTATAGCGCCTCCCAACTGTGGGCCGCCCGCCGGCCCTGGGTTGAATTTCTTTAGAATTTTTCAATTTTCCCACGGCACACCAGGCAACATCTCGCGGCACACTAGTGTGCCACGGAACAGTGGTTGAAAAACGCTGTACTAAAACAGCATAATGTGAAGCTGCCCAAAGTTGTCAACAGCACAAGGACAGGATGACAAAGTATGACATCTGGTCTGAAGTGCTGAAAGGTGCTTGGATAATTAAAAGACCTCTCTCTTCAGGAAGGCCTTACCTCACTGGCTACCTCAGAGCAGGATCTCAAAAAAGGGGACTGTTGTGGTGGGATTTGTTTTTCATTTAAAATGTTAATATTGCTTGTTTTAATATTGTAGGCCACCTAATATTGTAGGCCTAATATTTTAAATAAATGAATGAATTCAACTTCCTGCAGTAGGCTCTAAAAATGTTACCAATCATCTCCATAAAAGCTATAATCTGAGACATATTCCAGTCTCCAATGACCAGGCTGAGACAAACGGCATGGTTCTTACTAGTTTCTATGAAAGTCCATTATTTCATATCTTTGGCTCAAATAACCATTCTGCTTCTGAGAACTTAAGTATTCTCTGCCAAGTATTTTTTTCACTCTCTCATGGCAGTTTGTTGAAATAATGCTGAGAAGGAAAAAGCAATTTGTTTTAATTTTCTTTCTACACATTTTATCCCACCTTTTCTCTAGGAGCCTGAGGTAAAATACAGTGTTCTTTATTTTATCCTTGTAACCTCTTCATAAGACAGAATAGGCAGAGGGCCAATGACCAGTCCAAGTTTTTAATTATCAGCCTGATTGACCTACTGGGGAATGTGCCTGCACCTCTTTTGTCTTAGACCCCACTGCACAGCTGTCCAAACCACTAGGCAAAAATAGGTAGATGCTAAGAGGTTGCAATAAAGTGATATGGGAAAGAAATGTGCCACACAAGGCTTGCTCTGCACTTACTCCCTCTCTCCCCCATCAGTGTGATGCCTTGAGATACTGCCAGATACTGGTTTTGTAGCACCACCACCACCACCACCACCACCACCACCACCACCACCACCACCACCACTACTACTACTACTACTACTACTACTACTACTACTACTACTACTACTACTACTACAATAATAATAATAATAATAATAATAATAATAATAATAATAATAATAATAATAATAATAGAAGAAGAAGAAGAAGAAGAAGAAGAAGAAGAAGAAGAAGAAGAAGAAGAAGAAGAAGAAGGACTGCAGAATTGGATAGGACCCTATAGATCAAATCCAGCCCCTAGCACTGTGGGAAACCCAGCTTCCAACCTAAACTATTGAGCTATCCAGCAGTTCATGAAACTGGAGGAGACATCATCCTGTCATTTGTGTAAAGCAGCAAAGTGTGTATGATCAGCCACATCTGTCTCTAACCACTACATCATACACACCATTTGTGTTATTTTTGGTGGATGTTTTGGTGCTGAGATGAATATATGTTTTGTTTTAAACCACAGTATTTATTTTTATTTTTTTTATTTTTTGGATTTTTATACTGCCCATCTGGTAGCGAGGCCACTCTGGGCAGTTAACAACAATTAGTGAGTACAATATGGTGCAAATACATATTGGAGAGAGAGAGAGACAAAGACAGAATACCTGTTAACTCTTCCTGGATTTCATTTTGCTTATAGTAACTACTGTATATCAATGCATAGCTGGACATAATATCAACAGCAAACTTCAACAAATGCAAAGCCTGAATTGGACCCAAATGGATGAGGAGTGGAATAGACTGCTACCCTCATTTTCGTTTCCCTCACTTTCCTTACATGAAATGTAGTGGTCTTACAAGAGATCCTCCTCTGTTCCCGATGGCTCTGATAACTGAAGAAACTGGAAAAATCACTGCAAAGTTACATGCGCAGAAACATTCACTTATCTCTGTGTGTAGAAGGAAATGGAGGTGGCCATGTTGCATTTGGTTCACTGAGTCATTTCTTTATGCAATAATGTAACTCTCAAAACATATTATAAAGGACACTGCTAATATGTATCTCTCCCTTTCACCTACTTTCCATTTCATCCAGGAACTAATTTATCTGGTTCTTCTTCACCCATGACAGTAATACCACCATATACAACCACACTTGCACAGCTCAGATTGATAGGGCCACATGATATTTGTCATTTATTTCATGTGCTGTCTTCTAAGTTGGCCATCTATCTCTTCAATGGCTGCCCGCTCTTCAGAAATACCCACCTGCCTCCCTAGCAGTCTCACAAATCAGTACTCTGTATTCAACACAAGAGAAAAAACACTGTCCACTAGCCATGGAAACATGCCATTGACAGCCAAGATTTCAAACAACGGAGGTGTCTGTCACTGATAAGAGCTCAACATTACAATGCATGAAAACAAGCCAGGAGGACAAGATACTCTTAAGTACTCAGCGCATGAAAGCAAGCTCTTCGAAGGCATCATGCAAATTCAGAGACAAGACAAAAAATAAAACAAAAATAAAAATAAAAGATGCATTGGCATTTGTCTATGTTTTATTCAACGACAGATTCCAATAATCATAACTCAGCCTCAGGTTATGCAGGATGCACTGCAGCTAGTTTCGTATGATACTTGCAGGAAAAAGCAATATGGATGAGAAGGAGCTGCCTTCAGTGGCAGGTAACACCTTGCCTCCACCATGTCCATTTAGCCACATAATTTCAGGTACGGGTGGCTCTGCACAAAGAGATTGATACAGAATTTGGGAAGATACTGTAAGTGGAAAGAATATAGTGACATGCTGAAGCCTTCCCTACTGAGTAGTGATAGAATAATGCTGTGGGCCCTTCTTGAATACTCCTTTCCGCAGTTGTACCCCTCTCCCCTCCAGAGTAGCCCAAACCAGGTAGGGGAGAGAAATCTTGAGTGTTTTGTTGTGTAGTGGGAATGAAAGAACTGGTAATATACTTAAACCCTTCCTACAAATACCCCCTCTGGCCACACAATTATCTTGGTAAAACAGATTCAGAAGCCCACAGTCTGTTAGATTGAGATGCAGTTTCTCCCTCAGAGACGTCATGGAATCATGCATTATCGCAGACAAAACCTACTTTATTGTAGGCAAATTGAAGCAAGAAATCACTACAAACAGGAATACTCTTCTGAATTCTTCAGGCCATCAGCCAAACAAGATAGATCTTACCATTCTTCTGATGAGAACTGAAGGTGACAGGGTGACAGTCATTGTTAAGGTGCTCGCACTCACTTCCCCCGCCCATCCCACACCACCTCTCAGATCAACTAGTTTTATCTGGTTTTCTTAACCCAGCCTTTCACAACTTGTTGCTCTCCAAATGAAGCAGGCTGCATTTCCTTCATTTCAAGTAAACAAAATCAAGCATCATAGAGCTTTGTGTATGTCTGTACTGTATGCTATTAAGTAGATTCTGACATGGCAACACTTTCCAGGGTTTTCAAGGTACAGAATACACAGAACTGGTTTACCTGGCTCTGTACAGCTTGCCCATGATTATACAGGCTGGCTCTTATCACGGTAGGCACAGTGTGGATTAGACACGGGTGTTTCATTTCAGAAGGGGCCCGATTCACAAATGACGGCAGCACAGCTGCTGTTCAGAACTGGGACCCACCCTCCAGAATGAAATCAACCATTGACTTACCTTCCTTTGAGTTGCACGGGGCAAAACTCCAACAAGGAAGCAGCCTCTCATACATCATCTATCCTTCTCCCTGGTGCTGGCCAATCAGGATCTGTGCAAGGACACGTGTCATCCTGCCTATCTGTAAGACTGGCTATCACCGGGGAGAAGGAAAGATGACGTGTCGGAGGCTGCTTCCTTGTTGGAGTTTTGCCCCGTGTGACCCAAAGGAAGGTAAGACAATGGTTGATTTCATTCTAGACAGCAGCTATGCAGTCGTGTTTCATTTCAGAACTGGACCCCAATCTCTGGGCTCCTTTGCCAGATAGCTAAACCAATGAGCTATCCAGCTCATAGAAGAAAAGCATCTTTGGACCAAATTTCTCAGCTCATTTAAAATGTCGCATTTGCAACCCAACTGTTTTCTGATATCCTCAGGATGGTATAAATGAGATTCTATTCTTCACGTCCTCAAAACTACTACCCAGAGCACAAGGGTTTCAACAGAGAACATGTACACACTCAATGGTTATCCCAGTATATTTGAATTCGAGTGAACACGGATTTAAACCTAGATATTCCCATGCTCGATCTAAGCAAAAAAGAAAAGAAAAGCCAGTAATAACTTGAGCAAACCACCATAAACTCTCTCATTGAAATCTCTGTTCCGTCTCACACTGCAACCAAGCAGGACAAACATGAGGTATGGTAGCTAGAGACCTTCATGCTTTCTTTTCTTTTCCAAGGAAGGCAGGACAAAGGTTTTGCATTTCAGATCTCTCAAGGCAACCCTGCGCTCCCTCTGTCCCCTCCAGGGATGCGTATCAGGCCTCAAAAAATAACTCCCTCGGGAGAGGTTAAAAGTGCCAGTTTTCTGGTTTTGTTCTGCAAATAAATAATCCAAAAGGGACACTGTATAGGGAGCAATGTATAAGTTTGCTCAAATATTCAGCACTGCATTTTAAAGAAGAAAGTAGATCCCAGGGGTCTAGGACTAAGAGATTTTCCTTGCCAGAGAGAGAGAGAGAGAGAGAGAGAGAGAGAGAGAGAGAGAGAGAGAGAGCCTCTGTGTGTTCTCTCTCCCTAATCCATCTATCAGCCCAGGTGAAGTATATTTGGCCAACCGTAAATTAAGACAAAAACATTCTGGCATGTGTTCAGCAAAGAGGCAGCTACAAATAATTCAGGCAATAAACAACTCAGCATGCCATTCTTGGCAGGGTGCCTTTTTCTTCACATCAAGGGGAAAAAAGGAAAGGGGGAAGCCTTCATGAGCTACTACATTGTGTCTGCAATAACAAACTTCTTCCTCCCTAGCATCTAGAACTCAAAGCAGTGTGGAATCAAACTTCTGAGGGGAGAACAAGGGAGGTACGACCAATTAAAATAAACACTGCTGTTGAAAGGATCACAAGAAGCTTCCTGAGTTTCCTTTATGGATACATTTTAAAATCTAAAATAAAAGCATGGCCATGATGTTTTTTAAGTCTCCAAATGCTCCATAGAAGCTGCTGATCACATATTTGGTATGGTTTTCAGCAATCCTGGCCAGTTCTTTTCATTGCTGTGTGCTGGGCCTCAAAGGACTGTTTCACATATTAAAGATTAAGAGTGTGAACTGTCTCACTTGAGGAGGCTACAGATATCTGTTCTATTATATACATGCACAGCAGACAACTTTGATCAGTTACAACAGGCATGCCCAAACTTCAGCCCTCCAGATGTTTTGGACCACAACTCCCACAGTCCTTTGTCATTGGCATTCTAAGCTTAGAATTCTGGGAGTTGTGGTCCAAAACATCAGGAGGGCCGAAGTCTGGGCATGCCTGAGTTACAACTATGCAGGAAATCTGTCCACACACTTCCAGATCCAGATAACAACAGTCCAGCATATAATAAAGCTAAAATGCTTATTTTGCAATGAATATTCATGACTGTGTGTTGTGCCTGGTCTTCCACAACTACCTATGCTGAACCATTACATCTGTCTCACAGAACATGTTGAATCCCTATAGAGCTTTTCCTTTGTGACAATCCACTCTAGGAAGCTTAAGTATCAAGGAATCAGCTGATTCCAAACAAGGCCAGCCAATTCTGGACTTTCCCCCATTGTTCTCGGGGCCTCCGGAGCAGCACTCCTTACCTGGCGTATATCGAAGCCTGGTATAGAAGCTTCTTCTGTCTTCAGACGGGGTTTTAAAAAAATTGTATGGTTTTTATCTTTTAAATGCTGCTTCTTTTTAATGATGTAAGCCACCTTGAGTCCTTTTAGGAGAAAGGCATGATAGCAATACTTTAAATAAATCGAATCGAATCGAATCAAGGAATCCTCTTCATCTGCACTACTCAGAAGGAAGGAAGGAGCAGTGGGGCACACTTTGAATCAAGGCCCTGGCCATGGTCCTGAAAAAGATGGAGGGGTTCATCAGCTCCACTACAAAACTCTTCAGCAGCTGGAACTCACTTCTCTAAAATCATGTTTTCAAATGGCTCCCCCATAAATCTAGCTCTCTTGGACAAATCCTTCCTTTTCTTGCCCAGAAGACCCTGCTGCTCTCCAGCTGTTCCAGGCCTTCTGCCCAGTACTTGCTTTTGTGGCTTATATCCTCCCATGCTTACTGGGGATTGGCAGACACTAGCATATCCAGTCAATGTTCTCTCCCATGATACAGAATTGGACCCCAGTTTAGCGCTAAAATAAGCTGACACTCTCTTCATTTGCAGAACCATGCTGAATGACAGTACGGTGCAGCTGCCATCCTTCTGGCTAATGAAATATCATGCCAACATGAAATCAATTCCTCTAACTGCTACAGAAATCGAACAGTGCTAAGAGTCTGGCACAATTAAAAAATGTTATATACATTCACTTGAGAATATTTGGTGAACCATGATGACCCACCACGTTGCTATTCTTTATTAAGAAGACCAATAGCAACTTTACAGAGACTCACACATACCCAGTAATCACACACACCCGTTATGGAAAGCAGACTCCATCAAACAGATTTAGTTCTCAAGTGAGACCTATCCCCTTCTAAATAGTAGTCATTAACTTTGGCACTGAAATAACACTAACTTTTGATCACAGTTAAATTCTTAAATTCTACCTTGGGATTTAGTATATATAACAGCTGTGCCAATGAACGGAGAAGATGGCATTGAAATCTCAATACCTTTCTGCAACAGCCCAACCCTTGAGAAAGCTAGAACTACTACATGTAGCTAACAAACTAGTAAATATGCTTGTTTTACTAGCTCTGGGCAAGTAGAGTATACTGTACTGTCAGCATCTCCGATTCTTGCCATTTTGAGTGTTTTTTGTTCCCTCAACATCTGGCAGTATCAGTTCAAAGGGATAAAAAAAAGCCAAGAGCATCAATTTCCATTGACAAGCAGGCTGTGGATTACAAATGCATTACAGATTCAAAGGTCCCGTGCACCTGCATGACATTCTCGTTTTAAAAGACAACAACACAATATCTCATGCTCATGGTGCCTTCTATTATATTCCAGTTCTTGTTATTACAATCTCAGTTCTACTAAGTGCCTACATGCTTGAACGAAAACGGAAATAGGTTGGGTACCTTCTCTTTATACACATTGTTTATTTGGCTTGAAACATAGACTGCTGCTTAATGCACAAGTCACTTGTGTCTGTTTCGGGAAACACAAAAAAAGTACCAGATTCTGCTCAGCCATGAAGCTCATAGGATGACTTTGGGATGGTCACAATCGCTCATCCTCAACCGCTTTATTTAAAAAGCAGGAAGTGGTTATATTACCTGGGCTTTCCTTTTCAGGATGTCATAGAGATATCACAAATACAGTTTTATTACCAGGCTGTGATATTTCTCTGATAAGGGACAAAATTGGGTATACACAGGTGGTTAAACGTAAAACAAAATTTTATAGGATAGACAACTTTTGTAGATTGTCAAGAGTAATGACAGAGTTGCTCAGTATATGGTTGGGTTAAAAACAGATTAAAAGGATTGGAAAAGTAGAAGAAGGAAGCAGATAGGAAGAATAGGATTAGAGAGAACTGGAGCGGCAATTGGAAGTTGTGAACGTGAACAAGAACATGTAAAGATTAGGTGTATTGTCTGCTCTCCCTCACTAGAAATCCATGTCAATCACTTTGGAGTCTCTAAATAATTGTACTAGGTTGAAGAGAACACTGCTGAGTTAGGGAAATCATGGGAAGCCTTGAATGGTTCCCAACTGGAAAATTAAAAAGCATTCCCATGATCTGCATGCTGCCTCAGTGCCTGAATTGGAGAATAAATCAATTTCAGTTTCTTTTACATTCAAATGTTAAGGCCTCAAGTTCTTCTCATTAAACTCGCAAAGAAGAAATGCTACTACTCAGTTCAAATGAAAAAAAAATCAATTGAAAGAATTGTCCAACCATCTGAACTGGCCAATTCTATAAGTATAGATCATGTTGCTTCTGCTGCCCTGTCATAGAGCCCACAAAACAAAAAAACAAAAACCCAGAAAACCTTAATTTAGTACTAAAAACATCAATTACAAGAATTCAAAGCCAGGCTTGAATTTACAAAAAAAAATAGTCCTGTGGCACTGGTAAAGCCAACATAGTTATATTATTAGCTTGAGCTTTGTTGTATTATACTCCATTTGCACCCAAAGGCCTCAAACTAGTGGGGCAAATTTGTTGGATCAGGACAAGATACACAAATTAAAAAGACATTCACCCTACAAGTATTCATTGTTGTACCAAGTGCCAGAATGTTAGCATTATTAGTGAGAGATCTGTGAATGGGCATTATTTAAATTGTCCATACCAGTACTTTCTGCATTTAATTCTCCTCTGACCTCAATGTCTGCAGTCTCTGAAACAGCTATATCTGTATATACTGTATTTATAAAAGGAAAAAGAAGATGTGCCACTCATATACTGCCCAACAGCACTTAAAGCACTCTCTGGATTCTTGACTGATTAATTATGCAGGTTATACATAAAAGTAAAATGCTGGATATTATACACCTGACCAAGTAGGCTATAATGCCCAAAACTGTATGCTATTAAAAAGGTGTTCATCTTTGAAGTACTACAATACTTTTTATTGTTTCTATTTGTCTTTTAGCACAAGATACCATCATGCTATTTTTTAGTATTAGGTATATTTATCATTTGTCAAAAAAAACAACTAGAAAATGAGAAGATTATGGTTTCAGTTGCCTTTAAAACTCAGGCCCCTTAGTTAGTGCCAGGATGGGTAAGCCAGAAAGGGGGTGGAGTTACCAGTTAATTGGAAGGTTTGGCTAGCAGTGTCTTATCAGTGCAAGAAGGATTGTTCAAGGTCATAAAATACTCCTTGCAGAGCTATGCTGTTATCAAGCTAATTAGTAAGAACTGGTTTCTTCTGAGAAGAAGGGAGTGAGATGGAGTGAAATTACTTTAGAAAAAAGTTACTTCATTCTGGAAATTTCAGGCCAATTTTCAGGTCTGACTGCTTGGAATGACCTCAAAAGAGCTGGAAGGGCTGATGATGGGTATAAAATTGGCATGGGGAATATGTTTAGTTTAGCCTAGTTTCTCTGAAGAGAATGCTAAGCTTGTCTGCTGCCTTGTTATTTGATATGTAGTGGGCACACACTCTGAAATTATGTTGAAGCTCTGTTTTAATGTAAAGAGTTTACGATACCAGACAAAATTCAAAGAAACAAAACAAAACAAAAGACAAAAACATATGGCACCTTGAAGACTATTCTTTTTTAATATCAAGTTTCATGGATCATGTTTAGCATAGTTAGCTTATTTATTTATTTATTTATTTTGTAGAAACAGTTCTGGAATTTTCTTAGCCTCAAATATTTGAACATGTATTTGTTTCACAGCTTTTTGACTGGTTTTAAATTTTTGCAATGAAGTTTTGAAACTGTAACCTTGTGATGGATTGATTGATTGGGTGAGTGAGTGAGTGGTGGTACACTGAGGATTCAGGGTGACTCACAATTTTGGGAGAGGTCAGGAGAAAGATTTTCCCTAGCTATCCACATACTGACACCCTTCAAAGCCCTATTAGAGTTACTGTAAGTTTTTTCTATCTTGATGGCACATAACAATATTTACCAAAGCAATAAGGAAACCGTAACTGAAGGCCTAGCACCAAATTCTAATGTTGAAACACTAAAGGGAGAATGCAGAGGAACAGAGTCTTAACCCAGTGATGTTTTTTTTTAGAAATTTTGCATGCCTTCACAGTGACAAAGGAGAACATTAGTGAAACCAAATATACCTTTGAATAGACAAGGATGAAATTGACAAATGATCTTTCCTTTAATGTTCTTTATTTAGCATACTTGATGAATTGTAGAACTCATTAAACCAGACATGAGATCAAAAAGTTGAGCACAATTAAGGCTAAGCACTAGCAAGCATGAAGCAAGCCTCTTTCCCAGCAACACACAGAAAAAAGACCTTCATTGTGACTACAAGGAGCAACTGGTCTGGAATTGGCCCCGTCGTCGCAAGCAATCAGTTCAGGGGAAAGCTACCCACAGCAGCAACAACTTGAATTATCCAGTTTCACTGGCAAAACTCAGTCACAGTTACTCTCAATTAAAGATGTAATTTTCTGAGTCCATTTATTTTTGCCACACCTAGATCATTATTTATTAATGCTTGTAGGGAAAAGAATCCTCAGCTCATTTACCCAAACTAAGACCTAGTTCATACAATAGCACTATTATAGTCATACATCAGCTTCTTCTTTTTCCTGCAGACTGAATGTGGGATGTTCCATTTAAAAGGAAAATCTCTCACAAAGAGATTCAGCACACCATGGAAAAGGCTAGGTTGCAACATTTTGCCTCAACATCTGGTTTTCCAGAAATTGTTTTTACAGTTACATTCATTACTGAAAGTTACCACAGTTCGATTAGAGATCCACACTAGGATTGGGGACAGCCATATTCCAATTCTCACTGACCCATGAAACTCACTAGGTGACCTCAGCCCAACCTCTATTTCTCAGTCTGACCTACCTCACAAGTTTTTGCAACACTAAATGAGCGGAGAACTATGTACTCTGCCTAGCACTGTTCAGAGGAAAGATGGCACGCACGTGTTAAAAAAAACCACAAACCCATTTGATCACATGTTGCCATATCTGCAGTAGCTCAGATGAACATTTTATATCAATTGGATATAGGCCTTGACATAGCAGAAGCATATTTTTAACATACAGCTTGAATGAGACTTCAAGCTGTATGTTAAAAAGATTGGATTAAAAAGATGACATCAAAACAAGAAATTAAACGTATTCTGCAAACTCAGGAATTGTCCTGGTTGAATTACGCCCAGTTAGAAAGCTGGACGAAAGAATGGATTAGGAGAAACACACAACTTAGAGGATATACAAAATTTGAGCAATTTCTGACAACATATGAATCAGAGAAAGGAAATACAGGGAAAGGAACAGTTGGTAAATTATATAAAATAATTCAAGATTCATTTGAGAATAGGGAACAGGACACAATAAGAGAGCTATGGAAACAAGACATAGAGAAAGAAAGAAATAATGACGAATGGAAAAGAATTTGGAATTTGAGGATTCTACGGTCATTATCAGTCAGAATAAAAGAAAACTACTTCAAACTAGTTTTAAGATGGTATATGACTCCAGTCAGAATGAATAGAATGAATCCAAAATATTCTAAGCTCTGCTGGAAATGCGAAAAAAAGACAGGTACCTATTTTCATTTATGGTGGGAATGTGAAATAGTTCAAAAGTTTTGGCAAGAGATTATTGAGGAGATAAGAGAAATAATACAAACTGATATTAAATGTGTACCGGAAATTGCTTTGTTATCATTACCATCTATTAATGAATATGATGTGAAAACTAAAGAATTAATAGCAAATCTTATGACAGGAGCTAGACTGATTATTGCTAGGAACTGGAAATTGAAATCAGACCTTTAAATTGCTGAATGGTATAAGGAAGTGTGGGACATAGCGTTAAATGATAAACTATCTTGTAATATAAAAGTTTTGAGAGGTGAAATAAAAAAAGTTATTTTCTATGATGTTTGGGGGAAATTTATAGATCATGTATTATTAAAAGGGAAAGGGATACAACCAACTTATAACCCAACACAGTTCTGGCGTAAAGGACCTTAAGAAGCCTATTGGAAGGAAAAAAAAAAAAAATGAAGAAGAAAGAGAAGATGCAAGAATACCGGACGGTTTCTTGGGGGTGGGGGGCACTTTGTATTGTTTATGATTGTCTATTACTGTTTTTTTTATATATAATTGTTTATTATTGTTATTTTGTCTTTTTTCATGTAAAAAATAAAAAAAAAGGTAAAAAAAAAATGAATGAGACTTCCAGCTTTAAGCCACCCTTGTGGGAAAGATTCTGGATGTTGTGTCAGCCCCAAAAGCTGTTTCTTGAGCAGCTGCCCTTTGGGACTAGGCAATGAATGGATCACATAATAACCCCACATTCCATTTCAAGGAAGAAGCAACCCAGATCTCTCCATAAACTTGCAAACAGGGCATGAAATAAACTATGGTGGCCATCCTGTTTTATACGTCCACAGATGTACACTATCTCCCTATGATGTCAACATATACTATTAGCAAAACTCACAGTCACTAAATGGGATGAAAGAGATGTTCCTGACAGATGTTAAGCCTTCTGTAGGAACCATGGGGGTGGGGAGATGCAGTGCTCAACCAAGACCCTAGCAAGGGTGTTCCTTGTTGCTATTCTTGAAAAAGTAGTAAAACATGGGAGTAGGTGAAGCAGTACCACAGTCAACATACAGATATCACTGAGGGAAGCATGAAAGAAGTGGGAGAACAGTCCTTTTTATCAGAACTTCCAAACATCTGTTACTAGAATGATATTCACACACAACAGTCAATACAGTAGATTTTCAAGGTTAAGTCTGCGATTAAGCCAAAGATCTGTCCCAGAGGCCTCAGACAGCATTTGCACAGAATGAGGAAAGCAGATCCCTCTGCAGAAGGTTTCTGAAGCTGTAAGTGACCTAATTATGCCAAGACACCATTCTACCGTAGAAAATGTTGATTTTCTGCATTGCAGCGCTGCTTGATCTATGTAAGAACAAGTCTGATCACGAGGGTTTTCTCCCTTCTTTACTGAGGAAAAGAAGGAAAGGAAGATCCCGTATTTTGATACATAGTAACTGATCCCAGACAACTACCAATAACTTCTTTTTGGGCAAATCTTTAGAGCACTCAAAAAGGGCCACCAAGTTCATGGATCATCTTATCTTACAATTAAGATACTGTACCCACACCACACACACAGCACAACCAAAATGAGGCACATCCTGGAGTCTGATGGAAAACGATGAAGACAAGCAAGACTTCAACAAAAGCAAAACAAACCCATTATAACATTACTACCTTTCTTACTGAAAAAGCCCTTAATAGTAAGTAATTAAATAAAAGAGTTTGCCCCCATTCTGTGCCTCATTTCATTGTTTCACAAGTCTTGTCCCTAACTATCTAACAGCCACCATGTAAAGCTAGCAAGACTTTTTTTTATTAACATGACTCTGCAGAAATCAGAGAATGAGAACAAAACAAAGACCTCAATAAGGAACAAGGCAAGAAGTATAGTCGTGACAGTCTTTCCAGTTAGATTTAGTACTGCTGTGGTAAGAGGTAGGTCCATTTTCAGAATTTGCCAGGTTGCCATTCATACTCAATCCTCTCCACAAACAATAAATGGATTTATCTTTCTGTTACGTGTGTAATGCTTAAAATGTAACTCTCTCTGTGTGTGTTCCTTGCTCCTTGTTTGAAGCCATAATTGTTAGCTACAGTACAAGTTTAGTGCTGTAAAACATTACTGTGTGCATATACTTGAAGGATCATCCTAGGACCCTTATTTTAAAAATGCATATCTTTAGAGTTAGCCACGAATAAAAAAAATGGCGTTTCGGATTTTCATTTTTCGTTGAGAGGTCTGTTTCGGTTCGTTTCCGTTTGTCGTGAATTTTTGGAAAAATGTCATTTCCGTTTTTTGTTTTTTCGTTTGTCATTTCTACCCGCTTTTTGTGTGATTTTTAAAGCATTTCCGTGCACGGGCGTCCCCCAACGCCCCAGACCAGAGGGAAAACACTTAAAAAATGGATGCTGGCAGAGACACAGTATAGACTAGGTACACAGGGAGGCTGCAAAGGCAGCGGCGGGCGTTGCCCAGGGTGCAAGGCAGCCACAGAGTGACTGCACTGCAGGGCAAGGGAGGGTACTCACCGAGAGGTACGCACGCACGCACACATGGAGGCTGCAGGACTGAAGCTAGAGTCTCAGAGACAGCAATCCCACCCTAACTCCCACCGGAGACTGCAAGGAGGACGGGGGCTGCCAGAACTTTTTATGCCCTCTGTGGCTGCCAGACCTGCCCAGTCTGCAACCTGGGCATGCTATTGGTTGAACATGATCCCATCACATGGCTTGCCTCCATTTTGTGGCTGGTGGCAACGACATCCATTTTAAAGGGAAAAGAAAAATACATCGCGATGGGAGAAGACAAAAACAAACGTTTTAAGGACCCCAACCCCCGGTAGGTAATAATTTCAAATAATTATCACATTATCGCTGCATTTTTACAGATGTCCAGGGTGTTTTAATACCCAAGAAATCAATCAATATTAGGCATCTGCGAGCCATTAGGGTCGATGTCCCCTAACTCCCCTTAAAGGGAAAAAATACAGAGATCTGAGAAAAGACATAAATGCACCTTTTAAGGACCCCACCCCCCCTGGAAGGTATTATCAGACAATATAAATAATTATCGCTGCATTTTTACGGATGTCCAGGGCGTTTTTTAACATTTAAAACAGCTCATTTCATTGCGTGTCGCCATTAACGGAAACGAAACGTAACGACCACATTTTTCGTGGTTCTGTTCGTTTCACTGCATTTTCATCACAATTTTTGTTTGTCGTTTCGTTACATAACGGAACGACTAACGAATAATGAAAATGAAAAAATGTTCGTTCTCTGCCCATCTCTACATATCATCTCTGAATAAGTAGGTACTAGACATGGGCACAATTTGGCGAAATTCTTGTTTCCGTTTCCGTTCCTCGTTTCCGTTATGCAACGGAAACGGTAATGACAATTAAGCTGTCAGAACTCGAACTCGAACTGATAAAAGAAAAATTGGGTCAGATTTGTCGTTGTCGTTCACGGCGATCGCACGATGCCAAGCAGCACAGAAAAAAAGTTTTTAAAAAAAAAAACGATTCCCGGCCAAAAAAGCAGGTGAAAATATGCCTGCCTGAGTGAGGGCACCTACCAGAGGGGTGGTTTCTGGGGGGGGGGGGGTCCCCGGCCTTCCCCCCCTCTCCTGTCCTGGGCTGCTGGTACCAGGCAGAGGGGCATCCTCGTCGTCTCCATTTGCCATGCGGTGCGGGGGGATCCAAAATGGCGACCGCAATATTTATTTTGAAATCGTGGTCCAAAAACCCACCAAAGCACCACACAGAAACATGCGAAAATTAGGTGTTTTAACTGCCTGAATTTTTACAGTAGCAGCAGTGGGTTTTTCTTGCAATAAACGTCTGTCTCCAATCCCATTGATTTTATTTTATTTTATTTTATTTTTATTTTTTTACACCTGCGCAATGATGGGCTGGCCATGGGATGGGACCATGCAAATTTTTGGAGCCATTCCACCAATCGCATGGCCACTTGGCCAGGTTTTGACTGAGACTTCTGGGATGTGCCAGTCGGGCATAAAAAGCCTACTATAACCCTAGCCCTAACCCTAACCCTAACCCATACGCCAGTACACTGTCCTTCTTTGTGGGTCAGAGGCACCCAGAAGTGCAGCCCACTAACTCACCCTAACCTTACCCGTAATAACCCTAAGCCTAGCCCTTGTCCTAACCCCAACCCTAAGCCAGATCTGTACTCGCATTGCACTACATGCAAGTACATTTCCCTTCTTAGTGAGCCAGAGGGCGCCCAGCAGAGGCATTCTTCTTTCACCTCGCTCACAGTCCAAAGTTCCAAAAAACTCTGTACGCCAGTATGCTGTCCTTCTTAGTGAGCTAGAGACACCCAAAAGAGAGGTGCCTCTGCCAGTGCCACTTTGTACGCAATGGCTACACGGTCATGTACCCTTCCTTTTCCCTTTGTAGGGGGCCAGAGGAGGCATCCACCCCAGAGAGGTGCCTCCAGGAGCCTGCTAAATGCCTTCCCTTCGTAGCGGGCCAGAGGAGGCACCCCACCCACCCCAGAGAGGTGCCTCCAGGAGCCCGCTACCCTACCCCCCCTAAACCAGTACTAACGACAGACGACAAACGGAACGACAAATTTTTGAAAAATTTCGCGACAAACGGAAACGAGCCGAAACGGGCCGGCTCCGACACACAACAACTCGAAACGTCATTTTTCCTGGTCGTGCCTATCTCTAGTAGGTACAGAACGCAATCCATACTAGCCTTCTGTAACTGGGGGTGGGCATTTAACTGTTAATTTAGTGGACAAAAGTTTAATTTGCAGTTACCATAAAGTTGGTTGGCCTCAACTGGTGTCTTTCACATCACAAAAATAAGAGGAAAAGCCATCAAAGTGTGCCTACAAGAAGGAAAGGTGGAAACTTTTGCTTCCAATTTTTTATTAACAACCAACTCAAGACCATATTAAATCTCTAGCTTAGGATATGTATGCAACTAAGAATAGTTTAAAAATTAACATACCAGCTTCATAACCTTTGGCTTTTTAATTAACTATATTTAACACCAGCTACTGGATGTTCAGGCGGTACCTCCTGGGAAGCTGCTGTTAAGTCTAAAATGCAAGTAAGAGTTTCCACACTCCCCCTCATGGCTTCACTCAAGGGACAGCAGGCGAAGGCCTCTTACGTTCATAAGCCACGAGAGCACATAGTCAACATACTAAAGGTTACAGAAAGCAGTAATGCATTCGGGGGTGGTGGGGAGAGAGGGGCTCACATGATTAAATCAAGTCTCTCTGAGTCATGATCTGAATTTTAATTTAAAACAAATCCACACTATGGAAAGGAAAATCATGGAGCTTAATATTTCTCTCACTGCTTCATATACAGAAAGAGCATATCAGGTTCAAGACCACCATAGAAACATTTCCCTCCAATGGAAAATGTTCCATTTCCATTTCAGTTGATTGAAACAAGATAAACAAAATCTTTTAACAGTTTCAATTTCTTCACTGTCAACATTAAAAGATGTAAGACTAGGCTATAGGTTGTTGGTGGCGAACTTTTGGCACTCCAGATGTTTTGGAACACAACTCCCACTGTCCTTTGTCACTGGCCATCCAGGCTTGGTATTCAGGGAGTTGTGGTCCAAAACATCTAGAGTGCTGAAGGTTTGCCACCATAGGTAATACCTTTATAGGCCACAAATAAAAGCTAAAAAAATCAGTGCAAGCTTTCATGGACAATACCTACTTCAAAGCAAGTACCAAAAGTCCAACCATGGAAAAAGATGTGGGTTGCCTGGAGATTAATCTCAGATGTAAAGTTCTTGACAAGATGATCTTCACCTGACACATCTCGCTTAGATGAGGCAGGAGGCAGCAAGGCCAATGTAAGTTTTGAAACCCAATCCTCAGCTTCAGATGCAACTTTATAACAGCCTTTTTGTATTTTGTAATGGCCACATTAAATTTTGTGTACTTCTGTAGTCATGTTTTTGTCTTCTTAATGTTCAACTGGAGTCCTGCTTTGAAACTTTCTTCTTTTGCTTTTCCTAACAGTTGTTTCAAATCATTACTGCTTTCTGCTGTTTCTTCCACCAATTTTCACTCCATTGTCATTTACTTTAGTTTTCTACATGGTATGTTCTGCATGTAGATTGAATAGGTGTGGGGATAAAATGCACCCTTGTCTGACATCTTTGAGTATAGGAAACCATTCTGTCTCTCCCTATTCTGTCCTATCAGTAGCTTCTCATCCACCACAATAAAGGTTATACAATCAATTGCTTATTATTATTATTATTATTATTATTATTATTATTATTATTATTATTATTATTATTATTATTATTATTATTATTATTATTATTAATAATAATAATAATAACAACAACAACAACAACAACAACAACAACAACAACAACAACAACAACAACAACACTTTATTTTTATGTCGCCTTTCTCCCCAAAGGGACACAAGGCGGCTTATAACAAATTCAAAAAAGTACAATAAATGCAGTACAATGTAAAAACAACACAATACCTATAAAATACTATACAATATAATACAATAATAATCAACACCCATTTCTATCAGAACAACAGATAGTGTCCCCATGATTCACAAAGTCTGAGTATGTCAGTGAAACTGAGAACACTGCTATCAAGGGCCATTGCAAGCTAGACTCCTTGCAAGGTCACCTAATGCAGAACAGGCAGAGCTGAGATTAAGATGTAAACACCTACTTCAATGGCAATGGCCACATCAGTAGAAGATAATAGTAAGACGGGGGAAGGACAGTAGCCAAAAGTGACACTCAAGCTAATTTTGGTTAGTATTGCATAGCAAGTGGCAATGATAAACTACTGCAGAAATTTCCTTACCCTGAAAACCCTGATGAGACCATCCAAAATGAAACAAGAGCTAAAGCTACAAGATGAGACTCCCAAGTAAGAAAGCACTCAATCACCTTCCGGAAGAGGAGTCAAGTGCAGTTTAGCTACATTTGCCTTCTACTACCAAATGAATTACCGATCTGCAAAACATACCAAATAAACCTTGCAACAAACATGTGTGTTCTGCTTATATACCGCCCCATACCACTACAAGTAGTCTCTGGGCGGTTTACAATTTTGATTACAGTGTGCAGGCTACACATTGCCCCCCCCCCAGCGAGCTGGGTACTCATTTTACCGACCTCTGAAGGATGGAAGGCTGAGTGAACCTTGAGCCTGCAACCGGGGATTGAACCCAGGTCGTGAGCACAGGTTTACCTGCAGTACAGGCATTTAACCACTGCGCCACGAGGCTCTTCATTTGACCAACTCTTGAGCTATGGAGATACCACAGCCCATAATAGTAAAAAACAAAAACTTGACTGCATGCCTGGCTTCAAAAGAATGTTAATGTAAATGAACACTTTTTAAAATGCAGTGGTTATGGACAAACCTATTTGTTTACAAGACTGCAACACTACTGTACTTCGTGGGGGGAAACCAAACATTCCCAGGAGGAGGTCTCTGTAACCAGAAACATTCAGCTGCATGACAGCTCAGGGTTCCAGAACATCTGTTTCACCATCCTAATTAGCCTTCGCTTTAAAGATGCAAAGGAGGGGCACAAATTATAGAAATTTTAGCATCCAGAAATGAGAAGCCAAAAGAGTTCAAGCCTTTTAGGAAAAGAGAATTTTAAAGAAAAAGAGAGAGAGAAAATAATATGCACTTAAACTGGAAATAACTCTATTAGACCTTTAGATGACTGATTCCCCAACAATGTTAATGGAAAGATTCACATCAGAGGCTAAGCAATAATCATCAACATACTGCAAGGTAACCAGCCAACTGCATGTTTTTTGCCAAATTGCATGGAAACGCCATCTGGGGTTTCTGAACTAGGGTGAATGGACAAGTGAAAAGGTGTGAGACAAAAGATGCAGAACAGCCATACACTATTGCTGAGAAGTGTCCTGAATCCTGTAACTCTGAACCAGAAAGAAGCCTGATCAACTCTGAAGCCTGGGTGTTTTTAATTGCATCCATTGCCAACTGGGAGCATAATATTGTATGACTCCTGCATCTGTTGATTCACCAACTGCTGATTCAATTATGTGCAGTTGGTGATCAGAGGGTGCAGGGGTGGTCTGAGCCCAGCAGCGAGAAAGGGAAAAAAAGAAAAAGAAAGCTTACCAATGCCAAGCCCCTTGCCACCGCCGCCAGCCAGGCCCCCTCCTCATCGCCACATGCCAGCTGCCTTCTGGAGGGGTGGGGTGGGGACTTAAGAGGGCCCTCCTGGCCAACTAACTTTGAACTTCCCACTTAGATTCCGGGCAGCATACTGGAAGCTTTGAACTTCCTGCTCAAGCTCAAACTGGAGGGGGCCCCAGGAGGGTGGCTGGCCAGCAGCGGTGGTGAGGAGGGCTTAGCATCAGTAAGTTTTCTCTTCCCCCAACTTCCCTCCTTAATGCCACCACCACCACCCCGCAGGCCAGCCGCTGAGCCTGGTGGTGAAAAGAAAAAAGAAAAACTTTATTCCCTCCTCACCACAGATGCCATACTACCCAGTGTTTGGGGAGTGTTGGGGGCAAAAGTTTTCACCCCAGCACCCCACAACCCCCGAGCCACCATTATCCTCAGATAAGAGTGTTTGCTCTTATTCACGGATTTTGCTATCCGCAGGGGGTCCCAGAACCAAATCCCCCATGGATACGGCAGTCCTGCTGTACAAAACAAAAGACTGTCACTGCCTACACCAGAAATGGAGAAGTTCTGATGCTGACAAGCGTGGGAAGGGAGCAGTTCTCCACAGGATCTACCATGACCACATGTGACAATCCCAAAAGAGATCAGAACACCCTTCTTCCTTCCACCCCTAGTTCTCTGTGCTGGGGTTATTTTAAAGGTAAAGTTTTCTTGGGAAAATCAGTGCAGTTATAAATAAATAAATAAATAAATAAATAAATAAATAAATAAATAAATAAATAAATAAATAAATAAATAAGCTTGCAGGAGTGCGATTTCCCTTTCTGGGTAAAAAAGAGAGGGGATTGTCAAGGGGGCTTTTGGGAGGAACATTGTATTAGGCACTGCAGGGGTTTCATGCAACCCATGGACTTCATAACCACCCCAGGCTAGACTAAAAAATGTGAAGACTCTAAGAGAAAGTGTTGCTATGCATATCTATCAAAACCAACAGGGCAACTAAAGAATAAGTTAACTAACTTACTAAGGAAATTGCCAGAAATACAATAGATGTGTTAAATGGACTGCTGTTACTATAGTGCCCTATCTTATTCACTCAAAACTTCTTCCCTGCTTCCTTGTTCATTTGTCAAGGTTTAAAAAAAGGCAACATGGTCAAGGAAAGCCTTGTTTTCTCAGCCTCCCATTGTGTAACTTCCCAAGCCTAGAAACGAACGGGGGAGGGGGGAGACATCTAGCATGCAAACAAGTGAATGGGATATAAAACCAGATACAAATAAACCACTGCAGATTAACTTTTGATGCTGCAGAAGGAAATTAATAGGAAGAACTGAGATTCTTCATTTCTACAAAAAAAGATGAGTGGCCTATATCAAAATCATTACCACGTTGCAATTATTTGTTCAAGTTAGCAAATCCCTGCTAAGCACAGAACTGCTATAGGCATATCTCACAACAAATACTGTACATCCCTTAAACACAAAGGAATTATTAGCTGGCTTCAGGCAATGACCATTTTACTCTTTTATGTGACAATTCAGGCCCATATTAACTTCTCCAAAATCAAGCATCTTCTGGCAGCATCTCTTCAGAATGCAAAGTTATAAGCAAGATAAATCTGGAAATATTTAGAACAAACAAAGCAAGAGTTGGAGCAGGGTGTGCTAGTCAACTTAGAAATTTGGAGATAGAAAGACCTTTCAGAGATAAAACAATGAATGAAAAGTGTCTAGCATGTAGAAATAGCATGATGACTGCAAAATGAGGTTTTTTTTCTATTTTAAGTTTCTTTGGGATCAATTACCCATATTTTATAGCCCCAAGAACAGATAATTCCAACCATAAATCTTCACTATAAAAACTCTTCCTTTGCAACTTAAAAGCTGAACTGATCCTTCCACCTCTTGCAGCATCACATACAGACACCCATCCTTGGTCCGACTCAGAATTTGTATGAAGTCTTATTCATGTTTGATAGCTTAATTGATTTGATGTTTATTATTTATGCCAAATCTGCTCTCCAGCAAATCTGAGAGATATGGGCTGATTTGTGATCTCATGTATGTTGTGTGGTTGCAGGGAAAAGAAGCAAACGAGACCATCTGCAACCCAGACTAGAGATGGGCATGAAACAGAAATATAGTATTTCATTTAATTTTGTTTCGTTTCAGTCTTCATTTTGTTTTATTTTGTTAATAATGGATTTTTAACAGAATTTTTGTCATGAAATGAAACACTTCATAAGGCTATAAATGATGGGGAGATTTATTTTTTTATTTAACAGGGAGCCCACTGCCCTAAATCAAATACCGTCAAACCTTCCAATCAATTTGCTTTCAAGCAAAGAACCCTCTGTAAACAAGTTAGAAACCTAATAGCTAGCTGCTGCGTGGAAAGATTGGGGAGATAAGCACAGCTGATCCACAGCACAGTGAGGGAAGGAAAGAAAATATTTGTTAAAATATCAAAATCCTACTTTAAAAGGAAAAGAAAACAATCAGTTTAAATCAACTTGAAGCCACAGCCAGCCAAGGGAACAGCTCATTTGCTAGCTAGTTTAGGGCAGACCAAGATCAGAGATGACACAGCTTAGGCTAGGGAAGAAAGGAAAACAAAGGAAATAATGCACTGACCCATCAAAGAACCACGAAACAAAACAAAACAGAAATTTCCACTTCGTTCCTTTCGTTTTCCATTTTCCCATAGGAATGCATTGAAGCAATGCATTCTAATGGGAAAGGTTTCCCTTGCCATTGGTGTGGGGAAACCACGGGCTTTTTTCCACCAGAAGCCAGCGCCGCCGATCAGCTGTAGTGCTGGCTTTGGTGGGAAAAGGATTTTAAAAGCCCGCACTTTCCTCCACCATTTTCTGAGGACTCCTGTCTGGCTGTCAGTTCCTGGACCCTTTTAAACCCAGCCCAGTCGGTATCAGGGAGACCCCCTGGTACAGACTGGGCTAAGTTTAAAGGGGTCCAGCGATTGACAGCCTGGCAGGACCCATCTAAAAATGCTAGGGAGGGCAGCTTGATCCCTGGAACAGCCCTCACTAGCATTTTCACAGGACTCCTGCCGGGCTGTTAGTTACTACACTGCTTTAAACCCGACCCAGTCTGTACCATGGGGATCCCCTGGTACAGACTGGGCTGGGTTTAAAGTGGTCCAGCAATTGACAGCCCGGCAGGAGCCTTCAGAAAACAGGTTGGGAGGAGGAAAGTTGCAGCAATCGCGCTGTCCTCCCGACCTGTGTTCTGAGGGCTCCTGCCGAGCAGTCAATCGCTGGACCCCTTTAAACCTGGCCCAGTCAGTACCAGGGGGTCCCCCTGGTACCGACTGGGCCAGGTTTAAAGCAGTCCAGCGACTGACAGCCCGGCAGGAGTCCTGTGAAAATGCTAGTGAGGGTGGTTCCAGGGATTGAGCTGCCCTCCCTAGCATTTTCAGAGAGGTCCTGCCACTCTGTCATAGGCTGGGCCCCTTTAAAAAGGGCCCAGTTGGCACCAGGCTGGGCAAGCAGAGCAAAGCCCGCAGTCCCCTCTCAATGGATGACCGCTGCAGGGAGATGACAGCCAAGCCAGCTGTCATCTCCAAGTGGCGGCGATCCCTTTTGCGGAAATCCATTGAGAGGGGACCACGGACTCGGCTCTGCTTGTGCAGCCGAGCCCATGGTTCCCTCTGAAGGTTCGGCGGTGATGGCGGCGGCGGGAGCCACGATCCCGCCTCCTCCTGCAGAGGTGAGACCACGGCCCTCTCCCGACCGCTCTCCGCCACGAGTGGATGACAGCCGGGCCAGCTGTCATCCACTCACGGAGGGCAGTGAGAGGGAGCTGCGGTCTCGCCTCTGCACGCGGAGGCGGATCGCAGCTCCATCTCCTGCGATCTCCACTGCAGGTGCATTACCCTGCTGTCATCCACTCGTGGCGGAGGGCAATCGGGAGAGGGCCGCAGACTCGCCTCCGCACGAGGAGGCAGGATCATTGCCGCTGCCGTCGCCGCCGAACTGGTTCGGGTTCGAATGGATTTTTTAAAAAAAATTCATTCAAACGCGAACCCAAACCAAACCGAAGGTGGACCCGAACCAGACGAACCCGAACCATGGGTTTTCTGGTTCGTGCCCATCTCTAGTTGTAAGCTTACAAAATGATGAAACAATGTGTTGTTTTTCGTAAGGTGTCCATCCCTAAGTCCCAGACTAAAGAGCAGGACAAATACCCATCTGTTCACCCGTGCTGGATATAATGCCAAACTAAACATGGTTTCATAGGAGGAGAGAAAAAGAATGACAATAATAATAATAATAGGTAGAAATTTATGAATCAGCCACAACCGCATTCTGAAATTTTAGATTACCAGCATAACTTCAACAGCCTATCAGAATGAATGCAGTCTTGGATATTTATTCTGAATCATTACAAGAGTGATGGAATTATAAGGGTATAATGTTATGGTCTTACTTTACCTTATTACAACCTCTCTCTCATCAAGCTCAACTATCAATCCAAGTTGACTCAACCTGACTTACAATGGACCAGGAGCATGATGTATGGGTAATGGTTTTCCCAACTATACAGACCCAGCTGTGAAATGCTTTGACTTGGACATTTGCCTGGAACTTACCACTTTTACACAATGAAAACTGTTTTTATTTTACAAGGACTCTCAATTTAATTTTAAACTACACAAAACTTTCACAATAAAACAACTCATTCCTGTCAAAGTACTTAATGTCACTCCATTCCCTTCCAAAAGTAAGTATTTGGATATTTTGAATGCAACATGGTTAGGCAAGTGGTAGTTTCCTGGCTTTGTTCACCCCTTCACAAAATCAGTTTGAGAGTTAGGAATCTTCTAGTTGTCTGTAGGGAAACTAATAAGGAGTGTTATGGTTAACTCAGAGAGGCAGCTGCAGACAGCAGACACATCCAGTATCCTTGGCAGAAAATACAGTCTATTTTTCCTTCTAGCAAACTACCTACACAGTAATACCATGGTTTATGAACATAATTCATTCTGGAAATATGCTTGTAAACCAAAACACTCTTATATCAAATCAAATTTCCCCATAAGAAACAATGGAAACTCAGATGATTCATTCTAGAGCCTCACAAACCACATACTGTATAAACAAAATGCCAAAGCGCTCAAAGAAAGTTGGCTAGAAGTCCACATCCACACCATGGTTTAGGTACCTGTCTGCGGAATCTGCTCTGCTTGGGACTAACAACTGGACTTTATTCTGTGTTTTTAATGTGACAATAAAATGCAATTTATAGCCCTATACACACCTAACTAGATGCTGCACGACTACAAATGGTTTGAAAAAAATGAGAAATAATAATGTTGAAAACAAATTAAAGATAAATATATAGAAAAATAAAACAAACCCTAACCTGCACTCCCATGTGAAAACATTCCTGGCTGGTACAAGAGAGACCTACATTCTTCTCTCCTCCCTCTGCTTCGGAAGCTGGCTGAGATGGAACATTCCAGACAACCACCCACAATCCAGGGGGGTTACTTGTATTGCAAGACACTGCTTGTTCATCAAGGCAAAATTTAGAAGAAATGTTTGCTTGTCTTGCAAAATGCTCTTAAAGCAAGTTATTCTTAAACCAAGCTATTACTGTATATTGTTCTTGTCATGTATGCCACCTTAATCCAACCCTTCAGTGGTGCGATGGGGTTAGGATTTCAGCTCAGAAGTTTAAGACCTCCCTCAGCAGGATGTGAAGGAAAGCCCTCATATTAAGCAGATACCTAAAAGACCAGATTTGAAAACTACCCAACTATAGAACCACAACCCCAGGGGCTTACTCAAAATCTCATTCAGGTTAATTCTACATATGAATGCAGGTTAATACAAGTCTTCAGACAAAGTTTTGTCTCTGCAAAGTAACTATAGTTATGAGAATCTATCAGACAAAACAGCCTTGAAGGAAAAAGAATGGAAGACACAATAACTTTAGTAAAAACTAGGGACAGAATGGGGAGACCAAGATACATTCCAAATGCATCTCTTGATAGCTTGTCATTAAAGGCAGAGCTTCAAGGTTAGTAGCAAAGGGAACATGCAGAGTTTGAGAATTCAAATCTCAGTACAAAAGAGCATTTACTGTACCTATGGGTCCTGTTTTATGGTTTAATTTTGTTTTGGGGCCCCATTATTTGGCTGGTGTTTTCTCTTGTCTCTCCTGCAGGTTTAACATTGAGGACTATGTGGTTATTTTGGGCCCTGCCTCTTGGTGCAGTAGATTAGATAATGAATACCTTTCAGATTTGGGATTGTGTATATTTTAAAGATCTTAGTTTGACTGATGTGCTGCAAATTTGGAGAATTTGGTGGAGTACTTTAAGGGTTACAGGGTAATACATGTTGTCAATAATTATTCTAAGAACAAGACTGTGTGCTGGCGTTACTGCATTCCCACTAACTGTGGTTCTACTTATAGAAGTATTTGTTGTCTGCACTGCAGTCACTGCCTGTAGAACAGCTTGAGTTTGCAGGTTCAGTGCATTATCAGTCTTTAATTCTTTATGATTTGAGTACTGGATATAAATGAGCTGGTTATGGAGGTGAGGTGTCACACAGCAGAATAATAGTTAACCATAGTGATGGCAGCTTCTTCTGTAGCCAATTCCAAGAATGCTTGGCTCTTTCCTTTCGGCATGAGAATGTTGGTCACCTTACCAAAACATAATCCTAAAGCAATTAACTTCTGTTTCTGGTTACAAGGGTTTCTTCCCCTGGTAATTTCCTGATATGAAGAACATCAGAAGGAGCCCCATCCATTTTTATTCACCTTTGAATATCTTGTTGTTACCATTGGCAGTAAGTACTGTGCTGCTCATATTAGAGTTTGGGCTATTGAGCACACTCCGTGAAAGAAATTCATCAGATCCTCTCTTCACACCAACTGCAACATCAATGGCAATGCTGTCCATCACCGAACAGGACAAAGTGCCAGCGACCAGGGCAGGGAGTCGCGCAGGTCGCAAGATTGAGATGGAGGGGAGCGAGAAAATGGCGGCCGGCCCTCAATGGAAACCGCCAAGGGTTGCTGAACTAGCAGAGTCTGCTCCCCATCCAACTGGTGAGCTTCTTTGTTCTCAGTGAGCATGCGCAAGGCGGGCTGGGCATGCACGGTCCAACAGGCTGAAGACTTTTTTGCACCAGTATATTCATATGCAACATTTCAAACTAGGGCTCAGTACAGAAGCTTTAACCATAATAAATTCCAAGCTGGTAGAGCACAGAGATGCTTGCATAAGCTTCCCTGAAGAAAACAATTTTGATTTTTTTTTAAAAAGGAGAATCTTCATTTAGCCATATTAAATTGAACAGTAGTGGTGAATGATTTGTGCTTCTTGCAATAAATAAATAAATAAATAAAAATGTTGGCTTTGTCCCCAGTTTAAATACTTCATTTTTCTGAAATCATAAGTTGGCAACACTCAACAACAAATAGCCATTGCTGGTCTGTAGGTTTGCTGGCTGCAATAACACTGTAGTACCTTTGAGCAGATGGTACAACAAAAATATCAAGATGCCTTCAAGAGTAACAGATTTATCATGGGCTAAAGGATACTTTCAATGCAGTTTAACATGTGAAACATTAGTACTTGCCTACATACAGAGAAAGACCAGAAGAAATAGTTACAGCAAGTCACCACTGGGAGTTAAGAGGGGGGACACGAAAGAGGTACAGAATGTCGCTCAGGCAGAAAATGTGAACAAAGTATTAGTACACTCCAGTGAACAGTATGCTCAGATCCTGGTGCAGTGATCATATGCATTTATGATTTAGCCTCTGGCAAGCCACTATTTCCAGACTCTGCTGAAAACCCACGAAAGAGCACACAATTTATCAGGCTGAGATTGTTCCTCCTTTTCTCAGTTTACTCACTGGTAAATGGGGGTGGGGGAGAGAATGGTTTACTCAAAAATCTAGAAAGTGAAAAGGGCAAATTGCTTGTGACTTGGGAAATAATTTCCATTTAGTAAGAAGATGGCTGTAATAGCTAAAGGGACAAAAAGTATGATCTTAATCTCTCTACCCATTAGTACTACAATGTCCCACAGGGACACAAAAAGAGAGAGTTACCAAACAGCCCATTCACTGAAGTAAAGAAAGCATATAGATATGCAAAGCTGACATAGACTAAGTTAAACCAGAGCTTAGAAAGTTACTTTCTAAATCAATTAAATCCCTTGATTTTTATAGCATTAGTCTTGTTTTTTTTCTGTCATGTTTTGAAATGAACACACTGCACTAGTTGTTTTTTTATTATTTTTTACTTAATGTTTAAAAACAAAACAGACCGATATGTGATTGTGTGATAAAGAAGAATCCTCTCAAAACGCTCCTAGATAAGTCTAAAGGTACCTTTTGGACAATAAGGCTTCAGGCCACCAGAAAACAACCCTCACGACACCAGTAAAGTAGCTTTGTCTCCACTCATCATATTGCTTTTAAAATGAAACTGAGATGTACCTTTCAGACACAAAAATGAGCAGCTTGTTGCAAGTTAATTCTAGTGTTGTTAGTGTTGTTGGGTTTGAGTGTGCTCCATCTACTGTATAAAGGTCCCCAACACGCACACACATGGTGTATCTTTGTTTTCAAGCCAAAGGGCCAGTTTGTGCATGTCCGTGGCCATGTGGCCAGCATGGCTACATGGAACACTGTTTACCTTCCTGCTTTTTTATGGCAGTACCTATTTATTTGCATGATTCAAACCGCTGAGCTGCCAACTTTACAGCTGACTGTTTCAGCACTCAAGCAATACAAATAAGATATTCTGTCTCTCAGATCCAGTTCCCAATATTTTTATTGTGTCCATGAAGTAGGTAACGGACAATTAAAGTTTACAACTTCCTAACCAGCCAAACAATATTTGGCTTGTTAGGAAGTTGAATGTCCCTTAGAAATCATTTGCATATGAAGTGGCCTTAACCAGCCAGCTAGATCAGCCGAATCAACTCTGGTGATCAAAGAGTGACAGATGTTGCAGCCAGATCACCTTCATATCAGGTAGCATTCTTTCCTAGTCCAACCTAGAACCTCTGGGGACTTTCTTCATGGAAAGTAGATTCATTACCACCGAGGACTGGCCCTTCCAGTCTATTTTTACAGAAGGTTTTCAACCCCGTTGAAAAGAAATTTGCATTAATTATATCAAAAGTTTTCTCTTTCTGTACTTGAATTCATGTAAGTATTCATGAAGATATGAAGTGGCTGTCAAAAATAAGTTCTAGGCTCAGCATTTAACATGTCTTTCAAAACATGCAGGACAAAACTGAGAGAACTTCCCAGTGGCTGGCAATCAGATGCGGGCACCAGAAGACAAATGAAACTAAATTGAAAACATTTCTCTAGGCTGCAAACAATTAGGATATCAGCTGAAACACACAAACCATTTGGAACACTTAAGAAAGTTGCAGTACAAGCCTTCAGCACTGGAGTTAAATCTGTCATGTTCCGTTAACAATGACTTCATTTCAATTACTCTCCAGAATTGTTTCCTGTACCTTATTTTTACTTAATGCATTAGGAAAGAGTTGAAGACAGTTGTTGAAAGCATAGACAGGGAGAGCCAGGTCCCCTTATAAATCCCCATCAATGCACACAACACCCCTAAATTTATCACACAGCATCACTTTCAGAGGCACTTGTAATCCCGTTTCCAATGCATGCTGAGCTGCTGAGCTGTGTGTGTCATGTTGCAGCTTTGCTTTTTAAATTCTAAGTGTCGCACGAAGAGAAAATCAGCTCCCACCCTGTTTTGCAACAACACATGGCCAAACCCCTCACCAACTCCATAGGGCAAGCATACTTGTAGCAACGTTAAAAATTAAAAAATAACATCCACTGTGCAATGGTATTTCTGAAGAAAAGAAACGAGTTTCTAATCAGCAGCTTGCAGACTGATGGTGTGGAGAAATGGTAAACCCCAGCTTTCTACAGACAAAGTATATTTTTCACCCTCTTGGTCCAATTCTCTAGGCTGCCTGGAGTTACACCAGAAGAAAAGCTGATTTCTCATGCCAACTAGCTTTCTGCACTCTTGCCAACATCCCTAATGAGGCAGGTGATCAAGTAAAGAAGACAAGAAATGCCTTTTGTCCTACCACAAGGAGATAATTGAACCAATATTTGCCAGTCTCCTAAAAGGAGGTGGATGAACTCTACTCAGATTCAAAGGGGTTGTAAATTTGAGTATTTATGAAAAAGCAAGAAAAAGAACACTGACGTGTTCTTTTAAGCCAAGATCACGCTGAAAAAGAATTCACTATGTCTCGCAGTTCCATTGCATTTATTCATGTTAATTTTTTAATGTTTATGTTCTATAACCAGAACGTGATACTTTGGGTGTAACCCATATCTGCAATGCAACCTGTTTGTCTAAAATTATTCTCCTGACACTCTTATTTTAAAAACAAATTTACGCATTTGCAGAATTTGATTTAGCAAGTGCTCTACAGCAGAATCCACCCGAGAGAAAATTTATTTGTTGCTATGTTTTGATTCACTGAAATATTCTAGGTAAAAATTGCCAGTTACAGTTTATAACTACTTTTTTTGAGAACAATGAGCACAATTTGCTAAACGAAGAACATTCAGACTGGATATAGACTCTTCAGTAACCTAGAATTTAACATCCCCCCCACACACACAGTCTTCTAGAGAGACTGGCATTTTAGTTTTACAAACAAGGCCAAGTACGGAGAAGATCTGCTGACTTACAGGAATGTCCCTAGTCCCAAATGCATTTCAGAATGCCCAGCTGCTCTCTCCCAGATAAAGTTTTTATTCACAAACGTAGCAAAGTTATTTTGAAAGATTACTGAAGGCTATCCGAATAACCAAAGATACACCATGACTGTGCACGTTTTCACAAATCAAGAAGCTGGCACTGTCTCTTTTTTCTGTCATTTTCTAAAAAATTAGAACCACAACCTTTACCATTTCAGAAAAAAAACACTATCATCAAGGACCTATGTTCTATTGTAACACCTGCAACAAATAAATATAAACATAACTATTTCTTTCTTACTAGTCACACAAAGGTGCAAAATGTTTTAGGTGTCCACAAGTGATGGCTATATTACACATCCACAAGTGGCAGTGGCGGTAACTCTTGCATTTATGAGTTAGCATTGCTGGGACATGACATCAGCAGTAATTAGGGCTTTTTTTGTTGCAAACACTTGCCAACAGTGCCATTTCTTGTCACTTCTGGAAGCAAAGCACACATATGCATGACAATGAACCATAACCAGTGCTGATTACATTGATGCTGATGAACTGCCATCAGTAAACACCAGATGCTGGAACAAAGAGGGAAAAGCTGATGCTTTTATGAGCTATTTTCTAAGCTCCCCAGAAGTATTCACCCATCTACTGCTGCAGACGATGTTGGGTTAGATGGACCAAAGCCAACTGTCCCCAACAAACTTGGATGGGGATGATAGGGCTCGTATTCAATGCATTGAGATGGCACCAGTTTAAGAAAGGCTAGCATAATCCAACATTTTAAGTACAATCCTGACACAGTGACCCCATGCCTTAAAAACAAAAGGAAATTACATAGGACAAAGGAATACCCTTCCTGTAACTAAGTGCGGAGAGGGCCCTAATCTACACAGGGCCCATCACAGGTAGGCAGGGTGAGTAATTCAACAAAATTCAAAAATCAAATTAAAATTAAAATTCCCACATTGGTTACCGTAGAGGGCTTTTCCCCTGCATCCATATTACTCCATGAACATGTTCACTTCTAAACACAACAGAAATGTCTTACAGCTGGACACTACATATTTAATGTAGCAACTTGTTCTACCTTCCAGGTGCCTTTGTGCTCAAAATATCCTGTGTTGTAACACTGTACAGTAACAACCAACAGGTCCATTTACACCAAGTCAAATAACTTTCAGCTCTTCTACACCAAAATTCAATTCAATGAAACCCAAAGAAAAGACATGGAAGTAGATTATTGTTCTACTGCTAATGAAGCCTCACTATAGATACCACCTGCCTGACAAGATTAAGTCAGTTAATTGCAAATGGTACTTACAAAGCAGTAGGGAAACCGGCCACACAAAGAACAGCAGACAACAAATGAAACAGGATGCAGGTGTGAAACACAAGCCACTCAGAAATGTTAACACAGTTATAGTTCCCAGTGTTGAGGCCATATCAATGTTTTCCCCATTTTGCTTTACACAACTATGCGTGTAAATCTGTGGCTATAGATTCCATTTAATAAATCTAAGGTCACTTTGAAATAAATCTGTTGTGCACAAATATTTTTTCTGTTTTATCCTTGTTAATACAAAATAACGGAGACTACTGTTACCTATCTGGAAAATTCTCAACAGCACAATCATCAGGTAATCTGACAAACACTACTCCCCATTAGTTATTGCTTAGTACTGGCATGTCTAAACTTCGGCCCTCCTGATGTTTTGGACCATAACTCCCAGACTTCTAAGCTTAGAATGCCAGTGGCAAAGGACTGTTGGAGTTGTGGTACAAAACATCTGGAGGGCCAAGTTTGGACATGCCTGGCTTAGTATCTTGTTAAAACAAGTCCTGAGCTGGAGAAGCAGCCACTCCAATTGCAGCAGTAATATTTCACTAAATTCCACATTTTCCATCCCATTTGACAGGAAGTAGAACAACAACATATTTCCTGTTCCAATGAGTTAAAGTTCACGTATCAGGGAATAATTCCTAAATATGCTTTGCGGATGTACATTCCATCCCAAACCAAATTTCCTTGTACAATTGTTCTAGAACAGTGTTGGCAAACCTATGGCACAGGTGCCAAAGATGGCACTCAGAGCATTTTCTGTGGGCACCTGGCATTGTTGCTTCACAGCCACCTGTATTCAGGTTAAATTGCTGTATTGGCACTTTGCAAAAAAATCCTCGGACTTTTTAATCCTCACAGTAGCTGGGCTAGAAATTGAGTTTCCAGTGGCTGAAACCTGCTCGTGCAGACTAAGTGTGATGACCATCAATTGCTGCAATTTTTCAGAAACAAAACATTTTCAATCCACCCCTCCTCAAAGGCCTTGAGGCTCTCAGGGAATTTTCTTCATCATGGGGAAGCAGCTGTGGACTGTGGGATGGAAGTAAGTCTCCAGTTTCCACAAACTGCCACCACCAGTAAAGTCATCCCAATGATGGCAATGTTAGGTACTTAAAGGCTTGTCTTCCCCACCGTGTGGCCCTCAACAGCTTCCCAATGATGAAATGATAACACGGAAGCCTCTGGCTTTTGGGGACAGAAGTGGAAAATGTTTAGTTTCTAAAAGATCCCTGTGGCTGTTGACATCATCACTCCTGAATAATACAACTTACAGATTCCAGCAGCTAGTTTGCAAATAATGTGGAATAAGGATGGGACTTTAGAATCTTTGACTACAAACCCCGTAATTCTCCAGTGCTGACAAACAGGCACCTTATAAACACCTGAATGTGGCTGAGCTGAGGGATGCTTAGGATGGAGCCCTCTGAGGCTGAGCTAGGCAGGGATAGGAAACTTGGTCAAACTGGCCCTGGTTCAGTATCATAGCCTTTCCCCCAGGTGGGCCACATTTAGGTGGCCATCACTCAGAGTGAACTCCCTGAGTGGAGAATTATGGGATTTGTAGTCCCCCAAAATAGCACCCCAAAACTGAACCACAGTAAATGTTGATTAGAGAAGATAAAGAATTTGACAAGGGGCAGAGACAAAATAGGATTGCTCAGGGCGCTTGATCAACAAACCCTTCTTCTACAGCATAACAAACAAATCAAGACTAGTTTAGATAAATAGAAAATAGTCCAAAGCTTGGCTTCCCTGAAAATCTGGTGTCTCTCGGTGCTTGGGGGCACTTTCTGGGTGGGTGGCTGGCTGGCTAATTGGGGGCACACAATGCAGACAACTGGAACCCAACTTCACCAAACTTAAGAGGCTTGCAGAGGGGTGCTTTTCTGAAAAGTTGGTGTCTCTGGGTCCCTTGTAGACCATTTTATTGGGTTTTAAAGTTAAAAAAATGTCAGAAAAATACCAACAGTGTGTTTTGTGATTAATCGACGTTGACAAATCACTGTTTTTCTGATGCCTCCCCATCTCTAAATGTGATGCTTAATTAAACTTCTGCTCATCTGAAAAATCATGCCAATAACAGCCTGTAACCACAGGCTTCTATAGATGGAGATGGTGCTGGTCAGTGAAATGGGGATTAGAATTCAATCTCTTCAAGAAGAGTTTGTGGTTTGCCTGACAAGACAGGGTCATACTCCGGCACTACTACTTAACTTTGCTTTGCTGCCAGATTCTCAAGTGGCAACTATGGCGGCTACTTCACGTCCTTCCTTGTTCCGAGCTGACGTTCGTTTCGTGATCATGTCGCTCGCGGTCACGTGGTCTTGTCCCGGTACTGTCCCTGTTCCCGTGTACCCACGGGCATGATTGATGATACCGTGACAACTGTTACTGCACGTCCTTGTTTCGTGACAACATCTGAACTTCTCAGCCTTCGTTCTCGGTTCTTGATGAGAGGGACGTGAAGTAACAGCTTATGAGAAGAACCGTCTTTGCGTATCTCTGTTTATTGTACCAGCTATATGACCTTTCCTGAAGTAACTTGACTGAGCAACTGTTGCCCATGTGAGAGGCACATAGCAATTTTAGTTTCTGCACTACAACTCCCCAGAATACCTGGCAGATTCTGGAGATTGGGCCCCACCATTCGTAATCGTAAAGTATCTTGCAGCTGTACAATTCTATCAAATCTGCACACTAGTAACAACAACTTAGTTACAGCATGCCTTGATTACTGCAACGTATTCTACACAGTACTACCCTGTTTCCCCGAAAATAAGACCTGCCTAAAAAATAAGCCCTAGCAGGATTTCTATGCATTTGTTAAATATAAGCCCTACCCTGATAATAAGACCTAATGATGGGTGTGGCTATGGTTGTGTGCAGGGCTGACATTCAAGCATATTATGCTGAATAAAAGTAAGACATCCCCTGAAAATAAGCCCTAGTGTGTCTTCTTGAGAAAAAATATATATAAGACAGTGTATTATTTTCGGGGAAACGCAGTATCCTTGAAGAGGTCCCAGCATCTTCTGTTTATTTTATACGAAGCAGCTAGGCTACCAACATTTACAGGGTACTGAGATCATAGGACTCTGATACTAAAAGTACCACACAGGTTGCTAGCTGCTTGTTGGGCTCAATTCAAGGTGCTGGCTTTAACCTTCAAAGTGCTAAACTGCCTGATTGCCTGTCTCACTATGACCCCATCCATATGCGCAGCTCTTCACGAGAGGCCCTTTGGAGAATACTCACTGCTGCAAAGGCCCACTTGACAGCCGTGTGAGTGACAACTTTTGCCTGCATGCCGTTCCAATTGTACTCCCCTGCTAGTTCCAATTGTTTCCATTCTCCCTGCTTTTGGGGGGGTACAAGGACACAACTTTTTGAACTGGTTTTTGACTTGTGTTTAACAAGGTGTCTGTTCAAAGGCGGCTGTTTTCCAAAGGGAAGAGAAGTACTGTCCACTCTCCAACCATTTTCTTTTCCCCCTCCCTCGGAATTTACTGATTTTAAGGGTTCTATGGACTGGTTTGTTTTTATTTGGTTTCCATTATTTTATGGTATAATCTATTTTTACTGCATCCATTACTTTGTTTCATGATTGTCCACTGCCTCAAGTACTACCTAGTGGTGGGCTATGTGTGCATATAAAATCTACTAAATAATATAGATATCAGGCTATGCAAAAACCAGTTAGCCTGCAAAAAAAGTCATTGCTACTAGTATTAAAATCTTTCAACCTCCTGCCAGTATAGAAGGGGTTTTGTTTCCTGAGCTGTAGCAGTTCAAATGCAGTTCAAACTGGGGGAAGTCCACTAGATTTCATAGGAAACTGAAGTCAGCATACCTCTGGTTTAACCATACTTAACGCCTAGGCATAATGGGTTTTTTAAAAAATGAATCAATAGTAAATCAGACCTTGATATAATTATTAAAACTTTGGCATAGATAATGCGATACCTTTATGATCACTGGAATGGAACTACCGGTATGTATCTTTAATAACTTGTGTTCAGTAAGTCAGTATCACTGAAATCATGCATCAAAATACCATGGGACTAACCACAGGCAGGGCTATGCTGGCCCTCTCTGTATCTGTAATGTCTTGGAGGGATAGTGGCATTCTTGAATTTATCCCTTTTCCTTATACTGTACTTTTATCCAAATAAAACAGTATAAATCTTAATTGACTCCCCAGGCGTTCCAAATCACACCTGGTCAGTGACTCATTTTAAGGTGAGAATGCCAACATTGTTCCTTGAGTATTTAGTGGCCAAAAATACTGCACTCCATGTCAACAAACAGGAATACAGGTATGTCTGTGAAGATTCTCAGTTATCCAAGTGAGTTTATCTGTTAGTTGAGTCATGGCAACTGGACTTCTTTTTCTTGAGAGACAGAAACGTTTCACTGCTCCTCCAAACAGCTTCATCAGTCTGAATAAAGCTAGTTGCGAATCCTCCATGTTATAGTCTACTTTGAACTCTTGTTACCCTGTTCTGAAATAGGCTCATAAGATGAACAATGGCCTGAATAGGCTTGTTAGGTAGACAACAGTCAATAGCCTTAAGGTGAACAATGGCCTAAGGTGCTAAGTATCGGTCATTAGCTATGGCCTTGGTGGTGTAGGCTTTTTGATTTGTCTGGATATTGTTGAAAGCACAGCCTGATAAGTAGCAGATCGACTGTGCCTCAGACCGCCACCTCTGTTGAGGGGTGGGGTGGGGTTGAATGCTCACATGAATGGCTTCTCTGACCCCACTCTCAAACCACCTATCTATCTAATATGTGTACATCCTCATCTTTGAGTGAGTGCTCTTTGCCTTTCAAGTGGAGGTGTACTGCTGATTCTGGTCCTGAGCTGTTACCCCTTCTATGTTGGGCCATCCTTCTGTTTAATGGCTGTTTAGTTTCTCCCGTATAGAAGTCTGCACACTCCTCACTGCTTTGGACCACATACCTATATTGCTCCTTTTGAGGGGGGGTACCGGGTACTTTGGGTGGACAAGTCTCTGCCTAGTGTGTTTGTGGGTTTGAAATAAACAGGGATGTGGTGTTTGCCACTCCAGCCATGTGGGGAATGACCAGGTTCTTCCATCGGGTCTGGGTCTCAGGCTGATTCCTTGTTCTTCTTGGTCGGCACATTGCTTTGTTGAAGGCCCACTTTGGTTATCCACAGGAATACAGGCAGCATGTTTATTAGTTCCCACCATAGGTCAGGCAGGGATAATTATGGCAGAAGGAGCAAAATGTGCCAAGGAAGTGTACCTTGAGATTGGCTGCTGAAAGGACTCCTTTAAATCTAAAGTTCCTCTCATGTAAGACAAGCAGTGGGACACCCAGAATGAAGAGGCACCAGAAGAAAGTGTATCTGTTCAAAGAAGATTATTTTGAAAAGGCAGGAAAAGTACCATCAGTTTCACAACCCTTCCCTTCTCCTTCCCTTCTGGACAAAATATTTCCCCCCTTCAATTATGCCATTTAATACAACTATGTACATTTTTGAAAACTAAAAGGCATTCACACTGTTAGTCCTGCAACACCTCATTTATTTTACATGGTGATTATTTTAGTTGGGTTTTTACTTCTGCAAATAAACATAATTGTAATAAATGAATTTTTTATATTTTTGCAGCAGCTAACATTTAGGGCATAAATGCTCACTTGTGGTGTGCCCTTAAGCAGTAAAGTATACGTAGTAGAAAGCTGCTTGGGGTAATAATTATCTCCTCCCTTGCCTTCTATAATTTATTAGTGAGGTTCTAATTAACCTTTACCTGCCATGCTCCATCAAAAAAAAATTACTGTACATGTAGAAACTGCTCTAGTTTTGATCTGTGTGGAGCCAGAAATCTGTCTTCTCTACACATATTCATATTTTATCTTCATGTTTCTGCATCTAAATTAGTCCTTCAAAGCAACATTGGCAAAAAAATTTAAACAGGTTACTCCAATCTGATGCCACAGACACACACAATGAGGAAATGCTATCAGGAAGAACAAGGGTTACTGCTTCAAGAAGCAAGAGAAGAGAGAAATCTTACGCCATAAAATAAAAAAATCAAAGCTCACAAGACTGGTTTCAGATACTGTCAAAGATTAAATGGCCAAAGGTGTCTTTGAAAAGTAGTTCATCTGTTTGTTTAAAATGCAATAGAACTACAGCAAGATCCTTGGGGATAATGGCACTTTTCTGAAACCAAGAGCATTCTTATCATGTGTTCTGGGCTAAAATGCAAAGGCCCATTTAAGGGTCAGACCTGGGTTATTGAACACACTTTCACCTGTTTAGCTATAAAGCCAAGATTTGGAGATAATCAACTTTTTAATGCTAAAATTAGTGCATAAGAAAGGGGGGGGGGAATGGTCTGTTTCTCTACCACACATGTGCATGTTTTAATCCTTTTATGGACTAGCCTGACTCTAGTATAAACTAAGGCTGCTTTCACACGACCCCTAAAATTCGCTGGCAATTTAAATGCAGATTCCCTCCCCCACAACGTGGTTTTTGTTCTGCTTCCTGTGTTCCCACTTCCCACACTCTTGATTCTATTGCTTCTGTCTGCGGTGAGGGGAGAAAGAGAAAAAATGCAGGCTCATCTCTGCCTGCAGTCACCGGTTAGGATTCCTGTCTGTTAAAGGGAGGGGGGAACCCAACAAAAACAAACAAAAAGTGGAGGAGAGCCAGGCATGCAATGCTTTAAAACAGCAGCAAGGAACAGCAACCAAAGATTTTACCTCCTCGAGACCAGGTACTTGTAAAATGCGCTGGGGCACACTTAAGTGGGTGTGGTCATACTTTATTTTTTTTAAAGTCCGCTGCTGGTGGGAAAACAATTTTATGCTCCGCATCTACGAGCCCTTTGCATCAGATTTTAGGGGTCGTGTGAATAAGAAGTATGCAGACCAAAAGAAAACTAAATTAAAGAGAACATAATGGATGTAAGATATAAAGAGTGCTGGTGCTTTGATGTATTTAAATGCTTCTGTGCCTCTTTTCAGGGCTTCACAAGATGGTTCACACACAACAAAATAACTCAATGATAAAACTAATGCACCACCATGGAAACATCTCAAGCATGATTGATAGAACATATTGCCTACAAAACCCTGTTTTCAATTGACACCCACTTAACTTGCTTAAGTCACTGTAGTTATTGGCCACTACCATGAGTGGCAGTCATGTTACCAGGTACACATTTGTTGTGCAATCAGGGGTATGTCTCATAATATGGCCAGCATTTCATTAATTAGCAACTGCGATGGATTGTGAAATTCATCCCCAAACGAATCATTAATAGGATTATGGCCATTAACCAATTTAACACTGTGGTTGAAATCCTGTGGTGTTGCATAATAAGTCACACGAGAGTAAGCCCCATTGATCAATGGGGAGTTGAGGAGTGAACGTCTCCATAAATTCATACTGGCCTATAGCACAGTAAGTTGCAACCAGATGAATCAGCAGAGGAATTAACTCACGAAATCTACATTGATTCCATGGACTTGCTCTAGGGCAGTGTACAGCATTAAGCAGCAGGATTTCAGCCAAGCAAATACAGTATAAACTTTATTTTGAAATAATAAGACAACTACAGTGGTACCTTCTATAAAGGAATTATTTCGTTCCAAATGAAATTCTGTTAAGCAAATTTTCCTTTATACAAATTTCCCGTGGGAATGCATTGAAAACAGAGCAATCTCTAATCACTACCATTTTATGTTGTATGGATTTGCCCCATAGGCGATTCTGTTAAGCAAATTTCCCCTATCTCCAGAATTTATGTTGTACAGATTTTATGTTATACAAACTGTTTGTTATACGAGGGTCCGCTGTATTTAAAAATCTAGCATAGCACCTATTGAAAACATAGTAGCATGATCTAACATTCTTTATGGGTTGATAACACCAGTTATGGGGAGTTCTGTATCCATGCTATCTTCCTTTAACGGCAACCATTACAGGTCACAGAGTTATATATGCTGAACTGAATGAGCATTGTGTACTTTAAAACATGTCTATTGATTTGGATATACGGTAATATCCATGCAATCATGAAATTAGTTTTATTTGCCTGAGGGTATTTTAGATTTGTTTTTCTTGACAAACATCATTTTACTTTAGTGGTAGGCTTGTTTTGAAATACTTGCTGCACTGCATTTGATTATGAAGTGGGATGTGTGAGAATGTACTTTTTAATGCTAATTTAGTACCAGGGGAAAGGGAACAAAGTTTTGCACCCATATATACCCACCTGGGCCTTATAGTTGACTGCACAGGCTTTGCTTGGAACCCACTTTTAAAATTAATTAGTTCTACAGGTAAAAGGGAGACAGATTTTTCAGTGATAGCCCTTCTCTGGTGATGAATCTTTCTCCAAGAAGTCTGACAGATTTCCCTACCCACCAGAGGACAAGAAATAAGGATCCTTTTGCCTTGCAATATTTGATAAAAAGTTGTGAAGACCAGTATCATTCTGCATTCCTTTCTTTGATATATAGTTATAGCCCCTGTTGGAAAAGGATATTCTCTATGTCCTAACTGAAATTGCTTAACGATTTCAGTGACAGTTGTAATGTGACAGATGTACTGTAATATTTAATGAGCAATCCTGCACAGCATTGTACATAGGACAAATGGGCTTCTCTCTGCACAAAGAAATAAAAATAAATTTGACACCCATCGAAGAACAGTAAGCCTGTCTACACCCTCTTGTCGCTGGTCTCAGGATAACAGTTGTTGAACAAAAGAACTTCACAGACAGGTCCCAAATGGAATCAACTGAATAAGGCTACATCAAAAGGCTCAACTCTGTTTCTCCTGGCTTAAACAAAAGTACTTTTTCTCTCTCCACATACATGAATCAGTTCATGTATGCAGGTTTATCTGAATCACTACCCTACCATAGAGTAGAATGACATCTGACTTTTCTAACAGTACCATGAGACAAAATAATCCAATTCCATCTTTAGTGAAAACTTGACTTGAATCAAAAGCCACTGCCTTTCACAACATAACTGACTTGTGTAACCGGAATGTTTTTGTTAACTGCCCTTGAATTCTTTTGATCAAATTTATTAACACAGTTGCAGTTTTCTGTGTCACATTCTGTTTCCCCACATAAGTTACAAATCAGGAAGAGTTTCCCAATAGCTGTTTCCATCTGTTACTTGCTCAGGCAGCCCAGTTGGGGTTTGCAGGAACATCATAAGGGCTTAATGAATTACAACAGAGTGTGTATTCATTAATGAATTCCCTGTGACACTGAGTCCTCAGACACACATACACGGCATTTTAGTTCCACCAGCATCAAAGCAGAAATGTTAGCACTGCTGTATAGACAGAATTGTAAAAGGCATAGCATTCATCCTTCATCTGTCAGTAATCTCCTTTACTTTTGCCATTAACTAATAATAAGCTTCTTGAATACTTAGCATGAGTCAACAGTGAAACTTACATAAGGCATTATTCAATAAACACTCAGACATAGGAACACACAGACAGTACAACACTGCCAAGAGAAAGTGGCCGATAAGGGCTGGTGAATATTGAGCTCAAATCCTACATGACTGTCATCAACAGTGCAATCTTAACTGTGTCTCGCCAGGGTTAAGACTCACTGGCTGAAATCCAGTACTAGAACTTAAACGGCATAAAGCTGATGATGACATCAGACACAGAGGGGTTTTGGGAGATTAAAAATATCTGATTTCCTCCCAGTCCTCCTGACCTCCTCTGTTGGAATCCCTGTCATCAAGCGGAAGATGCTGATTTAATTTCTGAAAACTGCCACCACCAGGATGATTTTACAAGTTGTGGTGGTGATTTTTGAAAAGTAAATTTTTGAGGAGAGGGATCAGAAATGTTTGAATATAAGTAAAACAACCACAGCTGGTGCCATTATCAGCCTTGCATAGCATAAATTCCACACTGGATTCCAGCCATTTAGTCCAAGAAGGCATTATTATTTTTATACAGTTTTTGTATTCACCTTTCCTTTCCTCAGGATGGTGTACACAATCCCCTCTATAACCCTGAGATAAATCAGCTGAACAGGTATGGCTGACCCATGGCCACCCAATGAGCTTTATGGTTGAGTGGGGGGGGGGGGTTGAACCCAGGTCTTACTCCAAAGTCCTTACCACTGCATCCCATTTACTATGAGGTACACAGCCAGGTAGACAACCCTTCAGATGTCACTGTGCTTCTTGTACTTGGAGCTGCCAAGTTTGACAACATCTGGAAAGCTATATATGCCCCATTGTATAACTGCACCCTCATTTTTTCCAGTTCCCCATCCCCAATAAATAAATTAATCTGAATTACAAGAAAAGAGAGAGACTCCATTAATTTACTCGAGTTTATCTGGGTAACTAATTTCTGGCAACTTTTTACTGTATTTTAAAACCATTTCCCCATACAATGCACATAATAAGACATGAAGCTGGAACCAAGAAGAGGTGCGTTTTAACAAGAATATTGTACTTATATGCTTGAAATCCATCTTACATACAATAAGGTATAGTCCAAATCAAATATCTATACAGTGTGCTTATAAAGGAGGGGAAAACCTGCCATCTGATCCCTGAGTTAGGACGAATAGAGGAAAGCCATATATAATGAAAAGCCACTTTCCAGAGTAATACAAATAAAGAAAAAGAAACTTTCCCATGCTAACAAGGGACACCTATATAATGTGTACTCAGAAGTAAGCCCCACTGAATTCTGACAAAAATCAAAGAAAAACAAAACAAAACAAAAGACACAAACACGTGGCACCTTAAAGACTAACTTTCATATTTTAATGTGATGTTTCTTGCACATGTGCACTTCTTCAAGACATAGCAGCAGAATGAGGTGTGGGATATAATTCTGAGTTTCATTCTTTCCACATCAAGGTCGCAGCTTAAGAGACGTCTATGGTATGTAACGTAAACATTTAAGAATGCACTGGAAGGATATTACCACCCAGGCTGACATTAGCCGGTAAAGGGCTTAATCATCCCGGCCCTAAAGGACTCATCATGACTTCGCAATAATAAACGGCTTTAGAGGGGTAAATTTAGCCCGTCAGCCAAACTCCTCGCGACACTTCCGCGTCCTCTCTGCCTAATAGCCAAGGGCAGGAAGGCGTGGCCTTGAAGGGGCAAAGCGAAGGAGGAATCCAATTCAAGGTATAACCAGTACTGTTCCCCACACCTCCCGCCCACCCCTTTTTTTACAAAGAAGGCGGTACCATGTGACCTATCTCGCGTTCGCCAGACAGCCAATCAAAAAAGTCGCCGGGAAAAAAGGCACTTTCATTCATAAAACTGCAACAGGAATAGAATCTTTTTACACAACTCCACGGAGCTCGGAAACAAGATATCTCGCGCATTGCATTTATTTTTTGTAAGCGGAGAACAAGTCAACGGACCCTTAAACATTTTAAAGGGATGTTTCCAACCAAAACTGGGAACCGCAGGGTTACACATCATCGTTCCCTCTCCAACGCCAGATTTACACATCATCCTCCCCCCTGCAACAGAAAGGCTCATTTTTCACCTAGGAGACAAGCTAAAATCCACTCCCTTCCGGAACCGGTAGCACCGCTGCTGGTCCTTTAGAAAATGCATAGAGAACATTTCTTCACGTTTTCTCGCCGAACCAAAGGATGGAGAAGGAAATCAGATAGAAGTGTTTTTCGACTCGAACTGCCCAGGGCTTAAACTGCCCAAGGCCCAAGCAAAACAACCGGCCGGCGTCCCGTTTTCCGCATTCACACTCACCCACCCACCTCCCCGGCCCTGCCAGCGCTCCATCCGCCTGCTGAAGAGGACTGAAAGACCCCGGGGGACTCACGGCAATCGGTCTCGTCGCTATTATCGGAGCAGTCATCATCCTCGTCGCATTTCCAAATGGAAGGGATGCACCGCTCGTTCCGGCACTGGAATTGGTCCTGTTCGCACTCCTTGGCGGAGCCTGCAAAGGGGGGGGAGAGAGACCCAGAACCGGGAATGTTACCGAAACAAATGAAGGGGGAGGGCGAGATGGAGCGAGGACCCCCCCCCAACCTCCGTTTCCCAGCGCTCTCTTTCCCAACCCGCTCACAAACGGAAAGCAAAGCTGGAGCGATCTAGGCCGCCACGCTCTCGCTCTCCCCCTCCCTTTTATTTTAAGATATACCGAAGAGCACAAAGAACGTAACCCGCCCCCCCTCTCGCCGGCCCAGGAAACCATCTCTCGTTCCTCTCAAACGATGCTCTTCCCCCCCCCCCACACCGGGGCCAGGCCGACTGAAGCCGTGGGGAAAGCAACGACCGATCACGGCCGAGGGAGAGAAGATGGGCCAAGCAGGTTGACAACCACAACAAAGGCTCGCACCAAGCCAAGTCCGGCTCGGCAGAGACGCGCACTGCGCAGCTTTACGGCTCGCCTGCATTTTCTCGGCATCCGCATCTCAAAAGGATGCGGATGCTTCTCAAAGGGATCAGCAGAAACCAGAAAGATTAAATGTGTGTGTGTGTGTGTGTGTGTGTGTGTGTGTGTGTGTGTGTGTGTGTGTGTGTGTGTGTGTGTGTGTGTGTGGTATACATCTTCCAACCACGCCGAGGCGGGAGGATGAGAGGAAAACGAAGAACACTGGTTTGTGAATTAAAAAAACCTGTTCTCATCCAGGCGTCCTTAAATAGCAACGCTCTCTTTTAGGAAAGGTGCTGGAGGGGTCCCAGGTGGAAAAACACTTCTCTGCCTTCACCTTAAAGCCACGGTGTCCCTCCGGAGCAGTTTCCTTCCCGTCCAGTAATTCAGGGGTGCAACATCCCCACCGCCACCTCCTCCGGGGCTTTTGTTGATCCCCACGCAGGAAAATGGCTCTGCCTCGCCTATTTACTTACACACTCACACACACTCACACACACAGAGAGAGAGAGAGAGAGAGAGAGAGAGAGAGAGAGAGAGAGAGAGAGAGAGAGAGAGAGCAGCTGCGCCTTTCTCTTTTCTCTCTCCCGTGGAGGCGGCTGGTGCGCGCGGCAGGAGGACCCGGAGCAGCCCAACGCGTGGGTCGCCAGGAGCCACGAACCGCTCGCGCGGTGTAACTCCCCCCCCCCGCCGCCTTTCTCTCTCTCTCTCCCCCGCCGCGCTCGGAAGGGAACCCACCTTTCGCGATGTGCAGCTTGATCAGGAGCAGGTGGAACAGCAACAGCCTGGTCAGCGCGGGCCGGCACATCGCGTTGTTCCCTCCCGGGTGATGGTGATGAATGATGGCTGACAGCCCTTGTAAGTGCTGGGCGCAGGCAGCCCGGCGCTCTACCTTTGCCAGCGGAATGTTAACTGCCGGCTGCTGTTTCCTCTCCAGCGTGTGTGCATTTCAACCCGAGCCAGTGACGCTCCCCACTGGGCGGGATTTGAGCGAGCGAGCGAGCAAGCGAGCCAGACCTAGGCATGCCCGCCCGCCCGCGACCTAGCGGCGAGACCACGTGGCCGAGTGAGGGGAAGTTGGGCCATCGCGGGAGGACATCGTCTCCAGCGGCTTCTTCCTTTGGAAACCTTCCCGGGAGGCTCTAAGCCGCTCCTCTTTATGCATCACTGAAGCAGCGGCACCCTTAATGCACAGCTGGACTTTTGTTCTGCTTCTGAACATCAAGTCCATTGGCTTCACTGACCAAGAAGGTAAAGCGGGTGGGGTAGCGGAGCCAGGCAGCTTTACAGGATTCCGGGTCCAATGATCCCCCCTTTCGAATAGCAGGAACAATAACGCCGCTCGCTTTTATTTCCTTCTTCCTTCTTGCTGTACAAAATGGATTTCCCCAGCTGGCATCTATTGTTCTGAGCTGTTTTAATGTGAGGCATTATGGGGTGGATTGCTCTTGGTGGACTATTCGCACCCATTGGCTTTACAAAATGCCAGCTCCCCATAAAGAGGGAAAACTGCCTGGATTGCCTGGATCAAACACATTGGCCTGTGCTCCTTAGATTCTCTTTTGGCGGCTGTCACCACCAGTAGTTGTGCTTCAAAAAATTTCAGAGAAGTAGATGTGTTAATCAGCTACAGGGAGCAGAAACAGAAGATTACCCTGGCACCTCTAAGACTAACAAATATTAATGAGCATTTTTGGGGACCACAGATGCAACAGACAAATGTATGCAGCAGTGGGACAGAAAATTAAAGGTGATGAAAATGCAAGACATTTCTCTTCCATCTGGCCTAAAGCATATCTATTGATGCTGCCCTTTGCTATTTGAAAAAGTGATCTGCAGTTTGCAAAGACTTACTTAAGCAAATCAAACTACAGGAGTTAGTCTGAAAGGGAGGGGCGGTCTTTGGTGCTTCAGAATGTACCATTAAATTCGCTGATGGAGCACACTATTCCCATTTTACCTACAGGAAGCAAAAAGGGAACCTCAATAACTAGGGTTGTGCCGTTCGTTTCTTTGGGCCTTTTCACACGACCCCTAAGATCCGCTGGCCACTTAAATTCGGACCAGAGATCTTAGGGGTTCGTTGCTCTTCCTTCCTCCCCACCACTCTGCACTTCCTGGCTCCTGTCTGCGTGAGGGGAGGGAGGAAAAAAGTGGGGGGGGGAATGCAGACTCACCTCAGAGAAGCTGAGCTCCCTTGTGCTGATTCCTTCTCTTTTGGTTTGCTTTTTTTTCCTCCCGCCCCTTCTCTTAAAGGGGCGGGAGGCAAAAAAAACCAACAGAAGCCAGGAGAGCCCCGCACTGACCAGATTAAATCCGGACCTGGCGATTTTCACCCTCCTCGAGCAGGTACAAGAAAAGTGTGCTGGGTCGCGCTTAGGTGGGCGGGGTCGCACTTAATTGTCTGCAAACTCTGGAGCTGGTGGGGAAACATTTTTAAGCTCCGGAGCTTGCAGCCATTTCCAGCGGAGCTTATAGATTTATATGCATAATAAGCATCCATTCAGGCTACATAACTGCAGCCCCTCCCCCATATAACCACATATCATACTGAATCCAAGCTTCTGAAGACTTGCACAAGACAGTGATAGTGGCAGGCAATGGGGATCATGTTGTTTCCTCTACTGCAGTGGTTGCATTCTTAGACTGCAGTGTCCCAACCCCTGGTAGTGTAGACCTCTGGGAATTGTAGTCCAAGAAGACCTAGGTTTGCCAATGTTGGGAACCATTGCTCTAATAATGCATTATTTGAATGTGTGGGACCTCATGTCCATTGTACCTTTCCTTATTTTACAGCTTCAGCCCTCTGCCTCTAATTTATAAATCAAGTGAGTGTGTGATTTGTCCTGTGTACCTCATAGTTTACCTACAGGTACTCTGAGTTGTTTTGTAAAATGGTATATGCAAAATTAAAAATTTAAAAAATAAATAAAAAAAAACAGGAATATAAATTATAACCTGTTAGACTGCTAGTTTAACTAACTCTAGTGTACATTGACTGGCAGTATTTCTCCTGAGTTTTAAGCAGGGCTGTTTCCCAATCCTAGATATGGCAGGGATTTGATCCTGGGACTTGGCGTACAAAAGAGGTGCTGTATGTCTGAGCTGCAGCCTTTTTTTCGCAGACAACAAAAAAATCAGCAAGCACTTCAAGTTAAAAACTTGAACATATGGAACATTAAGAAAAGGTTTGAATGTCAAGCAAAAAGAAGCCTTGAAGGCATTTTGACTTGTTTTCCTAGGGACATGAGCCCATACGTTTGGAGTTCCATTCCCCACTGTGCCTTCTGTGAGAAGAGCCGGCCTGGGCAATCATGGGCAAGCTACATAGGACCAGAACCCTGCAGAGTACACGTCATAATCTAGTCCAGTGATGGCGAACCTTTTAGAGACCTGGTGCCCAAACTGTGATTCAAAGCCCACTAATTTTTCGCAAAGTGCCCATACAGTAATTTAACCTATATACAGGTGGCTATGAAGGGGCTATGTCGGGTGCCCACAGAAAGGGCTCCGAGTGCCACCTTTGGCACCCGTGCCATAGGTTCGCCATCACTGTCCTATATGTTAAAAAGTCTAAACCTGAGGCCTGTAGGGATATCTGCACATTTGTACTCAGACGTAAAGCCCACGGAGTTCACAGAGGTTTCATCTTGCATAATGCAACAATGAATTGCAGCCAATATTTTTTAGACTAGATCAGTGTTGGTGAACCTATGGCATGGGTGTCAAAGGTGGCACACGGAGCCCTTTCTGTGGGCACCTGACGTTGCCCCTTCACACCCACCTATATTCCGGTTAAATTGCTGTATTGGCACTTTGCGAAAAATTAGTGGGCTTTGAATCACAGTTTGGGCACTCGGTCTCTAAAAGGTTCGCCATCACTGGACTAGATTATGAATATAAGAAAATTGTTATGTTGCATCTTACCTCATGCATTGGTTAAACTGCAGCACTGCAGCCAAAGGTTCGTAAATTGAGCACCCAGCTTGGCGGGGTAGGGGGGGTTGCAGCCTGCATAATTAAAATTATAAATCTCCCCAAGTATCCTTTAAGCACTGTGGGGAGGTATATAAGCAGTACACTCTGTTTTGGTTTGCTCTTGGTTTCCCTTTCAAGGAATAATTGTGAGGGGATATAAGTCACTAGTCAATCACACAGACGGCTAATGAATTTTGAATTGTATATAGAAGGAAAATGATCAGTTGGGGGGTATCTGTTTATTGATACTTTTCTCTGTGTTAATGCCAGTTTATTCAAACAACCATTTTCTCCTGGCTTTCAGCATGCAGATTTAATGCACACTTGTGATGTTAAATGACCATATGATAAATGAGCAGAAATGCCCAATTTGTCCTGAGCCATTACAAGCCATCAGGTGTAACCACAGTTGAAAAATAATGTCCAAAAATTAAAAATGGGTTTTGCATATTTGGAACTATATCATTCCCCTTTCAGAAGCAAATACTATTGGAGATGGTGGAATTACACTGATGTAAATCACAGAAAGTATGAGGAGCATATGTTCTGGATATTAGTCTTGACAAGTAGTTTTAGCTGTACTTTCCCAACATTGTATCTATCATCCCAGTTTATTCCTTTGCTGGGAATCTGGAAAAAAAGAAAGGGGAGAAAAGGTATTAATACTGAATTTCCACATAATGACGAATAACAGCATTAAGTGGTGCTAGACTCTCACCTGAGACAACCTTCTTTCTCTTAGACTATGATATGTATATATTTTTCTGTGAGGCAAAGCTATGAACAGCATCACACATTTAAAGAGCTAAACAGAATAATACATTATGATGCAGTCAGACACTTGGAATGGATTGACTCTCAACAGTCTGCAACTTTATCGGCAACACAGGAAAAGCCATTTGTTTGATTACTAAATGATTTGTACTTTTGCGATGTCTCCTGAGGGCTCCCGCCTAATTCTCTAGTGACCTTCCACTAAAAGTGGCCAAGCCCTGTGGGCATCATTACATTAGATTCTCCATTCTCCCAATATTCTTGTAACAATACAGCAGAAAAAACACAGAAGCAGATCAGCCTGGTTAATTGAGTGTTTCCTTGATCTTGGGCTATAACTAGGCTCTGCCTCTTGTATATTAACTTTCTGACATCATAAGGTGGGACACCAGGATCCCAAAGAAACTTCATATGCACATGCCGGTGCCCTCCCCTCTCATGTGCTTAAGATACAAATGGAAATAGTCCTCCTAAAAGTAGACGAACCTTCTAAAAGTCCATTTAGTGCTTCCTTCCTTCCTGGTCTGTTTGTGAAGTGGGTGCCTATGAACCACAAAATGTTCCATGTGAGCAACTTGCTTGAACAATGACTAGAGATGACATGAGGCTTTATAAAGCCTTCTATTCTGTTTAACTCTCTGAAAAAATTTCTCTCCTCCTGAGAAATGCTAATCTTGAAAAGAACACCCTGGCCTGAAGGCAGTTAACCTTTCTGTGGCCTCTCACCCAGTATGTTCCTTGCACCCATCTGGTGGCAGTGCAATAGCGCAAGAGATACTAGATTGTTCAAATTAAGTTGTCTAGGGCAGTGTTTTTCAACCTTTTTTGGGCAAAGGCACACTTGTTTCATGAAAAAAATCACGAGGCACACCACCATTAGAAAATGTTAAAAAAATTAACTCTGTGCCTATCAGACACACACAAACACACTTCTCACCCCCCCAAAAAAACAACAACAAATCCATCCTCCAGCCCAGGCCCTCCCAAGGCATCCCTATCAAAATGTCTGCCTGCCCTCACCTTCCCCCTCCCTCCTCCTGGCACTTTTTTTCAGAGGAACTTGCAAACCCAGGAAGGTGGGGCTGGGGGAGGCTCTTCATATATGACCCCCCAACCCCCATCTTTTACCCCTTCCAGTATAAGCCTCCCTTCTCTTCCCCCACCCCCGCCTCCTTCCAGCCAGGCAGCCACAGGGCCCGGAAGGGACCCCCCATCCCCGTCTCCTCCCTAGGTCCTAGGAATCCCCTCCTCAGCCTCCCACGTCCTCCCCTTTATTTACCCCCCCCCACAAAAAATGACCATTGTCAAAGGCCGCCTGCTCCCCACCCTTAAAAGAGGGGTGCGCACGCGCGCTCCTACCTGGCTCGGCAGGGGCGCGCGCCCACCCTCGGGAGGCAAACAGCGAGTGCGTGAGGCGGGGGAGGGAGGGAGGGGGGTTCGGTGAGCGAGGAGGGGGAACCAACCCCAAGAACCTTTAAGAGCGGCTTCTGGAGCGCCCTTCGCCGCAATGCACCTGCGCGGGTCTCCCGGCTCTCTCTCACTCTCTCACTCTCCAGTCTCCTCCTCCTCCTCCTCCCTTATTTCTTCTCCTTCCCCGCCCACGGCCAGCCTTTCCTCGCCAGCGCGCAAAGCACGCCGGGAAAGGTAGTCCGCTCTCCTCCCCAGGACCGCGTCTCAGACCTGCAGGAGGAACTACATCTCCCAAGGAAGCCTTGCGGCAGCCGGCTTCTTTCTGGACACCCCGCCTTCCTCCAGCTCGCCAGCGCCGCACCGCTGCCTTGGTCGCGAGCGGGATGCGGGGGGGCATTGTTGGTGTAGGGAGAATTTTTCCCACGGCACACCAGGCAACATCTCGCGGCACACTACTGTGCCGCGGAACAGTGGTTGAAAAACACTGGTCTAGGGAAAGGTATCGGTGTGGTTTCTGGTTTGGGTTCTCTGGCAAATTGCTGGCCTCAGATTAAAAAACAGGAACCCTGGCGAGTTTGTTACTTGCTGCTACACCAACCCCAGACTATCTTATGTAGCCTTTAAAGAGCCATGTAAAAAGCTATTACCTGCATATATTTCAATTCTACATTTGAAGTGCATGACAAATGATGCAAAAAGAATTAGTTTTGTGTATAGAAACCTCAATACAGCCCCTTATCTGGATGACCACAGTCATAAACACTAGCCATGGAGCAGCCCCCAGATGTTCTTCTACTAGGACTCCTAGAAGCCTTCATCACTAGCTCTGTTGGCCAGGATTTTTGGGAATTGTAGCCCAAGACCATTTGCAGACCCAAGGTTGGGAACCACTGCCATAAACCATTTACCCTACATTAAGATCCATGACAGCTGCCTAGATGCCCTAAGCACATCTGATGTTGCCTGATTTCGGAAGCCAAGCAGGGTTGGCCCTGGTTAGTACTTGGATGGGAGACCACCAGGGAATACCAGGTGCTGTAGGTGCCTGGAGTAGGAACTGGCAAACCACTCCAGTATTCCTGCCAAGAAAACCCCATGCCCATGGGGTCACGAAGAGTCGGTCACGACTTTAATGACACAACACACACAGACATACACAAGATCCATGACAGGAAGAAAAATCACATGATCTTTATTCATTCAGAATACCAAGAAATGATCTTGACAGCACCTAACAGGATAACAAGGGTAGAAAATCTTGTTATCTTGTTATGAGCTGTCAAGTCATACCAACTTATAGAAATTCTAATAGGACTTTAATGGTAAGTTAAATATTTAAGGGGCGGTTTTCACAGCTCCACACCCACAGTGAATTTCCATGGCCAAATGAGGGTTTGAAGGTAGATCTGCTGAGTCTTAGTTCATCCCTCGATCCACGACACCACACTAGGTATCCATACCAAATGAAAATATGGTTGCTCACACTGGGGCATTATATTAAAGTAAAAGGTATAGTCAGCTTCGGGGACTTATCATTGAAAGCTCACTGCTCTTGGGGTGGAAGAAGCAAGGGTAGTTCTTGTCAGAGCTGGGAAAGGCCTCTGGAGAAAGAGATGCAAGAGTTAAAAACTGAATGCTCTCTCTTCCTCTTGGACTGGGAGTGTGCTCCAGAGGGTGAGTCAAGGAATGTCACTCTACTGATTGTAGGGCATCTGTAATGAGCTCTGTTCTCAGAGAAAGTGGTCTGCTAGATATCACAATCTTGAGAGATTTGGGGCTCTGTATGTCTCCTTGAACATGACTTGGATATTGTCCATATGCTGGAAACACCTTGCCCTCAAACCTCTAATGACTCTCTCCCAGCCACTTAATTTAAATTTTAAACAATGCCAAGGACAAGAGAATATGTCACCTCACAATTCTACTGTTAGGGAAACAAGTTGCAGTCCCTCTGTATTAACCTCTTGAACTGGCGCTGTATATAAGGCTAAACTATCATAAGAGAAGACATGAGTAGAAATGCCCATCCATTAGTATGCTTTTTCAATGATCACATAAAAAGATAAGCATTTATTATTCAAAGAGAGTTCCCACAGAACAGCACAGGTCTTCAAATACACGTTTAACTGAAAATGATATGAAGAGACATCCTAGCATTAAATACCCTCAAAAATCTACCATGGTACAGAAAGGCAAATGAACACAGATGCTTGTCAGGGTTGGAAATTAAATATCTTTGAAGAGAGGCTTCCCTCAAAAAATAAACACTCCAAGTCTTGTCTGGAATACAAACCATTTTCATTTGCTCAGTTCTTAGTTTATTTACAGATAGTTTAATATTTTCTGCATTATTAAACTAATTAAGTCTTGTTTTGCTGAGCCAAGATTCCCAGTTATGAATCAAGGAAATTGAGTAGTCTGTTGCACATACATCTTAACAATACCTGTAGTGACTTTATATTTCAGCATAAATTTGGAATAAAGCACAAGATAAATCTCTTTAGGACTTATAAATATACTATTCATAAGTTCTAAGGCAACAATTCAATATGCTATGCATAATTATTCTGCAGTCATCTGTACAGGCCAGTTTGCCAATAAGAATTCAATAATAAATTCCCTATGTAATGCATTTTAAAAACACTTTTTAAAAGTATTTTTAAAGTATTTTAAAAGGAATAATAAAACACCCAAATAATATCAAGTCTAAATAATACATCTAAGTGTACAATATAATTCTCCTTAGTGTGGGTGCAATACTAGTTTCCTATGAGTAGCCGTATGAGTTTGATGAAGTAAAAGCAATGGATAATCTTATTATTCTTTAAATACAAGTGCATTTATCATGATCTATTAATGTGCAGCCACAATTTGTTTCCACACAAACGATGCCAGGGGCAGATTTTTGGTAACTACATACTAGCCATCTGATCTCTCTCGTTGCAAACCAGTTGTATAAATCCTGGGACCAAGCAGGAACTCTTTAAATACTGAAAACCTTTCCTGCCTCTAATGTCCCCTGGTGGGGTGAGATTGCTGGTGATTCAAGAGTTCTCGCGTTGAGCCAGTAGCTTGCAGGACTCACATGCAGTGAGACTGAACATTTGGGAGTCAGACAAGTTACAGGAGAGAGGAGGAAACTCTTTAATCACTGAAAATTTCCTGCTCCCAGTGAAATTATCAGACTTATTTCAGTGTTATTTACAGAATGAGATTTTGGACAATACATTAGAAATTGTTACCATATTCTGCTGTTGATGATTGTGGTAAAGTAACAAGGTGTCATTGCATATCTTGACTGTGCAATCCAGAACAAGACAAGGCATGCAACAAAGACATAGCTGGCATGATGTCAATTAGTTGTTGCAAGTAATGCACATGTTACATGAACAACAGTAAGATTCTGGCTAATAGGAACTATAAATTTTGCTATGTTTTATCATATCTTTTTAAAACTTACGCAATTATATTTGGATGACTAACATTTCTTATATCTAGATGTCTGTATTTATGTTATACTATATAGGTATTATAAATGTGTAAGTCTTTAAACTACATTTGTTTTGATGGTACTGTAGCAATAAATAGTAAATTTTTCCATTTTCATTCATTGAATTACATGAAAAAGACTTTTTGTGAAAGTGAAATTTTAAAAGTTACAAAGCGAGACTGCAGCTGAACATTAAGGAGATCAGAATCATGTTTGCAGAACTACATCATTTTAATGCCAATGATGAAAAAATTGAAATTGTGAAAGGCCTTGTATATTGTACTTTTGTCCAATTATTAATCCAAATGGAGACTACAGCCAAGAAGTCAGAAGACAATTGAGATTCTCAAAGACAGTAATGAAAGGAATAATAAAGATTATCACGTGCAAGGATGTGTCACTGGAGACTAATCCAAGATCATCCACCCTTTTTATTTCTGATCACTATGTATGGGTATGGAAAGCTGGGCAGTAAAAAGCAGGGTGGAATATGAAATATGGGCCTGGAGGAAAGTTTTGCAGATATCCTGGTGTGAAGGGCCCCTGCCGCCCCCTCCATGATGGGCCAAAGATCAGCCGTGAGATTAAACTCTTATTAGGACTTCGTACAGGTAAGCAATAAAAAGCCTGGTCATAAGTTCTGGCAGAGTCCAAGCCTCTCCAGGTGAGGCTGATATCCCTTCTCAGACCACACCCAAAGTTCAGCAACCCCCAGAGTGGGTACTCCACATCTTCCAAGGAGAAGAGACCACCACCAAAGACCTGTGGCCTCAGTCTCTGCCCTGATAGTCCTTCGCTGCCCTCCAGGCAGGTTTAGCTCTTCCTGCAGGTACCAGCTCCCCATGATGGTAAGGGAGTAATCCTTTTGCTGGCTGGGAGTTACTCCACTCTCAGTCAGCCTGGCCAGAATGTTCTTCAAGGAAACTTGTTCACCACCTGCAGTCCCTTCAGGTTTTTCTCCGGTACCAAGGAATTAGCTTCTGTAAGCTGCTGGGGAAGGGAAGGAACCAGGGCCAAGGCTTCTCCTCCTCAGCTCCTTTGCTTACCGGCTCCGGGTTGAGATGCTGAAGCTGCAGCCCCTCTGGTCTGTCCTTGGACTTGGGCTCTTTGCTGGCTTCTTCCTCTTGCAGGAAGGCTTGTCCGTTCCTCCTCCTGGATTCCTTGGCTCAGGCTTCCATGCCTTCCTCTATATCTCTCCCTGCAGAGGCTTGCTCCACCCTTGAAGGCTGAGTCTGGCCCCATCTCTTCTCTCTGGGCCCAGGTGTTTCACACTGAGAGAGTTTTCCTCCTGCCCTGGGAGGCTGACCATTCTGTCAACCTGCCACAGCTGGCTCACACCTGAACTGTCAGGAAAACAAACCAGTGGGCTGAAGAGCAAATCAAGCCTGAACTTAGAGGGCAAAAACAATAATGGAAGTCACAGCCTTGAGTTTGCAAGACCTGATGTTGCAGGTCTCTCATGCAAAGAGGTCACCATAAGTTGCAAGTGACTTGGACGGTTACTTCACGTCCATTCTCATCCTGGGAGGAAGTTTGTTGCGTGCTGATGTCGGCCACAGTCACGTGGTCTTCTTCCAGTTTTGTCCCTGTTCCCGTGTACGCACGGGCGTGATGGATGATACCAGCATGACTGTTACCGTACGTCCTTGTTCCGTGATGAGATGTGAAATTCCATGCCTTTGTTCTCCATTTATTTTCAGCCCGACCTTCCGTTTTTTGATGTTTCGATTCTTCGAAGCCTTACCTTCAATGCATTACGGAGCTAAGTTTGAGGCATTTGTCTTTTAATCTCTCTGCACTGCGTTGCTGACTCCATAGGGAATGTACTTGTGAATGGCACTTCGCACTCCTGCCACTAGATGGAGAATGGCACGTTGCGTGACGAGCCTTACCTCACGGGCACTCGTCTCAGAATGAGAAGCATAACGAGCAGATTCCCGATGCCAGGGAAGGGAATCTCTCATCCCACTTAAATCGCAGTTCAGGGGGCGTGGTCTGGAAGAACTCCCCTTGTCCCACAATGGACGTGCGGTTAGATTATTTTCGTACCGGTCCAAAGCAGAACCACGAACAGCAATGAGATGGATGTGAAGTATCAGCCTTGATGTAACAACAACAACAACAACAACAACAACAACAACAACAACAAAATATAACAGAAATGATTAATATTCAATTAGTGTTCGGTACCACCGCCACTAGCTGTCAGATAACATAAGGAAATTTTCTCTTCAAAGCATCAGCTGCTGCTGTGCATGGTCACTGCATATGTTTAGTTTTATACAAACTTTTACCAGACTTTCCCCCATTGCATTTCATTGTTAATTCTCTTTGCCTGTGCATTTATGTTTGTGTATGTACACCCAAACCCACTGGTACACAGGCACCTGCTGAAGGATAAGACCAACCTTATTTTTGGCATTACCCAGCGGGTCCTACTTACACCATGCTATATTCACTCTGTTTGCTTCTAATTGCTCTGCAATTATCAAAATGAAAGTGAGTGGCTTAATTGTGATAATGACTCTATCTCCTTGCCTACCAATTTCCCCCCATACCCATCCTTAATTATTTCAGTGAAGGCAAACTGAAGGATATGTAACCAGCACAGAAACTGGACCGTCCTTTTCAAATACTGATAAGAGATGGTAGCATTCTCATTAGCAGCACATTGGAAGCAAACATGCAATGTGCATGGATCAATGCTGAAGGAGTGTATAAGTGCCATTTTTGTGCTACAGGCAAACATTGGCTGGTAAATTTACACATTGCTTTGTGTTGCGAGATAGAAGAGCCTTATTAAATTGACTGTGTTTTCTATTTTCCTTTCCATGTCTTTTCCTATCCTGTATATCTCCACTTATAAACTCCTGGGTATCTATTATATACAGATATTTTCATGATCTTTCTGGAGATATGAGGGGAGCTGAGAACATCTTTGACAATATACGCACAGCAAGTCAACACATCCTTAATGAGGATAAAGTCCACGGAGAGTAACCAAGTTGCTTTCTCCTAAACTAATTTTGTGTCTTGGATTCATATATAACCTTCACATCAGTTCTAATACCTGAAGAGACCTTGCTCTGGAAACATGCTTTCCCCTTAACAATTGGCCTTCTGAGAGTGGTTTTTAAATGTGTGACTTTGAATCTGTTTCTGGTTTTGATCTTGTTTGTCTTTTTAGTGTGGTATTTGTTTGATTCTTTTAAATATTTGTATTATTGCTCTTTTTATCTTCTAAATATTTTCTTTTAATGATGTAATCCCCTTTGGGTCCATTTTAAGGGGAAAGGGGTAAAATACTTGAAATAAATAATAAATTAATACTATCAAAAACAGTGGATTTATTATTCATTAGGGCCTTTCTGCAAATAAATTTAAATGGCAGTAGAGTTGTTGTTACGGTTGAAATGAAAAAGCAAAAAAACCCTATGGACACATAACATAGTTTTTTTTAATCCATATGGAGCAAAGCATAGCCAAGAAATGTTGGGGTAGGCCAAGGAAGGTACACAGGACCCATAAACCCCCTCTATTTTTCATTATATAAATAAATTAGCTTTGTTTTCAGCTAAGCCCAAACCAGCCTTGTTTTCCGGCAACTCGTTCAAATGGAGGAAAGAAATATCTTCAAGCAGACTTCTTTATGTTTTAATATTGCTTTCATGTATATACCTCCCTTTGCTTGGTTGCAGTTTCTCATTTGCCCCCTGTAGAATCGTTAAAATTATGTTAAACTATAGATAGGACAAATCCTTGGATTTGTAATAGCGAACTACTACCACTTCTACGGTTGGTGTAATAATTTTTACTTTTGCCCCAACCTGACTATCCAGCTATGAGTTTCATATCCGTTAAGCAGCTGACGGCAAACATTCTTCTGCATGAGCAAACTAAAGATTCTTTATTTATAAAAAGAAGAAAGGAGGGAAGACCAGAAGAATGTCATTTCAAACCTTTATAAAAATTTAAGCAGCATGGCTGGCACCCTTATAAAAATTTCAGAAGTTATCGCTGTCAATGTTCTTTAAATTACAGTCGCATCGTTTCCCTTAGAGTTAACGTTGCCAGGGCATCATCTTGCTTCAAAGGATTCTCAAAAAGCAAGCGGAGCTTTCTAAGAATTCACTATCAGAGTGTGACTCTGAAGCAGCAATAGAGCACATCCTTCAAACCCAGAGAGAGAAATCCAGCCATCAAGGAATGCAAAGCTTAACAAAAAACTACCGTGAAAACGAACCACATTCTTTTTGTCTCTTTGGGGTGGCACTGAAAGTGGGTAGACTCATGAAAATGGGGGTGGGGGGCACTGCAGGAGCATCCCTTTTGTCCTGCTGGAAAGTGTTCTTGCAACCAAATCATACTCCTAATTTGATGACACGAGCCCAGAAAGCCACGGTGATAGAGAACATTAGCTCTGATCAGATGCTGCAACATCCCTAGTCATCCTGCAGAGCAACACATCTGAAATACAGTGAGACTTAACTTCTGGGGGGGGGATGAATGCAACTGGAACCTAAATAAGCAATGCTCTAGTTCCGTACCTACTTGAAAATAAGTGCTGCTGAATTCGGTAGCGCTTACTTCTGTACTTAGACTTGTGTGTGTGTGTGTGTGTGTGTGTGTGTGTGTGTGTGTGTGTGTGTGTGTGTGTGTGTGTGTGTGTGTCATTACAGTCATGACTGACTCTTCGTGACCCCATGTCCATGGGGTTTTCTTGGAAGGAATACTGGAGTGGTTTGCCAGTTCCTACTCCAGGCACCTACGGCACCTGGTATTCCCTGGTGGTCTCCCATCCAAGTACTATCCAGGGCCGGCCCTGCTTAGCTTCCGAAAACAGGCGAGATCGGATGGGCTTAGGACATCTAGGCAGCTTTAGACTTGGATAAGTTTTGGCAATTAGATCTGGCATTAGCAACATAAATACAGTGCACCCTCTTATAACAAAGGGTTTGTTTAACAGAAAATCCGCTTAACGGAAATAATTTCCAGAGATAGGGGGAAATCACTTAACAGAATCGCTTATGGGGCAAATCCGTACAACAGAAAAACAGTCGTGATTAGGGATTAGTCTGTTTTCAATGCATTCCTATGGGAAATTTGTACGAATTTCATTTGCAGCAAATTAATTCCTTTAACACTGTATAGTCATCTATTTCGATACCTTAGAAGCATAACTTCCCCCAGAACTATCTTAGTACTTTCTTCTGCCTCGAGAATGCAGATTTCAACATTTATGAGATTGAAGGAGAATTTTCTGTCTAATAGTTCAATGAATTCTTACCACAGCAACTGGCTTGTCTCTTTACTTGGGCCGTTGCGGAGAAGACTTTTCAAGTGCCTGGAGAAACATCTGGCAGATTTACTTTTGTCCTATTTGTTCAGTTTCAATTTCTATAACACAAGTATGCAAAGCCCATAGGCTTAATGGGCTCATGATTCCCGCTACGTGTTATCAAATTACCTGGTGGAGATAGTCAGGGATGGTGTGTCTGGATAAATCCTGAAGGTAGAGGGACTGATTAGAGCACGGCAAACTAATTGTTTCACAAAATAATAAAGCACAATCACCCACACAGTTTTCATTCTCTGAGTTCTTGGAAACATTTGAAGCCAGATAACATTATGAGCTGGAAAGGTAGTTCTTAAAGAGTGCCTGGAGCTTTGGGGGAGAGAAAAAAAGATTTCAACTGAATTGGTAGTATAAACTTGCTGTGCTCTCATTAAGGCACTGGCAATAAAACAGTACATTGGCAAACCAGTGAATGCCTCAGAAACCTCTTCTCTCCGAACAGATACCTGAGGACTCATGCTGAGGTGCGTGACAGTAATTTCAGAGCTATTCCTTTCCAGCATGATGGCACTACTTCTTAGAGGACATTCATTGCAGAAACAGAAAATGGAAAAAAAAATGTCTATCATATTTCTTCGGTAGCAAAGGTAACTCCTGCAGAATGGCTTGGAAAGTTCCTCAGTCACAGAATAACTGAGAAAAATGGCCACATACCTCAGAGAAACCTCATTTCTGCATTACGAGGAATATTGTTCGAGGTGTTCACCTAGACCAGTGATGGTAAACCTTTTTGAGGCCGAAACTGCGATTCAAAACCCACTAATTTTTCGCAAAGTGCCAATACAGCAATTTAACCTGAATACAGGTGGCTGTGAAGTGGTGATGTTGGGTGCCCACAGAAAGGGCTACTAGTGCCTCCTTTGGCACCCGTGCTATATGTTCGCCAACACTGACCTAGACAATAGTCGTGGCATACAAGTGGCCAATGAAGTTATCTGGCGTCTTCTATCTACTTCTCCCTGGGGAGAAGGGAAGCTAGATTTTATTTTATTTTTTATGTATTGATAAGTGACATAACACTGCATAAGCTTGCCACCAACATAAAATAATACTAGATTAGTGGGGGTGGGGGTGGGGAGTGGAGAACTCTCTCTGTCTCTTCTTTGGTCTCCCTGCCTGCTTCACCCTAGATAGGGAGAAGAGAAAAATATAAATGAAACAGCACTGGAAAGCGAGCAAGTGAGTGAGTGAGTGAGTGTGAGAGAGAGAGGATTGTTCTTTTGTTCTGTGTGAGAATGGGGGAGGGGGAGAAGCTGTCTTTTTCTCTCTCAATTGATTGACAAGTTACATAATATTTAGTTTATTGGTCTATCATCCAAGTGACGTAACATCAACTTGCTGGAAGCCGTAGGGAACCGTAGGAGTCTTTCTTTAGTTCAATCACATATGCTGGAAACTGAACCAAAAGAACCACCAGCTTTTCCAAAGTTAAGAGAGCCCTTCCACAACAAACGAATTATTTTTGTGAATCTGGCATCAGCTTTATTTGTTATGCAAGCATGAACTCTGGTGGCTTTCACTCCACCAATATTTCATTATTATCTGTGGCAAGATACTTTGTGATGAATTTTGATAAAATTAATCCAACCCAAGCTGTCCAGCCCATGCTTTCTATAAGAGATCACATTGCATTCTATGTTTGGTTTGATGGCTTGTATTAGTGTTAATTATGTTTGTATGCATAAATTAGTATAAATACATTTCAAATTGAGTATCTTTTAAACCTTTTTTGTGTAATAGGTAGCAGCCAAGTGCAACAGTGATGTTTGCTTATGTAAAAGTAATTTAACTATCCTGAACATTAGTTATAGCTTCAGATTTAGAATAAAGTTAATAAACAGCAATAGCTATAAGTTCACAATGTGAAGTGATGTAGCAAGCAGCAAAGGTTATGATCTGGGAGGACCATGCTTCAAATCTCATTCTTTTCGGATTTTCTTTTCTTTAAGACCTTTAGGGTTTTAAAACAGTCCCATCCGTGACATAATTATTTGGATTTCTACAACACTGAAACTTTCGAGTCCATGCACAGTAGGAAGCCTTATACTGTACTGTCATTTTAGGGTGATACCCCGCTGTCTGGAGGTAAGTACTCAACAGGCTGGGAAATACACCAGACAACCATATTGTCAGTGTGTGCAGTCAGAAAAAGAAGTCCAAAAAGCCAGACTGTGTTGCTGCACAGAGAAGACAGTAGCTGGAAGTTCAAAAGAGTACAAAATAAAACAGGCCAGAATACATCCTATAGTCAAGTCATAAATTCGAGTGCTACTGTGTCATCAGTCCAATCAAGGCATAGTCAGAAGAAAACTCGGTGAAGAATCCTAGTCAGGCTGCTGTGGTATGAATCAGCCAGGAATACTGATAGTACGGAACAAGTTGAAGTTCTCAGCCACTGGACTTAGATACTGCAAGCATTCTTATGTAGCTGCTGCTGGGTAATTGCTTCCCTTACCTACAACAGCTTACTTACACAAATCTTATGTCTGAATCATTCTCTAGCAGAACTGTGGACACTGATTTTTTTTAAATTCTCCTTGAAATGCTTTCTTTCTGCCTCCAAAACCGAGCCCTCCCTCTCTGGCTTCAGGCATATGATTCTTTTTCTCCTTTTCTGAAGAGGACTCCTTCAGGTTCGGCATGGCAGTTGAGAAGACCTCTCATTTCATATCTCTGCCTGCTGCTGTCCTATGATATTGTGAGCACTTAGAGGGAGCATTCTAAAATGTAAACTAATTACTTTGCTGACTGTTTACTATCACATTCTAATCTAAATAAATGAGAATGTTAAATCCACAAAAATTAACATAATTTAAATATCCCCTTTTTTAAAAGCTGAGAAAAAGAAGTAGCATATCCACCCACCATGAAAAGGCACTTCCCCATCAGCCAATCAGTAGCAAAACCTGTATAAATAAAAATGCCCATGTTTTCTGGTAGAAGAACAGCAGGAAAGACACCTGCCTAGCCTTCCTCGGAAGGGTATTGCATAGCCTCTGCCATGGTCCTCTTTTGTGTCCATGCTTGTGAGAGTGATGGGACAGAAAGATAGGTTACTCCTGACATATGGGGACACTGACACTGCACTCAACTGTATAGGACTTTAAAGGTCTGATAATTAAGGGCGTTTATACATGACCCCTAAGCTCCACTGCAAATGGCTCCCAGCTCCGGAGCTTAAAAATGTTTCCCCACCAGTTCCAGAGCTAACAGAAAATTAAGTGCGACCCCACCCACCTAAGCGCGACCCAGCACATCTTTCAAGTACCTGCTCTGGGAGAGTGAAAAATTTTGATGCGGAGAGTGCCGGGCTCTCCTCGCTTCTTTTTGTTGTTGTTGTTTTGCCTCCCACCCCTTTAAGAGGAACCAGGAAGTGACGGGGGGTCGGAGCAACTTCCACGGGCACTCCGGAGGTAAGAGTGCATTCTTTTCTCCCTTTTTTCCTCCCTCCCCTCACGCAGACAGAACAAGGAAGTGCGGAGGGGGTGGGAACGCAGGGAGAGCGACAAACCCTCAAGATATCTGGTCCGAATTTAAGGGACCAGCAGATCTTAGGGGTCGTGTAAAAAGGCCCTAAGTGAGGATGGGTATTACGTTGAATGTGATCAGAAGGATATGACTGGGAATGGGATCCATTTAGCTCTAGAAAATGGCAGAAAGCAAATATATATATATATATATATATATATATATATATATATATATATATATATATATATATATATATATATATATATATATATATATATTTGAATTTGTACCCCGCCCATCTTCCCACGGGAACTCTGGGCGGCTTACAGAGCTGAAACAGGTCAGCAAATACACAACTATCAAAATGTAAGACAGACAACAAGATAATCATAAACATATAATTAAAAACGCAGCATAGAGTTAGGCGCCCTTGTTTTGGTCTAACCTCGCTGCTAGGTCAGAACACTCGTTATAGAGGAATCGATGGCGAGAAGAAGGAGAGAGAAAGAGAGAGAGGGGAAAAAAAAAAACTATTAGGCTAGGTCACCAAAGGCCTCGCGAAATAGGATGGTTTTAATCGCTCTACGAAAGGCCAGCAGGGACTCTGCAGAGCGCACTTCGCTGGGGAGGCTGTTCCAAAGAGAGGGGGCAGCGGCCGAGAAGGCCCGGTTCCGTGTAAGGGAACGCCTGGCCTCTCGGGGGGTGGGAACCCGCAGCGAGTGCGCCCGCGACTGCCGAACCGGTCGGGCCGAAGTTGACCGCTGGACGATCCGCTCTGCCAGGTAGTCAGGTCCCAAGCCATGGAGGGTTTTATAAACTAAAAACCAGGACCTTGAATCTAATCCGGGCTGCAACGGGTAGCCAATGCAGCCGAGCCAGGACCGGGGTGATGCGGTCATAGCGACGCGCACCCACCACCAGTCTGGCCGCTGCATTTTGCACCCGCTGCAGTCGCCGGAGGAGAGTCAAGGGCAGCCCCATGTAGAGAGCATTGCAGTAGTCCAACCTCGAGATCACCAGCGCCTGCACCACTGTTCTCAAGGAGTCGACGTCTAGGTAGGGACGAATCTGGGCAATCTGGCGGAGATGGTAAAATGCGGTCCTGGCCACGGCCGCCACCTGGGCCTCCAGGGACAGCGTCGGGTCCAGGATCACGCCCAGATTACGAGCCCTCTCTGCCAGCTGGAGGGAAACTCCCTCCAAGCTGGGGAGAGGGCCTCCATAACCAGACGGGGAGCTCCCAAAGAACATCACCTCGGTCTTCTCAGGGTTGAGTTTGAGCCTGTTGGCCCTGGTCCAAGCCATAACCGCCTCCAGGCACTGGTCGAGGGTCCGGACAGCTTCCACTGCAGAGGTGGAAAAGGAGAGATAGAGCTGCGTGTCATCAGCGTACTGATGACAGCAGACTCCATAACTCCGAATGACCCCAGCCAGCGGTCTTACGTAGATGTTGAACAGCATGGGGGAGAGAGACGACCCCTGCGGAACTCCACAAGGGAGTGTCCACGGGGTTGCCAGCTCTCCGCCATGCTGCACGTACTGGAGCCGACCCTCCAAGAAGGACCGGAGCCAACTGCGAACAGTGCCTCCGATACCCACCTCGGAGAGCCGGTCCAGTAGGATACCGTGGTCGACGGTATCAAAGGCCGCTGACAAATCCAGGAGGACCAACAGGGTAGAACAACCCCTGTCGGCCGCCCGGATTAGGTCATCTTGCAGCGCGACCAGAGCTGTCTCGGTTCCCCGGCCAGGCCTGAAACCGGATTGGCAAGGATCAAGGCACCGTTGTTCCTCCAGATGGGATTGAATGCGCACCGCGGCCACCCTTTCGATGACCTTGCCCATGAAGGGAACATTGGCGATCGGGCGGTAGTTGGCCAATTGGTCCGACGCCAGGCCCGGTTTTTTCAAAATGGGCTTGACCACCGTCTCCTTCAAACGAGAGGGAAAAAACCCCTCGCGGAAGGAGGCAGTGGCGATGGCAGCCGCCCACTCGGGCATGCTCCCTCCTGCAGATTTAATAAGCCAGGATGGGCAAGGGTCGAAAGGAGTTTGTGGTCGCGGGACGGCAGTGGGCAATAGCCCTGGAGGCTTCCAGAGGGGAAACAGGCCCAAACTCAACCAGTTTTGGAGAGCGGGGGGGTGAGGGAGCTGGGGATGGCGAGGGAGGGCTAGTGCTACTGGATTCAAAGCCGGCACGGATGGCCTCTATTTTAGATCTAAAAAAGACCGCAAAATTCTCGCTACTGAAATCAGTAGGAGGAGGCCTAGCCAGACTAGGATTGGTGAGGTCCCGGACCACCCGGAAGAGCTCTGCCTGGCGGTTCGAGGCCTCACCAATTCTCAGGGAGTAGAAAGATCTTTGAGTCTCCCTGATCGCTCGCGAGTAGCGCCTAGTCTGGATCACAACAGCGGTCTTATTCATCGCCGTCCGGTTCTGTCTTCAGATGCTCTCCAGTCTCCTCCGTTCCCGCTTCATCGCTCTTAACTCCTCCGTGAACCACGGTGAAGTTCGAGCTCTGCCACGGAGGAGACGCTTGGGGGCGATTCGGTCGACGGCGCCGGCAGCTGACTCAAACCATTGGTTGGCCAGGGCCTCAGCCGAATCGTCAGCCAGACCACCAGAGAGCTCCCCGAAGGCTTCACGGAACCGATCCGGATCAAGAAGCCTTCGGGGGCGGGCCCAAACAAGGGGCCGTTGGTCCCCGCGGGGAGGGGCCGCCATTGCAAGGGAAAATGACAACAGGTGATGATCTGACCATGACACAGGAGAGGAAACAATGTCCCTCACCTCCAGATTGGAATCCCCCGACTTGGAGGTAAACACCAGGTCCAAGGTATGCCCGGATCTGTGGGTAGGGCCAAAAACAAGCTGGGATAGGTTCATGGATGTCATGGTTTCCATGAATTCCAGAGCTGCACCAGCGAGCTCATCACCAGCATGCACGTTGAAGTCCTCGACGACTAGAAGCCGGGGGGACCTCAACAGAGCAGCGGCAATGAACTCCGAGAGCTCTGGTAGGGATTGCGCTGGGTTGCGGGGAGCACGGTAACCCAGCACAATGCCAAATCTATCCCGCTGTCCCACCAACAGGTGCAGGCATTCTAACCCTGGACTCACCAATGTCGAGGCCCTGGTCACTGAAAGTGATTCCCTATAAACAATGGCGACCCCTCCCCCCCTCTGACCCTCCAACCTGCCTACTCCCTGAACCAGAAACCCAGGTGGACACAGCTGGGCGAGGGAAACTCCCCCCTCTGAGCCCACCCAGGTCTCTGTGATACAGGCCAGGTCGGTCCTGCTGTCAGCAATGGTGTCAGAGATGACAGCGGTCTTATTATGGACCGACCTGGCATTAAGAAGGAGACAGGTCAGGTTGGAGGCGCTGGTGGAGTGGCTACCAGACACGTGGCAGTGAATTGGGGAGTCAGAACGCGGGACAGGCACAAGATGCCTGACCCTAGTTCTTCTCAACCGACCAACTCCCCAATTCCGAGCACATCGTCCACGACCCAACACGGTTGGTATATGAGCCCCTGCGGACATGGTGACCTAGCAAAAAAAAAAAAAAAAAAGGACAACAAATGCAAGGGTACAAGCAAATACAATACTGGCAAAATGATTAACAGACAATAAACAGATAGCAACCTAACAGAATAGACCAGTAACCAATGTAACAGCTACTAAAAAGAGGCAACTAGGCAGGCTGCCAAGTGGGAATGCAGCACACCTGGAATAAACTAACAGAAACAGACCTACTAACCAATAAAAAGGAACTAAATTAGAAGAACTGGGCGAGCTGCCAAGTGCAGATGTAACACACCTGGGATTAAGTAGGATAGAACTGACCAGGTGATTCCAAGGCTGAGCTAAAAATATCAAGGACACAACAATTGGCAGATAGCCTAACAAACCAAATACCCTATAACGAAAGATAGAACCAGAAACAAAATGGGTAAAATAAATAGACAAAAGAACATAACCAAAATACAGTAATAATGATAATGAAAATAAAATAAAATAAAATAAAATATAATAAAATAACATAGAAATTGGGCAAAAAGGCCAGGTGCTGATGGTAAGCCGGGTAAAAAAGAGAGGAGGAGGGGGGGAGGGGCAGAGGGGCAGAGTGAGCTGGAGGGCTATGGAGGGGGGGAAAGAGGGCTGATGGTAAAAATGAAGTAAGAGTAGAAAGGGGGGGCCAAAGAAAGTGAGGATCCACTGCATTGGGTCACCCATTGGGGATCCCTACCACCCCTCCCCCCCCCAAGTCCCCCCTATCCAACCCTATCCTTCAGGCGCTTTTTCTGAAATAAGAATTGAGGAGAGTCCTGTCCATGCAGCGCGGCTGGAGATGAAGAGCCGCCATGCCGTGCCCAGGTCCCATAGGAAGAGAAAAGGGGGGGGGGGGAGGAACGCCGGTGGCCGAAAAGTCACCCGAGTGTCCAAGCCGCCAGTGGCCGTAGCACCATCCGACCCCCAATCGGGGAACGAACAGACTCCCGCGGCCGCCCAGCCGCCCAAAGCTGGAACGATAAGGACGGGACGGCGGACCCAAAGACAGCCGAAGGACTCCGGGGGACTTCAAGGGGACTCACCGGCGGCCGAATCACCGCCCGAGCTTCCGAGCCGATGTCATAAGCCAGGGGATCACTGGCGGGCGAACCGCCGCCCAGGCGCCTGGTCCAGCATTTCGCCGGCGGCCGAAACGCCGCCCGATCGCCGGCGCCGGTTGCCCGTAAGCCCAACCATTGCACAAGCCTGCCACAGGGTAAGGCAAGATGGTAGACGCCAGCTGAGCGATGGGGGCAGGCAGCCAGCACAACGTCCAGTTCTTCACCATGGTGCAACGCCGGCCAGGTCGTACACGGACCCGTCTGCAGCCAGATGAGAACAAAGGCGAACAGAGTCCCGTGACTGAATGGGATCCGAGGCAGGACGGGTCCCACGCGATCGGTTGGAAACAGCGGCGGACTGGCAAACAAAAGCCCAGCAGGACCCCCGGCAGCTGGGACGGCACCAGCGCACCAGGCTCCGGCACACAGCAGTCCCGGGAGGGAGACAGGATGGCGGTCGCAGACCGCGAACCCCCAGGTCCTCAAAGACAGCCAGAAGTGCGAGCCGGACCATGCTCGATGCCCTCTCCACGGCAAAGCTGGAGATCGAACCACGGATAGCCGATGGGCTCGCCTCATGGTTAATTCAAAGGAGCAGCACGAGAAGGGAAGGGACGCTCAGCAGGTAGATACCTTGAAGCGGCGGCAGATCAGATGTTAAGCCGCGAGATGACAGCTCGGGCCAGATGTTCAGGCTCCCGATTCGGCCAGTCAGTCGCTCGATTCGCTTCAGGTCGCCCAGCTGAGCCCCTTTTCACCCCCCTCTCAGTGCCCGAAGATGAGCCCTGGCCGAGCCCGACAAGATTAAAAGAAAAACATCAGATGCGGCAGCACAAAAAACAAAAAATATGTGAGAGCACAAGGGCGCGCTAAGAAGAGCGTGACAGCTGCCGATCGCCATCTTGAAAGTATATATATATATATGCATGTTAGGGTGGATTCGGGTTTCTTCCCGTGTAGAAATCTGGTTGTTTTGGCGACGTTTCGACGAGGTCTCACTCGTCATCTTCAGGCTGGTGTTCTGGCTTCTTTCTTCTTGAAGCAAAGCGTGATCTCAGTTGAAGTCCTTCTATAAATACTGCTGGGGGGTGTGGTTTGCTTGCTCTGTTGCTGATTGTAGGTTCGTTTGTTCTTTTGTGATCTGCTGTGTGGCTGAGGCGATCGTTAAGGGCTTAACTGCTGGTGGGTTAGATGGCTGTTTAGAGACATCATGTGTGGGTGAGGTGCTGGATGTGTGTCTATTAGCCTTTTGTTTCTTAACGACCTTGGTGATGGGTGTTCTGGCAGCATCCTGGGCTTTGGTGGAGTGGGGTCCTGTGTCTTGTGAATTCATTTTGGTCTGGCTGCGTGTCTGTGGTCTCCCAATGTTTTTTTGGCGTGTGTAAGTGTGCTCCATGTGGTGGCTGGAGTGGGGAGTAGCGGTAGATGGTGCAGTCGTGGTTTTGTTATTGGATGGTGGTTTCGTTTCATCTGTGGGAAGGGTCTGGGTTTGTGTTTGGTGTGGATGGAAGGTGGTGGTATCTTGTGTCCTTTTGGACCTGGTGTCAGTCTTTGTGACAGAGGCTCGTCTGTTGACCAGGGCTAGTTTCCAGATGTCAGGCAAGCGGGAGGTGTCATCACGTTTATTCATGTTGTTTGGGTGTTTCTCTATTTCAATGGCTTCCATGATTATTCGACTGTTGAAGTGTTCAGTTTTGGAGACGAGTTTGGTTCTTTTAAAATCAATTTCATGACCTGTTGTTTTTATGTGTTGGAACAGAGAGGAAGATTTTTCTTCTTTTTTGACTGCGTTCTTGTGTTCTGCGATGCGTGCGCTTATTCTCCTGTTTGTCTGTCCGATGTATGTGGCTGGGCAGACTTTGCATGGTATTTCGTAGACTCCTTGGTTTTCTAGCTCAATCTTGTCTTTGGGGTTTCTTAAAATGTTGGCTATTTTTTGTTCGGTGCAAAAGGCTGTCTTGATATTGTGTTTGTGGAGAATTTTGCTTATTTTGTCTGTGGTGCCTTTGATGTAAGGGAGGAGGGCAGTGCCATTGTTCTCTTCTGTTTCTTGGTTCTTGGGGGGTGTTTCTTTTTGGATTAGTTTGGTGATGGTGTTTTTTTGGAATCCGTTCACAATTAAAGCATTCGAGAGAGTGTGTAATTCAGTTTTTAGGTGGTCTTTGTCAGCGAGGCGTTTGGTTCTGGAGATGAGGGTTTTTGCTACGGAGTTGATCTGTGCAGGGTGGTGGTGTGATTGTGCATTTAAGTAGCGGTTTGTATGTGTTTTTTTCCGGTAGATGGTATGTCCTAAGGAGCCGTCGGGTTTTTTGTAGATTAGGACGTCCAGGAAGGGAAGTTGGTTGTTGGCTTCTATTTCCATAGTGAATTGTATTTTGGGGTGTAGGCTGTTGAGATGTGTGAGGAAGTTGTTCAGTTTGTCTTTCCCGTGTGGCCAGATAACAAAGGTGTCGTCAACATATCTGAGCCAGAGTTTGGGTTTATGTTCGGACTTCTGTAACGCGTTGGTTTCAAAGTGTTCCATATATAGGTTTGCGATGACCGGTGAGAGGGGTGATCCCATGGGTGCTCCTTCTATCTGTTTGTATCTTTGTCCATTGTGGATGAAGTATGTGTTGGTTAGGCAGTGGTTGGTCAGATCTAGGATGTGTTTGGGGGGGTTGTATTTGTTGTGGATAGCTGTCAAGGCTTCTTGAATGGGCACTTGTGTGAAGAGCGAAACAACATCGAAGCTCACGAGTAGGTCATTGGGTTGTAGGTCTTGTTTCTTTATAATTTCTATGAAGTGGAACAAGTTTTGTACGTATGAAGAGATGGATTCTGCATAGGGCTGGAGTTGTTTGGCAAGAAATTTGGCGAGGTTTTGTAGGGGTGAGCCTATGGAGCTGACTATGGGTCTGAGAGGTGTTCCTTCTTTGTGAATCTTGGGGAGGCCGTAGAGCTTGGGGCATCTGGATGATTTCTCTCTGGGGATGATGCTTGGCTTGATTTCTTCACTTAAGGGTGAGGCTTTTATTTTGGCTTTGGTGGTTTTTTCCAGGTAGGTGGTGGGGTCTGTGTTCAAAGGTATGTAAGCAGGGTCTTGTAGTAGGTTGGATAGTTTGGCTTGGTAGTCAGATGTGTTCATCACCACTGTGGCATTGCCTTTGTCTGCTGGGAGAATGATTATGTTGTTGTCTTTCCTCAGGTTGGTGAGGGCTTTTTGTTCTTCTTTGTGTAAATTGCTTCTGGGTGGTTTGCTGGAGCAGAGGATATTGGTGACTTCGAGTCTGATTTTGTTGGCTTCATCTGGGTTGATTTTGGTTAGGCTGGCTTCCACTCCGCATATGATGTTTTCAGTGGGGATGTGTCTGGGGGCGACTGCAAAGTTGAATCCTTTGGACAGGACTTTGGTCTCTGCGATGGTGAGAGTCCTGTCTGATATGTTGTGAACTGTTTGTTTCATGGGCTGCTGTGGGGGGTTGGGCTTCTGGCGTTTTTCCAGTTTGTGGAGTTTGTTGGTGTGTATGTCTGTCTTGTGGGAGGTCTCTGTTTCAGCTCTCCAGGCGGCGAGTTGCTTGGATTTGTTCCAGAGTGTTGGGTGGATTTTGTTGCTGAGTTTGAGGTGGAGAGTGAGTAGGTCTCTGTTGGTTTGATCTAGTAGGTATCTTTTCTTGTGTAGTTCGTTTCTGATTAGGGCTAGTTCTGTTCTTTTCAGGATCCTTTCGCTGGATGGGGTTTTTGAGTGGAATTTCAGTTGGAAGCTTGTGGGGATCACATTTTTATCTCGGCAGTTGCGTAGGAATGCAATGTCACATAAGATGGTGGCTCTTCGGACTTCTAGTTTCTCGTAGGTTCTGGTCAGCTGGAAGGTTTCCTCCCATAGAGGTCGGATATTTGTTTTCGTAGATTTTCACGGGTATAGGTATGCATGTTAGGGTGGATTCGGGTTTCTTCCCGTGTAGAAATCTGGTTGTTTTGGCGACGTTTCGACGAGGTCTCACTCGTCATCTTCAGGCTGGTGTTCTGGCTTCTTTCTTCTTGAAGCAAAGCGTGATCTCAGTTGAAGTCCTTCTATAAATACTGCTGGGGGTGTGTGGTTTGCTTGCTCTGTTGCTGATTGTAGGTTCGTTTGTTCTTTTGTGATCTGCTGTGTGGCTGAGGCGATCGTTAAGGGCTTAACTGCTGGTGGGTTAGATGGCTCTTTAGAGACATCATGTGTGGGTGAGGTGCTGGATGTGTGTCTATTAGCCTTTTGTTTCTTAACGACCTTGGTGATGGGTGTTCTGGCAGCATCCTGGGCTTTGGTGGAGTGGGGTCCTGTGTCTTGTGAATTCATTTTGGTCTGGCTGCGTGTCTGTGGTCTCCCAATGTTTTTTTAGCATGTGTAAGTGTGCTCCATGTGGTGGCTGGAGTGGGGAGTAGCGGTAGATGGTGCAGTCGTGGTTTTGTTATTGGATGGTGGTTTCGTTTCATCTGTGGGAAGGGTCTGGGTTTGTGTTTGGTGTGGATGGAAGGTGGTGGTATCTTGTGTCCTTTTGGACCTGGTGTCAGTCTTTGTGACAGAGGCTCGTCTGTTGACCAGGGCTAGTTTCCAGATGTCAGGCAAGCGGGAGGTGTCATCACGTTTATTCATGTTGTTTGGGTGTTTCTCTATTTCAATGGCTTCCATGATTATTCGACTGTTGAAGTGTTCAGTTTTGGAGATGAGTTTGGTTCTTTTAAAATCAATTTCATGACCTGTTGTTTTTATGTGTTGGAAGAGAGAGGAAGATTTTTCTTCTTTTTTGACGTCCTAATCTACAAAAAACCCGACGGCTCCTTAGGACATACCATCTACCGGAAAAAAACACATACAAACCGCTACTTAAATGCACAATCACACCACCACCCTGCACAGATCAACTCCGTAGCAAAAACCCTCATCTCCAGAACCAAACGCCTCGCTGACAAAGACCACCTAAAAACTGAATTACACACTCTCTCGGATGCTTTAATTGTGAACGGATTCCAAAAAAACACCATCACCAAACTAATCCAAAAAGAAACACCCCCCAAGAACCAAGAAACAGAAGAGAACAACGGCACTGCCCTCCTCCCTTACATCAAAGGCACCACAGACAAAATAAGCAAAATTCTCCACAAACACAATATCAAGACAGCCTTTTGCACCGAACAAAAAATAGCCAACATTTTAAGAAACCCCAAAGACAAGATTGAGCTAGAAAACCAAGGAGTCTACGAAATACCATGCAAAGTCTGCCCAGCCACATACATCGGACAGACAAACAGGAGAATAAGCGCACGCATCGCAGAACACAAGAACGCAGTCAAAAAAGAAGAAAAATCTTCCTCTCTGTTCCAACACATAAAAACAACAGGTCATGAAATTGATTTTAAAAGAACCAAACTCATCTCCAAAACTGAACACTTCAACAGTCGAATAATCATGGAAGCCATTGAAATAGAGAAACACCCAAAACAACATGAATAAACGTGACGACACCTCCCGCTTGCCTGACATCTGGAAACTAGCCCTGGTCAACAGACGAGCCTCTGTCACAAAGACTGACACCAGGTCCAAAAGGACACAAGATACCACCACCTTCCATCCACACCAAACACAAACCCAGACCCTTCCCACAGATGAAACGAAACCACCATCCAATAACAAAACCACGACTGCACCATCTACCGCTACTCCCCACTCCAGCCACCACATGGAGCACACTTACACACGCCAAAAAAACATTGGGAGACCACAGACACGCAGCCAGACCAAAATGAATTCACAAGACACAGGACCCCACTCCACCAAAGCCCAGGATGCTGCCAGAACACCCATCACCAAGGTCGTTAAGAAACAAAAGGCTAATAGACACACATCCAGCACCTCACCCACACATGATGTCTCTAAACAGCCATCTAACCCACCAGCAGTTAAGCCCTTAACGATCGCCTCAGCCACACAGCAGATCACAAAAGAACAAACGAACCTACAATCAGCAACAGAGCAAGCAAACCACACCCCCCCAGCAGTATTTATAGAAGGACTTCAACTGAGATCACGCTTTGCTTCAAGAAGAAAGAAGCCAGAACACCAGCCTGAAGATGACGAGTGAGACCTCGTCGAAACGTCGCCAAAACAACCAGATTTCTACACGGGAAGAAACCCGAATCCACCCTAACATGCATACCTATACCCGTGAAAATCTACGAAAACAAATATATATATATATATATATATATATATATATATATATATATATATATATATATATATTTGTTTTCGTAGATTTTCACGGGTATAGGTATGCATGTTAGGGTGGATTCGGGTTTCTTCCCGTGTAGAAATCTGGTTGTTTTGGCGACGTTTCGACGAGGTCTCACTCGTCATCTTCAGGCTGGTGTTCTGGCTTCTTTCTTCTTGAAGCAAAGCGTGGTCTCAGTTGAAGTCCTTCTATAAATACTGCTGGGGGGTGTGTGGTTTGCTTGCTCTGTTGCTGATTGTAGGTTCGTTTGTTCTTTTGTGATTTGCTGTGTGGCTGAGGCGATCGTTAAGGGATTAACTGCTGGTGGGTTAGATGGCTGTTTAGAGACATCCTGTGTGGGTGAGGTGCTGGATGTGTGTCTCTTAGCCTTTTGTTTCTTAACGACCTTGGTGATGGGTGTTCTGGCAGCATCCTGGTCTTTGGTGGAGTGGGGTTCTGTGTCTTGTGAATTCATTTTGGTCTGGCTACGGGTCTGTGGTCTCCCAATGTTTTTTTGGCGTGTGTAAGTGTGTTCCCTGTGGTGACTGGAGTGGGGTGTAGCGGTAGATGGTACAGTCGTGGTTTTGTTATTGGATGGTGGTTTCGTTTCATCTGTGGGAAGGGTCTGGGTTTGTGTTTGGTGTGGATGGAAGGTGGTGGCATCTTGTGTCCTTTTGGACCTGGTGTCAGTCTTTGTGACAGAGGCTCGTCTGTTGACCAGGGCTAGTTTCCAGATGTCAGGCAAGCGGGAGGTGTCGTCACGTTTATTCATGTTGTTTGGGTGTTTCTCTATTTCAATGGCTTCCATGATTATTCGACTGTTGAAGTGTTCAGTTTTGGAGATGAGTTTGGTTCTTTCAAAATCAATTTCATGACCTGTTGTTTTTGTGTGCTGGAAGAGAGAGGAAGATTTTTCTTCTTTTTTGACTGCGTTCTTGTGTTCTGCGATGCGTGCGCTTATTCTCCTGTTTGTCTGTCCGATGTATGTGGCTGGGCAGACTTTGCATGGTATTTCGTAGACTCCTTGGTTTTCTAGCTCAATCTTGTCTTTGGGGTTTCTTAAAATGTTGGCTATTTTTTGTTCGGTGCAAAAGGCTGTCTTGATATTGTGTTTGTGGAGAATTTTGCTGATTTTGTCTGTGGTGCCTTTGATGTAAGGGAGGAGGGCAGTGCCATTGTTCTCTTCTGTTTCTTGGTTCTTGGGGGGTGTTTCTTTTTGGATTAGTTTGGTGATGGTGTTTTTTTGGAATCCGTTCGCAATTAAAGCATTCGAGAGAGTGTGTAATTCAGTTTTTAGGTGGTCTTTGTCAGCGAGGCGTTTGGTTCTGGAGATGAGGGTTTTTGCTACGGAGTTGATCTGTGCAGGGTGGTGGTGTGATTGTGCATTTAAGTAGCGGTTTGTATGTGTTTTTTTCGGTAGATGGTATGTCCTAAGGAGCCGTCGGGTTTTTTGTAGATTAGGACGTCCAGGAAGGGAAGTTGGTTGTTGGCTTCTATTTCCATAGTGAATTGTATTTTGGGGTGTAGGCTGTTGAGATGTGTGAGGAAGTTGTTCAGTTTGTCTTTCCCGTGTGGCCAGATAACAAAGGTGTCGTCAACATATCTGAGCCAGAGTTTGGGTTTATGTTCGGACTTCTGTAACGCGTTGGTTTCAAAGTGTTCCATATATAGGTTTGCGATGACCGGTGAGAGGGGTGATCCCATGGGTGCTCCTTCTATCTGTTTGTATCTTTGTCCATTGTGGATGAAGTATGTGTTGGTTAGGCAGTGGTTGGTCAGATCTAGGATGTGCTTGGGGGGGTTGTATTTGTTGTGGATAGCTGTCAAGGCTTCTTGAATGGGCACTTGTGTGAAGAGCGAAACAACATCGAAGCTCACGAGTAGGTCATTGGGTTGTAGGTCTTGTTTCTTTATAATTTCTATGAAGTGGAACGAGTTTTGTACGTATGAAGTGATGGATTCTGCATAGGGCTGGAGTTGTTTGGCAAGAAATTTGGCGAGGTTTTGTAGGGGTGAGCCTATGGAGCTGACTATGGGTCTGAGAGGTGTTCCTTCTTTGTGAATCTTGGGGAGGCCGTAGAGCTTGGGGCATCTGGATGATTTCTCTCTGGGGATGATGCTTGGCTTGATTTCTTCACTTAAGGGTGAGGCTTTTATTTTGGCTTTGGTGGTTTTTTCCAGGTAGGTGGTGGGGTCTGCGTTCAAAGGTATGTAAGCAGGGTCTTGTAGTAGGTTGGATAGTTTGGCTTGGTAGTCAGATGTGTTCATCACCACTGTGGCATTGCCTTTGTCTGCTGGGAGAATGATTATGTTGTTGTCTTTCCTCAGGTTGGTGAGGGCTTTTTGTTCTTCTTTGTGTAAATTGCTTCTGGGTGGTTTGCTGGAGCAGAGGATATTGGTGACTTCGAGTCTGATTTTGTTGGCTTCATCTGGGTTGATTTTGGTTAGGCTGGCTTCCACTCCGCATATGATGTTTTCAGTGGGGATGTGTCTGGGGGCGACTGCAAAGTTGAATCCTTTGGACAGGACTTTGGTCTCTGCGATGGTGAGTGTCCTGTCTGATATGTTGTGAACTGTTTGTTTCATGGGCTGCTGTGGGGGGTTGGGCTTCTGGCGTTTTTCCAGTTTGTGGAGTTTGTTGGTGTGTATGTCTGTCTTGTGGGAGGTCTCTGTTTCAGCTCTCCAGGCGGCGAGTTGCTTGGATTTGTTCCAGAGTGTTGGGTGGATTTTGTTGCTGAGTTTGAGGTGGAGAGTGAGTAGGTCTCTGTTGGTTTGATCTAGTAGGTATCTTTTCTTGTGTAGTTCGTTTCTGATTAGGGCTAGTTCTGTTCTTTTCAGGATCCTTTCGCTGGATGGGGTTTTTGAGTGGAATTTCAGTTGGAAGCTTGTGGGGATCACATTTTTATCTCGGCAGTTGCGTAGGAATGCAATGTCACATAAGATGGTGGCTCTTCGGACTTCTAGTTTCTCTCGTAGGTTCTGGTCAGCTGGAAGGTTTCCTCCCCGTAGAGGTCGGATATTTGTTTTCGTAGATTTTCACGGGTATAGGTATGCATGTTAGGGTGGATTCGGGTTTCTTCCCGTGTAGAAATCTGGTTGTTTTGGCGACGTTTCGACGAGGTCTCACTCGTCATCTTCAGGCTGGTGTTCTGGCTTCTTTCTTCTTGAAGCAAAGCGTGGTCTCAGTTGAAGTCCTTCTATAAATACTGCTGGGGGGGTGTGGTTTGCTTGCTCTGTTGCTGATTGTAGGTTCGTTTGTTCTTTTGTGATTTGCTGTGTGGCTGAGGCGATCGTTAAGGGATTAACTGCTGGTGGGTTAGATGGCTGTTTAGAGACATCCTGTGTGGGTGAGGTGCTGGATGTGTGTCTCTTAGCCTTTTGTTTCTTAACGACCTTGGTGATGGGTGTTCTGGCAGCATCCTGGTCTTTGGTGGAGTGGGGTTCTGTGTCTTGTGAATTCATTTTGGTCTGGCTACGGGTCTGTGGTCTCCCAATGTTTTTTTGGCGTGTGTAAGTGTGTTCCCTGTGGTGACTGGAGTGGGGTGTAGCGGTAGATGGTACAGTCGTGGTTTTGTTATTGGATGGTGGTTTCGTTTCATCTGTGGGAAGGGTCTGGGTTTGTGTTTGGTGTGGATGGAAGGTGGTGGCATCTTGTGTCCTTTTGGACCTGGTGTCAGTCTTTGTGACAGAGGCTCGTCTGTTGACCAGGGCTAGTTTCCAGATGTCAGGCAAGCGGGAGGTGTCGTCACGTTTATTCATGTTGTTTGGGTGTTTCTCTATTTCAATGGCTTCCATGATTATTCGACTGTTGAAGTGTTCAGTTTTGGAGATGAGTTTGGTTCTTTCAAAATCAATTTCATGACCTGTTGTTTTTGTGTGCTGGAAGAGAGAGGAAGATTTTTCTTCTTTTTTGACTGCGTTCTTGTGTTCTGCGATGCGTGCGCTTATTCTCCTGTTTGTCTGTCCGATGTATGTGGCTGGGCAGACTTTGCATGGTATTTCGTAGACTCCTTGGTTTTCTAGCTCAATCTTGTCTTTGGGGTTTCTTAAAATGTTGGCTATTTTTTGTTCGGTGCAAAAGGCTGTCTTGATATTGTGTTTGTGGAGAATTTTGCTGATTTTGTCTGTGGTGCCTTTGATGTAAGGGAGGAGGGCAGTGCCATTGTTCTCTTCTGTTTCTTGGTTCTTGGGGGGTGTTTCTTTTTGGATTAGTTTGGTGATGGTGTTTTTTTGGAATCCGTTCGCAATTAAAGCATTCGAGAGAGTGTGTAATTCAGTTTTTAGGTGGTCTTTGTCAGCGAGGCGTTTGGTTCTGGAGATGAGGGTTTTTGCTACGGAGTTGATCTGTGCAGGGTGGTGGTGTGATTGTGCATTTAAGTAGCGGTTTGTATGTGTTTTTTTCCGGTAGATGGTATGTCCTAAGGAGCCGTCGGGTTTTTTGTAGATTAGGACGTCCAGGAAGGGAAGTTGGTTGTTGGGCTTCTATTTCCATAGTGAATTGTATTTTGGGGTGTAGGCTGTTGAGATGTGTGAGGAAGTTGTTCAGTTTGTCTTTCCCGTGTGGCCAGATAACAAAGGTGTCGTCAACATATCTGAGCCAGAGTTTGGGTTTATGTTCGGACTTCTGTAACGCGTTGGTTTCAAAGTGTTCCATATATAGGTTTGCGATGACCGGTGAGAGGGGTGATCCCATGGGTGCTCCTTCTATCTGTTTGTATCTTTGTCCATTGTGGATGAAGTATGTGTTGGTTAGGCAGTGGTTGGTCAGATCTAGGATGTGCTTGGGGGGGTTGTATTTGTTGTGGATAGCTGTCAAGGCTTCTTGAATGGGCACTTGTGTGAAGAGCGAAACAACATCGAAGCTCACGAGTAGGTCATTGGGTTGTAGGTCTTGTTTCTTTATAATTTCTATGAAGTGGAACGAGTTTTGTACGTATGAAGTGATGGATTCTGCATAGGGCTGGAGTTGTTTGGCAAGAAATTTGGCGAGGTTTTGTAGGGGTGAGCCTATGGAGCTGACTATGGGTCTGAGAGGTGTTCCTTCTTTGTGAATCTTGGGGAGGCCGTAGAGCTTGGGGCATCTGGATGATTTCTCTCTGGGGATGATGCTTGGCTTGATTTCTTCACTTAAGGGTGAGGCTTTTATTTTGGCTTTGGTGGTTTTTTCCAGGTAGGTGGTGGGGTCTGCGTTCAAAGGTATGTAAGCAGGGTCTTGTAGTAGGTTGGATAGTTTGGCTTGGTAGTCAGATGTGTTCATCACCACTGTGGCCTTGCCTTTGTCTGCTGGGAGAATGATTATGTTGTTGTCTTTCCTCAGGTTGGTGAGGGCTTTTTGTTCTTCTTTGTGTAAATTGCTTCTGGGTGGTTTGCTGGAGCAGAGGATATTGGTGACTTCGAGTCTGAGCTAAGAGACACACATCCAGCACCTCACCCACACAGGATGTCTCTAAACAGCCATCTAACCCACCAGCAGTTAATCCCTTAACGATCGCCTCAGCCACACAGCAAATCACAAAAGAACAAACGAACCTACAATCAGCAACAGAGCAAGCAAACCACACCCCCCCCAGCAGTATTTATAGAAGGACTTCAACTGAGACCACGCTTTGCTTCAAGAAGAAAGAAGCCAGAACACCAGCCTGAAGATGACGAGTGAGACCTCGTCGAAACGTCGCCAAAACAACCAGATTTCTACACGGGAAGAAACCCGAATCCACCCTAACATGCATACCTATACCCGTGAAAATCTACGAAAACAAATATCCGACCTCTACGGGGAGGAAACCTTCCAGCTGACCAGAACCTACGAGAAACTAGAAGTCCGAAGAGCCACCATCTTATGTGACATTGCATTCCTACGCAACTGCCGAGATAAAAATGTGATCCCCACAAGCTTCCAACTGAAATTCCACTCAAAAACCCCATCCAGCGAAAGGATCCTGAAAAGAACAGAACTAGCCCTAATCAGAAACGAACTACACAAGAAAAGATACCTACTAGATCAAACCAACAGAGACCTACTCACTCTCCACCTCAAACTCAGCAACAAAATCCACCCAACACTCTGGAACAAATCCAAGCAACTCGCCGCCTGGAGAGCTGAAACAGAGACCTCCCACAAGACAGACATACACACCAACAAACTCCACAAACTGGAAAAACGCCAGAAGCCCAACCCCCCACAGCAGCCCATGAAACAAACAGTTCACAACATATCAGACAGGACACTCACCATCGCAGAGACCAAAGTCCTGTCCAAAGGATTCAACTTTGCAGTCGCCCCCAGACACATCCCCACTGAAAACATCATATGCGGAGTGGAAGCCAGCCTAACCAAAATCAACCCAGATGAAGCCAACAAAAATCAGACTCGAAGTCACCAATATCCTCTGCTCCAGCAAACCACCCAGAAGCAATTTACACAAAGAAGAACAAAAAGCCCTCACCAACCTGAGGAAAGACAACAACATAATCATTCTCCCAGCAGACAAAGGCAATGCCACAGTGGTGATGAACACATCTGACTACCAAGCCAAACTATCCAACCTACTACAAGACCCTGCTTACATACCTTTGAACGCAGACCCCACCACCTACCTGGAAAAAACCACCAAAGCCAAAATAAAAGCCTCACCCTTAAGTGAAGAAATCAAGCCAAGCATCATCCCCAGAGAGAAATCATCCAGATGCCCCAAGCTCTACGGCCTCCCCAAGATTCACAAAGAAGGAACACCTCTCAGACCCATAGTCAGCTCCATAGGCTCACCCCTACAAAACCTCGCCAAATTTCTTGCCAAACAACTCCAGCCCTATGCAGAATCCATCACTTCATACGTACAAAACTCGTTCCACTTCATAGAAATTATAAAGAAACAAGACCTACAACCCAATGACCTACTCGTGAGCTTCGATGTTGTTTCGCTCTTCACACAAGTGCCCATTCAAGAAGCCTTGACAGCTATCCACAACAAATACAACCCCCCCAAGCACATCCTAGATCTGACCAACCACTGCCTAACCAACACATACTTCATCCACAATGGACAAAGATACAAACAGATAGAAGGAGCACCCATGGGATCACCCCTCTCACCGGTCATCGCAAACCTATATATGGAACACTTTGAAACCAACGCGTTACAGAAGTCCGAACATAAACCCAAACTCTGGCTCAGATATGTTGACGACACCTTTGTTATCTGGCCACACGGGAAAGACAAACTGAACAACTTCCTCACACATCTCAACAGCCTACACCCCAAAATACAATTCACTATGGAAATAGAAGCCAACAACCAACTTCCCTTCCTGGACGTCCTAATCTACAAAAAACCCGACGGCTCCTTAGGACATACCATCTACCGGAAAAAAACACATACAAACCGCTACTTAAATGCACAATCACACCACCACCCTGCACAGATCAACTCCGTAGCAAAAACCCTCATCTCCAGAACCAAACGCCTCGCTGACAAAGACCACCTAAAAACTGAATTACACACTCTCTCGAATGCTTTAATTGCGAACGGATTCCAAAAAAACACCATCACCAAACTAATCCAAAAAGAAACACCCCCCAAGAACCAAGAAACAGAAGAGAACAATGGCACTGCCCTCCTCCCTTACATCAAAGGCACCACAGACAAAATCAGCAAAATTCTCCACAAACACAATATCAAGACAGCCTTTTGCACCGAACAAAAAATAGCCAACATTTTAAGAAACCCCAAAGACAAGATTGAGCTAGAAAACCAAGGAGTCTACGAAATACCATGCAAAGTCTGCCCAGCCACATACATCGGACAGACAAACAGGAGAATAAGCGCACGCATCGCAGAACACAAGAACGCAGTCAAAAAAGAAGAAAAATCTTCCTCTCTCTTCCAGCACACAAAAACAACAGGTCATGAAATTGATTTTGAAAGAACCAAACTCATCTCCAAAACTGAACACTTCAACAGTCGAATAATCATGGAAGCCATTGAAATAGAGAAACACCCAAACGACATGAATAAACGTGACGACACCTCCCGCTTGCCTGACATCTGGAAACTAGCCCTGGTCAACAGACGAGCCTCTGTCACAAAGACTGACACCAGGTCCAAAAGGACACAAGATGCCACCACCTTCCATCCACACCAAACACAAACCCAGACCCTTCCCACAGATGAAACGAAACCACCATCCAATAACAAAACCACGACTGTACCATCTACCGCTACACCCCACTCCAGTCACCACAGGGAACACACTTACACACGCCAAAAAAACATTGGGAGACCACAGACCCGTAGCCAGACCAAAATGAATTCACAAGACACAGAACCCCACTCCACCAAAGACCAGGATGCTGCCAGAACACCCATCACCAAGGTCGTTAAGAAACAAAAGGCTAAGAGACACACATCCAGCACCTCACCCACACAGGATGTCTCTAAACAGCCATCTAACCCACCAGCAGTTAATCCCTTAACGATCGCCTCAGCCACACAGCAAATCACAAAAAGAACAAACGAACCTACAATCAGCAACAGAGCAAGCAAACCACACACCCCCCAGCAGTATTTATAGAAGGACTTCAACTGAGACCACGCTTTGCTTCAAGAAGAAAGAAGCCAGAACACCAGCCTGAAGATGACGAGTGAGACCTCGTCGAAACGTCGCCAAAACAACCAGATTTCTACACGGAAGAAACCCGAATCCACCCTAACATGCATACCTATACCCGTGAAAATCTACGAAAACAAATATCCGACCTCTACGGGGAGGAAACCTTCCAGCTGACCAGAACCTACGAGAAACTAGAAGTCCGAAGAGCCACCATCTTATGTGACATTGCATTCCTACGCAACTGCCGAGATAAAAATGTGATCCCCACAAGCTTCCAACTGAAATTCCACTCAAAAACCCCATCCAGCGAAAGGATCCTGAAAAGAACAGAACTAGCCCTAATCAGAAACGAACTACACAAGAAAAGATACCTACTAGATCAAACCAACAGAGACCTACTCACTCTCCACCTCAAACTCAGCAACAAAATCCACCCAACACTCTGGAACAAATCCAAGCAACTCGCCGCCTGGAGAGCTGAAACAGAGACCTCCCACAAGACAGACATACACACCAACAAAACTCCACAAACTGGAAAAACGCCAGAAGCCCAACCCCCCACAGCAGCCCATGAAACAAACAGTTCACAACATATCAGACAGGACACTCACCATCGCAGAGACCAAAGTCCTGTCCAAAGGATTCAACTTTGCAGTCGCCCCCAGACACATCCCCACTGAAAACATCATATGCGGAGTGGAAGCCAGCCTAACCAAAATCAACCCAGATGAAGCCAACAAAATCAGACTCGAAGTCACCAATATCCTCTGCTCCAGCAAACCACCCAGAAGCAATTTACACAAAGAAGAACAAAAAGCCCTCACCAACCTGAGGAAAGACAACAACATAATCATTCTCCCAGCAGACAAAGGCAATGCCACAGTGGTGATGAACACATCTGACTACCAAGCCAAACTATCCAACCTACTACAAGACCCTGCTTACATACCTTTGAACGCAGACCCCACCACCTACCTGGAAAAAACCACCAAAGCCAAAATAAAAGCCTCACCCTTAAGTGAAGAAATCAAGCCAAGCATCATCCCCAGAGAGAAATCATCCAGATGCCCCAAGCTCTACGGCCTCCCCCCAAGATTCACAAAGAAGGAACACCTCTCAGACCCATAGTCAGCTCCATAGGCTCACCCCTACAAAACCTCGCCAAATTTCTTGCCAAACAACTCCAGCCCTATGCAGAATCCATCACTTCATACGTACAAAACTCGTTCCACTTCATAGAAATTATAAAGAAACAAGACCTACAACCCAATGACCTACTCGTGAGCTTCGATGTTGTTTCGCTCTTCACACAAGTGCCCATTCAAGAAGCCTTGACAGCTATCCACAACAAATACAACCCCCCCAAGCACATCCTAGATCTGACCAACCACTGCCTAACCAACACATACTTCATCCACAATGGACAAAGATACAAACAGATAGAAGGAGCACCCATGGGATCACCCCTCTCACCGGTCATCGCAAACCTATATATGGAACACTTTGAAACCAACGCGTTACAGAAGTCCGAACATAAACCCAAACTCTGGCTCAGATATGTTGACGACACCTTTGTTATCTGGCCACACGGGAAAGACAAACTGAACAACTTCCTCACACATCTCAACAGCCTACACCCCAAAATACAATTCACTATGGAAATAGAAGCCAACAACCAACTTCCCTTCCTGGACGTCCTAATCTACAAAAAACCCGACGGCTCCTTAGGACATACCATCTACCGGAAAAAAACACATACAAACCGCTACTTAAATGCACAATCACACCACCACCCTGCACAGATCAACTCCGTAGCAAAAACCCTCATCTCCAGAACCAAACGCCTCGCTGACAAAGACCACCTAAAAACTGAATTACACACTCTCTCGAATGCTTTAATTGCGAACGGATTCCAAAAAAACACCATCACCAAACTAATCCAAAAAGAAACACCCCCCAAGAACCAAGAAACAGAAGAGAACAATGGCACTGCCCTCCTCCCTTACATCAAAGGCACCACAGACAAAATCAGCAAAATTCTCCACAAACACAATATCAAGACAGCCTTTTGCACCGAACAAAAAATAGCCAACATTTTAAGAAACCCCAAAGACAAGATTGAGCTAGAAAACCAAGGAGTCTACGAAATACCATGCAAAGTCTGCCCAGCCACATACATCGGACAGACAAACAGGAGAATAAGCGCACGCATCGCAGAACACAAGAACGCAGTCAAAAAAGAAGAAAAATCTTCCTCTCTCTTCCAGCACACAAAAACAACAGGTCATGAAATTGATTTTGAAAGAACCAAACTCATCTCCAAAACTGAACACTTCAACAGTCGAATAATCATGGAAGCCATTGAAATAGAGAAACACCCAAACAACATGAATAAACGTGACGACACCTCCCGCTTGCCTGACATCTGGAAACTAGCCCTGGTCAACAGACGAGCCTCTGTCACAAAGACTGACACCAGGTCCAAAAGGACACAAGATGCCACCACCTTCCATCCACACCAAACACAAACCCAGACCCTTCCCACAGATGAAACGAAACCACCATCCAATAACAAAACCACGACTGTACCATCTACCGCTACACCCCACTCCAGTCACCACAGGGAACACACTTACACACGCCAAAAAAACATTGGGAGACCACAGACCCGTAGCCAGACCAAAATGAATTCACAAGACACAGAACCCCACTCCACCAAAGACCAGGATGCTGCCAGAACACCCATCACCAAGGTCGTTAAGAAACAAAAGGCTAAGAGACACACATCCAGCACCTCACCCACACAGGATGTCTCTAAACAGCCATCTAACCCACCAGCAGTTAATCCCTTAACGATCGCCTCAGCCACACAGCAAATCACAAAAGAACAAACGAACCTACAATCAGCAACAGAGCAAGCAAACCACACCCCCCCAGCAGTATTTATAGAAGGACTTCAACTGAGACCACGCTTTGCTTCAAGAAGAAAGAAGCCAGAACACCAGCCTGAAGATGACGAGTGAGACCTCGTCGAAACGTCGCCAAAACAACCAGATTTCTACACGGGAAGAAACCCGAATCCACCCTAACATGCATATATATATATATATATATATATATATATATATATATATATATATATATATATATATATATATATATATATATATATATATATATATATATATATATATATATATATATATATATATATATATATATATATATATATATATATATGCCATAAACCCAGGCTTTTGCAAATGAAAAATGAAGACACTTACCATTAGGCCTTATAATTATATTAGCAAGCATTGTGGCAAGTGATTGCAGATTATGCATTGTCTCAGTCCTGGTGTCCTGGTGTCTCTCCAATTTAATGCTGCTCTAGGTCTCATATGTCTACGGTTGAAATCTTCATTGTATTACATTAGAGCCAGTACTGTATTATATACTCCATATTATATTTGACATTCAAGATGCTCTTCTATTGATATTTTTCCTTGGTTAATTACACACAGACTTCAGCATTAGTTCATGTCTTGCCCTCTTTTTCTGAGGTGAGGGTGACCTAAACTTCCCCACATGAGCTAAGATATTTTAGCTAAGATATTAATTGCTCTAGCTAGACGTTGCAAAGATCCTGTTCTATGGTATGTATTCCCAGGACTGTACTTAATGTTGCATTGTTTCTTTGTACAGTTGAAGGGTCTTGCATTGATTTTTTTCTCCTCAAGGGAAATAATTCACATTTATTCAAGACAATGGACTGTATTAAGAAACCTCAAATTCACGGGGCAGAAGAGAGTAAAAGTTGCTTACACAGAGATGTGCTTAACATGTTGTTATGTACATTCATGGTATAGGCATATACAGGGGTTGTAAATCCTCATGGGTCTTCTTGTGCATGAAAATGCGAAATGACAAGTTTTTTTTCATTGCATGCAAGCTGGTAAGTTATTTTCTGCAAGTATCAACGTAAGTATGCAAAAAGAATTTTTGCAATGAAAACTGTGCAAATTATGCAAAACTGGTGTGTTCTCTGTTACATGGACTTTCAAAATTTAGCCACTTCAGATGCATTAATTGTACCTTTCTATCGATAATCCTGTACTCTTCTCTATGTGTGTGTGTGTGTGTGTCTCCATGTGTTCTGAGAGGAAAGATACTTGTTTTATGCTGATCTTTTGTTTAAATTGTGGAAACTGAATAGGAACAATACTTGTCTCAGATGTCTAGTGAAGATGAAAAGTCTCACAATGTAGTCAGTAATTTTCTTGACTAAATACTGTATTTTTCGCTCTATAAGACGCACTTCCCCGCCCCTCAAAAGCAAGGGGGAATGTCTGTGCATCTTATAGAGAGAATACAGTAGGCCCCTGCTACATCAATGGAGCCTCTCCCCACCATCCCTGCTACCCCCTTCTCCCTTTTCCCCAAAGAAGTCTCCACAGAGCCTTTCTCCATCTCTCCTCTTCTGCAGCTGGGATCCCCCTCCCCCATCACCCCATTTGCAATGATGCTTCCTCCAGCCCTTCTCCTTCTGCAGCCTAACCTTTCTTGCAAAGAGGTCTCCTCCATGGAGCCTCTCCCATCTCCTTCTGCAGCTGGGATTCCCCTGCCATGAAACCTTAGACAATTTTTTCTTGTTTTCCTCCTTTAAAAATTATGTGTGTCTTATGGTCAGGTGCATCTTATAGAGCAAAAAATATGGTATTTCACCAAGAATGATTAATTTTTCCATAATTCTTCACATCCCAACTGTATAGGTGTATGAGTGTAGTGTACCCATATATAATTAGTATGAAAATACACAGTGTAACGTTTTATTATCAGTAAACATTTGAGGCATTCCAAGACAAAACAAACAGGAAAACAAAGCCAGTGCAACCCACCTGCCACTCAGGACTTATTCCATGCTTAAAATCCTTAATAATAAAGCACTGCATGGGCAGTTCCTCGAAAAAAATCAAAGGAAAAGTAGATGAGGAAAAGATCTGGTTATGGCTCACCAAAGGAACACTGAAAAAAGAGACAGAAGCCCTGATTTTTGTAGCTCAAGAACAAGTTATTAGAACAAATACAGTTAAGGCTAGAATAGAAAACTCAACATGTGGGGTACTCATTGGTGAACCATAATCAGGTCTTTTCCTCATGTACTTTTCCTTTGATTTTTTTTCGAGGAAATGCCCATGCAGTGCTTTATTATGCAAGCTATCTGCTCGTATTTGCATTGTTGTTTTCCTGTATTGTCCCTTTGTTTGCTTTACTTTAAACACCCCCTTATTCTTAACCTCTAATTTATTATTATTATTATTATTATTATTATTATTATTATTATTATTATTATTATTATTATTATTATTATTATTATTATTATTATTATTATTAATTGGATTTCTATACCATGCCATCTGGCAGCATGGCCACACTGGGCAGTTTACAAAATACATCATGAATGGAACAAAATACAATGTAAAACAACGTAACAATTTTTTTAAAAGTACACATAACTAACTTTACTTGCCCCTTAATCATTTGAGTTGTCATTACAACATCATCCATATGTTTTCCTTGAGTTTTTTTTTACAAATTTCTTTAATCTAAGAGGCATTTTTGTTGGGCTCTCCCAAATTACTTTTCAAGATTTTAGAGCATCATCTTTACATAGGCCTAATTTCTCCTGCTCTACAATTATTTATAGAATAATCATTGCCTATTTCAAAATTACATATTTTCACTATATGTCTTTCCGGAAGCAGGCAAAGACCTTCCTCTTTAGGCAAGCTTTCCCTAAATGAGGGTCTATTTACTATGCGACTTTTGTACTGATTACCATACATGATTGCATTGATTAATTTCATAAGAATAACAGTGATTTCCATGTTAGTTTCCACCCCTCATAATTGATTTTTTTCTTTTTGCGTACTCCCTGTAGCTTTAATGTTACATTTTAATGTTCTAAGATGCCTCTCTTAATTCTCTGGAAGTTGAGTCATGGCTACTGGACTTCTTTTTGAGAGATAGAAACGTTTCGCTACTCATCCAAATAGCTTCTTCAGTCTGAATACAGCTAGTGCAAGTCCTCCATCTTATAGACAGTTTTGACCTCTTGTCACCCTGATCTGAATTAGGCTCATAAGATGAACAATGGCCTGAATAGGCTCATTAGAGAGATAATAGTATCCTTAGCCTTAAGGTGAACAATGGCCTAAGGTGCTGAAACCTATCAAGAATGGGTTGTTAGCTATGGCCTTGGTGGTGAAGGCTTTTTGATTTGTCTGAGTAATTTGGAAAGCACACCCTGATAAGTAGCAGATAGACTATGCCTGAGGCCACCACCTCTGTTGAGGGAGGGGTTTTCAATGCTCACATGAATGGCTTCCCTTACTCCTCTCTCAAACCACCTATCTTTGTCTAATATGTGTATCTCCTCTTTCATCCTCATTAAGAGGTTCTTTAATTCCTCCTCACTTTCTGCTATTGAGGGTGATGGTAGTGGCAAGGGGGTGGCAGTGACAGTAATGGCTGGGGTGGCAGGGCGGTGGGGGCAAAAGTCGTTGTGCTGCCTCAGCCTGCCTGCCTGGGAAGAAGCTGCTGGCCATGCACGTGGAAGAGATGGCCTTCCTCTTCCTCCTCTGCCTGGCCAGCTATGCTGGGTGCGTAAAGCAACCAGCGAGGAGAGGAGGTGGCCTGGCTCCTCCACCTGCCTGCCCAGTGACTCCTTCTGAAGTGGGCCAGCTATGGTAGCATAAGGGGCTGGCCTTGCCTTGCCTTGCCTTGGGCCCTCATGGCAGACCATGCCCAGCCTCCAGCCAACAGAGGTGGGGAACGGGAGCGAAAGAAGGGGCATGTGCCACCTGGGCTGCCAGCAGGCCCTTTGCCCCTCGTTCAACTGCAGATAATTGAATCCATAGATGGCAAATCAGCATATACGGGGGGGGGGGGTTCCCCCTGTATTTGCATCCATCAGTAGATCTTTGACTGATCTACTTTGTAATTGGTACAGAATGGGGAGTCTTTGTCTTTATATGTTTTTGCTAATATGAGTTAATATTTTTCCATTCAGTGATATCTGCCATTCTGTCAGCTCACAATTTCTGGGTTGTTCTATAATTTGTTCCTCTATTGATACATTTTCTTCCTCTATTGTGTCTACTTCTATCCTCCATTCTCTTCCATACTTTGCTAATTGTTCTGTGTTGATTTTATTTTTGTTACCTTTTCTAGTTCTTGCTATTCCAGTTCTGAAAACACTTTACTCCAGATGTCTGTGGGGATTCTCAGTCATCCAGGAGAAGTCATACGGGAGTTAAGGCATGGCAACTGGACTTCTTTTCTTGTGGACTCAAAACATTTCACTACCCATCCAAATAGCTTCTTCAGTCTAAGAAATGTTGTTGCGGGGAGAGGATGTTGTTGTTGTTGTTGTTGTTGTTGTTGTTGTTGTTGTTGATGATGATGATGATGATGATGATGATGATGATGATGATGATGATGATGATGATGATAGGCTGGAACACTCAGGGTATGGGCTGGTTTCTGTTGCCGCTTATGTCATGTAGTCACCGGGAGAAGGAGTAAACCAGCCCATCCTCAGAACAGACAAAACAGTGGGACAAATCCCCATGTAGTCTCAACCTACTAGTTCATACCAGGGACAACTAATTACCATAAACTCAAAAGGGGATGAGATTAAGAGCACGACCCTCACACATTCAAATAGCCATCTGAGGATATAGGTGTCAGATGATGTGAGAATACAGCACTAAAGGCCAAAGAACAAACAAAAACAAAACAAAACCCAAACCCTCTATTGGCAGGAAGCCTGTCCAACTCAAAGATTCCTGACAGACCTGTGGAAAACTAGACCATGTCAAGGGTGGGTGGGGGGAAAGAGAAGCCTGTTCTTGTCCCTGAAAACTGTCTGCCCTAGTCAGCATGAGCCAGAGGGGCTTGAAACGTGGAGGGATATCCACCCTTTAATTCATTCTCCAAAGTTACTAGGGATTGCTTTGTCCAGTGCCATCTAATGTAAGGGAAGCAGTGTGGAGACAGTTGAGAACTTAAATCCCATTGGGATGTCTTAAGGAGTTAAAATGGGGAATGGAGAATATAGATGAACTAAAGAAAACAAAGCAGAAGCTATATTATTAATCCCACGCTGGGCAATAAAGTAATGCATAATCACATAGTCCTGTCAGCAGTATCCATGCATCTACATTGTGAATGGACAGACAGTTGTCAGAAAAAAAAACCAGGCTTTCCCTCATTCTTAGAAGAAGTTCTGTGTATCCTGCTGTATGCAATAGAAGGATACAACTAAAATTGTTATTATCAATGAAAAAAAAGGTAGAGAAGCATTGGAGATATTTCTATACCAATGCATTCCACATTCCTTCACATGGTATGTGTCTAAGCAGCCTGCCCCAACATATGCCAGAATTTTCTGTTCAGGTAAGAAGTGAGTCAATGCACAGATGACATATGGCTCAGTGAAATAAAATAGCATTGCATTTTGTTTTGCAAATGAAAGCCGTAAGAACACCCACCCACACCCGAAGAACAATATATTTTTAAAAAGTTTGAGAGATTCCTCATAATGTATATAATGAAGATTTTTTACTATAATCATGGATAGCATACTATAAAGCCTATTTTATAACAAGATGCAATCAGCATAAAAGTGAAGCTGATCATTTTGTTTGTAAATTTATTTTATTTCTTCATTGTTCCCAGTGAAACATACAGTCCTTGACTGCCACACTCTTGTTTAGAAAATAGTGGCAAGTGCATCAGTCAGCAATGCTAATTAATATGTTTTCTTTTCCATTTTCCTGATTATAGGGTTCGATGAAATTCAATTCTGAAGTCTACACTATCTAATATGGCTTCAGTGTTACAGCAACAGAGGTATTCTTTTAGCAGATTTCCACATAATCAAGTCTGACTTCTAACAGCATATTAAAGGATAGGATATGTAATATTAATAGAGATGGGGAAAAGAAGGGGGGAAGGCTCTCCAGATGATCTCATAATAAAGTGTCAGCTCTGAATATGCAGCTTTATCATGGGAAGGGTGTGATAGTCATTTGTGTTGGTGGCAATGATGACTGCTGTTTGCTTATTTCTCTCACCTGAAATGCACACCATCTAAGAGGAAAGAAATAATGCCGCTCGTACAGCCAATTATTTTCCCAGACTCCCCCACAACAGAAGGTTGTAACACATATATTTACACTAGCAATCACTGACGCCAACAAATAAAAAGAAATGGGGAGAGTATGAAAGATGAAGCAGCAGTAATATGAAAATGGCCCACAGCAGAATCATGGTTATTTGTAAATCAGCTACCTCATCAAAGCAGTATTGAAAGCAGCAGTGGGATGAATGAAAGACAGAGCAACTGGCAAGTTCTTGGAGAGCTGTGTTTACAAATGTTCCTTTTGCCTCCTGCCAGCAATATCCCATCCACTTCCCAGGAAGAAGGCACAAATGTACTACTTTAATAGGCCTGGATTAAGCACATAATGCATTAAGTAGGCTAATTATGCCCACAAAGAGAACCTTGCCTGAGACTAGATAATAGCACATCACCCAAGAAATCCTACTGGGAGTGCTTCATCGCAGCTATGGATGACTTGAGCACAACATCCATCCTCTAAAAATGACTATAGTGGGGCAGATTTAGCAAGAGAAAGAACAGCAGGAAGAATCACAGTATATGTTTCTCACATCCCACCCACTCCCCAAAAGGATATCCTTCACTTAATGATTCAATCCACATCTTTGCAAAAGGTTTGTGTGTGTGTGTGTGTGTGTGTGTGTGTGTGTGTGTGTGTGTGTGTGTGTGTGTGTGTGTGTGTGTGTGTGTGTGAGTATATCATTCCCATACATTCAGATTGTGCCATTTAGACATGTTTGCAAACATGTATAGGGTTGGCAGATCTGCAGCCTACTGTTACCTCACAATTAAGGGCCAAATTCTGAGGCTTAGGGGCAGGTCCTTCTGAGGCCAAAGAAGATGGACCCTTACATGGCATTTGCACAAAAAAAAAGTGCGCGTGACAGACAGTAATAAGACAGGTGTATTTAAAGACTAATTCATGAATTCTAGAAGCAGCTCTAGAGTAGAGCTCACAAGATAACAAACTTGATAAAGAGGTTTCTAACCACATAAATTATGTGAATGAAACCCATACCAGAGCATTCCCTGAGATTGTCTGATTAATTGTTTGATTTCCACTTCTGCACTGTCCTATTAGTGTTATCACTATCTGGGTTGCTTACAATACATGATAAAATCATACAATAAAAAGAGCATGTAATAAATACAATAAAATCACATAAAACAAAATAAACCTGATCACTAGCTGGATTTCAGGCTATAAAGCATGCAACTGAAAGAGTGAAACTGGGAACCTGATTTATATGTGGGCTGAGACTAGAACCTGGCAATGCTTGGTAAGACATTTTATAATACTATAAGAAGTCTGGACACCAAACCTCATGAGGAATTATTGAGGGAGATAGGCACAGGTAGTTTGGAGAAGAGAAGACTTGAGTTGGCATGATCACCATAACTGTGGTTGTTGTGGTTGCACAGAAGATGGGAAAAACTAGTTTCCACTGCATGGAAGATTTGAAGGTCACCATTTCAGAACAGAATAATTACAAAGCAAGAAAACAGCTGAGATAAAATTCATATGTGTGATGGACATCCATAGCTGAATATATGAGAAGGTTTATTAGGTTATTACCAAATTTAGTAATTATGTACTGCCACTGTTATTTTCTTCACTACTTAGAAGCCCAGCTCTCATCACAAGGCTGAAAGAACTTGACATTGTCAATATTCCCTACATTAATCTGACGAGATTCCTCTACTATCTTTGTTCACCTCTATATTTAATATTCTCTTTTCCCTCTCACACGTCTATATTTAATATTCTCTTTTTTTGTATCTCACTCTTTGGCTATAAGTGATTCAAACCCCCTCTTCCCACTCCTGCCCAGGTCTGTTTTGTGTCTCCGAAGGAATTTACAACAGAGCACTAAAACAACACAAGCCAATTCATCGCATGCAAGTGCACCACACACCAAAGAGTCAATGAATATTTGGTATGAAACTTATATTTGATTCATCATTTCATTCTGCCATATGTCTGAAGAAGTAGACGTGATCCACAAAAGCTTACATTAAAATATAATAGTCTTTAAGGTGCTACATGTTTTTGTATTTTGTTTTGTTTTATTGGATTTTGCCTGGTATGCTTGCACAGACTAACACAGCTACATCTTTCAAGAAGAAAGGTGGTAATGAAACATTGGGAATGTTCCGTGATGTGATGAACTACCCCAGAAGGTGGTGGACTTCCTGTCCTTAGATGATTACAAACAGAGCAGACAAGTGAACAGACAAAAGAAAATATTTTTTTACCCAGCATGTTGTTAGTCTGTGGAACTCCCTGCAACAAGATGTGGTGATGGCATCTAGCCTGGATGCCTTCAAAAGGGGATTGGACAGATTCCTGGAAGAAAAGTCCATCACAGGCTACAAACCATGATGGAGATGTGTAATCTCCAGGCTTAAAACCAGGTTACTTTTAGGACCAGATGCAGGGGAGTGCTATCAGGAGACAGATATCTAGTCTCATGCGCCCCCGAACACATTTGGTGGGGCCACTGTGATACAGGAAGCTAGACTAGATGGGCCTTTGGCCACCTGTCAAGCATGCAAAAGCTGTGGATTTCTTCCCTTGACAGTGATTTGCCCTTGTTGACCCATGAGGTCCTTTTTAACTCTCTCATTCTAATGATTCTAAGATTTCCTGCCTGATACACTGAAATATTCACCACTTTTGGCAGGAAGGGTAGTTCCAGTTTCTGTTTCAATTAAAGAATTGTAATTGTTTTTTGCTGCAGAAGAATGCAGGATTTAATAGTAAAATTTATTGTAGCATTGGAATTCGCCATAGGCTATAGTCTTCTATTAATTTGTTAGAGAAATTTGGAATGTCTTGATTCCTGCTTCTCTTCAGGGGTTCTATTAGATTACTACAAAATGATGCATTGGAGAAACGAGAAAAAGAATCACAGGAAAATAAAGCATAACAAAGAAACTGTTTCAATTATTACTAATAGAAAAAGGGGAAGATGCTTTTTTGAAAAAATACTTGGAATGTTTCATTTTGGAGACTACCAGTACGGCTGTGGATGGCGTAAATATGACATTAAGTGCAAAAGAGCCCTGAAATCTATTTGAAAGGTAGATCACCTGTAGAAGATTCCAGTAGCAACAATTTGTCATTTTTCTTGCCGAGGGTATTGTTTTGTTGTATTTTATTTGACAATGGAAATTCTGAGGAGTCTGGGGTACTGGGTTTGCAAATAAAATAAAATAAAATAAAATAAAATAAAATAAAATAAAATAAAATAAAGGGGAGGACTCCGAGAGGGCTGCCCTTTGCCCATGCCTGCCCTAATCCCATGCTAGTTTTCCCTTGCAGATCAGCTTCTGCTCTGTTCTGATTGCCCCTTACCATCATCTGCATTCAAAACGACGACAGTGTATTAAAGGCAGCAAGCAGTTGGTGCTGAATGAAAAGAAGCACTGAAATCAAGAGATGGTGATATACAATGGATAAAACTCACACCTACAGTTCAGTTAGAGGGCAGTTGCTCAAACAGCCAGAATACAAGCTACCTTCAGAATAGAAACACTTTCACAAATTATCTCTATGGATTTCATCTCTGCACAAGTTATCATAGTTATGTCATGCTTGCCCTGTGACTGTTGGGAAAAGAGGAAAAACAAGCCAATAAAATTGCAAAAGAAATCAAAATTAATTGGATGTGTATTTTTATGCATGATTTTCATTTAAACATGGGACTGAAATATGACCTGGAGTTGCAGTGGTTCATTCATGCAATGAAGCAATGAACATTCATCTGTGAGGGAGCCACAGACAGAACTTTTCTGTCATCTAACATCACCTCAGACACAATGCTTTTATGCATGTCAGCTCAAATAATGACCTGCACGTATGAGGGAACCCATTATAGATGGAGAACTTTCAGGTCACCTAAAATATAATTCTCATCATGGGATTCTGTCAACTCATTCAGCGGCTAGACATCACGTGTACAATAAACAATACTCAGTGTAAATGAATGCAACCTCCCCAGTTTGGTCAGTCAGCTGTCACAGATAAACGTAGAACAATCAGTGTGAATTATGGATGATTAAATCATGAGGAAGCACCATGGGCCTTAAATAATCTTTCTGTTTCTTGCCCCAGTATGAAACAGTATGATGGTTTAGCAAAGTTAAATTCTTGGATTATAACACAATCTTGACTGGGGGATTTGACAAGCTACCATCCAAAACAGTGGGATTTATTTTTAACTGTAAGCTATAACCACCTTTTAAAAACCCTGTAAACTATGATCATACCCAACATGATGTGGTGGGCTATTCATGAGATCTAGGCCAAATCCTCCAGCCACAGAACCTCTTGGGAATGGGGAATGGCATTGGTAAAATAATTCCTGAAATATATACCCTGAAAGCCTTATTAAGGTCACTACAAATTGTTCCAACATGACAGCACACAATATACACACATTATAGTGTTATCACTATAGTGTGTGTATATTGTGTGCTGTCATGTTGGAACAAGATGGGACAAATGTACAGGGTACAAACCCAAATACATACTTATTTGTTTAAGTTTTTTTAAAAAAAAATATTCTCCCCATTTGGCTACTGAGGCCACTCTGGGCGGTTCACAACAGACAATAAAGCAAGGATCAACACCAGCAAACCAAACAAATAACATCAAATATTGAAGAAAAATAAACATATGCTAAATATTTTAAATTACTAATCAACTTTACAAATTTAAAAAGAACACACAGAAATAACAATTAATAAAAAAGCTTAACACAACTTAACTTGGATTCATTTCTTTAATTAAAAGAAATATGGCCTGGTATTATAAAAAGAAGGGCTAGATGAGGCAGCTTTGGGTACCCATACTATTTTCTTATATGTTTTTTGTAACTGATCCCCAAACTACATTACATTGTGAGGCCCAAAAGTATGAAGGATAAAGAAGATGGCATTAGCCGTTGCTTTGACCCTCTGTAATACTTCACATTTGCTTGACAAAAAGCAAATATTGGAACAGGCAGCTAAAGTGGCACTGCTTTCAGACTAACCAGCCACCATCTAGTAAGGGACATGTTTGCCCAACCCCCTCCAACCTTGTGCTCTTCCTGGTTATAGAGAGAAAGTGTTATTTAAAGTAATAAAGAATACATACCTCTGGGTTCAGAATCTTCATCGACAGCCTGTAAGAAGACAAATAATTACACCAGGGTTGCTTTAGTGTAGCACTTCCATCTCTAGAACAAGAGGAAGGATTAGATTCCAACTTAATGACTGAAGCCACAGTTGCACATTTCCGTTGTAACAAGAGATGAGCATGAAGCAATTTGGCGCACTTTCTCAACATTTCGGCCCTGTAGCTGCTGAGTGGGTGGCTGCCAGAGGAGGCGGAGAAGGGAAGTCTCTGCTCCTAGCCAGACTGGTCAGCTGACGGATGAGGAGGACCTGACCAGTGCACACCACCAAGTAAGTAGGGCAGCTGGCTGGGCCCGTATGAATTTCAATGAATCAGTCTGAATGCCTTCATGCCCATCTGTAACTGTTAAGTCTTGTAATCTGGTTTTATACTGCCTTTCTTCTGGCTGTATGAAATAGAGAAATAGGTAAGTAGCTAGGCACTGGGAAAAAAGATGCATGTACCTGTATACATTAGAATAAATTGGTAAAGACAAAGTCTTCAATTCTATTTCTATTTACAGTAAGATAGCTTAATAAATTAAGTATATGGGTTAACTTATTAACTATATAACAGCCAGAGTTTGAGAGTTTGTTTTTCCACCATAGTTTCTGGAAGAACCAGCCAATCTCAGAACACTCCCAGAAAAAAAGGACTGATAAATCAGTTCTGGGTACTCTGTGGTTTAAAAACTCAGGAAACGGACTCCTTAAGTGAGAACCAGCTTGCTGTTACAACTGTATTTCATTAATAGTCCTACTTGCATTATGCTGTTCCTTTATGTCTTCCAATGTATGTTATGATTCATATAGAGCTTAAAAATTGTACAGCCAGTGTCTAGAGGGCTTGCAATTAGCATTCTTATTAGTCTAAAATGAACCTGACAATTGCTGCTGGTCACATATTCAGCATATTCATTTTCTCCTGATATGCCACATGTTACCAGCCTGACAGGCAGCTGACTTTTATGCATATAAAAAGAACAGTTTTAATTTGAGAAATGGTTTTTAAAATGGGAAGTTACTTACTTGTAACTGGAGTTCTTCAAGTGGACATTTGTGAATTCACACACTGGGTTCTTGGTGCCTGCACAGATGCCACCGGTGTCTTCCATAGCTATTTCCAAAGCATTTAGGACCTCCTCCCCCACACTGTGTGTGCTCCTCTTTTCCCGTGCTAACAGCAACAGTTTCCTACTCATACACCGCTGTAAGAGAACATAAACAGATCTGATGGATAGAGGGAAAGTTAGGGTGGGAAGTGTACATTCACAGATATCCACTCAAAGAACTAGTTACAGGTAAATAACTTTCCTTTTCTTCTTTGTGGCATCTGTGAATACATACGCTAGGTGATTAGCAAGCTGACTTACCGGAGGTGGGCTGTCACAGCAGAGAAGCAGATAGGACAGCCCTGCTGAAGGTGGAATCAGCCTTTGCCCTCACATCTAGCCTGTAGTGGGTCACAAACGTAGACAGAGTGGACCAAATTGCTGCTTTGCAGAAATCTGTTATATCAACACCAACGCAGTTGATAATGCAACTGCCCTTGTGGAGTGACACTTAAGTGTAGATGGTAGTGAGGTCTTAGCCAATTTGTAGGCTAGGATGGTGGCAGGCAGCAGAAATACATCTAGATATCATTTGGGAGGAGACCGGGAGCTCTTTAGATGGTCCGGTTGTTCCAACAAAGAGCCATTGTGACTTTCTGAAGGAAGCAGTGAAGGAGAGGTAAAAAACCCAATGTTCTTCTGACATCCAGTGTGTGAAGGGACCATTCTATGTCTTTCTACACTGATGCAAAGAAAGTAGGGAGTATTATGGGCTGTTTCATGTGGAAATCAGAGATTACTTTAAGTAGGAAAGATATCTGGGTAGAGAACCTTGTGTGGGTGGAAATGCAGGAAAGGTGGGTCAACCCACAATGCAGAGAATTCTAATGCTCTTCTGGCCTAGGTGATGGCCACAAGAAAAGCCATTTTCAAGGTTAGAAGATGTAGAGATGCTCTGGCCATAGGTTCAAAGGGATGTTTTGTAAGTTTATTGTGTACTAGAGTTAGTGACCATTGATGTGTAGGAAGACACATTTGTGGTTGAATTTTTTGAGTCCCTCGAGGAACTGCTAAATAGTTGGATGTCTGAAGAATAAGGAGGCATGAGATTGTGGAGGTTGATGTGCAATGATTGCAGTGATGTACACTCATAGAGTACAGATGGAGAGGCCCCTATTAAATAGGAGGAGCAGGAACTTGAGGAGTGTATCAATAGTTGTAGGAGTAGATGGTAAGTTCTGTTTGGTGGTGAAAGAGTAGAAGGCATTCTGCTGGTATGAATATAGTGCCATAGTAGACTGTTTTCTAGCATGGGCTAGGAATTGGTCTATTGAGAGTGGATCCTGCAGGCTGTTAGGTGAAGTGACTGGAGGTCTGGATGAAGAATGCAGCTGTTGTTCAGAGAAAGCAGGTACGGGTATCTGAGGAGGCGGGAGTAGCTTGTGGCCATCGACCTGAGTGTTACAAACCATGGTTGACGTGGACACTATGGTGCTATTAGTATTGAGTTGGTAGAGTCATGGCAAATTTTGATCATGATCCATAGAAACATGAATTGGATCACTGTATCAAGAAGGCATCCCCTAGACTGAGAGTAGTGTCCAAGGCCCGCTCTGGAGGAATACCGTAGGCATTTCTTATTGGTCTCTGTAGTGAAAAGATCCACCTGTGGGGTCCCCCATAGGCGGCAACATTTTAAGTACTCCGAGTTGTCCAACATCCAACTCAGTGGATGAGCGCAAGCGACTGAGATAATCCACTCTCTGGTTATCATTTGAAGATAGGTTTATTGCTGTTGAGAATATATACTTGGAATATCACCATTCCCATAGCTGAATCATTAGTTGTAGTAGAGTATTGGAGTATGTGCCCCTTTGTTTGTTTATGTAGTCTAGAGCTGCAGTATTTTTCATGACGATCCAGATGGTGTGGCCGAGTAGCATGGGTTCGAATGATATGAATTCTTTGATAATTGCCAGTAATTCGAGGTGATTGATGTATAAAAGTCATTCTTGCCTGTTCCATGTGCCGTAGATGCGAAGTTTGTTGCAGTGGCCACCCAGCCTTTGGTGCTGGCATTGGTGGTGACCTGGGTGGTAGCATGTTGAATGCAGAAAGGACAGCCCTTGTTCAGGTGAGTTGGAGACGCCCACCATTGGAGACTGTCATAGATGCCTGGAGTGACATGAAGGAGTTTGCTCAAAGCATCAAGATACAGTCAAAATTGAGTCAGCTACCAAGCCTGCAAGGGTCTCATTTGAGTCAAGCATGAAGTAGAATAGCTGTGGTTGAGGTTATGAGGGCTAATGTACTATATGTTGGGTTTGGTATGTGGTGACAAGTACACAAGGTCAGAACAGCTGGACTGCTATGTAAATCTTCTGTTTCCGGTCATCAGGAAGGAAGGCTTTCTCAAGGTTGGAGTCCAGTATTGCTCTGATATAGTGTGTCAAGCCCCGCACACAGAACACACAGCAAGCCAAGTTCAGTTCTTTGCCAGGAACTTTAGTTGTAATCCAGATAAAGTACAAAGTACAGTCCGAGTCAAGCCAGAATAACTTACAGAGCCAAATGCCAAGTTCAAGGGAAACAGAGAAATGTCGTAATCAGGAAGCCGGTCCAAGGTCAGGAAACAGAGAACGCCGTAGTCAGAAAGCCAATCCAAAGTCAGGAAACAAAGTCAAGATAACACACAGGAACGTGGTGGCAAGGTAAGTGACGCGTTGCTCCCACAGAGGGTTCAGGGTAAACTTGCTAGCTTTATCCTAAAACAGGGAGCACACCCATATCTCTGGCAAGGCTCCTGCTAGAACTCAGGGCTTTCAGATCTAATTCTACGCCTATCATTAAAGATCCTTTCCCTAGCTCTCCTGTTAGTTCTCCTTTGCAGGATCCTGCTCCTAGCCCTTATAGGAGAAGGAGATGTGCCCTCAGCTGCGTCCTCAGACTCAGCTGCCTGCTGGGTTGAACTACAAGGCTCCTCCTGCTGCTCTTCAGCATTTAACCCTTCACATTCGGGTTCCATGACAGGCAGGGTCCTGGCATAGTGTATAGATTGGCATGGTGTCAGGAGAATTTTTAATGTTTATTTGTAAGCCCAACGACTCTAGTATGGTTAAGGTATAATTTACATGCTGAGTTGTTCTTTGTTTTGTAGGAGAGACCAGCAACCAATAGTCCAAGTACAGAAATATGCTTATTCCATGGAGGTACAGAAATGCTGCTACTGGAGCGAGACACTTTGTAAAGACATGTGGAGCTGTGGAGAGACTGAAGGGCAGGGCCTTGAATTGGTAAGTAAAGTTTCCAATTTGAAACCTGAGAAATTTTCAATGTTCTTGTCTTATAGATATGTGAAAATAAGTGTCATGTAAATCTATGACTGCAAACCAATCTCCCTTTCTTAGAAGCAGAAGGATGCTCTCTAGGGCAGTCATCCAGAAATGCTTTGGGTGGATGTAAAAATTTAGGTCCCTGAGGTCGAGAATAAGGTGCAATCTGCCATCCTTTTTTGGGGACAGTAAAGTAGTGAGACTAGAATCCTGGAGTGGTGCTTTGAGTTACTTTTTTCTATTGCTTTTTTTAAGCAAGGGTAAATACTTCGTTTTGAACGGTTTCAGTACGGGGTGTGATTATGACTTGTCCCAAATGGGGAAATAGTGTCAAATTCTATAGTGTAACTGGAGGTTATGATGGTTAGGACCCAGGTGTCTGATGTTATTTGTGATCAGGTTGGGAGAACGGGTTGCAGTCAAATGTCATGTGGCCTGAGGATGTAGGAGTCAAAGTGATTGTTTCTATTTGTTCTCTGGTCTATGAATTGGCTCTCTTTGACAACTGGAAGGAAAGGATCTTTGTTGATATGAAGGAGAGAAGTACTACTGTCTGTTATGGTTTGGGCTGTTTGTGCGGTTGATATCTGTAAGAATGTCTCCAAGGTTGAGTGTTCTGGCAAAAGGAAAAGGTTGGTTCTGATAGCTATATGAATGAGCTGTTTTTCTCATCTTAAGTAAACTGTCAAGGGTCTCATCCAGTCTCGATACTGGCCTTGATGTTGAGGAGGAGGCTTTCTTTTTCTCTCTTTTCAGGCTGCAATGCAGGAGGTTTCGATGCTGACTTTGAGAGTGAAGAGGACTTAGGTTTAAATTGCCTCTTGGGCAGAGGAGGTGTCGGCGCCAAAGCAGCAGATAGTTGTCTGTCCTCCAAAGGTCAAGATTGTTCCATCGGTTGTAATAACTTTTTCCAGAGATGGGCCTTAAGGTGTTCAAGGCGTTGTTTCAAAGCAGATTTTGTTTGTTGCTTACAAGCCTTGCACTGGGAAGGTTGGTGTGATTCCCCAAAACAAATTGCACCACTCCTTGTGACCATCCATGCGGGGGATCTTGTTGGAACAAGTGCCGTACCTCTTAAAGTGGTCTGCAGTGACCCTAAAATGGTGGGAGGGTTGGTGGCGGCGGATCTGCAAACTCTGTCTCACTCACCAACCAGATTAAAGTTGTAGAAAACAGCGGTAGAGAGGTGGATGAGGAGGAAATGGAGGAAAATTAAGTTTAAACAATATGTTCTTTTTCTTTTGCAGGACCAGGAAGACAGGCGTCTGATCTGCAGTGGTGGCGAAAAGGAACTGAGGCAGTTTGCACAGAAAAGGAGGAGCATGCGCGGTATGGAGGAAGAGATCCTCAACGCTTTCAAAAGAGCTATGGAAGACACCAGTGGCATCTGCGCAGGCACACAGAACCCAGTGTGTGTATTCACAGATGCCACGAAGAAGTGATATTTCAATGGACCCAACTCTTCACATGCAATTACTAGATAGCCGTAATCAGCTGCTGAATATACTTGAGACGCTTCTCAATTCTCAGGGCTCAGATTGAAATGCTGAACTGTCTAGACAGTCTGTATTCAAATGACATACAAATTGATGTTTCAAATGTCACCGGGTCAGTGGAACCACTCCCTCAACACCATGAGTTGAGTTGAAAATTAAAACCTGTCTTTCTCATTCAGTAAGAGAATCCCGGAAGGATGGAGAAAGAGGCAGATGACAAGGGCCATTTTCATCCAACATCCATTTGAAATCTGACTATCCATGGAATGGAAAAGGTTTCTTGTGCTCTTTTTAAGAAGTCCTTCATTTGCCAACCAGTTTTTATCTCCCAACTTGCTATTTCATGCCTCCTTTCAAAGAGTGCTCCACTTGGGGCTAATAAAAGGAAGGCCGAGCCCCCTGCAGATAGGAAACTGCTATATATTCATGACCAGATCACTGACGCAAAAAGCCATTCTGATCCGGAGCACCACTCATTTCATGCACCTTCACAAATGAGGCTATGGCTAAATTGGCAGTTACTAAACAAAGCCCTTCTAAATTCTACATATGATAATAAGCCTGATTCTTCTCCTCTTTGCAAGACATATGTGAATTAAGCTTTCCAAACACCGATCTTTACGTAGCCAAAGCCAGCATCATTCACACACATGGGAGAGATATCTGCATGCAGCATGTGTTGGACAGAAGCACAAAAGAAATGTATAACAAAGGTGTGAGGGGTGGGTGACCCACTCAGTTAGCCTAAATGAAGATGGAGTTTGCTCAGAATGTGGTCTGACTACCAAAATGGAAAAGAAAACAGAACACCAGGTGGTTGGGGGAATAGAATAGAGTTCCCTGGAAAACTAGTGGGACCGTCAGTAACAACGGCTACAATATCAGCTCAAACCCAGCAAAGGAATATCATTACTCACTGCAAGACTTTATATTACTTCAGATCCCAGTTGTTTGCTTAATTAAATTATATTTGTGTGTTTGAAATTAGTATCTTGTTTTTCTTCTGAGATCAGAAGACTAGGGCAATTCTTCTGAGCAAAAAATGTCATTTTAAGGAATTTTAATAACCCTTAACACACAGTTGGAACTGAAGCAATTAAATGAACAGGAAGAAAAATGTGCAGGAATGGCTCATTAAAATCTCCTTCCTCAGCAACCAATGTATAACCAATACAGAGAACACAATCACAGACAGGCAAAAATATTGCCTAAGGCAGTGGTGGCAAACCTTTGGCACTCCAGATGTTTCGGACCACAACTCCCACAGTCCTTTGCCATTGGCAATACAGGCTTGGAATTCTGGGAGTTGTGCTCCGAAACATCTGGAGTGACAAAGGTTCGCCACTACTGGTCTAAGGAAAGAACCAGACCAAATTCCGTCTCCATGACTGCTTCAAGGACTGGAAACATGAAGCTTCAAGGCATTAACAAAAATACAATTTTCTCCTATGCAAAAATAAATATTTCTCTTCCATACACAAGGTGAAAAGGCTAATTGGTACAATGTATACTATCCCTAACAGCATTTCGCAAAACTTCAAGGTTTGCAAACCTAAGTTCTCTTCCTGTGGACTCCTTCTCCTGGTGGTGAAACACTTTAGTTCTAAATTCAGCCAACTAGACAAGGCAAGAGAAAAGAAGTGTCTTATTGTTTTAAGCATCTATTGGATGCCCCCTTCTGCTCACTGAGAAAAAAAGGAGTCTGTTTCTGGAATTTTTGTTTGTGTGGTATCACTTTGTGAATTGTAGTGGTACTGGGGGACTCCTGCTGAACATGGGCTCCATGAAAACATATAGTTCCTTGAAATGAACATGACTTGTGTCAGTTAGGTTGCCCAGCCCATGCTGCCAGCATTCCATCTAGCTGTGTGGTCTCTCTGAGGTGCCCAGGAGGCTTTGCAGTGGACTCCTTAAGATAAAGTACCTGCCACACAAACTCTTGAGGCCCATAGGAAGAATACATGGTCTAACGTCCAATTCAGAATTTCTTATAGATCCGTACAGGCTTTGCATAACTGTCTAACTTCTGTCTAATAATGTGATAGTTGGAGGGTTTTTCCTACCAAGTGACCAGGTAGTGGTTTGTGTATAAGGCAGCCCCCCCCCCCAAAGGAGAGTGGTGATCTAAAGTGGGTACATGTATGATTCTGGGTGCTTTCCTCTGCTAAAAATATCTCACAGGAACATCAAGTCCTGCCCCATTTCTCAGCAGCTGACTCTAAACAAGGGCTTTAGGAAGGGAAGATGGGCTTCTACTCTGTAGCTTCTGGGGTGGGTCTATCCTTACATTTCTAGTCTATAGCACTGCGTGCAGAGAGAAAACTTCACGTTCACTGTGGGGGCACATCTCTTGCAGAAGTCCTTTTTAAAAGTCAGGGGTGGCTCTGAGGTAGGCACTTTCTGATCTCACATAAATTTGGGGTCTGTGATTAGGTCTCTGCCACAGCTGAGTTTCCAGAGTTGTCCACAAGTCACTTAGGTCCTAGTGCAGAGGGTCTTCCCTCAGCCTAACTGTGAGGATTGGCCCATAAAAAAGTGGCTATGCTTGGGAGTTGGCATAATGTGAAGTAGGATGATGGAATATTTTTTTAAGCTTCCATCAATTCAGTTGCCGCGGTTCTGCCCATTTGTTAATGCTAGAAGACAATGCCTTTGAGAAAGAGAGTGTAAGGTAGTGTGGCAGGATCTCAGGCTTAGAACAAAGGCACATTGCTGGAGCAGGAAAGTTTGCCTTGGGGATGGGGTTCCAGGTTCTCTGAAGCTCCTCATCTTACTCTCCGGTTACAGCATTGGGAAGACGACTGCCAAGGAGTGAAACGCTACCCAGAAGAAAGTCTTACTTACAGTAGAACAGCATTCCCCCACCACCTCCTTTACAAACCCCAGAATGGTTTATAAACATGCAACTTTTAAACATATAATGAATCCTAAACACAAAGTCAGCAGGGTTAACTGACCAGATTAGTTCTCAGGAAAAAAAAGTCAGAGAAGTAAATAAGCCTTGAATCAGCGAATTCTGGCTAATTGTAACAGGGAGATAATTATAGCAGTAAAGGAGGTCCTCTACCAAACCAGCATTACGAAGCTGGGGCACCCTAAGCAGGCAGTGCTCCACAAAGCACAGAGAGGGTGCTTGTCCATAAGGGAAAATGTGGCCTCATAGATAACTTGCCCCAAGGTCCTTGTGGTCTTATAAACTAACTTTAACACCTCGAAGCTGACCCAGTATATCACTTACAGCCCAGTGTTTCTACACTACCTGCTGGGGAACTGTAATAGCCTTTATCTCCATGGTTATCTTTCCAAATAACTGTTCAATCCAAAATTGTTGGCTGAAGGTCAAACTAAAATTCACTGCCAATCTGCCTTCTGGTGTCAGGAAATGAATCATGCAAGCAACTTTCTCGGCATTCACATTTTATCTGATTTGCAACATTTTTTTTGACTGAAAACAAAGAGAGATTTTCCCTCCACATGTCATAGACAAAAATTCAACAATTTTCCCTAATTCTAACAGACATTTCTAGCCTCTTTCAAGGCCCTGTCTATGTTGGCACAAGCATTTTTGTCCTTGTTCAAGTCAACAGGGAACATGCAGTCAAGGGACTTGATACTGTAGTGGCCATAGATTCCTCCAGAGGGCTGAAATTTCCATTTGGCTATTTACATATAATCTTCCACCTTTCCGACCTCATGCTAATGAAGGCATCTTGTTCAGAAGATGTGTTACTGTGGCCTTGCTTAGACAACATGTAGCTGGTGTGTTCATCAAACACACTTTAATCATCAAATTTAAGGAGCCCCGTGGTGCAGTGGTTAAATGCCTGTACTGCAGTTAAAACTGTGCTCACAATCTGGGGTTCAATCCCAGGTAGCAGGCTCATGGTTGATTCAGCCTTCCATCCTGCTGAGGTCATAAAATGAGTACCCAGCTTGCTGGGGGTGGGGAGAGCAATGTGTAGCCTGCATACTGTAGTTAAACTGTAAACCACCCAGAGACTACTTTAAGTGGTATGGGGCGGTATAAGCAGAACACTTTGCTTTTTTGCTTCTACTGAAGCCAACAGAATGGTATTACAACACTTTGCTGCATTTTCCTGAGAATTCCAGCTTTAAAAAAAGAAAAAGATTTCTTAGATTTCAATTGTGTTTTTTTTAAATGTTCCCCACAGAAGCAAATATCATTTACTTAGAATATTTCTGGGAGTTAAAACTCATCAGGTGAAACAATAAGTAGAATCATATTAGTTCTTTCAAGATCTTGTATATACCCATTATACAGTGTTTCCGTATAAGGAAGCAAACTGCTCCAGTTAATTGGGAATTAAGGAGAATGAGATAGATCACTGAGGCATCCTTCAGTCTTTGCTGTTGTTGGTATGCTTTTAAAATCTGCTTCAAATTTCCCTTGTCCGATTACCTACACGGGTATCATGCTAGTGTTTTCCGCAGTACATATATATAAAAATGAGAAACATTTCCCTGTATTTTTCAGAGAATGTACTCAAATACATGGCTAGCTGCAGTTCCTTGTAATATGTCCACTACAGATTAAGTCAAATTTAGCAGAACGAAATATTTCAACTGAATGCTTAAAACAGCATCACATGGAGAGAACTGTCCATGGTACTAGATCCACTGCCATTGCTTATTTATTGCAAAAGAAAGTAATATGAAGGCAATTCTGAGGGAAAAGAAAACATGAAGGATATTCAGTTGAGTATAAAATTCTTAAAATCATTTCTAAATCTGACAGCGGTATTTATCTCTATAAATTAATTCTACTTATATTCCAATCTTCACTAAAAAAAATAAAACTCCAGGGCAGGTGACAGCAAAATAAAAACAGCCAACAGTAAAATATAATGGCCAGATTTACACTTGTGTCAGGTTTGTGAAACTTGTAGGGACTAATTGAAGCAATTAATAATGTGCCAGGGCATCTCTTAGTGAGATACTTAGTCACATGTTAAATTGCCCATTTGAGATGCATCCAGGCCTCTCATCAGTTAGTTGCAGCAAGTTACACATGGTCTGCTTGGATTCACAGTGCATCACAGACTGTTTTAGTCCTGAATTTTCCATGGAGTATAACTACTGGTAATGGGTTTTATATGACTTTGCTATAATATCAGTACTGTTTCACACTAATTCACACTTTTTGATGCTAACCTAAATGTACCTGAAATGAGATAGTCACCAAGCAAAACTAAAAGCATTGGGCAATCTGATACAAGGAAAAACATTATTTCAGTATCTCATCAAACTGTCCAAGTTCATATATTGTCAGCAGAAAAAAACAGGTAAAGAGAATCCTGAACCAGTGCCGCAAGGCAAATAAGAGGTCATGCACAGTCCTGCCAATGAACCTGTTAAATGGTAAATCAGGTGCAAATGTTCCATAGTCAGGAAGCAGCTTAGGTCTGAAACCAGTCAAGGTCAAATGAAAACAAAGTAAGGGAAATCCAAGAACCAATTTAAATGCAGTCCAAGATTAAGCAGTAGAAATCAGCCACAAAAGCACTGACAAGGGCCAGATACCATCATGGTTTGCATAGCTGTGGTCTTCCGGGACTCATGGCTATAAAGCTAACCTGCGTAGGGTTCATCCAAGGCTCACTCACCAATCTCCTTGGAAACATATGACTTCTCTAGAAGGGACGTCCTACATCAGACAACTCAAATGATCCTTACACAACCCCTAAAATCCGAGGCAAAGGGCTCCCAGATGTGGAGCTTAAAATTGTTTTCCCACCAGCTACAGACTTAAAAAAAATTAAGTACGACCACACCCACCTAAGCATGCCCCAGCGCATTTTACAAGTACCTGGTCTCCGGAGGTTAAAAAAAATTCGATGGGGATTATAAAGCTGCGGATGCCAGCTCTCCTCACCTTCTGTTTGTGTTTTTGTCTCCGATGGCAGACGGAGGTGAGCGGAGGTGAGCCTGCATTCTTTTCTCCCTTTTTTCTCCCTCACCTCACATAGACAGGAGCAATGGAGTGCGGAAGGGTGGGAACACAGGAAGCAGAACAAACCCCCATCATCTCTGGTCCGAATTTAAGTTGCCAGCGGATTTTAGAGGTCATGTAAAAGCGCCCTCAGTAAAGCCAGGACTTTGCCCACAAGCCATGCCCATGCTTTAATATGGTGTTCTCTCAGACTAGGGCAGGGGGACTTCAACATTCCCTTCTAACTTAGGGACTATACTGTTTCAATCTACGTGTATGGCCTTTTGTAACCCTGAGTGTCCTAGGTCTGGAGAACCAGTTAGCTCATCACTATCCTCTCGCTTAAGCTGGGTTGAACTTGTCCTTGCTGGAAAAACCTCTAGTAGAGGTGACAAATAGAGATAGACAAATTTTAATACAAAACAAAAAAAATTGTGGAATCCACAATACTTAGAAGCCAATACACCAAGTAAGAAATCACTTGGTTACATGAACAGTATAGCTCATTTGAAACCCAATGCCTTTGTATGTCTTTGTTTTAACAAATCCTGATCTAGTTCTTTGGGATTCCAAATTTATCCATAAGGACAGTATTGCTAGGGTAGAATATAAACATGCTCCTCTCTCTTTCATCAAGCACCAGCAAATGTCACTTATATTGTCTAGTAGATAAAGCCCATTCATACAATCCACAAGGTAAAAAACCAAATAAATTGGGGAGGGGGGCACCCTTTCAGATAGAAAAGAACAAGGGAAATGGCAGACAGTGTCGGGTGACATGATATGAATTAGATGTGGGAACCTGTCCAAGGGAATATAAATACAGTTCCAAAACCTGATGATTCTTTATGTCAAATTGAAGTCACACATAATTGGTTGCTTTTCACATTTCACAGGTTGAATTCTGAATGAGTCTATTTAGTACTTTTTCTCAAATCCAAGGTAATGAAAATTTTACATCCACTATAATCAAAGGACCTTAGAATTATGCACAGCTGAAGTGGGGAAAGGAAACGTCCCAAAAGGAAACCCTGTATTTTGCAAGCATAATTAATGGGCAAATCAAGGACATTATATATTTATAACACATATGGGCTGTTATTTTGTTTCCACATGATATGCATGTTTATTTTATTTTAATATTTATTGATTGAAACAACTCAACAAGTAAAAAACAAATGGAGCAGCAAACGATTGAGCCACAATCAATGGAAGCAAGGTTTAGACATTTTAATGATCTTGCCAGGAATTCACTAGAATTTTTAAATTTGCAATTGTAATAGTTGCTGAAAGAGTAGTAGCCACCAGAGCAGTAGCCACTTGGTGCAATACAAAATAAATGGGAAGTGCATAGACTAGGTGCAAGAGAAGAATGTGGGATGAAGAGCAATGTCAGATTGCATTATTAATCCTGACCTACAGAGGTTGCATAAGGTTGAACTGTCACTAATTAATGGTCTTTGTAGCTATATGGAGCACCTATAAATTCTTGCTGCTGGAATTTATAGTACCTTCTGCAAATTGAGGAAATTATACTTATTTGTACTTAATCTAGAATACCAAAAAGCACAGAATATATAGCAATGTTGAGATGCTGAATCTTATGAAATGCCCCCAGATGCCAATTCTTCAAGCTACCACAAAATCTATGAATGATACTACTGTGCATCCTGCAAGTGTGCTCATGGGCCATATATCTTACTCAGAGCTTCAGAAGGACAGTCCACTGGCCACCTAGAAGATGCATTCCACTAACAGTGAAGCATTTCACCTCCTCAAAATACTGTAGTAACTTGGATATAGCTTTGCCTGTTTCATTGCTCTTACCCACATGGAATTTAAACAATACCAAATATGACCTGAAAATTAGCATCCTGTAACATTGAAATACTTTCTATTCAGTTAGCATTTCTTCCAGGTTCTCAGGGATTCATTGTTAACAAGTGCAAGGAATATAGACCCCAGTCACACTTGTAATATGCAAAGTATTTTAAGCTGAAGTACCTTTTAAATCTGCCTCAGTCTGGAATATCTTATAAATGGGGCACATTTCTACTTTTGTGTACCAGTTGATCAGTGAGGCTACAAAATAAAACAGGCTGAACCTTGCTCTCATCATTGTAAGGCTAATTACACTGGTGACAATGAGGCCTGTAATAAGACTTCCTGGGGTAGGAACTGGCAAGCCACCCCGGTATCCCTGCCAAGAACATCCCATGGTCAGAAACAAAAGGCTAAAAGATATGACGCTGGAAGATGAGCCCCTCAGGTCGGAAGGTGTCCAACATGCTACTGAGGAAGAGTGGAGGACAAGTACAAGTAGCTCCAGAGCTAATGAAGTGGCTGGGCCAAAGCCGAAAGGACGCTCAGCTGCAGACGTGCCTGGAAGAGAAAGGAAAGTCCAATGCTGCAAAGAGATATACTGCATAGGAACCTGGAATGTGAGATCTATGAACCAGGGTAAGCTGGATGTGGTCAAACGTGAGATGGAAAGAATAAACATTGACATCATGGGCATCAGTGAACTTAAATGGACAGGAATGGGTGAATTCAGCTCAGATGACTATCACATCTACTACTGTGGGCAAGAATCCCATAGAAGAAATGGAGTAGCCTTCATAGTCAACAATAGAGTGAGAAAAGCAGTGCTGGGATACAACCTAAAAAATGATAGAATGATCTCGGTACGATTCCAAGGCAGTCCTTTGAACATCACAGTAATCCAAGTTTATGCTCCAATTACCAGTGCTGAAGAGTCTGAGATTGACCAATTTTATGAAGACTTACAAGAACTTCTAGAACTGACACCAAAGAAAGATGTTCTTCTCATCATAGGGGATTGGAATGCTAAAGTAGGGAGTCAAGTGATAAAAGGAATAACTGGCAAGTTTGGCCTTGGAGTTCCAAATGAAGCAGGGCAAAGGCTAATTGAGTTTTGCCAAGAGAACAAGCTGGTCATTGCAAACACTCTTTTCCAACAACACAAAAGGCGACTCTACACATGGACATCACCAGATGGACAATACCGGAATCAGATTGACTATGTTCTCTGCAGCCAAAGATGGAGGAGCTCTATACAGTCAGCAAAAACAAGACCTGGTGCTGACTGTGGCTCAGATCATCAGCTTCTTATTTCAAAATTCAAACTCAAACTGAAGAAAGTAGGGAAGATCACTGGGCCAGTCAGGTATAACCTAAGTCAAATCCCATATGAATACACAGTGGAAGTGAAGAATAGATTCAAGGAACTAGATTTGGTGGACAGAACACCTGAAGAACTATGGATGGAGGCTTGTAACATTGTACAGGAGGCTGCAATGAAAAATATTCCAAAGAAAAGAAAATGCAAGAAAGCAAAGTGGTTGTCCAACGAGGCCCTACAAATAGCGGAGGAGAGAAGGGACGCAAAATGCAAGGGAGAAAGGGAAAGATACAGAAAATTGAATGCAGACTTCCAAAGAATAGCAAGGAGAGACAGGGCGGCCTTCTTGAATGAACAGTGCAAAGAAATAGAGGAAAACAATAGAAAAGGAAAAACCAGAGATCTGTTCAAGAAAATTGGAGATATTAAAGGGGCATTTCGTGCAAAGATGGATATGATAAAGGACAAAAATGGTAGGGACCTAACTGAAGCAGAAGAGATCAAGAAGAGATGGCAAGAATATACAGAAGAATTATATCAGAAAGATCTGGACGTCCCTGATAACCAAGATAGCGTAATTGCTGACCTGGAGCCAGACATCCTGGAAAGTGAAGTCAAGTGGGCCTTAGAAAGCATTGCAAACAACAAGGCCAGTGGAGGTGATGGCATTCCAATTGAACTCTTTAAAATCTTAAAAGAGGATGCTGTAAAGGTGCTGCATAAGATATGCCAGCAAATTTGGAAAACCCAGCAGTGGCCAGAGGACTGGAAAAGATCGGTCTACATTCCAATCCCAAAGAAAGGAAACGCCAAAGAATGCTCCAACTATCGCACAATTGCACTCATTTCACATGCTAGCAAGGTTATGCTCAAAATTCTACAAGGCAGGCTTCAGCAGTATGTGGAAAGAGAACTTCCAGAACTACAAGCTGGATTTCGAAGGGGCAGAGGAACTAGAGACCAAATCGCCAACATGCGCTGGATTATGGAGAAAGCCAGAGAGTTCCAGAAAAACATCTACTTCTGCTTCATTGACTATGCCAAAGCCTTCGACTGTGTAGACCACAACAAACTATGGCAAGTCCTTAAAGGAATGGGAGTGCCTGAACACCTTATCTGTCTCCTAAGAAATCTATATGTGGGACAAGCAGCAACCGTCAGAACTGGATATGGAACAACTGACTGGTTTAGAATTGGGAAAGGAGTACGACAAGGCTGTATACTGTCACCTTGCCTATTTAACTTATATGCAGAGTACATCATGAGAAAGGCCGGTCTGGATGAATCTCAAGCCGGAATTAAGATTGCCGGAAGAAATATCAACAACCTCAGATACGCAGATGATACTACTCTAATAGCAGAGAGTGAGGAAGAACTAAAGAACCTCTTAATGAGGGTGAAAGAGGAGAGTGAAAAAAATGGGCTGAAGCTCAACATCAAAAAAAACTAAGATCATGGCCACTGGTCCCATCACCTCCTGGCAAATAGAAGGGGAAGAAATGGAGGCAATGACAGAGTTTATTTTCTTGGGCTCCTTGATCACTACAGATGGCGACTGCAGCAACGAAATAAAAAGACGCCTGCTTCTTGGGAGGAAAGCAATGGCAAACCTAGATAGCATCCTAAAGAGCAGAGACATCACTTTGCCAACTAAGGTCAGGATGGTTAAAGCTATGGTTTTTCCAGTAGTGATGTATGGAAGTGAGAGCTGGACTATAAAGAAGGCTGATCGCCGCAGAATTGATGCTTTTGAGCTCTGTGGTGCTGGAGGAGAGTCTTGAGAGTCCCCTGGACTGCAAGGAGATCAAACCTATCCATTCTGAAAGAAATCGACCCTGAATGCTCACTGGAAGGACAGATTTTGAAGCTGAGGCTCCAGTACTTTGGCCACCTCATGAGAAGAGAGGACTCCCTGGAAAAGGCCCTTATGCTGGGAAAAATCGAAGGCAAAAGGAAAAGAGGACGACAGAGAATGAGATGGCTGGACGGTGTCATCGATGCAACCAAAATGAATTTGACAAAACTCCGGGAGGCAGTGGAGGATAGGAAGGCCTGGCGAGCTCTGGTCCATGGGGTCACGAAGAGTCGGACACGACTGAACGACTGAACAACAACAACAACAACCTTTTAATAGCCTCTCCTCTATGATAACCGATGAGCAATAAGAGCAATAGAAATATGAATGAGTAACTGTTGCAGATTGTACCCAGGCCATTAACTGAGTGTTTCCAATCTCTGCTTTAGTGGTTCAGAAATAGAAGGATATTGCATCCAAATCTTGCTTTTCCAAGTTCTTTGCTGCCTCTTTGCCCTGCCATGAAAACATCAGTTCTCTTTTCGGGATAAGTGGCAACACATATGTATTTGTTTGTTTTATTTAAAATACGGTTATCACATTTTTCTACAGTACAGCAGAAGGCTGCAGCTAAGTAGCCAGTCTTAAAACTCCTGGAGATGCCAGGTGTATTCTTTACACAGCAGCCTATGTGTGTATTTATTCTTTTATCACTGCTAGGAGAGGTTTCCTGTAATTGCAAAGCAAATAAGCACTACTGCTTTGCCATTTCTCTTTGTAGGGATCGGGGTGTGTGCAGTCTAAAAGCCTTTGAAACTAACTCTGTAAATCAGAGTGTCCCTAAATAAGCAGCAGAATGTTTTAAGGAGTTAACCACTTTTAATCAGGGTGCCTAGAAAGTTGGAACTGCATTTTCAATATATCAGCACGACTCTCCTCTAGAAAGTGTTTATGACAAGCATATAATTGTGCAATGAAAAAGACAAATTGGAAGCCCTCCAAGCTCATCCATATTTAAGTTTGTGTGCTCGATGCAAACATGGCTTAGGGAAAAGCAGCAGCAACACTCAGCAAGTTCCTGATGGGTGGCAGACAAGAACACTGGCAGGGACGACATAGAGAAGAAATGCAAGAGACAAATAATCAAGCTGGCGGCAAGGGCCCATCTGAGAATGCAAATATGCCTCGTTGAAAAAAACAAACAAGCACACAACCAAATGAGCATTTCAATAATTAAGTCCCAAGGCTTACCGACACCATTCATTGTGGTGGGGAAAAACCCCCAAAGAATATAGTATGATGTGTACTTGTGAGCAGCAGATAAAGCCAGCTTGTGTCTTCAAAAATAATTCCAAATCTACCAGTTGGGCAATACAACTTTATTAGGATCACTGAAAATGTCACAAAGGCTTCAGGAGAGTTGTGACCTGTGTGTAGTTTGCAACCTGACAGTCTCAAGAAGCCCAAAGGGAAGGAAGATTAAAAGAGCAGCTGATAGTTCTGGCACTCATGAGAGACTCGAAGTATGCACACAATGATATGTATGTGTGAAACCTTTCATTTGATCACACCTTGGAGGCAATGACTGACTGCTAGCATGCCTAACAATATATTTGCCTAATGGACTTGCGTATGGAATTGCTTTGGAAAACTAGCCAACAGTGAATCAAGAACCACTCTCAACAGTGTATGGTAGTCTTCCATGTGGCATCAGTATCCATACAGGAAACCCCCACAGTGAGGGAAGTGGGAAAAGAAATCACATGGCTGCAGATGGCCTGAATTCTAGAGCATTTACATGAAAAACAAAAATATAGAGAAAAACAATATGCTAGCACTTTGCTATATTTTAATGTTTAATTTTAATATCTACAGTGAAGACAATGGCTTTGGTAACCTCTATGAGGTAGGTACTGCACTTAAAGAGCACAATTTCTGTAAAGCACTCATTCAATTCTTTGTGTAACTTACAGTTACACGTATATTTTCTCCTCCTTGTGTAGGCTTACTCTTTTAGACACATTTCACCACACACTACTTCCCTCAAGTAAGAACGTACACTTTCCCCTTGCTACAGATTTTGGATATACATTTCCAAACTGCTGTATCCAGTATCAGAATTACAATTATTCTTAGTATCACCTCATGATGTTATGATATACTGTATCTACCTGAAGAACAGCCATTTATACATTAATATAGGCTTCTAGGAGTGTTGTCACATAAAGAGACATCTGCTCCCTGAGCACCTTAATATAATGCAGATGTGTTTGTTTCACATATAAAATTAGGTTTTTGTCTTGATGAAACAGCACAGCAATAAGGATCCCTAGGGGTTGAGAAATATTCAAGGATCATAGATGCCCCACAAATTATGTGGTCCCCCACTCCTTATTGCTAGAGTGTTTTTTGGTTTTTTTGGTTTTTGTTTTGTTTTTGGTTTTTTTTTAAGCTGTAGTTTGGAGCTCCAGATATAGGGTGAGTATTTGGACCATTACCCACTATTGTTGTCAAAATATACACCATGCTGGGCTCAGCATTTCTAATTAGGTAGAATCCTGTTTCCCAGACAAAAATGAAGTCCTCTGATTTCTTTTTATAAATGACACCAGAGGAAAAACATTCTGAACACACACACACAATATTCTTTTTTCCAGTATTCTTTAAGGTGCCATAGAACCTGGTATCATGATACTTGTTTTCAGCTTACTTGCCAAGGATAGTGTAGCCTATATTAAATATTCAACTGTACAATTCCACGAATATATAATGTTGTACGCCAGCTTGGGGATTTCATATGACTGGTGAGATAGGAATGTTTGAATGAAAGAATGGAATAGAATAGAATAGAATCATATTTAGGATCAGATCTTCACAGGTTCAGTATGAAAGAGATCAGTGGTGCACATAAGCAGCCTTCTATATGGTTTGTATTATGGAAATGGCCAATACATCTTTTGATATGAATGACAAATTAGCATATTTCAAATTAAGCGCACAGGGATTTTCATGCACTGGAGCAGGACCATAATTAGTCATTTTTAAAATAAAACTTAAAATGATCCTAACACTACATGCTACTCTAAATTTGAACCTTCATCCTTGTCTTGATCATAATTTTGTATTGTTTGAGATGATAAAGGTGTGATCCACTCTAGAAAGTGTCATTGTCATGGCTCTGATCTCCCTTAAAGTGACCTTTCCATGTGCTAGGGAATCCCTCCAACCCAGCCCCCCAAAGTTGAAGCCCTACAGCAGTACTAAAAATGGGTTGGGGTACAGCACATTTCCTCTTACAACATAGGGTCAATAGGAAATAGATTGCACAAGGCCACACCACAAGATGTCCAAACTGAGCTATTTCCCAGTATGATCGCATCCTGTGACAATCTTTTAGACTGCTTGCACTATTGCATAAGATTTATTTTGCACAGCTTCAATTTCTCACACATTTTATAACATTTTTGTTTGTGTTCATTATTTATACCTTGTTATTAAATTACAAATAATTAAGGTCATGAGATCTTTACAGATGAGACAAATGTTTCATTTGTAATCAGACAGTTCCTAGCAACCAATCAAATTCGAAAGCAATCTATACTTAATCTTTCTTTCTTTCTTTCTTTCTTTCTTTCTTTCTTTCTTTCTTTCTTTCTTTCTTTCTTTCTTTCTTTCTTTCTTTCTTTCTTTCTTTCTTTTTGGGAAAGCCAGAGACAAATATTTGTGTTCCAATTTAGAATGCAATTTCTCTTCTGTTTTGTCCTTGCCTTGTTTTCTGCAGACAGCTTATTAGTTCTTCAGTTTTCAGGTATGACAATGTCTGTCTCCATGTTGCTAAAGCGATGGGAATAAACAGCATTCATCTCATAACAAGATTAACAGCAGCGACGGCAATGAAAGTGCAGCAATAGAAACAAAGAAGCAATATGTCTTTCCTAACTAATGATGATGTCTGCCATGATATAGCATGAGCAATTCTGAGAAGTGGGTAACTGAATAGAGACCCCATCTTTTTAGTGATTCTATTAAATATCTTCTTCAAAAGAAAGCAGGAAATTTTGAAGACTGATGGGCAAACAAACCCCGTATAAGGATACTTAGGGAAAAATATTTATTTAAGTCAGCGTTTGAGGACACAAAAGAGGATGGAGTTCCCAAACAGAAATAATTTGCAAAGAAAACAACCATTCATCTTCCTAAAAGCAGCATAACTCCATTCTCTAGTGCTTTTTGTAATGAAATTCATACCAAATTCAGAGGCATTAGAGACTGAGCTGAACTTTCCACTGGCGAACTCTATCAGATTAATCAATATTATGTATTATCTTGAAGAAGTGATCATCAAAGAGTAAGGGAAAGCAAGACATATAACAAGAGGCTTCCTTGCCTGACAGACAATCCATGTTATTCCCCGATGAGCGCTTCAGTTACATTGTTTAGATGGAAAACTGTTAAATCTTTGCCCTTCTGTGAATTCTTGTATTTATTAATTTTTTATTTAAAATACTTCTGAACTACACCTTCACTCAGCAAATGCCATAAGCAGACTAGCATATCACTGCCACAATTCTACTGTTTATTTACCTCAGCATAAGGACAATGATGTAAGTCACAATGGTAAATTCCCAGTAGTTAGCAAGTTATCTGTTGTATTCCTGTCACCCATCAGTCCAGATTCTAGCTAACTTAGAAAAATGAATATATGATTTAACACATGCACACACAATAGCAAAAACAGGTAATTAGATTTGACAATGCTCAATATAGAAGACTGTTGAGCACCATGTGAGGAAAAGAGTTGTATTTCATATTTGCTCAAAGACCATAGTTCACCTCAGAAATAGTAAACCACACTCTAGAGCCTTCTAAAATCAAAGAATGATCTTACTTGAAAAACAAAAGATCAGGTTTGATCAGAAATCGACACCAACTGAAATGTGACACACATCCAAAATGTGAATTTTGCAGTAGGTTTCAAGGGGATTATAAATTTTAGAGCTCATTGTTAACAAAACTAGCTTTTCCCTCCCATCCAAAGATTAATAACAAGTGAGCCACCCTAAGCTCCATAGAAAGGAAATTCCATAACCTGGCACTATAGTTAGCAAAGTTCTCAGATACGAGCTAACTTCATGCAATATCCTACAACAACGAGTCATAACAAAAGCTTCAGATCCAACATGATTCAATGGGAGGGCACAATTTCTAGGACATTTTAATCCAAAGGATTAATTGATAAGAATTAGCACTTGGAAATACACTGATAAACAGCGAATTACACTGAAAAACAGGAAGTCAGCACAACCATTTCAATATTTATTTATATAATTTGTTTATTTTATTTAACGCATTTTACCGCCCTTTCCCTTAAAAGGACTGAAGGCAACTTAAAACAATTAAAAGACAAAAACTGTCAGTATGTAAATATTTTAAAATAATTAATAGTATTATATTAGAACTGGTCAATGAAAAGCACATTTAAAAGCAGCTGAGCACAACATCCCATCCAAATATAAACCCTCAGGCTGCCAGTCACTAGTGAAAAGCCTGCTTGAAGAGAAAACCTTTGCCTGCTAACAGGACAGCAAAGATGGGGATTGCTTCAAGACGGGTGTTTGGTGCTTTTATTTTCTATTTTGTTCTGGTCTTTTAAACTGTTGACAAGAATGTACAGGTGAGGTGATTAAAACATGGGTTTGCTATTTGAGAGTGGGGAAAACATGTAGGATGTGGCTTGGATAGCAGAGGGTGTGCTATGGGTTCTTGAAGGAACACAGTGGGGGCTCAGGAGATGTAACCAGTCCCATGGGCCAAGTCTCTCACCCTACCACAGAATTAGAGGTTGGATCATGGTCTGCTGCAAATCTTATAGTTCATCTGCTGTACCTCCAGTTGTGTTATTTAGCATGACTCTATATTCTAACATTGTAAGTAGGTTTGTTTACCAACAACTGCTGATGTTCTATTTGTTGATTTCAGTGGGGATTGTGCCTGACCAATAGCAAATGTCAACATAAATGGAGGCATTTCTAATGGAAAATAAGTATACCAAATAAAAATACTTGCTTTGTTTAGCTATAGGGAAGATTTGCAGAGAGCAGTCACTCGTGGTTTGCAAAAACACAGGAAATAAAAAGAAAACAATTCTTAACAATGTTCTCCAATGACGGACAAGGTGTTTTGTCTATCTAACACTGGAATATATATTCATTCTTTTCACTTTTCTTCTCCATCAGTTTATAATCATAATCATGACCATATTGATTATTAATACAATCATTTAGATAGAGCTGGTAAAAATGTAATTTACTCTCAGCTTGACAAAAACCATGGTTCTTCAGTAATCAATTTCTTTGTAAATTAACATGAAACAAACAAACTTTAAAGGAATCCCTAGGCTTATTCTGGCTTTTGAAAAAGGTTTGTTTTCTCCAGTTCAAACAAAATATTGTTAGGAAAAGATACAGATCATGCACTAAGACTAATTCCACCATATAGTCATAGATATAATAATTTGTTAATCTATATAAGTGTTACATGTGCAATTTCATTTGAACACATTGTTAAGTAAAACCATTTATGCAGTTGCTGAAGTGAAGGAATCCATTAGTGAAAAAACACCACTTTGGTTAGCAGAAATAACTGCATTCCTATATCACACTTGCCTAAGCTAGACTGTATTTAACATTTATGTTGTCTCATTCTTATTGTTTTTACTATCCTTGAAGTTTTCTCCCTGCTTTCTTGCTCCTACATTGCCATTTTGTTTTGTGATTTCAGAGTCACATGATATTTCTTTCCCACTTGGTGGAGCAATGTTACTGCCGAAATATAAAACCTAGAGGTGATTTGCCTCACAGCTTGGAAATACAGATAACCCTAATTCATCCTAAAACCTGGGTTATCTGATGAGGGGAGGAGAAAAGTGGAATATTGTCTCTATTTTCAACAACAACAACAAAGCCAAGCTTTTATTATTATTATTATTATTATTATTATTATTATTATTATTATTATTATTATTATTATTATTATTATTATTATTATTATTATTATTATTATTATTTAACCACACAGCTATCTGCACTGGATTTTATATTACCAATCACTAGTCGAACGCTTCCCAAGCGTTTATTATTATTATTATTATTATTATTATTATTATTATTATTATTATTATTATTATTATTATTATTATTATTATATACCACCCCATAGCACTTCAAGCACTCTCTGGGTGGTTTACAGTTTAATTATGCAGGCTGCATATTGCCCCCCCACACACACTCAGCAAGCTGGGTACTCATTTTACCAACCTCGGAAGGATGGAAGGCTGATGAGCTTGCTACCTGGGACTGAACCCCAGGTCGTGAGCACAGTTTTAGCTGCAGTACAGGCATTTAACCACTGTGCCATGAGGCTCAGTACCTTACTGTATAATAATAAAGTAGTAGTAGTAGTAGCAGCAGCAGCAACAACAACAACAACCGTTAAAAATGGCAATATTTTAAAACCTTTTTCACATGATGAATTTTATAAAAAAAACTTAAAATACTAGAAGTAGATAACATCCTACACACAAAAGTTAAAGAACTGACAGAAAGAGAATAAATCAAAAGACTGTAGAAAATCCTAAAATTAGAATTAAATGTTGGACATACAAGTTCCAGTAATTAGATATCCACCTGAATAATACATTGGATCCTTAACGAATTAGAAAAACAGATAAACTGATGCACATGCATCATGTGCTACATCCAAAAATGTGGACTTTGAACATCTGAATACTGTGGATTGCTGCAGTCAATACAGCAGGTAGCAAAGGAGTAAAAAAAAAGCCTGAATGATTATATTAGTACAAGTAGATAAAGATTTCTTAAGGTGCTAAACATAGAGAATATTTTGAAAACAAGCAAAACAAAGGCTCAGTATAATAAACAACAATTTGAAAATAAATTAAACAGCTGGAAAAATATACCATTACACAGACAACACCTGAGAAATATAGGTGGAAAGCATGACAATAATTCAACATGAGCATGGCTAAAGTGGGGACTATTAAGAAGAAACCAAAGGCTTGATTTTTGCTGCACAAGAACAAGGATTCCATACCAACGTGACAAAAGCTAAGATTTAAGGAATTTGTGGCAATAGCACAAAAGAGTGGAAAAATAAGGCATTGTGGAAAAAATTTAACTTGGCAGCATCCAAAACCCCATGGGAACATCAGGCAGAGAAGGTGACAGAACATGAGATTTATGGATCCAAACTGATAGACATCTCTACCTTAACATGCCGTAGTAGTAAAAGGATAAAGGAAATGTCTTGATCATAAAGCTGCAATTCCAGGGGATGCCAGAGTTGAAGTTATAGAACTGGAAAAACTAACAAAATACAGACACATGGCAATCAAAACATCTTGCCTGAGGATGAAACACACTTCAGTGATCCTCATAGTCATCAGGGCTTTGGATAGAATATCAAGAAATTTTACACAGCATTCTAAGCAGTTGCAAATCTCAGGAGTAACACCATGAGAGCTACAAAAATGGCATTATCCTTTTTGACTTGCATGCCATTTCTGAATACAGTAGCACCCCCCGTATCCATGGGGGATCGGTTCTGGCCCCTGTGGATACAGAAATATGTGGATAAGGGCTAACATTCTTATCCGGGTTGGCAGCAGTGGCAAAGGGGCTCTGGTGGTGGTGGAATGTCAGGAGACTACCACCTCCGCCTCCTCCACTGATGTTATGGGCGGGCGGGCACTTGCGGGCCGTGGTTCTGAGAGGGGGAATCCAAATAACCCCCTGCCAGGGAAGGGGTGAAAGAGCAGCAAAGGGCCATCCCCTCCTGCCCCATAAACCCCATCCACCCCTTCCCTTGCCGCCAGGCCAGCATGGCAACATGAGGGAAATGGAGTAACATATGGACTGTCTCCTCAGCAGTTGCCATGGTGGCGGTGGTTGCAGCATTGGTGGTGGCAGTGGAAGAGGCACCCGTGTGACCCTGTGGATGCCACCACTGGTATCCTGGGCAGGCTCCTCTGGGCTGTGCAGCCTCTGCAGCCACCGCCGCTGCACCACCCGGGCTGATGCTCTTCCACCTTCGAGCCTTTTTACACAACCCCTAAGATCTGCTGGCCACTTAAATTCGGACCAGAGATCTTAGGGGTTCGTCGCTCTTACTGTGTCCCCACCCCCTCTGCACTTCCTGGCTGGCTGCGTGACGGGAGGGAGAAAAAGAGAAAGAAAAGCATGCCGCTCACCTCGTTCTGCCTCTCCTCTCTGTAAAAGTAGCTCTTAAAGGGGCGGGAGCCAAAAAACAACAAACAGAAGCAAGGAGAGCCCCGCACTCACTATCGTTACACCGGATCAAATAATTTTCACCTCCAAAGAGCAGGTACTTGAAAGCTGCGCTGGGACGCCCTAAAGTGGGCGGGGTTGCACTTAATTTCCTGTTAACTCCGGAGCTGGTGGGTAAACATTTTTAAGCTCCGGAGCTGGGAGCCATTTGCCCCGGAGTTTAGGGGTCGTGTATAAATGCCCTTCCTTGCCCCTCGTACCACCCCTCGCCATCTGCGGATAACTGAATCTGCAGGTAGTGAATCAGTGGATACGGAGGTGCTATTGAATAAACGGAACTGCAGAGCTGAAAGGGAGCTTATGGATCGCTGAGTCTGGCATCTGTCAAGGGGGCAAAAAGTGGGGGACTGGACTCCTAATCTCTAGCTCCACACTCAGAAAATTAAACTACTGAGCTATCAATTACTTATGAATATTTATAAACAACTTAAAGATGAAGTTAACAAGTGCTGTGTAACAGTAACACAGTAATATTATACAGCAATTGTAAACTTCAGCAATAATGGGCCCAATATAATGTTTTAAAAATTAAACTATATTTACCCTGTCCTTGAAACACAGAAGAGATTGGACAACAAAGAGGAAGTTTATAGTAGTAGGTAAGCTGTCAAATATGTCTAAAAATGCTTTGTTTACAATATGTCTAATTTCAGAGGGAACAGTCTTCTACATAATATATGCTAGAGCACTACTAAATGCACAGAGCTTACTGATTATGGAGTATATCTCAGGAGCATGACAAGGTGGGAGAGTTCATTTATGAGCAAAGTCTTCAGCATACCAATATTTATCTAGCATATGGATAATGAATAAATCAATTCCTGCATGATTACTCAGTCAGCTACCCTCGCCATAGCAGTATGCCAGGATAGCAGTTTATGTTTGAAATGACTTTGAATGACTGGTGTCCTGGGAAGACATGGTATAAAATTAGGTCATACCTGAAAGACCTGCCCAAGACTGCCATTTATCCTGCCCATGTCTGGCACTGTCCCCATCAAATTATCCCTGGAGATCTGGAAGTTGATTCGTGGCACCTGGACTTCTTTTCCTGAGAGATTGGAATGTTTCGCTACTCATCCAAGCAGCTTCATCATTGTGTCAAGCTGCTTGGATGAGTAGTGAAACATTTCAATCTCTCAAGAAAAGAAGTCCAGTTGCCATGACTCAACTTTCAGGTAAACTCACCTGGATGAGTGAGAATCTTCACAGACATATCCCTGGAGCAATGCAAAAGAAGGGATGCCCATCTCTTGTCTATGAAAAGGTAATAAAGGAGTCCTCTTCTAGCAAGGCCTAGCACTCAAGAATGCCCAGCTCCTTAATGGTGGAGCATGTTAAAATGGCTGAGAAGAGCACTTGCTTCCAATCCCAAGACGGGGAATGATGAAGGCAGGTAACCTAAGAGACTGCTGTGCAGGCTATTGTTTGTAGTAGGTCCAAAGTAATTAAAATATCCTTCTGCCCTGGAATTAGCCACTTTGCACTGAGTACAAACTGAGCAAACTGGAGAGCAAACTGCATCTCTTCCTTAGTTCTTGTTAATTATATCTCAGTGAAGACCTTTAAAATGATGACATCATGAGAGTAAAAATGTGAAGTACAGAAATAAAAGGAGTTGATAGACAAAATATGCCTTTGCACTTTACCCATCGCATTCAGTGGTCTGAATGAGTAGTTACCCACACAGACATGCTTCCTACACACATTCAAAATGCCTCATCATTATCCAGCATAGACTAGATGTGATCAGTGCAGGATATTATTATAGGAGGCAGCTTTTGCCCCCTGGCAGGTTCTGTCTTCAACCCTAATAGATAAGGACCCCTTCATATGAGCATAGCTGCATGATTAATTTGGTGATTCGCCACAATGTAATTGGAAATAAATGCCATTTTTATTAACAAATGGCAGAACTACAAATGAGATAACAAACACAGTAAATTTACTTTCAAAAGGCAACAAGGACCCTTTTGTCTCATTGGGTGTATTTTTATTTCTTCTGCAGCAAAAGATATTGTGATGAATTTTACGTTGTCTTTGTGGTCTACAGTAGAAATTATGAACATAAATAAAGCCAGTCAGCGTGACATAAAACCAATAAACAATAATCAGACATTACAGGGTTTGGCAGCTTCTAACCTTTACACTTACAAAACCATTGGTAAAACACTTAGCTGGGCAACTTCTCTTCCATTTGCATTTGTCACTTGTTTTAGCATTGCTATTTTGCTGAAAAACTAGTCAGATTGTTTCTCTGTGCTTTTCTTCACACGGCTAAAACTAGTCAAACATTACATAGTGTACTGTTCTGATAAATGAAGTCTATGGTTGCCTGATACAAGACAGTGAATTTGGGGCTGAAGAGAAACCCATGATGTCGTTTGACCTTTTATGTGTCAGGTTAACCATGAATCTCCAAGACATCTTATGATCTGCAGTGATGCATGATAGGAAAGCCCTATGTGTTGATGTTTGGCCCAGCATGAAATGGCCCTGTTTATATCTGACACATGCCCAGCATTCAGACTGAACCTGGGTTCTATAGTTTCAAATATGCATAAGATTACCTGGTTCCTCATTCATATGCTTAGCTCCTATCTATTTTGTGGTGTGAGGCTGCTTTTCGAATGTTGCAGCCTGCTGGGCTCTATATATCTACCTGCCAACCTAGCAGTTTGAAAGCACATTAAAATCCAAAGAGATAAATAGGTGCCATTTCGGTGAGAAGGTAACAGCATTCCATGAGCTCATACATTTAATCATGCTGGCCACATGACCATGGAAATATTTCTGTGCACAAATGCCATCTCTTTGGCTTACAAATGGACATGAGCACTAGCCCCTAGAACTGGAAACAACTGTGACAACAGTGGGGAACCTTTACCTTTACCTTTTAAAAATTTATTTATTTATTTATTTATTTATTTATTTATTTGATATTTGCTTTATATCATCTATAACATTTCAGCTATCAGTCGCTTGTTTGAGCTGAGAAGAGTGGGACGGAGCACAGTGAGAATAAGGGAAATCTGGCAAGATCTGACAGAGGTGCTTTCTTGATTTCGGGCACCATTATATTTTGCTCCCTACATGTTGAACTGCATAAGGAAAAAACTTTGTTTGGTGACTATTCAGATAGTAGGTGCTGCAGCACAGCTTAGCAACCATGCTGGCAGTGCCTTCCTTTCTTACTCTGCCAATAAAACCTGATTTATTTCTGGGATCTGAAAAAAGGCTGCAGAGGGGAAGAGTTGTACAATGCATTATTGTGAAAAAAAATTATTGGTTACATTTTCTGAGAAGAAATGGCCTATTAATATTGTTGTACCACAGTTTTGTATTTCTTTTGCCATGTTAGATAGCCTGAGTTAAGTGTTCATGCAATAAAAATCTGTATTGGTGAGCTGATATGCCTCGCCAATATACAGAATGAGATCCATTGCTTCAGCCTTCAGTACAAGTGTGGCTGACCTGATCTGTAGGTCATTTCAAATAATGCAAATCTACAAGTTGTGAACCTTCACTCAGTAATCATTTTCTTGTCAAGATATGAACATAGAAAAGATAAGGAAGGAACAATCATTGAGAAGTTGTTGTTGGACTGTAACTCCCATCTACTCTAAGCAGAATAGCCAATAGTGGAGGATGCTGGAAACGGCATTCCAACATCTGGCATGCTATGAGCTCTTTATCTGTCTTCAGCAAACTTTGGAAACTCATTTGCCAAATGACTGATGGTCAGATTCCGAAAGATCTTTTGTATGGAGAATTAGTGCAGGGAAAGTGCCCCTGAAGGAGACCACAGGTGTGATATAAAGATATCTGCAAGAGGGATCTGTAGACTTTGGGAATGGACCTTAATAGATGGGAAACTTTGACCTCTGGTTGTTCAGCCTGGAGGAAAAAAGATAAAGCACTTCTACAATTTGAAGGGACACTTGTTCAAAAGGCTGAGGAAAAGAGGCAGTCCTGGAAACAGCGAAATCTGGGGGCTGGGAAAGGGACAGACTGTATTTGTCCTCAGTGTGGAAGGGATTGTCACTCTCCAATTGGCTTTTTTAACCACACTAGATGTTGCTTTAGGACTTCTATACAGAACACAATACCATAGTATTTTGAGACTGAAGGATGCCTATGATAGCATAAGAGGTATATCATGATTTTAAAGGGAATGACAAGAGGAGCCCATTTGGAGAAGGAATTAAAGCAGGGGTCCTCAAAGTTTTCAAACAGCGGGCCAGTCCCCCCCCCAGACACCACTGGGGGCCAGACCACAGCCCCCCCCCCCAAAAAAAGACCAACATGGCAAAAAGGGGGAGGGAGGGGCAAATGCATCATGGAGGGAGTGGGCGACCTTGCCTCAGTCCTCCCGTTTTAAATTGCCCCACTCAGCTGCAGCTGGTGCCCTGACCATCTGGTCGGCGGGGGGGGGGGAGTGGGGGACCTTGCCGTGTCCCTTCCACTTTGAACTGCCCCACTAGCCAGCATGCCGATCATCTGAACAGTGGGTGGGGGAAGTGGGGGAAGTGGGGGAAGAGACAAAGTCCACTGCTTTGAACTGCCTTAGCAATAGAAGCAACTGCGGAGGCTGGCTTGCTCACGAAGCAGTGGGTAGGTGGGGGGGGATCTGCAATTGGCCCTGGGGGCCAGATTTAGGACTCTGGGAGGCTGCAGTTTGAGGACCCCTGAATTAAAGCCACAAATAGCACCGTGGGAATGTTTTTCTTGACCTTTATTGTACTTCTTTGCATTTCATCTTCCTGGCTCTTAGAGGATTGATGTCTTCTAAACATTAAAGATTACAATTAATTAAATAGAAAAATCTATTTTGTTTTTAAAAAATCAAATATATTTACCTGGTTCATGAATATTTACAGTACAAATTTGCTTCTCAGCAGGAGGTTAGTCCATTATTTTGGCTGCCAGGTGGCTCTCTAAGTGAAAATATTATACTAGGGAAAATTAAAATAAGGTGGTTTCATATATCAATGAGCAAAAGGCTAGGTTTTTTAAAAGGAAGATCTCAGTTGTAGAGAGTGCAATATAGTTCTGAGGAAAGGACAAGCCTATAGATTTCCCCACATTTCTTACTATATGCTAGCAGAAAAAATGGACCTGGTTGCAATTGTGACGAAATGACAAAAAGCAGAAAGCCCTTACTTTTATCTTTCTATTCCATTAGTAGTTTATGTCTGGGGGGGGGTTAGAATGGCCTCAACTCACCATTTAATGGAAAGGTCTCCACTACACTGTTTAGAGCCATAGACCGTGTGTCACGCCTGCTCTAATCTTAATCACCTCTACAGATTTAGGTCTTATACTTAAATGTGGGGGACAGGGTGTGTGTGGAGAGATAAGACAAAGAAGGAGTCATCAGGGCAATGAGTCAAGCATATATGTCAACATTTTGACCAGTGATAGGAACCATGTGGTGCTTCAAATCTAACAGGGTTTTCATCATCCCTCACAATTGACAATGCTGGATAGGGTTTATGGGAAATGTAACCTAACAATATCTGGTCTCTTTCAATTTTATTTTAGATCATGGATGTAGAACTTTAGGTCCTCAGATGTTCTTGGGCTACAAATCCGAGCAATCACAGCTGGCACAGTTGTGGAAACTGAATAGCTCCCCTACACACACACACAAACACACACACACACACACACACACAGAGAGAGAGAGAGAGAGAGAGAGAGAGAGAGAGAGAGAGAGAGAGAGAGAGAGAGAGAGAGAGAGAGAGATCGGTATGAACCTCTTCTGATTCCCCACCCCCCATCAAAATGTGACTGAGAAAGGAAAAAGCATGAGTCTCAAGAAGGCATCCTCTAGTGTTGCAAACATGGGATCAACAAGATATGTTCCAATACTACAACCCTAACATACTTTATAGCCTTTGGACTGTCCCCAGATTACAATGCCTGGGTGACACAGGTAAAGTATGCTCAAGAGAAAGTCTTGTCCATTGTTAAGAAAGTCAGTTACCCACTGCATTTTAATCTGAGACCAATCGATGCACAGGAAAATAATATTGTGAGGTACGAATTATTGAACCTGCCATATTTGTTGAACTAATCTGCAAGTAACTGAGGGCGTTTATACACGACCCCTAAGCTCCGCCGCAAATGGCTGCAAGGTCCGGACCTTAAAAATGTTTACCCACCAGCTCCGGACTTTGCAGACAATTAAGTGCGACCCCGCCCACTTTAGCAAGACCAAACATCAGTTTTCTTGTACCTGCTTTTTGGAGGTGACAAATATTTGATCCAGTGTAAGGATAGTGAGTGCGGGGCTCTCCTGGCTTCCGTTTGTTCTTTTTTTGCGCCCCGCCCCTTTAAGAGATCTGAATGCTGCCCAGAACAAAACGGAGGTAAGAAGGCATTCTTTAGTTTCTTTTTTCTCCGTCCCTCAGGCAGCCAGCAACCAGGAAGTGCCGAGGGGAGTGGGGACAGAGGAATAGCGAGGAACCCCTAAGATCTCTGGTCCGAATTTAAGTGGCCAGCGGATCTTAGGGGTCGTGTAAAAAGGCCCTTAGTCTAGTCGATTAAAAGGATAGGGTTTGTATTCTTCCAAACTGATTTTTAAAAATAGGAGCATAAAGGTAATGGAAAATGGAAAAATAACAACAGAGAAATTCCATTGTTCCAACGCAGTCAAAGCACAGGAACATATGCAAGAGAAGCTTACGCAGATTTGCAAATATTTAATGGCTGGGTAGCTCTGTAGTTTAGGTATTCGGCTGCACCGCCAGAGGTTGGAAATTTGATACCCACTGCAGTTCCTGCAAGTAGAGCCAGTCTGCATGGACTTGGGCAAGCTGCACAGTCCAGGGAAGTGGGGATGAGGGGGAGCAGAAGAAGGGACAGATAAACCATTTCTGAGTATTCTCTGCCTAGAAAACACTGGAAAGGATTGCCATAAGTCAAACTGCCTTGATGGCACATGATGATGACTATTTTATACATAGTTTAGAAGACTTATCTGTAAGTTATTTGCCCTTCTGTATCTTCTGGCATCACAAATAAATGACATGAAAAATAATCACACGTGTCCAGCGTTTAAACACAAAATGCAACACTGATTGCACCCGTCATCTGAAATTGATTTTTTGCATCACCCCCATGGACATAAATGGGCTAAGGCAGATACAACCCCCAAGGACCGGCTTTGAACATACTTCAGATGACACCTTCTTCCCTTGAGCTTGCAAATGCCATATCCTTCTGAGCAATAGAAGAAAGATGTCTTGTGGTGAACTGAATGTTAAAACCAACTGGAGGAAAGTCTGCTAGAGCAGGGCAAGAGCAGAAAGCTACACAGAGAAATGTGTTTTACATCTACAGATTTTTATAGGCCTGTTACATTATCTATGTTCTCTTCTGGCAGCTTTGCAGAGAGAGGCAATTCCTCATCCTTTTCGTTTGTTTGTTGTTCATTGTCGAATCCCTGTTGTCTCATTTGCATTTTAAAAATTACTGTTTGTCTGGCCCTCTGGGCTGGAGAACCTGTGGCCCATCAGATGTTGTTGGATTCCATTCAACCCCCACTGAGTTGGCCAATGCTAAGGGATGACTGGAAGAACATTAACACCCTTTGACTGGATTCTCTAGGCAGTACAGGATCCAGAACAGTCCATGTTCTGAATCATGCTAGGTACATCATTTCAGGCTCTCCATTTCAAAAATTTTCACAACCTTTCCCCTGGCAGGGACACAGACTAGATGGTAGATGATGGTATGGTGAGACTAGAAAGCTTGGAAGTTGTCCAGGCACGATCTAATACCACAATCCAACCTCATAAGAATAGTAGGTGTTCAGACTGGGCAGAAGCCTCTTATGTTGGCAGAATCATCCTTCTGCCAGTCCGATCTTCTTGTGCTGCCTGATCTGAGAAGCTGGGTTATGCCAGTTCAAAATCTCCTCCAGCCAAGGGATATGGCCACTATGCCAGCACAAAGTTAGCTCAAAGTGCAGAGAGGCCTACGTAATCTCTAACCTCCCTAGCCTGGGAAGGACTTGGATTCAACATACCGTAATTTCAGCTCATTTAGTGTCAGCTCAGCAGGGTCTCAGCCATCTTGGCTAGCTGTGTTTGAACTCGAGGTCACAGTGACAAGAAGAAACTTTGTCCATAAAATACCGTGCAGTATTACCAGAATCTGCCATGATGTACCACCAAGTCCCCTTCTCATCTTAAACTGTTTTTAAAGTAAATGATGCCTAAGCACTCAGAAATAACTCCATTAGATTTACAGTATGTGACTGCATAAGGGGTTAGAAAGCATGGCCCACAATATGGGCATGAACGCTTGTGCCACTCAGATTTGTTTTGAAACTTCAGCATCACTTTTGGTTGTGGTGTCTGCTGCTACATTACTCTGAACTCTCGGGGTGGGGTGGGAGGATGCCAAGCTTGATTGGCTCTCTCAGCAGGGACAGGATGCTCAAGAGAAAGCTCTCAATCCATCTATATAAACCTATCTGTGTCTTGAAGATGCATTCCAGCAAAATCAGTAAATCTATGGAAATAAGACAGTCAACACAGAAAATACAGCTTCCATACTGAAGCAAACAATTGATCTCCACAAAAAATGTTCAGGGGTTGGGGGGGATACTGATAAATTTAGCCACTGTTGAGTGGCTTTGGTTATTTGCTAAATTAGCTCCTAGTTAATTTTTATAGACAGTGCAAATACCTCCCTAAACACAGTTAGGTTACCTGCTTATACACTAGATCCTGCTGGTTGTTCCAGATAGCTGCTTATCTTGAGTAACACCAGAAAGAACTTTCTGCACATAGGAATCTCCAAGCCACTTGTGGATAAAAATTGAGTTTCCCCAGCACCAATAATAGTGTGCATGACGGACATGCTCTGTGCATTTCATATTCTTTAATCTATGTGCAAATTGAGTGTAGATCTTTAGAAGGTTTTTAATGGATGCTGGAGCCAAGTTATACCTGACTTGCAGCAATAAGTGTCTGGGGGGGGGGGGGGAATCAATGTTTCAGGCTCTGCAAATATTCATACTTTCTACTCTCCTTACTGTCAGCTCCATAAATGACACCTGGATAATCAACGGTAGCACAGGCCTGAACTTTAAAGCCATGTTATTAATATGTCAGAGCTTTTAATATAAAGCCTGTAGCACATTTATCGCTTGATCTTTTGAAAGTCAAGTCATGTTGCAGATGCAGACATTTGGGTTTCCCTCCACCTCTCAAAGGTTGGTTACCATGGGTACCTTTCAACTGGACTCAAGACCTTGTTTTAGCATACAATCCATGGAAGAACTGTTCCATATGAAATGTAATATTGCGGTTAGTCGTCATAAAAACCTTGAGAACCAGGTAAGGGCCATCTTTAGCATTTCTACTGTGTCTCCCTACTCCATTCTTCAGAGAGAAGCTAAGTGACTGTCAGAGGGAATTGCAAGGGCATAGCCAGAGCTCCAACTCCAAGGGACGTGGCAGATGTGTGCTTTGCTTTCTACCCAATTAAGAAGAAGAATTGATGAGCTTTGGAGGGATTCCCACCCCAAGAAATACAACATAGTACAAAATCAAATCAAATCAAATAAACCACAGGGAAAATGCTTAGGAGATAGCATTTGGGTGGGTTCCTGAGATAACAAGCAAGGTCTAATGAAAATTAAAAATTTCTACTGCTAACAAATTCACACATTAGGAACCTTTTACAAGAAACTAGGCTTGACATAGCCACTAATTTGAAATAAGCACTTCTTCGATTTAACATAAGTTCTTAACAGCTAATTCTTTTATTGGACAACCAATTCTCTTTAAAATACCTTACACTTCATTTATTTTTCTTAGTCTATTTCTTTTGCTTTCGCTTTCTCCACATTTTAGTCTTGTTGTTTCTAAATCAGAGTGTCAGCCCGTCTTGGATGCCCAACTGCCTTCTGTTTTGTACAGCATCTAGTTTTATCTAGGCATGGCACATATAATATAATATTATTAGTGGAACTTTCATATTGGGGGAATCACTGGATTTATCTCAGGACAAATGGACTCCTCTGACAGGTAAGTATGGGTTTTTGCAATTACATATTCCAGGATGGTGCGGGAGGTGGGGAACCTGCCAAGTCTTCTGGGAAGTATATTCTTTGCACCATGGATGCCCACTCCATGTACACAATGCCTGTTTCATATATCCCAGTTTCTTGTGTGGTGTGCCTTTTTTTTGAAACAATTGTTTCCTGCTGTTATGTTTTCTTTGTGTTCATTTACTTCTCTCTGCTTTTCAATGGATTGAGGAGACTTCGGGGTTTCCACTGGCACATGGGCATGTGGTTTGATCCCTCAGTGATTCCATTAACATCTATCATAGTAAAAGACCCTTCATGAGCTAACCACATTTCCCATTCAGAAGAGCTTGAAAAAGAATAAAAGAGGCCAGCAGAACTATTTCTGTGCACTGATCATTAGAAGGCAAAGCGACGTTTCCCTGCAGCTAACTAGGCTCATATTTCATCATTACTTGCATTTAGCAATGGCTCATGAGGGCATGATGATCCATTTCTCACATGAATTCATGCTGAAGCAGCTACAAAAATAATCCACCAACAATGAGACTTTACTAAGGTCCCCCCGCCTTTCTTTCTTTCTTTCTCTGGAGCAGGAGAAAATTATTTGAAACCAAATTTGTAATACAAAAGCAACCCATCTTCAGTCAAAGTCAGGGGATACAGTTTTGGTATCAAGTAGAGTGATTTGCTTCTTCATAATGGATAGATACGCTCCATAAGACCACAAAAAAGGACTAGCAACAGTTTCTTGTTTCTTCACTGCCAGAGCTGGGAAGAGGAATGTTGCCTACAAGTTCTGTTAACAGCTGGATGGCTGGGTGACCATAAAGAAAAGCATGCAAGCTGTTTCCAAATTTGATGTAGGTGCTAGCTAACTAATCTCTCACCGGTTCTGCCTCTGATGTGACATTTAATGCATTTCCCAACCTGAAAGGGTCACCTTGAGCACCCCCAACAGGCTGTTTGACAAATTCAAACTGGTAATAACCTTGCATGAAAATCACGCAAATCACTATTTTTGACCATATATTGTATATACTCGAGTATAAGCCTAGTTTTTCAGCCCTAATTTTGGACTGAAAAAAGGGGTCCTCAGCTTATATGTGGGTCAATACTTTTAACCACTGAGGCAAGTTTGGGTCAGTGGCTAAAAGTCATTTTAAACATTGTGCGCCACTTCTCCTGACCCCCTCATGTTTAAAATGACTTTTAGCCACCAACTCAAGCACTTGCCTTGGTGGTTAAAGTCATTTTAAACATCACACACACACCCAGCTAACAAAGGAGGAGTTACCAGGGCCTGCTGCATTTCCCACCCTAGGCTTATACTTGAGTCAATAAATTTTCCCAGTTTTGGGAGTTTAAATTAGGGGCCCCAGCTTATACGCGGGTCAACTTATACTCGAGTATATATGGTATATAAATTCTCCGACAAACAGGGCCGGCGCTAGGGTTTTTCGAGCCCTAGGCGAGGGGCGGAGGGTGGGGCGGCGGCGGGGGAGGGTCGGGCAGGGGCGGTGGTGGCAGCACGGGGTTCAGGCGGCGGTGGTGGTGGCGGTGGCAGGGGGGTCGGGTGGCGGCGGCGGCAGGGGGAGTCGGGTGGTGGCAGCAGGGGTGGTGGCGGTGGCAGGGGGTCAGGCAGCGGTGGCAGGGGCAGTGGCAGGGGGGTCAGGCAGCGGCAGCGGTGGGCAGCAGTGGGGCGGTGGGGGGCAGCAGGCTGGGCAGTGCCCCCTGTTCATTTTGGCGCCCTAGGCAACTGCCTAGTTCGCCTTAATGGACGCACCGGCCCTGCCGACAAACCATAGCCTCAGAAATTGTAAATATAAGCAATATCATTATATATATATATATATATATATATATATATGTTTTCGTAGATTTTCACGGGTATAGGTATGCATGTTAGGGTGGATTCGGGTTTCTTCCCGTGTAGAAATCTGGTTGTTTTGGCGACGTTTCGACGAGGTCTCACTCGTCATCTTCAGGCTGGTGTTCTGGCTTCTTTCTTCTTGAAGCAAAGCGTGATCTCAGTTGAAGTCCTTCTATAAATACTGCTGGGGGGGGGTTTGCTTGCTCTGTTGCTGATTGTAGGTTCGTTTGTTCTTTTGTGATTTGCTGTGTGGCTGAGGCGATCGTTAAGGGCTTAACTGCTGGTGGGTTAGATGGCTGTTTAGAGACATCATGTGTGGGTGAGGTGCTGGATGTGTGTCTATTAGCCTTTTGTTTCTTAACGACCTTGGTGATGGGTGTTCTGGCAGCATCCTGGGCTTTGGTGGAGTGGGGTCCTGTGTCTTGTGAATTCATTTTGGTCTGGCTGCGTGTCTGTGGTCTCCCAATGTTTTTTTGGCGTGTGTAAGTGTGCTCCATGTGGTGGCTGGAGTGGGGAGTAGCGGTAGATGGTGCAGTCGTGGTTTTGTTATTGGATGGTGGTTTCGTTTCATCTGTGGGAAGGGTCTGGGTTTGTGTTTGGTGTGGATGGAAGGTGGTGGCATCTTGTGTCCTTTTGGACCTGGTGTCAGTCTTTGTGACAGAGGCTCGTCTGTTGACCAGGGCTAGTTTCCAGATGTCAGGCAAGCGGGAGGTGTCATCACGTTTATTCATGTTGTTTGGGTGTTTCTCTATTTCAATGGCTTCCATGATTATTCGACTGTTGAAGTGTTCAGTTTTGGAGATGAGTTTGGTTCTTTTAAAATCAATTTCATGACCTGTTGTTTTTATGTGCTGGAAGAGAGAGGAAGATTTTTCTTCTTTTTTGACTGCGTTCTTGTGTTCTGCGATGCGTGCGCTTATTCTCCTGTTTGTCTGTCCGATGTATGTGGCTGGGCAGACTTTGCATGGTATTTCGTAGACTCCTTGGTTTTCTAGCTCAATCTTGTCTTTGGGGTTTCTTAAAATGTTGGCTATTTTTTGTTCGGTGCAAAAGGCTGTCTTGATATTGTGTTTGTGGAGAATTTTGCTTATTTTGTCTGTGGTGCCTTTGATGTAAAAAACACCATCACCAAACTAATCCAAAAAGAAACACCCCCCAAGAACCAAGAAACAGAAGAGAACAACAGCACTGCCCTCCTCCCTTACATCAAAGGCACCACAGACAAAATAAGCAAAATTCTCCACAAACACAATATCAAGACAGCCTTTTGCACCGAACAAAAAATAGCCAACATTTTAAGAAACCCCAAAGACAAGATTGAGCTAGAAAACCAAGGAGTCTACGAAATACCATGCAAAGTCTGCCCAGCCACATACATCGGACAGACAAACAGGAGAATAAGCGCACGCATCGCAGAACACAAGAACGCAGTCAAAAAAGAAGAAAAATCTTCCTCTCTCTTCCAGCACATAAAAACAACAGGTCATGAAATTGATTTTAAAAGAACCAAACTCATCTCCAAAACTGAACACTTCAACAGTCGAATAATCATGGAAGCCATTGAAATAGAGAAACACCCAAACAACATGAATAAACGTGATGACACCTCCCGCTTGCCTGACATCTGGAAACTAGCCCTGGTCAACAGACGAGCCTCTGTCACAAAGACTGACACCAGGTCCAAAAGGACACAAGATGCCACCACCTTCCATCCACACCAAACACAAACCCAGACCCTTCCCACAGATGAAACGAAACCACCATCCAATAACAAAACCACGACTGCACCATCTACCGCTACTCCCCACTCCAGCCACCACATGGAGCACACTTACACACGCCAAAAAAAAATTGGGAGACCACAGACACGCAGCCAGACCAAAATGAATTCACAAGACACAGGACCCCACTCCACCAAAGCCCAGGATGCTGCCAGAACACCCATCACCAAGGTCGTTAAGAAACAAAAGGCTAATAGACACACATCCAGCACCTCACCCACACATGATGTCTCTAAACAGCCATCTAACCCACCAGCAGTTAAGCCCTTAACGATCGCCTCAGCCACACAGCAAATCACAAAAGAACAAACGAACCTACAATCAGCAACAGAGCAAGCAAACCACACACCCCCAGCAGTATTTATAGAAGGACTTCAACTGAGATCACGCTTTGCTTCAAGAAGAAAGAAGCCAGAACACCAGCCTGAAGATGACGAGTGAGACCTCGTCGAAACGTCGCCAAAACAACCAGATTTCTACACGGGAAGAAACCCGAATCCACCCTAACATGCATCGCAAACCTATATATGGAACACTTTGAAACCAACGCGTTACAGAAGTCCGAACATAAACCCAAACTCTGGCTCAGATATGTTGACGACACCTTTGTTATCTGGCCACACGGGAAAGACAAACTGAACAACTTCCTCACACATCTCAACAGCCTACACCCCAAAATACAATTCACTATGGAAATAGAAGCCAACAACCAACTTCCCTTCCTGGACGTCCTAATCTACAAAAAACCCGACGGCTCCTTAGGACATACCATCTACCAGAAAAAAACACATACAAACCGCTACTTAAATGCACAATCACACCACCACCCTGCACAGATCAACTCCGTAGCAAAAACCCTCATCTCCAGAACCAAACGCCTCGCTGACAAAGACCACCTAAAAACTGAATTACACACTCTCTCGAATGCTTTAATTGCGAACGGATTCCAAAAAAACACCATCACCAAACTAATCCAAAAAGAAACACCCCCCAAGAACCAAGAAACAGAAGAGAACAACGGCACTGCCCTCCTCCCTTACATCAAAGGCACCACAGACAAAATAAGCAAAATTCTCCACAAACACAATATCAAGACAGCCTTTTGCACCGAACAAAAAATAGCCAACATTTTAAGAAACCCCAAAGACAAGATTGAGCTAGAAAACCAAGGAGTCTACAAAATACCATGCAAAGTCTGCCCAGCCACATACATCGGACAGACAAACAGGAGAATAAGCGCACGCATCGCAGAACACAAGAACGCAGTCAAAAAAGAAGAAAAATCTTCCTCTCTCTTCCAGCACATAAAAACAACAGGTCATGAAATTGATTTTAAAAGAACCAAACTCATCTCCAAAACTGAACACTTCAACAGTCGAATAATCATGGAAGCCATTGAAATAGAGAAACACCCAAACAACATGAATAAACGTGATGACACCTCCCGCTTGCCTGACATCTGGAAACTAGCCCTGGTCAACAGACGAGCCTCTGTCACAAAGACTGACACCAGGTCCAAAAGGACACAAGATGCCACCACCTTCCATCCACACCAAACACAAACCCAGACCCTTCCCACAGATGAAACGAAACCACCATACAATAACAAAACCACGACTGCACCATCTACCGCTACTCCCCACTCCAGCCACCACATGGAGCACACTTACACACGCCAAAAAAACATTGGGAGACCACAGACACGCAGCCAGACCAAAATGAATTCACAAGACACAGGACCCCACTCCACCAAAGCCCAGGATGCTGCCAGAACACCCATCACCAAGGTCGTTAAGAAACAAAAGGCTAATAGACACACATCCAGCACCTCACCCACACATGATGTCTCTAAACAGCCATCTAACCCACCAGCAGTTAAGCCCTTAACGATCGCCTCAGCCACACAGCAGATCACAAAAGAACAAACGAACCTACAATCAGCAACAGAGCAAGCAAACCACACCCCCCAGCAGTATTTATAGAAGGACTTCAACTGAGATCACGCTTTGCTTCAAGAAGAAAGAAGCCAGAACACCAGCCTGAAGATGACGAGTGAGACCTCGTCGAAACGTCGCCAAAACAACCAGATTTCTACACGGGAAGAAACCCGAATCCACCCTAACATGCATACCTATACCCGTGAAAATCTACGAAAACAAATATCCGACCTCTACGGGGAGGAAACCTTCCAGCTGACCAGAACCTACGAGAAACTAGAAGTCCGAAGAGCCACCATCTTATGTGACATTGCATTCCTACGCAACTGCCGAGATAAAAATGTGATCCCCACAAGCTTCCAACTGAAATTCCACTCAAAAACCCCATCCAGCGAAAGGATCCTGAAAAGAACAGAACTAGCCCTAATCAGAAACGAACTACACAAGAAAAGATACCTACTAGATCAAACCAACAGAGACCTACTCACTCTCCACCTCAAACTCAGCAACAAAATCCACCCAACACTCTGGAACAAATCCAAGCAACTCACCGCCTGGAGAGCTGAAACAGAGACCTCCCACAAGACAGACATACACACCAACAAACTCCACAAACTGGAAAAACGCCAGAAGCCCAACCCCCCACAGCAGCCCATGAAACAAACAGTTCACAACATATCAGACAGGACACTCACCATCGCAGAGACCAAAGTCCTGTCCAAAGGATTCAACTTTGCAGTCGCCCCCAGACACATCCCCACTGAAAACATCATATGCGGAGTGGAAGCCAGCCTAACCAAAATCAACCCAGATGAAGCCAACAAAATCAGACTCGAAGTCACCAATATCCTCTGCTCCAGCAAACCACCCAGAAGCAATTTACACAAAGAAGAACAAAAAGCCCTCACCAACCTGAGGAAAGACAACAACATAATCATTCTCCCAGCAGACAAAGGCAATGCCACAGTGGTGATGAACACATCTGACTACCAAGCCAAACTATCCAACCTACTACAAGACCCTGCTTACATACCTTTGAACACAGACCCCACCACCTACCTGGAAAAAACCACCAAAGCCAAAATAAAAGCCTCACCCTTAAGTGAAGAAATCAAGCCAAGCATCATCCCCAGAGAAAAATCATCCAGATGCCCCAAGCTCTACGGCCTCCCCAAGATTCACAAAGAAGGAACACCTCTCAGACCCATAGTCAGCTCCATAGGCTCACCCCTACAAAACCTCGCCAAATTTCTTGCGAAACAACTCCAGCCCTATGCAGAATCCATCTCTTCATACGTACAAAACTCGTTCCACTTCATAGAAATTATAAAGAAACAAGACCTACAACCCAATGACCTACTCGTGAGCTTCGATGTTGTTTCGCTCTTCACACAAGTGCCCATTCAAGAAGCCTTGACAGCTATCCACAACAAATACAACCCCCCCAAGCACATCCTAGATCTGACCAACCACTGCCTAACCAACACATACTTCATCCACAATGGACAAAGATACAAACAGATAGAAGGAGCACCCATGGGATCACCCCTCTCACCGGTCATCGCAAACCTATATATGGAACACTTTGAAACCAACGCGTTACAGAAGTCCGAACATAAACCCAAACTCTGGCTCAGATATGTTGACGACACCTTTGTTATCTGGCCACACGGGAAAGACAAACTGAACAACTTCCTCACACATCTCAACAGCCTACACCCCAAAATACAATTCACTATGGAAATAGAAGCCAACAACCAACTTCCCTTCCTGGACGTCCTAATCTACAAAAAACCCGACGGCTCCTTAGGACATACCATCTACCAGAAAAAAACACATACAAACCGCTACTTAAATGCACAATCACACCACCACCCTGCACAGATCAACTCCGTAGCAAAAACCCTCATCTCCAGAACCAAACGCCTCGCTGACAAAGACCACCTAAAAACTGAATTACACACTCTCTCGAATGCTTTAATTGCGAACGGATTCCAAAAAAACACCATCACCAAACTAATCCAAAAAGAAACACCCCCCAAGAACCAAGAAACAGAAGAGAACAACGGCACTGCCCTCCTCCCTTACATCAAAGGCACCACAGACAAAATAAGCAAAATTCTCCACAAACACAATATCAAGACAGCCTTTTGCACCGAACAAAAAATAGCCAACATTTTAAGAAACCCCAAAGACAAGATTGAGCTAGAAAACCAAGGAGTCTACAAAATACCATGCAAAGTCTGCCCAGCCACATACTTCGGACAGACAAACAGGAGAATAAGCGCACGCATCGCAGAACACAAGAACGCAGTCAAAAAAGAAGAAAAATCTTCCTCTCTCTTCCAGCACATAAAAACAACAGGTCATGAAATTGATTTTAAAAGAACCAAACTCATCTCCAAAACTGAACACTTCAACAGTCGAATAATCATGGAAGCCATTGAAATAGAGAAACACCCAAACAACATGAATAAACGTGATGACACCTCCCGCTTGCCTGACATCTGGAAACTAGCCCTGGTCAACAGACGAGCCTCTGTCACAAAGACTGACACCAGGTCCAAAAGGACACAAGATGCCACCACCTTCCATCCACACCAAACACAAACCCAGACCCTTCCCACAGATGAAACGAAACCACCATCCAATAACAAAACCACGACTGCACCATCTACCGCTACTCCCCACTCCAGCCACCACATGGAGCACACTTACACACGCCAAAAAAACATTGGGAGACCACAGACACGCAGCCAGACCAAAATGAATTCACAAGACACAGGACCCCACTCCACCAAAGCCCAGGATGCTGCCAGAACACCCATCACCAAGGTCGTTAAGAAACAAAAGGCTAATAGACACACATCCAGCACCTCACCCACACATGATGTCTCTAAACAGCCATCTAACCCACCAGCAGTTAAGCCCTTAACGATCGCCTCAGCCACACAGCAGATCACAAAAGAACAAACGAACCTACAATCAGCAACAGAGCAAGCAAACCACACCCCCCAGCAGTATTTATAGAAGGACTTCAACTGAGATCACGCTTTGCTTTAAGAAGAAAGAAGCCAGAACACCAGCCTGAAGATGACGAGTGAGACCTCGTCGAAACGTCGCCAAAACAACCAGATTTCTACACGGGAAGAAACCCGAATCCACCCTAACATGCATACCTATACCCGTGAAAATCTACGAAAACAAATATATATATATATATATATATATATATATATATATGCATGTTAGGGTGGATTCGGGTTTCTTCCCGTGTAGAAATCTGGTTGTTTTGGCGACGTTTCGACGAGGTCTCACTCGTCATCTTCAGGCTGGTGTTCTGGCTTCTTTCTTCTTGAAGCAAAGCGTGATCTCAGTTGAAGTCCTTCTATAAATACTGCTGGGGGGGTGTGGTTTGCTTGCTCTGTTGCTGATTGTAGGTTCGTTTGTTCTTTTGTGATTTGGTGTGTGGCTGAGGCGATCGTTAAGGGCTTAACTGCTGGTGGGTTAGATGGCTGTTTAGAGACATCCTGTGTGGGTGAGGTGGTGGATGTGTGTCTATTAGCCTTTTGTTTCTTAACGACCTTGGTGATGGGTGTTCTGGCAGCATCCTGGGCTTTGGTGGAGTGGGGTCTTGTGTCTTGTGAATTCATTTTGGTCTGGCTGCGTGTCTGTGGTCTCCCAAAGTTTTTTTGGCGTGTGTAAGTGTGCTCCATGTGGTGGCTGGAGTGGGGAGTAGCGGTAGATGGTGCAGTCGTGGTTTTGTTATTGGATGGTGGTTTCGTTTCATCTGTGGGAAGGGTCTGGGTTTGTGTTTGGTGTGGATGGAAGGTGGTGGCATCTTGTGTCCTTTTGGACCTGGTGTCAGTCTTTGTGACAGAGGCTCGTCTGTTGACCAGGGCTAGTTTCCAGATGTCAGGCAAGCGGGAGGTGTCATCACGTTTATTCATGTTGTTTGGGTGTTTCTCTATTTCAATGGCTTCCATGATTATTCGACTGTTGAAGTGTTCAGTTTTGGAGATGAGTTTGGTTCTTTTAAAATCAATTTCATGACCTGTTGTTTTTATGTGCTGGAAGAGAGAGGAAGATTTTTCTTCTTTTTTGACTGCGTTCTTGTGTTCTGCGATGCGTGCGCTTATTCTCCTGTTTGTCTGTCCGATGTATGTGGCTGGGCAGACTTTGCATGGTATTTCGTAGACTCCTTGGTTTTCTAGCTCAATCTTGTCTTTGGGGTTTCTTAAAATGTTGGCTATTTTTTGTTCGGTGCAAAAGGCTGTCTTGATATTGTGTTTGTGGAGAATTTTGCTTATTTTGTCTGTGGTGCCTTTGATGTAAGGGAGGAGGGCAGTGCCGTTGTTCTCTTCTGTTTCTTGGTTCTTGGGGGGTGTTTCTTTTTGGATTAGTTTGGTGATGGTGTTTTTTTGGAATCCGTTCGCAATTAAAGCATTCGAGAGGGTGTGTAATTCAGTTTTTAGGTGGTCTTTGTCAGCGAGGCGTTTGGTTCTGGAGATGAGGGTTTTTGCTACGGAGTTGATCTGTGCAGGGTGGTGGTGTGATTGAGCATTTAAGTAGCGGTTTGTATGTGTTTTTTTCTGGTAGATGGTATGTCCTAAGGAGCCGTCGGGTTTTTTGTAGATTAGGACGTCCAGGAAGGGAAGTTGGTTGTTGGCTTCTATTTCCATAGTGAATTGTATTTTGGGGTGTAGGCTGTTGAGATGTGTGAGGAAGTTGTTCAGTTTGTCTTTCCCGTGTGGCCAGATAACAAAGGTGTCGTCAACATATCTGAGCCAGAGTTTGGGTTTATGTTCGGACTTCTGTAACGCGTTGGTTTCAAAGTGTTCCATATATAGGTTTGCGATGACCGGTGAGAGGGGTGATCCCATGGGTGCTCCTTCTATCTGTTTGTATCTTTGTCCATTGTGGATGAAGTATGTGTTGGTTAGGCAGTGGTTGGTCAGATCTAGGATGTGCTTGGGGGGGTTGTATTTGTTGTGGATAGCTGTCAAGGCTTCTTGAATGGGCACTTGTGTGAAGAGCGAAACAACATCGAAGCTCACGAGTAGGTCATTGGGTTGTAGGTCTTGTTTCTTTATAATTTCTATGAAGTGGAACGAGTTTTGTACGTATGAAGAGATGGATTCTGCATAGGGCTGGAGTTGTTTGGCAAGAAATTTGGCGAGGTTTTGTAGGGGTGAGCCTATGGAGCTGACTATGGGTCTGAGAGGTGTTCCTTCTTTGTGAATCTTGGGGAGGCCGTAGAGCTTGGGGCATCTGGAAGATTTCTCTCTGGGGATGATGCTTGGCTTGATTTCTTCACTTAAGGGTGAGGCTTTTATTTTGGCTTTGGTGGTTTTTTCCAGGTAGGTGGTGGGGTCTGTGTTCAAAGGTATGTAAGCAGGGTCTTGTAGTAGGTTGGATAGTTTGGCTTGGTAGTCAGATGTGTTCATCACCACTGTGGCATTGCCTTTGTCTGCTGGGAGAATGATTATGTTGTTGTCTTTCCTCAGGTTGGTGAGGGCTTTTTGTTCTTCTTTGTGTAAATTGCTTCTGGGTGGTTTGCTGGAGCAGAGGATATTGGTGACTTCGAGTCTGATTTTGTTGGCTTCATCTGGGTTGATTTTGGTTAGGCTGGCTTCCACTCCGCATATGATGTTTTCAGTGGGGATGTGTCTGGGGGCGACTGCAAAGTTGAATCCTTTGGACAGGACTTTGGTCTCTGCGATGGTGAGTGTCCTGTCTGATATGTTGTGAACTGTTTGTTTCATGGGCTGCTGTGGGGGGTTGGGCTTCTGGCGTTTTTCCAGTTTGTGGAGTTTGTTGGTGTGTATGTCTGTCTTGTGGGAGGTCTCTGTTTCAGCTCTCCAGGCGGCGAGTTGCTTGGATTTGTTCCAGAGTGTTGGGTGGATTTTGTTGCTGAGTTTGAGGTGGAGAGTGAGTAGGTCTCTGTTGGTTTGATCTAGTAGGTATCTTTTCTTGTGTAGTTCGTTTCTGATTAGGGCTAGTTCTGTTCTTTTCAGGATCCTTTCGCTGGATGGGGTTTTTGAGTGGAATTTCAGTTGGAAGCTTGTGGGGATCACGTTTTTATCACGTTTCCATCCACACCAAACACAAACCCAGACCCTTCCCACAGATGAAACGAAACCACCATCCAATAACAAAACCACGACTGCACCATCTACCGCTACTCCCCACTCCAGCCACCACATGGAGCACACTTACACACGCCAAAAAAACTTTGGGAGACCACAGACACGCAGCCAGACCAAAATGAATTCACAAGACACAAGACCCCACTCCACCAAAGCCCAGGATGCTGCCAGAACACCCATCACCAAGGTCGTTAAGAAACAAAAGGCTAATAGACACACATCCACCACCTCACCCACACAGGATGTCTCTAAACAGCCATCTAACCCACCAGCAGTTAAGCCCTTAACGATCGCCTCAGCCACACAGCAAATCACAAAAGAACAAACGAACCTACAATCAGCAACAGAGCAAGCAAACCACACCCCCCCAGCAGTATTTATAGAAGGACTTCAACTGAGATCACGCTTTGCTTCAAGAAGAAAGAAGCCAGAACACCAGCCTGAAGATGACGAGTGAGACCTCGTCGAAACGTCGCCAAAACAACCAGATTTCTACACGGGAAGAAACCCGAATCCACCCTAACATGCATACCTATACCCGTGAAAATCTACGAAAACATATATATATATATATATATAAATGTAAAAGAAGGAAAGTGAAGAGATTATGACTTTTATGTTCCACGCATGCTATATGTGAATCTGATATTGTGCAAGTATAAAACACCTACATGATATTGCTTATATTTACAATTTCTGAGGTTATGGTTTGTCGGAGAATTTACAACTGACTTGACAGTTTAAGTAGGTTTTCAACTATTCCCTTTTCCTTGGGAACTCACACTGTGGTGTCATAAGGACACAAACAGAATCTCAAACTTTTCATTATCACTAAATCTTTTCCCCTCAAAATTCTTTCAGTAGAGGCCTTGATAAGTTAACTGGGATTAAATGGTATTAAAAATATGGAAAATATGTTTCCACCCTCTGTGTTGAATCATAGAATAATAGAATAGAGACGTTGGGAAAAGCCTATAAAACCATCAAGTCCAACCCCCTGTTACCTGCAGGAAAACAAATCAAAGGATGTGTGTGATGATAATATCTAAAGCTGTGTGTGTGATGACATCTTAAAAGTTTAATAGTGTTCAATTTAGGCACAACAATATTTTTGCTGCCATGGGAATTTTGTGGTGTGTGTGTGTGTGTGTGTGTGTGTGTGTGTGTGTGTGTGTGTGTGTGTGTGTGTGTGTGTGTGTGTGTGTTGCATCATTACAGTCGTGACCAGCTCTATGAACCTGGTGCATGGAACAATATAATGGAAAAGAAGAACCAGAAAATAGCCTAAATGAGAGGCAGATGGGGAAGTCTGGAGTAGCAACATTCCCATTAGAAACAACACTCCAGGAGATGCTTGCACAAATAGCACTGGCCAACACAGTATACAATCTATAGCAAATAATTAGGCACAGATTTTACCTCTACAAACTGGCACATTGTCTGAAGGAACATATACAGCAGCATTTTGGCGGCATGCACTACTCTACATAATCACAGGAAAACCCTGTGTTGATCCTGATATCAGATGGAGACTGTCATCTGGGGGAGTTAAGGAGGTACAAGCTCCACATTTGGAAGAGCCTTTTGGAGATGTTCCAATTTTCGTCTAGCAGCATATATCAGTGCGAACTTGGCATTAATGTGATTAGGCTGCTCTTGCTCTTTTCTTTTCTCACCACTTAGCCTCTGAATGATTTGCCTTTCATTTGTGCTTGCAGATTTCAAAGAGCAAAGCTCATTTTATAACAGTTTCAGCATTCGCTTATTGGCAATTTGGCAGCTCTTTCAGCTTTTTCATTTATGAGCTGAATAAAAATGTCTCTTTTGTAAATTTGCCAACTTGCCAGCTCACTTTACCTACACACCTAAATAGGTATGCAAGTAAAAGCAACAATGGCTGAAATCCTGTTGTCTTATTATGTAAAAGCCATATAATTCAGTTGTTCCAAGCTGGTAATTAACAAGTTGCCTCTTGGGTCCCCAGGGGTTCACACACTCACTGGCTTGCTGAGTGCAAGAACCCCCAAGGGAGCTCATTAATTCCTCCTTGTACACCAGGATTTCAGCCAATACATAAAATCATAATATGGTCAGCAATATGTTCTATCCTCCATCCCAAAGCTTTGTGATAAATAAAAGCACATTTCATTTATTCTAAGAGATAGAGGAAATGCTGTCTTATAAAACTTATAAAGCTGTACATTACAGATAAATTGTCATTAATAGAGGGTCCTTATGTGTAAAGAACACCTGATTGCCACAGCAAGATCTTTTCAAAATATTTATATACAGTGATGCCTTGAATTATGAATGACTTGAATTACGAAAAAAATTGAATTATGAAGGGAATCCCCGAGCTGTCAAAATCGCCTGGCTGTGACAGCCATGTGACAGCCATGGTGCTTCTTCCTTTGTAATTCAAGTTTTTTGTAATTCATGGTGCTTTTTCCTTCAGTGCACCCGGAAAGCAGGCGGGTGGCAGGGATCCGAAGTCATGGACCCCCCATCCCTGCCTGCTTTTGGAGGTGGCTAAAGCCCTTTCCTGTCTTGGGGAAAGGGCTTTTCCTGACTGCCCTGACCCAGCAGGGGGATTAGTGGGTCAGTGATGGAGTCACTTGTCACCCGCTAACCCCCCTGCTGGGTTGAGGCATTCAAGAGCCAGAAGCCTTGGCTCAGCAAGGTTTTTCAAAAGACCCGCGCTCTCGTGGCATGCAAGGAGGGTGCTGTGGGCATGGATCTTTTGAAAAACCTTGCTGGGTTGAGGCTGCTGGCTCCCAGATGCCCCAACCCAGCAGGGGGCTGAGTGGGCGAGGAGTGACATCACCCACTCAGCCCTCTGCTGGGTCAGGGCAGCCACTGCCCCCTTGCCACCGCCACCCAGCTAAATCACATCATTTCCTATTTTGATACTGAACCAAGTTGTAAGTCAAATCTACTAATAGAGTGATATTATTTATGGGCTTCTTTCGCGTAGTAGTCACAGAGTGGCCTCCAACTTTCTCTTTCCTTATGTAAGTCTTTTTCACTGAGCAGTTCTGATATGTCCATCTCTGACATTTCTAAATATTTCTAAATATTTATCCAACAGTTCTTGATGCTCTGGTGTCTCTCCTACATGGGCTCTGAGTTATCCGTGACAGATCAGGAAAGAGATCTTGGTGTGTTGGTGGACAGCTCCATGAAGGTGTCTCCCCAATGTGTGGCAGCGGTGAAGAAGGCCAATTCCATGCTAGGGATTATCAAAAAGGGGATTGAAAATAAAACAGCCAACATTATAATGCCATTATACAAAACAATAGTAAGGCCGCACCTGGAGTATTGTGTACAATTCTGGTCACCGCATCTCAAGAAAGACATAGTGGAACTGGAAAAGGTGCAGAAGAGAGTGACTAAAATGATTACTGGGCTGGGGCACCTCCCTTATGAGGAAAGGCTAAAACATTTGGGCCTCTTTAGTATGGAAAAAAGGCGCCTGAGGGGGATATGATTGAGACATACAAAATAATGCAGGGCATGAGTAAAGTGGATAGAGGGAAGCTCTTCTCCCTCTCACAAAATACCAGAACTAGGGGACATACACGCAGATTGAGGGCTGGGAGAGTAAGAACAGACAAAAGAATTTTTTTTTCACCCAGCGTGTTGTTAGTCTATGGAACTCCCTGCCACAGGATGTGGTGATGGCATCTGGCCTGGATTCCTTCAAAATGGGATTGGACAGATTCCTGGAGGAAAAGGCCATCACAGGTTACAAACCATGATGGAGATGTGTATTCTCCAGGCTTAAAACCAGGGTACTTCAAGGGCCAGATGCAGGGGAGTGGTATCAGAAGAGAGATATCTAGTCTCATGCGCTCCCAAACGCATCTGGTGGGGCCACTGTGAGATACAGGAAGCTGGACTAGATGGGCCTTTGGCCTGATCCAGCATGGCTCTTCTTATGTTCTTATGTTCTTATGTTCTTATGTTCTTATGTTCTTATGTTCCTCTTGCTATAGTTGTCATATGCATTAATGACTCATGTCCTTAAATTCTGGCAAAATATTAAACAAAAATATTTCGGGTTTGAATGGGATAGTACATTTCATCATTTTGCATACAATTTTCCAGTATCGAGATACCTCATCACATGATAGAAAGTCCCTTCTTTCTTATTTCCAACATCTATCAGACACATTTCCATACATTTTTGCTAATTTTTGTGGTGCCATATACCATCTATTTTATATACATGATCATGTCACAAGATTCACTATTTAGTTGTGGAGGCTATGTCTTCCTGCTACAGGCATTTTTACTTCTAGTCCCTTCAGTGACAGGAGGAATTTTGTCAGACTAAATATTTCAATGACCTGAAAATTCCATTATCTCTAAAAATTTGTTATGATCAGGAAACATGTTTAAAGGTCCCGCTGAGGGCATCTGCCATATTTGTTTATTGCGATAATTTCTGCTTTGTTGGACTTCAATGTTTTTGCTTTTTAACTGCTTTCTTCAAAGAATGTCTATTTTCCATTTTGGCCTCTGTAGGGAAACATGAGGAAGTAGAACACAATTGCACAAGAAGTTTAAATGGAGACACTTGTTAACATACACAGAAAGAAATTAATATATACACAGTTTATGATTATGGCACTGAAAATCAACCATCAGAGCTGTGGCCTTCTAACATTTCCGGGAGCAAAATGTCTCCTACTTCACAAAAACAGCTGTTATGCTAATTTTTACATAAAGTTTGGGAAAATCAGGTAAGTGTTTTCTTACTTTGGATCAGATTGTTCTTGTAAACCTACAAAACAAGTTTAAACATCTGGAATACACCAGGAAGGTGAAATTCACAGCATTTGCATTGGATCAAAACAACTTCTTGTTTCTTACCTTCTCTGACAATGAGCAGACAGGAACCTGATTGTAGGTTGTGAAGAGGTTTGCAGAAGATCAGCACTGGCCTTGATGTCTCGTATTCCAAAAACAGCATATAGAAATTCAAATGAAAACAGGATCTCTGCCATGGTGTCCACCCATGTAAAGATTAGTGTTAGAAGTCATGGTCTGTAGTCAGTGTAATTTTATATAAATATATTCCGTTTATCCTAGGGGCAAGCAACATAAGACACTCAGCTTGCATTTAGAAGCTAGTATCATCCTAGTTCTTCAGTGACTCAGTTCCCTCAATATATCAATCACACTTGCAAATAAGGCTCATGCTTACTTCCCAATGATTGACCATAAAGCAAGACCAGCTAACTGCAAGATGTGCAAATCAGAAGGGCTCTCGTCAGGACAAATAGAATCTTCTTCTGCTTAAGAGACCACTGCCTGTGGCTGAACCTTTCTAGCTAACTGGACATTACTTTCACCTCCAAACAAAGGAATGCTGTCCCCTTAAGCCAGCACAGGCATTACCATCTTAGGCCCTGATCACACTTGGGAAAAGAACTCCATTTATACTGATAGTGTTTTTTTTTAAAGATCATTTATTAATTTCCTGAGCACACAGTCCAAGGCCAACGCAGATTTATTTCCCTTTCCCAAGAGAGTTATTTTAGATTGTACAAATGATGTCCTGATTCATTCCTTATGCTCCTATTGATTTCCATCATCATATAAATTTTATTGCGTGGCTCACAGAGCCATTGCAAAGTGCATCAAGTAAAAACAGTACGATAAAATATCAATAAAATAACAATACAGATAGGTAAAAAGGGGGCTGAGGGTACAGAGACCTAGATATCAATTTGACTATTAGAAGTAGTTAAAACAACTTTCATTTTAATAAGTAAAGAACAGAACCTTGCCATTCGGAACGTAACAAATTTAGCTCTATCACAGAGTAAGATTTTGAGCTTTTCTTCGTCAGATCTACCAGGATATTTTTCTAAGATGAATTTCAAAAGTCTTTCACGATGGATTCCAAATAGTGGGCAATAAAGCACAGCATGTACCAAGTTCTCGACGGATTTATTATCACAAGAGCAGACTCTCGTATGGTATGGGGATTGTGCATAACGGCCCTTTAGATTGGCAAGTGGTAGCATATCAAGACGAGCCCGAGTAAATGCTTTTCTATGTTCAAAGTTCGTCAAATCAGCAAAATAAGATGGGCGATTTAGAGGCTTAGGTGTAATGTTCTTATAAAAAAGGGCTGTTTTTAGAGTGCTGAGCGAACCTATGTCTGTTTGAACACAGAGATCAGATAATCTTTGCTTTAGTAAGTGTTTAGCTGCTGTCAATCCAAGGTGTCTCACATGCTCTTAGGAAGAACCAAGTTTGGCTACTAGATTCAGTACAAAAAATTTCCATGATCCAGAGTTCATCTCCCCATAGGATGATGTTAAAAATTCAGAGCGGGTAATAAACAAGATTTTCAACCAATAATTAATTATTGATTTGTTAATTAGTGTTGTTATTGACATTAATGCCAATTCTAATCTGACTAGTGCAGAAGGATGGGGGTACTGCCAACAATAAACGGGCAAATTTATTTTGGGTTACTTCAAGGGGGTATAAGTTTCCCATTCCCCATACTTCAGCACCGTACAAAATCTGGGGAAGTAGCTTGGTTTTATAAATTTCGCAGATGGGAGGAATCAGGAGGCCTCCTTTGGTCCTACAGAATCTTAGTAATCCAAACATGGCCTTCTCAAATTTCTCTTTTGCAAAGTCAATCTGTGAAGCCCAGGAGCCTGACTGATAGAACATCACACCTAAGTATTTGAAATGGGTTACCTGTTCCAGTATTCTCCCATCCATCATCCATTTATGAACTTGAGGTCTTCTACTGAAAACCATAATTTTGGTTTTCTCATAGTTGATGTTGAGAGAATTTTCTATACAATAGTTACTAAATTGTTTCAGGAGCCTTCTGAGGCCTATTTGTGTGTGGGATATTAGCAGAGTGTCATCTGCATAAAGTAATATTGATATAGCCTTTCCACCTACTCTGACAGGGAAGAATTGTAAACCTGTTAACCTAACCACCATATCATTAACATATAGATTGAAAAGCAAAGGAGCAAGAACACAGCCTTGGCGAACACCTTTAGATGTTTTAACAGTGTTGGATAATTGGCCAGAGATGCCGACTCTAATTTTAAGGGAAGAGTCAGTGTGCAGATCTTTAATTCTTTCCAACAATCTGGGGTCTATTTTAAGTTTTGTAAGTTTTTCCCACATGCGACCTCTTGGAATGGAGTCAAAGGCAGCTTTAAGATCGATAAATGCTACATATAGCTGCTTTGAAGGTCTAATAGAATATTTATTGATTAGATTTGATTTCTTCCCCCTTCTTTTTTTGCAAAATATTGTGCTCTTTTGCAAAGGGGTTGAGTTTCTGGGTGCTGTGGCCATTTGATGGCTACTCCACTTGTACCCTTTAAAAAAACTTTCTCTGTGACAAAAATATCAACAGATTGACACACTTGTGACACCTTCTGAGCAATGATCTATCTAGACTAGTAGATCCTAACTGTAAATAACTTTTCATTTTCCCCAAGGATTTTTTCCAGCCTTAGATGGAGACCATGAGGCCTGAACCCTTGCCTAAATAATTTTCTGTGGGCAGGATATGTTTACATAAAACATGTAAGCAGTTTCCCCCATACCCAAAGTACAGTGAATTTCAAGCAAAATCTGTGCCACATCAACACAGCACTGAATGTTTAAGGAGCAAGGAAACCCTTTTACTTTTTATAGTATAGTATCTCACATGTGCCATTTTAGTAAGTGGCCATATGTCCTGGATCTACTGTTATCTTTAGCTGAATGTAAGGGAAAAATAAACCTTCATCTTTCTCAAGACTAAGGAAATGTTTATACAGCAGCAGATTCCTTTTTAAAAATCAAACTATCAAAGCAAGAGTGTACATAATGCAAATAACATTATTTGTGGTATGTTTTATTTGTCTTTTGGGGAACTAAAGGGAGATAATTTCCCTTTACTTGGGAGAGAAAGGAATCAGAAGTCTTACACACTATGGTTGCTTGCACATTCACACACTGACCTGCACAACACAGGGTGTGCACATGAGAATCCTCACAAAGGAGGCACGTTTTCAGCAGCCACTGATATTTTAATTGGGGGTGTAATGTTTTGAGTCAGCATAGGAAATCCTCATTTTAAGTCAGAAGAAAAGGATATGAAAGAGAGAAGCTGGCTCATTTGAAAACTCACTTACACATTACATTAAAAAGAGTAGAAATCATCCAGTGCAGTGCATCCTTGACTGAACAGCATAAATGATCTCATTATGCACAGACAGAACTGTGCATACCAGAGCTATGGATTTAGGAAGATAGCAAAGGCACACTTGTTTTTGTTTTCCTTCTAGATGCCATGAGCCAGCTTTTGATCTTGGGTACAATCGTTTTGCACCAGCCTCATATTGTGTAGATATCTGTAGAGTTCTGCCAGATTTGTGGCAGTAGAGTTAACCCAGTTGCAAAATAATTAATTACTTATTCCCCTGCCTTGTTTTCAGAAATGTCACACAGATAAGTAATGCCTTTCTTTTACTATTTGACCGATATATAATTGAGGATATTATTTATTTCCACATCTTTGTCTCATGCAGGGAGACACAAAACGGTGAGGAGATTCTTGAATCATTACTTGCCTTGCAATATTGTTTACCCTTCCCATGTGTACTTGAATCTATACCAAAACTGGGCACCTGGGGCTTTCTAGATATTTTTGGGTTAACTTCTCATAATCCTCCATAAAATGGGAAGAGTACTGGAAGCTGTAGAACATCTGCAGACAGTTGCGAATGGCACACTCCATTCTACAAACAGCACCACGTTCAGGGACAGAACATCTGGCTTATCCCAGGTATTCTTCACCAGTGCCCAGTTTCAAGGTATTCTACTTTGTGCAGAGAAACTAAGACGTGAAAAATCATAAAATTGCTTTTTAAAACATCCCGGTTATTAAAACCAGTCAGTGAACTGTATTTCTAAACAAAGGACCAGTCCTATAATTAAAGCAGGGTGACTCAACCAAATCAAGCAGCAGAGGCTGAGGGCAGCAATGGCAGTTTCCTGGCTGCTCCTTCTAAGTCTTTTTTGCTCTTCTGTTGGTCATGCCACTCAGTACTCTAAACCTGCCTGCTGCCGTCAAGTCTCACAGAGGACACTATTCCATTTCTAGTATTTAGCTGGCAGTTCAGTTCACTTATCTATGGGCGTTTATACATGACCCCTAAACTCCGGGGCAAATGGCTCCCAGCTCCGGAGCTTTAAAATGTTTCCCTACCAGCTTCGGAGTTTTCAGGAAATTAAGTGCAGCCACGCCCACTTTAGCGCATCCCAGCGCACCTTTCAAGTACCTGCTCTTCCGTCGTGAAAATTGCTTGATGCGGTGCAACGATAGTGAATGCGGGGCTCTCCTCGCTTCTGTTTGTTGTTTTTTTGGCTCCCGCCCCTTTAAGAGCTACTTTACAGAGAGTGGAATGTTGCCGGCAAGAGCGAGAGGCAAACGGAGGTGAGCCACGATCTTTTCTTCCTTTTTTTTCTCCCTCCCCTCACGCAGCCAGCAGCCAGGGTGGGGACACAGGAAGAGCGACAAGCCCCTAAGATCTCTGGTCCGAATTTAAGTGGCCAGCGGATCTTAGGGGTCATGTAAAAGCACCCTATGTGGAGTGGAAGTGGGAACATCACCTTGTCTTTCTCCTCAGACAGTGAAATGCTTTGGCTTGCGCTGCCCTGCCCTGAGGCTTTAAGAAAACTGACACTGTAGTCAAAAATATTTTTCAGAAAATAATTGATTGAACAGGATCATTGGGAATTAGCCCTTTCAACTATGACTTATGTATTTTTCACCCTATAAGACACACCGGACCATAAGATACACCTAGTTTTTAGAGAAAAACAAGAAAAAATGTTTAGCCTAAAGGTTTTATGGGGGAAGGGGAGGCTTGCAAACGAGGTAAGTGGAGCTGTGGGATCCAAGCTGCAAAAAGGGAGGCTTGCAAGTGGGTTAATTGGGGCTGTGGGATCCAAGCTGCAAAAGGGGAGGATTGCAGACCAGGTAATTGGAGGTTGGAGCTGTTGAATCCAGGCTTCAGAAGGGGAGGGCAGAGGCTCCGTGGAGACCTTTTTCTAAACAAGGTGATTTTTGACTGGGGAATCTTGGCTACAGAAGGGGAGGGGTGGGGAGAGGCTCTCTGGAGGAAGCCTCTTTGCAAACTGGGTGATTGGAACCGCAGAATCCTGGCTGCAGCTGGAAATGGGAGAGGCTTTGTGCAGATAGCTTATCTCTAAATGATAATCTGTGATATATATGTAGGAGGGACTGGTGTATTCGCTCTATAAGATGCACAGACAGTTCCCCTTACTCCTGAGGGTGGGAAAAGTGCTACTTATAAGGCAAAAAATACGGAAAATCACCTTTACTTGAGTCTCCCAAAGTGCTGTTGAAATAATTATTATTCCCGTTTTTTAAAAATTATTATTCCCGTTTTTTAAAAGGATAGATCCTCAGTGGCATGTCTGTAGCCATTCTCTAAGCCCACAGAAAGGCAAGACTTGAATAAAATTTAATCATGTAATATTTATTTATATTTTGTTGAAGGGCAGAAATGCTGTCTTTGAACCAAAGACAAAAAGAATTCTGACCTTTGAAGTATCTTAGTGTTTGTGCAGCTTCTCATGTGGTTGAAACAAAGGCAGTGTTACATTAAAAAGACATATCTGGTTTGGAGTAATTGATAATGACATGCACTTAGTCATGTGAAGGAAATTGAGAAGGGCAGTCAAGAATGGTTAATGTTAATATCATATGTTTTATTAATAGTTTGACATGTCACATATTTGTTAACATATGGTGAAGATTAAGTGGCTCTTAGAATCTTCTTGTCCTGGGGTAATAATCCAACGACAAGTATTATTTAAATTTAGATATGATTGGAAAGAGGAATTCCTGTACTTTGTTATTAGATAGATAAAATAAGAATCGTTTGTAGAACTTTCCCTATAGCTATATCAGAAATGGGGTAGATTTTGGAGGTACAGTACTGTAAAATTAGGTCAAAACCAGAATTGGCTGGCGGGAAGGGGTCATGGAGTGTCCCAGACTCAGCCAGCCACCTATGCCTGCCATGCCATTTAACAGTAGGTTGATCTCCCCAGACGAAAGGTGGACATGCCATAAATTTGAAGCCAACAATCCTGCTAGAGTCACCAATAGAAGTGAAGGATGAGAAAACATAGTGAAAGGCTAGCCCTGGGTGTCCAAAAAGGTGAGGAATCCTTCGGAAGCAGTGAAGCTCAAAGAGAACTACAGGGGCCAGGATCAAGAAGGGAGGTATAAAAAAAGATGGAGAAAGAAGTGGAGATGACAGGTGTCAATGGACAATTGACTTTTCTTGTGGAAAACAGAGTGGAAATATTTGCAGTATAGCTCTTTAGCCTTTTTAGTTAATTCATTAGCACTTACTATTCGATCGGTATTAGTGGAAGGACTAGTTGATCAATAAAATTGTGTCTCTTTCAAATATTCAGGATAGAACCCACACATGCAATGAAGCTGATTTACAGTGTTAAGATATTAAATAATGCACATTGTTGAATTTGGCCACCCTGCCGAGCCCCAGACAATCAGTCCAGACGGCCTTACTACCCCACTATTAGCTAACTTGTTTTTCTTTCCACATGTTGGTTTTCTCCTCCTTCTGAGTGAGGAATGTGAGGCGCATATATTAGAGACTCAACAAAAAGAAAAGCAATTGCCTCTGATCAGTGTTTGATTTTCTGTATCTCTTTGAGAAGACCCTTTAGCTCTAGGTGGGAAGAAGAAGAAAAGATTTCGTGATTAGGCTCGACTTCTATTATTTATCAAAGCAGTTCTCTCCCTTTAGCAAACACAAATCCCCTCCTGCCTGGGATGGATTCCCTCTCTGCCTCAACAAACTTTAAGATTCCTTTTAACTTATTTTTCTAGCATCAGGTAGACAGATGCGAACGAGGCTGACTGGAAAGTACTGGTGGTTTAGAGCACCAACTTCAGTTGAGCTATGCTGCTGAAGCATTGCAACACCATGGGGAAAAAAGTCATACTGCAGGACATATAAAGCAATATTAACCACCCTGACATGTGAACTATACACAGCTTCCCTCTGGTTGCCATCCTTTTTGACAACACATTAGTGAAATGATATACCGAACTGGCCTTCCTCTGTAACTATTCCCAATTTTGAAACTTCATTCTTAGGGAGGCTGGGAAGGCCTTTTCTCTGTTGTTTTCCTTGGTGGAGGGCCAAGTTCTCCCTTCCCCAGAACACCCTAAGAAAATCACCCTCCTCTCACATTGCCACTAAACTTGGGCTACTCATATTCGTATCCTTATGATCACTGTTGCACCAATTGTGGTGACAGCCCAACCGGTTCTTTCCTGCCTCCATGCATAGCCAACCACTCATCAGCAGAGGAGGGAGACTCTATGTCCCACAACTGCAGCGAAATGGCCTTCTGCATAGGGAGGCAGGGAAGAATTGCTCTCTTACTGGATTCGGTTTTACATGTCCTTTATATGCTTTATGATATGGATTTATTGTATTTGTTTTCTTGTGCATACTATGTTGTGAACCACTCAGAGTTCCCTTGGAAAGTCGGGCAGTCTATAAATAAATAAATAAATAAATAAATAAATAAATAAATAAATAAATAAATAAATAAAAGATGCATCTGGGCTGCTGCCACAGTTGGTGCAGTAACAATTTCAACAGCTGCACATGCCACTTGGCAACCAATAAGTGGGAGGTCTGGTTTTGGGGGAGGTTACTGTGCTACTGAGGCATCTGTTCTGCTGATATTCATATTGTTAACCTAAAGATATAAATACGAATAATCCAAGTACCATTGCCCCCAATCTGTTATTCCATTTGTTTTTCTATTCTTTCTCTTCTTCCGTCTGTCATTGCTGCCAACATTCTTACACCCATCACCCCTTTTCATCAACATTACCCCCTTTTCTACCTCCTTGTATCCTTCTCCATCCATTTGCTTCTTCTCCCCATTGCTTCTTCCTCTCTTATCACCAACCCTTCCTCACTTTTTAGGACCCTAAAGTGTGTGTGTGTGTGTGTGTGTGTGTGTGTGTGTGTGTGTGTAGGCACACCAGGGGTACTTGGCCTGAGCCTCACCTCAAGCAGGCCTCACTTCTGCCAGCTATGTAACTGCCATACATTCTATCATTATTTCCATTAAAATACAGTTTAGCCCTCTGTCTAAACCAGGCCTGCTCAACACGTTGATCATGGGTGACTGGTAGCCTGCAGGGCCATTTTAAGTAGCCCACAAGGTCTCTGCTGGCATCCCAATGCGCCGTCAGCAGCAGCATGTTTTTTGGGGGGGGGATGACATTAGACTTAATCCTACCTGAAAGTGCAGAAGTTAAGCTGAGCAAACTTTCTGTATGCTAGTTTTTGAGGTAAAATAATAATAATGGGTGGGTGGAGAAAAAACACAGGAAAGGAAAATAATCTTATATAAAACTTGTATTCTAGGAACTATCCTTTATTATATAAATATCAGAGAGGAAAACTACCCAGACACAAAAGGTTGACAGAAATTTTATACAAGAATATTTTGTGTAGAAAGAAAAGCTGGGCTGGCAACTTATTAATTTGAGAAGAAAAATATTCAGCATTAAGAGGCAGATGAAATGCTGGGTCTTAGCACATCATAAGACTCTTGGTATCCTTGCGGTGCTTAGAAAAGGCTGCTGCTTAAAGATGCCATTCAATAACTGAGAAAAATAACTCCACTCATCCAGGAAGCAGAGAAGAGTACTTTTTAAACATATCAGTAAAGAGATAATATGGGATGTTGAAGTATAATAGGATTATTTATTAAAGCAACAGTGCAATTACAATTTTAGCACTGCCATCAACACAGCTTTTCTGAAGCTGAGTCTTGCCTTATAGATTGGTTCAAAAGTTTAACAACAACCCCAGAGGCTGTCTTTGGACAGCAAACAGAAAATGTAATGTTGTTAGTACCATTTAACTTTCTAAGACCAACAGTGAGCCAACATGTTTACACTGGATGCTAAGAGGAATGTTAGGATTCCCTCAGAGATACTTGCTTCAACAATTAGACTTTAAAGACCACATTTTCTTATAAAACAAAAGCTAAATGTTGGTAAAGAAAATTCAGTAATACGCCAAAGTGACATATCTCACTATCAGAGAGCATGTGTGCAAAAATCATGGTAAACACATCACCCAGTTTGACTTGCGTTATGTTAAGGCAGTAAATGTGTGTCTGTGCTGACAAACTTCAAACTACAAGTGGGTGCTTGCAACAGTGAAGGTTCTTTGCATTAGACATTTGGGTACAAAAAAAGTGATTAATTACGGAGAACTATGTGGAAAGCCCTTAGTCATAATGATGGATAATTCGTACCACCAGGAACTGAACAGGGAAGTGTCTCTCTGGAGTCTGGACCTCTCAGGAGCTTCTGCTGGTAACTCATTCTTCTGGAGCACCATGCAGAAGTATGGCTTGGGCAGTGTGTGTGTGTGTGTGTGTGTGTGTGTGTGTGTGTGTGTGTGTGTGTGTGTGTGTGTGTGAGAGAGAGAGAGAGAGAGAGAGAGAGAGAGAGAGAGAGAGAGATGTGGTTGAAATTCAGCTCCCCAATGCCAAAGCCAGCATTGCCTACAGTCAAGGACTCTGACTTGTAGTCAACAACACCCAGGGATCCATATTACGGTCTCGTTATGCCCTGCAGTGTTATGTCTTGTCACATACATATTGAGTAGGTGACATTCTGGGTTTGAGAGTTGATTGAACCAACATGCTAATAACACCCAACTCTTCCCCCCCCCTTCTCCTCATCTTATTCCAGACCTCGAACTATTGCCAGGGGACTGAAATGCCTGCTGAAGTGAAATCCAAACAGTAAGGGGAAGCCAGGAAATGAAATGTAACTTGAATGGCATGGGATAGCATTCCTTTTGAAAGTGTAGGCTTAGGCTTCCCTAAGGCCCAGCCTTGATCCTGGGTGCTCCGGGATCAGAGCCAGCTGGGTTCTATAGCAGTATTTGTTATTGACACCAACAGAATGAGTTACCACTTTTTTGTGAGTGGAGGTGCTTGCCAACGCATGACAGATGAACAGGCATAACAGACATGAACTCATGTCCATTAACAGGAGGGTTTGCTTCACATACACACATGAAATCATGTTGCCTAGTGTAGTAAGTGTTAAGAAGTGGCTGGGTTTTAAATGCTTCAAAGATTAGCAGAGTTATGCAGTGGCGTGGAAAGATAATTGCTAAGCGCAGATCTGATGCTGGGAAACAGAAGTAAACTTTAGCATAAAAGCTTGTATTATGAAAACATACAGAAATACATAATGAGATAAAACACTCAGCATAAATATTACAGAATAGTGGGGAAACTACTGGAGTAGGGAGATTGTAAACAATGGAACTTATGAAGGAGTTGCACTCAGGAAAGGATGGCAGAAATTTACCAACAAGCTCTACCATCCTGCTCATTCAGTAATCATCAGTCTGAAGGGACCACACATGTGACAATAAGTGAACGAAAGTTCCTTCATGGACGAAATAGCCTACATAGTTAAATAAAGTCACATCATGAACTTGGCTCCAAAGGATAAGTTCAGCTCGCCATTGGAAACTGCCTTTGCAACCAGAGGTGCTGCAGCTGCACACATATTGCCAGCAGAAACCAAGTTAGCTTTTTTATTAAAGAACAAGTGGCTCTTGAATATGTGTAGAATACTTTCATTTCACCGGTAATCAGTCATGTACAGCAACCATGAGCCTGAGACTGGGGCCAGAGGGTTCAAGTAATAAATTCTTTCCAGACTGACAATATTGCCTCTGGTCAGCTTCCTGTAAAATATGGGGCATAATGCAGTGGGTCAATTTTGCAAAACAGGAAAAGGCTCACAATTTGTTATCTTTAGAGTTTTAACTTTGTTGCTGTTATTTAGCAGAACTATTGAAGGGAACCGTGGGCTTTCCAGGCAGTCAAGGAACCCTGCCAGGTTATTCATGAACTAGAAAGTACATATCAGCATGAATTCATTTATTGCATAAGACTAGGGGAAGGACCTGCCTGTCTCCATATTTTGACAGACAGATCCCAGATACAGATAGACAGCATCAGGAAAAATCCACTTCTGCAGGTAGAAATGGCAGACATTTCAGTCCATCAATCTATATATAAAGAAGTCATTTGAATGCAAGCTGAACTTTACCTCCTATTGAACTGACTTTGGTGGAAATGAAGTATATGGGAGGAGAGATACACTATGTAAAATTCAACACACAATCAATTCTATGCTATCTGTTTATTAGCAAATATGTTAGCTTGGAGAGGTGCCCATGCTAACATCTCTGATTTTAACCCAAACTAATTATTTTGTACCTAAAATGATAGGAACTGCTCTTTTTCCAGGACTTTAGCCTGTTGATTTGTGCCTCTTCACATCTCAGTACAAAAAAAGCCTATAGAGGAACTCCTCTACCTTAAAAAAAAAACCCTTCCTAATAATATAACGATTTTCCAGATTCACAACCAGCTCTGTCTCGTGTACATCTCGGTCTGGTGGCTACGTTTTGTGAACTTATATAAAGCATCATTCCTGCTACTGAGTTTCAGATCCAACTGCAATCAATACCATGCTCTCCATAAAATTAAGGTCAGCCATGCGCTTCCCCGCCCCGAGGGACTGCACTAGCTACTATTTGCCTTCCGTTTTCCTACAGGCCATCTTCCATATCATGAGCATGCAAAGGAAAGAATCGCCATGGGTAACCACCCTGGTCAACTTGTGTGAAAAACTCCCCATCAGTAAGAAGGGAAAGTAGCTGTTCTTGTTTATCTGGAAATTCTCTCGCAAGCACAGAAGAGTGGGGGAAGGTGGAATCGTGGCTCACATGGAGCTTGGATAAAGAAACAGGAGGCAAACATGCTGCATTGTTTCATTTAATTTTTGGATCATTATCTAGGTGTCTTTCTTAGAGATTTAAACAAATCCGCCCTTTTCAGGCCGATAAAGTTTGCAGGAAACAGGTTTCCCCCTCAAATGATTATTTTAGTCTTGGAAGTTTATTTCTTACAAATACCTTGTTTTCATCTGTTTCTGAATATACAAATAGACCTGTCTTCCTGTTTTCTTCTTAAGCTCTGTGGGCGCCAGTATTCATGAAAGCAAAATCAAGAAGAATTGCAGTGCTTGTGGCATGCAAGCACACACGGAAGGGAAGGCAATATTGAGATCTAGAGTAAACAGGTGTCAGAAGTGAGGATGCTACAAAGCATGTTATAAAAAAAAAAGACCAGGCTAGACATAAAAGAAAATTTTGATTTTGCATAGTCTTTTTATTGGTGTGTGAGCAGAATATACTACCAAGCTATCCCAGTGGAGGAACAGTTATGGAAGATTCAGTTGCCCTGACAATTTATTTGAAGGAGGAAAGGTTTTATTTTAAAGCTGGAGATAAGGCATGATGGGCAAGAGGCAGGGAACTAAAGCAGAGAATGGGCTTTAGGAAGGCCTGGGGCATAAGTAAGGCAAGCCCAAGAAAATGGCAAGCCTTCCTTCATTCCTGAGGAATGGTCAAGAGGGTTATGATATAAAATGGCCATCTGCCCAGAAAATGTGGAGAAGAACCAACTAGTGCACCAGCTGCACCTGTTTCCTGAGAGGTCTGATCTGGTCACGATGACACATGCCCTAGTTATATCTCAGCTGGATTACTGTAGCTGCTGATCCATTTCTGGGCACAATTCAAAGTACTGGTTTTAATCTATAAAGCCCTAAATGGCTTGAGTCCAAGCTATCTAAAAGACAGCATCTCTCTCTAAGAGTCTGCCTGAGCTTTAAGATGGTTAGGAAATGCATTTCTCTCTGTCCCACCACCCTCACAGGGACACTTGGTGGGAACACAATAGAGGGTTTTCTTCATCACTACACCCAGACTCTGGAATTCCCTCCTGCTGGCCCCATATTTGCTATTTTTACCACAAGCAAAGACTCTTCTCTTCCGGCAAGCTTTCCATGAGTAACTGGTGGTCTGAGAGGATTTTTTAATGGATTGCCATGCCCTGTTGCTTTTAAATCTGTTTTGTTTTGGTTTTATTAACCATTTTTAATACAATACTTTTAAAATTCTTTTTTAATATTTGTACATTTACTATTTTAAACTTTCAAATACTGTATTAACTCTCAAATATAGCATTAGCCTCCTTGGGTTCTTTTAAGCAGAGGAGGGGCAAAAATATTTTAAATAAATAAATAAGAAACACAGGATCGAACTTCATCTTGGGCAACATGCCTAATTACAGTAGTTACAGATCTTGGGGATGAGAGGCCCCAATTCCAACTGGAAGTATAGTGCAGTCAAGATAGGAGTGGGATATTATACACTAATTTTCATAGCCATGTAGGGCCTGATTTTTCTCTGGTTTGTGGTTGGGGTTGGGGAATGAGAAACCTCAAGCATTTTCAAGTGAACAATACTTGATACCAGATTGCTGTTCCCCAAATATTTTGTTAGAACTATGTTGGCATCTATCACTTAAAAACCAAAACAGAGTATACTACCTGTAGTGACTAAGACTGGGTATAGTGTGTGTGTAAGCAGTTATTAAAGTGGGACTATCTGCGCTGTGTTGCATAGTATGTGTTAGTGGCAGCTCTGTCCATGTTGGTTTTAACACTCCACATCTTTTATTACACTCAAACAAAGCATGTTATGGGATAGTATGTTCCTGACTTAAACCACTTTGGGGGTTATTGTTTAAATAACAAAATTTACAAAAATGAACTGAACTGAATATACACAACAATGCTGTTAAATAGTCACAAATGCATGTGATAAATATATATTAGCTCTTCCATATACAGCCATTGGAGTATTTCTAGTAGTGTGGAGAGCATTTCTGTAGAGCATGTGTTACCTCCAACTTAGCTGCACACAAAATCCTTAATTGGTCTTAGGGCACCTTTATAATGAAAAGTCACCCAGTTAGAACACAGCAGGACATGTTTCTGATTAGAAATCTAACAGAACCAGTGCCTTCCAGCAGATTTCTACCTGGGAATCCAGCCTTGTAACCCTGTTGTTGGAGAAGGAAAGTATTCTAGCACTTAAAGGACAAATATATTTTACTGTATTTGGCTTTCAAGGACAAGCTTCACAAATGCAGGTGTGAAATGGCCTTTCTTAGCCATCAAATTACATGAGCTCTCAGGATGTGCAAATTAAGATACTTAATGAAATGCTTAGTGTAGGCGAATAATTCTGAGGGAGCAAGTATCTGTGTGTAGAACAGAGAGAGACAAAAAGAATACATCTAGAATTTAAATATGCATAAGTTTAATACATTTAGTTAGTGTTTTCTTAAATGATGGGGTTTTTATACAGTAACATTTAATTTTAGAGTATACAAAAAGTGCTTGGCAGTTTACTGCATTTGCATTTACTAGGCTTAGCATTGCCTATTTAGGCCATTTTCTACTTAGTCTTCCAGCTTGGAAATAACAGTTTCCAGATATTTTTAAGAGTGGTTTTAGATTTATTTTGATAGGAATTTTTCAGTTTTATACCATTTACATATTAATCCAAAATTTACCAGTGTCCACCTCTGTCCATCATTGGTATTGAAAAATAACACAAAATTAGGAAGCAAAATAATAAATTACAGAATGTATAATTTTCTAAGCAATGCAGTGAGGAATGGCAATGAATTATTTTTCAAATGCTATAACTGATAACAGAAAAAATATGTTTCCAATTTCTAAAATGTCTACTTTGGTAGGTAGCAGTTGTTCAGTATACTAAGTAAGAGAGTTTTTTTCCCTTTATCTGCTACATGACCATTTTATCCAGAGAGGCCAGGATTTTGTTAGAGTTTTATTTGCAACCTAGAATAGTATTTGTAGTTTGTATGATTACGATTTTATTTATTTTATTGCGCTGGGGTGGCTGTCTAAAGGTAAAGGTAAAGGTTTCCCCCTGCACATGTGTGCTAGTCATTTCCGACTCTAGGGGCGGTGCTCATCTCCGTATTCAAGCCGAAGAGCCAGTGTTGTGCAAGTCCATGGCCACGTGGCCGGCGTGGCTGCAAGGAAACACTGTTTTACTTTCCCACTCTTTATGGCAGTACCTATTTATCTACTTGCATTGACGTGCTTTCGAACTGCTAGGTTGGCAGGAGTTGGGGTTATCAGCGGGAGCTTGCTCCGCTGCATGGCACCCGGGATTCGAACCGCCAAGCTGCCGACTTTGCAGCCAACAGTTTTCGGATATTTTTCTCCTACCTCTGAGTTCAAAGAGCCCTGCCTCTCTTCTGTTTCTTTCCCTCTCTTTAGTCTGTTGACATCAGTTGTTTGCTGTTGATCTGTTCAGTGAATTGTGCAGTAAATAAAGCAGCATGCATGTCTGTATTTTCAACTGACCTTTTTTTTTACCTTTTCTCCTATAAATCAGGTTTATTGAGACTTTAACTGCCAATTACTGAGAAAGCAGTGGACTCTCGGGAGCTATTTTCTTCTGTGGATCTCTGTCCTTCTACTGCATAGCATAAGAATTTTATCAGAAATTAAAAATTCTGCAGCAAAATTTAATCAAGATAGTCTGCATGCAAAAGCCCCAAGCTAGAAGAATGGGAATAGAGTTTCCATGAAAGGATTTAGGCCCCTTCACTTTCATGCTGATTATTACAAGTTTCCGGCATCCCAGCACCTTCTCCTTCATAGTCTTTCAGCCGAACAAAATTGGGAATGTTAGATAACCTGGCATATTTGGGGGCCTTCGTGCCCTTATCTGCTTTAGCCAAATACTCCTGTGTTCCTGCAGCACAACAAAAGTGCTGGACAGTGATGGCCAGCAACACTTGTCGCCGGTGGGGCAGAAGGATGGTGAAGGATTAGGATGGGAAAGGAAGAGCAAAACTGGTTATTCCTGCAGAGCTACCCATGCCCATGTAAGCAGGCAGGCAGGCAGGCACCCAAATCCACACTCATACCTCTTCTACTTCTGGTAAGGAGGTAGGGAGCTACAGGCTCATTAATAGTAGCCTGAAGAGGGGCAGGGTCCCAGTTGTCCAAAAGGATGAGTCACCAGTAGCACTGGGGATTCTGAGTGTTGGAAATGAGTAATTCAAAGTCTACTGATTTTATTGGAGCGTGAAGAATGCATGTAAATATAATGAACAGAAGTTAGATGTCCTTAACTTTGTCTGGTTTGTGCAATTGGGTCATGAAGTCTTAGAAATAAAGGGGCACAAATGAGGAGAATCACAGATGTTTCTTTGGGAAACACCAGCCCTTCACAAGCCAACCCTTCAAATGTGCTGGGAGTAAAACTGCTCTCATCATTTCTAACCAGCAGGGCCAATTAAAGACTTTTTTTGTAACCATTACAATTGTGTAAGAGCCTATACAGTGCAGTGGACTGACCAGTAGACTAGGATTCAGGAGACTTAGTTTCACATCTGCACGCAGTTATGGAAACTCAAGGGGCATATGGCATGTTTGACACAGAAGGCTTTTGATAAAGTCCCTCACCAAAAGCTGCTGAGAAAATTGCACAATAAGGGGATAAGAAGGCAGGTACTCTTATGGACTGAGAATTCGTTGAGATCCAGGCAACAAAGAGTAGGTGTCAATGGGCAATTTTCACAATGGAGAGAGGTGAAAAGTGGTGTGCCCCAGGGATCTGCCTTGGGACTGGTGCTTTTCAATATGTTCGTAAATGACCAGGAGACAGGGATAAGCAGTGAGGTGGCCAAGTTTGCAGATGACACGAAACTTTTTTGTGTAGAGAAGACCAAAGAAGATTGTGAAGAGCTCCAGAAGGATCTCTCCAAACTGGGAGAATGGGCAGCAAAATGGCAAATATTTTTCAATGTAAGAAAATGTAAAGTAATGCATACTGGGGTATATCAAAACTTTATTTATCAGCTCATAATTTCTGAGCTATATGTGATGGATCAGGAAAGAGATCTTGGTGTGCTGGTGGACAGCTCAATGAAAGTGTCAACCCAGTGTGTGGCAGCAGTGGAAAAGGTCAGTTCCATACTAGGGATCATCAAAGGCTGCTATCTCACCTGGGGAAGATTCTGATCTTCTGAAGGTCCAGCTTTTCCTCTTCCGCCTGTCACGTGACTGAAGATGTGGGATAGCAGTTCCCACGTACAAGGGTGTTTTTTTTAAAAAGGCGCAGTTCAGCCCCATGGCCAGCAGGTGGCGATAGGATTTTTTTAAAAGGACCAGCTGGCTGGCGCTAGGGCTTAGGGAAGTTAAAACAATCAGCACCAGATCCACCTTCCTGTCGCTAGGAGGGTGGGAGGAAATTACAAAAAACCAAAACAGCCAGGGCGCTCTGAAAAAAACAGAAGAAAGAAAACCATCTACGGGGTGCCACGACATCTGCCTCTTTAAAACGTGGATTTTTTAAATGAGGCAAAAAAATCCCTACCTCTCTGGTAAGTGTTGGAAACCTCGCTTAAGGGGGCCTTGCTGGGTTTTCTTTTCTCTTTTTTTTTCAAAAAGCCCGTGGCCATGGAGATGGCATTTTTGGACACGGTTTATCTACAAATTTAATCTGCATTTAAAGGGATGTGGGATAGGGGCCAAAAAGGGAATTGAAAATAAAACAGCCAACATTATAATGCCATTGTACAAAACAATAGCAAGGCCCCACCTGGAGTACTGCATACAATTCTGGTCACCGCATCTCAAAAAAGACATAGTGGAACTTGAAAAGGTGCAGAAGAGAGCGACTAAAATGATTACTGGGCTGAGGGACCTCCCTTTTGAGGAAAGGCTACAGCATTTGGGGCTCTTAAGTCAGGAAAAAAGGTGCCTGAGGTGGGATATGATTGTGACGTACAGGATTATGAAGGGCGTGAATAAAGTGGATACAGGGACACTCTTTTCCCTCTCACAAAATACCAGAACTAGGGAACATCTACTCAAATTGAGGGTTGGGAGAGTGAGAACAGACAAAAGGGAAACCAGTATTTTCCCGTGTATAATTGTTAGACTAAAAATTCAGGGTTGTCATACACATGGATGTAAGGTGTTAATGAGATACTAAAATTAAAAGTTTGGCAAACTGTAATATTAGTCCTTGTGGACACATTAAACACCTGGGGAACAGAAAGATACCATATCATTCTCTTGGTAGTGTCATCCAATTGCAGTGTGTGAACAAGCCTTGTCTAAATAAAAATGTTGCTGTTGTTCATGCCCTCACAATTCTCATTTACTCTCTGATTTTCCTCTTTTGAAGGACTCCAAATGGAACTAAGAAGGCAAGAAAGCCTGACAATACTAGTCCCACTGGCTTCTCTGAAATAGCTTTCTTGCTGAAGTGCAAGACAGAATTTCATAGCAGACACTGAATAAGTGGACTGATAAGACTCGGAGCCATGAGAGACTCTTAGTGGAATAGCATTCCATGTACTGTATATGAAATTATCCGCTTCAGAGCAAAGTCAAGAAGGACTGCCTTGGTTAGTAGAAACTGTGCATTTAAAGCAATATACCTGAAAGCTGTTTGATCCATGGAGCAAAGCTTCATTTTTTGATACAGCAAGTAATATCCTTAGGAGGTCTAGGTCAGTGTAACTTTGTTGACTTCTGTGAATAAAGAACCAGCTTTCTGAACAGAAGAAGAGCTGTGCTGGATGAGACTGGCCCAGCAATGTGTAGCCTGCACACTGTAATTAAAAAATTGTAAAACTGCCCAGAGACTACTTAAAGTGGTATGGGGCGGTATATAAGCAGAAGCAGAACACTTTAGTCATACAGAAGCCAGCCGATTGTTTTTAGGAAGACTGCAAGCTGCATATGGCCATAGCAGCACCTTACCTCTTCTGTACTCTGTCAAGTAACCAGATATGATGTTGAGGTGTCTTCATTAACCTAACCTCCATGCATGTATCTCACCTCCCTTAAAATTTATCCATGTCCACAGCCATCACTACTCCATATGGCAGTCATTTCCACCATTTAACTATACATTGGGCCTTTTTACACGACCCCTAAGATCCGCTGGCCACTTAAATTCGGACCAGAGATCTTAGGGGTTCGTCGCTCTTCCTCTGTCCCCACCCCCTCTGCACTTCCTGGTTGCTGGCTGCATGAGGGAGGGGAAAAAAAGAAAGAAAAGAATGCCGGTTTACCTCCGTTTTGTTCCCGGCAGCATTCAGATCTCTTAAAGGGGCGGGGCGCAAAAAAAGAACAAACAGAAGCCAGGAGAGCCCGGCACTCACTATCCTTACACCGGATCAAATATTTGTCACATCCAAAAAGCAGGTACCTGAAAGCTGCGCTGGGACACGCTAAAGTGGGCGGGATCGCACTTAATTTCCTGTTAACTCTGGAGCTGGTGGGTAAACATTTTTAATCTCCGGAGCTGGGAGCCATTTGCCCCGGAGTTTAGGGGTCGTGCATAAACGCCCATTGTCTGCTTTTGTCATCCTGGGGCCAGGACTGGACCAAGATATTTTGATGCCTGAGTCAAGGGCCGTATAGCTAACCCATTCTGTTCTTCAAGTAGAAGCTAACTAGACTTGGAACTTTTGCATGCCAACTATCTAGATTAAATTCTGCTGCAGAATTTTTAATTTCTGATAAAATTCTTTTGCTATGCAGTAGAAGTACAGAGATCCACAGAAGAAAATAGCTCCCGAGAGTCCACTGCATTCTCAGTAATGGGCAGTTAAAGTTTCAATAAACCTGAGGTATTTATAGGAGAAAAGGTAAAAAAAAAGTTCAGTTGAAAATACAGGCATGCATGCTGCTTTCTTTACTGCACTATCCACTGAACAGATCAACAGCAAACAACTGATGTCAACAGACTAAAGAGAGGGAAAGAAACACTTAGCAGAGAGGCAAGACTCTTTGAATTCAGAGGTAGGAGGAAAAAAATAGTGTGTAATAGACAGTCACCCCTGTGCAATAAAATAAATACAGTCTTAGTCACACAAACTACAGATATCATTCTAGGTTGCAAATAAAAGTCTAACAAAATCCTGCTAATGTTATTGTGAGATTCTTCCAAACAAGGGGAGGTCTTTTTGTCCCAGCAGCACTAAGGCTGTACCAACACAAAGTCTTAGCTCAGCTCTTATAATATGGCACATATGCAGGAATATCTATGGCTGATCTGGGTGTGTTAGAGAAGGTCCAATCCAAATTCTTCCACCCCCCTAGGTGTTTCCAACACTCTGATATATTTAGTACTGGGCCAAATGAAGCTAGAAGCCAGAATACTTATTGCCTCTGTCAGTGGATTAAGAGCTTCTCAGACCAAAAGGGCCTCCTCCCTTTAATAAACCAAGACCCTTTTCAACCTAGGTGGATACGAACTCTAAAAAGAAATTTAGAATCTATGGGGCTCTCAATAGATGACCTTTTGGTTCATACTACTATACAGGCCAAAGCGTTTATTAAACAAAGGATTCAAGACATTGAGTGCCAACGAGATATAGCACATTCTCCTTTGTTTAGGGCTCCTATGGAAACCAGATATGTTGTGAGAATGGCAAACTATCTCCCGCAGCTTGGAGAGCCTTCTCATTGGAGAGTCTCTACTTTAGCCCACTATTCAGTTATTCCTTCAATTGTTTTAGGAGGAAGATATAAGGAAATACCCTATGAAGATAGACATTACGCATGCTCCCAAAGGGAGGTGCAATCGATGGTGCATATTTTTTTCAATGTCCTCTTCATCACCCTTATTCACCCATAGATAGCGTAAAAGTAGACACAAATGAGGTGGGTTTGGAAAGACTTAAATGATGAAAACTCTTTTATTACTAAACAAATAGCTAAATTTTGTTTATATTTGATTAAATTCCATATCAAGAAGGTGGGCTAGTTTTTAACTAGAAAATTATCTATTTTTATTGGTTCTGTTTCCTTTTTTTCTTTTTAATATATTTATGTATATTATGATTACATCTACACTGTTTTTGTAACTGTACGATTTTGCAATTGTGTTGGTCTTTTATGACTTTTATGGTTTTATACCACAATAAAAACCTGACTGACTGGCAAGACAAGCAAACATTTATTTTAAATTTTGCCTTGATGAGCAAGCAATGTCTTGCAATCCAAGTAACTGGGGCAGGTCACATGATCACAAGTGAACCAATGGTGGCTCTCTCCTCCCCTATTGTATTGTCAGTTATTATCTGGTACCATCTCAGTTAGCCTCCAAAGCAGAGGGCAAAGAGAAGAATAAATGTCTCCCTTGTGCTAGCCAGGAGCATTTTCAAAGGGAAGTGGCAGATTAAGGATTTGTTTTATTTTTCTTTATATTTTTCTTTAATTTGTTTTCAACATCCTTTCTTATTCTTCAAGCCATTTCTAGTCATGGGGCAGCTAGTCAAGTGTGTATAGGACTACAAATTGGACTTTATTATTATCACATAAAAATTAAAAATACAGAGTAAAATCCAGTTGTTAGTCCCAAGCAGAGCAGATTCTGAATCCATGTACGTAAACCATGGCGTGGACATGGACTTCTAGCCAACTTTTGTGAGTTTTTGGCAATTTGTGTGTACAGTGTGTGGTCTATGGGGCCGCAGAATGAATCATCTGAGTTTCCATTATTTCTTATGGGGAAATTTGCTTTGATATAAGAGTGTTTTGGTTTACAAGCATATTTCTGGAACAAATTATCTTCATAAACCAAGGTATTATTGTATGTAACTGCATTTTTGTGTATGGTTTTGTATTTTTGTATTCATCAGCAGAAAAAGTGACTGGGCCTTCCTCTATCCACAGTGCTATGGTCCTGGCAAGTTTGTCTCACTCTCAGTCTCTCTTGCACATGTACACTCACCTGGACATGCATGTGCATGCACATGCATGCACGCGCGCGCACACACACACACACACACACACAGAGCAAACTGCTTTTTGGCAGCAAGAGCAGCTTGGTTTAACAAGAACAAAAGAACAGCTTCCCTCAATCAAGATTGCAGCATGTAAGCGGGAGAGGAATCACTTTCTTCCTTCCTCCTGCAAACCACACAATCCTGCAGTGGGGATCCCAATGGTTTTTATTGTAAAAGAACTGTCTTATTAAATCCATCACACATTAACCATACAACAGGGATTTTGGTTCTGCCACTGTGATATTACTTGAGCTGGTAAGAGGACTGGTGTGGTGAAATGCAAGAAAAAAAAATCTGCCCCATATCATGTCCTTTGATATTGCAGGGTGTATACCACGTTTGATTTTGAACTACAGTACTTTTATCAGCAACAGCTGTGCAAATAATTATGGTCCAACATCTTCTTTAGAGATGTTCTTAAATATGTCAGTCCAAGGAAATATTTGGCAAGTCCATGTAATCAAGCCATTCAGATCTATTGCAATCGAAGAAAGAACACTTATATCTCTTAAGGCTTCCTGAGTGTTAAGGTCTAGCTAGAAAATAATTTGGTGGTTGAAGGTCCCACTGTGTGCCCCTGTCACCAGCTAGTTGTTGAACATTGATCCTTCAGTCTCTTTTAGCCTCTTTTTGAATACATTAGCTGAAACATTATGGCCAGAAATACCTATTGCAAGAGAGTGATAATTTCTAATACATTGTGGTATAAGAGGATTCTTTTTAAAAACTCACCCAGGGGTGGTGGAGTGTGCTGGAGTTTTGGCTTCCCTTAGCAAAGTTATTAAGAATTCATGAAGTTGGGTTCATGGGGAATGCCTGCTGCATTCATTCGCCAAACAATGAAGGAAAATTGCTGCTGGGGAGATGACCTGCTTTCCAGCTGATGAATGCTCTCTCTATAAGACCGCTGCATCCCCCCCCACTGAAATTCTGACGTGATTCACGAATTCTGGACAGATAACTGACAACACCATCTTATGAGTGCTTTGGGGAAAGTACCTTGCATGTGTTTTGAATGCCAATGCTTTGGCTTGGAGCAAAAACAACGCAGAAGTTGTATGGAGGACACAGACAAAGATGGAATGATGCCTGCAGGAGAGGCATTTAGCCATATCATGTCCTGCAACCTACTTCTGTCTGTTCTGGGAGTTACATCTGCTGTACTATGCCCTTGTCTGTTGAGTTCTTTATGAAGACCTGTCCTTGTTTACAGTGATCAGCAAACCCCACCCTGCCCTCATTTTGGGTCAGTAATTCAGAAAGAATTATTTGTGAAGAGAGCCAGAACTGTTAACAGCCCCGTGGTACATCTTTTCATTGAAACAACTCTCGGCAAGATTATCTCCCAAGCTAGTTTCAGCTGGCAGACCTGGGTGATCTAGTAAATGGGTAACAGAATGGGCAGAATTTGCCAGATATTTGTGGGAACAGTTTTAAAGCATAACAGATGGGTCAAACTGTGATTCCATGGCCAATAAAAGTGATTAGTTGATTGACTGATTGAATCAAGCTATATAAATCTCAACATATCCCATACAGTATTTCCCTTCAATTATAAGTTTCAAAAGAAAGGAGGAAGGCCATAGGTAAGGTTCCTTTCCAGTTTTGAGTGGGTGTGGGTGAACATTCCTCTGGCCCCCTCCACACAGGGCTTTTTCACCCTTGCACAGATCACAACTTCCAGTTATGACAGAACCCATTGGGAGGAAGGTGTGCATGCATGAAAGTAAGCCCTGGGCAGCTGGGACAAAAATTTGTGGATATACCCTCAGCAATTTCTGCTTGCTGGATCATGCTCAGAGTAAGACTAGTTGTGCAGGAAATAATTTCTTACACTGTACTTTTTAAGGTCAAGTTAGTTATTGCTGAGAAACTTATAACATTCTCTCATGACTTCAGAAAACTATTTGCTTTTCTACTCCTTTCTTCTACCACTTTATTCTTACAACAGTCTTATGAGGGACTGGTCCATAACCACACAGAAGGCTTTAGGAAGGATTTATACCCTTGTTGAGTTAGTTACACACCACCCAAAAAGAGGACAAAGAAGATAACAATTTGCATAAAATTGTGTATGCTAAGTTTTATGTAGAAATTCAAGATTAAAAACGATTTTTAACTTCTCACCAAGTGAGGGAAGATTATGACAGAAAGCTGGTACATCTGCTGAGCCTGTTAGCTGGGTGCTTTCTTCAGATGGGCAACTTCAAAACTACCATCTTCTCCTACTGGTTCTTTATCTGTAAATCCAGTTTGGACTGCAGAGCCCTTCAGTTAGAAGATGCCTTCTGGAAGAGGACTATCCTCTGGCAGCCTCACAATGCAAGGCTGTTCCCAATATATAAAAGACAGCATGTGGCCATCCTGATCAAACTACAGTATATATATTATAGTAAAGATGTAGCTACATATTGGGTTTTTAAAAAAAAGAAATCTAGAGCACTGGGCTGATCCAGAATGAAACCACTATACATATGTTGAGGGTGGTTTACACCTCCACCTCTTTTTAAATTGAAAATGAAGGAGAGCACATGGCTTAAAAACCACAACTGCCTCTCATGCCACTTAGAATATTCCATCTTATTCCTTCTATTCCAATACATAGGAGGTAAAATAAACCAAGGTGGAGAAAGATTTAAACTCATGCTATTCTCATGCATCCTGACTCTGGAAAGGAAAGGAATATAGATCTCAGGCTACAGGAGGCATGTTTACTGCAGTATGTAATTTTGCCTGTTCAGCACTCTGCACTGCAGTGAGAACTTGTGAACCTTGAGTTGTTTTGGCCTTGAACTTCAGGAAGTCTCAGTGAAGATGGCCAACACTGGCATGATCAAAGGATTGTGGAAGTTCTCCAAAATATCTGGAGGCTAGATGTTCTCCAGTCAAATATCATGCTTGCTGCGTTCTTCATTGGGCACCACTCCACACATAAATTCAGTTTGTAACTTATACAAAGGCACACTAGTGACATTCTTGCTGAATATCTGGGTGCCCTGTGGAGCAGTTGCCTGCCCATGGTTGCAGACTGGGGTGTCTTAGTTACGCTTGGAATGGCTGTTGGGTGGGCTGTGTCATCTTGGTTCCCCATTTGGACAGATCATCTCAATTTGGATTGGGGTGCCCATGCATCTTAGACAGTGATCTTAAAGTGGACCCTGAGTATGGGACAGAAGCCCTTTCCTACCTTTGTTATTTTACTATCTTGGGCTGGGGAGTCTGGGATTATTTTTATGTTTTATATTTTAGTTTTGATATTAATTGCTGTAATATTGTTTGATATTGTTTATTTATTTTATTTGTTCATTTGTTAATGCATTTTATTCTCTTTTCTCCCCCCCTTCCCCCCCCCTTTGGCCGCCATGTTAGCAGGGACTGCTGTTCTGGTGATGTCTGGCCATGCAAGGTATGCTGGGAGCTGGGGGATTAGTTGGGCAATTGCTGCCTGTCCCCCGTTCTGATCCCTCAGCTCGCTGCCACATACCAGGGAGCCATTCCGTCATTGCCTCCGACATGTCTTGTCTGCTGGTCAATGCCAGGTCGGTCCACAATAAAATCCCTGTCCTTCTTGATGTCATAATGGATGGGTGGGCTGACCTGACTTGTTTTACTGAGACTCGGCTGGGGGCAGAGGGAGGGGCATCCCTCATCCAGCTGTGCCCTCACGGGTTTCAAGTCCAGCATGTGGGCAGGTTGGAGGGTCGGGGAGGTGGGGTGGCCATTAGTTACAGGGAATCTCTTCTTGTCAGCAGATCTGCTACTGTTTGTTTACTGAACAGGTGCTATGATCAGGTGGCCTGAGAATTGGTAAGGCCTCGAACCGTCAGACAGAATTGTCCCTGGTGGTTCAAGACCTCACCAACCCTGGAGAGTCTGGGCCTCCTCCTAGTGATTTCACTAGTGACGCATTTGCAGCCTTCTTTAGATCCAAAATTGAGGCCATCCGAGCCGGTGTAGACTCCGGTTGTTTTAATCTCCCCTTGAGTATCCCAAGCACAGCACACACACACACACCCGTCTCCTCGTCTGGTTGAGTTTGGGCCTGTATTGTCAGCTGAGGCCTCCAGGGCGCTGGTCTATTGCAGGTCGGTGGCCTCCCTTTTCGACCCTGGCCCATCCTGGCTTATCAAATTTGCCGGAGGGAGCATGCCACTGTGGGTTTAAGTAATTTCCACTGCATCCTTCAAGGAAGGGATTTTTCCCTCTTGCCTGAAGAAGACAGTGGTGAAGCCCACATTAAAGAAACCTGGCTTGGCATCAGACGATTTGTCCATCATCCGATTACCAATGTTCCTTTCCTGGGCAAGGTGATCGAGAGGGCGGTCGTTGTCCAGCTCCAGACGTTCCTGGAGGAGGATCATGTTCCGGATCCATTCCAGTCCAGGTTCAGGCCATGTTGGGGGACTGAGACCACCCTGGTCGCACTGCAAGATGACCTCCTCAGGGGAGCTGACAGGGGTTGCTCTACCTTGTTGGTCCTCCTGAACCTGTCATTGGTTTTGATACCATCCACCACAGTATCTTGCTGGGACAGCTTTCTGAGGTGGGGATTGGAGGAACAGCTTATAGCTGACCGCAGTCTTTTCTCGGTGGCTGGGGGAAGAGTTGTCGGTTCGTTGGACACTGCCTTCTGGGGTGCCCCAGGGGGTCGGCAATCTCCCCCATGCTGTTCAACATCTATATGAGGCCTCTGGCTGAGGTCATTAGGGGATCTAGAGTCTGCTGTCATCAGTATGCTGATGACACGCAGCTCTCCCTCCTTTACCACATCTGCAGTGGAGGAAGTACAGACTCCTGCCTGAATGCAGTCATGGAATGGAGCAGGACTAACAGGCTCAGACTCAACCTGGAGAAGACCGAGGTTCTGCTCTTCGGGGCGTTCTCTGCTGGATACAGTAGCCTTCTCCCCAGTCGGGATCTGGCCTTATCCCTGGAAGCCCAAGTGATGCCTGTCTCCAAGTCTGCCTTTTTCCATCTTCGGCAGATCACCCAGATCTGCCTGTACCTAGATGGGGCCTCCTTGAGAAGAGTTGTGCAGGCACTTGTGATCTCGAGGACAGATTATTGCAACACGCTCTACGTGGGGTTGCCCTTGACCCTGGTTCGGAGACTATAGCTGGTACATAACACAGTGGCCAGACTGCTGGCTGGTGCGGGCAGATATGACCGCATCACCCCAGTTCTGGCTCGTTTACATTGGTTGCCCGTTGTGTCCCAGATAAAGTTCAAGATACTGGTTTTGACTTACAAAACCCTCCACGGCTTGGGGCCTGAATATCTGACAGAGCAAATCTTCCAGAGGTCAACTGAGGCCCGACCCACCAGAATGTTGCAGGCCCTCTCACTTCGGGTGGCCACTCCCAGGGAGGCCCTGAAATCAATCACTCGAAACCAGGCCTTCTCTATGACCGCCCCTTCACTTTGGAACAAACTGCCAAGATTTGCCTTGCACAATCCCTACCCGCCTTTAGAAAAGCACTTAAGATCCTGATTTTCAGAGAGGCATTTGGTGACCATTAGGGTTTTTGTTTTGTTTTGTTTTGTTTTGTTCTTTTCCGCCATCTTGCCGAGCATTTTTTAAAAATTGGTTGAAGTGTTTGGGGTTTTTTATTGTTTTATGTGATTGTTATACACTGCCCAGAGTTCCTTCGGGAAGACGGGCGGTATAAAAATAAATATATAAATAAATAAATAAATAAATAAAATAAACTATGAAAATGTTTTTTTCTGAAAACACTTATCTGATTTGTCAATATTGAACCTGGATCAAGTGAGAATGTTTGTTCCTGAGCTGAAGTGTTTGTTGTCTTCCAAAATAATGATAATGGATAATGGAATATGATAATATAAATAACTAAAGACCAAGATAGTGAACTAGATTCACTTGTAAAGTGATATTTTTGACAGGAAAACATGAGCAACTTCAACTACAATATGACTTCATCTGGACTGGAGCTCATGGGATGTGCTCCTTCCTAATGATATTTATTCAGGAACAACTACCATTACATTTAATAGTAAAAGTGTTTGAAATTGTAACTCACATTTTTCTTCAGTTGCATTGTACCTGGTAAAACATCAGATGGAATCTTATCCAGCCTGTTTTATCAACAGCAAATTACCTCACCCTTGTATTGCATTGGTTACCATGCTCAGTAGTGAATATTATTTGGTTTCCAGCTCCATCTGCTGACATAATGTTATATGGCTTGCAAAAGACTTATTTATGCCTTTTGAGTCCTAGGTTTTATTGTCAACAGTCTGGCCAGATTTTATCCTTTTCAGGAAAATTCCTCCAGTTTTCATTCAAAGGTGAAAGACAACAGAACAGGTAGGTATCTACCTCGGCACATATTCTTTTTCAATAAAATACTTGGTAACAGAGTTACAGGTGCACAGTCAGTTCACATTCCACATGGATTACATAAAGCCACCTGGAACAACCCCTCTCCCTTCTCATCATAAGAAATTCACTGGAAAAGGAGACCTAACTGGCCTTGCAGTGTCTGCAGATCCTACTCATAAATCTGATGTTTACTTTTTATTTCTTATCTTAGATAATGCTTCAGAATTTTATAAGCCAGGGCAAGGTAGGAAAAAAACAGGAGAGAACCATTGGCAGAGAAATAGCACCTTATCTACTGGATAGCTCAGTAGTTGAGGTATGCGGAGCCAGAGGTTGGGAGTTTGATCCCCTCACTGTGCTTTCTGTGAGTACAGCCAGCCAATGTGGCCTCGGGCAAGCTGTACAATTCTAGAACACCTCCCCCCCAGAAGAACGGCATGGTAAACTTCTGATTACAGTATTCTCTACATGGAAATCCATGAAAAGGGTTGCCATAGGACAGAATTAACTTGATGGCAAATGAATTAAGTGTTCTTTGTTTTTATATTCAGTTTTTATCTGCTTCATTCATACCTGTGAAGACCCTTTTCCTGGTTTATGGTTCATTTAACTATCTTCATATCAAATCTCTCTTGAATGGGCAAGATATAGCAAAAAACCTTAGGAGGTACAACTTACTAGGGACCATACCACAAGCTAGACAAAGTTTTTGACTGTAAATTTTGCTCTGCTTCTAATCTTCATATAGCAAAAAAACAACAACACCTTGAACCTTGTTCTTAAGCTAATTATCATTACAGAGTTTATGTTCCTGCACAGTTTATCTGCTATTTAAAAATGTTGTTTAATGAAAGGGAACTAGCAGAAGTACAGTTGATTGAACTTACAGTCACACCATACTCAATGGCAAAAATCCACAGATCATCGGATATTGTTACCTGAGGGCTTTCGGTGAAGGACAAAACGCACAGCTATAAGTTTCTAATACAAAATCCCTTCTCCTTTTATCAGAGAAATCATGGCCAGAACATCTCCTTTAGGACAATTTCCAATAACTTGGTTATTGTTGTCACCCCAGGGTGGTTTTATTTTGCTCGCACTCACTCTTAGCCCAGCAGTTTAGGGACATAGCTAGTAATATGTGCAGAAGAAAACTTCTAGTGTGCTATGAACTTCCCCAAAGCAATTGGGATTTGATTTTTGTAATCATCATGTCCATCCAGAATTTCCCATGAGCCCCAAGGATAATGAAAAACAGGGGCTTCAAGGTCTAGTCAGGAAATTGTTGGTTCAGCTGTCAGAAAAACTTTGCAGCTGTCAAATCAGTGAAGCAACCAGATGTGCTTCTCATATACCCAATAACATCAATCAGCTATCTGACATGACTGCTGGGCAGTTGGTTAAGCATACTCAAGGTGACCTGCCATCTATACATGTCAACAGACTCTAGTTCGTATAAAGATTTGTGTAAATCCAAAGACTTTATCAGGTTATCTGGCTGAGGTGCACCAGTTGCCATGTTTGTACAATTGACAGAAAAATATTGTTAGCACATATTGATTGAATGATACTGCTTACTGTAGTAAGTTGTACCTAGATGAGGCCTTACAGAGCAGCTGGCTCACCAAATTCCCACTTGATTCCGTGGTCTACTTTAGCTATGATTTACTAAGGTAAGCAAAAGCATTTCAGCCACTATTTGCCACTTGTGCAGTTTAAGTGTGAACACAAAGGTGCACAGTGAAGGGCCACAACCATGTCACTATCTTATCTGTAATAGTTTCCCTGTTAAATATCTTGCCCGTAACACTAACTTACAGAACATTAAACATATAAGAAATAAACTTGAGATGTGTTTCAGAAAACACATTGCCTTCTAAGTTCTGTTTTAAGTATGGTGCTATCTAATGGTATTGTTCATTTAGTTAATTCCCTCAGCTACACTTTGGCATGAACATGGGCATCCAGATTTTGCACTGCTGAAGACCCGAAACAGCAAAATCCAAACACAAGGGGGAAATCTGGAAGTTGAGTCATGGCAACTGGATTTCCTTTCTTTATAGATTGACAACTTCTAGTTAAACTCACCTGGATCTTCACAGACACAAGGGGGGAAATTTCCAGAGACATGTCTTTCCTCCCTAATGCCATGACTTATCTCTGATACACATTTAATTACAATTTGAAACCATTCTAAAAAGATGGGTTTTGAATCAAGATTTTTTGTGCTTAGGTCTCCAGCTGGATCAAAAATGTGGAAAAGTAATAGTGTACAAATGTTCACTATGAACAACATGGGCTTGCTGAACTGTTACTTGAATAATTGGTATTCAGTCAAGCTGATGATCAAAGTAAAAATATGCATGCAAAATAATTTGTAGACCAAAAATAATCATATTTGGAACTGTCAGAAGAAAGATAGAAGAGGAAGAATACAATCTCATTTGTTCCTATGTTTTCAAAAACAGCCTCTTTCACGCACACAAAACTGTATCTGCACCCTTGCCACTGTAAAAAGACCAATTTACATATGAAATCTGTCTACGGAGAAATTCATATTTGTATCAATCTGGTTAATACCATTTAAGCAGGTAGAGGAAGGCAAATCTAAAGTGACCCAAAATGTTCTTTTGCAATTAAAAAAAAGTTTAATTGGAGCAAATATAAGGGCTGCAATATATGTACAATACTTATGATTAACTTCCTGCTACAATATCTACAGTCACATATATCATAGAATCATAGTTGGAAGAGGCAGAGGCCTGTAAGATCATTGAGTCCAACTTCTTGCTTAGGGCTTCTTGCTTAAGTAAAAGTACTGTATATCTGAGGGCTATCTAGCTACAAACTTATAGCTATTTATGCCAACTAAAAATGGAACTTAACTCCTGAATAGGATTGCACTGTCAATCTTTTAAGCCAGGCTTGTCCAAACTTTGGCCCTCCAGATGTTTTGGACCACAACTCCCACAGTCCTTTGCCATTGGAAATACAGGCTTGGAATTCTGGGAGTTGTGGTCCAAAACATCTGGAGGGCCGAAGTTTGGACATGCCTGTTTTAAGCCTTCTGAGAAAGCAAGTTCTTTAATAGAATTCTTTCAATGATACACCTTGCAAATGATCTTGAATCACAGAATCCTCTAAGAGTGAAGTTGGAAGGGGTCTATAAGGCCATCAAGTATTGAGTCCCCTGCTCCATGCAGAAATCAAACAATTTCTGCCAGGTGGCTGTCCAGATTTTTACTGAATATCTCCAGGGTAGGAGCACTTACCAACTTTTGAGGTAATTTATTCCACAGCTGCACTGCTCTTGCAGTTAGGGAGTTTTTCCTGATATTCAACAGAAAGCTGGGTTCTCTTAACTTGAACCCATTGTTGCACATCCTGCACCTTGGGTTAATTGAGAACAGAGCCTACCCCACCTCTGACCATCCTTGTCGCGCTCTTCTGAATTTATTCCAATTTGTCAGCATCTTTCTTGAAGTGTAGTGTCCAGAACTGGACACAACACTCAAGTTGAGGCCTGACCAGTGCTGGATAGAGGTGGGTGAGCATTCGTGGTGCAGTGGTTAAGCTGCTATACTGCAGCTGTAACTGCACTCACAACCTGGGGTTCAATCCCAGGTAGTTGGCTCATGGCTGACTCAGCCTTCTAGTCTTCTGAGGTTGGTAAAATGAGTGCCCAGCTCTCTGGGGGAAGGGTGTAGCCTGCATAAATAAACTGTAAACCACCTAGAGAGTGCTTTAAGCACTATGGGATGGTATATAAGCAGAACACTTTGCTTTTCTTTTTTCACGGGATTTGGAAATACTTCTGTAAAATTGTATGAAGAGCTTGTTCTCAAGCAGATAGTTTACTACAGTATCTCAGACTGCAGGAAAGGGCTTGCTTTAATGTAAAGTCTTCTTCCAAACTTAATATACACATTCTGCTACATGACTTCCCACCTACAGTAGAGGAATCTAGATATTGGCCTTCTAGCTCAGTGGGCTACAGTATCATTTCATAAATGTAAAAAAGTAGGATTATTTTTTTCTTTTATTAATTGTGGGGTTGTAGAAATAGTATTGTATCTTCATTTGTGTGTGGTGGAGGTCCTATGTTATAAGGGTGTTGTTTGGGGGCTCAACATGATGCCTGAAACCCTATAGACATAATATAAACAGATAACATGTTTAGTTTGTCTTTGAAGAGTGCTAGACTATTGTGAGTAAAGATTCAGAAGATAAATGGGTATCCCTTTATCCTATATTCGTAATAATATGAAGTTGCAGGGCCATATATTTTAAAAAGCAGGGTTTATGAGAGAGTAGGGGGGACTTGCCTTATCTGCAAAGTGTCAAATTGCAAATATCTTTTAGCAAATACTCTCGATGACTGCATTTCTTCAGTAAACACGGTAACTTTATTTTGGTATGGTAACAACAAATCTCCAAATAAATTTGGTGGGAAAGACATCACATACACTTTAAAGAAGCATACACATTCAGAATTTTAGAGGAGCTTCTTCACCTCCTATGATACTCTTATCAGTACAGTGTTCATCACCACTTTATAGAATGTTTACAAATGGAAAAGTTGACTTTCCCCCCAGATCAGAGCAGACTTTATACTGACAGAAAGACTATCCAATAACATAAGGACTGTGATGTATCATACCTGCAAGCTGAATAGTCTGTTTTGTTGTTTTTCAGAAGAGCAACCTGCATTGTAAACTATTTTGTAAACTTAAGATATGCAGTAAGGTAAATAAAACGGTCTGTTAAAAGTACAGTATCTCTTGAGTTCTTAAGATCACTACTGTATAGGTCTGTGATCTTTAACAGTATAACTTTCTACAATACGTGGTTTGTAGTTACTTCACACATGGAATCATATTTAGCAAATGTACATAGTGTCCTGCAATTTAAATTGAATCAACTATCTGAGACAGAGCTAATTCCACCGACTGCCAATAATCAGCAAAGCAACACAACAATATTACAATCATCAACTTATCTAGCACTTGCTATTAATAGTTAACCATAAAATATTTAACACACTATTAAACCAATAACTCACATTTTGCACTATGTATTTTAGCACATTTAGTAGCCAAATAAAATTACAAAATGTTATTCTGCAAAATTATAAACATTACTCTTGGACCAAGCAACTATTTTAAGTACTTTATTTAATAGATTGTTAAAACATTGTTTAGCTTAATTTTAGATTAGAGCAAGGTTGTATTGAATTTGCATGGTCCACACTACTAACCACATTACATTACAATGGAGTCGAAATGCTTACAAAAACTAGAGCATCTCTGAAACATAGCAGTGTGGGACCCATAGCGTGGGTTTATTTATGAGACAGCTTCTTCTTCAAAGAGGCAGGCATCTCAGGAGGTGGGGGCCGAGGTAGCCGGAGATAAACTTTAACAGAGTCATAAATGAACCATTGCAGGGCAGTGAGAGTGCCAATCATCAGGATGCGGGTGAAGAGGCCTTTCCAGATGCCATACATGCCTAACCTCTTGAGGACACCTATGGCAGTGCTGCCCTTTTCTTTGTTGAGCACGGATACCACGGAATCAGCTGGATGTGAGACAATGGCGCAGAAGATGCCTGCAATATATCCACCAACAAATGTGACCCCCAGTTGTTCCATCTTGCTGCACTTATGCTGTGGCTTGGGCATTACATATTTATAGAGAGCTTCAACAGTTCGTTCAAAGCAGGCAAATTTCATCATGGTGTAAGGAATCTGGCGCATCCACAGCGGGGACACTCCCTTATAGAAAGCCCACAGCCCTTCTTCAAAATACATTTTGGGAACTGCCTCCCGCAGTGTGTTGGCATAGCCCTGTTGGGTCTGAATTCGTACCTTCACTGCTTCCATCGGAGCCAAAGCAATGTCAGCAAAGAACTCGGCACTAGCTGAAGCAGCAAGGTATAGGCTGGTCCGCCACAGGTAGGCTTGTTCAGGACCCAGTAAGTCAGAATAACGTATCTTAAAAAACTCATAAAGACCAAATTTGCCAAGTCCTTGCATGGAATAGCCTATAGCTGTTGGGGCCCACCCTTTGACCAGGCCACGTGCCCCCTCTTCTTGAACAGTGAGGTTAATGCCTTGTACGAGCCCCCGATAGCGCTTAGGATCCACCTGCATGCGACACTTCACCACATCAAGTGGCACGACTGCTGTGTGGGTCACACCACAACTCACGACACCACCCAGGGAGCAGAGTATCAGGTACACTGGTGAGCCATACTCACAGCTGTACTCCTCATGTTGTCCTACAGAGTGCTTCTGTTTGCTTGTAGAAGCTGCAGACAGACTGAACCTGTGTCTGTGCAGAGAAGCTGGGTGGCATTTCATGGAAGCCTCTGCCTCCATTTCCCCATAGTTGCTTGAGGCATTGTGCTGAAGATAGGGCAAACAGTTCTCATTAGTGATTTCTTCAGGGTTCTCAAATGTGGGGCAAAGAACTGACCAAAGATTTGACAAGAGCTTGGGAATAGAAAATGCACCATGTCTGGGAGCCTCCATTTTCTCCCAGCTCCTGGGGGATTTGCTTTCAATGTCAGTTCTCTTAAGACTCCAGGAAAAAGAAGCAGACGCTTTTCATACCCATGGTAAGTACCAAGCAGGGAACCTGGTGCTCTTTGTCTCCCCTTTGCTCTGGTGTGCACGTCCTCTGGACTGCAGACAAATGAGGCATACTGAAAGAACAGAAAAAGGTCTTGAACTGCCTGGAACTGTTGCAATTTTCCTAACTGCCAGTAATCTCAGGATTCTGATAACCACAGAGGCTCAGCCTAGAGAGGACCCATTCTTCTGTAACTACTCTGTGCATTCTGTAACTACTGTACTCAATCTACCCCACTCTCTATGCTTGGAATTGTTTGTTAAAGCAACAAGTCCTCAAGGGATAATTTGATTATGGTGACAAAGAGCGGGCTATTAAATGCATGAAAAATTAAGGACAGGCAATGATTACCTTGCAGAAGGATCCCTTCTGATTAATACGGGCTAAAATTTGTCAGACGGCTTCACTTACATAGTACACTATCTAGGTTTAAACTATGAAAAATCAATTAAAATGTTCATTTTTATACATATTTAAATATCATTGTGTGACTATTTCCTTGCCTCTTCTTTATTGATGCCTCTGGGAAGATGCAGATGGATCTAGGATGCCCTAGAGGACAAGTCAGGTTTTACTGAAGTTAATGGATACAACAGGTAAAATCTCTATTAGTGGTTGGTAGATAGTTGACACTAAATAGCTTTGTGATTATTTATTTATTTATTTATTTGAAAGAAGGTGGGTGCATACAAAACAGATGAATAAATGTTCATCTTTGGTTTTTAGTTAGAAAAAATTATCAGGTTCCCTGGTTTGATATCCACAGAAAAAATGAGCAGGAGCATAACATAAAAGATACAAGAGAGGCATTGAAAAAGGAGGGGCTTTGTTAGTGGAAATTGTCTGAGAGAAGGACCGCTGCCCATGTTTAAAAAAAACAAAACACTAAAGAAATAATGTGGGGCACCAGTGATATAGCTAGGACAAGATGCCTTTGGGCTGACTTCCACAATATTTATTTATTTATTTATTTGTTATATTTGTATACCGCCCATCTTAGTGGCATCTCAAATGATTACTCATGTGGAAAAGAATTCCCTGGACCCCTATCGGTATGCCAGGCTCTCCTGGCACTGATGCAATTTTGTAATGTCCTTTTACAAACACAGCTAGGGAGAGGCCACGTAGGCATGTATATGGTTTAATATTTAAAATTTAAAAATTATTATTACACTCTAGGCAACAAAATGGTGCTTATTGGTAAGTAAATATGTTGAAATATCTTAGTTCTGTAGTCACAACAGTGCAGTGATTCCGTTTGAAATGTAAAAGTGCATATGTTGAATTCGTCCCACACACCTTTTAAAATGAAAAATGAATGTAGAAGCGGTTTTAAAGCATGGAATGGCATGATAGGAAGAGTAATGTTAACTATGCTTCAGTTGTTAAATCTCATTAGTATTATTTTTGAGTAATTTTTCTTTTTTTTTGCCTTGATGTATCATTGACAAAAGCTGCCTAGATGCGCTAAGCACATCCGATGTAGCCTGTTTTCGGAAGCTAAGCAGGGTCGGCCCTGGTTAGTACTTGGATGGGAGACCACCCGGGAATACCAGGTGCTGTAGGCACCTGGAGTAGGAACTGGCAAGCTACTCCAGTACTCCTGCCAAGAAAACTCCATGGACTCCAAAGGGTCGGTCATGACTGTAACGACGCAACACACACACATCATTGACAAATTTTAGAACTTTAAATTGTTCAGGTGTATTGGTTTAACTGTTTAATTAATTAAATAATAAACTAGACAAGAAGACAGTGTGAGTCATGCTTAAGCTATTAAAATATTTTTGCTACTGATAGCATTTTATTGGCATGAGTAAGGCTTTCAAAACTTAAAAATCGAAGAAGATATGTAAGCGTCTTTAAAAATATTTCTTTAAAATGCATGCTGAGAAGGCGGAATTGTGAGTGCTTAACATGGCAATGTCCTGAAAATTCTGGGGGTTCTTAGAATTCCAATTGCTTTATAGCTCAAGTAGGTTTTTAAAAGATGCATCCAGTCATTTTAACTTGATTGAGTTATTTATGTGAAATATTGCTTGGGGTTTTTGAGGGCAGTGCATGTGTCCCCTTGGAGAACTATTGATACCTAAATATCTTACTATTTTATGAAGGAAATTTTTACATGTCAAATATCTGTTGTGTTCAATATGAACTGAAGTAATCCCTTGCATCTTTCTGCATTTTTATAATGTTTTGAGTAATATATAACAGATATAACAAGCAGATGGCCGGTTGAGCACTTAGAAAATGTATTTTTTATTCATATGTGTGTTCAAACATACTAAAAGGGTAAGAAATATATTTCCAGTATTATGAATGTTTACCTTTTTTGCAGTATGTGCTTTTAAAAGCTATAAACTCTTGCATTTTTGGATTGAGATAGGATTTAAGTTCCTCTCTGTAATTTTTAAGCTAAAAGCTTTTAACTGAAATAAATTTAAGTTCACAATTTAAATAAATTTAAGCTCACAATTTAAGTTCAATCTTTATAAAGATTACTTTTGGATAGAAGTTCAGATACTGAAGAAAAAAACTGTGTGTCTTGCTCCTTAAACCTAATGTCATTGCAAATCTACCCTGAGAACAAAGCTCCAGTTCTTTTAATCATAATAATTACTTTTGGTTCTAATATCATAAGAAGCCATGCTGGATCAAGCCAAAGGTCCATCCAGTCCAGCTTCCTGTATCTCACAGTGAGCGCACGAGACTAGATATCTGTCTCCTGATACCACTGCGCTGCATCTGGTCCTTGAAGTACCCTGGTTTTAACCCTGGAAATTACACATCTCCACCATAGTTTGTAACCTGTTGTTGTTGTTGTTGTTGTTGTTGTTGTTGTTGTTGTTGTTGTTGTTGTTGTTGTTGTTGTTGTTGTTGTGATGGACTTTTCCTCCAGGAATCTGTCCAATCCCCTTTTGAAGGCATCCAGGCCAGATGCCATCACCACATCCTGTGGCAGGGAGTTCCATAGACTAATAACATGCTGGGTGGAAAAAATATTTTATTTTGTCTGTTCTTACTCTCCCAGCCCTCAATTTGAGTGTATGTCCCCTAGTTCTGGTATTTTGTGAGAGGGAGAGGGAGAACCCACTTTACTCATGCCTTGCATTATTTTGTATGTCTCCATCATATCCCCTCTCAGGCACCTTTTTTCCAGACTAAAGAGCCCCAAATGTTTTAGCCTTTCCTCATCAAGGCCCCAGGAGGGCAAACAAAGTCAAAAAGATTTGTAATGGCTTGGAGATTTGGGACATAGTGATCTGATGTTAAATTGTAAAACAGTGTCTCTCAGGAAGGCTTTTTTCAATATACAACAAATTCAAAAAAGTCAAGAAGGATTTTGTAGTGTATGGAGGTTTCTACAAAGTTTGTACAGAAGTATTTTTGAAGAGTGCCATTTGCTTTGGGGATTGGCAAACAGTACCTAGGTTCCATTCTTTTCCAGGAGCAAAACTTCTCCCTGCTCTGTGATAGGCCCCAGGCTTAATTGCAATCTTGTAACCATTTTCTGCAGGCCATAACAGCAGGTTTCAGTTTAGGCTTGCCACTTTAGCACCCTTGTGGGATGACTGACAGTGGCCTGCTATGGATTCTGCAGATACTGCTCAGTCCCTTCGGGCCCCCAAATGCTCACGCTGCCGGAACCATGGCTTTGTGGTACCAGTGAAGGGTCATGCAGGCAACTGCCGCTGGAAGCAGTGCCCATGCGAGAAATGCTCTCTGATTACTGAACGCCAGAAGATCATGGCTGCCCAGAAGGCCTTGAAAAGACAAGGCACAGATTCACCGCCCAGGGAAGAACTGCCGTCTACCCAAGTCACTCCCAGTGAAGAACAGGTGGCAGCCACATTAGGAAGTAAAAAAGCCTCAAGAAGATTGAACACCTCAGAACCTCACACTCAGGAGTCACTTGCTGAGCAGGAAGGAGCCAAGATGGTTGCAGAAACCACTCAGTCTACTAGAACAGGGACCGACCAGGCACCACCATCCAAACCTAGCTCTCCGACATTCCTAGATTTAGGTATGTATGGACCAGCCATAGTTCTGCTTCAGTCATTTATTCTTATATACTAATAGGCATTGTGTCTTCTCTGTGCATGTGTTTAATCATTCTGCCTGCTCTAGAACCTAATGATCTCATTTTTCTCTAACTCCTTCTCTAACTCCTTCTCTAACTCCTTCTAATGGTGCAGTTTGTTTTACTTCTCAATCACTATTTAGATTTTTAAATTCATTTTTGGGCAGTTCATATCTGTAGCTTGAGGACTTTATAGCTGCTGCCTTGGAAACTGCTTGCCCATGTTTCATTGTTACAAAACCAGGTTTATTCCACATTTGGCATAGAAGCAAAATACTGTAAGTTGCAGCAGGACCTGTACAGTACTGCATTGCAACTAGTGTAGGAACAAAATTAACAGAGGGCCTACATTTAAAAAACATTGTGTTGCATGTTATAGATACACCCCCTTCAGTGAAGGGAACATTTCAGTCAGTATAAATAAATTAAAATGTTACTGCTAAATTTGTGAGGATGGACTTTTAAGAAATATAAAAAGAAAAAGAAAAATTTCTAACTTAGCACTTAGGTATCATATTTGCTCACAAATTCTTTTGGCAATCAAATCAAATATATTTGGAAAAAATATCTGCATTTAATTTTGTGGGAAGGTTTAAGATAAAAAAATCAAATGCGTGAAAATTAAAATGAATTCTTGTACCTGGACTACACTATCCCCCTTTGCACTTCCAGTATGGTACTATTGGATTTAAAGATTTGATAAAACACAATTAGGCTAGAGTTTCAAGTGTTTTAAGTTAAGTGAGCTAATAATTTATATTTGAATCTTCAACAAAAATGTGTAAATGTTTAAAAGAATCTTAAAACCAAAATCATGGAACACTCTTACATATTTTTAGTTTGTAGTGTATTTTTAAGTACTGTATGTTTTATATTTCAAACAAACTGCTGTGGATCTAATCTGCTCTTCTAAATATATGTGCTATGTGCTATTAATCATTATGGTTTTGCCATCTCTTAGCTTGATACAGTACTATACACAACCTGTATTTTATCTTTGCAGATTAGCTATCAATTTCTGTTTTTGAGCTTGACATTTATATACAGAATTGGCACGCCTAACACAGGGTCTTTTAGACTTCGAGCCATTTATCTATAAGCTGCTATTCAGTTCTACAAATGTTTCAGCAATGGAACATCACATTTAAATGGAATCCAATTGTGAGGCTGTGCCCACTCACCCCACCCACCCGACAAACATGTACTTTTCTTACTAGTGCAATGAAAACTGCATTAGAAAGACCCATACAACTTGGCTGTTCCTCATTTTGTGATAATTTATACCTTATCCTCATTGTACATAGCTGCTCACTGATAAGAGGCCCCATGCATTTTGACAGGACATCTTAAAAACATTGTCACATTTAGTTAAACAGAAGGAACACAACAGGTTCCCCCTTTTTAAATTAAAATTTTATCACATTATTAAAGATCACAAAAGCAAACAGTAATAACCTTTAAACAGATGGACAGGCATAGCAAACCAAAACAATACATAGAATTGCCATCTCTGTATCATATTATTGACACTAATTTAAACTATAATTTCACATATTAAAGGAATCTATTGATGTCTAGATATCTTTTATACTTTATATTATATTATTTATTTTTAATTTTTCTCTGTAGACTAAACAAAGGTTTAGATAAGCATTGCACATTATCCTCAGTGACTGTGTCAATTTTTCAGCCAAAGTTATTCATTACTTGTTCGCAATACTAAATAATGTACTGTACTGTAGTTTTATTAATATCTCTGCTGGCATTAGTCTATGAAAATCATCTGTTCAATCCAATTATTTTATTTTCTGCTTCTACAGACCATCCTACTTTGCCTCAAGAATGCTTTCCGGTGTGTCCAGAATTTGTGGAGAGAGCACCACACAAAGTGTATCCCGGGTACTCTGGAATGTATCCCTACCATCCATTTCCTATGGGATTTGCCATCAATCAGCCTGGCTACAGAAGCCCATCACCTTCCCCCATTTTACCACTAGCAACCAGCTTCAGACATGGGCCAGGAAATGCTGGTTCTATTCCAGTAAGTCATATGTCTCCACAACAACAGTGCAGTCTTCTGTCGACTGCAGGAATGCACAGTTTAATTCAATACAGTACCTGCATTTTGTTCAATATGCAGGCAAAATAATGAAAATGGAATAAGCTTTGGGTACATATGAGACAGAGTATCTACAGAGTCTTAAAGGAATGTTGAAAATATTCTGCTTTTATGAATAGTGAATTGGATGCCCCTCTAAAAGTGTATGATCTATAGCTTTCTGAGATATACACATCCAAATGCAGATGCTTTCATTTGGTTTTAGTGGATATATGCATCGTTGTTTACTCAGATATAATCTGCATTCGAAACCTTCAGCTCATCAATGCAAAAACTAGTGCCATCTGGTGTATTTCCTCCAACCAAAAGTATATTGTACATAATCTGATGGAAGGAAGTTTTGAGATAATTAGCTGCAACTGAGGAATTGAAATATCCACATCAGAAACTGGGTGTGTGATTCCATAGGAAAATGCATTGCATTTTGGACTGCTTGTGGAGCGGTCCAGTACAGTTTATTACCTGGTGATCGCACGACTTATGGGGAATTGCATTCTAACCTGATTTTGATCAGCACCCAAACTGAAACTTTTTGGTTCAGCTGTGGGGCTACTTATTTTGGAGGCAAGTCTGGAGTAATTGCTCAATAGATGGAAAGGTCACTTCAACAAAGAAGTTCAATTCTTTTTACTACACATCTTTTAATACTAGATTTCAGTGGGGAGGATTTAAATAGAGAGAAAGTGCCAAGCCTCCTCTTCCAAACCCAGGCCACATTTGTTCTTAAAGAAAAATAGATGAGAGGTCTTGAATTTCTTATGTCATAGCTAGTTGAATCTAGTCGAGTCAATACTATGATATTTATAACTGTTTGGCCATGAAAATTCACATTGTGTTTATCTTTGGCAATGGCAAGCTACCTTGAAAGCCCTGTTAGGGCCACCATAGGTTGGAATAAAAAATTCCAAACATGACAACAAAATATCTTATTATTTTGTTCTCTCCCCTTGATCTGACTTCATTTGTTGAGTATCCTGCTGTTGTGTTGGAATATATAATATAAACTTTGAAAAAGCTGAATTTCTGTTGAAGTAAGAAATTTGTGGATTTTCCTTGTAATGAAAGGACACAAACGTTGGATTTCTCATGCTATTGAAATTGCTTAAGAGAAAATGATAATAAAATCATTTTATTGGGCTTAGACTTCTACTTTTTAGCATTCCTAATGTTTTATGGTAGCAACTTTGTTCCCATCTACATTAAATATATTTGTTTTTATGCAGATACAAGATGCAGGTAGTGATTTTCGACCAGGTTATTATCCTCCGCTATCACCTTTCATACCTCGGGGTTTTTTACCGGGGATTCACTATATTCCACCACCTCTCCAACTGAACGTATTGACTGAAACTACAAAGGAAACGCCTGGCAAGTATTGCAAATGTTTACTTCCACAAGTCTTGTGCTAATGTTTGCAAAAGATATCTGGTGAGATAGTGGGGTTATATATGATGAACCTTTTCTATTCCACAGAGTGTGTTTGCTTCTGTGAGTACTCAGCCTGGTACTCCTTTGCTGGATTTCTATTGTGTGCCACAGTCTACAACCAAAAAATCATGTAGGCCTGGTTAATGAGATCTGTAAACAACATTTTAATGCACAGACTGTGTTAATCAGGTTTATACATGTTGCTTTCTGTATGCATTCCTATTATACATCCAAATAATAACAAACAACACATGCTCTTGTGCTATCAAAAGGCTGGCTTTTATTATCTCCCACTAGGAGATAAAACTTAAATTCTAAGGCTGTTAAGATTTTTTTGTTCAGTCTCAGGCTGGGCTCCCATACACAGGGTCAAAGGGAGGCAAACCCACAGTGATGATTCACAGTAATCTGGGAGCTATGGATAATCATTTCTTACAATTGGATTTAATTTAAATTTTGTCTATTATCCTGATTCGTGAAAATAACCATTGCTTTCAGTCTCTGTAGTCAAAGAAAAAAATCTCTCTCTCTTTCTCTATCACACACACACACACACACACACACACACACACACACACACAAAATCATCCATGTCAACCATTTTACCATTCTTAGCAGTGAATCTGCCTCGTTTCAGTTGCACAGAAATATGTTCCAGAATTTTTCAGACTCACATTAGGCAGGAGTGGGTTAAATATTTCCCCCAGACACAAGTAGCAACCTTCTCTAATTCCACCTGACCCATGCTAATAAAATTTAAATATGCAGAAATAGAATATGGTACATCTCTCCCCAATACTGTACCATAAAATAAATCATATGTGGTAACACCTAACACATAATGATTTAAATTATTTTCCCAGATAGGTACCTGTACAGGTAATGTTGTTTCCTCTGTGGACACACATTTGCAAATATCTGGCCTAATTTCATTCTATGAAACTTGTATAGGCCTGGAATGTTTTCAGAAAGCAATGAACATGTAAAGATGCATCTGAAGATATACAAACAGTTTGGCTTGTGGACTTGAAAAAGCAATTTGACTTTAAGGTACGATGCTGAAGAGATGGGAAGGTTTCAGATGTTTAAGATCCAATTGTAAGAAATGATTATCCATAACTCCCACATTACTGTGAAAAGTTCTTTCTTGTATAGGCCTGGAATGGATGTACCACCTACTGTTTCTCATATTACGTTGCTTGAAAACAGAAAAATTGTTTTCTTTATAGTAGCTGTCTGCAGCATACTGAGAATCTATGTTTTGAAAAATAATACTGTGAAAGGGAAACAAAACAAGCAAACAAAAAAGAATATAGAAATATCTCCCTGAATTCTCTGTAGGAAAACATGGAAAGAAATAAAGCGAATAAGCTAAAATCACAGATTATTTTCTGTTTCTGTTTCAGCTCCCTCTGTGGATAGTCAAGATTCTGGAGTGATGAGTGAACCCAGCCAGCCATCTTCTCAGGAAGATGCCAGAGAAGATTGTTCCTCTTTGTCTAAACATTAAATACGCGTCCTGAAATTCTACATTCAAGTGGCAGCTTTTTGTGAAGTATTATTTGCTTAGAGGCTACACTGCCACTTATCCTAATGCAATCATATACTATTAAAACAGGATAATGTTTAGGTCATTAGGTTCACTTATGGTATCATATGTTCTAACTGCATAGGATTTTCTCCCACATAGAGTTCAGTTAACTGGATGTTGAGGAAGAAATGTGTATTGACCCCATCATAGTCCTCTCCTGACTAAAAGCCAGGTAGTGGAAAAGGGTTAGAGCATATTATGGGAGATCAAGTGTACTGAACAATTGCAGCTGATCACTAAAAAAAAAGCTCTGGATACACAACAATGCTACAGTGCAGCCAATCTCTTGGTTTTGAAAGTGAATTAGGGCTGTTCCATTGTATTGCATTCTTCTCTCTTGTATGTTCGGTTGGTGTTTACTATGGTGATACTTCAGCAGTGTAAAAATCTTTTCTAGTTATTCTATACAAATTGCTGTTTGAAACTGAACAGCAAGCTGATTCTGTTTCTAACCAGTTGGTTGCTCTGCCCATATATGAAGTTGCAACAGTTTATTTCTGACATCAAAATAGTTATAGGAATTTGCTTATCTCAGATATCACAATAGGTAGTGTCAGGAGTATGAGCAGAGGATCTGAATAGGTAGGGTTGCATAACATGTATTTACAGCTGTATTACAAATGGATACACAAGGAACATTTCACCTAAGTCAGTTTCCCCCAAAATGGTACTTTCTGTATACAGTACCTTGGACTAGTGTTACAAGCCATATGACCCCATGCTGGCCGGAGATGATAGGGCTACAGTCCAGCATATCCAGAAGGTATTTAAATTGTTGTGCACTTATACAAAAGCATCTATTTGTTGAATTTACTTCAGGAGTGTACTGGATTATTATATACCATTCTGACTGTGTTATAATTAATTCATATAGTTTAAAAGTTGGGCTTCACTATACAGCAGTGTTAATAAATAGACATGATTAATATTTGAATTACAGTTTATTTTATTTGTACTTGGTTCCTAAAAATGAAAGAAATTGGATGTAAAAAGACCTGTCAGGTGAATTCTACCTGAAATGTTATTTAGCCAGGATCCATTTTCACTATGAAAAAGGTCTCCCTCCTTCTCCCCCACCATCCCGCTAAATCTATTGTGGTTTTCTTTAATCTTTCAGGATTGCATTACACACATATGTAACCACAAATAAGAAAGGAAAATAAGGAAATAAGACCTTAACCATTGTTGTCTATATTGAAAGAAAATAGGAGGTTGATATTTTAAATGAGCTGTTTAACACATAGAAAGCAGTGGAAAGCTTTCTTCAGTGTAATTGTTGCTTACAGTTTCATCTGCTCCTTTACTTACAGCTGGAGCTAGCTCTGAATGGTGATAAGACAGATTTATCTACCAGTTAGTTATATGGATGCAGTATTTCTCTTAGACCTGTCTGCTTCAAGCGATTTCATCTTTGTAAGCTATAAACCCCATAACAGCTTGCCTGCTCTGGAGACCCCAGGTGCACCTTTTTTACCAGCTGTTACTGACTGTGCTCAGTGTTTATAAAAGAGCCTGGGGTTAAATGGTGACAGGTCAAAAGCAGAGATACACCATTGGGAAGAAAAAGTAACACCTGCATTGTTCAATTCATAGTTCTAATTTACTTCTTTAAATTAGGAGAATATTGTAAGAAATATTACTATCTTTATCTAATATGAAAAGGGAGCAGCAAAACCTTTGCAATGATCCACAAACACTATTTAGATAATGATATCTAAAAATCTCACAGAACTGCTGCACGTTCTAAAAGGACCTTTCATGAATGTTTGATTAAACTTCTTTGTACACATTGAAACTTAATAAAATGTTTATGGCATTTTGCTTCATATTTTTCATTGCGTAAAGAGATTTCAGATATTTGGGGCAGGGCAGGCAGTTAATTAACACAGATGCTTATTTCAGAATTTCTCCTTGAGCTCAAGCTGCAATTGCAAACAAGCAAAAGTTCACACTTTTTACAATAAACTGTCTCTAACATTTCATGAAGTAGATGCTGCAAAAGCAAGAAAATCGGATGGTTGCTGTTATTTAGTACTATCAGCTGGCTGGAAAGCATATTTTAATCTGCAGTGATATTTTTGAATATACCAGCAGATAGATATCCCTTCCTAGTCTGGCTTTCTGTATGATATATTGCACATAAAGATTGAACAGATCAGGCAATAAAATGCAGTATTGTCTGATGCATTTGCCTATAGGAAAGCATTTTGCCTCTGCATTATCCAAAGGCTTTGCTGTAGTCTATTAAGCAGTGATGACAAACCTTTTAGAGACCGAGTGCCCAAACTACGATTCAAAACCCACTAATTTTTCCCAAAGTGTCAATACAGCCATTTAACCTGAATACAGGTGGCTGTGAAGGGGCGATGTCAGGTGCCCACAGAAAGGGCTCCGAGTGCCACCTTTGGCACCCATGCCTTAGGTTCGGCAACACTGCTATAAAGCATAGACTGATCAGAAATTATTTGGTCTAGTCCAGTATCCAGTTGACATTTGGAATATGATGTTCCCTGTCTCTTCCTTTCCAAATCCAGCTTGAACATCAGGCATTTCTCATTCCATATAAGGTAAAAAACTTTGTTGCAACACATTCAGCACCACTTTCCTTGCATGGGAAATTAAAACAATGACCCTGTAGTTACTGCATTCCTGGGCATCTATGTATATTAAATATTTCCAGCCTCTAAACCACTGTTTTGCTTTCCATATTTGTTGTTCTTAGGATTTTGACTGATTTAGACTCTTTGGCTTGAAATAGTTATATCAGCATCCCATCTATCCCTGGCCATTTCTTTCCATTGCTTTTAGGGCAGATTTCACTTTGCTTTTGAATTGCAGGTTCATCGTAGGATTCCTTCTTCAAAGAGGTCTGTAATCCTTTTATTTTAAAAAAATATACATCTTTACCCTACCTCTCTCCTCCAAAAGGACCCAAGATGACTTCCATCATTTAAAAGCAAAATATTAAAAACTAAAAACTATATCATTCAAATATTTAAAAAGAATAACATTTAAAATGTTAGGTAAAAGCATTATTAAAAACACAAGCATCAACATCTTCAGACAGTCACTAATAAAAGGCTGGAGTGAAGAGAAAGGTCTTTGCTTTTTCTTCCCCAGAAGTTGATTACTGGTAAGTACTTTCTGATCTGGGAGTTACTATAATCTGCAGCACAATTTCTTGCTTCATTTTGGACTGTCTCGTAATAGAATTTTCAGTAAGGAAAGTGCAATAATGGTTTACTATTGTGTCCTTCTGTGCAGTACTACAAAAGGGAGCTTGAGGGTCACCACTTTTGCCTTATCTGCCTGTGTCACTTTTAGATATCTCTGCTACCCCCCCCCCATCACAGCTGGAACTATCCCCTGCAGATGCAGCCTATACCCTTGAAAAAGATGGATGCATCTTAAGTCTGGTACCTCACAATTCCTTCATGTTGGAGAATCCTGCTAGGAGTGCAGGCTTGTAGTGGAATCTGGCTTTTGGACAGCCTTGATTTTTCAGCTTCACTGACACACTCAAACTTGTTTACCACAGTAAGATGTGAATCCAAAAAGAGGTCAAGAATGGTACACACATGCAAAAATGTGTCCTCTAATTTTGTCCCCACTACATGGAGTTCTTTTCTGCGTGTGCTCACAGCTTTAGAGATAGTCCTTTGGACAGTACCACTTCTGTCAGGTGAATTGTGTGGGGGACACTGAAAGAGACCTTTTCAGCTTTGCAAGGCTCATAATTTTAAACCGCTGCTAGTTAAGTTTCCTATGCACTCATTACTGTCACCTTTTAGATTCTTATTTTAATGACCTCTTTCAGAAGTGTCTCCTCATGAAAAACTGAATTAAATCCACTCTTGTGGTTTCCTTGAGCATGTTTTTTCTATTGATAGTATTGTTTTTAAAATGTAAATTACTAAAAAGGCAGGATAAAATGATATACAGTACAGTATTTCTATCATAGCCATAGTCAGTTAGGATAGTTTTGAGCCTATTTGCTCACAAGGAGGTACCTATGTGGAGTCAATGCATTTTGGCAGAAAAGTTTTTTTAACATAAAGGAGATGACTAGAAAAAAACATTGAAGTAGCACCTGGACATTGCAGACACATTTGGATGGGTGGGTGGCGTTTTGAAGGAAGGACGTCCAGGTTTTGATATGATGGTTTCAGAAACCCAGCTTCCAAGACTACTGAAGATTGGACCAGGATAGGAAAGCCGACGGGAAGTAGCGATCAACGCACCAGCAAGGCTACAATCCCAGATGCAACAAGATGTTTGGCTACCGTCAGGTAAACCCGACCTATGCGGCCGTTTTCCCAGAGAAGGAACGATGGCACGATGCAAAGGTAAGGAAGCTGGGGCATCATGTTGACCTGGCCGTCTGGGCGGCAGCCAGAAGCCGCTTATTAGTTGCTCTTCTGCCCCCCCTCAGTCACGCTTGGAGGGGGAGGGGGAGGGGGGGTGCCTCGCCGCTCCCGAACCAAAGTCTACCCGCAGGCGCGCTCGGAAGGAACGGCGGAGGGGTGTCGAGCCTGAAAGGACACGCGTGGCTGGCGGGAGTGCACGTGGCCGGCTAGCCTGCGCGTGCTCGGGAGGCGGGGGGGGGGCGGCGGTCAGGTGAGAGCGTGGGCGCGCGGGATGTGGGCGTGTGTCTGTGAAAAGTCCGAGACACGGTGAACGCCCTCTTCTGCGTTGATGCGGGTTGCTATCTGTTTAAAAAAGAAAGCGTGTGTCAGAAAATAAAAGAGTGGAAACGCAACCTAGTGTGAAGTTTGGGGTATTATTATTATTATTATTATTATTATTATTATTATTATTATTATTATTATTATTATTATTATTATTATTATTATTATTATTATTATTACTACTACTACTACTACTACTACTACTACTACTACTACTACTACTACTACTATGTGTAGGCTCTATCATTTCTCTAAGACGTGTAGACATAAAGGCTTAAGCATTTGTGGTGACCGCGGTTTTTTTGTCTCTTCCCACGTTCTTTTAGTGGCACAGTAGGAACGAATTAATTAACGAAGAATTAACCAAGCGAGGACTCCTGCCGCTCATTGGGTTATGCGACCTGTGCTGGTAGGATTCCTGAAAGAGGGAATAACTCAAGCAACGTTTCTTGAAGTGTGGATCTTCCTCAGCGTAAAATACATTTATATATCCACCCTAGAAACGTAAGTTTGGACGACTTTGTGGACTAGAGCTACGCTTTCCACGTTCGGCTAGCAGTAAGTTGCAGCCTCTGTTGAGCCTTGTTTGTATGTAGGGAATATTGCTATAAGTAAATCCCATTCATTGATTGCGAAGGGGGAAGAGATATTGTTTAGGTTTGTGGTAACCATTTGTGTGGCAGGTGGTAATATTACTTGCACCTGCCACTGTAATTATTGCTTACTGCTTGTTTATTTAAAATGTTTCAACCTTGCCTTTCTCCCCCAAAGGACTGTTAATACCTGAGAACTCTCCATTTAAAGCCAGGAAAAAAAAGGTTAAATTATGGAGGAAACAAGTGTTTTAAAAATGTTTTGCCCTTCTTTGAAAGAAAAAAAAGTAAAGAATGCCCAAACAGTAATATTGCAATGCTATATATACTATACTAGTACTTTTTGTACCATCTTACCTGTTGAAGGAATGTGGTGGTTTGGAAAGCTTGCATGCAATTTTACCCCTGGGGTGGAGGTGCTAGTTTATTAGCTTAGTGTGAATTTTGGATTTTAATTCCAATATAAGCTAACTTCTTTGACATGTTTCTTGAGACAAATGTTTTCCTTTGAAAAAAATTAACATTTTCCTTCAGTATACCAGTGCATAGATATTAAATAAATTACTGTATAATAAGGTAATATATTTATTTACTTCAAAATTAGTATGAATGCTTTTAATGTTTTATTTTAATGAATAATGCTATACTAGCAATATTGTAAAGTACAGTATCATATTTCTTTAAGTGCACAAGTTAATAGAGGCAGCAGGAGCAATGAATATTTCGCTTCTGGCAGCAGATTAAAGTTTCAATTTAAGTCCAAGAACTCTGCCATGATATTGGTTAAGCACACTCTTGAAGGTAAGTGTATGCTTGTAAGAATCGTAGGTGCCTCGTGGGCTGAACGAATGTATAAAAGGAGCTCATCCCAAAATGCAGGAGTGAGCCATCCAAATCACTTCCGCTCAATATATGAACCACTACGGACATGAAAGTCACTTGGAAGGAACCTAATACTGTAAATTGTATGTCTGAGTACATGTATTTGTACATGTATTTTGTTTTACTTACTTAAATGCATTTATTCATCAATCTTCTGCCCACTTAGGACTCCCAGAGTGGTTTACAATATATTAAAATTATTAAAAACAGATTAAAACAGTTATTAAAGATGGGAACATCTTTTAAAAGCATGCCCAAAGATCCCCTAAAAGCCAGTTAAAAATCCAGACTACAGAAACTCTTTAGAGTAGAGCAATCAGCATCTAATAGCTGTGACTACAACATATTTATTAAATGTTTTGACACAGGATATCTTATAAATTATCTTGGCAATGAATCACAACAAAAATTAAAAACTAGAGGAATGTGAGGCTGGATTCAGGGGAATCTTTTCAGGGGAAAAGATTATTGAATTAAACAGAAATATTTTTGTTTCAAAAAAAAAGGCAGAAATGACTGAAGTTAAGCTCATTAAGTGATTGTGTGTCACTTAAGCATGGCTTCCTCAAACGAGTTAGGTAGTGGGACTGCACTTTGGGGCTTACTGATAGGTTGCAGTGCTAACATAGTCACCTCTTTCTGTGAAGAGACTAAAAATGCATTCAAGGAGGAAAAAGTACTATAGTACTTTTCATTAATTTCAAAAAGCTTGATAGTGGTGTGGTATTTCAAGCCAACAGCTTTGGGTGCAGTCACATCAGTGAATACTGAGCATAGTTCAGAATAGTTGAGTGTTTTTAAGCATTATTGATTTCACCGGGAGTCAGGAGGTCTTCATCTTATTAATTTAATTATTTTACCCAAGGTGACTTATATCACTGAAAGACAACATTTAAAAGCTAAAAACAGTAATTGTACAGATTTTAAAAAGAACCAGTCAAATGCCACAAACTAAATTGTAAACAAAATTGACACCAAAATCAGATTCAAAGCAAAATACAGAAAGCCAAATAGATGGCCAGCAAAGATAGGGTTAACTTCCGTTCCCGTGGAAGGGAGTTCCATAGTCTGGGAGCAGCAACAGAGAAGGCTCTCTCCTGTGTGCCCACCAAACACTTGTGAAGATGGTGGGACTGAGAGAAAGGCCTCCCTGATGATCTTAATACCTAGACATCACTGTATCTCCAAGTCCCATGCTGGCATGAGTGATGATATTGAAAGCTGCTGGCAGGTCCAGCAGAAATCCCCGTATTAATTATGCTTGTTCATTGAGGATCTGTTGATTTCAAACTACCTAATGACATATTGACCATCATACTAGTTATGCCTTGTGGGAATTACTCCCGTGGGAAGCCCTGGCAAGCAAGGCTTGAGAAGCAGAAGGCCCAATCTGCTAGGCTTGGAGAGTTTGGGAATCCTCCCATGGAAGCCTGGATCCAAAAGGCTTCAAGATTTGGGAACCCACAAAAGGCTTGGCCGGCAAGCCCAATGTGGGTTGGAAACAAAAGGAAAAGAATAAAGAATCCAACACGTGTTTTCTGGTGCAAAATGGAGCAAGTCTCTCCCCCTTGCTGCACCCAGCAAGAACCTTTATTGAAAACCACAGGACTACAATACCCACATCACCTTGCAGCAGGTTCTTAGCCAATCAAAAGCTTACACGATTGCTCAATGCCCAAATAAGGGTATTTCTTTGTCTAAAACTTAACCTACTGAGCATGCCCAAGAATGTTTGTTCATAACTTCAGCTTCTGCGCATGTGCCAATCACAAAGTGTTTTTCCACCTAAATGTGTAACATAATATCTGAACATATCTAAGAGTGCCAGTGCGTATGTGTTAACCTTGCTCTGCTTGCTACGTGACTTACTGTTAATGGCGATGCCACAGAGGCATGCTGGGAAAGATTCTCCACATTTCACTCTTTTGTTTTTAATTTTTTGTGAAAAATAGGAGCACTGAGTTTGTTGTACACATCTCCACCTCATCCCAATCATCCGAAACCCATGATATTGAACTTGCATGATCTGTCTCTTTAAAGCAGAGAGCTTGTCCCATCTATAAAAAGAACCATCACCTTCCATATATGGCAGTACACTTGTCTTTGCGTGAAACCAGAAGTAGCAATTAGCAATAGCAAAAATCTGAGATATAGTAAATATACATTAAAGGCAGCAACTTATGATAATAATGCATACCACAATAATAAGCATAGCCCAAATGCAATTGCAGTAGTATAAAATCAATGTGATCTCCGTTATCTAAAGTAATCTATCTAATTTCAGTTTGAGCCTTGGAAGTGTTCAGTTACCCATAATTATGTTTACATTGAAGCATTGACTCTTGTTACACGAATTAGCTGTTAGCTTTCAAAAATGCTCTAAAACCCCAAAAGATAGGTGATCCCTGAAACTAGCACTATATTTCTAAACCATTGTGAAACAGCAAACAAAATCTGATACGTTAGCTGGAATGTAGTTGAAGATGGATTAACAATAACAGAACATTTCAGTTGTGTGGTACTAGTCTTGTGACAATAAGGCTTCTGTGAGTCAGAAGAACAGTTCACCATACGTGTGCAAGGGACACCCCTCCCTACTACAACATGTGGTGTGCAGATTTAGAGAGTCACTTGGTGGCTGGACCATTCACTAAGTGTTCATATGTTCCTTGAGACCAGTGATATTATGAGGCTGGTAGCAAACTACAATAAGGCATGATGAAAGTAAATTCCCAGCAGCATAGCTGGTAGAAAGACAAAACTTGGTGATATTACTGATGTCAACCAGTTGAAGCCAGACACTAGTCTGTAGGTCTTTGGAAAGCACAGTACTAAAATCTACCATAGTTGTGTGAATAGCAGAGGCCTTGCTTGACACAAACTATTATGTTCCAAGCAGAGCCAGCTTGACCCAAACTAGAGGGTGCAAAAATCAGAAAAATCTCATGACTAGCAATGAAATTCTAGCAATGAAATTTGTAAGAAAAAAATCCACAAGCTAATGTGCAGTCTGCCAAATTTGTGTGTGCTCTGATATAGCATGCAGCATTCCTGTAGAAGGAAGGCCTTGAAGTTTGCTGAGACAAAGGACAATTGACAGTGCACAGCTAAGCTAGGCAGAATGCCAGCGTAGGAACATTGTGAATCCACTTATCAGATTATAAAAGTAACAAGAGAGAATCACAGCAGCTGCCAAATAATCTTTGGTATCTTGCCAGCTGAGGCTGCAGAGGAAAAGTTTGTTAAACCATAGAAAGTTAAATGCAAACTTTCTCTGATCCTTAAGAGCGAAAATGCCTGTGAGAAAGAAAAATTAAACAGAGTCAATTGTTATAGCAGCCAGGTGTTTTGCCCTTCCCCTGCAGTTTATGAAACATTAGGGAGTGTGGTCCCCAGTCATTGACAAAGACATAAAAGTGAAGGCAGGATGGCAGGATGGTTGTTTAGCTGAAGGCCAAAGCTGATTTCTTTTCTGGTGAAGGCAGAGAAGAGGGAGGTGAAGATACCGTGCTCAGCTGATGTTTCCAAGCAGCGGCGGATGCAGTAGTCAGGAATTTTATCGTAGACAGCACAGGAGTACTTGTAGAGAGGAACACATTGGAGCTTTAGAAGAAAGCGCTTCCGGGTCTATACCGGTGAGCTCTGGAGCTGATCCAAGAACATCATCCATGTGACGCAGAAATCAGGCCAGCAGTGATGCGGACAGTGGGTGGGCGTAAATCAAGGCACGACAGCACCATGGCAACTGTATCAGCTGAGATGAGCCTTTTCCAGGACGAAAGAAGGCAGGGCTTTTCCCATGGGGTGTGCATAGAAGCAACTTCACCCGAGGAAGGGGGGCCTGGGAATTCCTCCCCCTCTTCGTGATTACTGTTCCACATCTCATTAACCTCTTCCGTTCCACCACCACCACCATCATTACCATCTTCATTCCCCAAAGGCTGCCGCTCCCCGGATGGTGCCCTGTTGTTTTCCCAGGATTAGAATTAGGAATTTGAACTGCGGCAGCAGAAAAAGCCTTATCAGAGTCAGTACTCATCTTCTTCTTCTTCCTCATCCTCCTCCCCGCCGGGCCTGGTGCTCCTCTTCAGCTGCGGCCTCCAGCCCAGCAGAGCCTCGGCTGCCGCCGCCCTGTTGTAGCCGGGGTCGCCGCAGCCGCCGCCGCTGCTGCTCCTCCGCCCGCCGGCGCGGGGAGGACGACGACGCGGCTCCTCCTCCTTTCCCGGGACATCAAAGGAACGCGGCGTTCCTTTGAATGCGGAGGGAGCGGATGGAACGCCGCGTTCCTTTGATGTCCCGGGAAAGGAGGAGGAGCCGCGTCGTTGTCCTCCCCGCGCCGGCGGGCGGAGGAGCAGCAGCGGCGGCGGCTGGGGCGACCCCGGCTACAACAGGGCGGCGGCAGCCGAGGCTCTGCTGGGCTGGAGGCCGCAGCTGAAGAGGAGCACCAGGCCCGGCGGGGAGGAGGAGGAGGAAGAAGAAGAAGAGGCGGCGGGGCGCGACCCGGCGCGCGCGCCCCAGCCCCAGCCGCAGCAGCAGCAGCAGCAGGATCGGGGCCCCGAGGTGCGCCTGGAGGAGAAGCACCCATGGAGGGAAGGCACGCCTGCTGGGGCCAGAGGCAGCCGCCCGGGGGGAAGCAGGGTAGGCGGCTGGGGCATCGCTCCTCCAGCGGGCCGGCCAGGGGGCCCCGTGTGCCGCCCCGCGCCTCCCCTCTGCCCGCCTCCGCTGACTTTGGGGATCCCGGTGGAGGGTGACCTGCCAGATTAAATCCGGACCAGGTTGAAATTCACCCTCCTCCAGCAGGTACAAGAAAACTGCTGTTTGGTCGCGCTTTGTGGGCGGGGTCGCACTTAATTGTCTGCAAAGTCCGGAGCTGGTGGGGAAACACTTGTAAGCTCCGGAGTTTGCAGCCATTTGCTGCGGAGTTTAGGGGTCGTGTGAAAAGGCCCTGTGTACTCATTTTATCAAGGAGTACCTCATTTTATCAAGGAGTACCTCAGAAGGATAGATGGCTGAGTCAACCTTGAGTTAGATAACTGAATCCATCAGGACAGAATTCATGTTGTGAGGGGAGGCTAGACTGTAATACAGTACTGTAGTTAAACCATTACACCCTGGGGCAAAAGTCTGTTTATCCAACAGAAGCACCCAACTGGAGCAAGAAGGCAGGGAGATCAAACAGTCTTTACTCATTTCCCCTTTTCCTCAGCAGGCTTCTCATGCTGATTTAGGGTTTAATCCAGCCCTCCAGAGGGAAATCTCTTAGCCGCCTTCTCACATGAATAGAATACATTGGGTCCAACTCAACAAATACTAGTTTTCTCTAGATCAGTAGTTCCCAACCTTGCATCCCCAGAACTACAAGTCCCAGAAAACCTGGCCAGCACATCTAACGGCCAAGTCTTCTGGGAGTTTTAGTCCAAGAACATGTGGGGGATCAAGGTTGGGAACCACTGCTCTAAATTGTGGTCAAGCTGCTCTGATAAACTATCTACAAATAGATTTCTAGACCACCTGGTCAAAATTTATATTTCCGTACATAATGTTGAAGAGCATCGTGTTAGAGATCTATAATGTACCAAATGTAGCCAATTGTTCTGAGGCCCTTTTAAAAAAACCTGTTATGTGTTCTTCCAAGACTTGCAGTTTTGAATCAAACAATAACTTCCTTTTGTTAGGATAACACCAGGTTCACATGTCAATGTTTCTGTTCCCCACACACTCAATCTTAAGTTTATTTTTCTAAACACTTTGGCTTCTTTTAAGAAGGCTTGAGTTCCAGAGCAAACCAGCATGCATATATCCCACCAGATTTGTTTCATATTGAGTTGACTGCATTTATTATATCTAGTGGAAGATAAAATTTCCCCAAAATATTTAGCCTGTAAGGAAACTCCCCTGGTCTTTCTGTTTTTATTTCCAAAATGCAATTAATCACCCAGATTCTTCAGTTACCCAGAAGCTCAGAATATTATTGCTTCCCCCTCCCTGCAAAGGATCCAAATATCTTGAGAGCTAAAGGTTCATATTGGTAAAGTAAAACTTACCTTATTTAATTTTTTCCTTTTGAAAGCAAAATTAAATAATTTATAAAAAGATATTATAGTAATATTAATATTGTAATAATAGAACCTTGAAAGTAGAGTTTCTTACTCTCAAATTTCATGTTAAGATATACTTACATCTCGTTTTTGTATACTCTGGGTTTTCATGAATGTGTGAAGAGTGAATTCTCATTAATTACTAGAAGTCTTCTGTTCACAAATGTTTCATCTCTTATCTAAACATATGGCTTTAACATTGTGAATGTGTGATTCAGGCACTGAGTCAGAATGGGGCTGGGGGAGTGAACACTTATTTTTGCAAGTATCTTTAGGAAATGGAAATGTACATCCTCTTATGAAGCACTCCTCAATGGTTTTATCACCACTATTACTATCATCTTATTTTTATTTTGATTCCAGAGTGTTAAGTATGATCATGATTATTTGGAATTATGTGTCGCATATTTTCCTTCAGTAGAGTGCCAGATTATAGGGAAATATTCCTTGTAGGGGGTAATGTGCTGCTTTCAAGTAAATGCTGATATCCATCAAAACACTATGTCCGTTTCATAGTATATAACTTCTGAGTGTTAGGGAAAAGGGGTCAAGAGTAGTAGTTTTCGAAGAGTTAGCTGTGTTAGTATGTTACACCAGATAAGACAAAAATAATAAAGTCTAACATGTTTATTTCAGTATGAGGTACTGTGTATTACAATCTTGAGAGTTTTGTTTGAGGAAATGGATTGCAATCAAGTTTTTGTATTTTCACATGTCCTATAACTCCAATTATTCTAAGCCCCAAATACTGGAGAATTGCAGGTTCCACAAATGTGTATTAAACTATTATTTTTCAGCTGTCATCTGTAACATTCTACTTATGATCCTGATCCATCTTTACAAATTTGTTGTAAGGTTTGTTCAGGTAAAATATGTGAAGACATTTGAGCTGTTTAAAAAAATATAAAACTTGGAAGTACTCCTATTGGGCTGAATTGAGTATTAATCTCCCCTAGAGTAGATCCATTGACTTATATTGAATTAAGTTAGCATAACAGACTTTGCTCACCTGTACCTTAGACTTTGCTCTCAATCTAGAGAGATTGAAGAGTTTTCCATCTGATCTGGTCCGGAGGTAGATACCCTCTGTTGAATTTCCAAAAGCATACTTCAGCATGATAGCAAAGAAGATCCCAAACAAGGTTGGCGCAAGGACACAGCCCTGCTTCACTCCGCTTCAGATGTCGAAGGGATCTGACACTAGGCCATCAAAAACTACATTGCCCTTCATATCCTCATGAAAAGACCTAATGATGTTAAGGAGCTTGGGTGGGCATCCAACCCGGAGGAGTATTTAGTTCCCTGAACTCCTTGCCCTCTGAAGATGCCGGCCACAGAGTCTGGTGAAACGTCAGGGAAAAAAACTTCCAGAACACAGCCAGACAGCCTGAAAAACTCACAACAACTATTACATCCAATAATGTTATGCCCAGAAAACCCTGGGAAAGCTGTCACAAAGTGGAAATAACCTCATGGTGTGTAATAGCTTTGACTAACAAACACTGTTTCAGTGTTTAGCTAGCAATTATGTAGGGTTTAGCCTATTATTTATGTTTGACTTGATTGTGTCCTAAGACGAAGATAGATGATGGGTGTTGTGTAATAGTCCAAAACACAAAAACAAGAAGGGAAGGGCCAGCCTGTCCCACTTGAGAAGAGAGTTGTAACCTGGGAGGACTTGCTCGTTTTGATATCAATCTAATTTTCATTGAATTGGCAATATATAACCATGTCCAATGCATCACATATTTATCCTAACATCTTAACACATGTAATCATAATTGTTCCTATAAAACTAATCATAATAGCCAAAATTCAATTTCTGGTTGCTGGTAAGGAAACCTGGCCTTGTTTTCCGCATGTTCTACAGGCTGTTGGCTAAAGATAAGAACATAAGAAGAGTTTTAAGGCTGGTGATTACACATCTCCATCTTGGTTTGTAACCTGTGATGGACTTTTCCTAGAGGAATCTCTCTAAATCCCTTTTCAAGGCATCCAGGCCAGATGCCATCACCACATCCTGTGGCAGGGAGTTCCACAGACTAACAACACGCTGGGTAAAATCTCCCATCCCTCAATTTTAGTGGATGTCCCCGAGTTCTGGTATTTTGTAAGAGGGAGAAGAGTGTCCCTTTATCCACTTTACTCATGCCCTGCGTTATTTTGTACGTCTCAATCATAAACCCCCTCAGGCACCTTTTTTCCAGACTAACGAGCCCCAAATGGTTTAGCCTTTCCCCATAAGGGAGGTCCCCCAGCCCAGTAAACATTTAGTCACTCTCCTTTGCACCTTTTTCCAGTTCCACTATGTCTTTTTTGAGATGCGGTGACCAGAATTAGTGTGGCCTTATTATTGTTTTGTACAATGGCATTATAATGTTGGCTGTTTTATTTTCAGCCCCCCTTTTTGGTAACCTCTAGCATGGAATTGGCCTTCTTCACCGCTGCCACATATTGGGTAGAAACCTTCATTGAGCTGTTCACCAATACTCTTTCCTGATCTGTGGCAGATAGCTCAGAGCCCATGAGTTGATAGATAAAGCTTTGATCCCCCCCCCCAATATGCATTACTTTACATTTTCCTACATTGAAATGCATTTGTCATTTCGCAGCCCACGCCCCCAGTTTGGAAGGATCCTTCTGGAGCTCTTCACAATCTTCTCTGGTTTTTACTATACGGAAAAGTTTTGTGTGATCCACAAACTTGGCCACCTCACTGCCTATCCCTGTCTCCATGCCATTTATGAACAGATTGAAAAGCACCGGTCCCAGGACAGACAGATCCCTGGGGCACACCGCTTTCTACCTCTCTCCACTGTGAAAATTTCCCATTGACACCTACTCTTTGTTTCGTGGATCTCAACCAGTTTTCAACCCATAAGAGGACCTGCCCTCTTATCCCCTGACTGCAATTTTCTCAGCAGCCTTTGGTGAGGGACTGTGTCAAAAGCCTTCTGAAACTCAAGATAGACAATATCCACCGGTTCACCCAAATGCACATGCCTGTTGGCCTTTTCAAAGAATTCTAAAAGGTTTGTCAGGCAAGACTTACCCTGACGGAAGCCATGCTGCTTTTCCCTCAGCAAAGTTTGTTCTTCTAGATACCAGGGCATTCATTTATCTATCATGAGGAAGAGGGAGTTGTATTCATATAACTCCCTTCTATATTAGTTGGTGTTGCTTGAAAGCAAAGGACTAGGAAAGCCTTTTTGAAGAAACAGTGCTGAGTCATTAATGTACCCAGAGGAATCTAGTGAACAAAGTGAACTAAATAATCAGTTCCAGATAACATGCCCTTGGCCTGTCTCATTTGCTGAATTTTATAGGACTTTAGATATTTTCATTCTCTACCTTAAACATTCTATTTTTGCCAGAAAACAATGAATAGCCATAGTACCTCCTAAATGCTAATACCATAAGCACTCATTTTTAATGTCTATGTTTTTTTTTAAAAAGTCTGGCCTAGACTAGTCTGACCTAGACTTGAACTGGTATAAAATTAAATGAAGATATAAACACATGCTAAAACAATCAGAATAAATTTATTAGAAAGTCCAGTCACTAACAATATGGAGATAAGATAGAAAACATATGCATGCATAGGAAATAGGTTTCTGTTCATAGTCCATTTATCCGGCAGGCCTTGGGTAGCAGGAGTTTCTGATCTAGCTTTAAGCCTTTCTTAATAGTGCTTTCCAAGGCCAGCTCGAAATGTTTCGCTGCTTGAGCCAAAGGACGAGATGGAAGGAGGGTGAGCTAGTTTGGTGAAAACTGTAGGATCTCCTTCCTGAAAGAAGGTCTTATCGGGTAAGAAAGAACCTATCATCTGCTTTGATTTTCTTCTTTGACTTTTTGATTACAGTATTACCCATCACTTGACCTATAGGAGGCAGAATTGCATTTAACCAAGCCACATGTTTCTGTACTATTATAATTTAATATAATTATAATTATAATAGTGGTATCAAGAGACAGATATTAATCTTGTGCGCTCCCGGACACATTTGGTGGGGCCACTGAGATACAGGAAGCTGGACTAGATGGGCCTTTGGCCTGATCCAGCATGGCTCTTCTTATGTTCTTATGATATTATATATATATATATACAGGTACTGTATATATTATAATACATAGCACAATATATAATATAATTATAATTATAATGTATTATAATTTCCTTTTAAAGAACACTGGAGCTCCCCCTAGTGAAAAAAGGTATATTTGCCAGTTCTTCAATATCTGTCTGCCATATCAAGATACCATTCTTCATTGCAATTTTTGTTCCAAGGCATGTTCCCTGTAATTATTCATATACATCTGACATAGACATTGGATCAACTTTATTCATTAGCTAAACATCTAAAGAAACCAAGTGGATTTTATATCAAAGGTGCTGACCACCCTGGGAAATATTTGGTCTGCTTCTTCTGAAGACAGTCAAATGTTCACCCAAGTTCAGTATTGTCCTTTTGTTATATGGCTGCTCATTTTGCTCCCTATTATTTTCCTGTAGTTGTGCAATTTGTGCAATCTGTACAGTTGCCTAGATCATGTAGTTTAGGCTGCAGTAATTATTGAGGAATAAACACTGGATTCAAGAAACCCCACTTCAGATAGACATGTCTAGCTTTAGGCTGTTACAATAATAAATATTAAATTCTTGGTGTTATATACTGAATGGGATTATATACATTAAAACATTAAAATAAAAGCATAAATAAAAGGTTTGCTTTTAAGTTTAAAACCTGATATTAACTATCCTTATACATATTTTGTTAGCTATAGCATGTTCTGTTTCCATTACAGTATTTCTAAATTTTAAAATTAATTTGTAAACACTGTATCATAACAAATAAAAACCCCTCCCTCCCCAACCCCTTTTATTTCAGCACATCTGATAATACAGTTGTGTTGTGTTGTGTTGTGTCATTATGAGTTTTCTTGGCAGGAATACTGGAGTGGCTTGCTAGTTCCTACTCCAGGGATAATACACTTACCCGAATCTTAATAGTATTTTTGTAAGGGTTGCCATGGGCAATTGCATCTCAAGAGAACACCTAGAAGGAACAGACAACTGGACATTGCCACGACATATGCCCGTGTGTGTGTGTGTGTGTGTGTGTGTGTGTGTGTGTGTGTGTGTGTGTGTGTGTGTGTGTGTGTGTGTGTGTGTGTGTGTGTGTGTGTGTGTGTGTGTGGTGTTACAGTCATGACTGACTCTTTGTGACCCCATGTCCATGGAGTTTTCTTGGCAGGAATACTGGAGTGGTTTGCCATGGTTGCCCTTAAATCAACAATATCTTGTTTAACCTGAGATAACAACTTGGAATTTGTGGTTTTTCTTCATAGTGAAACAGCGAATTACTGGAGTAACCAGAGGACAATAATCCAGTTAAATATAGCCATTTAATCTCTATCCAGGAGAACTGGTTTACTTTGTCAATTCAGGATATACTAATGTAGTGAAGGTTTTGCTTCTTTGTGCATAGCTCAAACAGAAAGAACATCATAGAATGTTCCTGTTCTCTACTCCTCTAATAATTTTCCTGTTCTCTACTCACTCTCCTAGTGAGATTAAGGCAGTTTACTGATTGTGTTTTGCAGGAGAAGAGTCAACCCAAGGGCAAGCTGAATAGTCATAGGTCACCCCCCTTAAAAAAGAAGGGAATGGTAAATCAAGTTTTGGTTTTATAGCTGAGAAGTGTTGCCAAGAATCAGAATCAGTTTGATGGTGTAGAATGGTGGTGGTGGGGGGAAACCAACTTTGGTAGCATAGGAGTACAGTATATAGTATTTTCCCCCACCCCACTAATAATTGAGTTCTATTATACACATCTATGCAGACATAGGTTCCACTGAATTAGAAAGAGAGCTGATGAGGCTGTAAACCTATACAGTATTCACTTACTGTTAAGTAATAGACCCAAAATTTGAAGTGCATCGCAAAGGAGCTCATCAAGTTGAAAAGCATTGCTAAGGACAGAATAGAACCAAGTTCTATGATCGTATGCAAAGAGTGATTGTAAATGGCTTCTCCTCAGCATGGTGAGGGGCGACCAGTGGGTGCCCCAGGGTTCTGTTCTGGTTCAGGTGCTATTCAACATCTTTAATAATGACTTGGATGAAGGAATAGAGAGTAGACTGATTAAATTTGCATATGATACCAAATTGGGAGGGGTGACTAATTCCTTAGACTAGAGAATAGGATAAAAATGCAAAATGACCTTGACAGATTAGTGTACTGGGCCAAAGCAAATAGAATGAGTTTCATCAGAGAAAAATGTAGGGTCTTTCATCCAGGCAGAAAAAAATGAATTGCATATACAGTATATAGGATGGGAGACACCTGTCTGGAGAATAGTACCTGCAGAAGCGTAGCCAGGATTTGGAGTGCCTGGAGATAAAGTTCATTTTGTGCCCTTCCTGCTGCCCCCCACATTATCCCCACCCAGCAATGTGGGCCGAACCCTGTGGGTGTGGGGTGGGTGGGTGCACGTGCATGCATGCCTTACACATCTCCCACCAAGGCGAGGAAGAGGATGAGGAGGGCGCTGCGGCCATCCTACTTCTGCCTGCCTGGTTCACCGTTAACCTGGCGTGCAGAGGCGGCAGAGGGGGTGCCGTCACCAAGCCTTAGGGGAAAGGAGGACTTATGGGTGGCAGGAGGGTGCACAGGTTCTTCCTTCTGCTTCCCCTCCATGCGCCCCCAGATTGCTGCACCCGGGACAGATGTATCCTTCTGCCCCCCCCCCATACACCCCTGGGAGTCTGGGTGGACCACAAATTGAACATGAGTCAGCAGTGTGACCCGGCGGCCAAGTAAGCCAATGTAATTCTTGGTTGCATCAACAGAAGCATAGTTCCTAGAGCAAAGTAGGTGATAATACTGTACCACTCTATTCTGCTCTGGTCAGACCTCACCTAAAGTAATGTGTACATTTCTGCACTCCTCAATTTAAAAAGGATGTTGACAACCTTGAACGGGTCCAGACGAGGGTGACCAGGATGGTTAAAGCTCTGGAACATATGTCTTACGAGGAGTGGCTTAAGGAACTGGGAATGTTTAGTCTTACAAAAATAAGGTTGAGAAGGGATATGATAGCCATGTTTAAATATTTGAAAGGGTGTCATAACCAAGAGGGGGCTGGATTGTTTTCCATGGCTTCAGAGACTAGGACTTGGGGCAATGGTTTCAAACTACAGGAAAAGAGATTCCATTTGAACATTAAGAAGAACTTCATGACGGTTAGAGCTGTTCAGCAGTGGAATATGATGCCATGGAGGGTGGCGGAGTCTCCTTTGGAGGTTTTTAAATAGAGGCTGGATGACCATCTCTCAGGGGTACTTTGATGGGGATTCCTGAATGGCAGGGGGTTGGACTGGATGGCCATAGGGGTCTCTTCCAACTCTCTATGATTCTATGATTCCACATTAAAGGACTAGAGGAGATTGATTCAATCCCTGAAAATTGCAATGGTCTGCAGTGGGATGGTTAGAAACAAAGAAGTGGCTCTGATTTGGAATTCTAGACCAGAAATTCACATAAGCTTTTGTGTTATTTATATTCCACCTGTCTTCCAAAAGAAGGGATACAGGGCAATTTACTTCTTTGTTACTGTTTAAGTGAAGGCACTTTTGTGAATCGTGTTAAAATTTTAAAAAAATTCAGGACTCCTATAATAAAATTATTTTACCTATATTAAAATTAAAACATGTTGTAGTCTATAGAATAATAATGGAGTGAGTAACAAAACAGGCCAAATGTTTTCTCATATTAAAAATGTGCTAAAGAGAATTTTCATGATCAGTTTGATTGAAAAGCCTCCTGACAGAAGGAATGCATTTACTTGGGGTTTCAGAACCTATACAGGTGCAATCCCAAACAAAATTAAATAATTTTTCTTTGACACCATTGTTTATGCATGATAGGAAGACGTTTTGAGAAGTATTCTGCTGACTTTTTAAGTGAGATCAATTATTTCCTTATAACAGATGCAGGAATTTTGCTTTGCTTTGTGGGTTATCAAACTGAGCAAGTCAAAGATACAATTTGTTCTCAGCATTTTAATCACATTTATGCCTTAACCTTAAATGTCTCAATTACCTTGAAAGTCCTATTAAGATCACTATAAGTTGGTTTCATCTTGACAGCAAGTAACAGAACAAGAATGCCTTAACTAAGTTTGTGCAACTGTAGTAGACTTTTAGTAATACAATGCAGATGTTTGGTTTGATGCTTTACATAGTGGCTGCCAGATCTGGAACAATGTAATAATCAGATTGGGAATTTAGCTTGAGTACATCTGAAATACTACATTGGAGTGTTAATGGAGCATGTGGTGAATATTTTAATTCTTAAACTGTCAAATGTCATGCTTAACTGTATCAATGCTAGTGATATCGGATATCAAGTGTGCCTGTAAGCTCTTTTGCATGGCTGTCAAGGATTCTTTGCCTCATTGTAAGCAGCTTTTGGGCCAGAGAGAGTTTCAGACTAGACACATGCATTAGCTTGCTGTAAATGACAAGAAGGTAGGAATATTATGCTGTGAAAGCTTTCAAGATTTATGGCAGCAAGTTGGATTTGCTTATGAACAGATTATCAAGGTCAGCATGTTGGGCCTGTTTTTACAGTATCTGCTACATAGGCCTACCTTAACTCCTTTGCTGTTCCTGATAAAAAGGGACCATGGATGGAAAATTTGGGTTGGAAAAGCCTTGGCAATATTCAGATGTGATGATGTCAGTCCTATAGATGATGATAGTCCTATCATTGGACAGTGGATGAATCATTTGCTCTCCAGTCCCCTCCCAACCTCCTGTTTCTCTTCTCAGAAGGTTTACTTCTGTGCTGGAAATGGGTAGAATTAGGACAGATGCTTCAGAATTCTTTCTGGAAAATGAAGATCAACCGCATGCTTCTTTTTCTTCCGTTGGAGGAGGTTATAGAAATGGTGGTTGATAAATATCTGTGCAGCAAACCAACTACAATTACGAGCAGATCAATGGAAGTATCTAAACATCCCCATTAAATCTGCCCTGTTCTGGGCCAGAACACAGGCCTGTTTCTACCTACTCAAAATGAAAAACAGAGAATCAGGTAGATGGCAGGTTTCTTTTTACAAATAAAGAAATCACTGTCAAATTCTAGCATCCCAGTCTGGTAGTCACCTTTTCTGAGAATTCCCAACTATGTGATATAACTCCAAGAACTAAGATAGTAATTAAAAAGTACATCACCCTATCTACTATCTCCTGTGACACCGTGATGACTGGCAATGATAAGAGTTGCAGTATGTCATGCCTAGAAGGCACTAGATTGTGGAGATCCAGCTTATAGAATTATAGATGGGATCTGCAAATTGATGGACAAAAGAGATATACCCCATTAGGCTGTAAAATAAAGTTGATGATGTTACTTTTCACATAAGATGCAGTTGAGGGGCAGGGGGAAATGGGAACATAACTTGCCTTTGCTATCTGTTTGGAGTTGCTTTCTCTTGAGAATGGACATAAGCCAGCCTAGAAAGACTGCTTTAAATACTGACGTAGGAAGACACATTTTGCTCCCCCTCTCTTTAGTCTAAAACACAGTCTATTTAGTGAGCTTGCAGTGCCTCGCTTAGTCTTCCAAGCTTGCTGAGGTAAACTGTAGTTGTAGGTGAGGGAGAAGAAAATAACTCAACAATCAGAATCTGTAGGATGTATACTGTATTTAAATATTGATGTAAAAAAAAGATGACATCATCCCATACTTATGTGATTGCTTCCCACAGCAAAACAAGCACAAAGGATTGTAAAATTGGTTCCAAATGTGCTTGTGTTTTTCCCATCACAAAGCAACTTTTTTCATCCTTCCCACCCCACTCTGAGTAGTAAGATTCATATGGACCTACTTAATTCATACAGCCTACCACACATCTAAAAAAAATCAGGACTGTGTTTATGGCCAAGATTTCAAATTGCAGCTATGGAGTCAAATGTCCATTCTATTGGCTCATACACTCAGACCTGTTCCACCAATGGGGTTAGCGATTGGGGAGAAATAAAAGCGAGAGAAGAGCTTCAGGGAGCCCCATCATGAATGATACTTTAAGAATCTACTTGAGATATTGCTAGTCATAGAATCATAGAATAATGAAGTTGGAAGGCCTTCTAAGGCCATTCATTCCAATCCTCTGTTCAGTGCAGGAATACAACCGCAAAGGTGGTTGTGTCCAAATATCTCTTGAATACCTCCAGTGTTGGGGAGCACACCACCTGTCCAGATAATTGGTTCCATTGCCATACTGCTCTAACAGTGAGGATGTTTTTCCTGATATACAAGCACATTAGTCATTTCATACCTGCAGGTATTTTCCCTCTCTTAAGCAGCAAATACTTTTTCAATATTTGTGACATAATTGCCAGCATCCTGCTGCTTAATCTAACAAATTGCAACTAGATTAGGCCTATTGAATTAGTCGGGATTTGACTCCATAATTTGGCTGGATTCTGTGGGCCTAGAGAAAGCAACAGGAATTCAGCCAGAATGTACAATTAGAAAACTTTCCCTGAATGAGGGACTTCCTACTATGTAACTTTATATGGATTACCATACATGATTGCATTGACTGATTTCATAAGAACACCAGTGTTTTCCATGTTACTTTCTACCCCTGATAATGGATTTTTCTTTACATTTTGCGTACTGTTTGTAGCTCTACTGTTACCTTTTAATGTTCTAAAATGCATCTTTTAATTTTCTGTTCTTCACTTGAATATGTCTTAAATTTTTCAGGCTGTATATTGCCCCTCATTATTAACCCCACCTTTTCCAAAGAGAAAGGTGGGGTTAAAATATCCAAAATTAAAATAAAAATAAAAAATACATAACACTTGTCTTTAAAAATACTTCAATACAATATATAGGTTACTCCTGATTTCAGTATATTTTCCGTTTTATGACCAGTTCCATAGTCATGAACTAGTTAGACTGTGCTACCAGACTACACAGATTTCTTCCAAATTCAAATCTACAGAGTTTTATTCCCTAGGAGGCAAGGTCACTTGAACATTTTAAAACATCCACACTCTTGGTTTAACACACCAGTGTAATATTGGGTGTAATTCAACAGAGATCAGGGAAACGTACACTGTAGTTGAATTTGGCAAAAAGTTTTGTGCTGCCAGATGGAACAGAATGGGATTCTCTGCTCCCTGGGTGTCCATGTGTTTTACTGTTTCTTTTAATTATGAATAGCAGTATGTTATCATTATATAACTAAATTAAACCCATATGGATTTGATTAAGTAGCAACTATTTTACACTATTTCCATCATGATCTGTTCTAAACAAAAATATGTCCAAATTTGCTCCAATTGCTTCCATATTGGTAGGTCATTATTATTAACACAAAATAATGTGTATGTTTTTTTTATTTCCTTGTACTGTTTGTTGCCACTCTGAGCCATCCTGAGTATTAGAATACTAGACAATTCCTATTACATGAAGTCATTCATTTGCCATCTTACTATTAGTGCTTTAAAACATTTAACTAATACAGCTGATAGACCCAAACTTGCAGGAAAATCCTTGACTAATTTCAGAAATCTGATCTAAAACTTACTAATTTTTCTGTTAATTCAGCTGGTGCAAGTATTTCGTCGCCTTGTTGCACTTGGTAAGTAGGGTCCCAAGAATTGTTACCAGGAGATGTAGGGAGCTATCTGTGGAGGCAAAGATGGAAGATCATCAGAAACTTAAGTTCTGGCCCTAGTGCGGATCAGGCCATCCTCTTCCTGCCACTATTGCTTATCACTTTTTTCAACACCTGGGATCTGGTTATGACTTGATACAGAGTTTGACTCAGAACAGATTCCCTTGCTGATTATTATATTAAAAGCACAGTGCCTCTGTAGGTGGATTAAAACAGGAGTTGGGAAATGCTGCTTGCCAGATGTTTTGGATGATGCCTCCCATCAGCTGGAGCCAGTCTGGCCAATGATGATGGATTCTGAGAGTCGGGGTTCAAAATATCTGGAGGGCACACAGGTTGCTTACCCATGGATTAAAGGATCAGGTTAAGACAGCGGCATTGGCTTACTAAATTGTAAGTCACAAAGCAAGTAATTGAAACAGAATGTTCAACAGATTTTACAGAACTGAAACAACATAAAGACTTGTGTATATTCCAGTAATTAACAACAGCTAGACCTTCTATCTGGATTGAATATTCCTTAGCATTGTTATTCTGTTTTCCTTTCTTTTCTTTTTTTAAACAGAAGCAAAGCTGCTGAGCACTGTAAGATTAATAAGGCAGGAAAATTAAACATTTTATATCACAAATAATAAAGGCCTGGATTGTCATGTGTTTTGGAGCTTTCCACATAGAGGTAAAAAACCCATTGATGAGGGTCTCAGTCACTTCTACTCATGCTAAAACCCACTGAATTTAAAGGGGAATAGGGTTCCTTTTTATGACCTGTAACATTGTCTCTTCCAGCTGCTCACTGGAGTGATGGCACACACATGAGGCCAACTGACTTGAGTTGATGTGGAATATGCACCCCGATTTAACTGAAGGAGGTATGCTCTCAGATGAATATTGTTAAGTGTTGTCTCTTCTGGTTTGTGTCAGTTTGCCAGTGACTCCAGCAGATAACTGGAGAGGCCAGGGATTGTGGCCAGCATCCTCTTTAGATTCTATTGAGTTGAAACTCCTAGCAGCATATAATGTGGGATCTCGTCACTTGTGCATATGATGTTGTGTGAGCCCACATTGCTACATTGGCAGGACTTTTCATTTAGCAGGTGCACCAATAGGACGCCAGTCTATAAATGACAAACACATATTTCCTGATCTAGGTGGATAGGGAGTATAAGATAAGTAGCAGCGGTAGATGATAAGGCCATGTTTCTGCCTGTTCTTTCGTCCCCCCCCCTTCCTGTACAGGTATGTGGGTGATTTCACAGGAAGAAGTACTAGTAGCTGGTTCAGTTGTTGGTCTCATGATGTTGTATGGATCAAAGCAAGATGCCCAAATATTCCATCCACTAATATTATTTCTTCTTCAATATATTATTTTGGGCTTAACTGGATAATTTTATTATCTCTTTCTAATATGGTAAAGAGAAAGTATGGGAGACACCTGGCTGGAGAATAGTAGATGCAAAAGGGACTTGGGAGTCTGGCTGAACCACAAATTAAACATGCGTCATTGTGCCAGGAAAGCCAATGCGATTCTTGGTTGCATCAACAGAACCATAGTGTCTAGAATAGATCAAGGGAAGTGATAATACCACTCTATTCTGCTCTGATCAGACCCTACCTGGAGTACTGTGCCCAGTTCTGTGTGCCTCAATTTAAAAAGGATGCTGACAACCTGGAACGGGTCCAGAGGAGGGCAACCAGGATGGTTAAAGGTCTGGAAGAAATGTCTAATGAGGACCAGCTTAGGGAGCTGGGAATGTTTAGCTTTACAAAAAGAAGGCTGAGAGGGGATATGATAGCGAAGTTTTTATTCAGTATCTGAAAGGATGTCATATTGAAGAGAGAACTGGTTTGTTTTCCATGGATTCAGAGACTAGGACTCAGAGCAATGGTTTCAAACTACAGGAAAAGATATTCAATTTAAACATTAGGAAGAACTTCCTGATGGTTAGAGCTGTCCAGCAGTGGAATATGCTACCACAGAGGGTAGTGGAATGTGAATCAGGCGTGAAAACAGAGGAAAAATCTGGTAGCTATTCTTTGTAGAATCAGGATTCCCATTATTCTCTTTGGGGAAACCCATTTATATTTTAAAACTGATTTACATGCATGGCTCTGATCCTAACCTCATTTTTTAGAGTACAGTGTTTGGAATGAAAAAGTCTGGATGGTTTATTTTCAGTTGTGTAGTCATAGAATCACAGAGTTGGAAGCGACCTCAAGGGCCATCCAGTCCAAGCTCCTCAAGGGCCATCCAGCTCCTTCTTGGGCATCTGTTGGGGGTACTGTGATGGAGGTTCCTGCATGGCAGGGGGCTGAACTTGATGGCCCTTGACATCTCTTCTAACTCTACGATTCTATGATTCACAGTACAGTATGTTCTTCCCACAGTAAAATTGCTACGGAAATAAATGTTAATTTGAAGGAAAGGAAGAACATATTTGTTGCCTAGTGAGCCAGACAATTTCCTGCCTTTTCTTCTATTAACAAGAGTGGACGTGGTGCATAATGAAGCTGCCACAAACCTGCCAGATAGCTGGTGCAGACAGTAAAATTAGCATAATGATGAAGCATGCATTCTCGTGACTTCACTGTAAATATTCACCTTGAGCCAAAAGCTCTAATGAAACACATATAACTGTATGCATTTGTGGATTGGAAGAAAGATAGGAGAATTATTTTATTCTCCTACTTGCTCTTAACACATCCACTAGTTATGTGATGCACACATGTATGTATGTGCATGTATATGTATATGTGAAATATGACTAATTAATATTTGGGAAAATGTGAGTTCATTGAAAATTATATCATCATTATCCACCATAATCTACTAGAGAAAGCTAGCCACACTGTCAATCAACAGTGGCTATTCAAATTGCATTAAAGATAGCAATCCATCCATTGTCTGGGTTTTCAACCTGGGGTTTGTGACACCCCCCCCCCCCCCCGCCCAAAGGGATTGCAAAGTGTTTTCTTGGTAGTCAGTCTTAAACAAAATGAGATTCTATCCATATGGTTAATCCATACCTGGGTGAGTTCACTTTCTTTAAGAGGGGAGGAGAGGCAGGCTGAAGAAAATTTATCCTCACCATTTCCCTTTTCCCACGTAACTTGGCGCATTCTCCCAATGCATTCCAACAAGCTGAGGGGCCCGACCACCTTCAGAAATAGGAAGGGAATGTGCATGGGAGGTTTATTTGTCAGAGTTTTTTTGCAAAATTTACATTGCTGTGAAAGTGACTTGGAAGGAAAGACAATCCAAATTCTCTGCCCCCTTCCCTGAAAGTCTTCCAAAAAGTGTTCTGTTTATATACCACCACGTAGGACTTAAAGCAGCCCTCAGGGTGGTTTACAAGTACCGTAATTATGCATGCTATACGTTGCTACCACTCTACCAGCAAGCTGGGTATTGGTTTTATGGACCTCAGAAGAATCGAAGGCTGAGTCAACCATGAGCCAATGAACCCTGGGCTGTGAGCAGGGCTTAAGTAGTGCACCTGAGGTTGTCTTCCCCTCCCACTCCCATAGCATTTAGTACCTTCCGTGCTACAGGCTGGGCACCAAGCTGCAGAGTTTGAAGCCGTGGGGTTTGAAGCCAGATGCACAAGGGGAACTTCAGGTAGGTAGTTGATCATCAAGGAACAAAATGGAGAGTCCAGAAGAAGAAAGGAAGTCAACACTGAGATTTGGCAAATCAAGGAAGCATTTGTTTTCCTTTCTTCAGAACACACATCATTTTGCCTGTGGACTAGTCTATCTATATCAGGTGTGCTTGAACTGGCTGAAAATGGAGAGTACAAGGAAACGTAAACTGCATTTGAGCCTTCCTTATTCAGGCTCCTTTAATAGTATGTGGGGGGAGGAGGTTGCTGAGGAGCTGAAACATTTTAGGGCAAGCCAGCCCAAGGTTTACAGCTTCTATTCTTTTTTAGTAATATATTAGGATTTTTTTTCTACCTCAGTAAAAATGCCTTTTAGTCCAAGTGTAGTGTATTACATGGTTATTATAAAACGGGGGTCACAAAAAAGTTGGGAAACACTGACCAATTTATTTGTAAAATATGCAGGGGGGAGGCACTCAACAACGGCAAAAAAGTTTTTTGTGAAGCAAATGTGCCCACCCTGATCTAAGCCTTAGCTTTGAGGTCTATTTCTGTGCAGGTTTGTTTTCACAGATGTATGGCAGTGACTTGATTTGGATTGTTAGTTCCAAGCATTCAGTCACTCTATTCATGCATCATCATCATAATCATCATCAACAACAACAACATCACATAGTCCTAAACCTTTGGGAAGCGTTCGACTAGTGATTTGTAATACAAAATCCAGCGCAGTTATCTTGTCTGCTGTGTGATGATGATGATGATGATCATGAATAATAATAATAATAATAATAATAATAATAATAATAATAATAATAATAATAATAATAATAATAATAATAATAATAATAATAATAATAATAATAGGATCATTGATAGTGGAATGCGAAAGTGCTTGTTAGAATACAAGGCTTCATTTGTGCGAAAATCATTCAATGGTCTGGTCCTTGTTACTTCTGTAGAAAGAATTTCTGTAGAAAGGATTATATTTAAGAAATTTTTTCTTAACTTCATATAAAATGGCCACTAGAGGGAGATATAGGCACAGCTTGTTGAAACGTTTTTGAATATGTAGATATTCATCAACAAAGCTTGAATGTGTTAGTCCTCAAAGTTCCACAATATTTTGTCTTTATTCCCTCCCCCTCCCCTATAATTTTGCCAACATGCTGAGACAGACTAACACAGCTACTTCTTTGTAAATGGAAGTTGCTATAAGTCTTCTAGTGTTAAGTGTGCTAGCAGAGTAGGTTGGAGACATTGCAGTGTATTAACAGTTTTATTTTAGTGTGAGCTTATAAGGAGTCAAATCTTTTTGTGTTAACAAAATCTAATGTGCAGCACAGTAATTTAGGGTGAAGAACCATGTTCTTGGCTGTTTAGAAATGTATTTATCCCCAGAAAAAGTAATGAAACCCTAAGCATGGCTCATGATTGAGGGGGAAAAGTGTCCATGTGAAGATGTAGGTTTGTAACATGCTTGGATGTCCCATCTTTAAATGTGTGTGTGCTGCTGCTGCAGGCAGGGTAAAACACTCTGAATCTGCTCCTGTCTTGATGGTTGCATAGCTATTCAGCTTCATACAAAGGTTTATGCGCACATCAGTGATTTATATGCCTTTCACATTCAGTCACCCCCCGCCATTTCACGGTTCAGGTACTGTGGTCCCACTATATCACGGGATCGCAGTACCCGGGGGGCGGCAGGGAGCAATCTGATCACTCCCTGCCGCCCCCTGCCCTTCCGGGAATGATCCGATTGCTCCCTGCCCCTCTGATAACCCCGCCCCCACCCATCCCGCTTCCACATATCGCGGATTTTCATGTATTGCGGGTTGGGTGGGTCCCTAGCCCCCGCGATAGGCGGCGGGGGGGTTGTTACTGTTTCCTTGTATTCAGTAAAAGGTCCAAATGGGAAGGTCACCCATGTTGCAGAGTGTTAATAATCATCATCATCAGAGCAATGGCATTTGAGACTCACATATAGACAAGTAACCAGTTCAGTGACTTATCAAAATGGTATTTGCTAAGAGATAACCCTGTTGTGAATGTTTTCAGAGTGTTATTTGTGTAAAGGCTTTAGTAGACCGTGAGATTCTCTGTTCTGATTGCAACAAACATATATACTGTGGTACCTCTAATAATGAATTTAATTTGCTCTCAGAGGCAATTTGTTATCCAAAAAAAATGTTATCCAAAACGTGGTTCCCATTGAAATGAATGGGAAACTGATTAATCTGTTCCAGAGGTCCGAAAAAAGGTAAAAAAGATGGGGTGGGCGTTCCAGACCTCTTTATAAAGTGCGATTTAAAGGCTTGCAGTGCTGGAACACCACCACCCCTCGAACAACCCCCTGCAGTGCAATGCAAACATGGACAAGAAAAACCAGCACAACTACTCCAGCCTGTTCCTACCCAAAGTGCAACAGGGGAAATGCAAACAGACGAACATAAGCAGGAAGAAAAATCCAGTCCATTTTGGCCTGCAGAGCAATGAAAAAAGACTGCAAATATGGAGAAATGAAACCAACAAGACTATCCCATCCTCTTGTCACCAAAATGCAAACAAAAGCAGTGCAAAGATTAATAAAAGCTACAGGTAGTGCAATGCATCGTGGGTACACATTTTTTTGGCAAGGCACTATGAGACATTCATTATCCGAGGGGGCCCATAGGAAACGTTTGCTATCCGTCTCCGAGACAGCCGTATACCCGGAAATTTCCCTTTGTTATCCGAAAAAAATATCAGAGGCATTCTTTATCCGAGGTATTACTGTATTATGTCTCACCTTCTGTGGACCCTATAATTCGAGACAAAATATGTCACTGTGATGGCGAAAGATCTGAAGCTAACAAATGAATGGCTAGAGTTAGCAGAAGGGCATTGCAGAATTTTGCCATAGTGCACTTGCATGAAGAATATGGATACACGTATGTTGTCTCTTGCACTGCTAACTGCACAATATTTAAATCCAGCACAAGTATGCTGGTAGAGTTTTTGTTTTTGGTACAGTGGCTCCATGTTGGATCTAAAGCTAATCCAGGAAAGCTTTCCCCAGAAATGTATTTGTATTTAAGGTGATGGAAGATTAAAATAAAAATAAAAACTTAAAACCACTAGGCCATCTTCATGAAGAGGCATTGTATGGAAAGAGCACCAAATGATGAAGTTGGATAATTTAAATACAGTATACAGGGTTGTGAGCGTTATGTTGTTATTGTTAAGGCTTGGCAAAATGAACTTTGAAAACCACAATAGATTTGTTTCCAGTTTTTAATGATTTCTTGTAAAATTGAAAATATAAAACCAGCTCAGCAAAGTGAACACTTTTTATGTACATGAGGTCTGTGATTTTTTTAAAAGTCATTTCATAGTCAAGCAAAAGTCCAATGAATTAACTATGATTAAAGGGACCAGCATTCTTAAATTGAAAACATACTTTAAAAAATATCTTTACAAGCATATTATATAATTTAAATTTATATTTTAATAAAAGGAACTTACACATCAAACAGTTTTAGATGCTTCTCTTTCTCCCTTAAGAGAATCATTTTCAAAGTGCCACAGCAAAGGAATTGATACCAATAATTATACAGTATATATTCCTTTATTTAAAAAAAAGAGATTGGTAAATGTGAGAAGCTGAGTTAAATGAGCACATAAAGGGTTGCAGATTAAACACAGTAAAGGTAGTTGAACAATACTGTAAATACAAAAGGTATTTTAAGCATGGTAAATAAAACTAAAATTTAAGCTGTACTTAGGTATCTGTGTAGATGGGAGGAATATGATTCAAACAGTGGTCAAAAGTGCTGTTTTGAAAAAATCCATTATTTTCTTCTTGTCCGTTGATAATCTCTTCTTCTGATATACATTGTGCTTCAGAAATGACATCATAACCTGGAAATTTGGCAAACATGCAAGACTAGTTAATACTACAAAGGATCAAGCACATTCTGAGTCTGAGGTAAAAACTGGATATGATGGCTGTTTTCAAGATTTCTTTCATTTCTAATGGGAGGATGGCTTAAGGAGGGAGTTCTCTAAGATATTTTCTTCAAAATTTTCCCACCCACCCCTGCTGGTTTGCCACCTGTAAAGAGAAGATAAGTCACTGAGACAGGTGGCTCATGATCTGGAAGCAGGTATTTGCTGTCCTCATTTCCTACCTGTGGTTCTTGAACTATCTGTGATAACCGACCTTCACTTGCCATTTGAATCCTAGATCAACTAACAGATGCTTTGCTCTGTACATGAGCTACATAGCAGCTTCTTGACTGTGTAAGAAGGGCAAAACAAGTTATTCATGCTTTCCTACCTCAGAACAACAACAAACCTTAACTGAAATCTGCAGAGTAGTAATTGTTTGTTTATAAATACTGTATATATACTGAATATTTTTACCCTGCCTTTCTCCTTGGAAAAGGATCTAAGGCTGCTTACAATACTGAAGGACAAGATACAACCCAGAATATTTAAGATATAGTCAAGTTTAAGAACAATAAATTTGAAGAGACATCTTACAGCCTTAAAAGAAAGTATTAAAGCTAATAACTGCACAAAAGCAATTCAAAGAATTAATTATTTTTTCATTACCTGCTCTTTCATTCTTATGCCATCTGCCGATCTTTGTTTTTGAATATGTGTTTACTATTTTAATGTAGATTTAGTCATGTGTATTCTTTTTTTTAATTGGTTATGTTGCTTTATATTGTATATTGTTTTGTTTTTATGATGCACTTTGTAAACCGCCCAGACTGGCCGTGTTGCCACATGGTGTGGTATAGAAATCAAATAAATAAATAAATAAATAAATAAAAGAAGAAGAAAAAGAAGAAAAAGAAGAAAACTTCCACAATACAAAAGTCTACACGTGGATCTGCCAGTAATTTCCAAATAAGAAGTCTTCATAAATTTGGAAAAATAAGAATGAGATTCATAAATAGTTAACTTCTTGGGATGATGCAGGAGGTTGCAGTTTGTTATTTCTGGGTCACAGCATGTTCTATCTGCTATACCAGTGGTTCCCAACCTTGGGTCCTCAGGTGTTTTTGGACTAAAACTCACAGAAGTCTTCACCACTAGCTCTGCTTACCAGGATTTCTGGAAGTTGTAGTGCAAGAACATCTGGGAACCCAAGGTTGGGAACCACTTTATTAGACCCTTTAACATCTGTACAAACTGGCCTTTTTTCTTGGGTTTTTAAATACGATGTGGGGGACACTGTGGCAACTTAATAACCACACAGTAGCTCACAATTACAAATAACTAGTTGTTAGTAATTATTTCTTAATAGTTAAGAAATGGCCTTTGGCCGTGCAAAAAGCCTGAAGTATCAAAACATTCACAATTCTTCGCAACACCAAACCAATGCTTAAATTGCAGTGGTTCTCAACCTCTGGGTCCCCAGATATCCCTGGACTGCAACTCCCAGAAGTCTTCATCACTAGCTGAGATGGCCAGGATTTCTGGGAGTTGCATTCCAGGAACATCTGGGAACCCACAGGTTGAGAACCACTGCTCTAAAGCTCCCAGAAATCCCTTCCAGCACAGCAGGTGGTGGAGGCTTCTGAGAGTTGCAGTCCAGGAACATCTGGGGACCCACAGGTTGAGAACCACTGCTTTAGAGGACTTTTATTTATTTGGCAACAGGTAGCGCCCACACAAGTACCCAAGGATGTTTGCTATAAGGCTCATTGTTAAGGAACAATGCTCTCATTCAATAAGCTTGGAATAAATATAAATTTATAAATATAAATTTTAAGCTGCCAGTTACCTATAGGAAACTATACAGCACCATCATTGATATTGGCACTTTATGAACTCTGCAGCTCAGTAGTTAAACTCCAGTACTATTCTCAGACCTCCGCTCACAACTGGAGTTTGATCCTGACAGATTCAGGTAACTGGCTCAAGAGTGATTCAGCCTTCCATCCTTCCAAGGTTGGTAAAATTAGTAAACTGGCTTTCTGGGGGAAAAGTTTTTATTTGCATACTTATAAACTGGCCAGTGAGTGCCTTAGCACTATGGGGTCGTATAAAAGTAAAAAAAAAACAATAACTTTACATTCCTCAAATGCCAAAATCACTTCCAGACACCCATAATTTCAGTTACAATTTCAACAGTGGGAAAGTGACAAAGCGGGAGGAGAAGGGAGAGTTTGGATGTAAATGCAACCTTGTGCATTTTGTAAACAAACAGTGTTAAATGCCATGAGAGACACACATTCCAAACAGTATTATATACCATCTAAATCACTAAGACAAAAGTAACAAATCACTGACTTGTAATAGGATTCAAAATCATGAACAAGCAGTCTGTCAATCACACTTGACCCTCCTAATAGGAAAACAACACTCAACACCCAGCTTGGAAACATTACATTTTCTGCAACTCCCAGAATCTCCAGCTACCATGGACTAATAACAAATTATAAGCAAGGGGGGTTATTATATGAAGACCCATTAAGTCTTGAGAGTGAAAATGGCTGCTAGGTAAAAACTGAAGAATTATCTGTTATTCTATTTAAGTCTGAAGGTAATTGCCTTATAAAAATAAACTTCCTAAACTTTCAAAGTGTTAAGGAAATAAACATTCTAAAAATGAAAAACACAACATTGATAGGCTTCAACTGTAGCCTTTAGACAGGAATGAATGAATGAATGACTGTTGAATTTGGTGCTTTGCGTTGGTATTCTTCTTTAGCCTATTATTTATTTATTTAGAAAAATATTTAATCTGTTCTTGGAAGATTACAGAAGCCTTTCAATTCAAGTTTAAAATTTACAGCTTTCAGAACAGAAGAGTATAACAAAAATCATCACACAAAAATGCAAAGTGATAATTAAAAAATCTCACTCTTCGCTTTTTCTGTGTTCTATCTAGAGATGGGCACAAATTGCATCTTGCTGGCTCATTGTGAGTTGTCTGTGTGGCACCACAGGTGTTCCTTTCTTCCCTGCAACTGGCTCCTCCGCTTACCAGCCAGTGTGCACACTGCTTTTCTCCTACAGTGGTGCCCCGGATAACGAATAAATCAGATAACAACTGCAAATTTCCGGGTATAGGACTGCCTCTGATAACGTATTTTCCCTATAGGCTGCCTCGGATAACGAATCGCAATTTCTAAGTATAGGTCTGCCTCGGATAACGAATTTCCAGCATGCATCAGGAAAAAAGAGTTATCCCATGTGGCATTGCATCTGTACCTTTAAAGTGCACTTTATAAAGAGTTTTGAGCAAAAAACTAGGAGTCTGTGCCTTTTTCCTAAGCTCCAGAACGGATTAAACAGTTTCCCATTCAGAGGTACCACTGTATTTTTAATGTGATCGTCCAATTGCAGGAGTAACATGGTCTTCCCTTCTCCGTCTCCTTCAGCAGCTGCCCACTCAAAGGCAGCACTGCCCTGTCTCCTCATCTGAGTAGGCACCTGCTGGAGGAGGCAAACAAGGGAAGTCTGTGATCCTGCACGCACAAATAAAAAGGTAAAAGTTCCCCCTGCACATGTGCTAGTCGTGTCCGACTCTAGGGGCCAGTGTTGTGAAAGTCCATGGCCACATGGCCGGCATGGCTGAAAGGAAATACTGTTTCCTGCTTTTTAGGGTGGTACCTATTTATCTACTTACATTTACATGCTTTCAAACTGCTAGGTTGGCAGGAGCTGGGGTTATCAGCGGGAGCTCGCTCCGCTGTGTGGCACCCAGGATTTGAACCACCGAGCTGCTGACTTTGTAGCCAACAGTTTTCAGAGCCTTAGTCTGCTGAGCCACCACACCCTTTTCACAAAAGTCAGCAGAAAGCAGGTGAGTGGGGGAGCCGTGGCAGAGGGAGAGAATGTGTGGTGCTGTTCTCACGTCTCACATTTACTTGGAATGAAGCAATTTGTGCCCATCTCCAGTTCTAACTTTTGGTTACATGTACTTTAAAAACTTAGTCCACTCTCACCAAATAAAAATGGTCATGTGACCATTTAAATTTTGCCTTGCTAGTGTTAGATTGTAGTTCAGTTTTCCAAAATAACCAAAAGGAAGAACCATATGTCAAGGATGTAATAGACTCTTAACAAAAGGAGCAGTGATGACCCACTTGTCCTATTTGTATATAAAATATTAGAGTTAACAGAGGTGTAAAATTTCTTTGAGAGAAACGGGCTAAAGAAGAATAAACAGTCTCAATCACTTACCCGTTGAAGTTACAGGTGCACTCAGAATGTGATATCCATTTTGTCGCAAAGGGTTAAAGCAATGAGAGTCTCCTGGTACATCATTGCTGTTGACAGATGTATCTACTGCTCTGTAAAAGTCTCCATAGTGGAAACAGTTCTGTACAGAATGAAAACTGCCTTGATAACCTGCAAGCAGATGTCATGTATAATAAACAGTTAGTGCTGCAAGAGTGCATTTGGCTTGTCTGTTTTAACTGTGTGTCATAATCAACAGCTCCAAAGTATTTGTATTCAAGATTTAATATGACACGTGCGAAGTGTTTTGCAGTGTTGCACAGTTTATTTTCTAGCCTAGTTTCCACACAAAGGCTTGATTCCAACTGCTTTCTATATGGTGCCTCCACCCCTCTGTGTTGGGGCAAATGTTGGGAGTCATCTTTGCAGCTGGTATGACAACTAGCCAGAACTTTAGATCTGCTTGGGGTTCATTGAGTAGCCACCACCAATGCCCTGTTAAAGATGTCAATCAGGCTGCCTTGTCTTCCAGTAATGTGCTTGCTAGTAAAAACCTAGTATCAAGTTGATGTAAGCTCCAAGTTACCATTCTTTTCCTACCAGGAGCACAGAAAGAAACAAAGCAAGACTGATAGCTCAGGTGTGATTTATGTCTAAGTCTTAGTATGAGGTAAACATGGCATGTACTTTTCAATATCATTGCTACTGTCTTTCCTCCAGAAAAAATATATACTGTACACTTGAAGCAGAATAATAAAATTCTATACATTATGAAGAAAGTGAATTCAAACAGATTATTCTTGACCTCTCTAAACAACTACAACTTGTGTGCATTCGCCAACATTGGTAGAAAGTTTCAGGAAAATGAAATTGAACAATTATTGTGAAGGAAAAAAATTATACAATACGTGATTATATGGCACCACCACCACCATGAGCTTTTACTGATTGGAAAGCCCTGCCAACCTTAGTACCAGGGGGTCACACTGCTTGTGCAAGTAATGCCAATAGGTGGGCTTTTCCCATGGAGATCACTTGCACCATTGCAATACTTGTGCATGCATTGCAATCCTCCTACAATACTTGGACAGATTTATGAAACCTTCTGTATCAACTTGAAATGGAATACCTATTTTTAATCTAAATGGCCAGATGTGATTCAAATAACTCTTCTCTGTTTTAAGAGATACAGAAAGAAGATGAATATTTTAAGACATAGCAGAAAGACTAAGTCTTACAGTGTGTGGTGTGATGGCAGCAATGGTGATCAAACAGTCCAAAAACCAATTTAAGTGGGAGGAGAAGTGAAATGAGGAAGATTACATACTCAGACCAAACTCACAGAATACTGGACCAAATGTATGGTGTGGACCAAACTCATGGAATATGATCCGTCTTCCAGTTTTTTTCACCCAAAAGCAAGAAGTAAAAATGACGGTGGATGATGCCCTCTCAGGGATGCTTTAAATGGAGATTTCCTACTTGTGGCCAGATATACTGTAGCTATGATTTAGGGGACTTTTCTTTTGCCCATCCTCCTTCCTGCCATTCTGTGATGCCCAGGGTGATGAAAAGTCCTGCACGACTCAAAAGAAAATGACTCTTTGTGAGACTTTAGTGGTCTGATAAATATACAATCCATTATTGTCTTTGGGTTGTGTAACCAGACCATATAGCGTTTTTTCTCCATTTTTGTTGGACTAGGGAAGACATCTCAACATCCAGGATCCCCACTCCATTATAAAGCCTACATGTGTGATAACTACCTTTTAGCATTTGGAGTGACACATATAATGGAAGTAGAGAGTCTCAATATCTATAGCAGATAAAATGTCCATAAATTTAATTATGATGTGAGTCCTTTCTTTGGCACCAAGCAAGGAATCCAAATAGAGATTTAAAAAGCTCTTTTGAGAGAGGCAAGTCAACTGTTTTACTCTGAGGCTTCAAGGTTTATTTAAGTCATGTTGAGGATAACCAACCATGAAATCCTCTGCACACGAAGGGATAGCTGGTGAATAGCTAGTGCCATTGCTCTGAGTCCAGTGTTTCCACTTCTAAAAGGGAAAAGAGCAACACATTTGCCAGACTGCCCTGTACAGAGATGACCTCATGGTAGTCTCTCTTATTTCTCTTTTGAGATCCAAACTAGGTGTGACTCTAAGGGAGGAGTGGTGGGTTGCTTGACGCACTGCATATTTGCCCTGTCTCTTGCCAAACATACGTATAATATAGATGACAGGGAGAGAGCTGCCAACACAAGTGCGATCACACACATAATCATTCTACTGTCTTTCCACTCTTGTCACTGTTTTGCTTTGCAGGAATTGATCCTTCTGATATTTCACTATGGACATTATGTCTGTCAATCCTGGGCACACTTCCTCTTACTCATACTTCCAATGTTACATCCTTCTCCTTGATTCAAGGTGTAAAGGAGAATTTTTTCCCCTGATGGGGGTTTTGTTTTGAGCTATTTTACGTTTTATTTTTAAGCTCATACAGATTTCTTGGTTCTTTTTGCCAAAGCGCCTTTCAAGATGTAACAGAGTTAACAGCAGGAGCTTAAAATGAGGTTCAAATCCCTTAACGATAGTGCAATTAACAACCACATGTGGTTAAGTACAGAAAATCTAAACATGGAATATTTAAAAGGGTTCCAGCCTCCTAAAAGGCTAAAATACAAACCATCCCATAGAACAGTATTTCTCTCTCTCTCTCTCTCTCTCTCTCTCTCTCTCTCTCTCTCTCTCTCTCTCTCTCTCTCTCTCTCTCTCTCTCTCCATAGAGATACCTTTCTATTTATTTTAAGAAATGAACACATTCTGGCAGCTGCAGCTGAGCCGACATTCCCGCCACTCTCCCACTCGTAACAGATTTCAGGCATTCTTTCAGGTTGTCAAATTTAAATCAAATCTGTGGCAGCTAATTTCCAATGAAGAATTTCCCAAACACCCTGTCAGTTTAAATGATCACTGTTAAATGTTTTATGTGGAATAAAATGTAGAAGTATAACAGTTAATAAAGGAGTAGACTGTGTTCCAAACATAACATTCAGTTACATTTTTGCTTTGAATGTGACACAGAAAAGCTGTACTAAACCACATCATAGCATATGTTCGTTGCCTCCATTTCCCTAAAGCCACAAACTAAAAAAAAAAAAACTAAGGCACTTTTCAAATAAATGATGTAATGAGGAAATTATTGGAATATGTCTATTAAGTGCCAATTCATTCATGTCAGTCCACTTAAATATTTGAGCACAAATAAGTCAAACTCGTCAAATTACATCGAATCGTTATGAAAAGACATCATGCAAGATCTAAATAGCTATGCTATTTCATTTAAATACCAAATTCCTAGAGTACATAACAATTTCCATCTGATCTTATTTTAAGCTTAAGTCAGAAGTTCTAGTGAGTTTTTGTTTTCATCTATTGTCCAGAATTTTGCATCCATAACTTGTCCAAATATTTATTCCAGAGTTACAATAGCTATGTATACAATATTTTTAAAAACGCTGACTAATTTTGTATTTGATTGTGCTTAGTTAGATTTTCATTGTTAGAGGGGTTTTGTTTTTTTAAAGGAAACAGGTTAGTACACGCTACAAACTTTTCAGTTTTACAGCTGCATTTTACCTTTTCAAACAAGGAGAACTAAACTTTCTTGCCTCTTGTGCTTTCAATATACTTTAGGGGTACTATTATTAAAAACTAATATTTTATATCACTTGATCTATCACTTGATATGGGCAGTTCTCTGTGACATCAGAAGATGCAACATAATCAAGGACAGTATTTTTCCATGTATAAGATGTATAAGACTATTTTTGTCTAAAATTGATGGACTAAAATCGAGGGTCATTTTATGCATGGAAGTAAGCTGAGGAGAGAACTACATGGTTGTGAAACTGTAATTTTGGGTTGGAAAAATGAAGGTCAGCTTATACATGAGGGCATCTTACAGATGGGAAAATGTGGTAATTTCATTTTGGTCAAGAAATATTTCCCAGTTTCCTTCTCTATACATCTCTAACCTGATTTTTTGTTAACTGAACTACAAATTATAAAATCTTGAAGACACTTTGTGTCATTTGCTTTGCTTAATAAAGGCATTTGAATTATCTAAATTGAGAAATTATTTTAGTAATACGGAATAAAACATTTTATGGTACAATCCAATAAACATCTACTCAGGAGTAAGCCATACAGATTCAAATGAGATTTATTGTGTCAGTATATATAGGATTTGCAGCATTAATGACATTTTCCCAGCTTGAAATTAAAATGTAGATTTTTGGGGGCGGGGGGGGGGGGCTGCCACTGGAAGTTTTTTAAAAAGCCATCCAGCATGCAACCATCAGAAAACAACAGGTGCCTCAAGAAAAGCAGCCTGTTTTCTAACAGAATAAACTCAGAGTATTATACCAGTTCGACAGTGTTCTGTGTGGTTGTTTCTGCAGAAATTTAATGCTACAAGTATGACAGGCACCCTAATTAGTGAAGGCAAAAAGCAGGACTGTAAAATCAGCAAATGGTAAGAAAGCTTTTGAGATCCTGCTACTTTTAACCTTGTCCATAAATGATCTGTTTCACATGGGGTGCTTCTTTTTCTGCTGCATGCATAGGAAAATATTAATTCTCCACTCATGCCAGCAGAATGCCTTGTTCCTGAGAATGGGTGACCACTGGCTTTTGCTTCTGCAATCCTGAGATCACGTGAACCATGCCCATGGAGAAGTTATAGCTTGGGTTTGGCAAAAAGAGAGTGATTAGGGTATCGAAAACAATTTTTTAAAATTTCTTATTCACACTAATGATCAGCTTTGTCTAGCTACTGAAAACAGCTTTACATCAAAAGAATATCTGATGCTTAACAGAAGATTTCCTATTCACATTTTGATAAAGGAAAAACTAGAGCTTGTAATGGTCCTCTGGTCACAAGACGGCTTGTGACTGGAGCAGCTATGTGTATGCTTCACCCCAAAATTCTGGAGCAAGCCACTTCCACCATTGGCTCATCGGTCCCCTCTCTGGGGTTTGGACATAAGCAAAGCAAACGTTTAACAGTAAAGGAGATTCTCATCTGCTGGATAGGTGGTGGGAGCATCTTGCTTCAACCAATCAGAAACAATGAATTACCAGAACCTACAGCTTATCAACACAATCTTTTCTTTTGCAGAAGGGATAGAAACATTTCCAAACAAACAACTAAGGCTGCGATAAAAGATTATGAAGAAACAGTGAGACTCACATTATTTGACATTTGTGGTCTTACATACATCAGACACACAACCGCCAGCAGGTCTCCAGGAATACATTTTTGAGAACCTAGCAGCATTGCAACTTGCCCCGCCCAAGCTACATGATGAGAAGACTTCCAAAGGGCGCATGAAAGGAAACTGGCACAGGTAGACTCAGATTTTTGCCCCAGCATTGCTTTTTTTGATCTGTCTCGGGAGCTTTGCAACCCCATTTCCCAATGGCTGAACAACTGCAGACTTCAGGATTGTGGCAAAACAACAACCTTACAAGCCACAAACACTGTTCTCTTGGTACCCCCTTTTCCATCAAGGTGTTTTCTCTCTTATTGCAAGAGTAACCACAGATATCAAAAGTGGAACAAATAGAAATTGGGCAGCTCTAAACATAGCATGTGAAACATAGTGTCGACACCTGCCTTTAAGCCTATTCCATGCATTTTATTTACACCCTATTTTCTCATCAAGCGTGGCCACTGTCCCCTATCAACAATGGCAAGCAACCCTTTGTGCCGGGGTGTGATCTGTACGAAGTTCTTCAATATGAGTAAAAAGAAAATATTCCAGACATAAGAGAAACGTGGTTGCTGCCATTTGTATGCATTTATGCCATACAGCCAAATGATCTAAAATAATGCAAAATGTCAGGGAAAGGGGGAAGGGCCCAACTTACTGTGTCCGCTGATTGTTGCTGGTGCAGTGCCAGCCAAAACAAAAGGGAATGGTGATCCCTATGTGGAGGGGGAGGCCGGAAGCAATCAATGCTGGGGCAGGGGCCTGGCCAGGCACGGAAGCACAGAAACTGTGCATTCTATCTATCTATCTATCTATCTATCTATCTATCTATCTATCTATCTATCTATCTATCTATCTACAGAGAATAAAAACAAGTATATAGTTACCTTGTGATGCCTGATGTGCAGGTTGGTTTTGAAAATTCGTGTATGATTGATTTGCTGAGAAGTGTTGTCCGTTTGGAGATTGGCTGTGTGATGATGGTGAGCTGTTTTTCTGAAGAAGAGAAGGAGCAACTACAGTTTTCAGTGGACTAAGAAGAGGAGGATGAATATTTGGAACATTCCTAGAACAAGAGAAGAAGGAGCAAGATTATCAGCTGAAGCCATCTTAACAATGGGCACACAAACCACTCTTTCTTTTATTACTTCTTTTCCTGCTTTCACTATGATAGCTCTAATTGTCCTCACGTACAGTGGTACCTTGTATAAAGGAATTCATTCCAAATGAAATTATGTTAAGCAAATTTTCCTTTATACAAAGGAAAACATAGGAACACATTGAAAACGGAGTAATCTCATTTTTATGTTGTACAGATTTGGCCCATAGGCGATTCTGTTAAGCAAATTTCCCCTATCTCCGGAATTATTTATGTTGTACAAATTTTATGTTATACAAGCCGTTTGTTACACAAGGGTCCACTGTATCTTCATAAAGAAGGTCATACTGTATGTGATTACCTCTTCCTCAATTACATCAAGGTTCCTCAGAGTAGACAAATACAGTTGGCCACCTGAAAGTTTTGCCCAACTCTTATTTACTTTTTTGTCAGGTTATTTTCTTTTTTTTGTTAGGGACAAACTTGTTGGGGGGAGGGACACAGGAGGTGTATTAGATTTCTGCAGCAGTTTGACTTTATCTTGAACAGTTATAAGCTGTCCTTGTTCAGACTGATTGAATACTAGTTGCTTCACTAGCACTTTTCCAATATTTGAAGGACTGCCATACGGAGGAGGGGCAAGATCTGTTCTCGATCGACCCAGAATGCAGGATGCACAACAATAGGTTCAAGTTATGAGAACTCAGTTTTCATCTATCAGGAAAAACTTTCTGACTGTTAGAGCTGTAGGCAATGAAACCAATTGCCTCGAGAGATGGTGAGAGATATAACACTAGAGGCAATTAAGAGAAATCTGGACAACCACCATAGAATCATAGAATCATAGAGTTGGAACAGACCTCAAGGGCCATCTAGTCCAAACCCCTGCCATGCAGGAACCCCATCACAATATTTTCAACAGATGGCCATCCAGCCTCTGCTTAAAAACCTCCAAAGAAAAAGACTAAACCACCCTCCGTGGCAGCATATTTCACTGCCGAACAGCTCTGTCATGACGTTCTTCCTAATGTTCAAATGGAATCTCTTTTCCTGTAGTTTGAAACCATTGCCCCGAGTCCTAGTCTCTGAAGCCATGGAAAACAAACCTGTTCCCTCTTCAATGTGACATCCTTTCAAATATTTAAACATAGCTATCATATCCCCCCTCAGCCTTCTTTTAGAGAGGCTAAACATTTCCAGTTCCCTAAGCCGTTCCTCATAAGACATTTCCTCCAGACCCTCAACCATCCTGGTTGCCCTCCTCTGCACCCGCTTGAGGTTGTCAACATCCTTTTTAACCTGAGGCGCACAGAACTGGACACAGTACTCCAGGTGGGGTCTGACCAGAGCAGAATAGAGTGGTACTATCACTTCCCTTGATCTAGACACTACGGTTCTGTTGATGCAACCAAGAATCGCACTGGCTTTCCTGGCCGCCACATCACACTGCTGACTCATGTTCAATTTGTGGTCCACCAAGACTCCCAGGCAGATATCCTTTGATCTGTATTCCTGCATGGAGCAGGGGGTTGGACTTGATGGCTTTATAGGCCCTTCCAACTTCACTCTTCTATGATTTTATTTATTTATTTAAATTATTTACTCCTTTCTCTTTAAAAAAAGGCCCGAAGCAGTTTACATAATTAAAAGGCAATATTTAAAGCCAAACACATTAAGTATACAAATCACTCTATATTCATGTCAGGAGCACCAACAAATTATATTGCCAGGCACTGCTAAGCGGAATATAAATAAGTAATAGAATTTTTATACAAATTCTGTTGTCGTTCAGTCGTGTCCGACTCTTCGTGACCCCATGGACCAGAGCTCGCCAGGCCTTCCTATCCTCCACTGCCTTCCAGAGTTTTGTCAAATCCATATTGGTTGCATCAATGACACCGTCCAACCATCTCATTCTCTGCTGTCCCCTTTTCCTTTTGCCTTCAATCTTTCCCAACATCAGGGACTTTTCCAAGGAGTCCTCTCTCCTCATGAGGTGGCCAAAGTACTGGAGCCTCATCTTCAAAATCTGTCCTTCCAGTGAACATTCGGGGTTGATATCTTTCAGGATGGATAGGTTTGATCTCCTTGCAGTCCAGGGGGCTCTCAAGACTCTCTCCAGCACCACAGCTCAAAAGCATCGATTCTGCGGCAATCAGCCTTCTTTATAGTCCAGCTTTCACTTCCATACATCACTACTGGAAAAAACATAGCTTTGACTATCCCGACCTTAGTTGGCAAAGTGATGTCTCTGCTCTTTAGGATGCTACCTAGGTTTGCCATTGCTTTCCTCCCAAGAAGCAGGCGTCTTTTTATTTGGTTGCTGCAGTCGCCATCTGCAGTGACCAAGGAGCCCAAGAAAATAAACTCTGTCATTGCCTCCATTTCTTCCCCTTCTATTTGCCAGGAGGTGATGGGACCGGTGGCCATGATCTTAGTTTTTATGATGTTGAGCTTCAGCCCATTTTTTCACTCTCCTCTTTCACCCTCATTAAGAGGTTCTTTAATTCCTCCTCACTTTCTGCTATCAGAGTAGTATCATCTGTGTATCTGAGGTTGTTGATACTTCTTCCGGCAATCTTAATTCTAGATAGGGTCAAATACCACACTGCAACATGGTAAACAACACACATTCAAGGCAGTAAGGCACAGCAAACTGTTCAACACCACCACTCAGGCATAGACACACTGAGGGAAAGCTTTTCTGAAGAGAAGGGTCTTTGCCTGCTTATGGAAGGACAGCAAGGATCAGGCCAGCCTGGCCTGTGGGAGGGAGTTTCAAAGTCTGGGAGCAACAACAGAGAAGATCTGTGCCTATCACATGTGAAGAAGATGGAATTGAAAGAAAGGCTTCTTGATGATTTTGACAATCGAACAGGCTCATAGTAGGAGACATTGTCTTTGAGATAGCTTAGACTAAAAGCTACTTAGAGCTTTATAGGTTAGAACCAGCACTGAATTGTGGCCGGAAATGATTTCAGCAGTTTGTATAACTATTTTAAAGGCAAATGGCTCAAAAATTAGGCCAGATGTGATGCCAATAGCTCATGAAGCCAGCATGACAACAAAGCAAAGTGGAGTTGAATTTCCACAGGAGACATAGATAACGAAGGTATCTTTTTCTGTGGAAAAGCCTGCCTCGGATCTGGGTCAAATATATCTGCTACCTGTCTTAGGCATTATAGCTGGCTGAAATGTTGAACTATTTGCCATAATACAGAGTTTAATATCTTTTTCAACAGTCCTTGATAACACAAAAGCTTATCTTATCTGAAATGATTTATTGATTTGATGAAGGTATTACCAAAACTTGAATTCTTGATGGATTCTTAATAGGATTTTGTTGTTGTTGTTTGTTTGTTTGGTATTAGGAATAGGGTTTCTTGTTATCAATATCATTATAACATTGAATGTTATCATTTTGTTTATTGTCCTCCCATAATGCCATATTCTTATGTGTTTAGTATAGCATGTCACTAGACATCTAAGATGCTAACAAAGATGCTTTCTTTTAATCTATTTTCGTGGACTTTTTATCTTACTTTTTGCCAATCAATAGAGGTCCAAAATTTTCCATCCAATTAAAGTAGTATGATAGATATATAGTAACTGATGTCATAGTCTCAGAAATGAATTTGGAAGAGTAGAAATTCGTAGCTTATGACTTTCCATAAAGTTGTTTGAATGACTGTCCCCAATTAACACTGTGCCTTAGTCTGGGCTGAGAAGAGTTTTGATCCGGTGAAACTCAGCTCTCCCTGGCCCCCCTCCTTTCTTTTCTACTCTCTTATGTCAGCTGCTCTCAACCAGGCTAGCAGCTATGCTGAGATCCAAGTTGCACAAGAAGATCTCAGATTAGCTAGCAGAGAAGCTTTGTGCCCACAGTTGTGTGGGCACACAAGCTCCTATCCATATGAAACTGCTACAATCTATTGTTGAGTTTGGATGACAATGCAAGCAATTAAGTAGCATAGTTCGCCTGCTTTGAATGGTAAAGGCAGGATGGCACTGTAATATACTTTATAAATCAAAGACATGTTACATGTTTTGGCTGATCCCAGGGATCCAAGTACAGGATGAGAAAATGTATTTTGCTTCTTTTTTTACCCAGAATTTTAAAACCCCAAGTTATATCCATTCTGAATATGAAAAGATCTGTGAATTGTTGTAAATTCATTCACAACAAGCTGTAGTGGAATTCTCACCCATGAATACCAGCCAGATTCAGGGGGAAGTGTTCTAGCAGGGAGGGGACTATGTTGTACTTCCTTGCCTCATCGTTTCAGAGCCTGTTAGTGATTAGTTACATGTAACATAATTATCTAAAGCCGGCTGCTTTCTGGGTAGCAAGTAATGGAGTGAGGACTTAGTTATAAAGCTACAGTAAAAATCCAACAAATAATTACATTTGGATATAATTAGTAACATTTAAGACATTTTATTGGAGGTTTTCAGGTTTTATGCTACTCCCTTATAATTCTCTTAGAACAATGGAAATATTCTTTGGAAGTGTTTTTTGTGCTTTGTGAATATTTGCTATGTATAGTATCAAAACTTAGCACCAGGTCAAGGTTGAAAACTTGGTGTGTTTTAAGAGAGTTGGAACAATTACAGTATGGGGGTGCAGGAGAAATGTACTTGAAAAATTAAACTACTTTTAAAAGTACAGCTTGAACTTGGTTATTTTCAAAACAATCTGCCATTTTTCAAAACAATAAGCCAGTTCTGGGAAAGCAAGGCTAACAATTTGTCAACAATCCTGGCAACTGAATGAATGTTTTGGTTATAATTTGAAAGCACCAATATGAGATTAACATAAACAACAGGTGAATGAATTTAAAAGGAGTATTGTATGATTTTATAGTGCTATCTTGTATAAAATGCAAATTCATGGGATAGAGGTATTAATATTCGACATTATTTCTGGGCGAACAGCGACATCATATAGAAAAATCCAAAGTTAAAAAAAGATAGTCAAAACAAAAATGTCCATAAACACTGAATTCCTAGCCCAGTAACTATGACCTATGCAGAGTATATAAGATATTATGACTTAGCACATCAAGCAGTTTCCTACAATTGGAATACAGGAGGGAAGCAGATAAGAAATTGTTTATCATAAAATAGAAAAGAAAACAATTATAACAAGTATAAATATGTGGAGATAACACACACACAATAAGCAGAACAGGGCATTAAACACATCATTACCACTCCATGCCACTTTGGGCAACAGATGTCAAAGTGCAGCAGTTAGTTAAAGTCTATAGACTTTCCTCCATTGGCTTTAACTGACTTGGCTAGGTAACAGCATTATTTAATAATTGTTCTCTTTGTGTCCAAATTTGCTTGTGTGTGTGTTGTATCATTACAGTTGTGACCGATTCTTCGTGACTCCACGTCCATGGACCTTTCTTGGCAGGAATACTGGAGTGGTTTGCCAGTTCCTACTCCAGGCTCCTAGAGCACCTGGTATTCCATGGAGGTCTCCCATCCAAGTACTAACCAGGGCTGACCCTGCTTAGCTTCCGAAATCAGGCGAGATTGGATGTGCTTAGGGCATCTAAACGACCCCAAATATGCTTAGAGGCTAACAAATTTATTTTCTTTAATATGTTTTTACTTTTAATGTGCTTTTAACGTGTGCTAAAGAGTACTTCAAGTTGTATTGCTTTGACTTTTCACTAAAGTATTGTAGAAATGTATTCTCCAGCTTTTGTTTTCAAATGTGCCTTATTAGGCTATTACTTCCTGCATTTTAGGGATGTTATTTATGTATTTTATTTTATTTTATTTTATTTTGAGTATTTTTACCTTACTTTTCTCCTTGGAAAAGGAACCAATGTGGCTTACAATAATGAGGGACAATATACAGCCCAGAACATTTAAGACATATTCAAATTAAGAACAGGGAATTAGAAGGGCATCTTAGAACATTAAAAGGTAACATTAAAGCTACAAAAAGTTTTAAAAGGTAACATTAAAGCTACAAAAGAAAAAATTCCATTATGAGGGATGGAAACTGGAGTTCTTATGAAATCAGTCAATGCAGTGATGTGTGGTAATGCATATAAAAGTCATATAGTAGGTAGTCCCTACTTCAGGGAAAGCTTGCCTGAAGGGAAAGGTCTTTGCCTGTTTCCAGAAAAACAGCAGAGAGGAGGCAGTCTTGGCCTCCAGCGGGAGGGAGTTCTGAAGTCTGGGAGCAGCAACAGAGAAGGCCCTTTCATGTGTTCTTCTGAGACACACCTGTGAAGGTGGCGGGATGGAGAGAAAGGCCTCTCCTGATGACCTTAGCACCTGAACTGGTTCATATCACAAGATTCTATCTTTGAGGTAGCTTGGACCCAGGCCATTTTGTGCTTTGTAAGTTAAGGTCAGCACCTTGAATTGTGCCCGACAACTGATTGGTAGCCAGTGGAGCTGCTTTAGTTGGGGTGTAATGTGGTCTCTGAAACCCACCCCATTCAGCAATCTGGCTGCTGTGTTCTGGGCCCGTTGAAGTTTCCCAAGACTATCCATTGGTAGCCCCACATAGAGTACACTTCAGTAGTCCAGCTGAGATGTCACTAATTGAAATGTTATCCATGTTCTTTTTTTCCTTTTAAAATATATATTCCTGTATTTTACATGATTTACATTCTGCCTATAATTTAATTTTTAACATTTGCAACTTTCACAGGTTGCAAAATTGTACGTTTAAATATTTGTTTCTACAATTTTCTTCATAAATGAAATATGTTTCTATTTTACAACAACTCTGAAGTAATTTTGTGTATATGGAGCATAAAAGCAATGTAGATAGATAAAGCTTGTAGTAGTAAACAAGATGTTGCCTGAAACAGTGAAAAGACTTGTACTTTGAAACTCATATGAATAATACTTTGATCATCTGTGACTGATTGGTTTCATTCTGGTATTAACCCTTTATATAAATCCCAACTGAGACAAATACAGTATTCTGATTTTTCCCTGGAGGGCAATGAAAATTTGCAGGGTTCCTGGATGGGTTCAGGGATTAGTTGAGAAAAAGTGACAAGAGAAAATAATAAATTATTTCCCTGCATTTCTTTAACCTATTGGTAACAAGAACACAATATGCTAATAATGTAACAAGCTAATTGTGTGATCAGAGCATTGCTAATGATAAGGATAGTCTGGCTCAATAAAACTAATAAGAAACAAAACAAGTCATTAAAAAAGTTCCAAGTTGTGTATACTTGTTAAAGGTGAGCAGCTTACAGAAATGAGGTGGCACCATTAATTCAGCACCAACATGCTTAAAAACACTTGAAATCAATCATTTTCAAGAACTGAGCACTCAAAACCTTGAACTGCCTAAATGAACCATTCAGTTCTGGTTCCTCACATACTTGCATTTCAAAATCTCAAGATTCTATCCTGCATATGATGGCATGGAAACATTTTGGTTAACTTTTAGCTGACATACGTCTTTTATGAATGCATTTTAAAGGCATACAAACTAAATGGGGTACTATTGCAAGTTTAGTGTCATGGAGGAGGAAACCCCAGGCAATAATGACCTCCTGATTATTGTACTTATATAACTCATACTAAGAATCATCTAAACTGAGAGAGCCACCATCAAAGATGTTTTATAGTGAACCAAGATAAGGCACTACAGACTATGAAATCATGCATTGAATACGGAAAGCTCGAAAGCTTGCATTGTGTCATGAGAAACCAAAATTACTACAGCCTATCATTCAAGATAAATGGGAGAAATGCAGGAGGGAGAAGAGTTTCCTCCTTGGAGAAGCTGTCTGTCTGCTTTGGAGGCAACACTCTGAATGGAATCCTGCTGCACAGCTCCACGTGTGCAACTTGCCGCTGACTAAAGACTTTTGTTGTCAATTCTGAGGTGTACATGACTTGGTTGCTCTGTGTGTAAGTTACATGCATCCAAAAATGCCATCAATCAATAGTAATCTGTCTTGAATGTGTAGCAATTGGCTGCTGTTTCTGACATCACTGCCATTGTGTACATGGAACTGTGCAAATGAATTTCAACTATTATTATTTAGAGTTGCTCCACTGGGGATGAGGATGGGAGAGAAGAGCAAATTAAACAATTTAATAATTAAATCCACCTCAATGATCAATAAGCATTAAAATGTTTAAAAGGTCTGACTGAAAACATGCATCTCCGCACTTTTACTAAAAGCAGTGAAAATCAACTAAGTGTAATTCTGTCTTCAACATATTATTTTGTTTTGGCCAATGCTTTTAAAAACCCCTGACAAATTAAAATCTTCATGCAAAGTAAAATATTATACATGCTTTTTTGCCTTTCAATTTTTTATAAAATGCTCCATTAGAAATCAAGTTACTCTTCTCAATGCATACCTGACAAAGAGAAATTACAGCATAGCAGGCATAAATGGTAACTACTATATGGAGATATAAAACCGAAATATGGGGAAATCTACTTCTCTTGAGGATAAAATTCAACCACAACAGAGAGACTGATGTTTCCAATATGAACACAGTCTCACTTTGTTGTTGCTTTGGAAAGAAAGCCTCTCACATTCTCCTATGTGATAATGGATCCCAATGATTCATCCATCATCTCATCAGGAAAAATATCAGATCCAGAGTCCCATCCATCTGTACCCTATATCAAATAAATTCCTACATATTTTGTGATGTGGTGTCTTCCCGCACTTCAAACCATTTCTCAAGTGCTGTCAAATAGTATATATAATAAATGCTGGCTTTGAGGGTGATTATTTATTGCACACTGATGCACAAAATAAAATCTTGGAGAAATGTTACACCATGGATGTTAGCTAGTCATTATGACATAAATAAGGCGCCATGGCAGAGGAGGATGAACATAGTGCTGTAGTTCAACTTTCCATGAGAACTTGCCCTAAGGTAAATTGAAACAGAAAGGCAGAATGGATGTCGCAGGACACCTGGACCATTGTGCCATCTAGCTCTGTCTCATCTCTACATAGTAATTAAAAAGTCAACAGTGTGGCTGATATTGGCCTTGGGCCCCAATGACACATCCTTATACTGTACTAATTGAAGCAAAACTATCTTTTGCCATGCTTGAACTTTTGGTACAGCTTTGTAAAAGAAGGTATCACCCTCAAAATATTAGCAACTTTTTTGTTATTTTACTAGTGGCCTAGTCTAGTCTTGTATTTGACCCTTACACTAAAAGACATTTTCTGGTTCCTTTATAACTGACCTTTCAAGTCTCGGTATTCTGCTGTTTATTAGTCATCATTTGAACTGATGACTGAATCAAGACACAAAACAACTTTAACAACTTCAGTTTCTTCATTACCAACATACAAGTTGCGCAGTTCTTCTGTAGTCATGATTTTTGTCTTCTTAATGCTTATTTGCAACCCTGCTTTTGCACTTATTTCTTTCATCTGGACCAGGAGTTGTTTCAATCAATTGCTGCTTTTTGCCAGCTATATAGTGATAGCAATTCTTGCTTATTGTAAGATAAAAAGTCTTGGTTTCAATGCTTTGAGTGTCACCTTTTTCGTATGGGAAGTTAATGCAACTGTCCTTTAGTCCAGTGCTCCCCAACCTTTTTATCACCGTGGACCGGTAAATGCTTGATAATTTTTCCCTGGCCCGCTTGTTTTGATTTAATAAGATAAAAAATGTAAATGCCCCCCCGGCCGCTGACGCACATGCGTGCTAGTCGTTTCCCACTCTAGGGGGCGGTGCTCATCTCCGTACTCAAGCCGAAGAGCCAGTGTTGTGCGATGAGTCCTTGGCATCGCTGCAAGGAAACACTGTTTTTACTTCCTCGCATTTTCCCCCCCGGGGGCTACCCAGCCGCCGTGAGGTCTTGGGACCCTTTGCCCTTCCTTGACATGAGGCCTCCCTCCCTCCCTCCTTACTTTCTTTCTTTCCCTTTTCTTTCTCCCTCCCTCCCTCCCTTCCTCCCTCCCTTCTTTCTTTCTTTCTTTCTTTCTTTCCCTTTTCTTTCTCCCTCCCTCCCCCTCTCCCTTCTTTCTTTTCTTTCTTTCTCTCTCTCCCTTCCTCCCTCTTTCTTTCCTCCCACTCTCCTTCCTTCCTTCCTTCCTTCCTTCCTCTTTCTCTCCCTTCTTTCTTTCTTTCTCTCCCTCCCTCTCCCTTTTTTCTTTTTTCTTTATTTCTCTCCCCCTCCCTCTCTTTCCTTCCTTCCTTCCCTCCTACTCTACCTCCTTCCTTCCCTTCTTTCTTTCTTTCCTTCCTCATTTTCTTTCTTTCTTTCTTTCTTTCTTTCTTTCTTTCTTTCTTTCTTTCTTTCTCCCTCCCTCCTCCTCTCCTTCCTTCCCTCCCACTCTCCTTTCTTCTTTTTCCCCCTTTTCTTTTTTCTTTCTTCCTCTCTCCTCTCCTCTCCCTTCTTTCTTTCTTTATTTCCTTCCTTCCCTCCCTCCCTCCCTTTCTTTTTCTTCCTTTCTTCCTCCTCCTCCTTTCGTTCTTCCTCTCTCCCTCACTCCTTCTCTCCCTTTCTTTTTCTTTCCCTCCCTCCTTCCTTTACTTACTTACTTTCTTCCTCCCTTCCTCCTTCTCCCTCCTTCTTTTTTTCTTTCTTTGTTCCTTCCTCTTCCTCTCCTTCCTCCCTTCCTCCCTCCCTTCCTTCCTTCCTTCCTTCCTTCCTTCCTTCCTTCCTTTCTCCCTTCTTTCTTTTTCTTTCTCTCTCTGTCCCTTCCTCCTTCTCCCCCTTTCTTTCTTTCTTTCTTTCTTTCTTTCTTTCCCTTTTCTCCCCCCGCCTCCCTCCCTCCCTCCTTTCTCTTTCTTTCTTTCTCTTTCTTTCTTTCTTTCTTTCTTTCTTTCTTTCTTTCTTTCTTTCTTTCTTTCTTTCTTTCTCCCTCCCTACTTACTTTCTTTCTTTCTTTCTGGCGGGGCGGGGGCGATTGCAGGGGGTCACAGCGGCGGCGGCGGCGATGGTGGGACGGGGGCGATTGCGGGGGGCGATTGTGGGGGGGGTCGCGGCGGCGGGACGGGGCGATTGCGGGGGGGTCGCGGCGGCGGTGGCGGGACGGGGGCGATTGCGGGAGGGTCGTGGCGGCGGCGGTGGGACGGGGGCGATTGCGGCGGCGGCGGTGGCGGGGACGATTGCGGGGGACGTGGCGGCAGCGGCAGCGGGGAAGATTGCGGGGGGGTCGCGGCGGCGGCGGCGGGGGCGATTGCGGGGGGGATTGCGGCGGCGGGGGGGTCGGCGGGACGGGGGCGATTGCGGGGGTCGTGGTGGCGGCGGCAGGACGGGGGCGATTGCGGGGGGTCGTGGCGGCGGCAGCAGGACGGGATGATTGCGGCGGCAGCGGCGGCGGCAGCGGGGGGGACGATTGTGGGGGGGGTCGCGGCGGCGGGGCGGGGGCGATTTCGGGGGGGATTGCGGCGGGGGGGTCACGGCGGCGGCGGTGGGGCGGGGGCGATTGCGGGGGGTCGTGGCGGCGGCGGCGGGACGGGGGCGATTGCGGGGGGGTCGTGGCGGCGGCAGCAGGACGGGGCGATTGTGGCGGCAGTGGCGGCGGCAGCGGGGACGATTGTGGGGGGGGGTCGCGGCGGCGGGGCGGGGGGCGATTTTGGGGGGGATTGCGGCGGGGGGGTCGCGGCGGGTGGCGGCGGGGCGGGGGCGATTGCGGGGGGTCGTGGCGGCGGTGGCGGGATGGGGGCGATTGCGGCGGCGGCGACGATGGCGGGGGGCGGCGGGGGCGGGGACGATTGCGGGGGGGTCGCGGCGGCGGGGCGGGGCGGGGTCGCTTGCGGGGGGGTCGTGGCGGTGGCGATTGCGGGGGGGTGGCACGGCGGCGGCCCGGTGCCGATTCATCCACGGACCGGCACCGGTCCGCGGCCCGGGGGTTGGGGAACACTGCTTTAGTCGGTGCACTCTTTGACATTTCCTTTCTTGAGGAATGGAATATATATGGAATGTTTTCAGTCTCTGGACTATTGCTTTGTTTTCCCTATTACTTACTAAATTCTTAGGAATTTCTCAGTTTCTCTGGCTTGTAATGGGTTGGTTTTTTTTGTATCCCATTTATTCCTAGTTAATGATTTCTTCTAATTGTTTTGAGCATGGCACTCATTTCACTTTCTACAACAGCAGGCTCTTCATCATAACATTCTTCTGGAAAGGAATCTGTCATCCTTGCAACACTTCTCTTTGTTCTACAGTATCTTGCTTCTACCTTCTTTTTTATTTTATCCTGATATGATAGTATATTCCCCTACTGATTTTCAGCATCTATAATTTAGGGACTTTTATATGTTGAGAGTGCTGAGTATGACAAGGAAGCTAAGGGCAATATAATCAGGAGGCTAAATTCTGTGATAGATCTAAACTATTAGCAGCATTAGCCAAGACAGAATGATCAAAGCTGAGACACCAGAGGAAGATGTACCCATACTCTTCAGGCTCAGTCATCACATTAGCAGAAGAGAATGGGTAGCTCCATGGGTGACAGTAGTGCAAAAACTGCTGAAGGGCAGCAGCAGTAATAGAAGGTGACACTACCAAGAGGATCCTTCACAGAAAATGGCAGTGATACTCTAGCTAACCTTTGTTAGTATTGCCCAGAAGAAAATGAAGTTAAACCACTTCTGAACATTTCTTACCTGAAAAATACTATGATCAGACAATACAAGATGAAACAAGAAATGGTGCTGGAAGATGAAACTCCCAAGTTGGAAGGCATTCAATCAGCTAATGGGGAAGAGCAAAGGACAAGCATGAATAGCACTGTCACTAATGAAGCAGCTAGATTAAATTTGAAAAAATAACTAGTGGCTGATAACTAGTGCACAGATGTGAAAGAAAACTCTAATGAAGGACAAACACAGTCGGAACATAGAATATTACAAATTGACTAAAGAGAAAATGGGAAACTCATAAAGCAAGAAATCGAACATTTAAACATTGCAGTACTTGGTGTGGTAGAAATAAAGTGGATAGGAATAGGAAGTTTTCAGTCAGTCAGTTACAAAGTATTTTACTCTGGAAATAAGAAAATCAGAAGAAATATTGTGGCTCTGATATAGAGACCCAGATGTAGTACAGGGAAGAAATCTAAAACTATTATGGAAATTTATTCAAATCCAAAAGATGGTCTGATAATCAGAGGTAACTGGAATGCAAAAGTAGAAAACAAAAGAGAACCAACTGTTGTTAGAAAATTAGGCCTAAGAATCAGAAATGCAGCAGGAGATAACAAGAAGATGTTTATTGCAAATACATGCTTCAAGCAACTGAACAGATGCATTCATGTAGACACCACTAGGTGACCAAAATAAAAATCAATAATTGGAAGTGGTAGACATAGAAGCTGTAGTCTATCTGCCAAAAAAGACCAGGAGCAGATTATGGTACTGACTGCAAATGTAATATAAAAATAAAGCAAAACTGAAGAAGATAAAAAAACATCATAATGCCACAATATGATTTAAATAGTATCTCTGATGAATTCAAAATTCATGTAAATAATATGTTTGCATTAATAAATCAAATTGATCTATTTTGCCCCTGAGCCAAAAGAATTACGCATTGAAACCAGAGATGTTATCAGAAAAAAAATGCAAAAGCACTATTCATTTAGAATAAAATAAAAGCCCATATGGATTTCTGGAGAAACACTAAAATGATGTTAGTGACATGCAAGAAGCAAAAAATGAAAGATGACAGAAAAAAGGTCAAGTTTCTTAATGGAACCTTTCAGCAACTTTATGGTCATCAGCTCAGTGCAAGTTTGGTGATTCTAAAACTACAGTAGTAACATGACTTCACCATTTCGGGAACAATTTCATTAGCTGTGATTGTGCAAACAAGCTTTAAGAGGAACAGCACAACATTTCTGAACTACAAAAATATAACGGAATGTCTCATTTACGATAGCTTTTAATAAATAACATATAATAAAATTTATTTTTAAAAGCATTATCATGACAGGGTAGGTAAAAGATCATGCGATCAGATCAAAGTGAAGAGAAAAAAGAATCAGGAAAGCAAAAATGCAGCATTGATTTTTCCTCCCTTGCCATAATAATATTAAAAATGATGTGCAAAGCCTTACTAATCTGGTTTCTGGATGATGCCCAGTTTCTAGCCCCGTGTTTCTTTTCTGGGTCCTGCCCTGAGGGAATTTCTGTCAACACAAACTCAGGAAACAGTTATACCGTTTGGATTTTAGGGGGGAAAGGGGGGAATCTCCTTCTCTCTCTCTCTTTCCCTCCCTCCCTCTCCCCCCCCCCCCCCCCCGGTTTGGTGAACTTCACTACTGATCAGTCCCAGGTGCCTCGGCCTCACAAAATACACAGGATTCCTTCAACAGTAGGATACCAAATCAGTCATTGCAGTTTCCTCTTTTGGTCCCCCCCCAACATTATTGTGAGGAATATCCAAACATAATCTGGTATTTTAACATAATCTACATAATGCTGGTATGGAACTCTGACTTTGGTCTGTGACTACACACAAACTGAGCAACAAGCCTCCTTCCCTTTCACGATTAAAGGCCACTTGCCTCAGGAGGACCTGGTTGACCACAGTAAGACATAATTTTAACCAAGGTCAGGGTGACCAACAGTTCCACTTTCATTCCCTTCTTCCAATAACCCAAAAGCCAAGATGCTTGTTTGACTCCCATCTAGTTCATAGCAGACACTATATATCGAAAATTTGCAGCAAAACAAGGAGATCAAAACAATGCTCAAATCAAAGTGTTGACAGAAAAGAAGTTAACCGAATGTGAAACAAAACCATAAATTATGTTGGTGATTTTTCTCATTCGAAAAGTAAGCCAGATATTATTACTGGAAAGAAAAACAAAAGTAATACTATATCTTTAACATCCATCTCTAAGCATTAAAACTAAATATTTAAAAGCTATTTCTAAACGTAGCAGAAATTATTTGTTTTAAACCTTATTAATTTTTATAGAGAAATTTGCTTCTATATCTTCCATTTCTTTTGGATTTTTTAAAATAGTTATGACAAAAATTTCGACAAACAGTAGTTAAAGAAAGGATCAAGAACATGCTTGGTTTCTCAACTTGCTGGTCTAGTACATAGGACTGCAGGCAGTGCTGCATGTCATTCATAAACATTCTGAATTAATGTAAACCAGACGCTGCCCTAAAAATCTACAGTCAAGTAAAACAATTAGAATCATAGAATCATAGAGTTGGAAGAGACCTCAAGGGCCATCTAGTCCAAGCCCCTGCCATACAGGAACCCCATCACAATATTTCCGACAGATGGCCATCCAGCCTCTGCTTAAAAACCTCCAAAGAAGGAGACTCCACCACCCTCCATGGCAGCATATTCCACTGCCGAACAGTTGTAACTGTCATGAAGCTCTTCCTAATGTTCAAATGGAATCTCTTTTCCTGTAGTTTGAAACCATTGCCCTGAGTTCTAGTCTCTGAAGCCATGGAAAACAAACCTGTTCCCTCTTCAATATGACATCCTTTCAGATATTTAAACATAGCTATCATATCCCCCTCAGCCTTCTTTTAGAGAGGCTAAACATTCCCAGTTCCCTAAGCCGTTCCTCATAAGACATTTCCTCCAGAACCTCAACTATCCTGGTTGCCCTCCTCTGCACCCGCTTGAGGTTGTCAACATCCTTTTTAAACTGAGGCGCACAGAACTGGGCACAGTATACCAGGTGGGGTCTGACCAGAGCAGAATAGAGTGGCACTATCACTTCCCTTGATCTAGACACTATGGTTCTGTTGATGCAACCAAGAATCACATTGGCTTTCCTGGCCGCCGCATCACACTGCTGACTCATGTTCAATTTGTGGTCCACCAAGACTCCCAGATCCCTTTCACAGGTACTATTCTCTAGCCAAGTGTCTTCCATCCTATATCTGTGCAATTCATTCTTTTTACCTAGATGTAGCATCCTACATTTCCCTCTGTTGAAATCCATTCCGTTAGCTTTGGCCCAGCATTCTAATCTGTCAAGGTCCTTTTGGATTTTCATCCGATCCTCTAGGGAATTAGCAACCCCTCCCAGTTTGGTATAATCTGCAAATTTAATTAGCATACTCTCTATTCCTTCCTCCAAGTCATTAATAAAGATATTGAACAGCACTGGACCCAGAACAGAACCTTGGGGCACCCACTGGTCACGTCTCTCCAAGCTGATGAGAGGCCATTTATTATCACCCTTTGGGTGCAATCAGTCAACCAATCAGTCAACCCTTTGGGTGCAATCAGTCAACCTAACAGTAGCACTATCTATCCCACTTGCTACTAACTTCTTAGCAAGAATACCATGGGGAACCTTATCGAAGGCCTTGCTAAAGTCCAGATAAGCAATATCCACAGCATTCCCCTCATCCACCAGGCCTGTAATTCTATCAAAGAAAGAGATCAAATTAGTCTGGCATGACTTGTTTTTAAGAAACCCGTGTTGACTTCTTGTAATGACAGCATTGTTTGTTAGATAATTGCAGACTGACTGCTTAATAATCTGCTCTAGGATCTTTCCGGGAATTGAAGTCAAGCTGACTGGGTGGTAATTATTTGGGTCCCCTTTCCCCCCTTTTTGAAGATGGGGACAACATTAGCCCTCCTCCAATCGATGGGGACTTCTCCTGTCCTCCAGGACTTCTCAAAGATTATTGCCAATAGTTCGGAAATTACATCTGCCAGTTCTTTTAATATCCTTGGATGTAATTCATCTGGCCCAGGAGACTTAAATTCATTTAATGTTTCCAGATGTTCCTGTACTACCTCCCTACCTATTCTATGTTGCAATTCCCATCCTACCTCATCTACTCTTTGTCTGGGCAGATCTCTTTCTTCATTTTTGGAGAAAACGGGGGCAAAAAAGGTGTTGAGTAGTTCTGCCTTTTCCTTGTCTCTTGTTAGTAACTGGTTATCATTGCCACGCAGAGAGCCTATCATTTCCTTATTTTTCCTTTTGCTGCGGACATAACTAAAGAAACCCTTTTTACTATCTTTAATCTCTTTGGCAAGTCTAAGTTCATTTTGCGCTTTAGCTTTTTTTACCATTCCCCTGCATATATTAGCTGTTTGTTTATATTCCTCTTTGGTGCATTTCCCATTTTCCAATTCCTTGTACTTGTTTTTCTTTATAGTTAGCTGAATTGAAAGTTCTTTAGTAAACCACTGTGGTTTCTTTAGACCTCTCCAATTTTTTTCTTCTTGTTGGAACAGTTTTAAATTGTGCCTTTAATATCTCGCTTTTCAGGAACTCCCATCCATCTTGGACTCCCTTTTCTTTCAGTGTTTCAGTCCATGGAATCACAGCCAATAATTCCATAAGTTTACAAAAATTGGGTTTCTTAAAGTCCAGGATTCTTGTCTGACTATGCTTAGCTTCACCTTCCAACTGTATAACAAATTCCAAGAAGGCATGGTCACTTTTACCTAATGATCCCACCACTTCGACCCCATTTACAAGGTCCTCCTAAGACCAGATCTAAAATGGTTTTGCCTCTGGTTGCCTCCTCTACCTTCTGGACCATGAAATTTTCTGCAAGGGCAGTAAGGAATTTGTTAGACCTTGCATTCCTAGCTGAGTAGGACTGCCAGCATATATCAGAAGAGTTAAAATCTCCCATTACTACTACATCTCTCCCTTTTGACTGTGTGGCCATCTGCTCACAGAAGGCATCATCCCACTCCTCCGGCTGGCTTGTGGGTCTATAATATACTCCCACAGTGACATCCCTCCTAGTTTTTTCACCCGATTTTAACCCAAATACTCTCAACATGCTTCCCCTGCTGTTTATCTTGTATTTCTTCAGCAGTATAAATTTCCTTAATATATAAAGCTACACCTCCTCCTTTCTTACTCGGCCTTTTCCTTTGAAACAAGTTATACCCACCAATGACTACATTCCAATCATACGTCTCATCCCACCATGTTTCAGTGATGCCAATTATGTCATGTTTATTTTGCTGTATTAGGAGTTCCAGCTCTTCTTGTTTGTTCCCCATGCTCTGTGCATTGGTGGAGAGACATTTTAGGCTGCTTGTGCTTCTTACATGTCTTTTGCTTAACCTGTTTTTCCTTGCACTGATGGTCTGCACTACTTTTTGTCCTGCTCCTATTTCAACATTTGGGCTAGTCTCCACAACCCCTTCTGGATCTCTACCGTTAAGAGAATTTTCTCCCTCCCCTTGCAAACTCAGTTTAAAGCTCTCTTTTTAAACAATTTATTTTTATCAAAAGGGCCAGACCTTCTTAAGTTAAGACAATTGTACAGTTGGGGGGAGGGGCTGAAGAAAGGCCAACAATGTACCAGAAAGAAAACTGCAGTACAATGCCACTTTGAAAGCCTATACCAGTGATGGTGAACCTTTTAAAGACTGAGTGCCCAAACTGTGATTCAGAACCCACTAATTTTTTGCAAAGCACCAATACAGCAATTTTTTGCAAAGCACCAATACAGCAATACAGGTGGCTGTGATGGGACAATGCTGTGTACCCACAGAAAGGGCTCCGAGTGCCACCTTTGTCACCCATGCCACAGGTTCACTAACACTGGCCTATACTGTGTAGATGTTTTCACAGAGGTGAGGGGCATGATAAATCCAAATCAGATTCTCAAATCTTCTGCTCTGCTACTGGCCGCATCTGGCAGTGATTGATGCTGCTTTGCCTGTCCCACCCGAAACATTGCAAGACACTCTGCACAGCGCCATCGCTAGACCGGGGGAGGGGGGGTGAGACATGAGCCCTAATACCTGAAGTTTCAGGAGAGGAAATTTGAGCCGAATAGATGTGCAGATTTTAAAAATGGAACCCACTGCCTAAAGATGGCATCTCCCATGTGGCTGTTTCTTGAACACTGATCTGCCATTTTATAGATATGTTTATAACTGTAGATTTCTAAGGCTGAACAGGAAATCCCTCAATTTCTTCCTACAGAGATCTTCGCAGCGATCTCCAGGATTTCTTGTCATTCTACTATAGAGATTAGCTCAAACCAAGTTACAGTATTTTCCTTCGCAACCTGGTACAATTATGAATTTGTATTTTATACAAATATATAAATAAATTGGTTATGGAAAATAGGTAACTCTATAAATAGAATTGATCATTGTTTCAGTAATTTTGCTTCCATATCCATGCATTATTTTTCTGTATAAAATTTCAATGTCCTAGCAGGTCTTTTACATGAAAATATTTTTAGTTTTGAGCAATGATCCTTTGGTTTTTTCCTATCCGTGAAGAATGTTGGACCCATTATTTGTAAAAGAGAAGCATTAAATCTATTAGAAGCAACAAGCAGTTTTATATTCAATGATTCAATGAAACTGTTATGAGAGCTATACATGTATTTTATTCTTTCTGAGAGAAGGTAAAGCTTTATTTTTTCCCTACTAAAATGGATAACAGAGCCAGAGCCTAAGTTACCTATTATTATTATTATTATTATTTTAAAAAAATTCTGATTGCAGAATTGGTCTTACATGAAAATCTCCTTAACTAAAAGCATTGCCCCATGCTTTACATTTAGTAAGAAGAATTTTGTATTACGCCATTTTCTTGCCACAAGTTGCTCGTCTACTATGTGTATCTGTAAGGAAGTCCTCTTATAAACAACACTCTAAAACCCTGTCAGCCCCCATATCCTTCCAAGTGTTATTTTAAATCTATCCCTAGAGTTGTCCAACTAAGCAAAGATAATTAAAAAACCCCAAAAAAATTATACACAGGGTACATATCAATCTCCCTTGTTCATACGGTATAATACTCTGAGCTCTCCAAGTAAGGAGTGAAATGTTGGTTCTGTTGAAATGGACTGATTTCAACAAAGCCTAGTTGTAAACCATTTGTTTTGCTTTTATTTTCATATTCAAATCTAAATCATTAATGCAATCCCAGTCTTTAGGAATATTTATTTGAAATGGAAAGGATTACATTCTGAAATGCCTCATAGTCAATATGCTCAAACACTTCTCAAATATTTAAGAAAAAAAGTTCCAAATTTGAACATGGATGTTTCATGGCTTCCCACATACAATAATATCATATGAAAAGCAAACTGCTGGTACAATCCATTTTTTAAAGCCAACGTTTGATTTACACTTCTCTTAACTCCTGTGTATCACTGCTCTTAACCAATACTTGGAAACAAGACCACTTTGGAATACAGTTCCCAGGATCTCCAAGAGAACAAGACCGAGTGGCCGCGCTGACTGGACAACAGGAGTTATTGCAAGAATCCAAATCCTGTCCACTATTATGCATGAAATATACCACATTGTAACCAAGATAAGTTATACACTTCACATAGGTTTCATGACTCCTACAAAATAATAAAAAGAGGTGGCGTTTTCTTTCTTACCACAATCACAGCTTCTCTTTTGAAATATTTTTAAACAAAGCAAAGCATTCTGGTTATATATGGCACCATAGTGCTTCAAGTAGTGTGAACTATATGGTCTCTATGAGAATTGGTAGGTGGAAGTTCTCACCTTGGCAAACACAGTGTTTCTGTCTCTCTCCATCTCAAGTATTCTATGAAGAGTTAACATTTCAATTCAAACAGATCAATTTATCTCGTTAAAAATAAGCCAGTAAAGTACCAGCATTAAGATATTTGGAAGCTTTTTCCAGCAGACACCCCAATCATATTTCAGTTTGCACAGCTCAGTATTTACTAGCGTACACACATAGACTCAAAGTCATCACTACACCACACACATACAGCTGTGATAGTTTCCCCCCTAGTGCAGACAAGTTTTAACATGCTGCATTGCTTTTCCATCTTCAAGTTGCCACAAATCAAATTTTACTATCTTCACAACTGGTGAAATTAAACAGAGCTTGTCATTATTTATTGTGGGCTTTGTAAGTAATGCTAAAATAACACTTCACTACGTGAAACTTTAAAAACAAGAATAAAAAATAGATCATGACAAGCTATACTTTCTACATGCCAAAATATTTCTAAATCAAACACTTCTCTTTTAATTAATATTAATATAAATTGGTATAAAATTACTTGATCCAGCATTCTGTACACTTCACACACTCCTTTATTGAGGAGAAAAAATATTATACATCTCATACTTAGCCAATGTAAATATATTTGGTAATGAAGTCAGATTTTGTTAGAACATTTTCAAGTGAATTAAATAATTTTTGTCAAACTTTTTAAACCTCGTAGCAAACCATTTGGGAAAACTGAGCGCTGCACTTTTTGTTGACATTGGCAAAGAATGGTATAACAAGAGCTTTTCTTGTTTTAAAAAGGCTTTAAATCAAATTCTTAGTATTCCTGTCAAACGTGAGTAGACTTCTTGTACTTTGCTTCTTGTCGTTTTTGGCTTCCCTCACATATGATGACTCAGTCATGATGCTTTTTGATAGCAGTCATTATGGTCCACCCAAAAGACTTAGACCCCGGAATCCAACCTTGTCATCACATTGGTTCACAGTGCAAAATTTGTAAATATGGAGGCTGAGATAGGTGACGAATGAGGCAAAACACTGTATGCTTGCCAGGCATGTAAAACAGCTTGCTTAAAGGATACTGTTTATTTAATTTGTTGTGTGGAGATTTTTTTAATCTGAGAGAAGCCAGGTACATTGCTGACAAATGTGCAACCTGTCAATAACCAAAGTAAATAAACCTAAAAAAAAAATTGTTTCCCCAATAATGAGTTCAGCCAATAATTAGGCATAATATTATTATATGATCTCAAAAATAAGACAGATATCTCACACCCTCATTTAAGACACAGATATGTTCTGAGTTAAGTTTAAAATTAAAAAATTAAATCAAATACTAATTGAAGAAATTAAAGCATTTTATGATGAATTTGCTGTTATAGTAGTTAACAGACTACTCTGCAATCTAATTTTAGTGAAAAATGCACTACTAATCAAACAAATCGTTAGTTACATAGGGAAATAATCTAAACTCATTTTAGAACTTTTATTAGGAACAGAACTAGGCTAAAAGTTTATTTGTTGATTTCTCAATGTCTGCATTCCAGTATAAACCTTTTCATTTTAATCTCATACTAGATTAAGGATAATTAGGATTTAGTCGCACACAAATTCAACAGAACTACACTGTTTGCTTTGCTAAGCATTCAAACATTGGAAAATAATAGATCAACATGTTCTTTCACTACCATTTTCACACATTTTCCAATGAATTGACCGTACAAGGCCTTCCCTTTCCCCTGGACTATAGTTTGTACTGTATTACTACCACAAAATATTTCTTGTAGTATGCATTGGAATGTATACCCAACATAAATATATACAAATTTATTCTTCGTATGAACATTCTTTATTTTAAAAAGCAAATCAATGAAAGAAATGGTCAGATCAGAAATAGATGCTCATCATTATTATTGGTCGATATTAATCAGTTGGCCTGATTTAAAACAATACTTCATAAAAATGCATAACGAAGAAGATGGGACTGATATCTTACCAGGGAAGACAGGTGGTCTTCCCCATTTGAAGTTGAGTGGACTTAGGGGGCAGCTACAATTTAGCCTGTTTGTGTCAGCTGCCGTGGTTAAAATCAAGCTGTTTCCTAGTACTATACAATTTAAAGCTCGGCATGGTGAAATCTAGTCTTTTTTCCATGGGTGCTTCTTTCTTTTTGTTCAAGCAGAGGTAAAATTGTTTATTTTGCACCAGTTCAGCTCTTATCATTTCCCTCCATTTTCTGCTGCTTATTATTTATTTATTTATTTATTTATTTATTTCAATTCAGTTTCTGTCCCATCCATCTGGCAACATGGCCACTATGAGCAGTTTACAACATTCACAATAAAGATGAACATTATAAACTAAAATAAACTCAACATACATAATCAAGCTTACAAAGCTACTACAATTATATAAAATAAAACTACAAAAGAATTGACTGATTGCCTATCTCTGCCCAAAGGAGCAGCTGTGAGCACCTGTACAGCGACACTGATGGTCATGTTTTCAATTGAGTGCTGAATTCAGCAGTGTATTTCCCTTCAATTGAGTGAGTGTTATCTCCTGCCTACCAAAGAATGTTTCTACTTTTTTATTATTGTCAAAATGTTGCACTGTATCAGATACTGTAAGTGCTGTCACTTCCATAAAATAAATTTTAAAAATAAAAAGAGGACAATGGGGGAAAGGGCTGTATTAATAAGGTGGGGCAAGTCCAAACCAGTTGGGAAGTGAATTGTTTGTTCCTGCAATGTAATAATTGATCATACTGGTATGGACAATTATAGCAATCCCACCATGAAATCCAGCAGGAACAGTTTTAAAAACAACAACTCCGTAGCAATCCAGGTGTTATTCTCTGTGTAGTCACACTCAGCTTTGGCAGCATGCTGCATTTTTGTTACATCTTAATTGAAGTTGCCTGGATTCAAAGAATAAAGTCAGCTTAAGGAATAATACCATTAGAAAATTGACAAATTATACCTGCGGGGCTTAATCATCAATGCTATGGACATCAGTTCTGGCCTTGAGCGTATCTGCAGCTGAGTATGCTGCTCCACTATGGAGCATATTTGCATATACAAGCAAGTCAATGTTGCTGTTAATGAAGCAAACTGGGTTATGACAGGATGTCTTAAAAGTACCCCAGCTGAGAAATTATATCCCATCACTGGCATTACTCCACCCAAAATTAGGAGAGAAATACCAGCAGATGCCAAGAGAACAAACCAAGAAATACCCCTGACATCACCTCCATGAATATATGCCCCAAAAGCATCAACTTAAATTCAGGATGAGTTTTATGGGAAGAATGAATATCCTTGAGGTCACACAACAGCAAAATAGAATTACAAGGTGGGGGAGAGAGACTACTGAACAAAGAATAACATTAAGAGCCGCCTAGAGACCTTTGGGTAGTGGGTGGCATACAAGCTATATAAAATAAAATAAAATAAAATAAATAAATAAAGGAAGGAAGGAAGAAATCGCTGAAGGATCTGAGTTCCCTTTTGCTACTTAGAACACTTTCAATAGACTGAGGTTTGGAGTACTTAGATATAAGACCAATATGATTAAATGGGGCAGATGACAATAGCCTGTGTAGAGAGATACAGACCCTAGCCCATCTGTTGATATGCCTGTTGTTGCCAGAAACATCTACGAATAGTGATGGCTTCTTTTTGGCAGTTCAAAGTTTGACTGGACACTAGACATGGGCACGACTCGGCGAAATCCTCGTTTCCGTTTCCGTTCCTCGTTTCCGTTACGTAACGAAACGAAGAACGACAATTACTCCGCCAGAACTCGAACTCGAACCGACTAAAGAAAAATTGGGTCTGATTTGTCGTGGTCGTTCCTGGCGGCATCGCAGTGATCGCGCGATGCCAAGCGGCACAGGAAAAAAGTTTTAAAAATTAAAAAACCCCTGATTCCCGGCCAAAAAAGCAGGCGAAAATATGCCTGCCTGAGGGCACCTACCAGAGGGGTGGTTTCTGGGGGGGGGGGGTCCCCGGCCTCCCCCCCTCCTCTCCTGGGCTGCGCATCCTCCTTGTCTCGTCGCCAACTCGCCAAGCGGCGCGGCACAGAAAAAAAGTTTAAAAAAAAAATGATTCCCGGGCCCAGCCAAAAAAGCAGGCAAAAATATGCCTGCCTGAGTGAGGGCACCTACCAGAGGGGTGGATTCTGGGGGGGGGGGGCTCCCCGGCCTCTCCCCCTCTCCTCTCCTGGGCTGCGCAATGCGCATCCATTCCTCGTTGTCTCGCCAACTCGCCATGGCATGCGGTGCGGGCGAGGGATCCAAAATGGGGCGACCGCAATTTATTTTGAAATCGTGGTGGTCCAAAAACACACCAAAGCACCACAGAAACATGCGAAAATAGCTATTTTAAAACTGCCTGAATTTTTACAGTAGCAGCAGTGGGTTTTTCTTGCAACAAAACGTCTCCATTGATTTTATTTTATTTTATTTTTTTACACTTGCGCAATGATGGGCTGGCCATGGAAGTGGACCACGCAAATTTTTGGAGCCATTCCACCAATTGCATGGTCACTTGACCAGGTTTTGACCAAGACTTCTGGGATGTGCCTGTCGGGCATAAAAAGCCCACTAACCGTAGCCCTAACCCTAACCCTAACCCATACGCCAGTACACTGTCCTTCTTAGTGGGTCAGAGAGGCACCCAGAGGTGCACCCCACGAACCCACCCTAACCTTACCCATAACAACCCTAAGCCTAGCCCTTGCGCTAACCTCCCTAACCCTAAGCCAAATCTGTACTCGCATTGCACACACGCAAGTACAGTTCCCTTCTTGGTGAACCACAGAGCGCCGAGACTGAGGATGTGGAGGAGCCTTCCTCCAGTGTGCGCACTGCGACACTGCAGTTAGCAGTGGGCCTGTGGTCAACAGAGAGGCACCCAAAAAAGAGGCGCCTCGAGTCTCAACTTGGTATGCATATCCAATTGGCTATGCATGTCATTTTGTAGCGGGCCAGAGGAGGCACCCACCCCAGAGAGGTGCCTCCAGGAGCCTGCTTTCCCTTCATGGCGGGCCAGAGGAGGCACCCACCCCAGAGAGGTGCCTCCAGGAGCCCGCTCCCCCCCAAAACCAGTACTAACGACAGGCGAAAAACCAACAAACGAAACGACAAATTTTTGGAAAAATTCGTGAAAAACGGAAACGAGCCGAAACGGGCTGGCTCCGACACACGACAACTCGAAAACATCATTTTCCCTGGTCGTGCCCATCTCTACTGGACACAGAGGAAGTCACCTATCTCATTTGTTTTGACCCTAAATTAAGCAACTTATTCTGAGCTCCCTCATGCCCAACAACAGGCAAGACCTTTGGAATAAGCTTTCTTCTTTTTACATAAATTTATGAATTTGTAATTTTGCAAATATTTACTGTCATATTCTTGACTGTTGAGACTTCTGGATAATTGCTATGTAGCAAAAAGTAACTGGGACCAACTATAGACAAACCCCTAAAATATTAGCTAGTTTCTTTTCAGTTACCAAATGAAACAATATAAACAAGGTTTTATAAGGGAAGAATCAAAACAGAGTAAAAGCTGGTTGGCCACTGAAGCTCTCTCATAAAATTACTGGATGGGGAAAAGATCTGACCTGCGTGAGAATATTTAGCTCCTTTATTTAATTTTGACATGTCTATTAAAATATAAAGCCTCTGAAACTGAAAATAAAAAGGGGTAGTAGATGAATCTAGAGAGAACTGTTAATAAATATGGTGGGCTACATGCAATTGTCTTTAGCTTTCCTCCACTCTCAACGTGGAGAATTTAAAGCTGTCATTTAAAGTTAAAATTGTAGAGTCCTCACTTAAGTATACATTGGTAGCAAAACACTGTCACCTCCAATTTGTCTCTGAACCCATAAAATTCAGTTTAGCTTGCAAATCTGTTCTGTCCAAGTATTATAGTTCTTAGAAATATCATCTAAAATGTGCCAGAATGAGTGCATGAAAATGCAAAGAGAGAGAGAGAGAGAGAGAGAGAGAGAGAGAGAGAGAGAGAGAGAGAGAGAGAGAGAGAGAGAGAGAGAGAGAGAGAGAGAGAGAGAGAGAGAGAATGAATGAAATGAAATGAAATGAAATGAAAACAGAAAAACATGAGACAGAAAAATAAAATAACATAATTCTCAACATCCATTCATGTACCTATTACTGCTGAACAGATGGCCAGGCATTATGTCAATGGTTCTCAAATACTGGAGTTGTTTCTCTATCCCTGGGTACTTGAAAAGACAGAATACTAGGTTCCAGTGAGATGTATGAGCCCCACAATAGATGGTACCTCCCTATACTTAAAAGCTGGAGAGATTAATGCTTCTGGGCAATGGATCATGTCAGACATATATTAAATTGTGGAACATAAATGCACCATCAGTTGCTCATGAGGAATATCTATGGGTAGTCTGCCATCATTTCCATAACCCACAGATCTTCATATGCCTCAACATAGGACAGCATGCCAAGAGTGTTGTACACTGTCCAGCGGAACATACAGTTTGTCAAGAGGAAAGGACCTGGCATCTAGATCAAGTTTAAAAAGGGAACTTGAGTCAGGGAAATCTGAGAAATATATGTTCCAAGGCAATTTTCTCCTTTGTTTTAATACATACCCTTCTCTGGTACTGTCTATGGGAGATGCATGATGATGTGCACTGGTGAGGGATGACTCAAGCATATCTTGCCTTGAAGGTGCATTAATAGATGGTGACAGAAGACCAGGAGATAGTCCATTGTGATTAGTGCTGGTACCGGTGTAGATACCTAAGAAGGAAAGGGAACATTTGCCGGTGAAAAAGATTCTAGCCCAAAATCTGCAGATGTTTGGTTAAACACTTCTTAGCACAGATGTCTCAAATGAGATGTAGCAGAGGATAGGCTTCTTCTTTGTCTTCATCTTCCTTTCCTAACCTGTCTAGAAAGAAATCCATTATTAAAAATATCTCCTTCTAGTAGCTGAATAAATGAGTAAGTGTCAAGCAGTGAGCAAGACTAACAAACATCTCAATCCATCTCCTTCAATTTACTTACACTACACTACTTCAAGATAGCCTTGGGAGACAAGTGGGGCCTGCCACAAAATGTTGAATTGCTGAGTTTATGTCAGTCAAGCAGCCACACCCTCCTCTGTGATACTCTACACTCAGCATCTCCAAGTCAACATTTCCATGGTGTTTATAGGACCTGCCCTCTTTAGATTTTTCCCACAAAACAAAAACAAAAACAAAAAAACAAACCAATTTCCATGCACTTTCTGCAAAACCACTTTTTTGGGTTTTTATGAGCCTACTTGTACCACCCCTCTTTGTTTATGGTGATGTTAACAACAAAATAAAAGTTATACGAGATCACAATTAAGCCCTATCTAGCCCAGCATTCTTTTCACACAGTGAAACAAGCTAACAAGATGTGACAGGAGTGCTACAGACAGGGCATACATGTAACAGCACCCTCATGTTCTTCGTCTTCAGAACTGACACTGGGAGACAACTAAGAACCAATGATGACCTTTTCCTCCACTAATTTTCCAAATTCCTCTTTAAAGGTCCCTATGTTGGTGAACACCATTACATATTGTGGAAACAAATTGCCCAGCTCATGTAACAAGAAGAAAAGCAGGTAGCCCACCAGAAGCATAAGGGATGGAGCCTCGTGCTGTGAAGAAAGTCAGTCGTTGGAAGCTGATTTTATAGGTAAAGAAAACATGCGGAGTTATCTGTGAATATTCTCAGTAATCCAGGTGTGTTTATCTGGAAGTTGAGTTATGGTAACTTGACTTCTTTTCTTGCGAGATCAAAAAGTTTCGCTATTCATCCAAGCAGCTTCATTGGTCTGAAGAAAGTTAGTCCTCCATTTTACAGTTCACCTATAAGTGGGACTTTCACACACCTTAGGCCATTGTCCAATTAATGAGCCTATTCAGGCCACTATCCAACTTATGAGCCTATTCAGACAAGGGTGATGTGAAATCAAGATGAACTATAAAATGGAGGACTAACTTTCCTCAGACTGATGAGACTGCTTGGATGAGTAGCAAAACGTTCCGATCTCTCAAGAAATGAAGTCCATGTGGAGTTCTATTTAAAAATATGTATAGATCAGCTTTGGAGTCTTCCTGAGAACCACATCCCTTCAGTTCCAAGAAGGAAAATGAGTTCTATGCCTCTTAAATTTTCTTGGCATTTTATGAGGCTGAAGAGCCTACTAAGAAAAAGAAAAAAGATCGATCTGCAGGGTGGGAAGAAGAGTGGAGGGGGAGGAAGTAGAAGGCACAAAGAACAGCATAAACTGTGTGTATGCCTACCTCCTTCCTGGTTGGATTAATTTTGTTTGTTTTTACGAGAGTGCAGCTTTCCTAATAATTTTTTGCAAATGTATATTCCTCTATCTTTACAAAAATGTATCTGTGAGCTACCACTACCAGCTATCCTAATACTTCATGTTCATCTGCATCATGCTACTTCTGAGTAACAAACAGATTTTGTGTAAATTTCAATCTGGCATATGTATATGCCTGCCAGGTAACAACAGGCACAGTTTTAGTGGCTGTGCACACTATCTTCTTGGCTCCAATAAAGAAATGATATTAACATTAGTAAGGAAAAGAAAGAAAGGAAAATGGGTCTACTGAGTCATATCTTCTAGAATGGGACAGATGAATGTCTTTCCTGATTTGCAAAGCCAGAAAAATGGCTTCACTTCAAGTTAGGAATCTCATGAAATGCCATATATTTTATTCCTGGATTGATTGCCTTAATGACTTGACTTCCTCATTAACTTCAATGACTCTGAAACAGACTGATATGCTTGTGCCTAAGCTTGTGTCCGCATATCTGTATTTTTACAAGAAGTGATCCAAACCACAAGAGCTATACTGTATTATGTGGAAGCTCCTCTGGGGAATATATGACAGCCTATTACTAACAGTTGGAACAATATTGTTCTATCACTTATTCTCTGCAGACAGTATCACTGACTCTGTACCTCAGCTTTAGGTTATATATCAGACATCTGTGTGGTTCCAGGGTGTTAGAATTTCCTTTTTCAACTACTTGGAATGCTAAACCCATGGTATTGACAGCCGGATTACATTTTAAAAAGATGTAAGACATTATTGCTAGGCATCATGTTGCTGCTACTTTATTTTATTATTTGAATGGAGCACAGTTTGCATTAATAAGTCATTTCATAGGAGGGGAAAAGAAGAGTTCAAAATTTCAGATTCTTGAACTTTATGACCAGGATCCTGCTGGTGTTCACATAAGGTTTACATAAGTAGCTGTGCCTAATTCTGTCCAACTGATGCAGTGCCTGGCCATGCCCCCAATTTTGCAGCTGAGATGTGCCCCGGCAAGTTATACCAACTTTATGTGAACACTAGAAGGTTCCCAGCCTATAGTTTTTCCTGAATTAACATGGCCAAACCAGAATTTGATCACTTGGAACTCTGTGTAATTTCATTAAACAAACCACATTTACAGTTCATCTGCTATGCATGTAAGGAGGCCAAGAGTGCAGCAAGTGAAGCAGGATCATATGTAGCTGGATCTCCACACATGATTGCAAAATACAATCCCTGAATCAAATCTCAGTATTTGAAAAATAACTATTTTGGATAAAGGGGAAGACATATTGATGTTGAGTACATGGCACAAAGCCCTATGATGTAGATTTTCAATCAGCAATAAGGAAACAATACTGGGTCAAATGGAATTATTTGGGATTTCAGAACCAAAAATATAGTCCCAAATTTAAATCATCTATCTGTGTTTGGATCTATTTCCAATAACTTCATTACATTAATAGACCTAAAAAGCTGACATATCAGTGTATTCCTAAAATATTGTAGGACAGTGATGGTGAACCTTTTAGAGGCCGAGTGCCCAAACTGTGATTCAGAACCCACTAATTTTTTGCAAAGTGCAAATACAGCAATTTAACCTGAATACAGGTAACTGTGAAGGGGCGATGTCGGTTGCCCACAAAAAGGGCTCCGAGTACCACTTTTGGTGCCCATGCCATAGGTTCGCCAACACTGTTGTAGGATGTCTGGAAAAGCAGTGGCCTACTAGTGGCTTCAATCTCTCACTACAACACTGTTGAATTCTTACTTTGATGTGAATTTACTACCAAAACAACTTCCAAGCTAGAGATTTTGAGCAACACTATCCATGCTAGTGAACTGCTGTCTACAACAAAACATTATATTTGCAGGAGGGCAATTATTCATTTCTAATTAATTCCATTTTCTTTTATTCCAGTAATTATCAGAGGACAGATATGACTGTTAAAGATGTTATTCCTTTTGTGATATAACATAATTATAAAGTTTATAGTTGTGGAGTTGTGGTTTCACTGCATGATGGAGGGGGAGTACACTATGATTCAAGTGCTGAATGGGAAGAGAGTGTTGTTAATCACTGGCCAGAGGTTCACAGCAGTCTGGTGTGTGTGTGTGTTTAATTCAAATTTGCTATTATATTAGTAACTACTTTGTGTGAACTTTAAGCTCTGACTTGGATAGTATCTAATTGATCCAACTATGCTAAAGTAAAATCAGGTTGGGTTACTAGCAGGGTAGGCTTACCATCAAAATTAAGTTGCATGAGAAGCAGAGAGCAAGATCAGGGCTACCAAATTTCATGATCAAGTTATTTTGTTGGTGGGTAGAAAAGTCAAGCATTAAAGCATCTCTTGGAGACTGTTCATGTTCTTATTAGATATAGTACCCATTTTCTTCATTTTGAAACCACAATGTTCTTCAAATTCAAATGCAATAAAGTATCTAATGGCAACAAGTTTCTCTCCTCTGATTAAACTGTAAGAAATTAAATCTAAGCAAAGTATTATCCTTAGCCTTAATGCACTGTGGTGATCTGTGTGCATGGAAGCAAATTTCAATGCATATATTACTTTAATGAGTAGGTACATCTTGAACTATATTTCTAAATCATATTGCATGCAATAATTTTCATAATTTTTCCAGTAAGATGGAATGTTATTTGTGAAAAGCTGTCCACTAACAGAATGAACTGATTTTGTAGCATGTTCTCAATTTATTTGTAAATCATTTAAACAATTATAAGCTGCTTAATGACTGCAATTAACTGAAAGTAAAGTATTTCATTTGGACAATTATACATTACAGGATCATTTTCTTTTAAAATCTGCAGAGGCCATTAGCTAATCATTGTGTATAATTGCCATTATTTGAAAAACATGTTCAGTTAAATCTCCAGTTATTTTATATTTATCAATAATTTGTGATCTGCCTCCTCCCTACTTGTGGTTAACATATTCTGGATTATTGTGATTAATTCAGGAGGTAACTGGGTTATATATTACTTGAAAAGTAAATCTTCCTCAGAAGCACGATAAATTATTGCCTCAGTTACTCCTGTAATGTAATTTTTAATTAATCTTTAAGTAGCCCTATAGCAGCTAATTCAAATCTCTGAATGTTAATTTTCAGAACACTTACATTCTTGAACATGATTATATTTGTATTGTACTATGATAGCACTGTAAAACATAATTAAACACCCATAAATCAAATAAACTGGTTTAGGCTGCTTTCATGTGGTCAAAAAGCATGTATACTTCTTGATACAGTATTCCCCGTTTATCACGGGAGTTAGGTGCCAGACCCACCCACAATAAAGGAAAATCCGTGAAATGCAGAGCTGACCTTGGGCTGCTTCTGCTGGCATGCACTTTTTTTTCTTGAGAGAAACAAGCTTCCAAAGAGAGGATTTTTAACCCCCTCCTGAAACCTCAGCAAGCAGACCTGGAGCTGCTGCTGCTGCACGCTGTCAGGAAGAGCTCAAGGTCAGTTTGCTGAGGTGTCAGGAGGGGATTAAAATCCTCTCTTTGGAAGTGTGCTTCTCTCAAGAAAAAAAAAAGTGATATACTGGGACCGTAATATATAACCCGCGATGTGGCGGGGGACTACTGTAAATGTGTCAAAGACAACCACTTCTTATTTTTATGGAACAGCTTTGGCAACACAACTTGAATATTGCTCAGGAAAGTCTGTAGCATTTAATATTTAAACACATACCGCGTTTGATATGGGTACCCACTCTACAGAGCTCCAGATTCCTGTAGCAGCATATACCTGTGTAAGAAAGAAAGAGGAGTATAAGGAAGACATAGGAATCCTTCTCAGATAGGACTTTGCATACAGAATAATTGTGAACCAGTAAGTGGGAGTAGTATCTCACTGATAGGCTTTACCCCCCCCCCCCCAAAAAAAGACATGGAAAAAGAGCTGATGCATATGTTTTTCTAATCAGCATTTCTGATCACATGGACTGATTTCTCCAACATGTACAACCATATGTTTACGGGGTTCTGACCAGACATTCTAATGAATGAGAACAAGCTGAGGATTGGAGTTTATAGTCACAGTGCAACCACTCCCCACCCATCAACTCTCTCTTCAAATACACATCTGAATAATGATAAGTATATGTTTCTCGAAATGTTACATTTCCAGTGTATGCTTTGGCTTTTTGGGGAGAGGGAGGGGAGTTCACTTAGCCTATCACTGACAGGGATGTAACTTTTCACTTATCTACTTGAAGGTGAAAATGAAAAATTTCAGAAGTTTTCTCTCTACTGGACATGATTATGAGATTTCATGGTGCATTTTTCACAGTTTAGGATGTTTCTTGCAAAAAAAGTATGCAGGGGTTTTGAACTAAAAAGCATTCTGCAACAATGTGTAGCAATTTTGGATGAAAAGCAATATTTGAAATACCAAATGCAGTACTCTATGTACTAAATACAGCAAATTTGTTTTTGCTATTACATATTTTTAAAAGTCACAGTGTTTTTGCTCTCACATTGGGTGCAAAATCTTGTAGCAGTATTTGAATAAGTGTCTTGGCAAGTTGAGATACCTTTTCTTATCAAGAATGGGAAAATTTAGGAATATTATTTATATGCCAAATTGATCAATAACTTGTCTTCAGAAATACCCATTTTTGGAACACTATTAGTTTGGAGCCCATCTCTATCTAGAATCACTAAACAGAAATTAAATCAGTGAACTTTCTCCTAGTTTGCTTTATACAACTGTTCTCATTAACTAATATTTTGATACCATAGGAAAATACACAGCAATAATAAAAACCACTAATGTCACAGTAATGTGGGCTGGGATTTTATCACTTTGAACTGATTCAAAAAGAGGAAACATTCTGTTGTTTCCTTGATGTACACCCAAGTGAAGAATGATCACCAGGGTACAATGTAATGCACACAGTGCATTTAAACAATGCTTTTCTCTTACATGTTTTAGACTAGCACAGGGTGCCCTGGACTTCTTAACATGCTAACCACTTGAGCCTACAAATCTATGCCATCCATTAAAATCTACATAGTTTAACCTTTAGCATTAACATCTGTTGCTATGCTAGTATCACAGACCATCTGGGATAAGGACTTTTTAGGGTCTCTGCCAAGTAACTGAAAAAGAAAAATGGACTGGAGAGGAGAAAGGGATGTTTGTGTCAGAAAGCACAGAGATAGAAAAAAAGGCAGAGAAATCCTATGAACAGTACTATTTTGCCAGTTAGTTTCTCAGCTATCCATCCCATGATAAGCTCAATGGATAGTTACGATTGAAGGGATGACTGCACTTTTTGGGGAAAATCTCAAGCAGATTTGAACCTGTTCTAAATCAATGAGGATCTTCTCCAAAGTGATGTGCATTAGTTGTCAAGCTTTACATTTATTTTGGAGAGGGGGGAAGTTAGTTTAATACTGATACTACAGTACCTCATCCGAACCAACTAAACTACCAGGCATGGGGGAGGTGGAACAGGAAGATCCAATCTGTGAGGAACATGTATTTCCTGTCTGTCCACACAGGAAAGCAACTTCAGCAGGACTCTTAACTGCCAGCCACAGTGATTTTAAGAGGGGATTTAATAGTATATATAGTGCTGTTTTCACTGCATTTCACAACTCTGTGTCTGCCAATAAACTCTTTGGATCTCAGAAATTAGCTTGTGTCACACACTTTGCTTCCATTTGTAAAACGAAGATGACAACAATAATAAACCAATGAGAGATCTCATGGATGTGAACGCATTCAGTGGGTATCCTGTAGTATTCTTCATGCCTTCCAAACATGTTGAAAGCAACCCCTGCTGACCCTAACTGAGAACCACAGTACCTGGTGCTGAGGAAAGCCATAGTAAAAAACACATGGAAAACAACAGGATAAAACAACGAAGGCCATTGTCTCCCAGCTAGTCAGTTTTCCAGAAGAATATTTGATTGTCCACAGACAGCACCAAAATTCTGAACTAGATAAGCCCTCAGTGAGTCTTCTTATGATCTTAAATAATATCCTGAAGTCTGAGTGATAAATAATTAAAATTTAGTAATATTAACAATGCAGAATTGTAGGATCCAATCACTGTGATTCAACAGAACACATTTTAATATATTTTGTAATTTTGCATAGCACAAGCTTCTGTTGAAGCTGAGTGCAAGAGACAGGAGACTTAAAAACAGTCCTCTCTCCTCTGTGTTAACTTTCATCCTTGACATCTTTAAAATATGCCGCAGCCTAAATTAAGGAGTAAAGGCACATGGTAATCCAAGTAATCCCAACGGTCCAGCACTCTGTACCTTAATGCTGTGGTTTCTTTGAGAAAACAACCCAGCATAAACAAGTTATTTTCAAGTGTAATAAAAAGAAGCATTATACAGAGGACTTGACTTCACATAATATTTTGAAGCCTGTGTAGTCTAGTATGTACACTGCACAGGAATCTGATTCCAAAACATTTTACTAAAGCAAACTTAAATGGAATTCTACCTTTGCTTGAGACCCACCTGTTGGTTCCAATTACTAACTTGGAAGGAAAACATTTTTAGTGTTTTGTTCTGCATCTTATACCTTTGCTGGTAGTTTGGCCTCCTACGCATAATATGCCTGTATCCACCCACAAGGTTCAGACTTACTATTGATGAGGTTTTGTTTGTTTGTTTGTTTTTTGCTTTGTGTAGTTCAAGAATTTCAGTTATTTCTATAGGATTTGCAGATGATTTGAAAGTCACTATTTTAGAACAAAATCATTACAGATGAAGAATATAAAGGGAAACAGCTAAGAAAAATTGCATCATGGACACCCATATAAAGTGACTGAATATAAGCCTAGGTTTCTCAGGTCTTTGCGGCATACGTATTAAAAATAAAATATTATCCATTATCCCCTGTGGCTATTATTTCCTTCTTAACTCTCTTTAAGAGACTCAAAGGTAAAAATTGCCAGTGTTCCCTACGTTAACACATGTAGTTCCTCTACTATCTTCTTTGTCTTTTATATACTCTTCCCTCCCCTTGAGTTTTTTACAGTCTTCACTCCTCCATCTCTTCTCCCTTATCCCTTTTTATTACCCCTATCATCTTTTTTCTGTCTCCTGCAAGAATGTTTATAACCCATCACCAAACATAGGCCATAAATCACTTCATGTGAGACGTAAACAAATACCCATTACTCTTAGAGCCAATTAATATTTAGATTGTATAGCATGTTTTACTTGTGTAACTGGTATTTCATCCAATATTTCATTTCCTTCATCATGTCTGATGAAGTGGACTTGTCCATGGAAGCTCACATTCAAATTAGACTTGAAGCTGCCATATATTTTTGTATTTTTGTTTTGTTTTATTTTTTGAATTTTGCCTGATATGCCTGCACATACTAACATGACTATATCTTCTAAAACTAATTCCTTTTGCTTTTCACTGAACCAAACGGAACCCTCACAATATGGAACTGTTCATATGTATAGGTGAAACTCAAAAAATTAGAATATTGTGCAAATGTTCATTTATTTCAGTAATACAACTTTAAAGGTAAAACTAATATATGAGATAGACTCATTACATGCAAAATGAGATAGTTCAAGCCTTAATTTGTTATAATTGTGATGATTATGGCTTACAGCTTATGAAAACCCCAAATTTACAAATCTCAGATAATTAGAATACTGTATTGTGAAAAGATTCAATATTCTAGGTTCAAAGTGTCCTACTCTATTCAACTATATATAATCTTTATTTACAGTCTTAGACCAAAGTAAGCTACTTAATAACACCTGAAAAGGGTTCCTGAGCCTTTAAATTTTCTCTCATGCTGGTTCAGTAAGAATCGCAATCATGGGAAAGACCGCTGACCTGACCATTGTGCAGAAAACCATCATTGACATCCTTCATAAGGAGGGAAAGGCTCAAAAATTAATTGCAAAAGAAGTGGGATGTTCCCAAAGTGTTGTATCAAAGCACATTAATAAAAAGTTATCTGGAAGGGAAAGGTGTGGAAGAAAAAGGTGCACAAGCAGCAGGGATGACCAGAGCCTGGAGAGGATTGTCAGGAAAAGGCCATTCAAAAGTCTTGGGGACTTTCATAAGAAGTGGACAGAGGCTGGAGTTCGTGCACCAAGAGCTGACACACACAGACGGATCCTGGACATGGGCTTCAAATGTCGTATTTCTCTTGTCAAGTTGCTCCTGAACAACAAACAACATCAGAAGCGTCTTACCTGGGCTAAAGAAAAGAAAAAAAGAACTGGTCTGTTGCTCAGTGGTCCAAAGTCCTCTTTTTTGATGAGAGCAACTTTTGCAACTCATTTGGAAACCAAGGACCCCAAAGTCTGGAGGAAGAATGGAGAGGCACACAATGCATGATGCCTGAAGTCCAGTGTGAAGTTTCCACAGTCTGTGTTGATTTGGGGAGCCACATCATCTTGTGGTGTTGGTCCACTGTGCTTCATTAAGTCCAGGGTCAACGCAGCTGTCTACCAGAAGATTTTGGAGCAATTCATACTTCCTTCCACAGATGAGCTTTATGGGGATGTTGACTTCATTTTCCAGCAGGACTTGGCATCTGCCCACATTGCCAAAGGTACCAAAACCTGGTTCAATGACCATGGGATTACTATGCCTGAGTGGCCAGCAAACCCATCTGACCTGTACCTCATAGAAAATCTATGGGGCATTGCCCAGAGAAAGATGAGAGACATGAGACCAAACAGTGCAGAAGGGCTGAAGGCTGCTATTGAAGCATCCTAGTTTTCCATAACACCTCAGCAGTGCCACAGGCTGATAGCATCCATGTCATGCTGCATTAAGGCAGTAATTGATGCAAAAGGGGCCCAAACCAAGTACTGAGTACATACACATCCTTATACTTTTCAGAGGTCTAATATTGTTCTATTTAGAATCCTTGTTTTATTGCTTTCATGTAATATTCTATTTGTCTAAGATTGTGAATTTGGGGTTTTCATAACCTGTAAGCCATAATCACAATTATAACAAATTAAGGCTTGAACTATCTCACCTTGCATGTAATGAGTCTATCTCATATATTAGTTTCACCTTTAAAGTTGCATTACTGAAATAAATGAACTTTTGCATGATATGCTATTTTTGTTTCACATGTATCCATTCCTATTATCTTAGGCTCCCCTGGCATATTTTCTTTCTTTCCAAGGCTCCATAGAAGTGATGACGAACCTTTTAGATACTGAGAGCCCAAACTGTGATTCAAAACCGACTAATTTTTCAAAAAGCGCCAATACAGCAATTTAACCTGAATCCAGGTGGCTGTGAAGGAGTGATGTCAGGTACTCACAGAAAGGGCTCCGAGTGCCACCATTGGCACCCATGCCGTAGGTTCACCAACACTGCTCTATAGCCTCTCCCATGTCCAAGCCTCACTCCATACTTTAAAAACATGGAAGTAGTAAATGGTATACATTTTCTCCCTCTAGTGATTAATTCTGGTAAATACACTGTGGAAATACCCATGAACACATAGTTCTGTAGGTTTTTTAATTTAATATTTTCAGGGAGTAGTTAAGTGAATCCATGAATGCTGATCCAGCAAATGGTTGGCTCCTACTCTACATACTTGAATATTTTCCTTTAAAACAAGGCATACAATACTGTGTGCATGGAAGCTGATCAGTTTTGAGAGAGAAATGCCTCAGTGCTAATCCCTCTGTACCCATATTCCTCCCATGCTGTGTTTCAGAATAAATTGTTCTGGTTTTGTTTTCATTTGCTCTTCCACCCTACCAAATGGAAGAGAAACAAGTTGGGGAGCTGTGTAGCCATCACAAAAAACAGATACAAGACTAGACTAGGTGATACCTTTAGGCTGCTACTAAAATAACAAAAAATTGCTAATATTTTGAGGGCAATATCCTCTTTTTCAAAGCTGTACCAAAAGTTCAAGCATGGCAAAAGATGGATTTGCCAGGAGTTAGTTCTTAGATGTAGAGTTCTTGGCAAGATGAAAATAAATGTCAGGCAGTGATTCAGGTCATCACTTGTAAAAAGTTGCCTACTTCTGATTTAGTCTGTGAAGATTCTCAGTCATCCAGGTGCGTTTATCTGGGAGTTGAGTCATGGCTACTGGACTTCTTTTTTGAGAGATAGAAACGTTTCGCTGTTCATCCAAACAGCTTCATCGGTCTGAATACAGCTAGTGCAAGAGACCTTCTTATAGTCAGCTTGACCTCTTGTCCCCTTGTCTGATTGGCTCATAAGATGAACAAGGCCTGAATAGGCTCGTTAGGGAGACATTAGTGTCCATGGCCTTAAGGTAAACAATGGCCTAAGGTGCTGAAACCCATCAAGAATGGGTCGTTAGCTGTGACCTGGTGGTGAAGGCTCCTTGATTTGCCTGGGTACTGTGGAAAGTACTGCCTGGTAAGTAGCAGCTAGACTATGCCGGAGCCCCCCACCTCTGTTGAGGGAGGGATTTTCAATGCTGACATGAATGGCTTCCCTTACTCCTCTCTCAAACCACCTCTCTTCTTTGTCTAATATGTGTACATCCTCATATTTGAAAGAGTGGCCTTTTTCCTTCAAATGGAGGTGTACTGCTGATTCTGGTCCTGAGCTGTTACCTCTCCTATGTTGGGCCATTCTTCTGTTTAATGGCTGTTTAGTTTCTCCAATGTAGAGGTCTGAACACTCTTCACTGCATTGGACTGCATATACTATATTGCTCCTTTTATGGTTTGGTATCGGATCCTTTGGGTGGACAAGTCTCTGCCTTAGTGTGTTCATGGGTTTGAAATAAACAGGGATGTGGTGTTTGCCAAAAATCCTTTTAAGCTTCTCCGACACTCCCACCATGTAGGGAATGACCAGGTTCTTCCGTCGGGTCTGGGTCTCAGACTGATCCCTTGTTCTTCTGGGATGGCCCACTGCTTTGTTGAAGGCCCACCTTGGATATCCACAGGCCTTAAGTGCTGTCTTCAGGTGCCTGTCTTCCTTCTTCTTGGCTTCTGAGGAGGTGGGGATGCTCTCTGCTCTGTGGCTTAGGGTCCTGATGACTCCTAGTTTGTGTTGTAATGGATGGTGGGAGTCAAACAGTAAGTATTGATCTGTGTGGGTGGGTTTCCTGTAAACTTCTACTCCTAGGCCACGGTCAGGACTGATGATGACTGCACAATCCAGGAAAGCCAGCCTGTTGTCTTGGGTGTCTTCCCTAGTGAACTTAATATTAGGATCCACTGCGTTGATGTGGTCTGTAAAGGCCTGTACTTCCTGCGTCTTTATTTTAACCCAGGTATCATCTACATACCTGAACCAATGGGATGGTGTTGTCCCTGGGAAGGTGTTGAGTGCCTTCTTCTCCACTTCTTCCATGTATAGGTTTGCTTCCATGTATAGGTTTGTCACCAATTGTAGCAAACCTATACATGGAAGAAGTGGAGAAGAAGGCACTCAACACCTTCCCAGGGACAACACCATCCCATTGGTTCAGGTATGTAGATGATACCTGGGTTAAAATAAAGACGCAGGAAGTACAGGCCTTTACAGACCACATCAACGCAGTGGATCCTAATATTAAGTTCACTAGGGAAGACACCCAAGACAACAGGCTGGCTTTCCTGGATTGTGCAGTCATCATCAGTCCTGACCGTGGCCTAGGAGTAGAAGTTTACAGGAAACCCACCCACACAGATCAATACTTACTGTTTGACTCCCACCATCCATTACAACACAAACTAGGAGTCATCAGGACCCTAAGCCACAGAGCAGAGAGCATCCCCACCTCCTCAGAAGCCAAGAAGAAGGAAGACAGGCACCTGAAGACAGCACTTAAGGCCTGTGGATATCCAAGGTGGGCCTTCAACAAAGCAGTGGGCCATCCCAGAAGAACAAGGGATCAGTCTGAGACCCAGACCCGACGGAAGAACCTGGTCATTCCCTACATGGTGGGAGTGTCGGAGAAGCTTAAAAGGATTTTTGGCAAACACCACATCCCTGTTTATTTCAAACCCATGAACACACTAAGGCAGAGACTTGTCCACCCAAAGGATCCGATACCAAACCATAAAAGGAGCAATATAGTATATGCAGTCCAATGCAGTGAAGAGTGTTCAGACCTCTACATTGGAGAAACTAAACAGCCATTAAACAGAAGAATGGCCCAACATAGGAGAGGTAACAGCTCAGGACCAGAATCAGCAGTACACCTCCATTTGAAGGAAAAAGGCCACTCTTTCAAAGATGAGGATGTACACATATTAGACAAAGAAGAGAGGTGGTTTGAGAGAGGAATAAGGGAAGCCATTCATGTCAGCATTGAAAATCCCTCCCTCAACAGAGGTGGGGGGCTCCGGCATAGTCTAGCTGCTACTTACCAGGCGGTACTTTCCACAGTACCCAGGCAAATCAAGGAGCCTTCACCACCAGGTCACAGCTAACGACCCATTCTTGATGGGTTTCAGCACCTTAGGCCATTGTTTACCTTAAGGCCATGGACACTAATGTCTCCCTAACGAGCCTATTCAGGCTTTGTTCATCTTATGAGCCAATCAGACAAGGGGACAAGAGGTCAAGCTGACTATAAGAAGGTCTCTTGCACTAGCTGTATTCAGACCGATGAAGCTGTTTGGATGAACAGCGAAACGTTTCTATCTCTCAAAAAAGAAGTCCAGTAGCCATGACTCAACTCCCAGATTCTGATTTAGTGCTTCTGCTCAATTAAAAACAAGGAAACACATTAAAAAGATTTTATAACATGTACTTTAAGAATCATCATCATGATTTAATTTTTTTCTTAAAATGATCATCTGGCTCCTTTTTCTGATATTTTCCTGTTAGCATAATCCATGAAAAATTAGAGATATCTGTGTTTTATCTTTCTTTTCTGTTCTTGCCAATAGTTATGAACAAAAACAAATGAGTAGGATTCCTTGAGCCTTCTTGTGGCCAAACATATACAGTAGCTCATTCTGAAGATGTATTCCATGGTTGGGTGGTTGATCAGTTTGTGTGCTTATTTATTTTGCACAACCTTTCTCTATAGGAGGACCAAATGTGACTTACATCATTAAAAGAGATAGATAAAAACAATAATTGTTTCAAATGTTTTACAAGAATTAAATATACATTGTATTGAAAAGTGTTAAATAAAAACATTAGTAAAACAGATTAGAACAACAAAATACTAATCATTCCAATTTTCCTCATTTTCAAAACCCACTTAGACAGCCAGTCAGTCACTAAAGGAAAGCCTGCCTGAAGAGAGGTTTTCACCTTCTTGTGAAAGAACAGCAAAGATGGGGCCAGCCTGGCATCCTGGAGGAGGGCGTTCCAAAGTCTGAGAGCAGTGTCAAAGAAGGCTCTCTCTCTCCCATGTCCTGACCAAACACACCCATGAAGATGGTAGGACTGAGAGAAAGTCCGCCCTGATGATCTTAATACCCAGGCAGGTTCCTATAGGGAGCTAGCTATTGCTCATTATGATTGCTTTAACGCAACCTGTTTACTTTAGGGTTTTAGAAATTAAAACCAGCATTCTGAATTGTGCCTGGAAACAGATTGGCAGCCAGTGAAGCTGCTGTAACAGAGGGAGTTACATGAGTGCTATGGGTCCAACTTTAACATTGCCAACATTTATGAGAAAAAAAAGTGAATAAGCCAATTCTTAAAGGAAACAATTACAGATTGATAGCTTGTTTAAAACTGCACATCCTGGAGACTCTTGTCTTGGATATGTATTAGGATAGAAGGAGGTATATGCAGAATCTATTTAGAATAATAGTCTCGGAATGATTTCCCCAAGAAATAATTTCTCTGGTGCTCAATTTATTTTTAAACAATTTAATTGTAACCTTAGCCAGAAGACAAATTATTCACTGTCAAGAAACTCAACATAGACGTGTTGTCTGAATCTAGAACTCACAGGAATACCACTAGAAGCAAATACATGTTTTCAGAAGATACTTCCAAACTACCATCCACTTTTCTACTTCTTTCACCTGCAGTAATTCGGAGTTATTGATTAACTCTCTTAGCCTTACTCTGAATACCAGGGACATTTTGATAACATTAGATTTCAGCCTGTACTTGCAATACCATCATTTTCCCCTGAGAAGTTCAATACGCCATTCAAGCCTCACAGAACCCTTGAGGTGCTCAAGGTTCACAACATGGTGACCTCACTCAAGGCCATCTGATGCACTTTGTGGCTGAGTCAGGATTTCACGCCTTGGCTCCCATGGCATATTGTTCCATCGCATTTATGAGAAATACTCCCACCTGTTATCAGGTCATGGTGGCCCATTGATCGCCCACACTTCCCATCCAAAATGTGTTGCGGAGAAGGGTGAAGCTGCTGCATGGCTAAGCATTCACTTAATATGTCTTGTTCAGCATCAGAGCACGAATGTAGCTATAAGGGGAGGATAAAACAAAAGAGATTTTCATTTCAAAGTGCAGAACTAAAGTGCCCTTAATTGGATGCACATGCCATTTTTGCTTACAGGCTACATATAGCAAGAAGAAGCAAAATGCCATTGTTTCCAGCACTGGAGTACTTGAAGATGTATTATTTCTGCAACTGCAGTGGTTGGAAGGAGATTTTATAAGGGAGAAAAAGGGCGTTTATACACGACCCCTAAGCTCTGCCGCAAATGGCTGCAAGGTCCGGACCTTAAAAATGTTTACCCACCAGCTCCGGACTTTGCAGACAATTAAGTGCGACCCCGCCCACTTTAGCGCAACCAAACAGCAGTTTTCTTGTATCTGGTCTTTGATGGTGACAAATATTTGATCCGGTGTAAGGATAGTGAGTGCGGGGCTCTCCTGGCTTCCGTTTGTTCTTTTTTTGCGCCCCGCCCCTTTAAGAGATCGGAATGCTGTCCGGAACAAAACTGAGGTAAACCGGCAGTCTTTGCTTTCTTTTTTCTCCGTCCCTCAGGCAGCCAGCAACCAGGAAGTGCCGAGGGGGGTGGGGACAGAGGAAGACAGAGGAAGAGTGACGAACCCCTAAGATCTCTGGTCCGAATTTAAGTGGCCAGCGGATCTTAGGGGTCGTGTAAAAAGGCCCAAAGTGTCTGCATTTATCAGATTAGAGCTGGTAATATGGCAGGCTAAAGCACAAGAGGTACTGCTGATATGCCAGTTGTTTTACATGTAAATTAATGCAATGGCAAGAGTGTCCAATGCATGCTCTTTGCAAACCACAATGTTGATAATATTAAAAACAGCAGGAGAGGAGAATTAAGAAAGAAAAGCATTTCTAATTCTCTTTCAAACATCATGATGTTGCTAAGCTTTTGTCGTAACACAAGGCTCAAATTTCATAGGGGAAAAAACAGCCGATGCTGTGACTATTATTAAATGGTTGTTGTTTTGAAGTTTACAGCTTTGCATTCTGCTTTCTCCTTGGCTCTGTTATTCTCAACAAAAAGATCTAGGCAAATTGGTTTAACATTCTCTCCTACAGGCATTCTCTCCCTACCCAAGAGATTGAAGATTCTGGATATCAATCAGCAGATGCAGCCAATAACGTTTTCAACCATAATGACTAAAATAACTGCTTTGTTTTGCTCCATTAACAGACTTCTAGAGTTCCTTGATGTACCGCTGCTGAAACAAAGGATGGGTTAAACACATAGGGAATAGCTGTAGCTCAGATGTGGTGCACATGGTCAGCATGCGAAAAGCCTTAAGTCTAGCCTCCTGTATCTCTGCTTAGAACTGGAAAGGGCCCTGCTGCCCCCAACAACCCCTGCCAGTCACACTAGATAAGCTAGATGGATAAAAGAGCTTCACATTGTTAGCTTTTTTTTTTAAAGGTGATAGTTAAAAAAAGACCTGTGTGATAGATAGCAGCAGCTAGAGATGGGCACGAAACGCAAAAAAGGTGTTTCGTTTCATTTCATTTTGTTTCCCATTTCATTTTGTTTCATTTCATTTGAAATGATTTTTTTATAAAAAATTCATTTCGGTTTTCGTTTTGGTTCATTTCATTTCTCTATGTTGTGTGTGTGTTGTGTTTCTTTTAACCTTTTTACTGTTTTGGCGGTGAGGGTGCATGTTTGGTGCTTGTGCGGCATTTGTGTGTCTATATTTTTTCCCTCTCCCAAGCCCACGTGCCAGCTGATCGGCACTGGGGGGAGAGATCTCCCCCCCACCCCAGCGTCGATCAGCTGGAGCTGGGGACTTGGGGAGGGGGAAAATATTAGTGATAACTTAATAAGAAATTGCTGGCCGTGGCCATCTCCAGAACTCCGGATCAAGCATGCCTAAATAGCAACCTTCTTTTCGTATCCCAAACTTCAGACCACCACCACACCCTCCAGCAAAACTCTCCCCCCATAAAATCTGGAGAGGTTGCCTTTTTGCATCCCACCCCCCAATATGCCCACTAAAGAAATCAACTCAACACCAAATAGTTTCTCAATAGAGTCCAGAGACCATTTTATCACACCAGTAGTAGTAGTAGTAGTAGTAGTAGTAGTAGTAGTAGCAGCAGTAGCAGTAGTAGTAGTAGTAGTAGTAATAATAATAATAATAATAATAATAATAATAATAATAATAATAATAATAATAATAATAATAATAATAATAATAATAATAAATAGATGCATCCATTTTGGTAGCTTCATTTTTCGGGTTCTGCTCTATAATAGCATTTCATGATTGCCCGATTCTCTGGTAAAGTATATTTCTGCTGCTTCTGAGATTGTTCAACTTCCAGTGATTCTACAGGCCGATGCCCTGGATGCTCAGCAATGGCACCCATGACCTGTAGCCCATTTATCGACGGATGTCCAGGTTCATCAACACCCATTGCGGTTCTTGTTAACCTGGGCAACGACTGGGTTTTTTTTTATCATATTTCACCATGATTCATGAGTTGTTGGGTACACTTAGTTCTGTTCCTCATTTGAGACTTCTCTGTCATGGTGGGACCTACTGGTAGTTTACACTACTGCCAGTACAGCCCTCAACATCACTGGAGCAGTTAAACCCACCACCACCACCACCACGACAAGGCAGCACCCTTCTATTCGCTGATACATCATGTAGTCATAAACGCTTGGGAAGCGTTCCACTAGTGATTTGTAATTTAAAAATCCTGCAAAGTTACAGTGGAACCTTGACTTACATACTGCTTGGCTTGCATCATATTTGACTTGCAGCAAGAAGGGGCCTGTTTGACTTGAGTCGCAGGCTTTGACTTACATCTTGGAGCCCTGGTGCATTGTTGCTATGAACATTAAAAAGTGGAGGTGTATAACTTGTGGACTATAATTCCACTGCCTCCCCCTGTCTTTGAAGAGACGTTTCATTTACATCCCCGGAAGGAATCTCCTGTCCCAGTCAAATTTGTGTTAAATGTTTTCGGGGGTCTTTTTCATCATCTGGAACGGATTAATCCACTTTCCCATTACTTTCTATGGGAAAAGTTTGTTTGACTTAAGTCATGTTTGACTTATGTCTAGACCTCTGGAACGGATTAATGACATAAGTCAAGGTTCCACTGTATCTTGTTTGCTGTGTGATGATGACGATGATGATGTTCCCCGAAAACTGATGAAGAGTGTGAGAGAACTCAAAAGCTTGGATATTTTGTACATTTATATTAGTAAAGGCTTTGCCCACCTTTGAACATGAGCATGATTTACTGGCTACAAATACTGTATTCAGATGTTGATCTTGCCCAGGTTTGTTTTTTTTAAAAAAATTTCATGTTTTATTAAACGGAGCTTAGTGTTGATCAAAAACCACCTGATTAGTGGATTATCATTTAGATCAGGAGAGCAATTTTTATAACATCTGAAATAAAGTTGAAATGTTGTGACTTTTAGCTCCACGGTGGAAGGGCTCACTTCATGTGCAGATTCCGTTGCGACTGGAAACAAAGGGTCTGAAAAGGTTTACTGTGGGTGTGCAGGCAAGAGGAGCCCCCTGTGGAGGGAGGCAGAGCTGTGCATGTCCATGCACACACCTTCAAGGAAACCTTGCATGGGAACATTAAAAAGTGTTGTTGTTTTTTAAATGGAATGTCTCTGCATGGAAAATCCTTGAGGGACAAATGAATCATCACCCAATTAAACACTTGAGTTAAACATTCAGTTGCAACTTGTGACCTTGAGACTGGTAGCCTTACCTTCTTACGCACCTGTTGTTCTTTGGCAGAATGCGCCTTCACATGTTTCCGGAGGGAACTTGGATCAGTGTAGCGCTTGGAGCACCCAGGAATCTGACAGGCATATGGTTTCTGTAATCATTGGAGAAAATAATTAATCTAACTGTGTGCCGTCAAGTTGATTTCTGACTTATGGCACCTCCTTCCAGTGCTTTCCGGCTAGAGAATACACACAAGTGGCTTACCATTCCCCTCTTCTGGGGGCGCCCTGGGACTGCACAACACAACCGCAGCTACATGGGCTGGCTCTTCTCCCAGGAGACACCGTGGGAAATAGAACTCCCAAACTCTGGCTCCACAGCCAGGGACCTAAACTATCCACCCAGCTAATCACATGGAGAAGGAATAGTTAAATAATGGGTCTTGGAAAAGATATCTGCTTTGGAAATGCTTTTCTTAAGGTGCGAACTGTTACATTCAGAACACAAAACATTTATGCATTACTGGTGATGGGCAAACATACTTTACACCTTCTACTTGCTTTCTCAGCTTGAAAATTATGGTTACAACTGTACATAAGAGCCAAGGCAATGAGCAGTTATAGTACATCCAGATCTGCTCCAGCCAATCATGTGTATTTTGAAAAAAGGCATAATATTGAAAATACTTAAAGTCATTTGATGTTTGTTGGGAAAGATTGTCTGGATGAACCTATAATGAGAAAATGTGTATTTCATCAAGTTGCTTTTGAATGACAGCAGCCCTAATATGGAGTTTGAAGCATGTGACAAATCCAAAGGGCAGTTTACTAATGCTATAGCTCTGTAATCATCCTACTAGATTTAATCTAACTTGGTGAGGGTTTTGAAGTTCACTTTCCTCTGTCTAAATCTCTATCCTGTCTGACCTATTTTATTTATTCATTACTCAGCCAATAGAGTGTCCTTGTGATGTATCCTGATCACCACTACTTCATGTCCAAAATCCTGTTGGATAACTTACATCTGCAGAAGGGTGATGATATCACCAGCGGGGGAGACTTCCTTGTTCCTGAATTCCATGTGATCACTTTTCTTGCATGCAAGCTGCAAAAGCCATGAGACAGAAGGGGGAAGCTCAATTACTGAAAATCTTTCCCTGCCAATAATATCTACTTGCAGAATAGATTTTTCAGTAATTAAATACATCCTCCTTCTATCCCACACCTCCCAATGCTGGACTACGTACTATTTAATTACCCAAGATATCTCTGCTGCTGATATCAGGATGTCTACAGATGTACTTATGCAACAGGATTTTGGCCTATGCACTTGTCATTTCACAAGGCAGGTGATTATACTAACATACTGTATTATCTTCTAATATAGTTTGTTTTTAACCAATTTCTTCATCAGACTTCATGCTTATACAACAGTTTTGCTTTTTTTTTAAATAAACAATCCTGACAGCAATTGTAACAGTAAATCTTTGGAGCAATCAAAAAGTCTTCTTATCTCTTCTCTAAAAGGTAGATTCCAGTTCAGTTTCTAGAACAGCCTTAAACCTTACCCTAACCTAATAATCTGTTATTCGATCAAACCAGCACATTCTAACAGGTCTTTGTAATTACTTACAGATTCTCCTTTCAGAGAAGATAAATGATAGACTGACCTACATTTGGAATCTCAAATCACTTCCACATGCATCCAATAAGAACTAAGCAGTCCATATAAATCCTTTTTCTTTGTAGGTGCCTCTAGAGGAATAAGTAGTCCTGCTCCTTGTACCAGCAGGAAAATTCCAAAGGAATAATAAGATCATTCACCAGCACAAGGCTCCAAAGACTAACCTGATATGTACCCAGAAACTTACATATGAAAGTCAATTTATTGAAAGAACCTGGAACACACAGAGAATCGAAATTTGAGGAAGGGTGATGGAAACCATTAAAGAATTCCTTAGTGGAATTAACTGGGCAGAGTATTTTCCCAGCTATGGATAACACATTATTAAGGATGGGGACTATACATCAGAAAATGTCCATCCATACCAGTCAAAACCTTTTCAATCTCACTTTCACACAGGATTCAGTTACACAGCAGGCATTTAAAAGGAATCAGGGTTTGCTTCATACCCTGATAGTCTTCTGTTACATGAATTTGGGAGCACTTACCACCAGCATGCAAGGTAAGCTCTAATTCCTTGCATCTATTCTCAAGGAGCAAAAGTAAAACAAAAGCATTGCAGTAAGACAACACTGGACATTTAGGGAGAAATAAATAGGACCAACTATATGAGCAAATAAAAGATCAGTCATGTGGACTGTGAAAATAGCAAATAAAATACTTGGAATTGTTTAGAAAGACAAACTAAAACACAGATAAGTTAGTTAAATTAGTACTGTACCTTTTTTCTGAGTAGGGCTATTTCAGACAGAGAGAGAAGAAAGAAAGAAAGAAAGAAAGAAAGAAAGAAAGAAAGAAAGAAAGAAAGAAAGAAAGAAAGAAAGAAAGAAAGAAAGAAAAAAAGATTAGTTAAAAGGGCTCATTGAAATAGCCCACATAAAACAGAACAGAGACAGAAGGACTCAGTTCTGTGTATACCACGAAGTCTACAAAATACAGTAATTTGTGTGAGGCAAGTTAGTCTGCTCTCTCCCTGTCATTCTAGTTATATTAACGTCAAGAAATTAAACTTCAAAAAGGTGCATCCTATACAGTATATTAGGTTTCAAACAAGCCACATTTTTGAAGTAATTACAAATTCAAATATCTAAAACTGACTTTCAAATAAATAAAACATTGTTATTGTAAGTATGCTTGGGTTTGGAAAATGTGACTGGCTGACTGGCTTGTTTGTTTTTGGAAGGCATAATGTACATTACACATTCCTTAATGCTGCACTGTCTGAAATGTGCAGCTCGTTTAAAAGTAAATATCAATTAACTGCCAGGTTTCTGCCCCATAAACACCCAGTCAAACACTAACCTGCATATTCACCTCATCCAAAAAGACAAAGGACATGTGCTGTTAACCTTTATGAGGTTTGGACCAGAAGCTTAGGTGACCTAAGGAGTCTGCTTTGCTGTCATGGGTGGGTTGACTGTAGCAGAGGCTTCCATGGCCTGTCCAAATCAATTAAGATTATTAACTATTCTCCACATTTTAGGCACCACAGAAAAAAATTAGAGTATACTAGACAGAGCATGCCATTGCGAACACTCCATGTGTTTTCACTATATCTAGTTTTCTCCGTTTCTCACTACCCAAGTGAGTTATCAGTATGACACACTTAAAGTTAATGGAGTTCCACTACGGTGCTGGGAACTCTCAAGTAAAGACGAGACATAGAGTAGAGTAATGCATTCCATTACTCTGACAATCCATAAGTGCTAAGGAAAACTAAGTATTGGTGTAACATGACAGGATAAATTCTGATTTGGGGCTTTGAAAAACAATGACCAATATTTGGGCCACTGTGTTTTATTCTGGATTGGGAGCATGGTATCCTATCATGGTTTTTCACTATCACCTAATAAATATTTACCTAGCGTGACATTCAGGTTTACTTTTGCATGCTTGTTGGCCAACAAGTCAGCAACATACTCCCAACAGTCAGGAGGTCCAAGACTCCCACTTGATTGGCTGACATGCTCATATTAATGAAGGGGAAATGAGTGAGCAGTTAGACAGAAGAGAGAGAAGCATATGCAGGCATTCAAAAACATAACTATGTGAAATCCACTGTATGGTATTTCTCAATGACCATGATCTTGTAATTATAGCAATTATGTACCAATCCTGAAAGATTTTTATAGCATAGCCATATTTCCCAAATGTGACACATTATAAGAGTAATAGCCAAGATACCATCATACAGGAAAAAGATTTTAAAGGGGTCCAATCAGATTAAGTCACAGTAGCTATTGTGAAAGTGCTATAGCCTAACAGCAGCAACGCTGTAACTGCTAAACCACCCCTGACTTTTGTACCAACCTCATTGCTCCAGATGACCATACAGTGAAGGCTACTAGGATTCTTGGAATAGTCTGCAGTTAGTTAATGAGTTACTTGTGAGGTAACCCTTCAAGTAGCCTTGCTATAGCCAAGTGACTTTCACCAATCACAGCTAATATTCTGGTCCCATTGATTCCGGCAGTGGTATCCTCTAGTTTGGATACCTTGTACATGGGGTTACCACTGAAGATGTCTGGAAAACTTCACTTCATGCAGAATACTAAACTCAGATATCAAAATTTCAACTGGTTCAGCTTAAAAGAGTACCCTCCTTTCAAAGAGCTTATTTCTTATTATCGCCCAATGCAACGTGCTGGTGTATAATAGTTCTCCTACCTTTTGTTTTATAAACATGCCTGCACTTTAGAGATCTATCCATGGGCTTCCTCAGGGCATTTCCTCTAAAGGAAGTGAGACAGGGATTTTCTGATCATGACCCTCCCTAAGGTGACATGCTTATCTGTGGGCTCATTTGTACACAGGATTTGTACCATTATATGTAACCAATTGTGCTACAGTGATGGAAATCTTCCTGCCTTCCAAATGACACATGGCTTGCATTGGTGCTAACACTGGCAAAGAGGGACAAACCCCTTGGCTTTCCAGATTTTTAAAAAACCCATCTCCTGTAGGGTTTTTGCGATGATTGCTTTCTCCTTGAGAAAGAATGTAGGCACAACAGACTCTTATGGCAGAGTTTTTCTCAATTACAGTACCTCTTTATGGCCCTAAAGCTGGCTCAGTTCCAAGCAGGCTGGGACTGACTACAGACTGAAAATTTAGTAGAGTGCAATTAGGAATCATTTCTCATGATGAGCTGATTTCTTAAAGAGAAGATAATAGGGATTTAGGAGTATAGAAAACCTGATAAGATCCACACTCCTTCAGCACCAAAAGCCATCACTCAACTCAGTGAGTCCACTCTTACTGTTTTGGTGCAAGGATAAAATGTCTTTTATTTGGTCTGACATTTTAAGTATTTCTGCTGGCTCTTAAACCTGCTATTTGACAATATTTTCCTAGTATTCTACAGACAATTAATTTTAAAAAAATCTATTATTGCAAAACGCCCTAGCATAAGTGTTCATGAATTGTTAACATGGGATGTGATAACATGGGCATCTGTCCCACTGTTTGGTGCAAGTTTGGGACAGACTGGTTCACTCTTTTCCCCCCAGTGATCACAAGACATGTTTGCCATTGTGAACCAGCCAGCCTCTGGTTGATGCCTACCCACATGTGTTTGGGTACTAGTCAGGGCCTACTGATTATTTCAGTATGCATAGGATTGCTATTTCAATTTGCTTCTAGCATATGTGATTATTGGAATCAAACCAAAGTGACTGGCTGGCTGTTCTGCTCAAGCCACTTTACAATTTTGAGAAATGGGATGATTCCTTGCTGCTCACCTGCAGAAGTGAAGAGAGAGGAATCTTTGCATTTCTTAATTGTTGCTGATGTATCAGCACTGATAGGGCATTTTAAAACAATGTTTCAAAGCATTGCTGGTGCATTGTGTTGGTTAGCAACAATGAAAGAGAAATGTAAACCTTCCCTTCCTCTCTGCAGGACAGCAGCAAAGAAGCATTCAATTTCTCTAAGCAAAGCACAGAGGAAGAGGTAGGATTTTTTTAAAAAATAATCTTTTCAAATAAATTCAAATTTTGATAATTTGTTTTTATTTTGTTTCCCTTTTAATGAAAAGAAGATTAGTCTAAATTGTGCTTTAAAAAGTTGCTGTATAGTCAATCCTGGCATGTGGATGCTAGAATCAACACACCCCATCACAATGCAGTCCTGTTTAGCAGTACCCCCTAGACTGATCAGCCCAGGATAATTGGGTAATCTAGTTGAACCCCTATTTTAACAAGAAAATAAATGTGCTAATACATAAAATGAAGCACATGCAGAATCTCTGGACATGTTATTGATATTTGCCCTATTTTCTTTCTAAAACTTTACAATTGCTCTCAGGAATAAGCTGATTCTTTTATCTCTTTCCTCACTTGAGTTTACTAAGATGAAACCTGTATTCTTCCTATGGAATGTCTCAATATGAAAGCTGAACTGCATGGAGCACCGTACCGAAAAATGACATGCTTACAGTATCCAGGTGTGTTCGTTGATGCTTAGCCCGATCGCTAGAGTTGCTGAAAGCTTTCTGGCAGCCAGGATGCTGACAAAGATAAGGCTTCTCACCCGTGTGACTTCGCAGGTGGATCTTAAGGTTTTCAAGTCGAGAAAATGCTTTGTTGCAACCTTCAAACTGCAATAGAGCCATAAAAATCCTGTAAAGCTTTATTAAATAAACCATATCCTGCTATAATGAATACAGTGTTTGAAAAACAACCCAAACTGGCTGTGCAACAAATCAAGCAAGATTCAGAACATCTGCTGAAGTTTATGGTTGAAACACATTTGGCTCTAACTCTTTAATCCATCACAACTCAAGGCATAAAGGTCAGTAATACTCCATTCTTGTATGTACAGTGTTAAGGCTTCAAGATACGGTTTAAGTAAAGAAGATTAGATATTAAGAAAGAACAAGTGTTCAGCTTAGGTGGGGAATTCTCTTTAATATAATGAACAACATGAAATATTGGCACATGAGTCACTGTGACAATCAGACTATTGGCTGCCAGGCACAGAAAAATTAATTATGTATTTTGAACTATGGTGCATTATACAGCAGAAGGGATGGATAGACTGGGACAGAAAGAAGTATGGCCCCATTACATAGCCTAATGAAATACAAAACTTAACAGCAGGAAAGTCATATGTTACACGTTAAATAATTCAGATTGTACAAACTCCTGTTTGATGTCCAACATGTTTATTAGCATTACCTCAATCATGTCTACATAAGCTCAGATAGTTTTTAATGGATCTGCAATAATCTTTTAACAATTTAAAAACTAGAGATCACCGGTGTAACTAGGAAGGAGCAGAAGAGTGCATTTGCCCTGGGGCACACAGCAATCTGGGGGCTCCTGGAGGGGGAGCAGGAGGAGGAAGCCATGTGCCATCCCGCCAGCAGTCCTCCTTTCGCCCCGCTAAGGCTTGGCGATCCTTAGTCAGGGGAAAGGAGAAGAGGAAAGCAGGTGATTTTTTCCCCAAGCAGCACCTCCGTTGATTGCTTCCCTCTCTCCCCCCACCACTAAGGCTTGGTGATTGTTAGCCTGGGGAAAGAAGGAGAGGGAAGCGTGCGATGGAGCTGCTGCTAGGGGGAAAAAATCCTATCGCTTGCTTCCCTCTCCTCCTTTCCCTGGGCTTACGATCACCAAGCCTTAGCTTGGCGATAGTTAAGGAGGAGGAGGAGGAAGCCTTAGCTTGGCGATCATTAATATAGGAGGAGGGGGACGCGCACTACGGAGGTGATGCTTGGGGGGGGATGCCTGCTTGGCGCTATCCGCATGCTGTGCGATTGCACAGGAGAGCCTTAACTGGAAAGGAGACCCACAAAGAGGGCATGAGAAAGAGAGACCCTTCTTCCCTTCCCCTGGCTGTTCCCTCAGGATCTGGTCCCCCTTACTGGTTGGTGAGACATGGTCTGTGAGAAGGAGAGGGCGCAAAAACTGATTTTGTTCCCAAGCACTCCAACCTCTAGCTACGCCACTGCTAGAGATCCACCATGTTTTCCTACTGCGCTAGCAAATCTGTGCCACTACATTGCACCACTATGCCAGCTACCCCACTGAGTGTTTGTTCAGCACAAGAGGAGAGAGAAAACCACAGAACCTGAAACTATAGAAACAGTGTAAAATGGCAGGTGCTATGGCCCAGAAAGTGCCTGGAATGTCAGCCAGTGCACCTCACTCATGAACTATGCTGGAAGAAATGTTCACATGCTGCCCATGCACAGATAAAGTCAGTAAAATGAAGGAGCGCACTCCCAGAACAGTCACTTCCATCCTCCATATATTAACAAAGTACCCTATTCCATCAGCACCAGTCACAAAGCCAGCTATAATTAAATTAATAACCAAGTCTACAGCATGTGGGACTGTTATAAAGTTAGCAAATTATTATTTCCCAAATCTATTGAGAAATGCTTAGGTACTGGACATATATTTTATATTATTTTATTTTTGCAGAAAGACCATGCACCTTACCATAAAACTGCAGCCCTCCCCAAAATATAGGAGATCATTTTATCCCAATTTGATATTGTGTTCTGTCTTCAGTCCTTTCGAAAATATATAAAGTGAGAGTTAATGACTGTTGCTCCAAAACCAGCCAAGTGTCTGTGGGATCTTAATGACTAACAAGTTTTATTTGGTGTAAATATATATTGCTTGCAGCCACAAAACACATAAAATGGCATTCCATATGTGAACTGTCTGTGCCTGTACGGCAGTGAAGACCTGGAAACTGCAGAATAATATGTACTTTTTTATATAAAGATAAAAGAACTAATCTAATTTGTTCAATGACTGTCCTTCCCAGGAGGTCTTTATAACTGTATAGAGCTGTCTCTATTGTGGATACACAATACAGTACTGTATAATCGAATCAGCTGCAAAGTTGTGCTTCATGCTCTGAAGTTTCTATAGCAATTTTAGCAAACATGTTCAATTGCACTGTTCTGTTAGTTACGCCTTACATTGTTTAAAGATGTAATAAAGAAACACCAATTCCCAGTATGGTTTCTTGTAATTGAGATTTTATTTTCATAGCATGGAATCAAACATTTGTTTTGGAGATCTGAATATTTTTGGACTACTGACAAATAAGCAGACAAAAGACCCTGTGACAGGAGTCAGACCCCATGTGTCACTATGGAAGGAGTCTGACTCCTGTTAATATACCCAATAACCACTTTTTAAAATAGCCAAGTATGCAAAGGTGGGGGTGAGGAGCACAAAAAGCAATGCATCTAAGTACATTCTGGCTGTGATGCCATATAGCAGTGTTGGCGATCCTATGGCATGGGTGCCAAAGGTGGCACTCAGAGCCCTTTCTGTGGGCATCCGACAATTCCCCTTCACAGCCACCTGTATTCAGGTTAAATTACTGTATTGGCACTTTGCAAAAAAATAGTGTGTTCTGAATGGCAGTTTGGCCACTCAGTCTCCAAAAGGTTCGCCATTGCTGCCATATAGTATCTCTCTGAGATAAGAGTTCAAAATCAGTGAGGAAAGAAGAGTTTCTTTTGCCAATTATATTCAAAACATGGATCAACCCTCCCTTTGCTAAAAATGTTGGCTCTAAAAGTGAGTCACTACAATGAACACTAAAAGTGATAGAATGTACACTAAAATGTGAGGAACTATGCATTCTAAAGATAGGAATGTGCATTATTTGAGACATCATTAAAAGGTTTTTGATACCTGGAAAAACCCCAATACAATATCAACAAATGCATTTACAGTAGATTACAAATATTTGAGGGGCAGGCCAGCCAGCCGCCGGCCAATCAAAATGGCCTGGCAGGCCCGATTCGGCCCCCAGGCTGGACTTTGGACATGGCTGGTCTAAGATCAAGAGAACTGTGGCAGAGCAGGTACAGATTCAAGTGAAAATAGGTTTGTTGAAATGTCTGGAACGACCTGGAGGGCAGTTTCCTCTTAAGTCTTTACTGCTTAATAGGGGAATTCAGCATGGAGGCAAATGTCAGGAGCAGATGATACTGAAAGGAAGAAACATGAAAGCAAAACCCAAAGCAGAGCCACCTTGGGTCCTTTTAACGAGAAATGCTGGGGAAAATATTTGAAATTTTAAAAAATTAAACAAACTTGACTCAAGGCAGAAAAACAAGAGTCGCAAAAAAAGTAGAAGGACATGTTGGGCAAAAACACTGTAGAAGAAGAAAAGTCAGTAAAGCAGCTAAAAGTGGTACCGGAGATGTCTAGGCTGGCTTGGGCATGTCATGGGGATGGCTGATGCTCAGATTCCAAAACATCTTTTGTATGGAGAATTATTGCAGCGAAAACACCCCAGATGGAGACCACAGCTGCGATATAAGGATATCTGAAGACTTTGGGAATGGACTTTAACAGATGGAATACCAAGAGATGGACCTCTTGGTAGTAGGGCAGCTAAAATCAATAGCAAAATCAGCTTTTCTATCCCATAATGGCAATGACCATGCTGACCATCAGACAATAATACAACGTAGCAAGCAAGATTGCCTGTCTCACTTCGTCATGCTCAGTCTGGCCATTCCTTATGCCTTTAGTATTTAGAAGATAATTTGTTTAAGGGATAATTCATGCCTCAGCAAGAATGCGAAGAGGCAATGATTTCAAGTCAATTACTCTTGAGAGGCTATGCATTTAATTCTGTCACAATTATTTCATAGCCATAAACCCAATATTCAGCAAACACATTCCATTTGAAATCATCCTCAAATTATGGAAAATGTACAAAGACCCAATAATAACAATTTAGAGTACAAATCTTGAATATTTTTGCTTATTCAGTCTGTGTGGCAGACTTAATTTTAGGGATAAACCTACAGTGAAATGTTACTTGCATCAACCGCCAATTTTTTTTTTAAAGACCCCAATCACTTTAAAAACCAACCTGTGACTCTGGAATTTTATTTGCCTAAGCAGTTCCCCTGGGAATATTTCATGTCTTTCTGGATGCAAATGAAGCTTTCAGTAATACCAGATTAAAAGTAAATAAATATATGGTAAAGAAAAAGTTCCAGAGACTGGAACACGTATTTTAGAAAACAGATTTAAAAATAAGAGTCAATCTGATGTTGTTAATGTCCAAATGTTGTTAATGTGCTGTCAAAAAAATCTGTAGATATCTGTCCAGTAATATAACAACAGCCTTGGAAAACCAAGTGTTGTTTTCTCAGCTCATTTAGAAATGCAGACATCTGAAAATGCAAAGCTCCAGTCATGAGTCCTATGAATTTTACTTTATTATGCTACTCTTCCCATTCTCCTTTCTAAATAATATCACAATTTTAGCTCCTTTAATCTTGTTCTCATTGCACCCATGCACCCTTTGCTTCTACAATACCAAGAAGCTATTTTATGAGCAGTGACAGTATTAGTATTTCAATTAGAATTTTCTTCTAACTGAAACACTAATGATGTGTTTCAGTCATAATAAAACACCAGGATTAGGGTACTGTACCTTATCTAGTGGAACTGTTCATGCACTACATCTTCACTTGGCAGAACAGTTTTCTCCAATAAGATTACTGACTTGCAGAGATGAGCTAAGAAACAAATGTGTTTCTCCAAAAATTCTCCCAGAAGTAGGCCTTCTGGTCTGCTATATATTCCAGAAAATATATTGGGTGGAAATATATGCAGCTTTCATTGTTTCTGAACACCAGAGAGATTAAGATCAAACTGCTAGATGGTCCACTTAACATGTTTTCAGAAAAGATGCTCTCTGTTCAAGGAGAGAAAGGCATGTGTCAGAAATCATGATTTTCCATATCTATTTTTTATCGTGCACATTTCATGGTTTGCTTCAGCCCTGTAAACTGATTAGTCACTAAAAAGTAAACACGGACTTAGCTTGCAAGTCTGATGGCTGAGAGCTACAATGCTGAAGAAATACTACAACAGAACAGAAAAACAGATAGGAAATACATACTCCCCTTAATATCTAGATTGACAGTGAAGAATAACCTGAACACTTAACAAATATTTTAACAGTTCAGTGTGGAAGCTTTTGAAATGTTTGAAAAATAATATATTTTAAAAGGTCATGACTCTTTTATAGAAAACTATGTGTCCCACATCTGTCGGTTGGCAACCATTAGGCTTGATGATCCTTGATGATCTATGGTGTTGTTTCCAGGACTAAGATTTGATGACAGCCATTTTGCTGCTGTTTCCTTTAGTCTAGCTAATTATGCGGCGTATGGGCATCATTTTCCCTAACTGCTTGAAAAATATTGCTAGTTCTGGCACAATTCCACTGAAAACAATGCAGAAACATACCAGAGGATCAGAGAAAAGCCATGAAATACAGATGTTGCAGAGAAGCCCCCTGAAAGAGATTATCCAAACCTGTATCACTAGATGTTCTACACTGCCTGTTCTGCATTTCTTTTTTTCTTACACATACTGTAAGAACAATTCTGGACAATCATTTAAAATAGAAATAAAGAAAAGATTTTTCAGGACTACCATTACTTTACTTAGCCTCCAGACAAAAATGTTAAGTGTGAACCTTTTCAATTCCACAGATATCAAGAGTGAACCTTTAATTCCACTTTCATAACAATGCCATCATCAAAAATAAGCGAGGTTGTAGGAATGTGGGTTTAATACAGAGAAATATGATGCTTTAACACCAGCAATGACAAGAGTTGCACATAACAGTTTATATAGAGATGTTCTAAAGGTGTCTCACAGCCTATTCCCCTGTTGGTGTTGGTGTGTGCTGTCATGTCATTACTGACTGATGCAAACATCATTGGGCTTTTGAGGTACAGCAAGATATTTAAGGGTGGGTTTTAGAAGTTCCACAGGCCCAGTGGGCTTTCATGGCCCAGCAGGCATTCAACCCAGGCCTCCTGAGTCTTAGTCTGTCAATGTATCCCCTACTGGGTATCATCTTTATCCCCCAAAAAACTTCAATCTTTCAGAAAACAGATGTTACCATTCTGCTTTAGATTATCAGTGTCATTATACAGTTGTCAGATGGCAGTTCAGAGGGAAGTCAGTTCTGAGTGAAGGCAATGCTACCTGAATTTGAACAAGCATTCATCAGCCTGTCAGTGTAACAATGCCATCAAGGCCAATTCAGATTTGATTACATGATGATGCAACTGAGATTACAATTTGCTGTGTCTTAATATCTTCCTCTCTGTATGTATGACTACTTCTGCATATTTTCAGGTTTCCCCTGAAAAATCACAAAGATGGAGCTGTTCAAAAGTCTGTGAAAATGGTCCCTTACTTTCAGCTCAGTTATGATGATAATTATCTTATCCATTTGTGGAGAAACCTCAAGGGTGAGATCTGCATAGTTATATTATTATTATTTACATTTATAGACTGCCTGACTTTCCTGAAAGGATCTCTGCTTTCATATTAATTACTATGGAAATAATTGGTTACATTTAATAGAACATGCAGTATGTTTGTTTGCTTGTTTGTTTTATTGCATGATTTTCCCAAAGGAACTCAGGGCGGCGAACAATGTTAAATATGCAATAATGAGAAAAGAAAAAGAAGCAAAACAGCTCCACAATAAAGAGCGTATCAAAACATAGAAACTGATAAAAATGCAAATACAAAATACAAAGATACATGAATGCAAACATACAAGATGGCTGCAAATAAACAGAATGGGAAGCAAACAACATCAGTACAAATCAACCTCCCTGGTCGCCGAAAGCAGCCTTAAAAAGCCAAGTTTTTAACAGCTTCTTGAAGGCTCTGAGGGGCTCAGCAGTCCAAAGTGTTGGGCCCGCCACTGAGAAGACCTCCGGGTAGAGGTCTTACAAGCCTCCCTTGTGGGTGGCGACCTGGAGTGAAAGGGACTGTGATGCTCTGGTGGGCTGGGCCGACACTGACCTTAGGATGACATACTCTGACAGAAATTTATATTAATTTAATACAGTTTCTAACTAGTATAAGAACCACATGAATTTATCTCCAAAATATCTGACATTAATCTAACATTTCTTCTTCTAATACTAATTTTCCCCATTAGGACAGATACCTGGGGTAACAATGACTCTTTTTTGTGCTTGTTCCATGTAGCAGTAAATTGATTACATCTTTTTTTTTTCCAAATCCTAGCTTGAGTGAACATACTGGCCATTTTTTTTACATCATATGTGTATATTTTGGAACCAACAACCTTCATGCACACATATAACCCTGTGCAGTGCCCATATATGCAAGACCCTTGGGTAAAAATCTATCACAATATGCTTGCATATTCATGCTACACTGCTAAATATATATTTCAAACTCTATGAAATAAGTGTACCGTCTATAGCAGTGTTGGCGAACCTATGGCATGTGTACCAAAGGTGGCATTCGGAGCCCTTTCTGTGGGCATCTGATATTGCCCCTTCACCAGCCACCTGTATTCAGGTTACCGTAAATTGCTGTATTGGCACTTTGCGAAAAATTAGTGGGTTTTGAATTACAGTTTGGGCACTCAGTCTTTAAAAGGTTCGCCATCACTGGTCTATACGGTGCAGATCTATATGTTAATTTCCACAGAGGGTAAAATCAATTACATATCATTGTCAATGGGTAAACATGGAAACACACATCTGATGAGGCCTCTGAAATAACAGACTTGGGATTTCACAGTTCTGTGGGTAAATCAGATTCATCTGTTATCAGTTCTGTTACCTCTTCCTGCCAAAGCTCTAAACATCTGATACTTTGAATATGGACAATTTCCTTTCACAAAATGGTTAATTCTTTTATCCTACTTTCAATAATAACAGGTCTTAAAATTTACAAGTCTCATTGACACACACTTCCTGGAGAGGCCCATTACTGGAAATAAAATTATGCCCAAAGGATTCTAAGAACATCAAATTATGCCTGTCACGAGCATTTCTATACAGTAAATTATCATTGCGCCACATATTTTTCTTTGCTTCCATACCACATCATAAATGTATAGTTCAGGAATGAGAACATTTGCCAATATATTATCAAATGTTGACTACTTTCCTCAGGATACTTCATCGTAGTCATGTCTGGAATAACTTCAGTTGTGGGGAAAGGGAAGAAACCAGTGAGAAAAACTAAACAGCTTGGGTCGTAAGGTGGAATGAAGCACATTTTCATGGGAAATGAATTATGACTGTAAAAGAGAAGGCTTCACAGTAGCAGTGCTGTAAAGAGAGTCAGTGTGCCATTAGAGAAAGCTCATTAATGCACACCTCTGCTTTCAGCTGCAAGATCAGTTAAACAAGCTACCTTTTATTTATAGGCCGACAAGGGAAACAGCAGGTCATATTGGCTGTTGACATCCCAGACAGCCTACAGATGGAAAACGTGAAATATTTCTTTCCCAAAACATTTATAGCTATCAATAGGAAGTCTTCTGTCTGCTCGAAATAGCTGGGCTTCTTATGAGCACTATGAAATGTTCTTTCTTCCTCCAAAGCAATTGCAAGACGCTCAATACATGATGAATATTAATTGGTTAGCATTTATATGCATTCTATTGCTCACAAATAAGGAAAATACTGTATGAACATTATTCAAGCTTTTGTAAAAAAAAATAAGGGAATGCCAGAAATATTTCAATGAAAGGACACAAGGTCCAATCCAGAAAATACGTGTATTCTGAATATGAGAAGGAGGCTAATTAAGAAAAGCCTTCAGCCAATCTCTGCATCTTCCATGCCACCACAAACCAGGGTGTCATAAGGAGGTGGTACAGAGAGAGCCAACTAGAGGATGATCATGGCTGTCCCAATGGGACCTTACCCATGGTGAGTTGGGCCCACGGACCATAAATTTCTTGGGGCCTGCCTTCTACAGCAACAGGGACTCACAACGGGGCAGGAGGCCCAAGACAGGAGACATAATGAAAGCTTTGGGGAACCTGAGAGCAGGAGATGTAAAAGAAAGAGCCAATCTGTTGAAGAAAGGCAGAAGAAGAGGAGGAGAGGAGGAGAACTGGAGTGATGCCCTGAACGGGTGGGTAACCTGTGGTATTTTGGGAGCCCTGCTTATCTAGGCCATCACCTTTGCCAGCCCTTAACATAACCTGGGAGCTGGAACCTTGGAGAACGCGTGGAAAAGGGATCTCAAAGATGGTAAAAATGCATCCAGTACAGTTGTACAGCCTCCTTCCTCCCATTAATTTCAATAGGAATGGATAATGAAAAGTTCCCAATATATTGTAACCAGTATACCAAAGCTTAAAAAGGCAACAGGGAGTGGGGAGGAGGCAAAAGAAAAGGAGGAAAATGCTGGCTGATTACCATAACACAGCATCTTTAATACCAACATACCACATGTGTGGTGTGTTGCAAAAAAAAGAAAATAAAGGAAAAGAATATCCAGAGAACCATGAAGCCCTAAAACATCTGGAGTTTTATAGCAACAAGCAAGGGAAAAACCTAATTGAAAAAAGTCCACTGCAATACATTATTGTATCATGAAATTTCATGGAACTGAGGAAAGGGCAGATAAAAGCAAATCAAACAGTGAGAAAAAGTAAGATAAACAAGGAGAAACACATTTTGCTCTGAAAGAAGTCTCTGAAGAGTTAAAAGAGTTGAGTATTTAGTTTATCACTATGAGATTATCCTGTCTATTTGTATGGGATATTTTATCTCCAAATGCTTGGACAGAGATACCAAAAAAAGAACATATGGGGAGAACACTGGCTATAAGAAATAGCTGGGTATCACTTGCCATTCTGGCTTTCAAGTACACAGATTTCCTCAAATTAATTCGGAGAGCAGGGGCTGTTAAGTGAAGCAGTCCTTGCAGGACATAACATATGGGTGTGGACATATAACAACTGTCACCAAAATTTAGGGAGTTCGTGGATTCTACATACATTTACAATACTTTTTGCACTCCTCATATTCTTTAGTTAGTTTTCTTGGTTTAGGCTAAAGTCCATAACTTTAGTAATACATACATTTATATAGAGTCTTTCTTTGAGTCTGATGCTACAGGTGTTGGACACAGTTTAGGGGGTTCTCTTCAAAACAGAATAGTTACTGAAACAGCAATTTACATTCCAGTCTTCTTTGCCTTTCTGACAAAACCATTTCTCTTTACTTTCCTGTACACCATCTTAATTTGTTTCTCTGTACAAATAAAAGATCCCTGCCATCTCTGCAAAGATAAAAAATTGTCATTTCTGGAGGTAGACATCAATCCTTTCTTTGCTACTGTTAAAAACTGCCATCCTAAGTTGATGGATCCTGCCTGACTTATTTGATTTGCTGACATATAACAACATATGTATTTCCCAAAGTGTCTCTGTTATCCACAGAGGAGTAAACACATACTGTACATGGCTGCTATTGGGAAGTCATCAAAGCAAGCTTTCCTGCAATGTACAAAATCCATCCAATGGATTATTTCAATGGGTTATCTGACTCCCTCACCAATGACCATCACCAGCAGTTCACAGAAACATGGGAAAAGACTGAGAGAATTTGTCTATCATATGTGAGTGCATGCCAATCCTATAGGCCACTAGTGGTGAACCTTTGACACCCCAGCTGTTTTGGACCACAACTCCCACAGTCCTTTGTTATTGGCAATCTAGGCTCAGAATTCTGGGAGTTGTGGTCCAAAACATCTAGAGTACTATAGGTAACACAGAGGCCACATTTAGCAACATCCTGTGGGAGACAAGGTGGATTTATACTGTGTAGATGTTACAGACATAGCATTTGATCATTTGGCTGACTGATAATGAAGATGTGTGTACAGCTTGTGCTGTTTTCAATCTACATCCAAGATAAATGAGATCAGTGCTGGACATTAACTGCTTTTTGCCGCCATTTCTCAAGTATTTCAAGTCTCCTTCCACTTTCTCCATCAGAAAAAAAAGCAGCAAAATACAAAGGGGTGTGTGGAGAAGTGATAGCTATCAGCAGTGAATGAAGGGCCATCAACTGTTTCTGCTGCCACCCATCTCAAAATTTACCATGATTTACATTCGTAGTATGAGATATAAAGAGAGGAAGTCTAGAACAGAAGGTGGGACTCTGCCCCAATGTACTGAACTGCATCTCCCATCACCCCTAGCCAGCAGAAGCAGGGCTGAAGGACACTGTGTTCTGCAGTATCTGGAGGTGATGTAGTCCCAATTCCTTATCTAGAAAGTTAATATCTTGAGCTCAGTGGAAGAAACATCGGATACAAATGTAATATAACAATAACATCAACAATTGATGCTGCTGTTACAACAGATTTCTACAACTACCATTACAGTTTGTCAGATATTCTCCATTAAGATCCATCTGTTTGGGTCCAGTAGTACCTGGATGCATGGGCCACTTATGCAAGACATAAAAGCAAACATTACAGCCATGGAGTTCAAAATATTTGAGATGTCAGATTTTACATTGGAAGCAGTACATATTTCACATTCAACTCTAAAAATATATATTTCGCTGCAAATTTTCCAAGATTATATAAGAGAAAAACTAAAAATGTAACTCATTTTCAATGTAAAGGAAACAGATCTGAAACTGAAATGTTGATCTTCAGCCCAGAAACAACCAAAACAATTATTTTTACAGTTTGCCCTCTCTTTCTCCTGTTTTAGGTTTCTGCAATATATACTTTAGACACACACACACACACACACACACACACACACACACGTTACATTGTTACCACATGTAATTATGCCATGTTTAGGAAACAGAAAAATAACAGTGAAGTTTTCATGATACATTTTTTTACCATTGAGCACCCCCTCTCCGAAAGGGGAAAAAACCATGATTGTGATTTTTACCTTTCCTGAAAGCTGCTGCAACAAAAAGATCTTTGGACTTGCAATGCAAGATGCTTTTGACATGTGCATTTAATATGCCTAGTTGAAGAAACATCCCATGGCCACCACACTAAAGAACGAAAAACGTAAATTGAAAAAATCATATCCATATGATTAAGTAAAAACCTTAAAGAGAACCATGTTGTTAAGTGCTTCATTGAACAGAAAATGAAATACAGCAAAATAGAAGCTCTTTTGGAATGAATCACTGAAACACATGCTTTCTATGCAAAAACTGCAGCATTTTGCTCTGTGGCGACATCTGGAACAAATTAGCATGATGTTTAGAATAATGTCAAATTAAAACATTTTGGTTTTGGCTTCTAAAATTAAATATAAAACTCGGGAACTGGCATTGCACCAAAGAGTTTAATGCATTTATTCAAGGGAAATGGACTTTGTTCATACAGCATTGTTAAGTGCATTTAGGAGGGCAGTGAATACCTTTTAGATAGATAGATAGATAGATAGATAGATAGATAGATAGATAGATAGATAGATAGATAGATAGATAGATAGATATTTGTGAACTATTCTACCGCTTTCTTGCAAAGCATTAGGGCAGCATTTTATTTGGTGTGATTGGGAAAGCTCCCGACTGTCCTGTTCACCAAGCCGTGTGGTTGCGTAATTTGCTCCCATTTAGAGCTGTGCAGCATTCTCTTTAGTGACAACTTTTTGTGACGCATGCCGTGGGTTGTGACAGTAGGAAGGACAGTGTACAAACCCTCTCCTCTATTTTCCTCTTCTCACATTTTTAAAGTATTATCCTATGTCACTGATGGCGAACCTTTTAGAGACCGAGTGCCCAAACTGCAATTCAAAACCCACTAATTTTTCATAAAGTAAAAGTACAGCAATTTAACCTGAATACAGGTGGCTGTGAAGGGATGATGTCGAGTGCCCACAGAAAGGGTTCCGAGTGCCATAGGTTCGCCAACACTGTCCTATGTCATGCAGTGCTATTTGAGATATAAGAGGCTATCTATGCTAGGCTGGTGTATTTTTGTCAAGTTATGTCCCTTAATATAGGAAACAAAAACAAAAAAAGGAGCTCACAAAATGATAGCTCTGATAAAAAGCAGTAAAGGGGATAGGGGAGGCAGTTACTGAAAGGAGAAATTGGAGATATCTGAAGTGCTGTCTGAATCCTTCTCCAGGAAAAGAAACATTTCTAGTGTGATTGGAAGGATTGCCCAAGTGCAAGATAAAATAACTCACACAAAAGAGGCTTTTAAGTGCAACTTGAATTGCTGCAAATCCCCATATCTACTTGTGCTCATATATGTTTTTGTTCTTACTTTCTGGTTGCATTTGAAAGAAAATCTGGAAGTTGAGTCATGGCTACTGGACTTCTTTTTTGAGAGATAGAAACGTTTCGCTGTTCATCCAAACAGCTTCATCGGCTCTTGAATGACATATTTAACTTTCAACTCCGCATTTTGATATCTCTCATGCCTAACTAGGCAAATCACTATACTTTGAGTCTCAATCTCCGTTTCACAATATGGGATAATATAACACAGTACAGTACTCTCCCGTTTATCGTAGGAGTTAAAGGAAAATCCGCAAAATGCAGAGCCTCAGCAAACTGACCTTGGGCTGCTGGTGCTGGCATGCACTTCCAAAGAGAGGTTTTTAAGCCCCTCCTGACACCTCAGCAAACAGAACTGGGACTGCTGCTGCTGCTGCTGGCATGCGCTGCCAGGAGCCCAAGGTCAGTTTGCTGAGGTGTCAGGAGAGGGTTAAAGGCCATTCTTTGAAATCTTGCTTTTCTCTAGAAAAAATCCGCCAGATACTGAAACCCTAATATGTGAACCGCATTGTGGTGGGGGACTACTGTATAAGAAGCTGAGCTAGGCTTGTCATCTCAAGCAGCCACTGTGTTGAAACTATGCAGATGTAGGTCTGATCAGTATGTCAGTGGCTGTCCTGTGAACATGATCCTGAATCCTTTTTAACGTCTGTGTTGTCAGGGAGGAGTTTAAAAGTTCTCCTCCTGAGAGTCATTTAATTTGGTCCTGACTAGTAGGGTAAAAAGTTCCTTCCACATTATAAATATTGTAACAATGTTTATGTTTAGAGCTTTGCTGCTGATAAGAAAGCCAGTTTTATCAGCTTTTGGTGCTGATAAGAAAGCTAGTTTTACAGTCACACTTTTTGTCTGGAGTGTCCCCCCTTTTTTTCTTGACTTATGAAATACTGATTTGTTCTGTTCTATAATATATATTGCCACACTCTTGTGCAGTGATAATCCACTCCATGTGGGTAAGTATGTTTACTCCAAACATGCTTTAGGCAAATTCAATGACTGGGGTGATTTTTTTCAATTCTACATTAATTCTCTGCTTATCATGTGACAAATGTTTAAATATATTTCGAACCTCAGACAACACTGGGTGAAGATTTGATACTTGACTGTATTCTTAATATTGAAAAATTATGATCTTTAGTGTTGCAACTTAAACCACATTAAACTTACATACTATAACTAACATGTTTTAATAGCTTTTTAGTTAATTGGCTTCCTCAGTGTCTACAGTACTTTATAGGAATGTTGTGGTGGTTATTTGAAAAAAGTGAGATGCATTGCAGGATCTAATTTGTTGAGTCATAATGGCCATTTACATGACCACCGTGGGTTCTTTGTGAAGAAAAGCAAGACTTCATATAATTTAGCAAGTAATTAGGACACTTTCAGTCCACTACTATTAATACTATTCAAAAATCATTTTCTGCTCCATTAGCCCTTTCTAGGAAGCAAAAACCATCTACTGAGAAACTCTCCCAGTTGCAACATACTATACAGTATATCTGTTTGAAGAGATATCATCAATGTTCCATAGCAAAAGTAATACGTAATATACAACAGGTCACTCTGCACTTTATCAAACCCAAGCATCACATATATCTGCAGGGCAATCACTTCTCTTAGCTAGCATCAATTGTTTCCTCCGAATGATTTACGGTAATCCTGGTTAAACACCATCTTTACTGATGAACCTGAAAACACTGGATTTGTCTGCGAAAGTGACAGTTCTGCCAAATTAAAACACAATGGCTGAAATTCAGTTGCACAGCACAGTATGCTGCAATTAAACCCGGCCCATTGAAATCAGCAGGAATTTGGTGAGTAAACTGTGTTGATTCAATGGACTTATTATACTTGCACATTACGATACTAAGCAACAGGATTTCAGCCAGTACTGGGCAGGGAATGGCCAGAGACTGAAAGCCAATATACAATGCAGGTACCATGCTACTTAGAAAGTACAGTAACTTCTTTAAATACTGATTGGTATTTAACTATCACAGCAAACATTCTCATTTCCTATAATTTGCTAATTAACTTGCTTTGTTTTCTTATTCTGTCTTCAGGCTAGAAGCACATTCTTCCTTTCTAAGCCAGATTTTTCAGGCATGAATGTCTTAAAGAAGTTTCTCAAGTTCAAGTAAAAATGTTTCCTAAGCAACCAAACATGCAGACTTCTAAATCTTTTTCAGATGTACCGTACCTATTTCTTGAATGGGCAAGGGCAGCATTTTAAAAATCCTAGGACTTATGGTCCTGGAAAACCCTAGACTGGAAGAGGAGAAAGAGAAAGAGAAAAGAGCATGCATTGGCTTGGAAGAATAGAGTATCCTCTCAATTTCATTGCATGTTGGGAATCAGTCTACTGTAATACGGGGAGGGTAGCTCAGTGAGAATTTAGAATTTAATGGGTATTAAGACTACCCTCTCCATGGTACACTAGGGAGATTCCCAATAAGCAGTGTGACTGAGGGATAATTTCTTTTTTCCTATTCAGTGCACATGGAAGGAAACAGACATTGGCTTTAGTGGGAAGACATCTCTTTTGGCTTTTTCCTTCCACACTCAGTCCCAGATATCTGCCTGGGGGATTCTAGGTCACCTCTCAGGAAAGAAATCCTAGAATTCAAAAAAACATCAGCCATTATGTTTTTTTCTACTACTGCAAACAAGTATGCTACTACACTCAGAGAGAAAAGAACACAGAGGTGGTATAGTGCTTTGATTCTTGCCCTGTGGCTGGGCAAGTCCTCATTCACTGTGGAATGTTACTGTCTCTCAGTGTGTGCTGTCTCACAGAACTGTAGCTAGGATAAAATGGAGGACTATAGAGAACCATACATATCAGCTTACATCAGAGGGAACATGGGATGACAAATGTTTTAACTGACAAGATGCTCAAATGCCAACATTATATTTCTACATGCCAATATAGGATTCCAACAGAACAGTAGATTAACATTAGCTGGTAATACTGAACATTTGAACTAAAATATCATACTGTACTCATTCTGGGATACCCAGTATGTATAGTGGATTGAGTGATGGACTAGGACTTACATGGCCAAAATTGGAATCGCCGCCTGACAATCAACAATTACTAGAGAGTGGAACTAATAAGCCCAATCAGGTCCTCGTCACACAGCCAAAAAGCCTGGGATTTCACCTGTGTTAAAAACCAACTTTTTATGTTCACACAATGAATTCCAAAGTGTGTATTAAATTCTCCTCTAACTCAAATTACTTCATTGGGAAGTAAATTAAAATAAGCAGTTTAGTTTCTAATATAAAAGACACAATTGGAATGGATATATAGTCATCTCCATTGACTGCTCTATTGAACATTGAAAATGACAAACAGGTAAAGAGAGAGGAAAAAGGAGCTGCTATTTGCGAAGAACCTGAAAAGCAATAATAATATCAATATGGAATGACGATATAGAGAAATGTGGAACATTGCAATTAATGATAAACTGATAATGATAAACTGACTTGTGACATGAACATTAGGAGTATTAAAACTAATGATTTCAAGGACATATGGAATCCATTTCTAGAACATGGCCTGACTAAAAGGAGGCAGTTTATGCCAAAAGAAGACCCATTGTATTTCTGGAGAGACATGGGGTGGCATGAACTATAAAAATTAAAGTACAGTACTTGAACCTAGTCCCAAAGGGGTGACAGTGACACTGGGTGGAGAGAAATATAAAGTTCAAGATGAATTAAGAAATGTATATTTAATGTACTTTCTACTTCATGCCTTAATTTTTGCTGTAAGTTTGTGTTCTTTTTATGATCAAAAATTATAAAAAAGCAAATACATAAATAAATAAGATAAAATAATATAATATAAAAATATATAAATAAATAAATATATAAAATAATGGACACCAGAGGGCTGTTTATTTTAGCACATTGTCTTCTTAATCGACATAAGCCCATGTGAACCTTACAGCTGTTTTTAAAAGGAAGCATTTCAATTACTCATTAGGGAGACAGCAACCAACTCAAATACCTGACTTGATTTGGATAAAATTAAAATGTTACATATTGTATGTTTTTTTGAGAAATGGAGGCTTGCTCTTTCATCAGTTAAATATCTCAATTACCTTGAAATTTCTATTCAGGTACATTCTGTCTTAACAGCACATAACACCCACAATCCTTCTGGCATACAGGTATGCATTTTAAAGAAATGCATTAACATGTCCTATTGTATGATTTGTATAGAAGTACACAGAGAACAAAATACTCATGACTTTTTGTGATTTTCTTAAGCTCTCCATAATGTTTTTTTTTAAAAAAAACACCATGACTAATCCATGATTTTTTCCTCAGAATTTACCATGACAAAACCACAGCCCTTAAATATAAGAGTGCAGCCTCAGGCACTTTGGGTGAATGCAAACCATAAAGAGCAGCAGCTAAATGGACAAATATAACCACAAAGGATTCTGCTATCAGATTACAGCATTCTTGCTTAGCATTGACTCCCAAATGCTACATTTCTGAAAACATGGTAAACAATTGTGGAGAAGAGAACTATCATCATATATGGGCAGAATATGAGTTTACATGTGTTGCATGTAGTATGCACCATGAGTTCTACAGTAGTTTTTCAACTCATTCTTGGTACCTCTGATTTTCTGTTTAGAGCTGTAACTATGCAATCCCAGCAGCTACAGCAAGCCAGTGACTACATGTGCAGCACCAAGTTGCCTATGTCAGGGGTGGGAAAACATACGGCTTCCCAGATGCTGGAATCCAGTTGTCATCATCCTCTCCATTGTCTGTGCTGGGTAAAATTGATGAAAGTTGCCATCCAAATACATCTGGAGAGTCACACCTTCTCTGTTCTACTACACTTGGTAAAGTAGAGGATTAGAACAGGGAAATCAACATCAAGAAGTGTACAGCCCCCCACCTGCACTGGGCTTAGCATACTAATGCTGTACAAAGCTTTGCTGAGAGGGCCACTAGCATCTGCACTGCCATCTAGCCTGCAAAACTGTTTCTAAGCTGTTTACACAAATATCTGTTGACACAGATGTCCAAGATACAACCTCACTCTGGTTATTTATCAGAACATCTAAAGTGACAGCAAACAAACATGACTAATCTCTTTGCCAAACCTATTTGGCCTGCTCAAAATTTGCTTACATTTTGAGAAATGAAGAATCATAGAGACAAAACCAGAAAACAAAAAATAAATTAAAAGGAGGTTATGGAATGAATGCTAGATATTCATCATTGCTCATTCATGCCCGATGAATGTCCATGCCCTTATGAAACCAGGGAAATGACCTGTACGTGTGATATAATAACAGAGATCATAAACAAGATAATGGACACATTAATTTAGTACAATAAGAAAATGTCACAGTGACCTGATTTTTGCTGCTAGCTAAAACTCCATATCTGGTCATTCAGCTGTGAAGGAACTTATTGCTGTGTATCTGTGATGAATCAGAACAAGTTCTGAACAGAAACATTCGATACTGCAGTTTCTTTGATCTGGTATTGTATATGAGACTCTCTGTATTCTCAGCTACTAATCAAACAGCAAACATTTAAAATCTGTACTCTTTAGCCAATATATTCAAATTCAAATTAGTTTTTATTATAGCCAATGGCCATTATATCTATATACAGATACAAGTACAATAAAGCAGTATGGCAATCAGTCATATCCAACTATCTACATTCAAGTGCAACACATAATCATAGAGGATTAGAGTAGAAGTTGACTGTATTTATACCTTATTGTTTAATATAAAAGTTAAAATTCAAGTTAAAAGTGTATACAAAATGTTTTAAAAATCTCTAAAATGGTATCACCATATACATAATTAATTATACAGCCTACACAAAAAACTGTATGTAAATAACTCAATACCTTGTATTTTTCAAACACTCCCTGCTCCCTCTTGATTGCTTATCCAGCTAATTCTTAGCTTTATAGCCATCTTTCCAAAACTGGCCACTTTTTTAGTAATCTCTTTACTCTTGTTTTCCAAAAGCTTTTGTAAACACTCTTCCTTATTTCTACCCTCCAAGGAAGATATAATCGGTTTGATAAACCATTCCCTGATATGATTATATATTTTGCAGTCCAGTAGAACATGGCTCAGCGTCTGATTGGTTCCCTCACCACAAACACACAATCGACTCTTATAGGGAATTAAATCAAATACAGGTTAAAAGAGAGGAGGTTTTAGGACTAATTGATAAATTGAGGATTAACAAGTCTCCTGGCCCAGATGGCATCCACCCAAGGGTTATTAGGGAACTGAGAAATGAAATTGCAGACCTCTTAACGGTTATATGCAACTTGTCTCTTAAAACAGCCACAGTGCCGGAGGACTGGATGATAGCAGATGTCACACCAATTTTTTAAAAAGGAAGGAGGGGGGACCCAGGAAACTACAGGCCGGTTAGCCTTACATCTGTCCCAGGGAAGATGGTGGAAAGCCTCATCCAAGAGAAAATCTTAAAACACATAAAAGAACAAACCTTGCTGAGAGAAAATCAGCATGGCTTCTGTAAGGGTAAATCTTGTCTGACAAACCTCTTAGAATTTTTTGAAAAGGTCAACAGGCACGTGGATTTGGGTGAACCGGTTGATATAGTCTATCTGGATTTTCAAAAGGCTTTTGACACAGTCCCTCACCAAAGGCTGCTGAGAAAATTGCACAGTCAGGGGATAAGAGGGCAGGTCCTCTTATGGATTGAGAACTGGTTGAGATCCCGGAAACAAAGAGTAGGTGTCAATGGGAAATTTTCACAATGGAGAGAAGTGAAAAGCGGTGTGCCCCAGGGCTCTGTCCTGGGACCAGTGCTTTTCAATCTGTTCATAAATGACCTGGAGACAGGGATAAACAGTGAGGTGGCCAAGTTTGCCGATGACACAAAACTTTTCCGTGTGGTAAAAACCAGAGAAGATTGTGAAGAGCTCCAGAAGGATCTCTCCAAACTGGGGGAATGGGCTGAGAAATGGCAAATGAGTTTTAATGTAACCAAATGTAAAGTAATGCATATTGGGGCAAAAAATCCAAACTTCATCTATCAACTCATGGGCTCTGAGTTATCCGTGACGGATCAGGAAAGAGATCTTGGTGTGTTGGTGGACAGCTCCATGAAGGTGTCTCCCCAATGTGTGGCAGCGGTAAAGAAGGCCAATTCCATGCTAGGGATTATCAAAAAGGGGATTGAAAATAAAACAGCCAACATTATAATGCCATTATACAAAACAATAGTAAGGCCGCACCTGGAGTATTGTGTACAATTCTGGTCACCGCATCTCAAGAAAGACATAGTGGAACTGGAAAAGGTGCAGAAGAGAGCGACTAAAATGATTACTGGGCTGGGGCACTTCCCTTATGAAGAAAGGCTAAAACATTTGGGCCTCTTTAGTCTGGAAAAAAGGCGATTGAGGGGGGATATGATTGAGACATACAAAATAATGCAGGGTATGAGTAAAGTGGATAGAGGGAAGCTCTTCTCCCTCTCCCAAAATACCAGAACTAGGGGACATACACTCAAATTGAGGTCTGGGAGAGTAAGAACTGACAAAAGAAAATATTTTTTCACCCAGCGTGTTGTAAGTCTATGGAACTCCCTGCCACACAATGTGGTGATGGCATCTGACCTGGATGCCTTCAAAAGGGGATTGGACAGATTCCTGGAGGAAAAGTCCATCACAGGTTACAAACCATGATGGAGATGTGTAACCTCCAGGGTTTAAACCAGGGTACTTCAAGGGCCAGATGCAGGAGAGTGGTATCAGGAGACAGATATCTAGTCTCATGCGCTCCCAAACACATCTGGTGGGGCTGCTGTGAGATACAGGAAGCTGGACTAGATGGGCCTTTGGCCTGATCCAGCATGGCTCTTCTTATGTTCTTATGTTCTTATGATATCTTCCCAGTAATACTGCAGAGGGCAATAGGTCCATGCGTAATAACATAAAGGCTCTTCTAGATTCTGGACTTTCTAAGTCATTTAAATATGGCATAGGTAGGACTCTATTCAAAGGATTTGATCTTATAATTCCTTTAGCTTTATTTAGGTCATGCTGTCTTTCTACATCTAATATCCTTTGCTTCATAATAGATTTGGCCTGGGTCATATCAATTGACAACAGATAATGTTGCGAAAATCCATAATACCCTTATTTGTGTTCCAGTATCTTCCGCCGGGGGGGACATAGGTATCTTGCAGTGTCAAATGCACTAAACCTGTGGTGTTATGGTTCAGCTTTAACCAATATGTGATAGCCGCTATCCATATTCTTGCTTCAACTGTTACCAGTCCTGTTTCTAATCTTATGGCTGCATTTGATGCACTTGTAGGAAGCTGCAATATAGCTCTTAGGAATTTGGATTGTTGTTTTTCCAAGGCAGCCAGGTTGGCTGGAACAGAGTATGGGGCTCTATATGTCATCTGAGCTAAGAAAAGAACCTATTTGCAGCTATCATATTTCTTCCACCCCCGTGTCCAGAAAAAATTTAATATAGCTCCAATACTTTTCTGGGCATTAGCTACCACATTAGTATGCGTATTCCGCTTTCTGTTAGCTTGTACTATCAGTCCCAAATATTTATAATTATGTACTTGCTCAATACGCACCCCATTTAATTTCCAATTGTATTCTTTAGGTCTTACTGCAAACACCATTACCTTGGTTTTATCATAGTTAATTTCTAAGTGATTCTGTTGACAAAAATCAGCAAGGGCCTGCAACATTCTTTTTAATCCATTTGGGGTTCTTGAGAGAATTACTGCATCGTCGGCATACAGTAAAATAGAAACATGTTTATCTGCAAATTTGGAGGGTAAAAGTTCAAATCATTTAGGATAGGGACTAGATCATTTATATAATAGTTAAATAGCAAGGGCGCCAATATGCAGCCCTGCTTAACCCCTCTGGTTTCTCTTCAGATCGTATAAATCTTTCGCCTTTAGCCAATATATAGCTCAATGGTTTATGCATCTGGCTGCACAGCCAGAGGTTGGGAGTTCCATTTCCCACTGTACCTCCTTGACAAGAGCTGGGCTTGATGATCCATAGGGTTTCTTCCAGGTCTGAAAATATTATTATCATTATCTGGCAAACACAGCTGCCGGGTGTTAAGCTGGAGTTGTCCTTCTCCAATGCTCGAGATCTTTCCAAGAGCCTAGGATGACTGGAGATATCTTCATAGAATATATGCTGGTCCTAACAATGTCACCATTTGTAGTTGACGAATGGTTGTTTGTTGTTGTTGTTGTTGTTGTTGTTTGTTGTTGTTGTTAAAATACCATCTAGAAACAATGAATCAAAATTATTTTTAAAAACCTGACTGTTATTACATAACAGATATAACTTTTAACCAAAAACCCTAAGTATCTGTTAAATATTTATGAAGTATATATGTTCTTCCTAATATAGTACTGCCATTTTTACAGCTCTGATGGGTGTTATTCCTGAGGTCTACTGCTGATTATTCCATAGTATTATTATGTGAAAAGCTCTGAAGTTTATGGGGACCAATGAAGAGTGCTTCATCAACAAGCAATATATTTTTTTAATAATCCAAATATTTCTCTGTTCTATTTCTATTGTTCTATTTCTATTTGATGTGCTATGTTCAAAGTGTCTATCAGTTTGGATCCTGAAATCCTACAGGAATTTGACTTGGTCATTTTATGATACCTTCTCTATCTGAATTTCCTATAGAATTTTGCCCAATGATTCGGCCACTCCATCATGTCTAATTTTGTAATCTGTTTGTGCAACATCATTGTTGTTTTTATCATTGTTGAAGAACTGGAGCAGGCCATGTGATTAATTTAAATGAATGTTTCTTCAAACTGATATTTGGAGAACACCAATGTGCTAAGGATTACTTCAGGCATTCAGCTATCTTATTCTTATTCTCAATATTTTATTCTCAATGTACACAAACAAAGAATTCTCTTTCCAGCAATGGGCTTTCATTATGGAACAGATATGTCCTAATATATCTTTGATTCTGTATTTCAGGAGCTTGAGAGAAAGCCTAAAAACTGGGTTTCATGTACTTAAACTCAGATTCCCTTAAATCTGAGGCCTAGACTGGAATGGGTATTTGGGGGGATGCTGAAGGGATAGAAATTCATCCAAAGGACTTCCTTGCCAGGGCCAGTAATGGGGGGGGGGATAAAAAAGTAACCATCTATCCACACCTAGATTTGATTTTTTTAATTGTGAGAGCTGGAAATCTTATCGTACAATTAAATACCACTGCTTGTATATGCCTTAAAGAACATAAAATGCATTGTTTATTTTATTTTATTTTCTCTGACTCATGGGAGGACATGGGGGGTCCTCAAAAAGTGGGGGGGTTGTATTTTGCTCACTTTGTAGCTTAACCAACAATTTATAGAGCACTAATTTAGATTAGCAATGAAGAAGCTTCTTTTTATACAGTATTTTAATAATTCAAACAGCTGCTTTATCCATATTTCTCTGTTGATGCAAAATTATGGTCCCCCTGTCAAAGAAAAAAAAAGGCATCCCACCTCCTAATAATAAACGTGATAATTTCAGATATTACTACAAGGAGCAGAAGAGTAAGATTTTCAGACATGAATACTGCAAACATTAAGCTGCATTCTTATGAATATGCACTGGTCCAACAGACTTTTGACCTGGAAGTTTGAACCAGATCAATAGAAGTCCATTAAATGAATGATAAGAGCAGAAGAAGTCCTCCAGTTCCTGGAGAAGCAAGCATTTTTCAGCTACAGTGCTTTTAAACTAGTACAATACATGCTATTGTTCTGCTCCCCCCCTGCCCTTTTCCAAATTGTGTTGTTCCATGCGAAAGGAATTAAAGTGATAAAGGAAACATAAAGACAGTTCCCAGATGCTGCTGTAAAGTCAGAGTTTTTTCAGACAAGGCATGTTAAAAGCTTAGGCCTAGCCACCATTCTTGAGGATTCACATTCTTGCCCAACAGTTGCTTCAGATTTATGCTTCTAATTAAATGCTAAACATCTTACTTGCTTGCTTCAGTGGACTCAAGATAGACAAGAACTAACAGAGATGACGGATATAGTTGCATGTTTAAATTCCTTTTAACAAAAAAGGATAATCACAAAGAGCTTATGTTATTTTCTTTCTTTCATGCAACAGAAGGATGATTGCTAACAAGCACCTTTTCAAGTAATGAAGAACATCCCCCCAAAGAAACACAACTTTATACAAATATTATTGAAATGTTTATATACTAGCCTGTTAAAGATACTGTGACCATACTTATAAGAATAAAGCACCTCCATTGTATTGCATTGCATTGTATTGTATTACATTGCATTGCACTGCATTGTTTGTTTGTTTGTTTGCCCATCCAATGGCAAGGTCTCCAACGGCAAGGTCACTTTGGGCAGTTTACAACAAACAACATGAACAATGACAATGCAAGCAGAAACAAAATATAATAGCAAATAATCATAACACAATGAACAATAACAAATAATCATAATATAATAAAAGCAATGAGAGAATTATGACCAGTATTTAATTAAAAATTAATTTAATTTGGTTTAAGTGGGCAGGATAAATCATTAATGGTAAATGCTGTAGTCTGAGTCCAGGATGTGGGAATGCCTGTGTGGACATCCAGGGCTTTAACACTCGTTTGAAGGAACTTAGAGGTTGTTTGTATAAAACATCACAGCTTCTAGTGGAGTACTGTAGGACCCCAGGATCTGTATGATCAGCATCCATAGTTTCAATTATTTTCACAGTCTGAAAATATCAAAAATGTAAAAAGAAGGGGGGGAAACCCAAAAGAGAGAAACTATTTTCACATGTATTACTGTACCAGAATGGGAGCCACATATTATGGTATGAATACTTGTTAATGAAGAACATACAGCATGGTCACTGGCACTCTCCAGGTGCAGGGATGGCATTAGAAGAGCAAAAGCAGAGAACGAGCTGAGATTTAAAAATCATTCTTCAGATATGTGTGAAGCACGAAACAAAGAAAAGAAATAGTGGCACAGTTCCTCAATGGATATGGGAAAATTGTAAGAAATGACAAAGAAATGGTAGAGCGGCTCAATTCCAATTTCAGCTCAGTCTTTCCCCATAAGACAGAGTTTGAACTTCCAGTCACAAGTAAAGTGCAAGTGGAAGGGACAGGTTTGCAGCTCAATATTAACAAACAAATAGTCAAGGGATATCTTACCACTTAGAATGAGTTCAAATATCCAGGGCCAGATGAACTGCATCCAAGAGTACTGAAGAAATTGTCTGAAGAACTCTCAGAACTGTTGTCCATTATTTTCTTGAAATCATGGGAAATGGGTGATGTACCAAATGATTGGAGGAAGGCTAATGTTCTTATCTTCAAAAATGGCAAAAAGATGCACCTGGGAACTACAGACCAGTCAGCCTGACATCAATCCCAGAAAAAAACCTTATTAAGCTGTCACTATGCAAGCACCTAGAAGACAACACAATAACTAGAAACCAATATGGATTTGTAAAGAAAAAATCCTATCAGATTAACCTGATGTCATTTTTGATCAGTAGGGGAGAGAATCTGAGTTTTTAGAGTAAGTTAAGTCACAAAGGGATGAGAGGTGCTAAATTCCCTTCCACCTACTGCGTATTTCAATACAATCTAATTCCTAACTGATTTTTTCCTCAATCATGCCAATACTAGAAATGGCCTCAGCAGGAGCAGAAACTTTGAGCCAATGTGGTGTTAATGATTCGGCTGGTGAATTAGGACAGAGAACCAGCTTTAAATCTCCAGTAAGCAAATTACCTAATGCTGACAATTCTGCCCTCATGGTCCCCCAGACAGATCTATATTCAAGGACAATTGTGAGTATAAAGCAAAGCGCTGGGTACTCATTTTACCAACCTTGGAAGGATAGAAGGTCAAGTGAACCTTGAGCTTGCTACCTGGAATTGAACCTCGGTCATGAACACAGTTTTAGCTGCAAAACAGCCATTTAACCACTGTGCCCCAAGGCTCCCTCTACCTTTAAAAGTTCTGTGCATGGGGAAATGTCAGCATGTGCAACTTGTGTAGGCACAGGGACTCTACCTTCTTTTTCATCCTGGTATCCTAAGAGTAGAGTACAATCATGTACACCCTCATAGCAATTTGGAAGAAAGATCACATTTAAAAACTCACAAATAAATAGAAGCATTTAGGAATTTGTGGGGGATTTGCTTCCCCCAAAATAAAACAAAATGTCTCAGCTGTCATATCTAGTTTGTCCCTTAGCAGCACATAATCTCAAACAATGGTGTGCTCCAAGTACAATAACAGAGAATTACTTGAATAGAGAAGAAACCCATGTTGAAAAACTGCACTACAAGGATGAAATTGACACACTTCACCTTGTCATTCCAGATTATTTAAAGTGGCTGCACAATTAACTTTAGCAGGGTTTTTTAATGTATCTTCAAATGTACTACCCTCACCCAGAGTTAGAATACTGAAAGAAAAGCAATTTCTGATTGCAAATCTAAGTAAATAGTCCAATATCTTCAGGGGCTGAAGTTTACTCTCACATCGGTTCACAAGCAGTCCTGTGTTTACCAGTCCCCACTTTTATTACTGGTCAGCTTCTGCAGGACCCTCACCTTAAAATGTTTAGTTTCAGGGTTTATATTCTAAACAGACTACAGATGAAATGTTAACATTAACATAAAATTATTACATGCAAAAAAAGCAGTCTGTGATTAATTAAAAGTAACTTAATTTTTATTCTAGCTAAAAACTTTTCTTCTTTTTTTAAGCATCTGTCCCACTTGGTGGTGGGGTCTGCTTATTCTAGCTAGAAAGAATTTTTAATAAATATAAATTTTCATTTCTATGTGCATCTTTACCAAAATATAAACACATTTCCAGGTGTATAAAACAAGAATTTTTTTCTCTAGTGACCCAAATACTATAAAGTAGGGAAAATATGGTCAAATCCAAAAATTGCATATTAATGAAGTTAGTGAATGCAGGAAAGGCTATCATTTGGAAAATTGAAAGTCTTGCCCAAATGAGAACAAACAAAAACGAACACAAGCTATGACAAAACACCAAAGGAAAGAAGGAAAGCCGAGAACCACACCATTAAAAATATCAATAGCAAAAGAAATTAAATATGCCAAAAGCAGAAAAATTGGAAGGAAAGTAGGGAGTTAAGATGAAGGAGTAAAATAACCTCATATTAGGCCCATTATGAGGTCAGTTTAAGCTAGGTAGCTGAAATCCTATACAAACGTACCTAGCACCATCACAGACAGTAGGGCCTGCTTCCAACACACACACACATGGGACTAAAGCACAGGCTTATGAACATCTTTTAAAGCATCCACGTAGAATGCATTTTGGAAATTGTAGCTAAAAGCCAAAATCTAGCAAAAGTTAGTCTCAGATCATTCCCACTAAAATTAATTCAACTGAAGTTAAACTTTTCCTGCATTGTACCCTTTGGACTAGAGTGCTGAAATGGTCGACTGCAAAGATGGCAGCTCGGCAGTTCGAATCCCGGTTGCCATGCAGCGGAGTGAGCTCCTGCTGATAACCCTAGTTCCTGCCAACCTAGCAGTTCGAAAGCATGTAAATGCAAGTAGATAAATAGGTACCGCCGTAAAAAGCGTGAAGGTAAAACAGTGTTTCCTTGCAGCCATGCCGGCCACATGGCCACGGACTTGCACAACACTGGCTCTTTGGCTTGAATACGGAGATAAGCACCTCCCCTAGAGTTGGACATGACTAGCATGCACGTGTGGAGGGAACCTTTATCTTTACCTTTTTTACCCTCTGCAATATAACAGACTTATTTGCACCTGCAAATTATAGCCAGATAAAATGGAGACAGATGCTGAAAAATATGATGCTGTAAGATCTCATAAAAACTTGAGTGAGATCAAAGGCATTAACCTAAGTTTCCTGGAGAAATTGCATACAATCCCAATGTGTAAAAATCCTATATGTTCAAGTAGCTACTTTGTTGCACTCCAGTAGTGACCCTGTTCCAATTCCAAGGGAACAGATGGACAAATGTGCAAGCTGCAAGAGGAAACGAAAATCAACCATGATGTAAAAGCATGTTACTTTATATGTAAAGTAGCAACTGTATACATTATAATTGTTAACATGTTTCATTGACCTTTCTGTAATATTTAATAGCACCAGCCCTTGTTTTGGGCTTCAGGGAGATTTTCAGAAGTAAAAAAAAAAAAGAATTTGAAACATACAAACTCTGTTTTTAAAATTAGTGTTCTATACTGGTGAAGCCTGAATTATTTTGACTGCTGAAAGTTCCAGAGTCTGGAACTCCCTCCCACTAGAGGCCAGGACTGCCTCATCTCTGTTGTCCTTACGGAAACAGGCAAAAACCTTTCTCTTCAGGCAAGCTTTCCCCCGAATGAGGGACTACCATGTGTATTTATATGAATCTATGGGTTCACACAGACTTTGTGTTTATGACTACTTATAACCGTGTTGCTTTAATGTAATGTTTGTCTATGAATGCTGTAAGATGTGCCTCGATTCCTTGTTCTCAAATACTTGAACATGTCTTAATTGTACTGGACTGTATATGATCCCTCATTACTGTAAGCTGCCTTGGGTCATTTTTCCAAGGAGAAAGGCAAGGTAAAAATACTCTAAAATAAATAAATAAATAAATACGTCTTGCTGTAAACTACACACAGATCTGCAAAGTGTTGTTAACGTGTTTTTTAAAATAGAAAACTGTTGTGTTGCTTTCTGGGAGTCACAGTTCTTGGGTAGGAACCTCTGTAAAGCCTAATGGGCAGTGAGGCCATGCCTCCCAGAAAGCACTACAGCAAAGCCAGAGGAGACTATTTTTACATTAAGAAGCATAGCCAAAGAAGACTATGCAGCCTCATGGGACAGTGAAATGCTGGTGTCTGTCAATACGTATTTGTGAGCTGAAACCCTCAGATTTCCTGGGGAATTCTGGGAGTTGAGAGCCCATAAATAAATATATAAATAAAATAAAATAAAATAAAATAAAATAAATACTGGTAAATAACTGCACATCCCTAATCTTGATTGCCCCAAAGATGTCCATGTTTTCCACATTATCAAGATAAACCCAATTATTTGAAACCGGAAAGATTAGTGCTTGAAACCACCTACATAAGAGTGGCTTTGAAAAAGGTACAAACCATATTCCCATGCAACATTTTCCTAACCATTAGTGGCTGGAGACAGGGGGTTGGTATCTGATCCTTTAGAGCAGTGGTCCCCAACCCCCGGGCCGCGGACCGGTGCCGGTCCTTGGACCGGTTGGCACCGGGCCGCCTGGGGAGGCCGGGGAGGCTCCTCCCCTTTTCCTACGCCGCCCTCCTCCTCCTCCTCTTCTCTCCCGCGGGCAGCCAGAGGAGGAGTCGCCGCCGCCGGGCACGGCGCACGGGCGGGGTGGGGGGGAGCCCGGGGCTCCTGGGCGGGCGGGCCCCGCCTCCTCCTCCTGTCGGCGGCCACGGCAGCCGCCCGGGTTCGGCCGCGACCCCGTGGCCGGCGGCGGGGGCGCCCCACCGCCGCCGCGGCCGGCTCGGCGGTCCCGGTGGTGCCCTCGGGCCGGAGACGCCACCCCCCACCGGCCTCCCTCCCCTCCCCCCTCCCGCTCGCCTGCCCGAAGGCCGCAGCCGGAGGCAAGCGGCGGCGCAGAGGTGCCCCACCGAGGCGGGCAGCGGCCGCGGGGCGCCCCCGCCGCCGGCCGCAGAGCCACAGCCGAACCCGGGCGGCTGCCGTGGCCGCGGCCGCGGCCCGCCTCGGTTGGGGCACCTCTGCGCCGCCGCTTGCCTCCGGCCGGCGACAAAAGAAGAAGGCGGGGGCCCGCCCGCCCAGGAGCCCCGGGCTCCTCCCCGCCCGTGCGCGCGGGGGGGGAGCGCACGCCCGCCGCCCCCAGCCGGCGAGCGCCGCCGCCGCCGCCGCTCCCGTGGCCCCCCCAAGGTACACACGCCAAGCCCCCCCCGCACCTCCTCCTCCCCCTCCTCCCTCCCCCCTCCCCCGCCCCCCACACCCTCCCCTGCCCCCCCAGACCCCCCCCTCCCCACCCCCACCCCCAGGCCATGGGAAAATAATCAAACAAATACCGGTCCGTGGAGACAAAAAGGTTGGGGAGCACTGCTTTAGAGGTTTCCTCCCAGTGGAAGGGGACATGTGTATATTTTTTTTAAAAGAAGGATGTGTTTTTGTAAGAGAAAGTATGTGTTATTCTGTGATTAGGACCACATGGAAAGGCAATGGTCTCACTAATTTGTCTTATGAAGAGAAAAGACCGCCAATACTGAGAATATTTTTAGATGTGCCATTTGTTGTCTTTTTTAAAACAGAAGCAGCTCCTTGTCCTCCTTCCTGAGTGGCCTTTACCTGCTATTTTAAAAAAAGCATGTAAAACAGACACGCCATTCTCTGAACCGCGACATTGCCAAGAAAAATCTTTCTAATGCTGTATATTTCTTCTTACTATTTCATTCCCAACAAGCTCAATGCCATCTACACACTGAATGTACTGCTAGAGCAGGGGTGGCGAACACGAGGCTCTTGAGCCGCATGCGGCTCCCGGCCAAAATGAATGCGGCTCTTTGCCTCTTATCATTATTTTGTATACTGTGGCTCTTTGCCAAGTTTGGATTTTGTTATGCTGCTTCTGAGGAGGGACCTCTTTTTTATATACTTTTCATTAAACATTTAAAAAGACAAAATAACAATGATAAACAATTATATTAAAAAAACAGTAATAGACAATCATGAACAATACAAAGTGCCCCCCACCCCCAAGAAACCGTCCAGTATTCTTGCATCTTCTCTTTCTTCTTCATCTTTTTTTTCTTTTTTTCAAATAGGCTTCTTAAGGTCCTTTACGCCAGAACTGTGTTGGATTATAAGTTAGTTGTATCCCTTTCCCTTTTAATAGTACATGATCTATAAATTTCCCCCAAACATCATAGAAGATATCTTTTTTCATTTCACCTCGCAAAACTTTTATATTACAAGATAATTTATCATTTAGTGCTATGTCCCACACTTCCTTATGCCATTCAGCAATTTTAAGGTCTGATTTCAGTTTCCACTTCCAGTGCTAGGAACTGAGGAGGGACCTCTGAGGAGAGATCTCCGAGCGCGTAGTCCCGCCCCCAGGCTGCGTCATCACGTCTCCCATCCCCCGGAAACAACTGCACGGGCCAGAGAGCGGGGGGACCCGTGTGTCACATGTTGTGTCACATCTTGCCGTTAGTTCTTAGTGTGGAGGACGCAGCACACCCTCACCATCACTGCAGGATTTTTACCCTCACTCAAAATAGCAAAGCTAAACGAAAATATGAAGATGAACACAGGACATTTTTGGAAGAATGGGAAGATGCTTTCTTCTTTATTGAACGGAATGGGAAAGCGCTGTGTTTAATATGCAATACTATGATATCACATTTCAAGGCTTCAAATCTTCAGCGTCATTTTAGAACTCTCCATGCTAATATTGACAAGGAATTACCCAAAGGTACTGAACTACGCAAGCAAAAATTGAGCACCTTGAAAAGCCAGGTAAAAAGACAGTCTCAAATGTTTCAGCAATTAACCAAGCATGGAGAAACTGTGACCCTTGCATCCTATAAAGTGGTGTGGAACATTGCCCGTGCTAAAAAACCATACAATGAGGGGAAGTTTCTAAAACAGTGTTTTGCGGATGTAATTGAACCCTTGGCTCCAGACAATAAAAAACTCAAAGATTCCATCAATGATCTCCAGCTGTCACGGCACACAGTTGAAACCAGAATAGCAGACATAAATAATGTGATTGAGTCAGATCTACATGCAGACTTGAACGCATGTGCTTATTTTAGTGTTGCATTAGACGAGTCATGCGACATACAAGACAAGCCACAGTTGGCAATATTTGCGCGAATGGTTTTCTGAGGACTGCGTGATTAAAGAAGAGCTTCTCGACATTGTCGCATTAAAAGACAGAACTCGCGGTACTGACATAAAAGAGGCAATGACTGCCGTTTTTAAAAAAAGCGAATATGTCTTTTGAAAAACTCACCGCAATAGTCATGGATGGAGCACCGTAGATGATTGGCTCAGTAAATGGACTTGTGGGTCTTTGTAAAGGTGATGACGCCTTTCCTGAATTTTGGAACTTCCACTGCATCATCCATCGTGAGCAACTTGTGTCCAAAACACTGAATTTAGACCATGTTATGAAGCCTGTGATGGAGATTGTGAACTACATCCGTACGCACGCCCTTAATCACCGGCAATTCAAGAACCTCATTGCAGAACTTGACGCAGACTTGCCACTGCACAGCGCAGTGAGATGGCTCTCAAGAGGCAAAGTAGTTTCGTGCTTTTTTGAGCTTTTGGAAACAGTAAAATTGTTTATGGCAGAGAAGAACAAAACGTATCCTCTGCTTTCAGACCCCGAGTGGCTTATGGATTTGGCATTTTTAATGGACATGCTTTCACACTTGGATAAACTAAACGTGGACCTGCAGGGGAAATTAAAAACTCTTCCTGAACTGACACAAAGTGTATTCTCCTTTGTAAAAAAGTTGAAGCTTTTTAAAGCACACATTCAAAACAGCAATCTATCCCATTTTCCTTCTTTGTGCAGCACCCTGCAGAAGACCAGTGTTAAAACAGATATAGCTGGATACGTGAAACAACTTACACAACTGCAAGAGAAGTTTACTTTCCGGTTTGAGGACTTGGACCAAAAAAGACCACAGATCACTTTTCTCATCGACCCGTTTAATGCTGACACCGACTGCCTGAAAACCCCACTTGTTACTGATGAGGCAGTGAGTGAACTAGAAATGATTGAGCTACGCGAGGACGATAGACTGAAATCTCTTTTGAAGGAAGGCCATGTTACGTTTTGGAGAGCTGTGCCAACTGAAAAATACCCGTGTATAAAAAGAGCCGCTCTCAAGCTGCTGTCTATGTTCTCGTCAACATACGTCTGTGAGAAGCTGTTTTCTACTTTGAAACACGTGAAATCAAAGCACCGGTCCATTCTGACTGACACTCATGTAAGGGAACTGCTCCGAGTGGCTACAACTGAATACAAACCTGATTTGCAGAAGATTACTGAAAACAAAAGATGCCAGAAATCCCACTGAGATTATCATCCCATCACTCCAACAAGGTAACAAAAAACACCTGACTGAGCATGTTATATTATGTGTTTAATATATTATTGTTAAAATTATATGCTTTTGTGTGAGTGTTTGTCTGTTTTGGCAGGTCACTGCGTGGTGTGACTCTCTGACTCTCACAGTTTAAAATTTTTGCTCTTTTTGTCGAACTTGTTCGCCACCCCTGTGCTAGAGTATCCATTATTTCCTTTCCTCCAGTACTCCTGCATCATTCCAGTACATCATTGATGATTTAATTACATGGTTTGGCTCCATTTTGTTTTCAGCTGAAGTGAGTGGTAGTTGATTGACACAAAGTGAAATAAAATCACAAGCTCATGCTAAATTGCCAGATTTTTCATGTAGATGTTCTGCTGTACTGCGAAACAATGACTTCAGAGCAGCATATGGTACAAATAACAGGACATTTGGAAATTAGGAGTACATAAACACTAAGAACAACTTGGATATAAACCATTTAAAAACTATACCGTGCCTCATTAGAAAAGATATATATTTACCTTGTCTGCCCCTTACTAGAGGAAGTTTGTGGTAACTAAAGATTGTGGATATCTCTAAAGATCACAGTCTCTCTAAAGTGAAACTTGCTCTTTTTCTAATACCATTTAAAACCACAATGAATTTTAACAGAACAAGGCATTATATTTATGGAACTAAAAAAAAAGTTTTACTGATGCAGATGTAGGCAACTTGTTACAGAAACAAGATCGAATACAAATTGTTCTGGCCAATTAGCTACAGTTAATAAATAATAGAAAAACCTTTAATGAGTGGTTTTACATCAAATTCGTATGAGCCTAGTATATAACAAGCCACAGATAGAAGCCATGCTGGAAGGAAGTTGTATAAACTTCACTGGGAAAATGATAACCGGAGGCTAGCAGTCTGCGCCTTTATTTCTAAGTAAGTTATGATGATGAGGGTATATAAAGTATAAAACACAATTTATTTGGCAGTGGGCTAATCAAACTCTCAACTACCCTCATCTAGCTCACAGGGTTCTTGCAAGCATGATGCTGGATTTGGGCACCATGAGTATCCAATATATGCACATGTGTGTGTGTGTGTGTGTGTGTGTGTGTGTGTGTGTGTGTGTGCATGTGTGTGTGTACACACACACACACACACACACACACAGAGAGAGAGAGAGAGAGAGAGAGAGAGAGAGAGAGACTTTGAGACGCACTGTGAATCTCAAAGTCATAAAGTTTTTAAATTCCAGAGATCCTGCTGAAAACAAGAGATAGTGATGTATACATGTGTATTCACATGTGTGCACTTTTTAAAAACAACTCATGCTACAATTGTACTTTGTGAAAGGAGCCAATGTGCATTCACTTAAAATGTACTCTCACACTAGAAACAAATTCAGCACCCAAGATGTAAGCCATTGCTATCAGATTTGAAGAACTAACATGTCTGTAACAGGCATGGGGAACATGTGGGCCTCTAGGTGTTGTATGTAATGAATGGCATTCATTTGAATACAATCACAACATGCATGTTCTGATTTCCAGTGGTAGATTTTAATCTTGGATGGTATGAAAAAAAGAACAGACAGAAATGTTCCTGAACTAATTTGGAGATGATCTGCATCTCAAATGACTGAATAAACACAGAGATTCCCCTCATATCAGAGATTAGGAGGAAAGGCTTCCGAATCAGAAGGGGATTTATTTCCAGACAGATGCTGGAGGCCCAGTACCTCTTCTCCTTAAAATTAATCATGACTTTGAATGAAGGGGTCTCATTCTTCCAGTATTTGCTTTGGATGTAGCAATGTACGGTCAAAGTGTCCTATACTCTAACTTCATTCACGCGCAAGTCCTTAGAGAATTTAATTCTACTTAAAACAATGATGTTCCATCAGAAATGCTTCTCCCAGACAAAACTCAACTATGCTCATTGAGGAAAATTAAGCAATCTGTGGCAGCTATAATTGAATGCCACTCCTACACATCTGGAGGCAAGCTGCATGTCACTTTGACCTGCAAGACTGCCAAACATAGACACAAGGTTAGAACTTAAGCTCATCTTCAAATAATGTCTGCAATAGGAATCCCTCTCTTATTTTGGAGGAGTAACTCTATTGCATAGAAAACACATAAATATCCTCTGACATACGTTTTCAATCATATTATACATGTTTCAGTTTTAACAGGTCCCTATATAACACAAAAGAGCACATGAAACTTGGTAATGCACTATAGGGCAAGAATATATTGGCTTTATAAACTATGCACTATTTTACAAGTCTCTAGCTATAACTTCATCAGAGCACAGTAATTGGAAAGTCCGCATAATTCTGGAAGGATGTGTGTTTAGTTAAATGAACACTATTATTGCTAATTGGCTACCAAGCTAACATTGTAAATCAAACTAAAATACGGGCTCCTAATTACAAACTTTTTTTAAAAAAAACAAGTACTATATGCCTTTACATTATTTTTGGCTAGCAAGTAAATGAAACTTTTCAGTCCTTCAAAGTCCATAAATCTTTTCTTGCGCTATGCCTGATGAAATGTTACAGGATAAGAGTTTGTGTTCCCAAGGAAAATATCTGGCTTGGCAGCCTCATCTTCTCCAGTGAAATCAGGTTACGGGGAATAAAAGTGGCTCAGACTGGAACCGTACCAAAAGGATCAGGTGAAGAGCCAGGCTTTGGAATTATCCTGTGGAATGCATTTGCAGATGGTTACATTTTGCAGAATGTGGGGTAACTTCTCTTTTTGCATTTATAGTTGCAAGATATGTTCCTGTGTAGAAAGAATCTATACATGAGGATTTTTCCCCAATAACCAAGCAACCACATATGAGGATAAATCTGAAAAGTGATATATTTATTTATCAAATAGTTACCAGTATAAAATTGTGGGAACTGATTTTAACACAGTGCCCTACCAACCCCTCAAGCAAAGTCATCCAAAGGCCTGGATAAAACTAAATTACGATGTTTTTAGGAATGCAAAAGTTTGCAGGCTGGTTCCTGCATGACCGTCAGCCAGACTACCAGTTTAAAGAAAAATTGTGAACTACCCATGTGCCTCGGAGGAGTTACTAGCAAATTTGTTCAATATCTTATCACTATTGTGGCACAAAGGAGGAAGACATCTGGAAACCAGATGCTGGTGAAATATTTTTACTTCCCTAGCAAAAGTGGATAACCACAATTAGAATAGCTTATAGTCAGATTCTAGAATCTGACTTTACATTATAATCTGGCATTGCACTAGCCCAAATCTTAAATATCTATACTAATCAAGTAATAATCAAGAAAGTTGCCCCAATAGTTTCCTCTGTCTTGTCTCTTCCAACACTTTGCACCAATATCATAAAGGACATTTATGACATCCTCAGGTGGACATTATTGGGCTGTTGCCAAGATAGGAAACAACTACCATGAACTGAATCAGATGAGATTTCAGACCACTTGATGCCCTGTACGGCAACAGCTGCAAACAAAGCAAACCTGTTAAAATATAATCCATGAAATTCATTCAGGGTTAGATATCAGTGGTGCACACAACTTGGTTTGCCAATCCTGAAGTAATTCAACTGCTCAAGCTACAACGTGTTCAACAAACTGCAGTATATCCTTTGGCTTCTGTGTTCTGTACTTTATATGCTGCTCTGATAATATGTTTCTGACAAGTTGCTGAATGTGTAAAACTTTTTCATTCTTGGCTTCTGATACTATTTTGATCGAGTGGCAATGAATGAACTGTGTTTCCTTCCTCCATTGCTAAACTAATCGGATTCTGGCCAATTTTTGTCTTCCTTTTCATGAAGGCACAGCATTCCTAAGAACAAGAGCTTTAAGATCAAAAGAAAGACAGTATCCACAACTGCTCAATTGATGTACAACCCCTCTCTGTACTGAATCATCAATAAAAAACAGAGTCAAATTAATGTATTCTCAAAGGCTTTCATGGCTGGGATCCTAGTTCCCTGAGCTCCTTGCCCTCTGAAGATGCCAAACACAGAGTGTGGTGAAACGTCAGGAAGAAACACTTCCAGAACATGGCCAAACAGCCCAAAAGATTCACAACAACTATAAGAATCAAATTAATTCAGAAATACATTTTTGGAAGATGAGATTGTATTGCATGACTCTTAAGATCATATTGATGTTTTTTCTCTGCATTTCTTAACTGGACATTACAGTTTAGGGCTTTCCAAACAATAACCAAGGAACAAGGCAGACATGTAAGTAAGTGTCAACCTGGATAGCATCAATGTTGGACCATGTGCTCCTGATTTAAAAGCTGTATTTTCTTGCTCCAGTAAAGTATCCATTGTGAAGGCAACCCTCAGAATCTACTCAACATGTTTATTTTCTTACTTTTTATTTAAGAAAACTTGGCTTTTAAAAAGCTTATTTAATATCACATAGCAAAATAAACTAACTATTCCAGCCTGTCTTCTCGCCTCATTTGATCAACATGCTTCTTGAGGGCACAACTAAGGTATGTCTAATCAACTGTTACTAATTTCTCAAAAATAAATATAAACATAAGAATATAATATAAGAACAGCAAGAAAAGTAGCAGACTACAAGAACCACTTACGTTTCAACTTGAGATGCAGACAACAAAGTCTCACCCCAACAAGCCTCCGCCTACAATCTACAGTAAGAAGCCATCGGGCTAACAATATCCTCCAGAGAGCTCAAGAACAACTTCTCAATGAGAGGATCAGACAAGTCCACTTTACCTTAGACACACTGCAACACAGAAAAGACCACATTCACCAAGAACTACTCTCCACCCTATCCAAACCAGCAGTGGATGCAGTCATAGAATTTGTCCAGAAAGCACAACTGGCTCAGCATTGCAAAGGCAAAGAGAGGCAAATAAAGAAGTTCGATCTTCTCCTCTGCCGGAAAGAGTCAGTCAAAGAGTTTGGCAGGAGGAAGAAGGATGAAGGGACCATGACAGGAGATGTAAAGGACAAATGGGTGAAGAACCTCTCAAACAGGGAACTCACCCAGACAGAGAGAGAGGTCCTATCCAAAGGCCTAAATTTTGCCATCACACCCAAACAGGTTCCTGTTGTGGATTTCATCACAGCGACAGAATCAGCCATTCACAGCAACAATCTGCCAGCAGCAGAAGCAGAACTACTCAGGATAAAAGTCTCTGCTGCACTGTCCAGTGCTCAACCACCACCATCCAACCTCACCAGCCAAGAGAGAAGTGCTGTGACATCCCTCAGCAGGGATGAGAGCATCACAATTCTGCCTGCGGACAAAGGAAGGTGCACTGTCGTCCTCAATACTGTGGACTACCACGAGAAGGTTATCACACTTTTAGATGATCAAAACACATATGAAAAACTAAGAAGAGACCCCACCAGCAATTACAGGAAGAAAGTAATAGAATGCTTAAAACTCTTGGAGCAGGAAAACGCAATTGACAGGGTGACCTACCGCCAGTTATATCCCGGAGGGACAGTCCCCTGCTTTTATGGACTTCCAAAGATCCACAAGCAAGGAATCCCCCTCAGACCTATTGTCAGCAGTATAAATTCAGTGACTTACAACATCGCAAAATACCTGGCAACTATCCTAGCCCCACTGGTTGGACACACGGACCACCACGTACACAACTCAGAAGAGTTTGTTTCTAAAGTCAGGGAGCTCAAACTGGATACAGAGGAAACCATGGTATCCTTTGATGTTACATCACTCTTTACCAGCATACCCACCACTGATGCGCTAATAATGGTAAAGAGAAGATTAAGAGAAGACAGCACCCTCACCTCCAGAAGCCGCCTCAACCCAGACCAGATAGGCCTGCTCCTGGACCTGTGTCTGAACACCACATATTTCATGTACAGAGGGGACTTCTACAGACAGAAGCATGGCTGTGCCATGGGTTCCCCAGTGTCACCAATTGTAGCAAACCTATACATGGAAGAAGTGGAGAAGAAGGCACTCAACACCTTCCCAGGGACAACACCATCCCACTGGTTCAGGTATGTAGATGATACCTGGGTTAAAATAAAGACGCAGGAAGTACAGGCCTTTACAGACCACATCAACACAGTGGATCCTAATATTAAGTTCACTAGGGAAGACACCCAAGACAACAGGCTGGCTTTCCTGGATTGTGCAGTCATCATCAGACCTGACCGTGGCCTAGGAGTAGAAGTTTACAGGAAACCCACCCACACAGATCAATACTTACTGTTTGACTCCCACCATCCATTACAACACAAGTCATCAGGACCCTAAGCCACAGAGCAGAGAGCATCCCCACCTCCTCAGAAGCCAAGAAGAAGGAAGACAGGCACCTGAAGACAGCACTTAAGGCCTGTGGATATCCAAGGTGGGCCTTCAACAAAGCAGTGGGCCATCCCAGAAGAACAAGGGATCAGTCTGAGACCCAGACCCGACGGAAGAACCTGGTCATTCCCTACATGGCGGGAGTGTCGGAGAAGCTTAAAAGGATTTTTGGCAAACACCACATCCCTGTTTATTTCAAACCCATGAACACACTAAGGCAGAGACTTGTCCACCCAAAGGATCTGATACCAAACCATAAAAGGAGCAATATAGTATATGCAGTCCAATGCAGTGAAGAGTGTTCAGACCTCTACATTGGAGAAACTAAACAGCCATTAAACAGAAGAATGGCCCAACATAGGAGAGGTAACAGCTCAGGACCAGAATCAGCAGTACACCTCCATTTGAAGGAAAAAGGCCACTCTTTCAAAGATGAGGATGTACACATATTAGACAAAGAAGAGAGGTGGTTTGAGAGAGGAGTAAGGGAAGCCATTCATGTCAGCATTGAAAATCCCTCCCTCAACAGAGGTGGGGGGCTCCGGCATAGTCTAGCTGCTACTTACCAGGCGGTACTTTCCACAGTACCCAGGCAAATCAAGGAGCCTTCACCACCAGGTCACAGCTAACGACCCATTCTTGATGGGTTTCAGCACCTTAGGCCATTGTTTACCTTAAGGCCATGGACACTAATGTCTCCCTAACGAGCCTATTCAGGCTTTGTTCATCTTATGAGCCAATCAGACCAGGGACAAGAGGTCAAGCTGACTATAAGAAGGTCTCTTGCACTAGCTGTATTCAGACCGATGAAGCTGTTTGGATGAACAGCGAAACGTTTCTATCTCTCAAAAAAGAAGTCCAGTAGCCATGACTCAACCCCCAGATAAACATATTAAATATTCCAAATACCAGCATGGACTAGATCTAGTCTAAATAAAATACAGTGCTAGTTAGATTGGCCAATTTATGATGACTGAATGAATTCATCTGATTAAAGAAGATAATTAATGTATTCATCACTTTAAAGTTGAACTGTCACCTAAACGCAAGAAAAATAACAAAAAATAGCATTCAGTTCTTCTTCTTCTTCTTCTTCTTCTTCTTCTTCTTCTTCTTCTTCTTCTTCTTCTTCTTCTTGATGTTGTTGTTGTTGTTATAGTTGTACCCCGCCCCTATGGTCATGTGGCAGTAAATCCTCTGCTTCTAACATTTAACAGCTGGTTCACACCTCTGCTCTGCCTGTTTTCTTTATTCATGGAGCATCTCACATGGCAAGAGTGTGATAGAGCAACTGAGGCAAGAAAGTCTGTGCTATGGGAACAAGTGTACTTTACAGAAAGCAATTGTTTTGTGCACTTAAGTTATAGAAGTATTCAAAACATGCACAGACCTTAAAAATCAAAATACCTCACATCTAGAGCCATTCCGGTATAACAGTTTACCAAATGATCTGGGACAATTTGATTTGTATCACAGCAAACAAAAATGTTTGCCATATTGTGGTGATAACTCCTCCCATGTGCTTCCGCACAATATACTATTACACTATCCAAGCACATGAAAAACAAAACACAATTATGATGGCACACAGAACCTCAATGCGACAGCTTTATATGAAACTTCCCTGAGTGATGAGAACAAGGCACCTCCAATAACAACCTCCCAATGACAAATTGTAATAACAACACTCAAGGAGAAGCTAGGAGTATGAAGAGCCCTTCAGAGATACCCTAAACCTAAGTGTTCTTGTCATATTAATGAAATGAAGAAACAATAAATTCCACATATGAAATATGAACATATGGCTAGCAATATCCTCTACAAATCTGGAAGATATAAACATCCAATATAAAATTTGGAAGGCAGAACTGTATTGTTCAAATATAATTTAGAAACATATCAGAGTTAGAAACACACTGAATGTGTTTCTAACTCTGCAACCAACCACATATCTTCATTGCCTCCCAAAATTATATTAATGCCAGTCTCAGTTTGCCTTTAGATGATAGTGAATATGCAACTATTGTATGCACAATTATTCTGTGCAAAATAGTCCTCAATAGAGATGGGCACGAAATACCAAAATGGTGTTTTGTTTCATTTTTCAAAATTGTGTTTGGGTTGTTAAAAATGAAACAATTTTTTTTAAAAAAATTGATTTCGTTTTTCATTTTTTCATTTTGTTATGTTTTTACCTATCATGCCGACCAACTGACCCACGGGCCGGGTCGGCGCATTTTTTAAATTTGTTTTTTTTAATCTATCACACCGACCATCTGGCCTGCAGGTTGGTGCATTCTTTTATTTTTTATTTTCACCTATTGTGTTGACCAGCTGGTCCGTGGGCCAGTACAGCACTTTTTTTATTTTTTACCTATCACACCGACCAGCTGGCCTGTGGGCTGGGTCAGCACATTTATTTATTTATTTATTTATTTATTTATTTTTTATTTATTTATTACCTATTGTGCTGGCCAGCTGGCCCGCAAACCAAATTGGTGAGTATTTAATTTTTTAATTTTATCTCTTTTTACCTGTTGTGCAGACCAGCTGGCCTATGGGCTAGGTCGGCGCTTTTTAAAAAACCTATTGTGCCGACCAGCTGGCCCTTGGGCTGGGTTGCCATATTTTTTAATTTTTATGTTTTACCTATCATTCTGACCAGCTGGCCCGAGAGCCGGGTTGGCACGTTTTTTATTTGTTTATTTTTTTTTTAACCTATCGTGCCACTGACCGGATAATGGTAACAGTGTAAATGGACTGAATTAAATATATTTAATTTCAGCAAGGGCAGAACTTGATGATCTTTGCATTTCCGGCAACATGTCTGTGAAGATTCTCAGTCATCCAGGTGAGCTTATCTGGAAGTTGAGTCATGGCAAGTGGACTTTTCTTGAGAAAAGAAGTCCAGTTGCCATGACTCTACTTCCAGGCATTCCCTCCAAGCTTTATATTTCAATGACCTTTAGGTAGCTGCAAGAACAGAATTCACTTCTGTAACATACAAACAGTAAAACCTGGGATTTCTCAGTGGTGGCCCCTCAGCTCCAGAACCAACTTCCTCCCGAGTTTTGTCTGGCATCTTCCCTCTCGTTCTTTAAGAAACATCTAAAGATGTGGCTATTTAAAAAGGTTTTCCCTGGATATTAATCTAGTCTACTAATGATTCACTATTATGTAATTTATTTTGGGGGGTTTTGTCTGTAGCCCATCTTGCTTCCTGTTCGATGTTTTTGATATATACTATTTATTAAGTTCTTACATTTTACTTATTTGTTGCTTATCTATTGTATTGTATTGTTTGTGGGTCTTATTTCGGTTCAGTTTTGTAAACCGCCTAGAGTAGCCATGTAGCCAGATGGAGAGGTATATACATTTAATAAATAAATAAATAAATAAATAAATAAATAAATAAATAATCACTAGATGGTTGGTATATAGATGGTATTCCCAAGATACTTGTTGCAGCCATTAGAAATTAACCATTTCAATATGGAATACTGAAAGTCAGGCATCCGAAACCATTTTTCATATTTGCCTAATCACAACAGATACTAAGAATTCTTGTATTTGTATAGACCCAGTAGATGGAAAACAAATCTTGTGACTGTCCACTCTTATAGGCCATATTTAAAATAATATTATAAAAAATGATTGCTCACAGTTCTTCAGTGTTTAGTATGAATATTGTGGAAAGAATTTCTACAGACAGAATTGGAGCATCCAGTATGTTGTAACAGGTAAGATAGGAAATAGGAAGATGGAAATTAATGTAAATACCATATTAATAGCCTAAAAACAGCATACTTTTTAAATAAATTCTCTGTTCCCAGCTATAATGTCACACTGTGTGGGTTTTCTGATGTCACACTGTGTGGTTTTCTGATCCCAGTGCAGGTTCTGAGTGGGAATGAGTGAGACTGTACACATTATTCATGTGATATTAGTGATTATCGTATGCAGGGCTGAAGGACCTGTGGTCACCCAGCTGCTCCTCTGCTTCATCTTCCCCAGCCAGCTTGGTGCAAGTAGCCATTCCTCACAATCTGAAGGGCTACAAGCTCCACACACCTTTTCTTGTCATTACCTGAAATGTGAGATCAAGCCAGGTTTTAATACAGCTACCTCTGCCATTGCCCCATAAGGTAAGAAACACAAACAGAACAACACAATGTTGTTGCACAACTATGCAAACCTCGTAACGACAAAATTTGCAATGTGTACTCTCTGGATTTCATATTTCTTCTGTCTCTCTATTTTTCCCAGGGCCAGATTAAGACCCTTAGAGGCACTAAGCACTTAAAAGATTTTTGTGCCCCCCTCAATATATATGTAATTCAAAATATAAACAATAAACCAAAAATAAAAATGTATTTATTGAAACTAAACAAAACTTTGCATACTTCCACTTTATATTTGAGAAGTTTTCACCTACTTTTTTAATTACAAAGTCTTTGATCAGATGATCCTCAAAACTCATCTTATGTAACACATCTACTTCAATAATTAATAGAGATAAGGCATCCAGCCTGCCTTGTTGCATAGTTGTTCTGATGGGATTTTTTAATATACTTCAACTAAAAAAAGGATTGCTCTGCTGAGCAATTTGTGACCATTAATGTTAAAAATGTCTGTGGTGACCCCTCTTCCCTTGATACCCCTAAGCACGTGCTTATCGTGCTTAATGGTTAATCCACCCCTGATTTTCCCCATAACTTGACCTAAACCATTCTGCCTGATTCCTTCCTTAAAAACATCAGGTTCTATAAACCACTTCAAAAGTCCAACAGGAACATGTTATAAATTAAAGTGAACCAACTAGCCAAATCCACCTTCTTGTAGCAGAATGTCTAGGTTGTAAGGAGAAGCAGCACATTTCACGATACCCACAAAATAAAATAAATAAAATAACTTATTGTTCTGAATGCACAAGTGCAGTTTGCTTGTAAGGGTCATTGTTGAAGTGTCACCCAGTTAACAAAAAAGGGGGGCACTTGTTGATCAGAAGAACAAATCACATTTAGACCAAAACAAAAACAAAAAAAAACAATCTCATAGGTTACATTTTGCTCCATACTATTTGGCTCTTTGCCTATTTAATTTCAGTAATAATAATCCAGACCAGAGTGCACAGCTCTTCATTAACCTCTGGATATATATATACATCCAACAGTACATAAAACAGCAAATTGCATTAGGAATAGGAGGTGCAGCCAGCAACTGCCACCGTTGATTGGAACTATTACGATCCTCAGAAATGAATACCACCATCATGTGGATTAGGTCTCAGCAGATTTGAAATGGTAACTAATGCACTTATTAGCTTTCCCAATTGTTAAAGAGATTTCTGGCAACTTAAAAAGCCTTAAACTTGGTTTACCTAACTTGCAATGGGAGTGAAGACTGTAAAAGTCATCCAAGAAGACAATAAGGACAACATGTTTCCCATAATGCATTACCAATAATTGTGGGGAAAATAAAGAAGAAAACTTCTCTCCCATAATGCTCTGGCATTAGCTATGGGCACTGCTAATATTATTACGGTGCAATGATGCCAGCTCAGAATATTATACAGTGAGCCCCCGCCATTTCGCGGTTCCAGCATTGCGGTCCCACTACATCACGGGACCGCAGTACCAGAACCGTGGGGGGGGGCAGCGGAGGGGCTGGGTTGCTCCGCGCGGCCCTCCCACGCACCCCGGAGAAGCCTCGGGCGGATCGCTCTCACCCCCAGGCCCCTCTGGGAGGCCTCGAAGCCGCGTGGGGGGTGGCGGGGAGCAATCCGATCGCTCTCCCGCCCCCCGCCCCTTCTGGGAGGCTGTGGAGCCAGGCGGGGGGCCTCCGGGAGCTATCCGATCGCTCTCCGCGGCCTTCCCGCCCTGCTCCACGGCCCTTCTGTCCGGCTCCGCGCCCCCCATCCGTTCTGGGAGGCCGCAGAGGTGGGCAGGGGTGCCGCCGGGAGAGATCCGATAGCTACCGGCAGCCATCGCGCCCGGCTGCGCGGCTCACCCGCCCCTTCGGGCAGGCCGCAGAGGCGGGCAGGGGTGCCGCCGGGAGTGATCCGATCACTGCCGGTGGCTGTCCCGCCCGGCTGCACGGCTCACCCGCCCCTTTGGGCTGGCCGCGGAGTTGGGCGGGTGTGCTGCTGGGAGCGATCTGATCACTGCTGGCGGCTCTCCCGCCCGGCTGCGCGGCTCACCCACCCCTTCGGGCAGGCCGTGGAGTCGGACGGGGGTGCCGCCGGGAGTGATCTGATCGCCCCTTTGGGCAGGCCCTCGCAGACGTCCCAGGCGACTACGGAGGGCCTCGCAGCCATGCAGGACCGCTGCGGGGACGGATGCCGTCCCTGCCCACAGCCGCCCCGGGCAACTACGGAGGGCCTCGCAGCTGCCCGGGATCGCTGCGGGGATGGACGGTGTCCCTCCCTGCAGCGGTCCCGGGTGACTACGGAGGGCCTCGCAGCGGCGCGGGGGGGGTGTCGGGGGGTGATCGGATCGCCTCCTCGCCCCCAGCCCCCCCACCCGCTTCCGCATATCGCGGATTTTCATGGATCGTGGGTGGGGTGGGCCCCTAACCCCAGCGATCGGCGGGGGGTTACTGTATTTGACAAATATGTTGTATTCTGCTTGGCACTTATGTTATCTTAACACATATTTGAAAGTCACTGACAGCACAAGACCACCTCCTGGTTACTATTTTGCAGCAACAGCCACAGTTCAAATCCTGCACATGAACATTCTCTGCTATGCATGTGCTACGTACATGGATGTTACCTGTGCTGCATATTCCTAAACTGAGCTGGGAATCCCTCCATGTCTGAAGTTTAGCCTATTTACCAATATACGCCACTAGTTATACATGTATTATATGTTATCCAGTTTTAAATATGGAAAGAGTCATGTAGTTTTGATCACCACTGTTGATAATGGAACACCAAACATTAATCTATTACAAATGTGTATTTGTTGCTGTCAGTCAGTGAATATATGTAAGTTGACTGATTCATCAACAGAAACCAAGAGAAATGAAATACAGATTGCAGTACCACAATATTACATGTTTACTTGGATTTCTCTTTCATGGCCACTCCTTAATTTATTTGGGGCTAAAAACTAGATCTAGCCTATAGTAACTAATCTTCAGTATATTGGGCAAAAACAAAAGAAAAAGAAAAAATGAAAAGGTGTCGCACTTTAAACATCATTATACTTTAATGTACGCTTTTGTGGAAGTTTGACCACTTCTTCAGACCTATGAGGTGTTAATACTGAGATTAACACAGTTAAACATTCATGCTAGGCTCTAAAAGAGCAGTAGTATACAGCTGCATTTCACATATGCCACGATTTATGACCTCTGCATGGTATTCAGTTCTTTTGAAATCTGGTTCTGTAAACATTCCAATAAGAGGCACAAAACAAAGCAAAAACAAATCAAAAACAAAAACAAAAAACACAGAAGGAGTCAGTGTTACAATTAACATAAAAGGATGACTGAATCGAAGTAGTAAATCAAAGAAGAATATAAAGTTAAAAAGAAGAGTACAACCTACTTCCTCTCTAAATGCTGAAACCAAAACTAAAATATTTGCTGTACTTTGGTTCAATCACTAAACCCAAATGGAAGCTGCAAGTAATAAATTAGAAGACTGAGACTTTGGAAGGCAATAAGAAAGACTCTCAAATGTACTTATAGCTCTGTCAATAGAGATCAAGGCCATGAACATCTGTGTGGTAGAATTTCTAATCATTATGTACAAGTGTGAAAAACAAACAGTAAAAAATAATGAAACAAAAAATATTGATTCACTTGAAATGTAGTCTTAGAGGAGAACTGGATGTTGTGGATGCCCAGAAAGACAAAAGAGAGTAGTTTCTAGAACTAGTTTTCAAAATCAAGCCTGAGCTCTCTCTAGAGGCTAAATTGACTCACCTGAGGCTTTTGGCGCTTTGGGCACATCATAAGGAAAAACACACTACAAGAAGACAATTCTGGGGGAAATGAATTTATGAGGAAAAGAAGATAATTAAATATGAGATGAATTGACTCAGTAAAAAGAAACTACAACATTTAGTTTGCATGAGTTGATCAGGATTGTCAACAACAGGCCCTCCCGGAAGTCATTAATGCATAGGTTTGCCATAGGTCAGAAGCAACTTGACAACTCCTCACCACCACTACTCCTTTATTCTTCTATAACCATGAGAAAATGACTCTACGTTAGAGATGTGCACAAAATGAAAAACGACGTGCTGTTTCATCATGTTGTAAGGTTACGAAATGTTTCATAATGTTAACAAACCAGCAGACAGTGTTTCGTTACGAAACAAAAAAACCATCATTTTAATGTGGAAATAAAATGATTTGTGAATTTTCCTGCTCCGCTCTCTTGTTCTGGCCACCGCCACCCAGCTGGTTTTGACAGATCAAGGTGTCAAAACCAGCTGGGTAGTGGTGGCCAGAACAGGAGAGAGAGGATTTTAAATTTGGCACTGCTTGTTTCACTCCGCTGTTGCCACCACCTGCATCCAGTTGGGGTTTTTTTTGACAGGTAGGGCTGTGGGGAGAGGGGGAGGGCCCCCTTCCTACTGCCCAACCTGTCCCCCCTCCCCCAAAAAACCCAGATGGGTGGCAGCAGCTTCCGTCTTGTTTCATTTCCTTATAAATATTTCATTAAATTTTTGTTGATTACAAAACGAAATGAAATGCAATGAACAACAAAATGAAATGAAATGCTATGTTTCTGTTTTGTGTCCATCTTTACTCAATATGTTTTACAGGAGATTGAAACAGAATACAGTTTGTCTGTGATCTGGACATAGTCCTGTATCCTGATGAGGGTAGGTCGCTGGAATTACACTATTCCTATTCTCTAGGTCCAATTCAAGATTGACTCTAAAACTGACAAAAACTAACGTCAACAATTCTTTAAAGACAAAATACAGCACAAAAACTGATCAAACTATTCAGTGGTGGGGTACTTTTGACTAAATCAGCCTACATTTACTGAACTAGGAGTCTTACAACAGGAAATAGCAGTTAAGCTCTGATTACTCTGAGGAAACTCAGGCACCCAGAAATGTAGTCCCATGGGTTTCCTTTATTCTTAGAGTGTTATTCATAATGCGATTAAGAAACTTGCTTTTCCTACTTGTCTCAAACACTGTAACTGATTTAGCTGTGGCAATGGGGAAAAAAACAATTGTATGACCATTTCGTTATGACACCATTTGCTGTCAGGTTGATTTTCTCTCACTTGACACACCCTCTCATTTTATAATCCCATCCATTACAAATATCCAACATGAGCAACACAAGAACAATCAAGCACTATACAGCTGCCGTGGAATTAAATAAATGGAAGAGTGAAATATAAGGTTATTCATTTAACCGGAATGGTCCAAGAAGCCAGTTTTACACTTGGGGAGAATGCAGACTATAAGTATTCCTTTTCTTTGACAGCCTACCATGTATTGGGTCCCAATTCAAAGCAAACTAAAAATGTTCTCTAGTTGACTCTATGAGTTCCGGAATTCCTGCCTACAACACTAGGTCTGGGATTTATCTAAGTGTTTTGTTATTTAATGAGTCAAACGAATCTGTACTTCTAAACACAGACTACTGATGCCACAGGATACTGTAGTACAACTTGTTCTTTCTTGTTCTCAATCTCTTCTCATATTTGATATTGGCCCCTTTGTTCCAGGATAAAGGATTCCGGGCAGGCAGCTGTACACATGGGTTAAAAGGGACTTAATGAATCCCAGAAAGTAATAGTTTACTCAATAAAAGCATTCCCCCATGGTTTTCCACATAAATTATGTGAACATATCATCAAAACACGATGATTTTTATTTTCATAAATAAGGCCATATGTCAGTTAAAACAAAAAAATCTGCATTCAGCTCTGATGTGGGTTACATAATACATTTTAATTGGATGTTACTTTAACTTAAACAGCTTTACATAAAACCTGCACTAAATTGTCAAATATAAGTTGCTAACAAAAGTAGATGCATGTAACATTTGCACTGCCTATAATCATCTACAAACTTTCGAGTCTGTAATGGGGTTGATGACAGTCACAATCACTAAGCCAACAGTGGCAACAAGAAATGTAACCCTGATGCCAAAACAAGTAAAGACTCTCATATAATTTGTTCAGAGGTGGGCAAAGAGGAAATATCTTTCTAAATGGCAGTGCTACATTTTGAGATACAGAATCTATTTCAAAGGCTGAAGAGGAGAGCTACTGAAAAATATACATACACACTGCCTACTGCACCATCCTTGAAAAAATGTCCTTGCCAGGCATTGATTATTCCTCTAGAGCAGAAATAAAAAGGTAAAGGTTCCCCCTGCACATGCGTGTTAGTTGTGTCCGACTCTAGGGATGGTGTTCATCTCCCTATTCAAGCCAAAGAGCCAGTGTTGTGCAAGTCCATGGCCACGTGGCCGGTATGGCTGCAAGGAAACACTGTTTTACCTTCCCGCTTTTTACGGCGGTACCTATTTATCTACTTGCATTTACATGCTTTCGAACTGCTAGGTTGGCAGGAGCTGGGGTTATCAGCAGGAGCTCGCTCTGCTATGCAGCACCCGGGATTCGAATCGCCGAGCTGCATCACGCCCCCCAGAGCAGAAATAAGGTCAAAAACCTGTTTACTGCTACGCTCAGTCAAAATATATGAACACTGTTCTGCCTAAATGCAGCATCTTGCAGACAAATTGTATCATTGCAACTTGTCAGAATTTCAGCTGGGCAGCATCAAGGCAGAACTGAGAGGTGAACACAGTTGAAGAACACAGTTAAGAGAACATTGATTCGTCTTCTAATACTCAATTTGCACACACATTTGCTCATTTATTCATTTTTACAACCAGTTTACTTCCAGAACTACTACCTGCTGTTGTAGGGTTTGTAGTTCCTCTTCACTACATCTGTATTAGATTTAAGCTCCATTCCTGAAACACCTTTATATGAAAGTAGGTCCCCACTGAAATCAACACAACTTTTGCCCTGGTAATCTATTCAGTACTTGATTTGATGACTACGAGAAAAGTGTAACTGTTATAGATATTAAAGGCTCCAGTTTAAAACACAGAAATCTGGCAGGTTCTGGTTACTTTAGTTCCATCTACACAGTAATACATGGATAGGAAGTAGTTTCCAAGTGCACTAAACTGCTGGATAGTTCAGTAGTTTAAGCATCTGGCTGTAGAGTCAGACGTCGGGAGTTCAATTCCCTACTTTGCCTCCTTGACAGGAGCTGGACTTGAAGATCCATAGAGACCTTTCCAACTCTGCTGTTCAAAAAACCTATTATTATTATCAGGCACTGCACAGTTACTGAAAGAAAGACAATTCCACTTTTCAATCTGAACATGCAAATGTTAAATCTCACTGCAACTATGCACAGCAACACTTCAAGCAGTGAAGTAAAGAGCACTTATGCCACAAATACTTACCCTGTGTGGCATCAAGTCAGTTCCAACATATGGCAATTCTGGCTTGCAGAGAATATTGTGATTTATTTATTTATTTTTATACTTGTTAACCGTCTGACTTTCCTTTGGGAACTCTGGGCGTTGTACAGCAAATTGCAAAATAAATGACTACCCAAAAAGAGAACCCCGAAACAAAACAAAAACAAAAAAGATAGAAACAGAAAAACAGCCCTACAATAAAAAATAGACTCTGGCAAAAAGGGCTGGGACAGACAACACAAAACAACTGACAACAAACCGTCGTGCACTCAGCGATCACCAAAACTTCCCCTAAAGAGATGGGTCTTTAACGCTCTCCTGAAGGCTGGCAGAGACTCTGCCAATCTAATCTCCATCAATAGTTTATTCCAAAGAGCTAGCACAGCCATTGAGAAGGCCCGATTCCGGGTAGAGACACCTCGAGTCTTCTCCCGAATGGCCACCCAGAACGAAAGGGAGAGTGAGGCTCTGGTTGGTTGGGACAAAGATGACCTCTGGGAGATTGCTCCACCAGATAGACAGGTCCCAAGCCATGGAGGGTTTTGTAAAGAATGCAAATATTCACAATGTTGCAACCTTAGTTTCTGAAAACAGGTTCCAGGCAGGCAGCCGTAATAGTCTTTTGCACAGAAAAATACAGTCTTGTGGCATTTTAAAGACTAACAAAATGCATTTGCCATAAAGGATTCATTGATAGCAGCCCATTTCATTCAGTCTTGAAATGTGAAATAAACTATGTTATATTTCTTCATCTGTGTATCTTTCATCTCTTACATTCATCTCTATATTTTTTTTCTTCACTTTGGGCAGAGTAGTCTGAAAAACACCCTTTCTCCTGTCCATATGAAAATTTCCAATTTAAAAATAATCCTGGCCTCAATTATTTGTTCTCTTTTTAAAGAATGTACATCTCAAAGGAACAATTAATCCCCATGTTCATATTTGTTTGTCTGTTTATTCATTCCTTACAATTATATCCAATATCTTCTTCAAGACAATGTATATTACTGTGTTCCTCCCTACATTAATCTTCACAATAAGCATGCATGGCTTGGAGAGCGTGATTGGTCCAAAAGGAAGAGGAACAAAGAATATCTGTCTTTAGCTATTCAGTCTTCAACAGCCTGAATGGGGCGTGGTGGCTCAGCAGTCTAGAGCAGTGCTCCCCAACCTTTTTATCACCGTGGACCGGTAAATCCCCAATAACCTTTCCCTGGCCCGCCCGCGGGGGGGGGCGGCGGCGGCGGCGGGGCGGGGGGGCGACCGCGGGGGGGGTCGCGGTGGTGGGGGGGGCGACAGCGGGGGGGTCGCGGCGGCGGCAGCGGCGGCGAAAACACCCGGGCCGGCCAGCAACGCTCCCGCCCGCCCGCCCCCAACACAGGCGCGGCGGTGGCGGCGAAAACGCCCGGGCCAGCCAGCGACGCTCCCCCCCGCCCGCCCCCAACACAGGCGCGGCGGCGGCGGGGAAAACATCCGGGCCGGCCCGCGATGCCCCCCCTGCCCGCCCCCAACACAGGCACGGTCTGGCGGCGGCAGCAGCGGGGGGGCTCCGCCCTGGAGCGCGGCCGCAGGGAGGGGCCAAAGGGCGCGCGCCCCGGGGGAGGAGGAGGAGGGGCACCCACCTCCTCTTCCGAGCGAGGGGGCCCTCACGCTGCGGCGGCGGTGCGCGCGTGTGGGGGGGGGCTCGCCAGCGCCTCCCGCGCACGCCCCCTCCTCCCCGCTGGCCCCCGCGCGCCCGGCCCCCAGGGCAGGGGGGAGGGGCTGGGAGGAGGCGAGGAGGGGCAAGCGGGCCAAACGGGGTTCCTGCTGCTGCTGGTGGTGGTGGAGGGCGAGGAGGAGGAGGGCGGAGGAGGAGGAGGATGTGCCGCCGCCGCCGGCGGGCAGAGGAGGGAGGCAAAGGCAAAGGCGGCGGCAGCGGCTCCTCCTGCGCTCCTCCAGCCTTCCTCCTCCACCGGCCGCCCGCGGGAGAGAAGAGGAGGAGGAGGAGGGCAGCGGAGGAAAAGGGGAGGAGCCTCCCCGGCCTCCCCAGGCGGCCCGGTGCCGACCGTTCCACGGACCGGCACCGGTCCGCGGACCGGGGGTTGGGGACCACCGGTCTAGAGCACTGAAAACTGTTAGTTGCAAAGTTGGCAGCTCATCGGTTCGAATCCCGGGTACCACGCAGCGGAATGAGCTCCCGCTGTTAACCTCAGCTCCTGCCAACCTAGTAGTTCAAAAGCATATAAATGCAAGTAGATAAATAGGTACCACAATAAAATGTGGGAAAGGTAAAACAGTGTTTCTTTGCAGCCTTGCCGGCCACATGGCCATAGACTCACACAACACTGGCTCTTCAGCTTGAATATGGAGATAGTCACCACCCCTAGAGTCAGATGTGACTAGAATGCATGTGCGGGGTGGGGAGACCTTTACCTTTTATGCTGCTACTTTAGCAATACAAATATAAGTGCAGAATAGAACCAGGTCTGCCGTAGAGGTATAGACCCACAAAGTTTAGGTATTAGGCTGCAGAGCAAGATTGGGGGGATCGATCATCCACTATGCGTCCTTGACAAAGGCTGGGCTCAGTGATTCCAAGCATCCGTTCTAGCTCTTCAATTCTAAGAGTAAGAATCCACTTGCCAGATCAACACTTTTCAGTCACTAGCATCCTCTGTCCTCTTTCCTACTCTGTTTTCCATAACATTACATGGGCTAATCATAGTGTTGCTCCAATATCCCTGGAGAATATTAATCAAACAATACCTCGGTCTTAGGTCAGAGGCTTCGGGATTTCGTCATACAGTTTCTTGTGACAAACAAGTTAGCTTTCTTTATTTTGGATTATCTCTTATATTTGGAACTGAACCACCAAGACAGGGATGTTCTGTTGCAAATATTTTCCTGTTACAAGCTGGCACACATCATTATGGCTTTTAAAAATGACAGTTGTGTAAATAAACAAAGCAAATCCAAATCCAGTATTTTGTGTTCACCTACCAAAATTAGGTTGCCTCCAAAAGAAGGAGGCAACAACAAACAAATCTGCAAATGAATTTATCTTACTACCTTCTCTGGAATTACTTGTGTTTCAGTGCATAAAGTATACAACAGAAACAAACAATGGGAGTGTGAGATATAATTCACAGTGGAAAAGCCACAAGGTTTCCTCTAAAAGCTAAATTAGATTCATACTTAAATTTAGAATGGCATAAACAAACCAATTTAAACAACAATCACAGTTCCAATCAGAGCAGCAAATCTGCTTTACAAATTATACAGCTGTGAAATAAGGCAGTGTTCCTGGCAACCAATTAACTAGTATCAATTGAACTAGATTCTGAAGAATACAAGTACCTTTCTTATGGTTACAAAAATAGTGATGCTACCTAAAGACCAAGAACATAGAGGGGGAAATCACTCAGATTCCCTGAGAATTAGACTCCACCATTGATGTTGATTCCACAGTTGTGTCCAGTGCTCTGGGTTTATGTCATTATTTATTGCAGGAGTTTCAGTTGTTGAGACCCGAGGATGTGGAAAGGGATCTGTCCGTGCCACCACTACACAACTTGACTCTTGCCCATCATGGCTAATAAAGGAATCTGTCGGGGGTGGGGGGGAGTTTGCACCTGGTTCAGGAGGCCATCAATTACCAACCGTGGCAAACCTCCATTATTTTGGCAAGGGGTTGGAACATGTGGTGGCGGAGCAGCTCCAGACTCTCTTGGATAAAGACAGATTATCTAGATCCATTTCAATTGGGTTTTAGGCTGGGTTATGGGACAGAGACTGCCTTGATCACCCTGTATGACAACCTTTGCTGGGAGAGAGACAGGGGGAATGTGTCCCTGTTGGTTCTCCTGGACCTCCCAGAGGCTTTCGACACCATCGACTATGGTGTCCTTCTGTACAGGTTGGCTGGAGACACCATTCTATGGTGGTTCCGCTCCTACCTGGCTTACCAGGTCCAGAAGGTGGTGCTGGGAGACATTAGCTCTGGCCCATTGTGGCTGTATCATGGGGCTCCCCAGGACTTTATATTGTCCCCCATTATATTTAATATCAGAGGTCATTAGGAGGCTTGGGCCTCAGTTCTACCTCTCATTCTCCACCAATCCAAGTATGGCAGTCTCTGTTCTGAACTCTTTTCTGGGCTCGATAACGGACTGGATGAGGGTCAATAAACTGAAGCTCAATCCAGACAAGTCGGAAGGGTTGTTGGTCGGTGGCCCATCTAATAGGTTAGAGGGCCATTCCCCTGTCCTGGATGGGGTTGCACTCCCCCTAAGGGACAAGGTCTGCAGCTTGGGGGTGCTTCTGCATCCAAGTCTTACACTGGAAGCCCAGGTGGACTCGGTGGCCAGGAGGGTCTTCTTACAGCTGCAGAGAATATATCAATTTTGCCCTTACCTAGATGAGCAGAGCCTGACAACAGTCACACATGCACTGTTAACAAGCAGATCGCACTATTGCAATGTGGTATACGTGGGACAGCCTTTGAAGATGGTCCGGTGATTGCAACTCATACAGAACCAGGCCACGCAGCTGGTGAGTGGTGCCACTGCACAGACTCATATCATGCCAGTTCTGAAAAATGTACACTGGCTGGCAGTTGCTACCTGGGCCCAATTCAAAGTGCTCATGTTTACATATAAAGCCCTAAATGGCTTAGGACCTGTTTACCTTAAGGACCACCTTCTGTATGAGCCTGCCCATTAAGCATCAGGCCAGGAGGCCCTGCTGAAGGCGCCATCCCTCAAGGAGGTGAGGGGGATGATGTGTCAAAACAGGGCCTTCTCAGCAGTTGCCCCCTCCCCAGCTTTGGAATGCCCTCCCAACAGAGATCTGCCTGGCACCGACACTTTTGGCTTTTTAGCACCAGGCAAAGACCTTCCTGTTCAGCCAGCATTTTAATTAGATAGTGATCTTTTTAGCTGGATACATAAGCAACAGGATTTTATTATCTGTATATTGATTGTTTTAAACTGTTATTTTGATGGTTTTTAATATGTTGCTTTATTGTTTTAATATATTGTTGTACACTGCCCAGAGACCACTTGGTAGTAGCACAGCTAAAAAATTTCGTAAATAAATAAATAAATAAATAAATAAATAAAATAAACATAGTAAAACTCACAGGTATGTAGGTTAAAAATACACCAAATTCTAGAATGAAAAAATACACACTTGCTTTTCATAGTAGTAATTGCTAAAGTGAAACCCACCTCTTTATCAATAGATAAAATCCAAATATTCATAACATCAGGTACACAAGAATGAGTGAAACCAAAACTCATTGCTGCTGCTGTTGCTGCTGTTTTTGGATCAGGAACCTGAGTGTGGCTATTCTTCAGACTAGAAAAGTAGGAGACTGCAAATTTTAAAATGGCTTGAGAAGAAATCCACTCCCTCAGCACAATGTTTCCTCATGAAAATGTGAGGTTGTTTCTTAAAAGGAAACTCAAAAGAACAACTGTGTGACTAATCCATGATCATAGATCTGCTGCATCATTTTTGGACCAATCCAGATGGCCAGATAAGTATTGAGTCAAAAAGCCAAGAGACTGTTTGGCCAACCATAGATTTAAATGCCACAAAGGATAAACAGCACAGTAGAATTAAGCAAGGAAGGGGATTTTTAAAAAATAAGCCAGACAAGACAAGGCAAACTGAGGCTTATCAGAGATGAGCACAGAAAGCAAAACACAGTACAGTCCGACCTTTAATAAAGCCAAGCCTACACTAGATATCAATACTTTTGAAGTAGGATCCCTGTACACCTATACTAGTTACCTACTCCCTATACCATCGTGGCAGTGGTCACACCAGTGAAATGTTTCCTTCTCATCCCAGGACTTTAGATCCCTTCTTTGTATTGTTTTGCGGCCATGTGGCATATATCCCAGAATATGTGTTCTAACATGTTTTTGAACTACCTTAAGATCTCCCTAAACCTGATGCAATATAACCAGCTATACTTTGGTACATAAATTATATTCGCCTGTGGGTTGTTTATGTCTCTGGGAGCCCCTTTCCCCCCTTTTAAATACATTTTGTTACATCAGTGTATTAGCAACATTTCCTTGATTGGTATGAGTTTCTCTGCTGTGTTTGTGCCTCCTGTACCAGAAAAACCTGTAGATGGATTTTGTTCTTATTACAGCTCTACCATGATGTCCCCAATAGGAAAACATGAAAGTGTCAAGGGAAGGAGGATCACCTGCTGGAAGGATCCACAGATAAGTGAAATGCAGAGGCTGATGACATAAGTTTTCCAACACACTGACACTCCCGTCAAGAAAATATTTAAACAAACAAACAAACAACAGTACTGGTGGCAGCATCATACAACAGCTTTTTCAGAAAAGTCATGCACCCACACAACATAACGGAATTAAATGTTTTGCAGCATGCCCAGAACAAAAATAGTAGAAGCCTCCAGGCGAGCAGGAATTGATGCTGAGTTAGCAAGGGGGTAAACTAAAAGATTTGGTAATGGCCTTGTAGGTCACAGCCATAGGCAAATAATCACCAGGAAATGCCATAACCTCTATGTCTCCACTCTATAGATGTTTGTTGATCTGCTACTTGTCTCTTGCAGGCACTTCTCAGCACTTGGTCCTCAAAAACTAAAAGCCATGCTGGTTCTCCAGTGCTGAAACAGGAAAAATGGACAGTTTTGAAACTAGAAGAGGATTTAACTTAAGCAGTAATGTGATTATTCCCCGACAGCTTTCATCACTTTGAAAGCTACACATGCACTTGCTTTTGTTCAGTTGCTAGTCATTAATTGGAAACAACTGGTTTTGTTTCCACGATTTGGCAAAGCATGGCAGCTTTGATGCTACATCCTAGGAGAGAGGTACAGATCTGTGAGAAAGTGTACAGTTCTTTACTTCTCATGGTCCAAGGTTTAATCGGCCTCATTTCCCCTCCTTCTCAATAAATCCTCCTAACATTGTCATTTTTCCATTTGTGTAACAGCAACGAGAGATCATCAGATAGCATTCAGTTTGTATCATTTAAAAGGTAAAGCATGTGTAGAAGTTTTCCTGAGGAAAATTGTATAATATATTGTAACAGATTTTAGTAAAAACCAGTAACATAGACACAACAATGTGCACTTCCAAACAGAGGCTTTAACTCCCTCCTGTCACCCCTGAAAACTGACGTTGGGCTCCTGGCAGTGCATGCCAGCAGCAGCAGCCCCAGATCTGTTTGCTGAGGTGTCAGAAGTGGGTTAAAAGACTCTCTTTCAAAGTGCATGCCAGCAGCAGTGGCCCAAGGTCAGTTTCCCGAGGTGTCTTCATTTCATGGATTTTCCTTTATCACGGGTGGGTCAGGCACCCAACTCCCGTGATAAACAGGGGAGTACTGTAGTTTCCATCCCTTATAACAGATTTTCTTTCTTTTTGTGTGCTCTTTGTAGCTTTAATGTTACGCCTTAGTACTGTAAGATGCCTCTTCTAATTCCTTGTTCTTAACTTGAATATGTCTTAAAATGTTTTGGGCTGTGCATTTGTCCCTCATTATTGTAAGCTGCCTTGGATCATTTTCCAAGGAGAAAGGCAGGATAAAATATTATAAATAAATAAATAAATAAATAAATAAATAAATAAATAAATAAATAAATAAATAAATAAATTTGTATTTTGGAGGCTCTCTTTAGGAAGTTGATTAAAGAACACATAAACACCTATAGGAGTCTCTTTTATGTCATTTTTCATTTGTCCTAACCCAAAAGTCTCATCCCTAATGTTTATTTCTCAACAACAAATCATGAAACACAAGATAATTTGCAACAAGTAGACACAAGAAAAAATGCATTAAAACGGTGATTCCCAGCCTTGGATAACCTAAGTGTTCTTGTACTATAACTCCTAGAAACACCATACAGCACAGCTGCTGGTGAAGGCTTTGGGGAACACTTGGGTTACCCAAGGTTTGGAATCATGCTATTAGAACAAGCAGGCACCTCTAAGGAGCCTAAAGAATTTGAAATAAGAAATCGCTGATCCCATGATCTATTGGGCACTGAGTCACATCACTCTGTAAGCAACAGATGGTATCTATGATGATTTCTTAACTTGAGACAATTCACCTTCAAAGGTCATGCCATAAGCATTAATTAATTAGCAAACCTAAATGAAAGGATTCCAATCAAAGCCTCCATTATTGCTGTATTTTCCCATGTATAAGACTATATTTTTACTAAAACCATTAGTGTAAAAATTTAGGGTCATCTTATACATGGAAGTATGCCAATGAGAGAACTACACAGTAGAGAAACTGTTATTTTGGGCTTGAAAATTTGAGGTCATCTTATTTATTTATTTATTTATTATGTATTATTTATTTTTATACTTGTTAACTGTGCCAATTTTCCCAAAGGTAACTCTGGGTGGTACACAACAAATAAATACATGATACAAAATAAAAAAAACAATGCAATAAAAGAAGAACAATATAGATAAATCCAAAATGGCAAGACGGCGGGCAAGCAAACATAGAACAACAACCAAAGCAATCACAATCACAATCAGCGATCACCAAAATGTTGTTTAAAAAGCCATGCTTTTGAGGCCTTCTGAAAAGCTGGCAAGGACTCTGGGTAGCCTTATCTCGCTAAGAAGTTTATTCCAAAGCTCTGGGCCAGCCACCAAGAGGGTAGATACCCTGTGGGCCTTCCTTGGAGTGGCCACCTGAAGCGCAAGGGCTAGCGATGCTCTGGTGGAACGGGATGAAGCTGACCTCTGGGAGATATGCTCTGTCAGATACTCAGGTCCCAAGCAATGGAGGGTTTTGTAAACCAAAACCAATACCTTGAACCTTATCCGGGAGGCAACGGGCAACCAATGCAGACGAGGCAGGATTGGGGTGATGCGGTCATACCTGCCCACACCAAGCATCAACCTTGCCATTGCATTCTGCACCTGCTGCAGTCACCAAATAAGGGTCAAGGGAAGCCCCATGTAAAGAGCATTACAGTAATCTAACCTCGAGCTTGCACAACTGTCTGCAGGGAGTCCACATCAAGGTATGGGTGATTCTGGGTGATAAGCCTAAGATGGTAAAAGGCTGCCCTGGAAACAGCTGCCACCTGGGCCTCCAGGGACAAGGCTGGATCCAGGATGATGGATTCCTCAGGCTATCAGCCAGATAGAGGGCAATACCACCCAAGCTGGGAAGAGGAACAACATACACCTCTGGGGAACCTCCAAGGAACAGAACCTCGGTCTTCTCAGGGTTGAGCTTGAGCCTGTTAGTACTAGTCTATTCCAAGACCGCATCCAGGCAGCAATCAAGGATCCAGACAGACTTCTGGTTCTGGCTACACTGCAGTGAGACTACTTGATAAGTGCTCCAGCTTATCAAGTTGAATTTCTCTGGATAAAAAAGCAAAAGTAAAGTGTTCTGCTTATATACCACCCCATACTACTTCAAGTAGTCTCTGGGCAGTTTACAGTTTAATTACAGTACGCAGACTACACATTGCCCCCTCCCCACAAGCTGGGTACTCATTTTACTGACCTCAGAACAATGGAAGTCTGAGTCAACCATGAGCCTGCTACCTGGGATTGAACCCTAGGTCATGAGCACAGTTTACCTGCAGTACAGACATTTAACCACTGCACCACAAGGGGTGGTTACAGTACAGGCATTTAACCACTGTGCCACAAGGGGACCCTAATAAGGGTAAAGTTTCCTTGGAGAGGAAATGAAGAAGAGGCAGCAACTGCAAACCACAAAGGGAACGGCAGCAAACTTTGTGGAAGAAGGAAATGCTTCATCTCCCCCCAGAGGAAGGCTTTCGCTATGGCAGTGGAGCTTTTTGGTGCCAGACATTAAAGTTTGTAAATACTTGGCATGTCATGAGTAGAAAGCTTTTATCTCTCTCTATGCAAAGCTTCTCGTTGGTATCTGGAAATCTTTCCTTCAAACAAGCACTAAACCCCCTTTCTCCGAGGAAGCAGCTTTTAGCAAAGAAGGGATGAATGTTTTTGAAAGACAAGCACAGAAGTGATTGTTTTCACATTATTTCATGAACTTGCCTTCCTGACTATTGCCTTCTTGCAGAAAAATATTTTATGCCTTTGTTGCTTTTTATATGTGGTGGATTTAAAGACAAAACCTAAAGAAAACCACCTTTGCCTCTATGCTTTCTATATGTTGAATTTAAAGACACAACTGTAAGAAGCGTTGGAAAAGTTGTTTCTTCAAAAAACATCATCTGACCTTGGAATAACTGCATGTTTTGAAAACAAAGAAAACAAAGCTTGAAGGCTCTTCCTCACTGCTTTGGCTTCAATCTAGCCTAGCTACTTTCCTCAGTATCTCTCTTATTTCAAAACTAGGTGGCAAAAACTATTACAAACAATATTAACCTTTTCTTGTGAGCTATAAAACACAATGGATTGGGGAAACATTTCAGAAGAAGATTTTGCCAAAATAATTCTATGTGGTTTGCAAAAAATTATAGATATCTACACTGACTCAACCTCTGAAGATATAGAGATCTTCAATTCTGATAAAGACACAGAGGCAAAACAGAGATCAGAATGCAGTTTGCAGATTACTACAACAGCAATTCTGCAAAATAGACCTCAAGGTGGAGCAGTGGATAATATTGGGTCTGGAAAAAACTGAAATTAGCTCTGATCAGGAGATTGAGCTAAAACAAAGCTGATTTTAATCTACAAACACAACAAGATTGATGCAGGATAAATCTTTCGCTATGCCAAATTTACAAAGTATGTTAAACATATGTACCGAAATTAGCCCGTCAAGAGACTGAACCGGAATAAAGAGCGGATCTTAACATAAACACAAATGTGACAGCAATGGGGCAGGTTGGATGTGTCAGGTCCACGGAATATGATGGGTGTATCTGTCTTACTGTACGTGGATGCCAAAAAGAGGAAAATTTGGGACTTTTTCAGTGGCAGAGTAGCCATCAAGATTACTATCAAGATAATACAACAACCCATGAGGATGATGGATTTGACAAGGGGAAAGCAATCTGTGAGGATGGGGAGCTTGGCAGGAAAAGGGAAAATTGAAAAAAAAAAGAACTTCTGGCTTAGTGAATTTATTACATTAAAAATGCTTTTTGTATTCCGATTGTCTAAGGCTACTGGCAGTGTGATATTGGAAACAGAAAATGGAAATGTGAAGACAAACCTGATATATAAATAAATGTTAATCTGTTAGATTTTTAAAAGAATAGAGGCAGTTAGGTATAGATAAGAATTTCTATGCATAAAATGAAATATATAGACCAGGAGGTAGATCTCTTAAAATAGCCCATAAAGTATTAACTTGAATTAGAGATAATTGCTGAAATTAGGCACTTTTTAGAAGAATGGGTAAATATACTGTGGATGATATATAGAATATATATAGTTATCCAAGTCTATCCTTAGTTGCTTAGTACCAAAGAGCTAAACAGCAAGATTGAATAGATTGTTGATATTTGCTATATGCTTTGTTTTTTAAAATAGATGTATGTAAACTTAGATAGAATACGGATGAGATAATAAGGATACTAAGTATGAAAGTATGGAAAGGAGATATAAATTATACTGGGCTCAAATGCTGGGCAAAACTGTGATCGAATCAGTAACATGACAGGAGACAAGCAATATATAAAGGTCCAGACAGCCTCCATTGCACAAGTGGAAAAGGAGAGACAGAGCTGTGTCATCAGCATACTAATGACAGCAGACCCCATAACTCCAGATAACCTCAGCCAGCGGCCTCATGTAGATGCTAAAGAGCAAGGTAGAGAGTGCAGACCGCTAGGGCACCCCACAAGAGAGTGTCCATGGAGCCAAGAAATCCCCCCTAGCTCTACTCTCTGGACACAGCCCCCAAGGAAGGAGCGGAGCAAGCACAAAGCATGACCCCCAACTCCCACCTCAGCAAGCCGGCCCAGGAGAATACTGTGGTTGACGGTATCAAAGGCCATGGACAAATCGAGGAGGACTAACAAGGAGGAACACCCCCTGTCTTCCCCCCACCACAAGAAGTCATCCAGCAATGCTACCAGGGCTGTCTCAGTCCCAAGCTGCAGCCTGGACCAAGACTGGAATGGATCCAAGACACAATCCTCCTCCAGGAATGACTACAACCACTCGATGGCAACCCGTTCAACCACCTTGCCCAGGAAGGGAACATTGTCTATTGGATGGTAGTTAGACTGATTATCACTAGGAGGAGGCCACTGCTGACCAGTATTGGTGAGGTCTTGAACCACCTGGAACAATTCCGCCTGGCGATTCAAGGCCTCACCAATTCTCAGGGAGGCATAAGATCTTTTTGCATCTCTGATCACCCAAACATAGTGTCTGGTCAGCATTTTAACTGCAGCATTCTAACTTTATACATGGGGGTGTCTTATAGATGGGAAAATACAGTACTTGTTATCACAACAGCATTTTGCATACAGTGGACCCTCGTATAACAAATGGTTTGTATAACATAAAACCTGTACAACATAAAAATTCTGGGGATAGGGGAAATTTGCTTAACAGAATTGTCTATGGGGCAAATCCATACAACATAAAATGGTCACAATTAGGGATTACTCTGTTTTCAATGCATTCCTATGGGAATTTTTTATAAAGGAAAATTTGCTTAACATAATTTCATTTGGAACAAATTAATTCCTTTATACAAGGTACCACTGTATATTGTAGAAATTATTTTACAACAGACACAACCATTTTAGAGAGTAAAGTGGGCTGATGTTATCCAATTACACCTGTGGATCCACAGTTGTATACAGAGTACACTCAACAACTTGGAATGAAGTGTAAGAAAAGGATTGAATAACAGTGCAGTATTGTGAATATTTCACCCCCCGCTCCCCAAACAGCACGCTTGGCAATTTCACAAGCATAGCAATGATTCAGCTGGCAGATCACAGTGGATTATTGTGGCCAATTTGGAAAAACACTCCTGACAAGTTCTCCTTTCCAGAAACCAAAATAAATCTGGAAAGGGATTATTAAATCCAAGGAAAGTACAACACAACACGTAAATGGAATTTCTGGAAGAAATGTCCCAATTAAGTCATTAGTGATAATGCTGATAAAAGTATCACAATGATGCTTCCATTTAAGAAGACACAGAAGTAACATTTGTATGGGGATTGTGTGCAAATACAAATTGTGAATTGTGACTATACACATTTATGGTACAGATCTGTAACAGATTTCTACAAAGCGTTTCGTCATGCTTTGCACTTATCTCTATTACGGAGATGTAACTAGAGTTACAAAAGTATTTAAATGCTCAAATCAACCACACCGATCTGTCATGAACGCCAGTGGGGGAGGAGGATAAATTACATGTTTACATCAGGGCCAAAAGAATAGTGTTTAGGTATGAATCCTGTCCCTAGCAAAAGATGTACAACATTGTCTCTTGTGTTTTAAAAAGTAGGGATATTAAATATGCCTCTTGAAAAGCATCTGAAGGCAAAATAATGACTTCTCATAACAGAAGGATGGTTTATTTGATTTTACTACCTAATAGTTTGTTCCTGTCTTGGAACCTATCAATTTTCATGTTTTCATTTTAAGCAGATGGTAGTGGGTCTTCCGGAATTTTTATTCTGTATTATTCAATATGGGGTGGGGTGGGGGGATACAAAATAAAAAAAATGTGTTTAGATCCACTTCTGCAGATGCAAGTTAACAAGGGAATAAGAATGCAAGTTTTGGTTCTTTTAGTCTGAATTTTGGATAACAAGCCATCCACAGTGTCCAACTTCTATTCAGTTTGTAACCCTCGATAGCAATTTATTCATATCCACCCTGACCTGGATGATGTTGCTAATATGGATCTTGTGAGTGTAACTTTTGGCCCCTACTTGTCTTGATTAATAAGTCTCAGTTCCTACAGCTGGAGGATGTGGCTCGTATCTCTGAGGGCCTGAAGAGGTATTATATCATCTTAAAAGGTTCTACTGTGGCTTTGGTTATTTAGCAATGAACACAAGTACTCCAGTCTTTCATGTGCTCCCAAGGCAATATGCAGGTACAGAAAAAAGGCTGCTTCTTGAGGTTTAGAACTTCTAAATAAGTTTGCTTCTAAATAAGTTTGGAGGAGTGCCACCTTACTGAGCGTCAGCTAAACCCTGACATTGGTAGTGAATTTTTTTAAATTTAATCTTTACATAAGGAAATATGGCCCATGGAGTTGGATAACGGATTTGCTATGTTCCACTTAAAGAGAGGTGTTCAAATTTAGAAATCCGATCTCGCCTGATTTTGGAAGCTAAGCAGGGTCAGCCCTGGTTAGTACTTGGATGGGAGACCACCAGGGAATACCAGGTGCTGTAGGCGCCTGGAGTAGGAACTTGGAAACCACTCCAATATTCCTTCCAAGAAAACTCCATGGACAAGCGGTCACGAAGAGTTGGTCACGACTATAACGACGCAACACACACACACACACACAGATAACTATCACTTTGGCGATATCCCGCAAGAATGCAACATACACATGTCCAATGCAAATAGCTAGAATCCTATTCACTGACTCATAAGGAAGACTGCACAAGTGCTCCTCTCTGTCTGGCAGACTCTCCTTTCTGAAAGAAGGCAGACATTGATTGTAAAATCAGTCACAAGGCCATTAATGAAAAAGAGATGGCACGAGAGGGAAAATCCTATATGATTTCCCGTGCGTGCGTGCGTGTGTGTGTGTGTGTGTGTGTGTGCGTGTGTGTGTGTGTGCACGCACGTGCGTGTGCGTGTGTGTGTGTTGTGTTGTGTCATTACAGTTGTGATCGACTCTTCATAAAAATGAATTAGACTTTGGTCCTCGGATCATTGGTATTTATACAATTTGGTTCAACAGTCAGCAATTGGTTTCAAGAGTTTACTTTAACTAGCTAGAAGCGATATCAGCCCTTTTGCAAGCATAACATCCAAATTTTTAACTTATAAACAACTATTAAATCCTGATTGTTCTTTCAAACCACTTAAACAACTGTTATCCAAAGGTTACAAGATAGATTGGTGGAATTAGGAACAATTATATTCACTTTTCAAAAATCTTACTAAAGTGGTAGTTTCATGATTAACGATACTATACTTGATAAAATGTTACATTCTGGTGATAAAAAGGCTCTCAGCAAATTTTATAATTTATTGTTAAATGAGAAATCGAACGAAATATTGATAAAAGATAGTATGATAAAATGGGCAGAGAACTTTGGTTATTCACTGCATTTGGATAAATGGGACTCTTTGTGGAACACTGTAAAACTTTTTAAGTCTATAGCTTTCAAAGAAAACTGCTATAAGATGTTCTACAGATGGCATCTCTCTCCTCACTGTCTATCTAAAATGTATAACTACTCTTCAAGATGTTGGAAATGTAAACATGATAGTGGCACTTTTTATCATAGGTGGTGGACCTGTAAAGAGGCAAATGTATATTGGAGAATGGTAAAGTTATTTATAGAGAGAACTCTGAAGATTAAACTAGAGTTTAGACCAGAACTTTTCCTATTAAATATAGTTGATATAAATATTTCTCATGATCAAAAGTATGTACTTCACCATGTAATAGTTGCAGCAAGGATATTGTACGCGCAATTTTGGAAACAACCTGAAGTACCTACAGAGAGAAATTTCTGTGAAAAGATAAGAGAATGTATCAAAATCGACAGACTTTCCGGATATCTGAAAGGAAACTATGAAGAGACTACCAAAAGAAGATGGCAAGGTAGTAAATTTACTAGTTAACTGATATGTCATTAGACTTTGATATGTATAAACCTTCATTTTGACTTGATATATTTAATGTAATTTCTTATGTTTTATTCTTTATTCCTTTCCCCCTTTTCCCCTTCCTTTTTCCTTTAAAATCAATAAATCTCTTTAATTTTTTAAAAAAAGAGTTTACTTTAACTAGACTAGCAATTTGATTTAGGCCACAATGACACAGAGTGTGGAGTGTTTAACCTGCTGAGAGAAGCAACAATAACAGATCAAGTGGGCCCAAGACATGTGTGAATAAGAATTAAAATGGAACCTTTATTTAGACCAGTGGATCTCAACCTTGGGTAACCCAGGTGGTCTTGAACTGCAACTTCCAGAAACCCTGGCCAGCACACCTAGAGATGAAGGTTTCTTATGTAGATCACCACAGGTGACCTTTGTACACAGAGGAGTTTTCTGATTCAGTGCAATGGCTCTGCACACAAATACAGTGGTACCTCGACTTATGAATTTAATCCGTTCTGAGTGCATGCTCTTAAGTCGAACTACTCTTAAGTCAGGGTACCTATCTAAAAAATTGAAAAAATAAGTTAAAAAAATTTAAAAATGGAAAAAATATTTGTAAGTCGAGCAGCCCATATCTAAAACGTATAAGGCGGCAGTTAAAATACCAACAGTTTTCCACTCTTAAGTCGAATTGCTCTTAAGCCGAGCTGCTCTTAAGTCAGGGTACCACTGTAGTTCAATGCAGAAATTTTATATTTCCTACACAACAGCACCTTTTAGGTTGGAATGCTACAACATTCACTTTATATTGTGTTTATGCAATAGTTCCAAAAATGTATTAACCATGATTACAGCAGGAACCCCATATCTGTGGGGGAATGGTTCCAAGCACCCCCCTGGCAGATGCTGAGAACTGTGGATATTGGTGAATTAGATAGATAGATAGATAGATAGATAGATAGATAGATAGATAGATAGATAGATAGATAGAAGACAAAAAAAACCAAAAATTTATTTTCACATGCATTACCAGGCTATTAAAGGATGCCAAAGACCATGCTACAATTTCTTCACCAAAAAGAATTTGTGGCACAATCTCTGGGGGCACCCAGTGGCTAGTTCTGGTAATAGAAGTTAAAATGTGGCACTTTTTTCAGGATTTTAAAAAATATTTTTTTAATATTTCCTGAGCACAGATAAGTGAAATCAAAGATGCTGCTCCTGTCAATATAGGGTTCCCACTACTATACTGTATTTGCATTCACCTACAACTCTAGATCAGTGGTTCCAAACCTTGGAAAACCCAGGTTTTGAGGGGACTGCAATTCCCAGAATGTTTCATCACCAGCTGTGCTAGTCAGGTTTTCTGAGAGTTCCAGTTCAAGAACACCTGGGTAACCCAAGGTATAACCCAGCAATTAGGAACCGCTGCTCTAGATAATATAGTTTCATTATATTCTCATGACAACATATACCTGAAGCAGCAACTCCCATCAATGGAGGGATTAATGGCCCTAGGAGATTTTCATTGCCCACATCCAAGATGCAAAAATACCACAATATCCATTTAAAATACAACATGTATCAAAAATCAAACTATGTACTGTGTCCCATGTACAATGGTAATGAAAGATCATCAGAGTCAAATTTCAATAATTAGTAACATATTATACTTCTAACAGTCACAAAATGCTGCCAATAATGATTATATGTATTTCAGAATCCATGTTAATACTATTCAATAAATTAGAGCTGCCTAGATGCCCTAAGCACATCCGATCTCGCCTGATTTCAGAAGCTAAGCAGGGTCGGCCCTGGTTAGTACTTGGATGGGAGACCACCAGGGAATACCAGGTGCTGTAGGCGCCTGGAGTAGGAACTGGCAAACCACTCCAGTATTCCTGCCAAGAACACTCGATGGACATGGGGTCACGCAGAGTTGGTCATGACTATAACGACACAACAGACAGATTCAATAAATTACTGCTTGCAGTTTAATTGCTTCCACGTTACTACAGTTAATAATACTGCATTTCCAATTTCACTACACATTTTAATGTTCTTAATGGGAAGAATGGACAGCATTAAAGCAATTTTAATATTTTACAAAATCAATACTTCAGTCCAAACCACACAGTTTTAGTAGTCTATTTTGTCTAAGGTGACTACGTTACACACTGGATTCCTGTACTCCAAATTACTTCTGGGCATCATACCATGGATTTAAAATAAGGGTGAGACAGTTTTCCATGAAAAAATATGTGGTTTTGTTCAAGTTACAAGGGATGCTTTCACAAATTGTCCTTGGGAGGGGGGACCTTGAAAACCTTGAAGAAAGGACTTAAAAATAAACTTAAATAATCTCCATTTTGGACATACACACTGAAGGAAACAAAAAAGGACAACAGCAGACATTTATGTGAGTGATTTTCACATGCCATGAAACCAGCTGTGGTTGATGGGGAAGTTCATACTGTGTTTCAGTTGCAAATGGACAATGAGTTGATGCTTCAGTGCCTACAGACGCCTCACCTGTCACTTCACTTGTCATCTAGGATTGGTACAAGATAGAGACAACTCAGTATGTGTATAGTGCAGTGCTTGCAAAATTTGTCTGCATCTTTAATTTTTGAAATTATTACATTTAGATTCCATACTGTCAGTTATTTATATCATCACTTATGCTACCGATATCCTTGCAAATCCTTTGACCCCATTCTGTTTTGTTAACAGAAATGGAACATTCCACTATCTAACAAAAACAACAAAATCTCTTAAATATGACATTTCACAAAAAGTACTCCAAATTCCATGTTATGGCAGCAAACGAATATATAACAATACTGATGACATTGCAATGAAATGCTAAAATTGTGTCCAAAAATAATAGTGAGAAATAAGAACACTCTTTCCTCCTTTTTTGCTTACATTCCTGAAAATAAATTTCTTTGAGCACATTTCCTTATAAGTAACCTTCCTATCTTCCAGTTTATATCATTCCCTGGAGGTATTACTGTCGGGACTTTCCTGAAAGTCACCTCCCAAATCAAAATATCTCATTCCGTTTGAACCCAGTTATCCAAAATTGATGTAATTATTCAGTTATTTGTCCAAATCATCTTGATTTAGTCTGAAATAAAATATTATGGAGAGCAGGTGGTTAACCCCTGAAAAGGACACCCCACATGTCTTCTGTTAATAGCCAGAAGTTAATGTGCGTTTTAAACGGTAGACAATGAAATGAAGGAAGATTGGGGAAAGGAAGCCAGCACATAGAGCTGCTGTTTTTACAGCTTCGGGATATAAATATTGAACTGCTTAACCTGGGAAAGCTGAAGGATGGACTTGGAATTTAACGGGCCTGTGGGTGGCAATGTTCAAACTTTACCTGCCATGAAGACTTGCCACAGACATCAGTGTAATTACAGTATCTCCAAGCATGAGGCTTAAAAATTGCTTCCACAAGCAATGGGCCATCCTTGAAACTATTCCAAATCCCAAGAGGTCTAGCTGCATGCATCATTTATTGTCTGCTTCCATTTTTCCTTTTTCTTTATTTATTTTTCCCCTTCTCCTTAGAGAGCTTTCTTTGGACAGGCTGGATACAGTTCACTCTTTTAATCTTGCTTTAAAAGCCAGTATTTTAAGCCTTCAAATATTTTTTTAAATTTCCCATCCTCTTAATGAAAGCCAAAGAAACTAAAATGGGATATGGAGACTTGCCATAAAATGGAACTCCTCTGGTTCCAGACATGAAAGTCAGATGACCGCTCTTCTATTTAATGAATAAGCTCCCCAGAATGCTCTAACTAATTAATACTAATACAGCTATGTGTTCTTTAAAAAGAAGAAATAACAAATGCAGAAATTATGACCTGACTCATGAACATGGCTATTTTACAGGCATTATCTATGCAAAGCATATTCTTTCCAAAATATATCATTGGTTGTCCATTAGATGTCCATGATGTGTCAGGACACAATCATTTACTTCTGGTGCTTCAGCAAATATGATCCTATACAGCAGGCATGTCCAAACTTTGGCCCTCCTGATGTTTTGGACCACAACTCCCAGAATTCTAAGCTTCAATTGCCAATGACAAAGGACTCTGGGAGTTTTGGTCCAAAAAAAACCTGGAGGGCTGAAGTTTGGACATGCCTGCTATACAGTTATGATCTGGACATAAACTAGAGTCTTTTGGCTTAGCTTATTAGCCATCTAGGATCTTTCCACCTCAGCCTTCTAGTTGTTCCCATACACCAGCACTGTAGTAGCAACACTTGCTGGTTTATGCTTTCTACTGATGTTTCCTAAACATTCTCTCCAAATATTTCACAGAAATCATCATTTGGTAAGGCATAGTTGTTTTAAAAAGATTAACAATCTGGAACGGCAAAAAAGATGATAAAAGGGGGGGAGCCGTGTGGCCATTACAAAATACAAATGCAAGACTAGGCTATAGGAGATACCTTTATAGGCCACTAATAAAATAAAAAATCATTGCAAGCTTTCGAGGGCAATACTCTCTTTTCAAAGCATGAACCAGAAGTCCAAACATGGCAAAAGATGTGATTTGCCAGTAGATCATTCTTAGATGTAAAGCTATTGGCAAGATGATATTTACCAAGCATCAGGAAGCAGGAAGCATCAGGGTTTTTGTAAAAGCTGCATCTGAAGTCAAGCACTGGATTTCACACCCCCGTTTTTTTTCAAACAAAGGGACATATGTCATGCACACACCCACACACCCCTCATCTCCATTTGGCTCTTCAAGATATACAAGCCGCTGTTGGCCAGAGAGGAGGGAGGAAGCATTTATGCAGAAGACCCATGTGCTCCATTTGGAACTGGGGTAAAATTCAGTAGACCCATTAGGTATGCCAATTGGGACCAGAATGAAGAAAACTAATATTACTTAGTGGTTGCAGTCTTGCTCTATGGTGTTGAAAGTCCATGTGCCTCCTTCTTGGTATATAGGTAGCAGCATTTCTTTCTTGGTATCTTCTTCACCATTCCATTGAAGTAAGAAAAGGAAGGGGAGCCGTGTGGCGCAATTACAAAATACAAATGCAAGTCTAGGCTATGATAAAGGGTTTGGGACCAAGCCCTATGAGGAAGAGAAGGCAGACCACTCAGCAGATCACCGTGAAGAATCTGTACAAGGTTTGGCAATTAGAATCGCTCATATCCACTCTGACCTAGACACTGTAGTAAATCATGGCGAGTTTTTGGGGAGAACAGAACTACGCAGCCTATCCTGAGCACATTAAGCTGACTTGCTGCTGTTAACTGAAACATTAAACATATAAAAAGTATATTTTAATTGCTGCAAAGTCAAGACTCTTTATCAGCCCAGATTTAATGACACTTATCTGTTATTCCTATTCCTTTACCATTCTTTGGAAAATGTGTTTGAAGCTGAATACATTGCGCTAGGACATTTCTCACAGTTGGCTGCAAAGTCATAATTGACTGGCTACAAATCCCAGACATCAAGGAACTCCATAGAAACCCAATAAAATAAAATAAAATAAAATAAAAACAAAGCTATGCTGCATTCAGAAAAAGTGACTCCATTTGCAAAAGAAAGCCCCTGTTTTCTGTTCTTCTGCTCCCTGAAGAGTCCTGCCACACACTTGTGTTAAAAGCCCTATTGTAGACATCTCTATTAGGATGTTATTTAAAATCTACTAATATATCCTACTAACTAGTCAATACCTAGAAGGAAAAAACATCAATATTTAGCAGACAAAACACACGTGGATCATTAACTGTGTTCTTTAACTGGTGCTTTAACTCACCCTTATTGTGAACAACTCTTATTCAATTACCTTTGATTTTTCACATTCTAGGGAAATAAATTAGGCTTCTTTAACCTGCACCTGGGGGTAACAGAACAAGAGATTGGAAACACTTGGGGGGAAAACTCCATCATCAGGAATGTTTTGTTAGAGGCTTCCTGCCAGGCGCTGTAAAAGAGTTTTGATCAATTCCCTGTTACCCGTGTCCTGTAAGAGTACCAATACAGTTCACAGAGGTAATCACTTGCAGGCCTAATAGGCACTCACCACTGACACAAATGAAAGATTTATTGTTAGGATGATGAAACAAAGAGCAAGTTGTGCAAACTTTACTGAGTTGGATTATAAGGATATGCTTTTTCCATTTCCCATTTTTAAGTGCCTTAGGTGCAGTTTTTAAAAGAAAGGCCAAGAAAAATTACTCAGCAAAGCAAGTTGCATGATATCTGGGCAGAGGAACCTCTTTCTGGACAATCTATCTCTGTACGTAACAAAAAGAATAGAGAGAATATGCACTGCTTTACAGTCTAGCAACTCCAGTGTGCACTACTGCTCTTCTCTGAAGCAAAGACTATGCTGTGAAGGGTACATGTTAATACAACTACTATTACTTATAATTTCTTTTCACTTCCTGTTTTAATTAGGCAAGTTTAGTCCACAAAACCCAAATATTTGAAGTATACATGCTTATTTGCAGTCTCTTAGTGATCAAACAGAGACTGTGTTTCTATTGAAGCTGTTGTGGCATTAAAACCTATTCTCATAAAAAACTTTTTACCAATAAACTGCTGTCTTTCTTATTTACAAAAATTAATTAACCCTTCTTCAATTGTTCCAGCACCTACTAAATTAGAGCATTAAAACCAAGACATTTTGCAGCAGCCAATCCATTGTGCAAGAATAAATTTACTATCCACTATATATTACAAAAAAAATTCACATCTGCATTACCAGAATTCCAGTGCAATTACCTATTAAATAATCTGCATCCCTGCTGGTAAAGGTAAAGGTAAAGGTTCCCGACACACATGCGTGCTAGTCGTGCCTGACTCTAGGGGTGGTGCTCATCTCCATATTCAAGCCAAAACAGCCAGCGTTGTGCAAGTCCATGGCCACGTGGATGGCATGGCTGCAAGGAAACACTGTTTTACCTTCACGCTTTTTACAACAGCTCCACTATTTAAAGGTTTTTGATCTGAAAATGTAAAAACACTTTAATGGTATGAAGTACCATCAAAAATACATTTTACATTGAGCTGCCCATAAGAAAGCAGGTACTAAAAATTATTATTATATAAGATTCTAGACACTGCCCCCCCACCACCACATTTTATCTAGCTTACTGCTTTTTAACACCAGCATAACATAATCAGTGTACCTCTCAATAGCGAGCAGACATAATTTACGAATTTAGGACACAAATTTAGAGCCCTACATGGAATCATGTGACTTTGCCCACAACACCAAATATCTGTGTCAGTTAACTTCCTAACTTCCTGCAATTTGCCACTGAAATTTACACCAACTGCTTTACACCAGCAGGTGCAACTAATATAACAACATAAGAACATAAGAACAGTCTTGCTGGAACAGGCCACAGCCCATCCTGTTCAGCATTCTGTCTCACACAGCGGCTCACCATTTGCTTCAGGGTATTCCCAAGCAGATGTCTTCACCTGCTTAAGATTCCCTGCAAATGGCATTGAGATATACACTACCTATCTCTCCAACCCGGAAGTTGTCCTTAGGCATCCATAATGGTAGCCATTGATACCCATGAACTTGTCTAATCCTTTCTTAAAGCTGTCAAGGCTGACAGCTGACTTCTTCTGGCAATATGATGTTGTTCTGTATATTTCAGAATATTTCCCTTTTATTCTTGCCTCTTTCTCAGTTCACCTTGTTATAGGTCAGTGGTGACAAAACGTTGGCACTCCAGATGTTTTGCATCACAGTTTCCAGAATTCCAAGACTGTGGGAGTACCGAAGATTTGTCATCACTGTTATAGGTCTTTGAAGATATAGGGCCAACGGAATAGCTTTAATTTTTAATGCAATCTCCTCCCATGTAAAATACTTACTATATACCACATGAACATAAGAACATAAGAACTTAAGAAGAGCTGACTTTTTCATCTTTTGATTTTTCTGCTGATCAACATCTTCTTACTCAGTAGCTGTTTCAAGAGACCCTAGAACAGTGGTGGTGAACCTTCAGTGTTCCATATGTTTTAGACCAAAACTCCCAGAATTATGAGCCTAGGCTGCCAATGACAAAAGACTGTGAGAGTCATGGTCCAAAACATCTGGAGTGCTGAAGGTTCGCCACCACTGCCCTACAAAGTAACAATGTTTCTATGTATGTGTGTTACGTCTGTGAAGATTCTCAGTCATCCAGGTGCGTTTATCTGGGAGTTGAGTCATGGCTACTGGACTTCTTTTTTTGAGAGATAGAAACGTTTCGCTGTTCATCCAAACAGCTTCATCGGTCTGAATGCAGCTGGTGCAAACCCTGACTCTTATAGGCAGCTTTGACCTCTAGTCACCCTGGCCTCACTTAGGCTCATCAGATGAACTAAATAGGCTCGTTAGGGAGACAATGGTATCCTTAGCCTTGAGGTGAACCATGGCTTAAAGTGCTGAAACCTATCAAGAAAGGGTCGTTAATGGGTCGTTAGCTGTGGCCTTGGTGGTAAAGGCTTTTTGATTTGTCTTGGTAGGGTGGAAAGCACAGCTTGATAAGTAGCAGATAAACTATGCCGGAGGCCACCACCTCTGTTGAGGGAGGGATTTTCAATGCTCACATGAATGGCCTCCCTTACTCCTCTTTCAAACCACCTCTCTTCTTTGTCTAATATGTGTACATCCTCATCTTTGAAAGAGTGCCCTTTCTCCTTCAAATGGAGGTGTACTGCTGATTCTGGACCTGAGCTGTTACCCCTCCTGTGTTGGGCCATCCTTCTGTTTAATGGCTGTTTGGTTTCCCCAATGTAGAGGTCTGAACACTCCTCACTGCATTGGACCGCATATACTATATTGCTCCTTTTATGGTTGGGTACTGGATCCTTTGGGTGGACAAGTCTCTGCCTTAGTGTGTTTGTGGGTTTGAAATAAACAGGGATGTGGTGTTTGCCAAAAATCCTTTTAAGCTTCTCTGACACTCCAGCCATGTAAGGAATGACCAGGTTCTTCTGCTGGGTCTGGGTCTCAGACTGATCCCTTGTTCTTCTGGGATGGCCCACTGCTTTGTTGAAGGCCCACTTTGGATATCCACAGGCCTTAAGTGCTGTCTTCAGGTGCCTGTCTTCCTTCTTCTTGGCTTCTGTGAAGGTGGGGATGCTCTCTGCTCTGTGGCTTAGGGTCCTGATGACTCCTAGTTTGTGCTGTAATGGATGGTGGGAGTCGAACAGTAAGTATTGATCTGTGTGGGTGGGTTTCCTGTAAACTTCTACTTCCAGGCCACGGTCAGGTCTGATGATGACTGCACAATCCAGGAAAGCCAGCCTGTTGTCTTGGGTGTCTTCTCTAGTGAACCTAATATTAGGGTCCACTGCATTGATGTGGTCTGTAAAGGCCTGTACTTCCCGAGTCTTGATTTTCACCCAGGTATCATCTACATACCTGAACCAGTGAGATGGTGTTGTCCCTGGGAAGGTGTTGAGTGCCTTCTTCTCCACTTCTTCCATGTATAGGTTTGCAACAATTGGTGACACTGGAGAACCCATGGCACAACCATGCTTCTGTCTGTAGAAGTCCCCTCTGTACATGAAATATGTGGTATTCAGACACAGGTCCAGGAGCAGGCATATCTGGTCTGGGTTGAGTCGGCATCTGGAGGTGAGGGTGCTGTCTTCTCTTAGTCTTCTCTTTACCATCGTTAGGGCATCAGTGGTGGGGATGCTTGTAAAGAGCGATGTGACATCAAAGGATACCATGGTTTCCTCTGTATCCAGTTTGAGCTCCCTGACTTTAGAAACAAACTCTTCTGAGTTGTGTACGTGGTGGTCCGTGTGTCCAACCAGTGGGGCTAGGATAGTTGCCAGGTATTTTGCGATGTTATAAGTCACTGAATTTATACTGCTGACAATAGGTCTGAGGGGGATTCCTTGCTTGTGGATCTTGGGAAGTCCATAAAAGCAGGGGACTGTCTCTCCGGGATATAACCGGTGGTAGGTCACCCTGTCAATTGCGTTTTCCTGCTCCAAGAGTTTTAAGCATTCTATTACTTTCTTCTTGTAATTGCTGGTGGGGTCTCTTCTTAGTTTTTCATATGTATGCTGATCATCTAAAAGTGTGATAACCTTCTCGTGGTAGTCCACCGTATTGAGGACGACCGTGCACCTTCCTTTGTCCGCAGGCAGAATTGTGATGCTCTCATCCCTGCTGAGGGATGTCACAGCACTTCTCTCTTGGCTGGTGAGGTTGGATGGTGGTGGTTGAGCACTGGATAATGCAGCAGAGACTTTTATCCTGAGTAGTTCTGCTTCTGCTGCTGGCAGATTGTTGCTGTGGATGGCTGATTCTGTCGCTGTGATGAAATCCACAACAGGAACCTGTTTGGGTGTGATGGCAAAATTTAGGCCTTTGGATAGGACCTCTCTCTCTGTCTGGGTGAGTTCCCTGTTTGAGAGGTTCTTCACCCATTTGTCCTTTACATCTCCTGTCATGGTCCCTTCATCCTTCTTCCTCCTGCCAAGCTCTTTAACTGCCTCTTTCCGGCAGAGGAGAAGATCGAACTTCTTCATTTGCCTCTCTTTGCCTTTGCAATGCTGAGCCAGTTGTGCTTTCTGGACAAATTCTATGACTGCATCCACTGCTGGTTTGGATAGGGTGGAGAGTAGTTCTTGGTGAATGTGGTCTTTTCTGTGTTGCAGTGTGTCTAAGGTAAAGTGGACTTGTCTGATCCTCTCATTGAGAAGTTGTTCTTGAGCTCTCTGGAGGATATTGTTAGCCCGATGGCTTCTTACTGTCGATTGTAGGCGGAGGCTTGTTGGGGTGAGACTTTGTTGTCTGCATCTCAAGTTAAAACGTAAGTGGTTCTTGTAGTCTGCTACTTTTCTTGCTGTTCTTTCATATTCTCGCACCAACTTCAGGGCATCTGCCCCAAATTGCATAGCAATACGTCTGTGAAGATTCTCAGTCATCCAGGTGCGTTTATCTGGGAGTTGAGTCATGGCTACTGGACTTCTTTTTTTGAGAGATAGAAACGTTTCGCTGTTCATCCAAACAGCTTCATCGGTCTGAATGCAGCTGGTGCAAACCCTGACTCTTATAGGCAGCTTTGACCTCTAGTCACCCTGGCCTCACTTAGGCTCATCAGATGAACTAAATAGGCTCGTTAGGGAGACAATGGTATCCTTAGCCTTGAGGTGAACCATGGCTTAAAGTGCTGAAACCTATCAAGAAAGGGTCGTTAATGGGTCGTTAGCTGTGGCCTTGGTGGTAAAGGCTTTTTGATTTGTCTTGGTAGATGATACCTGGGTGAAAATCAAGACTCGGGAAGTACAGGCCTTTACAGACCACATCAATGCAGTGGACCCTAATATTAGGTTCACTAGAGAAGACACCCAAGACAACAGGCTGGCTTTCCTGGATTGTGCAGTCATCATCAGACCTGACCGTGGCCTGGAAGTAGAAGTTTACAGGAAACCCACCCACACAGATCAATACTTACTGTTCGACTCCCACCATCCATTACAGCACAAACTAGGAGTCATCAGGACCCTAAGCCACAGAGCAGAGAGCATCCCCACCTTCACAGAAGCCAAGAAGAAGGAAGACAGGCACCTGAAGACAGCACTTAAGGCCTGTGGATATCCAAAGTGGGCCTTCAACAAAGCAGTGGGCCATCCCAGAAGAACAAGGGATCAGTCTGAGACCCAGACCCAGCAGAAGAACCTGGTCATTCCTTACATGGCTGGAGTGTCAGAGAAGCTTAAAAGGATTTTTGGCAAACACCACATCCCTGTTTATTTCAAACCCACAAACACACTAAGGCAGAGACTTGTCCACCCAAAGGATCCAGTACCCAACCATAAAAGGAGCAATATAGTATATGCGGTCCAATGCAGTGAGGAGTGTTCAGACCTCTACATTGGGGAAACCAAACAGCCATTAAACAGAAGGATGGCCCAACACAGGAGGGGTAACAGCTCAGGTCCAGAATCAGCAGTACACCTCCATTTGAAGGAGAAAGGGCACTCTTTCAAAGATGAGGATGTACACATATTAGACAAAGAAGAGAGGTGGTTTGAAAGAGGAGTAAGGGAGGCCATTCATGTGAGCATTGAAAATCCCTCCCTCAACAGAGGTGGTGGCCTCCGGCATAGTTTATCTGCTACTTATCAAGCTGTGCTTTCCACCCTACCAAGACAAATCAAAAAGCCTTTACCACCAAGGCCACAGCTAACGACCCATTAACGACCCTTTCTTGATAGGTTTCAGCACTTTAAGCCATGGTTCACCTCAAGGCTAAGGATACCATTGTCTCCCTAACGAGCCTATTTAGTTCATCTGATGAGCCTAAGTGAGGCCAGGGTGACTAGAGGTCAAAGCTGCCTATAAGAGTCAGGGTTTGCACCAGCTGCATTCAGACCGATGAAGCTGTTTGGATGAACAGCGAAACGTTTCTATCTCTCAAAAAAAGAAGTCCAGTAGCCATGACTCAACTCCCAGATATGTATGTGTGTTGTGTTGTTACAGTCGTGGCCGACTCATCATGACTCCGTGTCCATGGGGTTTTCTTGGCAGGAATACTGGAGTGGTTTGCCAGTTCCTACTCCAGGCGCCCACAGCACCTGGTATTCCCTGGTGATTGCCCATCCAAGTACTAACCAGGACCCACCCTGCTTAGCTTCTGAAATCAGGCGAGATCGGATGTGCTTCTTTATCCCATAATATTTATCCCATAGATAAAAGAGTAGTTATTAAATCAATTCTTGACCTAAATGTATATTTTTCCATATTCTCTTTCTCTCAAATTCCCATGAATGTATAGGCATAAATAAATTGAAGCACACATGAAAAAGAGGGGGAAACAGTAAAATTTTCAATGGGGAGACTGCGGAGAAATCAGCAAGCTGAGAAGGAGACAATTGGACATGTTGGTGTGGAATAGAGATATCTGCTCCCTATTGTCAAAATGAAGACTCAGGTCTCTGCAAAGTTGGTCGCTTACAAGAAGAGTGGATCAAAGGTGTTCAGATGAACTGCTTCCAGATGATCTCACAAACTGCAATATCTGTAAATCATTATTCAGCCAACAGTATAAGGAACAGATTGTTTGCCCAGCATGTAAGATATTTCAAACAGCAAAGAAGTTTTCACTCCGGTAGAACAAAAAGATCTCAATGGCTATAAGAGAGCTTTTAATTGTGTGAATTATGTCTTTGTTCATTGGTGTGTCTTTCAATCTTTTATCTAGAACCTGTTTTATAGTTTCTTAATAAATAAAAAATAGCTGAAATCCTGTTTCTGTGAGGTATGCAATGCAGGGGTGATGACATCAACAGTCAAGACAACTTTGCGGGGAATTAAACATTTTTCTTCCTCCCATCTCCTGGTCCTGATAGGTCCCAAGTAATCCCTTTCATTATTGGACACTCATGGGGCTACAGGAGAGAAGAGGAAAGACACTACAAAAATTTCTAGCAACAGAAACACAGGAAAAACAGATGGTTAAAAAGTAAGGCATTCTGGTTATATACTGCCCTATAATGCCTAAAACTCCATCTCTCTATCTGGGCATTTTATAATTTAATTATGCAGACTATACATTGAACCCAGTGAGGCGGGCAGTCACTATAATGCCTAAAACTCCATCTCTCTATCTGGGCATTTTATAATTTAATTATCCAGACTATACATTGAACCCAGTGAGGCGGGCAGTCAATTTACTCACTTGGAAGGATGGGAGGCTATGTCAACCTCAAGCCTGTGTTGCAAACCTCCCAGAGTGGCCTTGTTGCCAGATGGGCAGTATGTATGTATGTATGTATGTATGTATGTATGTATGTATGTATGTATGTATGTACATACGCACGCATGCATGCATGCATGTACGAATGCATTTACAAACAAACAAACAAACAAACAAACAAACAAAATGTGAGCAAGCAAGCCTGAGCCAGGGATTGGACTAAGGTCATAAGCAGATTGTTCAAAGAAGCAATGCAGTTTAACCACTGTGCCATGAGGCATAAATAATATCTAGAGCAGTGTTGGCTAATCTATGGCATGGATGCCAAAAGTAGCATATGGAGGCCATTCTGTGGGCACGCAACATCACTCCCTAACAGTCACAGCACTTCCCCCTCTGCTCGGAGCATTCCACTGTGCTCCATGCAGAGAGTTGGGTGAAGGGGAGGCAGCAGGTTGTGGACTCATACATAGCCCCAGTTTACTCTCCAGTCACGCCGCCCTGGGCATCCGAAAAGCAGCTTAGATGGAGAGTAAACTGGGGCTACAAAGGAGCCCACAAACCACTGCCTCCCCATTGCCTGGCTCTCTGCACAGGTTCCATGCAGAGAGGAAAGCGAGGCTCCATGCCCTTCAGGAAAGCGAGGCTCGAAAAGCAGGTTCTTGAATTTCCCGTGGCCACAGCACCCTTTCTGTGGCGGTGGGAATTTCTAAAGCCTGCTCTTCGATCCTTGCTTTCCCAAAGAGTAGCAGTCAAAGCATTTGTAACCTGGGGTACCACTGAATTCAGGTTAAATTAACATATTGGCACTTTGTGAAAAATAAGTAGGTTTTGAATCGTAGTGTGGGCACTCGGTCTCTAAAAGGTTCACCATCACTGATCTAGGGGGTCATCAGAGAATCTTTGCATCAGAAGCTCTTGAGCTAAAATACATAAAGTATACAAACCCAGAAATGTGTTGAGAGCCATATTTGTATTGTTTGTTTGTTTGTTTGTTTGTTTAAGAGAATTTTTACCTCGCCTTTCTCCTTGGAAAAAGGACCCAAGGCGGCTTATAGTAATGAGGGATAATACACAATCCAGTACAATTAACACATGTTCAAGTATTGAGAACAGGGAATTGGGGGACATCTTATAGCATTAATAGACAATATTACATTGAAGCTACAAGAGAACACGAACAACTAAAAGGAGAGTAAAATTCCATGTAAAGTTATAAGTGATGGAAACTAACATTGAAAACATAGTGTCAATGCAATCACATAAGATGATAAACACAAAGTCTATGTGATCCTATAGATTCTTATAAAAACATATAATAGGTAGACCATACTTTAGGGAAAGCTCTGTTTCCGGAAAGACAACAGAGATGAGGCAGTCCTGGACTCTTGTGGAAGGGAATTCCAGAGTCTGGGTGCAGCAGCCCTTTCATGGGTTCCCACGAGACGTACCTGTGAGGGTGGCGGGATGGAGAGAAGGGCCTCTCCTGATTACCTTAACACCCGAATTGGGTCATACTGTGAGATTCAATAGTTGAGGTAGCTAGGACCCAGGACGTACAGTGCTTTGTAGGTCAACATCAGCACCTTGAATTGTGCCCAATAGCTAATTGGCAGCCAATGGAGCTGATTTAGTAGGGGTATAATGTGACCTCCGTACCCCGCCTCAGTAAGATGTCTGGCTGCTGCATTTTGGACGCATTGAAGTTTCCTGAGACTTTTCATCAGTAGCCCCACATAAAGCACATTACAGTAGTTTAGCCAGGACGTCACTAGGGCATGTGTCACTGTGGCCAGAGCTGGTTTCTCAAGAAACAGGTGGAACTTGCATACTAGCCTTAATTATGCAAATGTGTTTCCTGGCTACACCCGTGACCTGGGCATCCATGCTCCAGGATGAGTCCAAGAGAATCCCCAAGCTATGTACCTGTGTTTGTTTGTTTTTTCAATTTGAGGGTGATCCCATCCAGTACAGGATGCATCCCTATCCCTTGTTCTCCCTTTCGGCTGACCAAGAGCACCTCTGTCTTGTCTGGCTTTAGTTTCATTTTGTTCATCCACATCCAGTTCATTACTGCAGGTAAACACTCATGTACAGTTGAGATAGTAGCTGCCTTAGAATACAGAGGTGATGAGAGGTAGAGCTGGGTATCATTGCCATACTAGTGGCACTTAACCCCAAAAGACCTGATAATCTCCCCCAGTGGTTTCATATAGATTTTAAATAACATAGGAGACAGAACAAAACCCTGGGGTATTCCACAGGTCAGTGGCCATAGTGTCGAATATGAATCACCTAACACCAGTTTCTGCATTCTTTCCTACAGGAAAGACTGGAACCACTTTGCAGTACCCCCAATTCCCATTTCAGAGAGACAAGTCAAGAGGATGCCATGGTATATAGTGTCAAAAGCAGTTGAGAGGTCTAGTAAAAGCAAATGGGACACCGATCCCGTATCCATTTCCCTGCGTAAGTCATCTACCAATGCAACCAGTGCCATCTCAGTCCCATAGCCAGGCCTGAAGCCAGATTGAAATGCATCCAGGTAGTTTATCACATCCAGAAACCTCTGGTACTGCAAGGCCACAACCCACTCTAGGACTTTCCCTAAGAATGTCATATTCGATACCGGTCCATAATTGTTTAGTATTATTGGGTCTAAGGAGGGCTTTTTAAACAGTTGTTTTACTATTGCCTCCTTTAAGCATGCCGGAATCCTGCCCTGTTGTAAGGCGGCATTCACTACTGTTCCTAACCAGTCTGCCATACCTTCTCTGGAAGCTTTTATGATCCATGAGGGGCAAGAATCCAACACACATGTGGTTGCCCTCACCTCCCCAAGAGTCCTGACCATATCATCCAGCTGTAGGAGCTGAACGTAATCCATTAATACAGGACAAGCAGGGTGGGGTGTTTTATTTACAGGCTCTAGATCAATAGCAGCATCCAAGGTAACCCAGATCTATTCAATTTTGCCTGCAAGGTGTTGTGCAAATTCTTCACAGCAATATACAGCATGGTCTGTGTTATCCGCCTGAAAAGCTGCCCATCTATTCATCCTAGGTCACACCTTTGCCTCCTTTCAAATGGCGTCCATCAAGGTAGAAAGCAAACCAACAGGATTTTAAATTTTTATGCTGAAGAAAAGGGAACCTGAGGTATCCATTATGCTCTGCCATCTACTTTTGTGAAGTTTTTGTTAACACAGATATCCAGGTTTAAATTAATTTAATTCCACCTCCAAAATAAAAGGTATAATCTTTGCTTCATCATTATTTTCAAACAGTTGCACGGATTTAGAGCATAAACTTGTTGCTCATAACCAAACTCTGTGAATTATGATATCACCATTACTTTATTTAAGCCCTGCAACACTGAAGGTCAGACAAATAGTCCAGGACTTATGGTAGTTCATACTGACAGAGAAGAAAGCTCAAACATAATTACACAAACACATTATTTCCTGACTGAAATAATCTATTTACATTTGTAAACAAGAGCTTATACATTATCACTCAATACTCGGATCACAATTTAATATTACTTAAAGCGATGGTGGGACAAAAAGATAATACAATAAATCGTTTCTTTTTGCTTTTGTTTTTGAACTGAAAACATTTAAGCTGGTTAAATTTTGCTCTCAGACAATCAAAATTCCAGTTGTCTGGGACATGAAATCTAAAAAAGCATGAAATTAATCTTCAGAAGTTCAGGTCTTGGAAGCATTGCATCATTATTTTTGTTGGATATATTTCTGATCATAATGCAGATGAGCAGCAAATTTAATAAAACTAAAATAACACAAGTTAAGCATGAAACATAACAGGATATTGCAAAGAGATTAGGTCGTTTCCTTCAGACTACTTATACAGCCCAATGAATCAAAAGCACAGAAGAAGCAAAACAAAACAAAATGCCACACAAATGAAAGGATACAATGTAGAGAAGGAATCAATTAATTAGAATGTTTGACAGAAAATAGAAATAGTACTCATACCAATTTTGGCACTGAAACAGAAGAAGAAAACAAAAAATATGAGTAATTCCTTCCCAACAGATAGAATTTTGCTTATCCACTGTCTGTTGCCGAGAAGGGAGCACCCTGCCTAAATTTAAACCAGCTGTAATGATGAGTGTTACAGTTGGACCAAAGGCAAGCTTACCTCATGAAAGTATATTGTGGAAACTGCTGTTGGAAAGATAATAAAAGGATTAACTGCCATTTTAGTGGACCATTTACTTTTCAATCAAAATGTCTCATGTATTTCCTGTTCTCAAGTAGCCCGGATTCCAAAATTCCTTTGTCTATTACAGTATATAGTAGCAAAGCCTGTCATGAAAAATTAATAATTTTACATGGACTGGAGCTTATAGACGGAAGCTATTCACTGTTAGTCTCACTCCAGCAAGTTCAATACACACTGTTTTTAGCCAAGAGAATGTGCTGAACTGACTATAAATTCACCCAAAGTCAAAGAAAGCAGAAGTTTGTAGTGGAAGTAGACAGAAGCAAGAAGAAAAAGAGGCAATATCTCTTGTTGGGGATATAATGAAAATTACTGATTATTACTGACCCAGCCCAACTCTTCTCCAACTCATAGTGATCTATAGACACAAACTGTCTATAGTGATCTATAGACACAAATTCACAAACTGAAATTATTCCAACATTACTCATTATTCAATACAGATTAAAACCAATAATCAAGACAGTAATCTCAGAGTGTTCCCTAACCTGAATTACAAGAACTAGTTTGTGTGGAATGCCTTTCTAGGAAGGTAATATTAGAAAAGTGCCAAATAATGCCTGTCAAACATACACTTCAAAGAAAATGTAGACAGAATTTCTTGCCACCGAGTAAATCTAGACTTCTATACCACATCTTTCACAGATGTAAAAAAAAAAAAAACCAACTCAAAAACCTTAAAAGGCTTCTTTCATTTTTGAAGTAAAATTTAAACAGACAACAATAAAAGAAAATAGAGCGCTAAGAACTCTTTTCAAAGACGAAACTGAGAAAAGTATAAATCTCACTCTGCTTAATATTCTATGTACCGTACTTTCATAGTTTTGAATAAATGACTCCAATATTGGTGTGATACATAATAATGGCAATGTTTAAAAAGCAATAAATATCCTTTATAAAATAAATTGTGTATTATCTTATTGAATCTGATTTCTAATCATGACTATATAAATGTCATTTACTTATGACATATTGGGATGTTTAGCATAAGCAGAATAATAAATAGATAGGATACCAGTAAACTAAATTGGTATCAGTGAACTAAGGTGGACAGGAATGGGATACTTTCAGTCAGACAACCACAAAGTGTTCTACTACAGAAATTACAAACTCAGAAGAAACTGAGTGGCTCTAATATTAAGGCAAGATGTAGCACAGGCAGTTAGAGGCTATAGTGCAAGACCTGCCCAAATAATATCAATAAGACTCATGGAAAAACCACCAACATAACCATCATTCAAACTGATGCTCCAACTACTAATGCTGATGGTGAAATTTAAAACTTCTACACAAGCATTTTTATATTTATTTATTTATTTATTTATTTATTTATTTATTTATTTATTTATTTCACATTTATATACCGCACCTATTCACCAGACATGGGACTCAGGGCGGTTTACAACAAATAAGATAAAACAATTAAAAAGCTAAAACATCACCAATACATAGCACAAAGTAAGTACAATCAGGAGAGCCAAAAAAAAAAAAAAAACTAATCAGTGCCAAAGGCGTCCCGAAACAGTAGCATCTTTAGATTTTTCCTGAATGAGGCCAGGGACGGAGCCTGCCGCAGCTTGCTCGGAAGCTTGTTCCAGAGAGTAGACTGGTTGCCGCCACCGAGAAGGCCCGTCCACGTGTGCTATTTTTACGGGCTTCCCTCAGGGTGACGGTCCGAAGCGAGAGGGCCAGGGAGGATCGGGTGGGTCGGGCCGGATCTAATTGTCGGGGGAGACGCTCTGCCAGATAAACAGGGGCCAAGCCATGGAGGGTTTTGTAAACCAAAACCAACACCTTGAACCTTATCCGGGAGGCAACGGGCAACCAGTGTAGGCGAGCCAAGATGGGGGTAGTGCGGTCATAACGACGCGCGCCAACCACCAGCCTGGCCGCCGCATTCTGGACCCGCTGCAATTGCCGGACAAGGTTCAAGGGGAGCCCCATGTAGAGAGTGTTGTAGTAGTCCAGCCTTGACATGACCAGCGCCTGTACCACTGTCCTCAAGGAGCTCTCATCAAGGTACGGGCGAATCTGGGCGATGAGCCTAAGATGGTAAAAGGCCGACCTGGTCACGGCTGACACCTGAGATTCCAGGGTCAGATCCGAGTCCAGGACGACGCCCAGATTCCAAGAGAATACTGATCATGGACCAAAACAAGACACACTTATAATTATAGGTCACTGGAATTAAAAAGTACTACAATTCCTGTAGTAAAATGGATGATGGAATTGCAGTTGTAAAAGGCAGGTGTCAGAAACAGGGTCAGGATCTTGAAGGCAGTTGTTCAGACTGCCAGGTAGACACAAAGAGAGCTACAATAATCATTGCAAAGAAATGGAGAACCAACTAAAGGGGGGGAAACAACAGATCTTTCTCTTCCAGAAAATATGAGAAATCAAAGAAAATTTTAAATCCAGATTAGGAATCCTGAATGACTAACAGGGAAAATTCCTATTTGACCAGGAGAAAATACAAGTAGGCCTTTCACTATGTAGGTCATGAGATACTATCAGTTATTTTGAAAGAAATGGGTATGCCCCAGTACTTATTTGTCCTGTATTGTGGACAAGCTACCATTAGGACAGAATATGGAGACATTGAATGGTTTCCTATAGACAAAGGTGTCAGACAATGGTGCATTTTATTTCATTATCTGTTCAGCCTACCTTGAAGTTGAGTCATGGCAACTGGATTTCTTTTCTTGAGAGACTGAAACATTTTACTGTTCATCCAAACAGCTTTGTCAGCCTCAGACTGATGGAGCTGTTTGGATGAGCAGTGAAACTCTTTAATCTCTCAAGAAAAGACGTCCAGTTGCCATGACTCAGCTTCCAGATAAACTCACCTGGATGACTGAGAATCTTCACAGACTGTTCAGCCAACATGCAACTTGATATGAAAAGCGAGACTACATTCAGATGACCATACAAACTGAACATCAACAATGGAACAGTGAAACAGAGATTACTTTATGCCTTGGTTCAATCATCAATTCAAATAGTGATGGCAGTGAATAAATCAGAAGAACACTGGGACTCAGAAGGGCAGCAATGAAGGAACTAGAAAAGAAATGTGTCTCTGGAGACAATGATCAACATACTCCTGTTCAATTGCCATATGTGGTATGAAAGCTGGACAATAAAGAAAGCTGACAGGAAAAGAAATTACAGTAGTCCCCCACAACACAGTTCATATATTACAGTCTCAGTATATCACAGATTTTTTTCCTGAGAGAAGCAGGCTTTGAAAGAATGGCTTTTAACCTTCTCCTGTCACCTCAGGAAACAGACCTTGGGCTGCTCCTGCCAGCCGAGCTCTTCCAAAGAGAGGTTTTGAACCACCACCACCCCGACACCTCGGCAAACAGACCTTGGGCTCCTGACAGCGTGCACCAGCCCCAGCAGCCTCAAATCTGTTTGCTGAAGTGTCAGAAGTGGGTTAAAAACCTCTCTTTGGAGGTGCATGCCAGCAGAAGCAGACCAAGGTCAGTTTGCTGAGGTGCCAGGAGAGGGTTAAAAGCCTCTCTTTGGAAGTACATGTCAGCAGGAGCAGACTACAGTCAGTTTGGTGGGGCGCCTGCATTTTGTGGATTTTCCTTTATTGTGGGTGGATCAGGCAGCTAACTCCTGTGATAAATGTGGTGCTGAAGTGAATACCCTGGACAGCTGGAAAAACAAACAAGTTGGTCCTAAATGAAATCAAGGCCCAAAGACAATAATGCTTGGAAAAGTGGAAGGCAGCAGGAAAAGAATAGGACCAAATATGAGTCGGATTGACTGTCTAAAGGGAGCCACAAGAGCTGAGAAGGCTGAGGAAGGCTGCTAAGGTCAGGACATTTTGGAGATCATAGAGGCGCCATAAGTCAGAGGCAACTTGACGGCACATAGCAACAACAATTCAAATAAAAAAGAAAAAATAGTTGTTTCCTTAGTGTTTCAAAATCTAAGGACAAGTATCCAAATTAAACAAAGTAAAATACACAGCTATAAATCAGCGAAGGGGGGCAGGAGTCTTAAATGCAGATGAGCCCAGATGCAAAGTTTTTTTCATTTACATTGTCCTAAATCCAGTATTACAGTAGTGAGCATGCACTAATTTTTTTTCTTCCCCAACACTCTCATCATACAGGCCTCTGTGCTCTGCAATATTTCTACTCGACAGAGGTGGTTTCTGCAGCAGGATTATTCCACTGAATTTCACCGATTATTTAATTCTTTTGCACAACTACTGATGTATACTTGGGAATGTCCGAAACAGGGATCTTCATAATAAATCCAGATAATTGCTTAGAAACAAGAAGTTACTGATATTGCAGTTACATGCAACCTTTTTCAACCACAAATAGAAACAAAGGTACATTTCAAAATGAATGTGCTGGTACAGATGAGTTTACTTTCTCCCCATAATGAGTACATTTTCTTTTTACATTTACATTTTAAGGGCACTTGGACAGGAAATTTTCACATTTAAAGTCAGCATTTTATCGATCTGAAGTCTTTTTTAAAAACTACAAAAAGCAGCTAAAAAGTAATAAGTAAAAGAAAAAGGAGTACAAGTGAAGTTTTAAAATAATGTTCCAAGGACAATTAATTGTTTCCTAAATTCTGTAATGAATAACAGGACCAGATTACTGTACGGTTACAAAAGTGACTTTCTAAACTGTGATTTGGATTTCAATGATTTCTCACCCTAGCATTCAGAGCACTAATAAGTGAATTTGGAAAAGAATTATTCAACATTAATAAGTCCTTTGTTATTATTATGCCACCATATATCAAATTTAAAGAGACACATTAGTCTTCATTTAGAGCTCCATTCATAGTACATCTAGTGGGAGTCCCTCTTCCCTCCCTGCCCCCAAACATTACTGCATGCTAGTGAAGAAACACCAAATCTCCAATGTACTCCTTCTTGCTGACGTTTTGATGAGGCAACTCTATCTGTTAGTGTGGCTATTTCTTTGTAAGTAATACTTTTGGGGCTGCAAACAAAAGTTTCATATTTCACAGCTGGGTTTAAAGCTCTGACCAATCTTGCCTTGTTGTTATCTGTTCTGTTCAAGGTTTCATATAATGGCTGCTTTCAGCATGTGGAAAGCCAACTGCAAGTCATTAGCTTTTATTTTAATGGACCACATTATAGTGATAATGCAAATAGAGACAATGCTGTTCCCAAGATGTTCTGTCTTTGGAATTACTGTGTAGCTTAGATCTGCCGGCTCAAAAAAAGAAGAAAAAGAACAGAAAAGAAAAGAAAAGAAGTGTTTTCTAGTCTTCTACTAATTTTTTTGCATTGTTGTTTCTTCACATTAAACGAAATCCAATCTAAAAGCTATACCACTCCAATTTAATTGTTAGTAATTACTAGGATTCTCTTCTGCAATCTAGCATTACAAAGACTTATGCCCAGTTGGAATACTGTTCAAAAGACAGAATGAAAAGAATTTTCATTAAATATGCTTCATGTTTCTTGCTTTAAAATGTCACCCGAGGCACTGTGACCCACCCTCCCCTTTTACATCAAATACTAGGCTGCTTTGATCATCATATTAATGTTTCAGTGGCCATTTCAAAAATAAACTGTTGTATTAAAAGTTAAGCTTTTTTGCAGAGGGCAAAAAAATATTATTCAGTGACATTGCATTTATAATTCAGGCACTTCCTCTGAAAAATAAGGTTATTCTGTTCAGTTCTCTCCTCACATGCCCATCCACCCCAAATTTTCCTTAGAGACATCAAACACTAACTTACAGGAGACTATAAAAGAAGAAAGAGGGCAAATAATTTACAGTAGGTTTCTAGTCAAATTCTACTCGACAAAAATCACAGACTAAGTTACAAGAAAGTATATTAGAAGAATATTCTTTATAGCAAAAGGGCCTCAATATGTTTCTAGTCAAATAAATGTATTCCATACTTACCATACACTTGTTTGGTTTTTCTCCAGAATGAACCCTCATATGAATCAGCAGTTTATAGCGAGCATTGAAAGGCTTATACCGACGGACACAGCCTGCCCAGAAGCAAGTGAAGTCCTCTCCTTTCCGCTGATCAATGTGTGTTTTTTCTATGTGGCGCACCAGTTCATCTTGTTGATCATAGGCAGCACTGCAGTCAATCCACCGACAGGCCTGTTTGCCGTTGCTGGTCTCCTGCTCGTCACCTTCGCTCATTTGAAGAGACTTTGGAGACATGGAGGCATGTAAATGAGAGATTGCCTCTTGAATTTGGCTTCGCTGCTGGTGTAAATGATAAGGTGGTGGCAGCTCTTGGTGATGCTGAAAAAGATCAGAGGCAGAAGAATATTCATCAAGTGGTTCTTGTTTTAAAAAATCCAACTTTTGGTTGTTGCAGGAGATGTCTTGCTGAGGACCACTAGCACTGTTCATTATAAGACAGAGGCTTGCATTGTCTCCTGTTGGCTGCATTTGCAGATGGTCACAGTCCCCTCGGACAACTTCAGATGACACAGGAACAAGACATACAGAAGGGGAAGGAAGGTGGCAGTGGTTCCCAGGTTGGGAGCAAGACTGCAGATGAGAAGTTTTCTGAGCAGTATGGAGAGTAATCTCCCCAGGAGAAGAGGAAATGCCAGTGGAATTAGTTCGTAGTCCATTCATGCAGGTAACCAATGATGTCTGTGATGTTTGGATAATGGTTGTAATATCAACCCCATCAGCAGAAGACGGCAGCATGGAGATGCACCTCCTCTTCAGGTTGCTTCCCTGGTGCCTGCTTGAATGCGGAGGGCTGCTGAGTGACACTGAGCTCAGGGAGGAGCTATGTTCATTATTAAACAAGTATGATGAAAGTGAATTTGTAAAGCCATTGTTCATTAGGTCTATTTCAGGACGAAGGCTGCCTGAGCCTCTCAATTCCATTCCTTCAGTAATCCCTCTGTGTGTGGAAACCTCAGAAAGGCCCTTATAATTGCTTGGGCACTCCTGTTTTATATGTTGAGTAGCTTGGCTTCCATTCGTGCATGGAGTGGTAGAGTCTGCTGGGTCTTGAAAAGAAGGAGGCCTGTAACACAGTTTCATTAACAGCACTGAGTGGCAACGAATAATCATATTATAATGCAAGATGTAATATTTATTAAGATCCTTAGCAAAGAACATGTTTGTGCACACCATTCCCTTGCTTTTCAATGCAAACTGAAAGCTAGGGAAGTAAAAAAATATATCTGAGAAGGAAAACACAAGGTGTCTTATATAGCATTAGTTGACTCACATACAGTATTGTACCAGTAACCACTCTTTTCAAAATACAGTGGTATTAACATGTCTCATAGAGGAAAAGAAATTAATGGGGAAAGCTTGAAACAATGTCTACATCCATATCCATTTTCCAATCATGAATGATCAGATCAAGATTTCAGTGGTTTACTTCACATGTCCAGATAAACATGGAAGACTATACTTGGAAATTATTTGGCTCTGCTATTTATCTTTTATTATATTGGATAGCAGCATGACAATGCAAATCTTTTTTTTCTTTGACCCATTTATACAGAACATTTAGAAACATGCAGGTGGCCATTTGTGTTTAGTGAATTAAATGAAACCCTTAACGCTTGCCTTAACACTTCAAAACACAATAGAATGGATTTAAATACTGTCCAAGTTAAAGTAATGCTACTACTAATTGTTCCTTGCTGGAAACTCTACTTAAAACACTGAGGTAATTTATTTAACAAACTTGTCTGACCTATACAAGTAGTTGAAACAGGTGCTAGAGTCCTCAGGAGGTATTATATATGTGTGTCACATATATCTCTGTATTTAAATGCAACAACCCCCCACAAGTAGCAAATACACTGAGAAGAAAGATTTTAGAGCAAGATATTTTCTTTCTAATTGCTTGGAAAATCTGGTTTTTTTTAATGGAGAGAAATATTTATCAATGTAATTCCTCAAAGCTGCAGGCACAATATAATAGTTTCTAGAGAATCCAGGCTTCTTTCATTTCATTCTGTTAAATGTGGGGGGAAATGAGATGAGTTACAAGATGCAATTTCATAATCTCCTTTTCAAAACATAGGAACACAAAGATGAAAACCTGAAGTCTTAACCAAGATGGCTGCCAAAACCAGCTTGCAAACATACATATTTAAAACTGCTGGATAGCTCAGTGGGTTTAAGTATCTGTCTGCAGAGAAGGAGATTTAGAGTTTGATTCCCCAACGGGCCACATTGATAGGGACTGGATTTGATTATACATAGCTTCCCTTCAGGCCCTGCAGTTTTAACATTATTCCTATTCTTATTATCTGCTCATGGATTATCCAATTTGGTGAGAATTTCATTTTTTCCAACAAATGGTCAGAAATCAAAATGAATATAGTGCATTGCACTAGTGGGGTGGTATATAAATTAAGCAAGCAAGCAAGCAAGCAAGCAAGCAAGCAAGCAAGCAAGAAAGAAAGAAAGAAAGAAAGAAAGAAAGAAAGAAAGAAAGAAAGAAAGAAAGAAAGAAAGAAAGAAAGAAAGAAAGAAAGAAAGAATTCTCATGAAATAGCAACTAACACAATAAGATCTGGATCAAGGAAAAGGAGGAAATAGCAAAGTTGTACATTTCTTTCTACACATTTGTGGTACCTTCCAGTATTTATGACAAAAGAAACTGCACAGCACAGGAGGAAGTAATTTTTTTTAAAAAAATTGAAAACCGAAGCCAGGATTTCACTGTTGTAAAATGGGTTCTGTCAGCAGACTCATGAGAGGGCAAGAAGCAATCCTTCTCTCCAGCAGCCTCTCCTGTGTACCCCAAAGCCCACCCTAGAAATCTGGGACACCCTCCACAGGTCACTCAACTGCAGGTGAAAGTGAAGAATGATGTACAATGTTGATAAAATGCGGTTTTTGAAAAGAACAAAACCGTAATCTGTTGTCTTAAAAGAATGGCTTTATCACTTTAAGACAATACAATAATTTTGGAGCTGCTACATAAGCATTCCGATGCTTGAGCAGTCCAGAGAGAAAGTACCACATTTCCGTTTAAGTAAAAAAATATTGATTTTTCCCGAATGCCTCACATGGTGGAAACTTAGGGGTGAAGAGAAAGAAGAGACAGTCGCTAACAACATGCATGGTTGCAATTATGCATTAAGTTACAAGGAATCTGCCACTTGGCCAATGCCAAAATATTGTCCTTCAAGTGCTGAGAACAATTAACACTTTCTGCAATGGGACAAAATGATCCAAGTAAATTCTTCATTACTCCTACATCTGTGAATAGGCATGGAAATGAAGTGCCAATGTATGGGACAGTATTCTACTCAGCTTTCCACGAGGAGAAAGGCCACACAGCAGTGTGATGAAGAATCATGCTGCTTACATAAATCTTATCTTTGCTGAAGTCATAGTCTTGTGAAGAAAACTGCAAATCTTATGGACGTGGTGGTGCCCCATGTTATTTATACTAGTGGGACTTTTCATACAACAGAAGCTCAACATGATATTAACCATTATGTCAAAGCACACAAGACTAAAAAACCCACTGAGAAAATATATCGTAATAGCATTCCCTTAAGGCATTTCACGCAACCATAAAAATCCTTATTAAACATCTCACATTTTTTCCACATACACAAGTAGCTCGGAGTTAGGTCTGAACATGAAGGAATCAAATGACAAACTTCAGGATTTATTAAGAACTATTCAAATTCCAGTGCATTGTCTCATACAAACAGGTACATAGCTTCCAGCCTGCACAAGAGGAAGAAATATATTTTGGGCATGAACTGGAGGGAAATTGGGTAATCTGTTCCATTCTACAGACTACAGAGTTGCGGGGAAATATATGTTCAAATAATAAATTGAGGGAGGAAGTGGGATAACTGAAATGTAGGAGGAAAATGAAATGTACCTATATAACTTCATCAAAATAATTGTACTAATAACAAGAAAACCACAATTTACATTGATTTCTATACTACCATACTTGCAGGTTTGCATTCAGTTTATACAGGTTGCAGCGGACCACATATGTGGTAGGAGAGCCTGATATTACCCAGTGTACTCATGTACACCTGAATATAATGTCTGTAGAGATTCTCATTCATCCAGATGAGGTTGTCCGGGAGTTGAATAACGGCAACTGGACCTTTTCTTGTGGTATTGAAACATTTCACTATTCATCCAGCTAGCTTCTTCAGTCTGACTCAAGAAGCTACTTGGATGAGCAACAAAACATTTTGATCCCACAAGAAAAGAAGTTCAGCTGCCATGTCTCAACTTCTGGATATGGATATAATGTTTTACAGTGGACCCTCATATAACAAATGATTTGCATAACATAAAATCTGTACAACATAAAAAATTCCGGAGATAGGGGAAATTTGCTTAAGAGAATCGCATATGGGGCAAATCCGTACAACATAAAAATGGTCACGATTAGGGATTACTCCGTTTTCAATGCATTCCTATGGGAAATTTGTATAAAGGAAAATTTGCTTAACATAATTTCATTTGGAATGAATTAATTCCTTTATACAAGGTACCACTGTAATACTAGGTATGCACAACTTCAGTGCACACAAGGTCAAATCAAATGGTTAATGCTCCACATAAAAATACTGTACAAACATGATGCTCAGCAAGATAAACATGAGGTCACACTCCTTCAATTTTTTCTCATGGGTCTACTGAATGGAACTGAATCTACTGAACTTTTGTTTACTGTTTGGGGTTAAGTTTGATACCTCAGATTTGTTATGCATATTCTACCTTGACCTCTGAGGCATTTTGCTTGGAAAGGTATTGGGGTAGAAAGGCAGAAAAAAGAATGGAATGTGTGTCATGGCTGAAAACCTTGAAAATACAGTAATATCTCGGATAACGCATGCCCCTGATAATGAATTTTTCTGATAACGAATGGAAATTTCTCGATATAGGGTTGCCTCTGATAACGAATGTTCCCTATGGGCTGTCTTGAATAACTAATATTCCGAAATGCCTTGCAAAAAAAAGTGTACACAGGATGCACTGCAGCCCCTGTAGTTTGTGGAGGGGAGGGAGGAGTTAGGGTGGTATCTTGGAGGCATTCTGGACATTTTTTGCTGAAGATTTGGACGTAGAAAGGTAGGGAGCTAGCTTTTATTAATTTTGCACTGCTTTTCTTTGCACTTTGGGCGGGAAAAGGCTGGGCTAGGCTTACTGGTTTTATGCTTATGCTAGTCTGGATTTCCCCCCTCCATTGCTCTTTGGGCGGTAAATGGCTGGGGCAAGCTTGCAGCTTTCTTTCATTTTATCCATGTTTGCAACCTTTCTCCATTGATATGGAGGCAAAAACGGGCTGTATTTTACTTGCTGCTTTTGTTTGTCTGTTTGGATTTTTTTTATCCATTGATCTTTGAGCGGGAAATGGCTTGGGAAGACCAAAGGCTGGGCTAGGCTTGCTGGTTTCATTTCCCCATGTTTGCATTGCAATGCAGGGGGGTGTTTGGGGGGGGGGGGTGTTCCAGCACTGCATGCCTTTAAAGTGCACTTTATAAAGAGGTCTGGGGGGGGGGGAAAAGCCCAGCTTTTTTGCCTTTTTTTCGGACCTCCGGAACAGGTTTTTTGGTTTCCCACTCATTTCAGTGGGAAACCGGATTTCGAATAATGAATTTCTACGGATAACGCATTGCCTCAGAGAATGAATTAAATTTGTAATCCGGGGTACCACTGTATATATTGAAAAGAAATATCTCAGACTAAAGCTGTAGTCTACACTAAGGTATCTTCCATACATATGTCCAGCACATTTGTCTAAAATACTGATAGGGTTGTATATTTCAAAATAATAGGGTCATATATATTTATATAAAATATATGTTCACTTCACTTGCATGCTATTTTTTTGATGCATTCCAGTGACTCTGAAATGTCAAATTAAAAGGGAAGACACAAAATGTTGCATTCCCATAAAATCATACTGGTCTGAGATGCAGGTTTGGCATGATTTACCTTTCTTTCTCTGGCAGGTTTACAACTCTATATCTTATGAACCATCAGAGATGAGTTTAGGATTTTTAATCCCAATGGAAACGTTGCTCTCTTTCCCCTGGAATGTCATACTCCTTTCATCTCCACCATGATGACTTATAAAATACTATTTTAAATAATGTTTATTACTTGCCATAATTTATTATGTATAATATTTTAATCCTTTGCACTTCATCAGATAGTAACCAACACACCTGGTTTTTACAGGTGGAATAATAAATCCACATTTATTAACACATCTTAACAGCTTGCCTATAAAATATGAAGCACAACAGTAAAATGAGGAATGATGTGGTATAAAGTCTTTTCCTGAAACAAATTTGGAACAACCACCAGAGTTTAATTCATGGATTTATAATGCATTCCAAATCTGCATTTTATAGTATTTAAATCTGTTACTAGATACAAAAATGGTCCCATTACAAAGAGGATCTTAAGGGGTGGATAATCTGTAACCCTTAATGTTCCTTTTCTGGTCTTTATGTTTTTAAAAAAACTTTTGGGCTATCATGGCCCTTGAAGAAATTCATTAAATGTTAGAATTGAATTTACCAACAAACAAGGGATTTCTGTACCTAATAAAAGATTGACCAATAATATGGACAATAATAGTTGCTTATTATAGTGTAGAAACTCCTAGGATTTTCTTTTCAGAAAATTCTTCTCATTTACTTCTTCTCTGTAATGAAAAAACACATTGCTTAATTTTGAAATCCTTTGAATCTGTACCTTTCCACTAGTTCATCTACTGCTCAAATAAAGGTAGTGTGGTCAATTACATGTCCCAAGTCTCTGGCAACCATCTCCGTGTTAGAGACTCAGCTATATGCAGCTTATTATCTATCAGCTACTGCCATTCTGACACAATTAAGTAGTTCCTCATAACCCCAACATATAAGACAGAGGTCCTCAATCTCCGGGCCAGATACAGCCCTCTAGGGCTCTGAATCTGGCCTGCGAGAGCAACTGCAGACCCCCCACACAGACACACCACTTTGAAAGCAAGCAAGTGAGCCAGCCTCCACTGCTGCCTCTGTTGGTGAAGCAGTTCACAGCGGTGGGCTGTGTCACTTCCCCCCGCCGCCCAGATGACTGGTGCACTGGCCCCACGCAGGGCATTTAAAAATGGGCAGGCCTCCACTGCTTCCGCCACTGCCGCCACAGCCACCAACACCTCTTGCCCCAACCCTTCCCCCTTGGTTCCCTCACCACCTGCTGCCGCCACCACCACTGCTTGCCTCAATCCTCCCCTATGTTCACTCACCCACCACCACCATTTGTCCCAACCCTCCTCCCTCGGTTCCCTCAGAGCCCCACCGCCACCGCCACCACTGCTTCCCCACCCCCCTCAGTTCCCTCAGCCCCACACTACCACACCACTGTGCGTCCCCCAACAATTCTGAGGGACAGTGAACAAGCCCCATTTTAAAAGTTTGAGGACCCCTGCTCTCAGCAAAGTTACTTATTTTTTTCCTTTAAATAATATACTGTTAAAAATTAACAAACGTCCACAATCCCTCAAAAACAAATTCATTTTATTCATTACCAGATTCTTATAGTTTGCTTAAAAACAATGTCTACATATCCTAATTACATTCGAAAGCAACACATTACAAATAAGATACTGTATCCAAACTTTGGCCTTGCCTCTAGCATATTAACAACTAATGTCGAACTGCTGTACAGTCTTGACCAGAAGTATAATGGTTTTGGAAGAAACAAAATCAATCTCTTTGGATGCTGCTGGGGGAAACCTTAAAGATTGCTACCATTATAAATCTTCTTGATCAAATATCCAGTTTCACTTTGGCAACCCGTTACTATGAGCCAAACATTTTTTTCATCAACACACTTTCCACCATAATGCCACAAATGAAGAAGCAGAAAGCTTTTTTAAATGCAATACAAACCAATATGTCTATGTTCTTAATAACTTTTTGAAGAACTTTATTAAGTCTTGCATGCTCAAGACACTTGCCCTAGAATCATATCTCTGCTGAGGTTTGATTCTTTTTAGAACAACACATCTCAAATATCTGGTGATTGCCTCCTGCCATAAAATGTTCTTCATTCAGAGCACAAGTCACTGCTACTACAGGGAAAGACCACCACAAAATAATGGACTGTACTGGACAGATTAAGACACAAGAAGCCTAGATTCAAATCCCCACTCAGCTATGGAAATGCATTGGGATTGGGCACAGTAATCTTAAAAGCACTCCCTAAATATCACAAATACTTATTAGGGTTACTGTAAGTCTGATACAGCAGGACAACACATAGCATAACTAAGCCACAAGAGACATAACTCATTTATTGGCATCTACCTGCATTTGAAGAATAAGCATTATCAACTTACCAACTGTGAAAAAGGCTGAATTTGGGGCATAATTATCAGTCAAGGATATGCAAAGATAATTTGTGGGTTGAGGAGGTGAGGTGAAGTTTTAAAATACCATAAAATATATTATATCATGGTGGGAGTCCCTTGATAGTCATATATAAATCTAAGAAAGAAAGAAAGAAAGAAAGAAAGAAAGAAAGAAAGAAAGAAAGAAAGAAAGAAAGAAAGAAAGAAAGAAAGATAGATAGATAGATAGATAAAATTCTGGGACAGATGAAGTGCTAAAAGCAAGCAAGAACACAAACAGGTAGACCATCAAACCATAGAGGAACACAGATATGGGTCCAGTGCTCTTCCAATTACTGAGAAAACGGTAAAACCTAAAGATCTTAAGCCGGACTTTAGGAATAAATGAAGCTAACTCAGTCACCTGCTGCTTTATATAACAAAAGCGTCTCTCTCCTGTCCTGTGGCATATAATCCTGTGTTGTTCTGGGAATCTTTCCTGAGACAAAGTTGTAAGGAGTTCATATTTCGTAAGGGAGTACTATGATCCCCTGCATACAAGCATCTGTCATTTCCTCATTATGGATTTTTCAAAAAGCTCTTGAAAAGATCTAAGCAGGGTCTTCTTTTCCTCCTTTTGTTTGCTCCAACCCTAATTATCTTTGCATCGTAATTGTCTTCAATGACAGAATAAAACCAGCTTGTTAGCAGTAAGCACCATGTGGATTCATAACAAGGTCAAGATGGAGTTAACAAACATATAGAATAAAATCAAAAACAGGAAAAATGCATGTGCTGGGGTTAAGATTCCTTGTTTCCTCATACTGTGCCAAGGGACATATGGATTAAATGATTCTAAACAGAGAGTAGTTAATAATAATAATACATCTCTGATAAAAGCTGCTGTTTTAAAGCTTTATATTTCCAGATTGCCCAGTTAAGATTTTCCAGTTCCACCAATGGAACAACTTTATGTCATCAGATGAGTGACAAGGCAACTATTTCTCACTCCTGTAATCTTCCTTGGATCTCACAGTTTGCTCCTTCTAAAGATATATTAAACTGCACAAGTCAATAGAGGAAGAACAAGTCCAGTTGGGACAGTGGATTTCCCCAGGATTGGTTTTCAATCAGTATATGTTAGCAAACATAACACTACATCCAACATCAGTCTTAATTAGAATATGACTTGTTGAAGTCTCTATTCTAGATAGAACTTTGCCTGAGTTATAATTATTAGCAAGTCTCTTCAACAATTCAGATCTGCTTATGAGGCTCTTTAATTTAAAACATAAATTGCACAATGATTTTTTTTTGTTTTCCCATCACAAAAGCACAAAAGTCTGAACCAAAATCTGCCATTAACAGAAGAGGTAAACCATATGTACTCAAACTAATTATCTGATTATTCTACTAAAGTCATAAAAGCAAAGGCCAATGACGTACTTTTTTTACTGAAATATGCAAGCTGTTCTGTATACAAAAGCCCTGCAGAATTTGAGAAGAAGTTATACTTAAAGGTTCTGTTTGTTGTCTGTTCCAAAGGCACAGGCACCATGTTGACAAGATGGTTAGCAACTTATGTCATCTTAAAAGAAAAGTACTTTTAAAACCATTTTGCCATTTCTCTTTGTTCTCACAAGGGGTCTCTCCGGATCTAACTACCACCTGTCCAGAAAACAAAACAAAAAACCAACCACCCCAAGTTATAACATTTCTTTCCATACCCCTGTTGTACTGATACATTTATTTTCACATATTCCAGTCGAAACATTGTTTTAAACTGAATTCAGTTCATTTCTTCTTCTTGTTATAACAGACTACACTGCTCTCTCTCTCTCTTTTTTTTGTATCAGTTCATTTTCTCTACTGTTTCTTGGGGGCAATTAGGCCCCCTGTTGACCATTCCACACACATCCCAAAAGCTGGTATTCTGATACAGAAATACATAAGCTGTTAGAAGGCTTCTTCCTTCCTCCTCTTCTCCTACCATCCTCCTTGCCTTATGAAAGACCTACCAAGTATTGTGAGTGGCAGGGTTCAATAAATGCAACCTACCTTTCTTCACAATTCAAAGCAGGAAACCAGAAGCTCCTTTTCACCTACAATGGAGGAGGGGGAAGACTGACTCCATCTGAGCAATGTATTCATGCTGTTTTTGTGGCACTGCCACCCAGCAGTTCCTAACGCCAATTTGTCAATTTATCATTTAAAATTAATCACAATTTTAAAAGAATATAAAGCACAGTAGCTATGAGGTAGCCACAATGTCCAGAAACCTGACTCCTCTGCAAAGAAAATAAATTGACAGCAACATTCACACAGGTGAAACCATAAGGAATGAAGTGATTCATTGGTAGAAAATAAAACAACCCTCCAGGCAATGGGGAAGCAAGCTGGAAATAAACCATCTTGGCTGGGAAAATGTATCCATGATGACCGTGTGTCATGCGCTCAGACATTTATGAAACAATCTAAAAAATGGCCAAATCAGTATAACTTGGGTGGCACATGATTTTTAACAGTTTAGGTCAAGCCATTCTAAATGCAATATGGTAGATGGGCATAAGCCCTACTGGATAGGCAAAGTTGTGTTCTTCTGGTCCAACATATAATAAGCTCTTAATGAGAGACTGGAGCTCATGGACTTCATAAGTTACCTTACTACCTCACTAGGCATTTCTTCAGTTCCTTCTGAAGGCCTAGTTCATCCCTGGGTCTGTCGGGTTTAACTGAAAGACCCAAAACAAGAGATATCCCTTATTTCATTTAATTCATACTGCTTCAAGGACTGAGATAGTCTCAAATGCAAATGTTTATGTAAAAATAGTAGACAGATGTTTCACATTTCCTTTGTGTTCCTACTATTGGTTAATCTTTCGGTGCTTTCCACTCTTTGTCAAATCAACTGAATCATTTTGCATCCAAAAGCATTACAAAGTCTGTCAGTAGACAGCCAATTAGAACGTCCATTAGAGAGTGTGTGGAAATTTTAAATCTTAAAAATTGCCTACAGCTGAGTAAGGAGTGCTCTTACTCCACTTGGTCCTTATGAAACTACAGTGTGCTGAACTCCTGGTGCCCTCTATCTTGGAATGCTATCTGCCTGCTTCTCTGAGTCTACCTAAGGCCCTTTGTACACGACCCCTAAACTCCGCCGCAAATGGCTCCCAGCTCCGGAGCTTAAAATTGTTTCCCCACCAGCTCCGGAGTTTACAGATAATTAAGTGCGACCACGCCCACCTAAGCGCGTCCCAGCGCACTTTTCAGGTACCTGCTCTCCAGAGGTGAAAATTCCTGATGCGGATATAATGTAGTGACTGCCCGGCTCTCCTTGCTTCTGTTTGTTCTTTTTTTGACCCCCGCCCCTTTAAGAGATCTGAATGCAGTGCCGGGACGGCAGAACGGAGGTGAGCGGCATTCTTTTCTTCCTTTTTTTCTCCCTCCCCTCACGCAGCCAGCAGCCAGGAGTGCGGAGGGGGGGAACGCAGGAACAGCGACAAACCCCTAAGATCTCTGGTCCGAATTTAAGTGGCCAGCAGATCTTAGGGGTCATGTGAAAAGGCCCTTAGAGATATCAATTTTTGGCCCCTATTTTCTTGATTATTTTTTTGGATTATTTTTTATTTTTCCTCACTGTTTCTCTCCCCCCCCCCCACACACACACACCCGGATTCCACCCCAAATCTCTTCTGCCATTTCCATTATAATTTTAGCTTGTGCCTCCTAGGTCCTGCCTGCATTTGCCTAAAAGAAAAGAAGGAATCAAGTGACAGGGGACAGGAAAATGTCTTCATATTTTAGTAGTTATCAATGGGGGGAGCCTGGCTTGCTTGCCATTCCCCCCCCCCCCATGGTGCAGGGCTCTAATGTGGTTATTTTATTTTGCTATTTTTCCACTCTGTATAGGAGGTGGTTTTCCCTATTTGATTGGGCTTTCTAACACTGTCATTCAATTAATTTACTGTTTATGTATTCTGTTAAAAGTGTATATTTCTACGGTGCTTCTGTGGGAAGTATTGTACTGTGTGTTGCTTTGGTGAGTGGGTGTCTCTGTGTGCCAGGCAGCCAGTGCCCATATGGCTGGCAGCTGCCTTGTCTTTTTATTATTGTGCTGCCCAGGCCCAAGGGGTCTATTGTGATGAGCAGATTTCATTAAACTCTACTATTGTTTTAAATATGGTAATATAAAGTAGTGCATGGATAAATCTGATGATAATTTTTCTTTCACATGTACTGTTACTGAATTTTGGATTAAATTGATCCTCTGTTGCCTTTCTTTTCCTTTTTGAGGGCTAAGTTTTAAAGACTCTTAGTGGCTTTTTTTGAATGGTTACTAAGGGTTCATTAGTGCCAGAAAATGTGAATCGGGAACCAAAAACTGAATGATCTGAAAGAGGCTCTTTATTTGGTGTAAAAGAAGGATAAATCCAAAAATAAAAGAGGCCAAATCAGGTATCCCCTAAAAGAACCCAGAACAAAGTAAATATGGAAGTTTTCACTGTGCACATCTCTAAGAGGTACTGTTTATTAGAGATTTGCAGGCTGCAGTGTAGGGTGTATAGTAGGCTGTGGAGATCAATGCTTTATTTACATGTTTTTAGAGCATTGACCCTTTGTGTATGATAAAAATAGACAAAAGACAAAAATTGTGGTAGTTTTGGAACTAATGGCTTCAAAAGCTCCACAACTTCAGACAAACAGCTGACTCCCCACCCCATCCCACCACTGGTAAATCATGCAGTCATCGTACATGCATACTGATGTTACACAACTGAGAGAGAGAAAAGCGGTTACTTCACGTCCGTTTAGTCTTTGTTAGTGTTGCACTTAGGAACAGTACAAAAAAAGTTACTATACAACAGTCGCGCAACTACTGAAATTTGTCTCCACCCACCCCCGGAACAGGTGCTAAGCACGACAATACTGTACCTGGTGCTTTGTTCCAGCTTTCTGTTCCAAGACAAGACACCATGTAGTAACGACTGTCACACAACAAAACATTCATTTCTCTCAGAAACCTGTGTCCAGGTTGTTGTTTTTAGTTTGAATTTTCAGAAGCGAAATATCAAAAAAGATTTTTTAAGCCCCCCAAAAAAGGAAAAAGGAAGCTAGACAAATCCAGATACCCCACCAGAGATAGCAGCAATAAAGAAGCTAAGTAGGGTCAAAGTTAATATGTTACTAAAATACAAAAGTAGAACAGGTTGTACCTTTAGGCTTCTAGAAAAATAATAAAAAGTTGCTAATATTTCAAGGGCAAAATCCCTTTCTTCAGAACTGTACCAACAGGTTAAAACATGGCAAAAGATGGAGTTGCCAGGAGTTATTTCTTAGATGTAAATTCCTTGGCAAGATGGAAAATATGCCAGGTAGTTTCTTAGTTGAGGCCTGGGGGTTAGATGTTCTGAGGCTGCATCTGAAGTAAAGGATGGTGTTTATTGACATGTTACTAAAAGTGAAACTTCCTTAACTGATTGAAGTTCTCTCTTTGTCCTGGCATAACGCTTTCTGTACCCTGCAAATTAGCCTACTTTGTTTTGCCTTCAGGAAGGTAACACAGATTATTTGGTCATCTGTTTGCTCAAGCACGCAGGACTCAATGAAGCAGCAGCGAGCTATCTTCTATCTTCTATACGTGATGCCTGGTGTCTCATGTAGTTTTACCCAATATGGCAGGCATCTTTATATATCTGAGGGTCTCTCACACATATGAGAGAACAAGTTTGTTTGCTGGAGTTCCAGATAACAGGATCCAAGCCAGTAGGGTTCAAATTACAACAAAAATTTGAGGAGGCATCTTTGAACGGATTTGTTGCTTGAGGTAAGAAGACACTTCAGAAGGTAGCATATTGTTCTTCATTATTGGTTTTTAAACAGAGGCTGCATAACTATCAACTATAGAGCTGGACAAAATAACAATTGAGATCCATTCCTTTTAGACTGCAGTTCAACACAGAAGGGCTTTCCCCCTCTTTGATTGCCAGAAATTGGAAGAGAAATGTAGAATACATCTAAGATACAGGCCACCATCTCCAATAAATAAAAGCTGTTTAAAAGGTATGGGGCACAAATGTTGTCTCAAAAGATGAAAGGTTTTAAAGCTGTGATAAATTCAGAAATGAATTTGGTAAATAAAAAAATTAAAGGTGGAAACAATACCTTGTGTCTGAGCGAGATAAATTCAGCTGACTAACATGTAGGCATCTTTCTCTAGTCAATGGGTGGTCTCGGGTAAACGAGTTTCCTGAGTGGATGAGCAGATTTTGTCTACAAACAGGCCCCAAGCTATTTGCCATCTCCATGTCTGTCATGTCATTCTTCTCAGATATCAAATTACAATGACTGTGGCCACCATTCACTGTTAAAGAAAGGAAAGGATAGGAAGAAAACACATTACAATAAATATGAGTACTGGATATTTTCATTGTAACCCCTCCAACTTGCTCCACTCACTTTTTGATAGTTAGATTCATGCAGCAAGGAGATAACACATTGTTTCAGAGAATTCTCGATCCATTCCCAAAGTAATTATCCATTATGATTCATTGCCACTGTTTCTCAAATTTTTTATCACCTTAAAAATGGAAACAATTGAAGCAAATTATTCTTTCACTAGGGAGCTGGAATAAACAATTATTTGTCCCTCTTTGTATTATTTCTTAGGTGCAAAACATTATGGGGGGGGGAGTATGGGGAAGTAAATCTGTGCTGGAATTCTTTTTAACAATCAGTTCCATTTGTACAAACCTTGTTCTGCTTTATAACTGAGAATCAAGGCACATCAAAAACACAAAACCCCATACTAAGCCACGCTGTATTTTGACTGAGTCCTCTTTGCCATGTGAATAGTTTTGAAAACAAAACAAATGAAGGAATTGACACACTGCAGACAAAACTCAGGGCAAAAGCAAGGCTGTTTTCAAAAATGAATGAATGATATTTATATTCCACCATTCCTTCAGTGAGCTCAAGGCAACACACATGGCTTCCATGAATTTGCCCTCAAAACATTTCTATGAAGTATGTCAGGTTGAGTGACATTGACTAGCTTAAGATATCTAGTGAATTTTATATCCAATTGGAGGTTTTAAATGCAAGTCTCTTGATACACATTCCAATTTACTTACTTACTTACTTACTTAACTTACTTACTTACTTACTTTTACTTACTTTACAATATTTTTATCCTGTCTCTTTCTTTTAAAAGGATCTAAAGCAGCTTTAACTGCCACCGAACACTGGCCCTTTGTGGAACAATAAGAATATAAAGATATTTTGCCTGGCATTGAGAAATGGAGCACACAACTGATGTATACTTCAGACATCTTGGTTTTAACTATGCAATTAAAATAAATGGAGCCATTTATACACTATACTGAAGCTTCACTTTCTACAGTTGAACAGTGGTCCATCTTAAAGGTTGTCAACAACAGTTTATTTTCAGAGTGTTGAAAGCAAACTACCAGCTCATATGGAACAAATCCATTTTTAGTACCATTAGCCAACTGGAGGATATACTGTAAGTCACTTTACAAAGCTTCCCAATTTTTGACTCATTATAGCATGAATTTGCTGGAAATCCTTGAAAAAATCCCAATGAAACAGACTGCCATTTCTATGCCACCATGTTTCCCTCTAAGGCAACTCCACCCTCCTCTGCACAGGGCGTTTCCACCCTCATGCACCCATCACACCTGTTCTTATTTTGGTCATGACAGAATCCAGGGTGCAGTTGAGGAATCACACACACATGCACAAATCAGAGCCCTGCACAGCAGGAATGAAAAATACAGGGCTTGTTGTATGCCACACATTCTATAGAGGCTGGTGTGTAAAACAGTAGACCATCCAACTGGATGACATACTGATTCTGAAGAAAATTCTGGAGATGAGCTCAAGTCAAATGCACTAAAAATAATTTCCATTTCCATTTCAAAGCATACTTAATTAAACTAATAAAAGAATGCATTTTAGAAAACCTATTCCTTACTGAGAATTTTTAACAAACAAGAGCCAGGGTGCTATGGTGTTCATACAAGGTTTGCATAATTCAGAAAGCTGCACTAACTGTGGCTAATTGATGAGATATCAGGGCATGTCTTGGCACTGACAGCTTCAATCAGCTGTGGGAATTTATATAATCTTAAACTAACACCCAATGGGATTCTGGCAAGACACGTTAAAGTAGGAATCCTGCCTAAATTAAAAAGCCATTATTCCTCTCCAGATGCACTTATGGAAACTTCCCATTATTTAAGTCTTCAAAAACATTAGATCTCATAGGCACATACACTGAGATTACAAATTCCTTCTACCACTATAGCAGACTACATTATATTTCTAGTGATACACTAAACTTGAATGTAATCAAGACAGGCATCAGCATCTTGAGTTTCTATACTAATTTTCTCTCCATGAGCCACTTGCTCCCCCACAAGCAGGTGACTTGGAAATGAAACAAATCAGTATATAGTTGAGCTTTGAATCATGAGTTGAGTCCAGGTCACAGGAGGTTGGGGGGAGGGGCTGAGTCACATCCCAATCAAGTAGCGGATCCAAGTCTCACACATAACGGACTAATTGGAAAGATTAATTTAACTTTGCCCTGTGTATGTGTTTGCGCCAAAGGGGAAAAACTGATCAGGATCCAACATCATTCTAGCATGCTTCCACTAGAGCAGCAAGATTTTGTCCTACATTAAGTAGCCTTCTGTGCTGCCTGCTTTGGAAGACTCCCTAGGTCAGTGTTGGCGAACCTATGGCACAGGTGCCAAAGGTGACACTCAGAGCCCTTTCGGTGGGCACCCGACATCGCTCCTTCACAGCCACCTGCACTCAGGTTAAATTGCTGTATTGGCACTTTGTGAAAAAAAAAATTAGTGGGTTTTGAATGGCAGTTTGGGCACTCGGTCTCTAAAAAGTTTGCCATCACTGCCCTAGGTCTTCAGAGCAAATTTTGCTAATGTATATGGGGCTACACAAGCAAGACTCCTCCTTCCCAGTTGCACTGGATGAATTTCTTCCATCAGTGAAACAACACCACTGAACCTTTCCAATTTTCAGTAGAATTGTGAATGGTATGTAAATATTATATCAAACGCCACTAAAATAAATATCTTAACAAACAGACTTGCAAATCAATCCAATTTTTTCCTTCCAGCGACCAATCAATCACAATACAAACATGTCCAAGTGTCGCTGAATAAATCACCAAGTGGAAATAGGAGTCTTTTTCAGAGGGAGGGATGGGAGAATTATTCATTTTGAGCTCTAGATGCTTTCAAATTCCTTATTGACTTACACCACTAACCGACTGGCTCAATTGCTATAAAAGACATTAGCTCTTCTTAGCCATTCATTTACTGTTGCAATATTTTGTCACAACCTTTTGTTTGTTTGTTTGTTTGTTTGTTTGTTTGTTCACTTGCTTGCTTGCTTAGAATTTTTGCTATCTTAGGCTTATAACCATGGTGCTTGCATTGGTTTCCATATATATAGGGCAACATTTTAAAAAAAAGATGGTTTTCTCAACCAGATGTTGCTCTACAAGATGGGGAGGGGAAGAAAGAAAACCTCACAAAATTCACTCTTTTACACTAGATTCAGAATTTACTACAACCCCCTCTCTTTCTTCTTTTATATAGCTAATATGGCTTCAGAGATAACCCTAGGATAGAGGAAAAATCCTCAAGCACAGCATGCCATAAATGAATTTTTTAAAAAATGAATTGCAAGCACATAACTCTTTCAAAGAACATAAACTACACTTAGCCCTGTGAAAACTAAAAAAAAACATAAAACACCAAGAAAGATAAGCTGTTTCTTAAAATAATATTTCAGACATTAATCTCTGTCACGCAGGAAAATACTTTTTTCACTTATCACCAGCATCCAACCATCTAGCCACGTGAGAAATGAAAGCATAACCTTTGCTGCATATAAGAAAGCACAACATAAAAATGTGCATTGCACCTGCAGTAATTCAAGGGCAAGCCAGCCACATGGAAGAAAATTCTGCCATGATTAAGTTCATCATATGTTTCCATCACTGTCAAAGCAAGCTTACAATACCTACATAACTATTTGACACAAAGTGGTGGGGCACACAGATCGTGTCTGAAGTCCCTAGCCAATCAGGATGAAGCCTATCACTTGTCACCAAACTTGAGAAATCTTTGTTAATTAATAACAGAACAAACCAGCTACTACATGGAAGAAACCTCAGCTATCCCTTGTGTTCACATGGGTGAGTTTTATCTGACTGATCAATCAAATATATAAACTTATAGTTGAGTGAAGTAACAGTTTTGTAAGCAAATATATATTCCTGACTCTCAGTTACAGTCCATTCATATGTTACAGTAAATGCCTCTTCTAAAATGGAATCAATTAATTTATTAGAGCTTGGAGCCCTAATAAAAACAGAAACAAAAATGCTTCTATAAAAATACTTGTTACATAAAAGAACACAACCATACACTGATTTGTTCCTATGTAACATTAAACAGGGAACACATTTTTAACCCAAGGGTCTGCATTTCTACTTGGGAAGGGTTTCATGGGCCACACTACATCTGTAGGTCAGCCTGAAAGGATAGACAGGTGTCAAATGCAAACACAGGTGAAGCCACAGCAACTGGGTAGGGTCAGTTATAATTCTTATCTATTTGGACATCTTTCCACTACATATACACATCACAGCTCATTTCTACAAATGACTCTTTGGGGGGAAATTCCCCAAACAACATGCAACAAAGCTTAATTCCATGTAACAGCTTTAATACCTGCAAAGCACAGATCAATTCAATGCAGCAATTTCCACACCCATTACATACAGCAGAGGGGCACCATACCTAACTGCAGTTCCACTTGTAATTAGTTTTTCATTTTATTAACTGCAAGGCCCATTTTGTTACATCCACACTTCACCATTGGCAGTTCAAAAGGCCTTATAGTCTGTTAGCGGTCTCAGGCTTGGTGAATCAGTAACTTAGTAATTGTCTCTAAAATCAGTCAAAGTTTGGGGGAATCATCCCCACTAGTAGATAAATACCACTAGAATCAGGTTGCAGCCCACTGTGGGGGCTTACAGGAACAGGACACTTGGGTAGCAATATACTAGCAAGAACAAGCCCAAGTGGAGAAACAGTATCACAATTGGATGCCAAGGAGGATATAAACATGTAGCCCAGCTGGCCGCCATGGAGTCTACTTCCACAGGCTTTGTAAGGCACTTCGCTAGGAAAGAAAGTTCCCTGTATCTCCAGGAATTTTCTTCTCTCTCAAGTTTAAAAATGGGGCCTTGCAGTACCAAAGGTCAAGGCCTCAATGAAGGCCACAATCCCTAAGAACCCAGCTACCTAGAAGGGCAGAAGCCAATCAGAGTTGTTGGGCCCTGTGACTTGGCTAGTGAGACCTAGTTCCCACATTTAGTTGGCCCAGGTCCCTGCCTTCCAACTGGTTCAATTGCATAAAAAGCTGAGACCAACTTATTTAAACCAAAAGGGGCTTCCATCAGTGCAGCAGGATAGTATATACCTCTTTTGCTCAAGCTCTGAAGTGACTATTGCCTAAGTGGTACAGTAGAAACAAAGATGAACAGGCTAGGCTGCAGGAGAGAGGCTCCTTGCACTAGGTCGGTGTTCCCCAACCCCCGGTCCACGGACCGGTGCCGGTCCGTGGATCAATCGGCACCGGGCCGCCCGAGGAAACCAGGGAAACTCCTCCTCCCTTCCGTCCCCGATCTCTTCACCACCATGGGGGTGGTGGCGGCTCCGGCGGCGGCGGCGGAGGGAGGAGGGTGGGGTGCTGTTGCTCCTCCTCCTCCTCCTCCTCCTGACAGGGGCCGGAGGTGGAGGTGGCGGCAGCAGCAGCAGGAGGAGGAGGAGGAGGAGGAACAACAAAGAGTAGGGCTCGCAGAAGGCGGAGGCGGCATGCACCTGCCCGCCAGGCGGGAGCGACCCTTAGCAACCATGGGGGTGGCGGCGGCTCCGGCGGCGGCAGCGGAGGGAGGAGGAGGAGGAGGCCGCTGAGGGGGGTTCTCGGTCGCGGCGCGGATGAAGGCAGGACGCCGGTAAGCCAGCCTCTCCCCTCTCGCTCTCGCTCTCCTCCCACTTGGTGTGTGTGTGTGTGTGTGTGTGTGTGTGTGTGTGTGTGTGTGTGTGTGTGTGTGGAGGGCGGAGAGGGAGGGCTGGGGGGTCACGGGAAGGAGCCTCGCTGTGTCCGCCGAAGTGCCCGGGGTGACAGCTTGCCTCCCCTTTTCCTTTATTTATTTATTTATTATTTATTTATTTCAGAGTGTTTTTTTTACCCCGCCTTTCTCCTTGGAAAAGACCCCCAAGGCGGCTTACGTCAATGAGGGATAAGCTATACAGCCCAGAACAATTAGGAGTATCGAGAAAGGGGGGGAATGGACTGAGGGTCGTCTTATTACAACATCTTCCTTCCCCTTCCCCCCGCCCCACTTGCCCCGAGGCTTATCTTCCGTCAGGAGGAATTGCCCACTGACCACACACACACACACACACACCACCACCACCACCACCGTAGGAACGGACTGTCTTCTCCCTCCCTCCCCTCCCTCTTTCCCGTGAGCGACCGAGGTCTCCCTGCAAGCGTCCCTCGGGGCATGGACTGTGTTCAAGCTTCAAGGGGTTCCCTTTTTCTAAAGGCACACTTGGATGGCAAGACCCTTCTAGTTCTCCTCAGAACAAGTGGCCAGAGTCTCTTTTGTTTATTCACATGTATTCTCCACCCTTAGGGTTATTTGAAACACATGCAAAATATATTCAAATATGGGTTATGTGCAAAAAATAATTCCTTTCAAAAATCCCTAGCCACAAACAACTTACCCAAAGAACAATGTCTGAGTGCTAAAAGATGCCATGATATATGCCCAGAGTAGCTGTGCAGCTAGATGGAGCAGTATATAAACTAAATAAATTAAATAAATTAAATAAATAAATATGTTGGGCCTCCAGAGTGTAGCATTCTATCAGGAAGCAGGCAGAGACTTCTTAGGAACTGGGGCAATGGCTGTCTGACTTTTGGAGGGCACAACTCAAAGAATGTGAATTTGAAGTTGACAATGGATGTGCAACAGGGTTGCCAGTCCAACAGCATCTCATTCCCTGGGCCACCAATTCCCGCCCCCCACTTCTCCGGCCTCATGTCAAGGAAGGGCAAAGGGTCCCAAGACCTCACGGCGGCTCGGTAGCTTTAAAAAAAGGTCAGGCGACAGCGTGGGTGGGGAGCTCCCCCTGCCAAGAGCGGCTCCTGTCTTCCAAAGTGGTTGCGAATAAACTCTGGAATTGGAATGATCTCCTTGCGTTTATATGCTTCCAAACCTAGCCGTTCGAAAGCATGTGAAATGCAAGTCAGATAAAGAGACGCCCCCGGGGGGGGGGGACGTGAGGAAGTAAAAACAGTGTTTCCTTGCAGCGATGCCAAGGACTCGCACAACACTGGCTCTTCGGCTTGAGTACGGATATGAGCACCGCCCCCTAGAGTGGGAAATGACTAGCACGCATGTGTGTCAGCGGCAGGGGGGGCATTTACCTTTTTTATCTTATTAAATCAAAACAAGCGGGCCAGGGAACAATGATCAAACATTTACCGGTCCACGGCGATAAAAAGGTTGGGGAGCACTGTACTAGGTGATTCAATTATTAGAAATACAGAGGAATGGATTTGTGATGCGCATGATAACCATATGGTGACTTGCCTGCCAGGTGCAAAGGTTGCAGACATCATGATAGATCTAGATAGTTTTTTAGACCGAACTGGGAAGGAGCCAGTGTTCATGGTACACGTTGGTACCAATGATGGTGGGAAGCCAAAGCGGTTAGTCCCGGAAGCCAAATTAAGGTTGTTAGGAAGAAGTTTGAAGCTCTGGACTTCCAATGTAGCATTTTCAGAAGTGCTGCCTGTTCCTCATAAGAACATAAGAAGAGCCATGCTGGATCAGGCCAAAGGCCCATCTAGTCAACCTTCCTGTATCTCACAGTGGCCCCACCAGATGCATCTGGGAGAGCACGAGACTAGATATCTGTCAGGAGACAGGAGTGGTATCAGCTCCCCTGCATCTGGCCCTTGAAGTTTTAAGGCTGGAGATTACACATCTCCATTATGGTTTGTAACCCGTGATGGACTTTTCGTCCAGGAATCTGTCCAATCCCCTTTTGAAGGCATCCAGGCCAGATGCCATCACCACCTCCTGTGGCAGGGAGTTCCACAGACTAACAATGTGCTGGGTGAAAAAATATTTTCTTTTCTCTGTTCTTACTCTCCCAGGTCTCAATTTGAGTGTATGACCCCTTGTTTTGGTATTTTGTGAGCGGGAGAATAGCGTCTCTCTATCCCCTTACTCATGTCCTGCATTATTTTGTACATCTCAATCATATCCCCCCTCAGGTGCCTTTTTCCAGAGTAAAGAGTCCCAAATGTTTTAGCCTTTCCTCATAAGGGAGCCCCCCCCAGCCCAGTAATCATTTTAGTTGCTCTCTTCTGCACCTTTTCCAGTTCCACTATGTCTTTTTTGAGATGTGGTGACCAGAATTGTACACAATACTCCAGGTGCGGCCTTACTATCATTTTGTACAATGGCATTATAATGTTGGCTGTTTTATTTTCAATCCCCTTTTTGATAATCCCTAGCGTGGAATTGGCCTTCTTCACCACTGCCACACATTGGGTCGACACCTTCATTGAATTGTCCACCAACACACCAAGATCTCTTTCCTGATCTGTCACGGATAGTTCAGAGCCCATGAGTTGATATATAAAGTTTTGATTTTTTACCCCAATATGCATTACTGTACATTTTGCTACATTGAAACACATTTGCCATTTCGCAGCCCATGCCCCCAGCTTGGACAATCTTCTCTGGTTTTTACTACTCAGAAAAGTTTCGTGTTATCTGCAAACTTGGCTACCTCACTGCTTATCTCTGTCTTCGTGTCATTTATGAACAGATTAAAAAACACCGGTTCCAGGACAGATCCCTGGGGCATACAGCTTATAGAGGAACAGATGATAGATTCAATAACACCTCAATAAAAGTGAAACAACAGTTCTTTTGGTAGTTTGAAATTCCTAAGTTGATGCAGAAAAAAAAACATTCTTCTTTGTGCTTTCTTAATAATACTCCTAATGTTAGATGACCATGTAACATGTAACAAAGAACTGAGAAAGTCTGCATGAAAGTAACATGCCATTTGTTGCTACAGTACAAGAAATTGGTGAGAATTTCAGGCTGACACTTGCATTATACCATCAAGTCAAATCAGGGGTGATACCTCTCGTTTCCCAAGGATGTTTTAGCTTTCCATTCCTTGTGATGTACAGAGGTTCTGTTGTTTCTGATAAATGCAGCCACTGGAAGCCATTCACAGTGAGATAAGACTGAATCAAAAGGGCAATGATTCAGCAACAGTTTGCTGTGGGATTGTAATTTTACCTAATTAAGAACAATGAACAAATAGCTATAATGACACATAAAACTGTAATGACTCACATTCAAAACAAAGATAGGTTTGAAATATTTGCCTAACATACTTAACTATCCCAAGAGCTTTTGTGGCTTTTCTGGTGTCTGCCAAACTAGGTCATTTGCTTATTCTTGCTGCTTTGAGACATCATACAGAATGCACCTATGACATGTCTAAAGAAAATAACATTTTTACTGGCAACTAGTAGAGCAGTATCCTTTCAGAATAAAACTTTTGATCACTGAATTTTTATTACCAGTAATTTTGATCCAACTGTGGAAAAGGCCAAGAAAATGGTCCATGGTAACTGTAAAGATATGTCTAGATAATAACACTTTAGTCTGTTTTACCAACTTTTTAGAGTTCTACTGCTTTTAAAAGCTGAAGAGACAGAACACCAATGGGTGACACTTTAACCATGCTTGCATACCCACAAAAACAAACAGCTACATTGGTTGGCAAAGAAATCTCATATTTTAACTTATGGTACTGTAGCTTCTCATTTTGTACCCCCTTTCCAAACTTTCCGTAACCTATTTATATGTAAGTAAAATCTATAATTTATTATTTATTAATTCAATGTATATACCACCCATTTGGCTGCTAAGGCCACTCTGGGTGGTTCATGGCAGAATGAAAGTACAACATATTAAATAATCGCATAAAAAGAGCAACAATATAAAAAAATCAAACAGACAAATATAATCAATTGAACTTTATTTTTTAATTTATTTTAGAGTATTTTTACCTCGCCTTTCTCCTTGGAAAAGGACCCAAGGCAGCTTACAGTAATGAGGGATAATATACAGTCCAGTACAATTAAGACATGTTCAAGTATTTGAGAACAAGGAATTGAGGGACAACTTACAGCATTAATAGACAACATTACATTAAAGCTACAATGTTATGAGCATTTATAAACACAAAGTCAATGTGAACCTATGGATTCATATAAAATACACATGGTAGTAGTCCATCATTTTCTTTAAAAAGAAAACACAGAAAATATTTAATAAAAGAAAGATGAAAGAATGGATAACTTAAGAGCTGAAAGAAATTCAGCATAATGTTGATGTCATTATCTTGAAATGCCGCTCTAAATAACCATGTTTTCAGACGTCTCTTAAAAATCCCAAGTGAGGGGGACAGGTGAGTTTTAGGGAGAAGTTTATTCCAAGCATGTGGAGCAATTAACGAGAAGGCCTGGTTCCTGGTATTCTCTTTTTGGGCCTCTCTTGGGATTAATGTCCTTAACAGCATGAGGTGATGGAGTTAGTTGGGCAGATCTCACTGGAAGAAAGCATTCTGCCTGTTATTGAGATCCCAAACCCTTTATTACCTTGTATGTCAATGCCATCACCTTGAAGCTATCATGGAAATGAATAAGTAACCAATGCAAGGTGGCCAGGATGGGGGACATATGACGGTGTCTAATTACTCCACACTAGAGATGGGCACGACTTAGCGGTATTCCCGTTTCCGTTTCCGTTACTCGTTTCCGTTACTCTACGGAAACGGTAACGGGAATCACTGCCCCAGACTTCGAGCTCGAACCGACGAACGAACAATTTGGTCTGATTTGTCGTGCTCGTTACTTGCATCGCGCAATGCCAAGCGGCACAGAAAAAAAGTTTTTAAAAGTTAAAAAAAAACCCGATTCCCGGCCCTAAAAGTAGGCGAAAACTGTCTGAGGGCACCTACCAGGCCAGAAGGGTGTTTTATTTGGGGGGGGGTTCCCCGCCCCCCTCTCCTTGGCTATTGCTACTGCTGCGCTGCTGGTACCAGGCTGGGAGGGCGCATCCATTTGCCATGCAGTGCGGGGGATCCAAAATGGCGACCGCAATATTTTTTTTGAAATCGTTGCCCAAAACCCCACCAAAGCACCACAGAAACATGTGAAAATTAGCTATTTTAAATGCTTGAATTTTTACAGGAGCAGCAGTGGGTTTTTCTTGCAAAAAAAAGTCTCCGTTGATTTTATTTTATTTTATTTTATTTTATTTTTTTACACCTGCACATTTGCAATGATGGGCTCGCCCATGGGAGTGGACCATGCAAAGTTTTGGAGCCATTCCACCAATCGCATGGCCAGGTTTTGCTGACTGTACCAGGCTGGGAGGGCGCATCCATTTGCCATGCGGTGGGGGGGGGATCCAAAATGGCGACCGCAATATTTTTTTTGAAATTGTTGCCCAAAACCCCACCAAAGCACCACAGAAACATGCGGAAATTAGCTATTTTAAATGCTTGAATTTTTACAGGAGCAGCAGTGGGTTTTTCTTGCAAAAAAAGTTTCCGTTGATTTTATTTTATTTTATTTTGTTTTATTTTTTTACACCTGCGCATTCGCAATGATGGGCTCTCCCATGGGAGTAGACCATGCAAATTTTCCACCAATCGCATGGCCACTTGGCCAGGTTGACCACAGAGACTTCTGGGATGTGCCAATCGGGCATAAACAGCCCACTAATCGTAGCCCAAACCCGAACCCTAAGCCTAACCCATACGCCAGTACACTGTCCTTCTAAGTGGGTCAGAGAGGCACCCAGATGCACCCCAATACTCACCGTAACCTCACCCGTAACTAGCCTAACCCTAGCCGTTGCGCTAAGCCGTCTTAACCCTAAGCCAGATCTACTTGCATTGCACTACATGCAAGTACGTGAGACACAGCGGGTGCAAAGAGTCTGCCAGTCCGTCACTTGTGGCTCTGGCTGACTCCTGCAGCTCCCTCCAGGAGCCCGCTACCCCCTCCCCAAACCAGTACTAACGACAATGAAAAAAACGAAAAAACGAACTGACTAATTTTTGCAAATTTTCGCGAAAAACGGAAACGAGCCGAAACAGAACCGGCCCGACTAACGACAACTCGAAAAAAAATTTTTTCAAGTCGTGCCCATCTCTACTCCACACAGTACAGTAGTCTAGCTGCCATATTTTGGACCTGCTGAAGTTTCTGTATCAGACTCATGAACAGCCCCATTTAAACAACATTACAATAGTCTAATCTTGAGACGACCAGTGCAAGCATCAGCCTGATAAGGGACCTGGTGTCAAGGTAGGAATGCTGCCAAAGCCTAGTTCCTCTTGATTAAGCTTCATGCGTCTGCAAAAACCATGCAGTTGTTTTTTCTGTGTGGATTAGTCATACTGCATGTAAGATCCATGACAGATTAATAGCAGTGTGGCAGTTCCTACAGAGGTAGAACTTTGGCCCAGCTATGACCATCATCTTTGTGAAGATTTACTTAATAGATTATCCAGCTGATACATGAAATTTGTATTAATTTTTTTTTTCAAAAAATTGTGGTGTAATCATACATAGCATTATATTTATGATTTTGAAATCCCCATACAAGACTGTACCTCCAGTGGAAGAGTGAGACTATAAGGATGTTTTCCATTCTGCTTTGCATACTTTGAATATGGTTCCAGCATCTTTTTGCTTTATGGAGCTAAGCACAAACACACACCGTGTTAGAAAAACAGGCTCAATTTAACTAAGATGCCAAAAACTCATTTAATACTTCTACTTTTATAACAGTCCATGCAACAAGGCAGCAGTCGTCATATTCTTAAATGCATTTATGACAGTGTGCAAAAATATGCAACCTCTCTTTAAGATAAAGAAAAAACTCACCATCTTGTAGTGAGGTGGGGGAGTGCTTTATTTTGGAATGTAAATGTACAACTCATTATTTACATACCTACATGGAATCTTTATGACAAGATGCCACTACAGTTAGCTATTTATCCAGCCCTCAACTTAGTGTTTATGTTCTAAAATGAAAACATTGTCTCTTCTCACAGTTGAGGGAGGGAGATAGACTGATTTTTGCCATACACACTGCTCAAACTGCACAAATAATACACTTCTGGAGTAGAATTAGGGACAGGTGAATGACTATTATGTACTGATGTCTCTGGCATGTATTCATGGGGGCTGGATATGCATATACACATACATTTACCAATGAAAATTAGATAACAATAAACATTGAGTAGATGGACTCAGTTTATGGCAGAGAAGAGTTCTGCCAAGTATAGTATTAATAATTTGTGCATTCTATGAAAATGACTCATTCATTTATATTGAAAATAAATATTGATTCAATGTTTCTTGGTAACTGTTGGACACTCATTGTCTCCAATTTTTGGTGGGAGCGTAGAGGAGTTTGGTGAGGCTATAAACACTTCTGGGAGGGGCATATGCATGTAGCTTTGTTTGTTTGTTTGTTTGAGGGGTGCTTTACTGTTTCAGAATGAAAAGGAGACATAAAAACCCATACACTGAAGGATACAAAAAAAACATACTCTGAAAATCTCTCCCATTATGTTAAAAATTGCATGACAGATCAGAGGATTCTGAAGGACACAATTCCAGACCGACAGAGGTCACATGAGAAACACTCAGAATACTTTGGAATAAAAGTATAGCCTCTGAGAGAGAAATTACATTTTGTCCACCTCAAAAACAATAGATAGTTCTTTATGGCTGGAGGCTTCAATCTGAAGGCTCTCTGTGGAGACAAGAGTCAGAAAAGATAGCTCTAGAAACTCCTAATTAGAACTACTGTACTATGTCTTTTCTTGTATCTCAACCTCTCCGTCTTATGATAATTTTCTACTAGCTCTTTATTGTTTTCATTTGTTTTTATTTTGAATTGCTAAATGATTTTGATTTACAGTAATTGTGTTTACTTGTTGGAGTTGGCCTTCTCCTATTTATTATTATTATTATTATTATTATTATTATTATTATTATTATTATTATTAATGTCATATTGGTTTTTATTGATTAGTCTGTTTATTTACTATTTTAAGCTGTTTAATGTGTTTTCTTGTGTTTTGCTTACATTTGTAAACCACCCAGAGTAGCTTTTCACTAGATGGTTGCAGCATATAAATCAAATAAATAAATAAATAAATAAAAATTTCAAGAAGCACCAAATAAGCTGTGAACCACCCACACCAATTTCAGGAAATACCAAACAAAAAGATTGCTTAATAAACAAACTGCCATGTCTACTCTCACAAAAAGAGAGAGAAGACACAAGAAAAACTGATAGTATTAAATATATATATAACTGGAACCAAGTGAGCATGTCTTCTTAGAACACTGATTATAGCATTGCAAAACAAAATTAATTGCTGAAATAATAGATGTCAGAAAGAAATACCATTTACCATGAGGGAAAAATCACATAGACCCAGTCATTTGGGGATATGAAAAAAACACATAATAGATCAAGTCCTGAGGAGGACTGAAAGGAAGCTTAATACATGAACATGTCATTTTTCAAAAACATGCACATGAGAAAGCTGAAAAAATGGGAAGAGTTTCTTTCTTGTCACACTGCCTTTCTAAACAGATTCTTACACTGAGCAGAAGAGAGTAAACAACAATCTGTCTTTGAAAGTATTGCCAAAAAACTGAAAGAAGAAGACTTGCATGTTACTTCTAGTGGAACGGATACGCAATTGTTTTCTTGATAGAACACACATACTGACAAGAAGAGGAACTGCTCATTAACTTCAGCTGAGTGGCTGGAAATAATATTCATGTATGTTTATAAAATGGTGCTCTGGTAATTCAACTTCTGGATTCTAAAATTAGGCCTGGGAGTGCATGAATTGTCAATGCTGTGTAGAGATTGTTTTCAACTGACTGTTCAGTTGGCTGCTTCCACACTATGAGCCCATCCACTCAAATGAACCATCATAGGACAAAGCCCTTGATTCTACAACAAAACCAAAGAACAGATTTGTATGTGCTGAATCTAAACTTACAGATCTGAAGAAATGGCAATCAGGATGAAGACAGCTTGGCAGGAGGAAAAGGTGAAGTCATACAATATAGTAAGGGTCTACATATCAAGCTTCTGCAATTTATTTATTTTATTTTATTTATTTTAGAGTATTTTTACCCTGCCTTTCTCCTTGGAAAAAGGATCCAAGGTGGCTTACAGAATGAGGGATAATATACAGTCCAGTACAATTAAGACATGTTCAAGTATTGAGACCAGGGAATTGAGGGACATCTTGCAGCATTAATAGACAGCATTACATTAAAGCTACAAGAGAATGCAAGCAGTTAAAGAGGAGTAGTTCCATGTAAAGTTATGAGTGATGGAAACTAACATTGAAAACATTGTGTCAATGTAAACCCATAAGGTTATAATTAGTTATAAACACAAAGTCTATGTGATCCTGTAGATTCATATAAAAGACACATAAATGGTAGGCCATCATTCAGGGAAAGCTTGCCTGAAAAGAAAGGTATTTGCCTGTTTCCAGAAAGACAACAAAGAGGCAGTCCTGGCCTCTAGTGGGAGGGAGTTCCAAAGTCTGGGAGCAGCAGCTGAGAAGGCCCTTTCATGGGTTTCCATGTATCTGTGAGGGTGGCGAGTTGGTTCATACTGTGAGATTTGATCTTTGAGGTAGCTAGGACCCAGGACATACAGTGCTTTGTAGGCTAAGGTCAGCACCTTGAATTGTGCCCGATAGCTGATTGGCAGCCAGTGGAGTAGCTTTAATAGTGGTGTAATGTGATCTCTGTACCCCACCCCAGTCAGCAGTCTGGCTGCTGCATATTGGACCCATTGAGGTTTCCTGAGGCTTTTCATCGGTAGCCCCACAGAGAGTGCATTACATAGTTTAGCCAGGATGTCACTAGGGCATGTATCACCGTGGCCAGAGCTGGTTTCTCAAGAAATGGGCATGTGGTGTACTAGACTTAATTGTGCAAATGCGCTCCTGGCCACAGCCATGACCTGGGCGTCCAAGCTCAAGGATGAGTCCGAGAGCACCCCCAAGCTGTGTACCTCTTTTTTTCAATTGGAGGGTGACCTCATCCAGTACAGGTAACATCCCTATCCCTTGTTCTCCTTTTCAACTGACCAGGAGCACCTCTGCCTTGTACTGGGTTTAGTTTCATTTTGTTCATCCTCATCCAGTTCATTACTGCAGCTAAACACTTATGTACTGTTGAGAGAGTAGCTCCATTAAAATCCAGAGGTGACGAGAGGTAGAGCTGGGTACCACTTAACCCCAAAAGACCTGATAATTTCCCCCAGTGGTTTCATATAAATGTTAAATAACATAGAAGACAGAACAGAACCCTGGGGAACTCCACAGGTCAGCAGCCATGGTGTCGAACGTAAATCACCTAATCCTAACACCACTTTCTGCGTTCTTTCCTGCAGGAAGCACCGGAGCCGCTTTAATGCTGTACCCCCATTTCCCATTTCAGAGAGACGAGTCAGGAGGATGTCATGGTCTATAGTATCAAAAGCAGCTGAGAGGTCTAGTAAAACCAAAGGGGACACAGATCCTGTATCCATTCCCCTGTGTAAGTCATCTACCAATGGAACCAGTGTAGTCTCAGTCCCATAGCCAGGCCTGAAGCCAGATTGAAATGGATTCAGTGCAATGCAATGATAAGTTCTAAGACTATAAGCATATACACTGAAACTGTAAGTAATAATAATTGATGAGATAAATAATAGGCCATTTGCAGCAAATAAGAGATTGTACCACACAATTACTGGCTGGCCTTGTATGGCAAATATACGGTAGGGGCATTGGAAGCAATTAAGTGTAGGTGCACCATTGTCAAATAGGGGTTATGGGGGTTTTCTTTGGCACAGAAGATCCAGGCAGTCCTATTTTCCTCCCAAAACAATATTTCTTCAGAGATGTGAGGCTGAGCAAGAGGACTTAGAAATTAAATCCATGACCCCCTGACCAACCACAAAGCAAACATTTCTACAATGCAAAAATGGGAGCTGACTAAAAGTATTTAGTTTAATAAAGAAAGGTCTTTCAGCACTTAATGGGGCTCTGTTTTTAACTACCAGCTATTAAATGTTTAATGTGTCTAAGTGGCACTGCAGACCCCAGCTACTTCTTAGAAAAATATCATCTAAAAAAGACAAGTCAAAAAGGCTGATGTTTTTAAAATGGTTGATACAGAATTTCTCGGTACTCAAGACCCATCCCTAAAATCTAAGAAAAAGCATTATAGGCCATTCTCTGCATTCAAATGTCAATAACAATCATTGCAAGTCAGATTGTTCCACATGAAGGAATATTATATAGCTGACAATAGCTAAAATATCCGAACAATATAGTGTCTGTTTTCTTTTCTGTTGCTTCTAGCTGTATCATTCTCTCATTTAAACCATTAATTAAGTATCCTACCCAGTCTGTGGCTCATAATTACAACTAAGCCTTTGACTGTGTGGATCATGAAAATCATTCTGAGGATCATTTGGAAAAAAAACAAAAGGCTAGACAAGAGGCTGCTTTTAGAACACAATGTATGGAGAAATAGAATGGCTTCCTATAGGCATACGTTTCTGTCAATGATGTATTTCATCATCCTATCTATTTAGTCTATAAGCCGAAGATATCATATGGGGTGCTGGATTAGAGTTAGAGGAGGGTTGAGTGAAAATAGGTTGAAGAAACAGCAAAAATTTAAGAAACAAAGGGAATCTACTTTAACGGGAAGAACCAAAAATTACATAATTGAAATAATTACTGAGTAAAGTTGAAGATGAAGTATAAAAAAATCCAGTCAAGAGACAAAAATAACCTCTTTTAAATAATTACACTACATTAGAGTTGATAAAAGAAGTAAAATTGTGATTTTTGTGAACCCCGGTTCTTACTGGAAAATATATTAAACAATACTAGGAAAAGTGAAGGCAAAAGGAGAAGACAAAATCTGAGATGATGTTCTAGACATGATTAATAGATTTGCCGTTAGTGGAGGTGACTTGAGTACACATAACAAAAACAAAGAATCCAATTATATGTTAAGGTACAAGTGTACTTCCTTCCTCTACCACAGGGCTGCACAATCCGTTGACCACAGCCGACTGGTAGCCCACGGGGCTGTCAAAAGTCACCTGCCAGGTGAAAATAATTTTGTTTTTTTGTTTTTGTTGTTGTTTTTTGCTCACCTGCCCGCCCAGATGCTTGCTCCTGATTTTTAGCCTTCCTTTACCTTCTGCCACTGTCATGCCACACCTCTTTGCTTGTCTCCTCAGTAGGAAACACCGCCCTCCTACTCGGGAGCAGCGGTGGGGACCTTGGGGGTGGGTGGGCAGGGAGGACGCTTACTCCTGGACACCTGCTTCTGATTTTTAGCCTCCCCTTCCCTTCTACCACTGACATGCCACGTCTCCTCACTTGTCTCCTTGGTAGGAGACTCTGCCCTCCTACTCAGGAGCAGTGGTGACGCATGTATGTTCAAAGTTGGACAGCCCTGCTCTAACAGAACCAAAGTATGGCCATTTCCCAAATACTGATTGAGACAAGGTTGTGCTACAATCACAGAGTGGATTTGATTTAAATCACAATTTAAATTTTAAAAATAGGATTTTGTACGTTTCAAAGCATTTTAGGCCTTAAAAATGCATATCATTTACCCAAGGCTGAGTGCTTTCTTATGCCAACATAAATTCTGCCTTCACTTAAAACCATGAACAATGTTAAATGTATGTGTACCACTTGATACTACTACATATTTGTCACATAAAATAAACGTGTGTTTTTTCACATTAGACTTCAGTACAACAAAATTCAATGCAAAAAGAAGCTGTCAGAAAGAAAGAAAGAAAGAAAGAAAGAAAGAAAGAAAGAAAGAAAGAAAGAAAGAAAGAAAGAAAGAAAGAAAGAAAGAAAAAGAAAAAACAGCTGAGGCTGATTAGGCATACTATGAAGCCAAAACTCAAAAGTCTAATTCATTCAATGTTATTAGACAAAGTTAAGTGTAAATTTTTCAGAGAAGCTAAAAGAAGACAATGCCTTGTTCTTTATCACTTAAATTATATTCTTACTGCAATTTATAAACTTTAAATCTTCATACCTCATTCATTTGTATAAAGCTCAGCATAAAGAAAGCAGATCTGAAAAATGACAGTCCCTTGTTTCTCACTCTCATGTACCTTTGGAAGTACAGTATATTAAAACAGTCTAAAATGGTGCGTACTTCCTAGTAAGTATGTTTACAGTTGCCGTGTTCATGATTCTATACTTCCATAAAGTACTATATAAGCATCTATATGGCATGCTGACAGAGTACATGTGTTCTCAGAGATCAGTGGGTGGAATTTAAAATGAAAGCTTAAGGTATTTATGACTGAAATGTATAACTTTTTACTGCAACAAAGCAAAAGGGTGTAGACAAATATTGCACCAAATCACCATTTTTAAAAAAAGTAAAGGTCCCCCCTGACAATCAAGTCCAGTTGTCTCTGACTCTAGGATTAGTGCTCATCTCTGTTTATAAGCTGAAGAGCCGGCATTTGTCTGTAGACAATTTTCTGTTGTCATGTGGCCAGCATAACTCAATGCACAAGCACATGAAACACAAGCGCATCCCATCAAAGTGGCGCCTATTTACCTCCTTGCATTTGTATGTGCTTCTGAACTGCCAGATTGGCAGGAGCTGGGAAAAGCAATGAGAGCTCACCCAGTCCTGTGGATTCAAACTACTGACCCTTTGATCCCTTTGATCAATAAGCCAAATGGCTCAGCAGTTTAAGCCAAATGCCACCCGTATCCCCAGTAATCTCCATTTACAAGGCTGCAACTAAGGTACAGCAACTGGGGGTTTGTACCTCTGACCACCTAAATGTGGAGGGTTACCAAAATCTAGAGGCAAATTGTGAATTGTTAGGAAAATAAACTGTACTGCCTACTGGCTCTATTTACTTGTCTGTAACTAAAAAATAAACATTACATTTGTGGGAAGACACACATTGGCTTCTCCCTTTTTCATGGGAGGCTTGCACCTATGCTACAGGTCAGAGTGGGTGAGTAGGAGATGCTGCTGCTTGTCCCAGTTGTCAAAATTGATAGTTATGGCCCCATCCATATAAATTACCCATTCTCTCCGGAAGAGAACAGATTCACTTGATACTATTGTGTCAATGTTTACAGACAAAGTTTAGTAAGGACCAAGTCTTCTTAAAAAGCTCCAGTGGTTGGGGGAGGGGGCAGCAAGGTTCTTATAAGCATTTGCAATTCTTGAGCCATGAACAAAAATGATGGATTTGCACATACAAGTGTTAAAGCAATTGTGCCAAAACAAACATTTGTATTCGGGAGTGTTATATGGATCCAGGGAGCTCCGTAGGCATTAATTCCCTGGAATTGTCTGGTAGCTTTGGAGAAATATAATGCTTTTCTGATGTGTGAGAGTCTTTTTATGCCTGAAAACAAATTTTAAAAATTTCATGCAAGAAACAGCACCTTTCACCCAGAAACAACTGAAAGCAACCATAAAAAAAGTTTTTGTCCTATCTGTTCTTAGACTTTGGGTTGTTACAAAACTCATGTAGATTTTGGTTCATGAGTTTTTGATAACCAGTTGGCTAACTGGGACTGTAATTATTTCACCTACATGACTCTTACAACAATCCAAAGCTTGAGCACAATTATGACAAAGTGAGCACAACTTAGAAAAATATCTTTTCAGCAGTTAACTATACCAAAGATAGGCCTGGTGGATCCTACCAAGCCCTGGTGATGGCAAAGCATTTTAGTACCACACAAACTCTAGATTCCCAGACTTGCTCTTCGGTAAGCATAAAACACCACTGTAACAACTTTGCAAGAAGTATTAGATATCTCCTCACACAAGCAACAAATAAATACTTCATGGAGCTGTTGTGACTGAACAAGATCCATACCCACTGTAGAATTTATACTACATGACATCAGGGGCTCACCTCGCTTAATAATGTAGTCTGTTGATTTCCAGCAGTTCTCTATATTCTGAGAAAATAGTATCTTATCTAGTCTTATCTAGATTCACCCTTAGAAATAGAATACAGATAACAGTTCCATGTTGAGCTTAATGCATAAGCAGGTCAACCCAGCAAAAGGTGCTCCTAAAGACATCTGAACCTAATTCCAATCTAATTAAAGACCAGCAACTTGGGTAGCCAGTGTAGTGCTGTTATAACCAACATGATTTGGCTCAACCTAGACAAAGCCAGAATTCTGACAGTTGAATTCTATAGTAGTTGCAACTTCTGAACAACTCCCATTGAAAAGCCTACATATAATGCCCTAGGACAGTGATGGTGAATCTATGGCACGGGTGCCAAAGGTGGCACTCAGAGCCCTTTCTGTGGGCGCCCGATATCGATCCTTCATAGCCACCTGTATACAGGTTAAATTACTGTATTGGCACTTTGCAAAAAAAATTAGTGGGTTTTGAATTGCAGTTTGGGCACTTGGTCTCTAAAAGGTTCGCCATCACAGCGCCTAGGAGGCAATGAAAGCATGGGTCATTATGGCCAAATTATCTCTATCCAGCTCAGGCTGACACTTGGTGAAGCCACTAAATCTCATAAAGTAATTCTAAGCCATCAAAGCCCGTTGAGTTTCAAATGACAATGCTAAATACAAGCAGATGCCCAAACTAGACAGCTGCTCTTTCAGTACAGCTACTTCATAAACCCAAGAATCAAGCATTCACCATGCCACCATCGTGTTAGGATTCAGCTTCAGTTTACAGTCCCTTATCCAGACTATTAGTAAGTCCAAACTGCCCATAACTGGTTTAGGTTGTTAGTGAAGCACTGAACAGGACTTAAACACACTTCACGGTAGAGATGTGAAGGCCCGGAAAAAAACGGAAAATTTCTGGGGGAGCTACCCCCCCCATTTTTATCCTGAACCCTTTTGGGGAAAAAGAAAAAAGAAAACATGATTATGGAATGTTTTATTTTAACATGATGAATAAAATATTTTAAGACAGGGTGTTCTATTATTTTCCAAATCATTTCTAAAAAATATGCATAGTATCAGATTATTCTAATTTCTGTGCACTGAGGACAAGCAAGTCCTAGGTTACAAAGTGAACTCTCCAATGAAAGAACAAGATGCATCCCTTCCTTTTTAGGAGGTGCTGCTATTATCACAAGGAAAAAAGTTTCACTTTTGTTTTTGCATGTGGGTGGGTGTGTTTGGTTTTGTTCTATCCTCTTCACTAAGCCTCAAAGCACTGGAAGAAAACACAGATCAACAAAAATATTCAAATTAAATTTCATGCACATTCACTTCCTTCTATACATTTTCCTTCTCTTCAATTCTTTTTATGAGAATGAGGTTTTTATTTTGTTTTTATTTAATACCGTGGAGAGAAAATATGAATTGCTAATTCTGGCTTTTTAAACATAGTTTTGTATAGGCTTTTTTGTTCCATATAAACTAGTAAACAATTCTAGAGATTGTTACTCCATTTGTTACTTACAATTAGAAATAAATATTATTTTAAAAGTAAATTCTGTTTGTAATAATTGCTTGGATATACTATATTTTAATACAGTAATCCCCCACCAATCACGGGGGTTAGGGACCCACCCCACCCGCGATGCATGAAAATCCACGATATGCGGAAGCGGGGGGTGGGACCTGGGGGCGGGGGGGTGATCGCGCACCTGTCAGAGAAGTCTTGGGCCGGCACACGCAGGCGGTGTTGCGGGATCTTACCTCCCACCGCAGCCCGCCCGCACCACCCGAGGCTTCTCGAAGGAGCGCAGGGGCAGCGCGGAGCGACCCGATAGCCCCACCGCCGCCCCCCACGCGGCCCCGTGGCTTCTTGGCGGAGCGCAGGGGCAGTGCAGAGTGACCAGATCGCCTCCTGCCGCCCCCACGTGACCCCAAGGCTTCTTGGCGGAGCACAGGGGTGGCGTGGAGCGACCCGATCGCCCCCCGGCCCCGAGACTTCATGGAGGAACGCGGAGGGGCGGCGCAAATCGATGCAATCGTCCCCCCTCTGCCCCGCCCCCCTGCCGCCCTGAGTTGCAGGTACTGCGATCCCGCGATGTAGTGGAACCGCAGTACCTGAACCGCGAAATGGCAGGGGGTGACTTTATGCTAATTGTGATAATTTTATGCCAAGTCAAATTGTCCATAGTCATATTTTATGTTTCTAAAGAAACAGAATAACTTTCATACTGTAAAAGGGGGTGGCGAGTGCTAATGTAGCATTTTTTTCAAATTTTCAAAAAATATTTCCCCCCCCCCCAGGGGAAAAACCCAGGAAAAAAACATGTTTTTTTTCTGAGCTTCAAAATTTCCAGAAATTTTACATCTCTACTCCCTTGACAACAAAGAAAAATAGAGCTGGATGTCTAGTGATCATAGCTCACTCCAGAACTCTGGGTGATCTCACCCAGAGGTTTTACACATATATTCACAAGTACAGTTTTTTAAAAAAATATCAGTAACTTGGTGCTGTTAAATCAATGTAGCCTTCATGTTAATACAGGCCTGTTAATCCTAAATGATATAGATAATTGGGTTGACTGTAAATTATTGTGTTGTGCTGAATGCAATGTTAGTTGTCTTGAAATTGCAACACCAGGGTGTATAAATGAAAGATAAAAAGATAAACTGCAACGATGCTCATTTTAAGAAGTTACAGAGGTCAACGTAGTTTATCCTGTCTCAGAGCAACTCTGAGGTCATTTTGTGTCATACAACACAGTTTTCTTCTTGGTAAACAAGGAGGCACTCAGAACGCTCTAGTCACGCCCTCTGGAAAGCTCTAGCTAATCTGCCAAATTTAGTAACCTGAGTTAGCAATATTATGTATTCTCAGACATCATTAAAACAGAACATGGTGTTTTAAGTAAAATCCAGCACTGCACTATCACAGTGGAGTTGTTCTCTGGTCTCCCCTGCAGCCCTGTTCCAAAGTATTTCCCAGGCTCCTCCTAAGCCTGGTACTTCTCAGGCCATGCAGGGAACTGTGAAGAAGGAGCACTCCCTCGTTCCTCTGACAAAACTGCTTCTGTCAGAGAATGACAGTGCTGGATCTAGACCGCTGCAGTATACAACAGCAGAGTTTAACTCAGGTAGAACATGTTATCTGAATTGGCTATGCTCCTCCTCTTCAGAACATTTAATCAAAATAAACAGGATTCCCACGCATTTTGGGGCATCTGAAAAAATCAGCCCACACCCTTGTTTTTGGAAATAAATTGTAGCATTATTCCTGACTATTTTTAATTTCTCTCTAGCCCTCAACGGAATCATGTATCAAGGGAACTTGAATTGGAGCTACCAAGAATAATTTTAGAAAATGATTTTATAAGTAAAGAGTTACTGAATCCCAAAAAAACCCCAATCTGTTGCCATGGATAAGGTGTACTTAGTTACTAGAGCTTCATTACATTACATTACAGTGGTACCTCAACTTATGAATTTAATCCGTTCCGAATGCATGCTCTTAAGTTGAACTACTCTTAAGTCAGGGTACCTACCTAAAAAATAGAAAAAATATGAAAAAATATTTGTAAGTCGAGCAGACCATATCTAAAATTTGTAAGACGGAAGTTAAACGGCAACAGTTTTCTGCTCTTAAGTTGAATTGCTCTTAAGTCGAGCTGCTCTTAAGTCGGGGTACCACTGTACTTGTTACTTTTGTTCTCTGCTGTGGGGGCTTATATACATACAGTATAGGGAGAGGAAAAGAGGGAGGGAGGGAGAGAATGTTACTCTAAAATTAAGAAAATGCCAACACTAATTATTTATTTATTATTTATTTATTTATTTATTTAGGCAACTTATATGCCACCCACTACCCAAAGGTCTCTGGGAGGGTTACAATTTAAAATTAAAATGAACAACTAAAAGTAATTAAAACATTAAAATACAAATGAACAATTAAAAGCAATTAAAACATTAAATATAATGCAGTACACTAAAATTGTACTTCTACTTCCTAGGAGAACTGGAAGCTGGATGCGATCATGGCTATTTTGATTATTTAGATATTGTAGATCCAAACAATGATATTATTTATTTATTACTTTGTTTCAAAAAGGGAACCAAGGTGGCTTACAAAGGACCAAAAGACATAAACAAATAGAATAATAATAAATTAGAGAATTAAACTTACTCATATTAAAAGCCACAAATTTAAATTATTATTATTATCAAAATTAATTTATTTGATTTATCTACTACCCATTTGGCTACAAGGCCATTCTGGGTAAGAATAGTAAGACAAAACAGTAATTGACATGGACAAATAGTGCAAAATATATCCAATAATAAGCAGTGAAGCAATATAACTTAAATGTAAAATAAAACATAACAAAACATATTCAGTAAAAGCAACCAAGAGGTTGGGATAGTTGGCTTAGGACCTGATATAACTAAAAAATAGTTATTGTTTTGGAAGAAGAAACCATGTTAGTCTGTGCAAGAATTTCAGGCAAATTCTAAAGAAGCAAAACAAAAGTAAAATATATGTGGCACCTTAAAGACTGTTATATTTTAATGTAATTATTTTAATATGTAAATAGTTACAGCCTAGTAAAAAACAGCACACTAGTGCTAGTTAAGAACACAATAAAAAGCACACACTCCTACCCACTAAAATTCATTTCTCATAAGAGCATTCACTCTTCTAACTCCTTATAAAGAAATGGAAGGGAGGGGGGGGGGAGAGAGAGGAGAATCAGCCTTGCTTGGGATGGAGTTCCACAGCCTGGCAGCAGCCACTAGAAATATCCTCCTTTGTGTCTTCATGAGACTTCCTGGGAAGGCAGTGGGACTGAGAGGTGACCCTCCCCTGAAGATCCCAAACACCAAGAAAGATTACATGAAAGATAGCTCAGTGGTTTAGGCATCTGGCCTGAGATCTACAGCGCAGAACCCTTTCAGCAATGTAGCTTAATGATGATGATGATGATGCATGCATGCATGCATGCAAACCAATCAAAATTTTATATCCAAAAATCACTTATGTTGCTCATCACTTGCTCATCACTTTAGTTTTGAAAAGTACCTTTGCTGAACCACCATCCCCGACCTAAGTAATTTTGTAACTAGTAGTTCATTACTTCGCCACTTTGAACTGGGATGGTAGCTTCTGTCCTCAACCACTTGGCTTTTTATTTGCTACTGCTTTTACAAAGCATTGAATTGAGAACATTTTGTGATGTTCCACGTGGAACGAAATCACCTTTAGCATAGTATTTGACTTATTTTTAGTATAACTAACGAAACAGTACACCATGCTAATTTTACATGTTGTATAAATATCTCAAACCCTCAAAAGTACTGAAGGTGCACAAAAACCAGTATCATATTAAAACTTCTGGAGTAGAAGAAAAAAGGAATGCACTAAATATATTGTACAGTGCTACCCTGACTTAAGAGCAGCTCTAAGAACGGGAAATGTTTGAACGTGACCCAGAACACAATAGATAACCTACACAGCCAGTCTAGTTTGCTGAAAGTAACGTTCTTTTCAGAACTTTGGAGTGGATTATAGCCTTTATGAATAAACCCAGAGGCCAACAGGATTCTTTTTGGAAGCTCGAATTCCTACCATGAACAATTTTTCAAAAGGATAGGCCTTAATTTATTTCCCTTGTGACTACTGTTATAATCCAAATGACTTCACAACAGCTTCTGTTCACAATGGCAGCAGCAACTCTCATACAACCACTCAGTGGTGAGACTTCTGAACAATGTTCTTGGTTCACATCTAAAGAGAAATCTTACCTACAGCAGATAAAACCAAACTGGTTACCTACCTGAGGCAGGTTCCAAAGGTTTTTTTTTAAGTTCTGGATACCTAGAAGGGCAAAATAATATTTCAATGTGGCTACCCTATTCTGTATTACAAGAAATTAAAACAAAGATCTCATAAAAATAGGATAAATTGGGGGGACCCTTTCCTACTGTGTTCTCTTAGGCACTGGTTGCTTGCTACCTTTCCAGTTTGGGCAAAAGCCAATTCTTTCTTACTGTCTTCAGAACATTTTTGGAAAGATACTTTATGGTAAATTATAAGCAGCTTTAGCCATTCTCTGCATGTTTTTGAAGTGCTTCTCGGCATAAGCCAGAATTTTCAGCACTGCCATTGTTACTACCTTCAGCTGTGATCAGTCATGCTTTGTATTAAACCTGAAAATACTGTAAGAACCAATTGTTAGAAATAAAATTCAAAGACCAGCCCCTAGATGTTGCAGGAAAGTGTCAACACTCTTTGTCATTGACTAGGGGGAAGTTGAGGTGGACAGCCTAAAGATGTCCCTAAAGATTTGTAAAATAAATTAGGATTTTTTTAAAAAAATGGATGGGAGACCACAGGGAATACCAGGTGCTGTAGGTGTCTAGAATAGGAACTGGCAAACCACTCCAGTATTCCTGCAAAGAAAACTCCCTGGACATGAGGTCACGAAGAATCGGTCACGACTGCAACGACACAACACGCACATACAAAATTTGGATAGGGACACACTTTTCCCACTTGTTTTAAGAATATGGAATCTGCAGAGTGCTGCAAGGAAACTGCCAAACAATGGCAGGGAACATGTACTATTTGCCAGAAAATGTTTTTAGTTGCTTTCTATTCCAGCAAAAAGAGAATGTCAACAAACAGTTTTCTCTTTTCAACATCCGAAATTCCTCTTCCAATGAGGAAATTTTCTTTCATCCTCAATTCATTTCAGATGGCTTCAGCATAACATTTTTTTTATTTGATCCACTATCAATCAAGACCAGTGGTCCATGAAGTTTTGCAGACAAAAATAGAAAGCTCATGATCCTAATAGCCAACTCTGGGTTAACAAGACACTTCCAAAATGAAGAAAATGTGCTTCTAAAATTGTCTTCTTTTTAATTCTATAAGTGCTAAAAGATACACTTAAAATTTGGAAAAAGAAATATTTTTGGTATTTCCATTTGCCAGTATTTCAAGATGTTTCCCCCATTAATTAACTCCAGTCCTTTATAAGGACTTATAAGCCTAATTAGAAATTCTGTTCAGAATTAGCATCAACTTATACCTACCATATCATCCAACTAAGAAGATACAGTACTTGTATGTAAACCAGGTTCTGGGCACTTATCTCTTGCATGCTTGAGAAATAGGGACACAAATTATGATGCTGAATCTAAGGTGCACTGTGAGACATATCCAAATGGAGGTGCAATCTGTCACCACCATGTTCCCTTTAATAGAATGTGTAACCGAAGGCACATGTCATTGAATTTATGGGCAAAAGGCCTTTTAAACAGCAGCTTCAATTGGACTAGGAAGTTTCTATCCAGATTACTTTTTGGTTTTTGGAGTTCTCAGGTTTTACAAGTGTGTGCAGCTAAAGATGAATTGGGGGGGGATCAGAGTGAACCAGAGGGTTAAACTGCATCAATGCTCCAAAGCAAAACCCTTAAACAAGTGAAGTATTACACTGAAATAAAAGGCTTTCCCTGTGAACAGTCTTTATGTTGACAAAACTTTTACCAGAAACCCTTATTTAAAATAGTCACTGTTGAGTCACATGTACTCAGCCTTACAGGCCAATGAAATACTAGTTATATATGTCTGGGTTCAAAGCCTGACATGTCCTTGTGGGGATATACTGTTTGGGTAATACTCTGAGCTACCTGACTTGCAACTAGAAGTGAGAGCAAGGGGAAAGGGGATAAATGTGTAATTTAAAAAAAAAACAACCCCCCCCCCCGGGCTTGGAATGGAAAACCAAATAATAATAAAATCCATACCATAGCAGAAAGTGTATTACAGTATAGAACTGGTGCTGGGGGAGAGGGTGATCACTGCAGCAGCTGGCAAAACCACAGGAAGCAATGCATGCAACTGCTAAGGAAACTGGAAAAGTAAACTGAGCAAAATGGGGTGGGGGAGAGAAACCTATGCAAGCACTCAGCAACAGCATCTGTCCCTTGTAGCAAATAAAACTGGATGAGTTTGATCACTCCAGATGTTCCCTTTCTCCAAGATCAGGCCTTTTTCTTGAATCAAGTAAGAAGAAACCGAAAGCCGTAGTTAAAATTTCAGGATAAATATAGAAAATGTATAGCTTTTCGGAGGTGTTTGGCTAAGGATTGTTGTTGTTTCTCAGTTTGGTATATGGCATGATAGGGAATGAATCTGCTCACAGAGGGGGTCATATGCTAAGGAGACACATAAAGTTCCATAGATTCAACTGAATAATCATCCTACCCCATACAGAACTGGAGAAAGTTGTGTTGTTTTTAAAAATACTGTATATATTTTAGATACCCTTCAAAAAGTATAAATGCAACTTGAGATCGTCATATATAGGTGAAGGAAATTGTCCTGAAGTGATGGGCAGACAGAAGTGTGTCTGCTGGAGTTATAACCATCTTGTCTTGCCACAATTCATATAAAAAGAAAATTGCAAAGTTTGATCCAGGAAGCTGACATAAAGATGGTGGTGGTGGTGGTTTCTTAAGACAGTTAAAGGCACCTTTGATCACAAATTACACCTCAATATTATGTTCACCACATTGCAATTGCTTGCATAATAAGAAAAGGTGTCCCTCTGTAGATAACAGGTCCTAGCTGGATCATAAAGAATACTCTACTATCCTGCCTATATTGCTAATGCAGAAATATCCACTAACATGCAGAAATGCTAACATTCTGGGCTGAGGTAGCGAAGCTACAAAAAGTCAATCAATTCAACAGGATAATTTTGATCCATGTATATCCAATTGCAATAATACTTGCACCATTTTAATGAATTTGCTGGTAAACCAATAGCTTCATTTCTGTTCTGCATTACCAGTATTATGGCATGTCCAATAAATCATTGTAATGAAGTTTGATGAACAAAGATTTTGATGGTGGTGTACCATAATTATAAACATCAGCAGTATGGCTTTTTCGAATCATGAAAGGAAAAGTACTTTTGATGATGGCCTAGAAAAACTCCTTGATTAAAATTACTTTTGACATTCCAGGCAATGGAAATCTTCAAGTACAGCTCTGACCTTTACTCTTCAATAATGTATCTTTTCGTTAGTAAATTGCAATATCTTTAATCATCTAATATTAAGGACATCAAAAATCAGAATACCATTCAACTAGAGGTTTGATTTATGTGTGTAAATGTCAAGGAATCCATTCTTCAATCCATGTTAAAAAGTATTCAACTACTAAAGAAAAAAATGACTATGGTATCCCAGTGGACATTTTCATATGGAAAGAATCAAAAGGTGGAAGAAATAAAATATCACTTGGAATAGAAGTTTTATCAAGACTGTAAACCTTGATTTATGTTCAGGTTTCTTCTTGATAGAAGGATCATGAATATAACACTCAAGCTGGATCAGGTGCAAGTCTCAATATAAATCGGAAATCACCAGTCACCACTTGTACCATGTTTCCACGCATTCTATCAAACACACCATGACTAGTTCACAGAGGAAAAGCTTTGCATCTATCAACATGTTATCATGAACCATAAGCATCTCTGAGCAAAAATACAACAGATAACAAACCTACATATAATGAGAACAGATGTGAAAATCTGCTGTTCGAAATCTAAAGACCAGTGTGCTATACAATAGGAAACTTCCTGGGCCCAAACATATTTTAAAATACATCTTTTCTCTTCCTATTCATCAGAGATGCACAGAACGGCTTTCTCCAAAGCTACACACATTATGCATTTTCCTTACAGGATGCACATAATGGTTTGGTATTGATTTCTTGAATTCAATTCTTTCCTAAACTTACTTCTTTTCACCATTATTTTCAAATGAATTGACATCATCTAGGCCAGGGGTGGCGAACAAGTTCGACAAAAAGAGCAAAAATTTTAAACTGTGAGAGTCAGAGAGCCACACCACGCAGTGACCTGCCAAAACAGACAAACACTCACACAAAAGCATATAATTTTAACAATAATATATTAAACACATAATATAACATGCTCAGTCAGGTGTTTTTTGTTACCTTGTTGGAGTGGTTTTGTTACCCTGTGGGAGACGTGATGACGCAGCCTGGGGGCGGGACTACGTGCTCGGAGATCTCTCCTCAGAGGTCCCTCCTCAGAAACAAAATCCAAACTTTGCAAAGAGCCACAGTATACAAAATAATGATGAGAGGCAAAGAGCCGCATTCATTTTGGCCGGGAGCCGCATGCGGCTCGAGAGCCTCGTGTTCGCCACCCCTGATCTAGGCACTAGCCACAGAGCCGGGAAAGCTTCAGACCTCCATGATTAATTTGGTTTTTCACCAGATCTTTAAAATCCACCATCTGGAACCAGATGTAAACAAACTATATTGGATTTTTGTAATAGATTTCACAAATCTTCTACACAAATATCCTCTCTTGATTATTGCAAGCATTTTTATGCAACTTCACTACTGTAATACAGAAATGCTTCTAATTAATAGCTGGGAATCTGAAATTCTGGACACTCTGTTGCAGATCGAATGACAGGAATCTACCACTTCAATCTCACTGTTTCTGCAGAGAGCTTGGACAGGTTCACATTTTGGACTACATTTCAGAACCTGCAAGCCATGCTGGCTGGAAGTTTATCTGAGCTGCCATTTTTGCTTAGGACTTATTTCATGCTGTGCGACAATAACCCAGATCATTCTGAATATTCTGCTACACTGGTCCATAGCAGTTAAATGACAAAGTGGTTTCAAAAGCTTGCAGTATCCCAAGGAATAACATGGCAGGCTCTAAATTCAAAGTACCTTCAACTTCACCTCCCAGATACTGTCATTCATTTCATGGCCAGTTGCTTTGTTCCCATCACCAGTACTTTCACAGTTGTGCAGTTTACAGACCTGCATAATCATGCGAGTTGAGGATGGACAGCTCAGTGAATAAAGTATCTTGTGTCCTTATCTTCTGAGAGAACAGCCAGCCTGCATTGCCTGAGGCAGAAGGAGGAGAATGACAAATCACTTCTGAATACTCCCTACCTAATGAACCCTGCAGCTGCCTAGATGCCCTAAGCACATCCAATCTTGCCTGATTTCGGAAGCTAAGCAGGGTCGGCCCGGGGTTAGTACTTGGATGGGAGACCACCAGGGAATACCAGGTGCTGTAGGCACCTGGAGTAGGAACTTGCAAATCACTCTAGTATTCCTGCCAAGAAAACTCCATGGACATGGAGTCACAAAGAGTCGGTCACGGCTGTAACAACACACACACACAATGAACCCTGCATCATTACCATAAAATTGACTTGATGGCAAGCATAGCCAGAGCAGCCCCTGCTAAAGCATTACAAAAGGAACCCAGTGAAATATTTTTGCACAGTTATGCAAATAGTATAACATTTAGCAAATCATTATAAATTACTACAATTTAAGAAAGCTTCATAGATTTTATGTGTTTTACACTGAGTCCCATGACTTGCCATTGTAACCAATAAGTTCTACAGAGAACTTTTAACTTAAAGCTATTTGCCTCTAAAGGCCTGCTATTTACATAATGACACAACTGGATTTCAGCCAGTATCTAAACACAATAAGGCTTATGCTTATTGTCAAACTCCACAGGGTTTATGTTTATATCTGCTACATATCTGTGGCAGACCCCTCAGAGCTTCTACCTCTGCTATCCCAGTGCTTTGTCATATTCCTCTAGAGAAAAGTAAATAAATAAAAATAAAAATAAATGACACAATTTTTCCATTACATAACCTATTCCAGTTAAAGACTACAGCTCTAGAAAAAATGAAGACTCCTATTTATAGACTGCACTCTTTGCTAATATTAAGCAACTGTGTAATGACAGTGGGTAACCAAGAAAATAAAAGGTTCTAGTCAAAGTCTGATGCATGTCCACCTTACAAGATATCCTCCCCCAAGTTATTATTGGCATTCAAACAAGAGTTGGTAGTTCCACAGAATCACTGTAAAGGAATTAGCAGCATCAACAATCACTAAGTCAGCACAACTCAATCAAAGCTAAGCGCAGACACCAACTTACCTACTGTCCTCATGAGTGGGCAACCATGGCATCATCTCTTAGGTTCCTTGTTGTTGTTGTTGTTGTTCAGTCGTTCAGTCATGTCCGACTCTTCGTGACCCCATGGACCAGAGCTCGCCAGGCCTTCCTATCCTCCACTGCCTCCCGGAGTTTTGTCAAATTCATTTTGGTTGCATCGATGACACCGTCCAACCATCTCATTCTCTGTCGTCCTCTTTTCCTTTTGCCTTCGATTTTTCCCAGCATCAGGGACTTTTCCAGGGAGTCCTCTCTTCTCATGAGGTGGCCAAAGTACTGGAGCCTCAGCTTCAAAATCTGTCCTTCCAGTGAACATTCGGGGTTGATTTCTTTCAGACTGGATAGGTTTGATCTCCTTGCAGTCCAGGGGACTCTCAAGACTCTCCTCCAGCACCACAGCTCAAAAGCATCGATTCTGCGGCAATCAGCCTTCTTTATAGTCCAGCTCTCACTTCCATACATCACTACTGGAAAAACCATAGCTTTAACCATCCTGACCTTAGTTGGCAAAGTGATGTCTCTGCTCTTTAGGATGCTATCTAGGTTTGCCATTGCTTTCCTCCCAAGAAGCAGGTGTCTTTTTATTTCGTTGCTGCAGTCGCCATCTGCAGTGATCAAGGAGCCCAAGAAAATAAACTCGGTCATTGCCTCCATTTCTTCCCCTTCTATTTGCCAGGAGGTAATGGGACCAGTGGCCATGATCTTAGTTTTTTTGATGTTGAGCTTCAGCCCATTTTTTTCACTCTCCTCTTTCACCCTCATTAAGAGGTTCTTTAATTCTTCCTCACTCTCTGCTATTAGAGGTTCCTTGCTCTTCTCAAAATATCCCAAACTTAGAAATTTGATGAAATGAGCCAACAGTTATCTCTGAACTTTGAAAGTGTACTGACATTTAGATGCATATTGCACAACATAAACTTCAGGTATGAACTGCTTAACTAAGATCTGTGAAGGATCTATCACCACTGCAGTTTCCAAGTGTGTTAACTGTTTATAATAAATGCCTACAAAAATTACTCATTCCAACACAGAGAAAGTGCAAAAGAATGTTTAAGACCCAGTTTGCCGAATGCTATATAACTTTCCTGGTTATGGGCATGGATATGTAAATTGTTTGGTTTTATTAAAGAAAGGCAACAAGAGTTCTTATTTTCAAATAAATATATGTGGCCACAATATGGTGTTGGGATGTTATGTACACACAATACATTTTCTTCCCACCTGATTCTAAGGCAGTTAGGTATTTTTCTCCCCCACTGGCCTTTAAACACACACACTGTGAATGGCATAATTTGCAGCCAGGTTTTACAAATGCTGGAGGCTAGTCTGTCCCAGCAGCTTGGCCTAGTTCAATGACAAAGTACATTATGAAATTGCAAAGTCAAGTCATTCATATTTCTCCAAGGCTTAGGAAATGGAAGATAAAAACAGGTCCAAGTAAGCCTATACATATAGGTACAGTTACCAAATAGATACCCTCCAGGAAATACTTGATTAAAGCTATTCCCCAGCCTGCATGATGGTACATGATGAAAGCCTCTGTCTAACACATCCAGAGGTTTGAGAAGCCTGGCCTATAATTCACATGCATTTAGGATGGTGAAAGATACAGTTAGAATGACAGAAAGGGGAATCAACAGAAATTTCCCTGTAAAGCTGCTCACTTAGTACACTTTGGGATTTAATCCATAATTTCCAAATTTATTTACAAAGTAAGAGCACAGTTACACAAATGAGTGACTCCTCCAAACAGGGACAAATTGTCATCCCTTTTAAACGAATAACAGCCTACCCTCCCTCATCAATGAGGGAGTTAGTTAACACTAGAAGATCTCAAGAGGAAGTGGACCTTTTTTAGAAATAACAACTTTTGATCACATAATTAGCATAATCCTAAATTGCCTTCAGGTAAGAGAATTCTCTCTCTCTCTCTCTCTCTCTCTCTCTCACACACACACACACACACACACACATACAAGAGAGAGAGAGAGAGAGAGAGAGAGAGAGAGAGAGAGAGAGATTGGGGGAGAGATTATCAGCTCAAATTTTTATGGCAGAGAACCCATCTACAGAGTAGCTGTGGCATGAACAGTTCCAACCCACACCTCCCTATGTAGTTTAATTGTGGTCTCGCAAGCAGGGCTCTGGTTGCACAAAAGATTGTCTATTAAACCATTCGTTTTCCCTTTAGGAATGTGAGCCTGTATCTTCTGTACTACAACATAACTCAAAAAATGCCAATGGGGGGCTTTCCCCAACTATACCCATGGCAATTGCGTGATGCCACAAATGGTGGGGTTGTGCATCCCACCCAGTGGGGATAATAATGTTTTTTCACAAGTATGAACCAGAAACCAGAAATATCAGCCAACACTTTTCACTTCAAATGTTATATTATTTGGTTTTGGAGGGATGCCCCATAAACTATTTTTTTAAAAAAAATCATAAATGCTGGTTGTTAAAATTGATTTTTATTTATTTATTTATATTCAGAAAAGCGTATCTTCAATAATAAGTTGGTCAGCATTTCCCAACATGGGGGTCATGAAGTATTTTCTGGGGCTTCACAGGTCGCTTTATATGTATTGTAAAAAGGTAAAGATAAAGGTTCCCCCTACACATGCATGCTAGTCGTGTCCAACTCTAGGGGCAGTGCTCATCTCCCTATTCAAGCCAAAGAGCCAGTGTTGTGCAAGTCTGTGGCCATGTGGCTGGCATGGCTGGAAGGAAACACTGTTTTACCTTCCCGCTTTTTACGGCGGTACCTATTTATCTATTTGCATTTACATGCCTTTGCTTGAACTGCTACGTTGGCAGGAGCTGGGATTAACAGTGGGAGCTTACTCCACTGTGTGGCACCTGGGATTCAAACTGCTGAGCTGCCGACTTTGTAGCTGACAGTTTTCAGAGCTCCATCCTGTTGAGCCACCATGCCCTTGTATTGTATTGTACTGTTGTACTGTAGCCCTTGTTAAACAATTTCTTTCTTGATCTCTTGCAGAAGGATATTAAAGTTAGCATGTTGCAGCAGGATATTAATGTTAGCATGCATGTGTATATATATGAGAAACAGGTCCTTTGGAGACAAAAGAAGCCTTGACTATGCAAGAAGGAATGATTTTACTCCATTACAAATGCTTTTCAATGAAAACATGGCATGGGTTTTAGCAGATTACTTGCCTATTAGTAGAGGGGGTAGAGACGTGAAAAAGATTAGGAACCACTGAACTTGTTTTACCTTTATCACTAAAACAGAAAGCACAGCAGGGTGGGAACTAAGGGGTTTCTCACTCATACCAAGTATTAGGTAATCTGGATAAACAAATAAAGTAAACTTAATCTATAAATTTAATCAGCACCTGAAGCTCATGCGACCTCTTAAAGGAGGCTTTGCTATGTAAACAAGGAACCAAAGGTATATTTTCTCAAATTTGAATAAATATATTAACTATGAAACATAGGCATTTCCTCTTCACTCTGGTGAAATTAAGAAAGTTTAATCTGTTCCATTACTGCAATTCGCATGCTATTGTTTTCCCCTCTGACCTGGCCAGTACATCAATACACTGCTAAAAGTATAGTGAATCATGAATGATTTTTTTTCAAAAATATAAGAATCCATATTAATGATACAAATGAGGCAACAGTGGTTGTCATTACTGGCTGCAAGGAAAGAAAAACATTTTACACTCACCCGTTTTTAACTGCCTGCATGTTTGTATGTGTTAGCAGAGCCTGCCAGGTGTGTGCCTTATTTGCAACCACGGACCCCATAAATTAAAACCCACTTATTATCAATACATTGATAATGTGAATAATTATTTTTAAAAAAATTGAGGGCATAAATGGACAGTTGAGGATAAACAGAAAATAAACTAGGAACATTCTGTAGTCAGCCATATTGATTCAAATAGGAGGAAACAGATAGCTGCTGCTAAAAGTGTTTGGGACATTCATACCAGTATGAATAGTACAGAGGTATGGGAAGTATAGGGAGAACTACAAAACATTCCCCTCATGTAACCAGGACCAGCAATCTTATAACCATTTTTCTGAGAATCAGCCCCACTAAACTCAATGAAGGTTACTTTTGAAGGAAAACATTGAGGATTAGTCGTGACAGCCTCAAACTGTCAGTTACTCAGTCATAAGAAATACCTTAGGTAGAAATATTTTAAAAATATTTTCTGTACAGTTTTTTTTAAAAAAAACACAGCAAGCTAATTACATAGAACAAGACAAAGACACGCATAGTCTGATGATAAAAATGAAACAATATATACAACCTGCTCAGTTGTAAAATAATAGCTTGTTGACCAGATTTTTATCACTCTTCAGGAAAAATATTAACAAGCATCAATGAAAATCTTGTCTATTCACCATGATCACGTGACACCACACCCAAAACATCACCATATTTATTTCAAAAAATTGGGTTTCAATAACAAACTAAGAAAACACCTTGGAAATCAAAGGTATTTATTTCTAAGTAATCATGCAGAGCACTATAATGTTAAATCCATTCTTCTGATGTGATCTGTAATACCTTACACATTATAAAACATAACTACACATCCAATAAACACTAAATAAATCATCCAGAGATAAAGAGCCAGAAGCAATACATCAAACAGAATCGTAGAAGTAAAAAGTCGTTGCAATCTCAACCCACATTTCAAGCGACTATCAAGGTTATGCTAACTAGCACAAAATGTACAGACAACCATACCAGTATTGTATAAGGATAAAAAGGGTTCCACTTGACTACTTGTATATTCCTTTGTTTGTACATTTGAATTCCTAAAACATGAATATTGTGTGAATACAAATAACTTCACATTATCCATGGATCTTCATGTGTATTTTCCTGACATCACTAAGTTACAGCATCCTGAAGACTTCTTATCTTAGAAATTATAAATAAACAGCATGATCTTGGTGGAGATCTGAAAGAGCTAAATCACATTGTTTGATTCTGAGACCCCAGACTGTAAAAGCAAAGCAAGGGAAGGCCTGCCATTTCATGGCAAGAACTAGTATCCTTTATTTTGGAGGCCTACAAGACAGTAAACAAGAGAAACTCTTTGTGCCATTTGTACACAGTCAACCATTTTCAAAGAAGAGCTGTCTAACAGCAATAACTGTAATCTGCTTTCTATTTGTGGTGCCAGCCTTATTTGGCTTGCACGAAACACAGCTCTTTGCTTGGTAAGTAAATAAACTATAAAGCCAGTGATCCAAAACATTTTGGAAACTGTGCTGAAATCAAATAACCTCTCTGCTTCAACTTTCAGAAGACATTTATCCAGTGCTTTATCATAAACATGCTGTTGTCAATTAGGGAAGTCATCTCTGTTTAAGTGAATCTTAAAATAAACTTGGTTCCTTTGCACATTTATGATTGCATCCTCAAAATTTTATGATGCAATATGTTTTTAAGCGGTGAAGAATAAAATACTGGGTATTTATGTGAGGCAGAATAAAATGAATTCAATAAAACACCCATCAATAATCATGAACATAGTTGTTAGAATGTAAACTGGGCACTTTGGGCCATTCGTGGCCTCTCTCTCTCTCTCTCTCTCTCTCTCTCTCTCTCTCTCTCTCTTTCTCTCTCCTGAATTCACCTCACCTCATTGTTATGTAGACAAAATAATAGCAAACACAGAATGTTTCATTTACTGGGGGAAAGAGAGAAATGTAATATACTGAATAAACAATTTGTAATGCTTGGGGAGAAAACATTAGTAGTAAAAGTTTCAGCCTTTAAAAACTCACACAAAGGTGTTCATTCTTTTATTTCTACTTTTTATCTTGCTATTCCTTTACGGGAAATAATACCTGAAGTGATTAATAACCAAGAATCATAGAACAAAATCAATAAAAATATCAAAACACAATTTGTCAATCTTAAATTATCAAAAACAAGAATGCACCATCGCACTAGTTTAGCAATTTAAATACAATAACCACTTTCATATCCAGAAATATTTTAATTCAATAAAAATAAAAATAAAGAATTCAAAGCTGCAGCTGATAAATATTACAACAGAAGTATAACTTTAAAAAGAATTAAGAACTAAATGCAGTATGTCATTCAAAACTACTTCTGTGGCAAAAAATCTTAGTCATCGTTCCCCGCTGCCGCATGCGCTTTCTAGAAGAATGTGTTTCACTTTCAGTTCCTTTAGATCATAGAGGGAGAACAAATCCAGCTCTGCACATCCTATGCTACAAAGGACATGTCAAGCGAAAGCTATCAATTTGCAATACATGGATTTGTTGAAGTCAACACAAGAAGTTACTTATATGAGAATGCATGTATGTATGTTTAGTAATCAATTGGAACTCTCAACATGAATTTTGTTGGTAGGAGGGAAAACACTGCTTTGCGAACATGACAAGCTCAATAATTAACATTATTAACTCTACATCTAAGAACTAACTCATGGCAAATCCATCTTTTGCCATGCTTAAACTTTTGGTACAGCTTTGAAAAAGAGGGTATTGCCCACGAAATATTAGCAACTTTTTGTCATTTTATTAGTAGCCTAAAGGTATAGTCTTGTATTTGGTTTTTGTGATAGTTACGCTGCTCCCCAGATTGTTTTGCTTTAATTGACATTAAAAAGATTACACTAACATTAAAAAGATTCATAGAGAGAAACATTAATAATCTTGATGTGAGAAATTATATAACTGCCACTTAACGTAGAAGACAACCTTGAAAAGCATCTTTGGTTTATGATGAAGTGACAAATTAATCTGTGGAGTGATGAAACTCGTCTCAGTGACCCTGAGCCAGTCACTTGCTCTCCCAGCCTGATCTACCCCATAGGGCTATAGGGATAAAATGGGGACAAAATGAGCTATGTACAACACCTTGAGTTCCCTGGAAGAAAGGCAGGGAATAACTGCAACAAATCCACAAATATACAGATAATTTGCATAAGCATTTTGGCCTTGTTCAAATCTAGACAGCTGCCAAAGCTAACAGTATAGGCAGCACCTATAACTGGAGGTCTACAGCCACATGCCTTTCTGTAAAGCATTTAATTTTCCCCAGGATTAAAAAAAAAGTACAATGGGGATGCTAAAGAGCCCCGAACTAACCCTACAGAGCACATCAATAGAGACATTTATCCCAAGATCCAAGCGCACTGACCAACTCAACAGGAGAGCTAATAAGAATCTCCCCCTTTTTTTATTCCTTTTGATTTTAAATGCCTAAACCCATTTGGAGAGGCAAATCCCTGGACCCTAACTCTGGCAGCTGATTCAATATTGATGCTTTCTTATGCTTAGAATGTCCTGTTTTGCATCCTTGCACTTGTCACATCTGGCGCGTTCCCGCCTGAGTACTGCAGGGACCTCAATGCCATCAGAATCCTTCCCCAATGCTGTCTCTATCAAATCTTTACCCCCTCCAGCTATCCATATTGAGGGTTTAGGTTGCTATTTAAAATAAGAAAAGCAGGATGAAATTAGATTTGGGGTTGTGTCTGAGATAAAACAAAGCATGTTGTTTTGCAGTGTTTCACTCAGCACAAGGAGATTAGAACAAAGCCATTACCAAATTAAAGAAAATGTTTTGCATAGAAGAATTAAGCTCCTCCAGGCCCCTACTTACAAATTCTTCAGTTGTCTACCACTGATGTTTGTGTTAGAGTATTAATTTGCAACACAAATCCAGCAGCCAAACACACTTCATCAGGAAGGATTGTAATTAAGGTCCAGGTGTGATCTGCACAGTGCAACAACACATCTTGGGAAATAAATAAAATTCCAAGGACTTCTTGGAATTATATTTGCTGCTGTATTCTTTCTTGCACTCCAGTAATGGGAAAGTGTTAGTTTTCCCATTAGTGTTCTCCACTGCTAGTTTTAGCTAAAGTAAATTCATAAAAATAGAAAGAGACCCTGAATGGGGGGGAAGAAGCAATGAACCATTAACAGTAGCTGATAACAGTGCTGTTTCATTCATTTAAGAAACAAAAAGAATAGACTGCACCTTCTTTCACCTTCTACATTTTTCTTAGGCGGGCACATTGCCAATCCCATAATAATGGTTTTCAAGAAATACCCCTGACAAACAAAGATTCCTCCCTTTGCCAGATCTCAGTATTTACAAGCAAGTCCAAATCTGTGAGAAAATTCAATTGAATGCAGATGGCAGGAAATTCCTTCAAAATGACAGTGGCCAAATGCAAACCACAAGACATGAAAATAACCCAGCATACTAGACACGAAGAACATAGCTTATAGACTTTTCCTCATGCAATTCATAATCTGTGATTGATTACTGAGAAGACGGACTGCAGATTTATTGAACTTCTGTAGAACAAGTATTCCATTTGCAATAATTAAACCATATACGGTTGGGAAATGGATTAGGAGAACAGGGAGGTGGCTTTGGTGCTGAAAAAATGCATTTCTAGGTACACATTAAATTCACTGCAGTTAATATTCGTGAATGCACTGCATCTACATATACAATAAACTACATGAAGACTTGTGTGCAGCTACATTTCCTTTAACAACTCTTCCCCCCAAAACTGAATGCTTGCACTACCAAGGTTATGTCTTACTGGACAACACTTGCATCCAGTATGGAAAAAATTGTGCATAAGTGATATTGGTAGGGGCCACGCTAAAAAGGCATTATGCTTTGATGTACAGTATGGAGTAGGAACTGGCAAAGCACTCCAGTATTCCTGCCAAGAAAACTCCATGGACATGGAGTCACGAAGACTCGGTCATGACTGTAATGACACAACACACACACACACACACACACACACACACACACACACACACACACACACACACACACACACATCCTTAGAGCCACGGCTTAGAGCCAATTATCGGGCCTATTCCGTGGCGATACGGTTTGCGAAAAGGCAATATTTCACAAACCGTATTGCTTCCTCAGAGTGCCGTCCAGCAGAGCTGTTTCGGGTGGTCCGGGACCTTCTTCAACCGAGAAATATGATGGAGGTTCTGGACCACTCAGCAGCCCGCTGTGACGAGTTTGCTGTCCACTTTGAGGAAAAAATCGCTCAGATTCGCAGGGAATTGGACTCCACTATTGGTGCAGAATCAAGGGATGTGTCCAGTGTGCCGTGCTTAGGTCCAGTATTATTGGATGAGTTTCAATTATTGAGACCCGAGGATGTGGACAGGGTGCTTGGATCTGTCCGTGCTACCACTACACCACTCGACCCTTGCCCTTCTTGGCTAATTGAAAGATCTGCCAGGGGAGTTCGCACCTGGGTCCAGGAAGCTGTAAACGCCTCATTAAGAGAGGGAGTGGTCCCTGCTGCCTTAAAAGAGGCAGTAATTAGGCCACTCCTTAAAAAACCTAACCTGGACCCAGAGCTGGTGGTTAACTACCGTCCAGTAGCGAACCTCCCTTATTTGGGCAAGGTGTTGGAGCGGGTGGTGGCCGGGCAACTCCAGGCACTGCTGGATGAAACGGATTTTCTGGATCCATTTCAATCTGGTTTCAGGCCGGGTTTTGGTACAGAGACTGCCTTGGTCGCCCTGTATGATGACCTCTGCCGGGAGAGAGACAGGGGGAGTGCAACCCTGTTGATACTCCTGGACCTCTCAGCGGCTTTCGACACCATCGACCATGGTGTCCTTCTGGATAGGCTGGCCAGGTTGGGAGTTGGAGGCACCGCTTTGCGGTGGTTCCATTCCTTCCTGGCTGACCGTGTCCAGAAGGTGGTGCTGGGGGACAGTTGCTCTGCCCCGTGGCATTTATGTCATGGGGTTCCTCAGGGCTCTATACTGTCTCCCATGCTGTTCAACATCTACATGGAACCACTGGGAGAGGTCATCAGGAGGTCTGGGCTGAGGACTCAGCAATATGCTGATGATACTCAGCTCTACCTCTCGTTTTCCACCAATCCAGGTGAGGCGGTTTCTGTGCTGAACTCGTGTCTGGGCCAGATAATGGACTGGATGAGGGTTAACAAATTGAAACTCAATCCAGACAAGACGGAAGTGCTGTTAGTGGGTGCTTTGCCAGACAGGTTAGAGGGCCACTTCCCTGTTCTGGACGGGGTTGCACTCCCCCTAAGGGACAGGGTCCGCAGCTTGGGGATGCTCCTGGACCCCGGTCTAACTCTGGAAGCCCAGGTGGATTCGGTGGCCAGGGGTGCCTTTCTCCAGCTGCGGAAAATATATCAGCTACGCCCCTACCTGGATGAACGGAGCCTCATAACAGTTACGCATGCACTGGTAACATCCCGTATTGATTACTGCAATGCGCTCTACATGGGGCTGCCTTTGAAGACGGTTCGGCGATTACAACTGGTTCAGAATCGTGCGGCGCGGCTAGTAAGTGGTGGAGCCGCTAGGGATCACATCACGCCGATTCTACGTAGCCTACATTGGTTACCAGTTGCTGCCCGAGCCCAATTCAAAGTGCTTGTTTTGACATATAAAGCCCTAAATGGCTTAGGACTGGATACCTGAAGGACCGCCTCCTTCCATATGAACCTACCCGGCAATTAAGATCAAGCCAGGGGGCCCTCTTGAAAGAGCCATCCCTCAAGGAGGTAAGAGGGATGGCTTGCAGACACAGGGCATTCTCGGCAGCTGCCCCCAAGCTATGGAATGCCCTCCCAAGTGAGATCCGCCTGGCGCCAACACTGATGACATTTCGGCGCCAGGTAAAAACCTTCCTGTTCCAGAAGTTTTTTAATTGATACAATTTAGATTGTGGGTCTTCTGATGGCAATTTTAGTGTGATGTTTTAGTATAAGGTTTTTATTGTTTTAATTATTTATTGCTGTTTGATGTTTTTAACTGTTTTAATTCCTTGATTGTAAGCCGCCCAGAGACCTTTGGGTAGTGGGCGGCATATAAGTTGTAAAAATAAATAAAATAAATAAATAAATAATAAAATCCTCTAATTCAGTGGTTACTACCCTTGGGTAAACCAGGTGTTCATCAACCACAGCTCCCAGAAACCCTGGCCAGAAGAGCTAGTGGTGAAGGCTTCTGAGAATTACAGTCCAGGAACACCTGGGTTAGTGACCTTTAGGGAGTACTGTTTCAGTTGATGCCCTCTAATTTCTGCTCCCATAGCTCCAACTGATGACTATGGCTCTCTTTCTGCTTTTGCCTGTAAAACATTATCTCACTCTTTGTCTCTTGCCTAACTAGGCAACCTAGTAAACATCTAAATATGGAAACTGGAAAACAAAATATATATCCAGCAATACACAAACTCATAAACTTTCAATTAAATCTGTTGAATTCAAGGGTCAAAACTCCACTGCTAGTTTTAGCTAAAGTAAATTCATTGCGTCAATGGGATTTACATATGGGCTGGCTTACCATTCTGTACATAATTCAGCAGATCTGCTCCAACTGATAATATCAAATGGATTTCAGCCAGAATATTAATGGCGATATGGCTTCCAGGAGATTCAAGATGGACACATCAGAGATTTCTTCACCTCTCTACTTCCTTTTAAGAAACTTGATTAATTGCACCTAACTGATGAGGTGCCAGGCATATCTGTATGGCACAACTGAAAAGAATGCAGCTCAGACATTCCTTGTCACTACATCAATCAGCCACAATTAGCTGTGGCAAGTTTTGCAAATCTTACACAATAGGATCCTGGCCACTACTCATTTGTTGAGTGTATTATTTGAAGAACTTTCTTCTTTTCCTTTCTGAATCTGCTGGTTACCAAAATCAATGGCATGAAGGAACTCCCTTGTAGACAATTCTCTCTGTATTCTGAGCCTTCTACCACCTGTACAATCTCCTTCTGCCTTTTCCCCATCCCCAAACCTAACAGAGTGCTCCTGCTGAAAAGAAGCAAAAGGTTCCACAACAGACAGACCATTACTGCCCTATAACTGTATTAGTAAGCATCAGGTTGCTGCCTAGTGAAAACACAGTGGGAGGACAACAAAAGAGTATATCTTTGCCTGTTCTAACAGAAAAAAGGAAAGAAAGAAAGGCTTAATTAGTTAATATTAAGGTCACTCCCAGGGTTGCTGGAAGAGTGGACTCACCAGCACAGCAGGGCTCGCTATCTAAGCTTCTGTCGAGTTTCTTCTCTTTGCTCCTGCTCTAGTTCTGGACGCTATGTGGGAATCAACTGTTAACTCCTCCACCTCCTAATTAATGTCCCCACCTTGCTTCCTAATTAAGTGTTCAGCAACTGCGGCAGTGCTTCACTTCCACTGGCTCCCATCTCATACAGAGAAAGGGAGGATTCTAAGTATTTGGTGAAAGTGGGATTGGAAGCTTTGAGTTGGCATAAAAATACTTTTAAACTTCCAATTCTTCTGTCACAGACAGGTCTAGGGTGGCTACGGGCCTTCCTTGGAATACAGAACCCTTGGCACTTAGGCTGCTTTGCCAATGCCAGCCCTGTCCACTAATGCCAGCCCTACTTGCAATAACAAAGATTCTTTTAAAATGCTAGACTAGGAATAAAATAAACTCAAATGATGCCTTGTCCAAATGTTCAAAACAAGTACATTCCACACCCTTATTCAACATGGCATTTTCTCATTTGGCATCAAAGCAAGTATGTATGACAAATGAAAGACAATTATTATGCCATCGTTGGCAGGAAAGCAATAGCTTAAAAAGGTTTCTTCTCTGCAGTTTTCTCCAGATTTTTCTCCCTTTGGCTGCTTGTCTCTGCCTTCCGTCATTAATTTAAAACAACAATGTCCAAGTGTAAAATGATTTATCCCTCTACAAAACAGAATCTGTATCACATCACATCACAGCTAGGTACAGTTAAGGATCGAATACAGTGATTCACAAAGAAAATGTGAAAAATTAGCACCACCACTGCCATGGAATAAATGCTAATGTTATCAGCACAAAAGTCAAGCCAGAGGAATAAGTAGAAGATGAACAACACACAGGAATCTGAAAGTTGAGTCATGCAACTGGACTTCTTTTCTTGAGAGACTGAAACATTTCGCTGCTCATCGTAACAGCTTCATTAGTCTGTGGAAAGCTAGTTGCGAGTCCTCCATTTTATAATTCACTTTGACCTCATGTCACCCTGGTCTGAAGTAGTCTCATAAGATGAACAATGGCCTGAATGGGCTCATTAGGTGGACAATAGGCTCAATAGGCTCATTAGGCAGACAATAATATGGAGGAGAGGACTCACAACTAGCTTTCATCAGACTGACGAAGCTATTCGGATGAGCAGCAAAACGTACTGATGAAGCTATTCGGATGAGCAGCAAAACGTTTCAGTCTCTCAAGAAAAGAAGTCCAGTTTCCATTACTCAACTTCCAGACAAACTCGCCTGGATGAATGAGAATCTTCACAGACAACACAGAGGAAGCAAAAAAATCAATCCAATGATTGTTAAAAACAATTAGTTGGTATTACATGACTGAATGCATGTACAAATGCTCCTTTTCCCCATACTTTAGATATTTCTTTCTCTTATCCCCTAATTTTCTTTCTCATTCTCTTTTAAGAACAAACAAAACCATTTGCCAGAATGTATTTCACAGGAATTTGGCTTCCTGTTAGATCAGAGACAAGAGATGGGATCGAAACAAATAACAAACAAACTATGTTTATTTCCTGACCATCAAACTATGGTTATCAATGTATCTAAATTGTCTTTTAGCCTCTTCCTGTTGATGGAAAATAATGACTGCATATGGTCTCATATGGATATACGTCAGGATGCTAAAACTTTCCTGAATCAAGGGGATAACCAACAAAGACATATTAAGAAAAACAAAGACCAACAAGTTAGAAATCATATAGGTCCTAAAAACTAGAATATTTTGATTATGTAACAAAAAACAAAAGAATAAAGTGTTCAAGCTGAATATTTAAGGCAAAATAAATGGAGAAAGAAGCACAGAAAAGTAAACATATGGGCAAAAGAACACAGAACATTGGTTTGAATGCACCTCAACATCAGTGTTAAGAGCTGCCACATCCAAAGACCAGGATGACCAACAACAGGAATGTACAGTAGTACATCTACTTACGAGTGGCTCTACTTACAAGCAAGTCAACTTAAGAACAGAAATCCATCAACGTTTTAACTGCAGCCATACAAATTTTAGATGTGGTCTGTTCCACTTATAATTTTTTAAATTTAATTTTTTTTATTTTTAAGATACGGCTCTACTTACAAGTTGTTCAACTTATGAGTATGCATTCGGAATGGATTAAACTCATGAGTAGAGATACCACTGTAAAGAAGGGGCATTTTGAATGAACCAGCCCATGACATTTACATGCATATATTTTTATGTAAGAAATTTATAAGAAGATAAAAAAACAACCAAAAGAAACAACTCGCATCTTGATTACTGATTCCTCTTTTTTAATGGATACTTCACTGTATGAGAACAGAGTTTACCCCAATGCAGAATATACAAGATGACCATATGACTCAAGTTCATGAATCATTTTTAAAAAGTGATGAGTAATCCCTATTGCTTTTGAGTTTGTCTTGGTGCCTATGAAAACTTTCAACACATCTCTCTTACATTTTTAGCTCAGCAGTATGAAATATATCTTTCTCCTTTTGCCTCCATGTATGAGCAAACATAATTAGGAATATAGATATATTTTATACACAGATGCACATTCTAGGAAAAACATCTCTGGTGCTAACTAAGCATGCACTAGCATATGTTTCTGCCACAATAAATATTAGTTTAAGGACTGTTTTCAAATGACACCATAAAGAAACAATTATGAAGAGTGCAAGCAGCAGGTTACTTTATTCACTTGATAATACATCAGTTGTAGGCAGCTGTTGAATGACTGCAATGATGTGAATTCCCCCTAGTGGTGCTTAAATGAAAATGTAAATTTAGAATGTTTGCCTTATGTTGTAATTTTGGTGAAGATACAGAACCACAGCCTCTTAAAATTAACCGACAAACTAACATAATGGAGGATAAAATCCTATTGCTTAGTTTAGTGAGTCACAAAAGAGCAGGGCTACTGAAACAGCTAGGATATGGTAAGGCAACTTATCAGTATGTTCCATTCATTCAAATGGGCCTACTCTATTTGTGACTTACATTATCATAGAAAGCCACAACTAGAATGAGGCTATATAAATATTTACAAATACCTTTAAAACCAATACTTACTGCTATTAGTTATCTGATGGGTTTTATTTTTATATCTGATTCTATGAAACAGTACAAAAATCCATTAGGAATAACCTGCAAGAATCCAAAGTGTGTATAGAATAATATAAAAACTGGGACAGACATGAAAAAAGTTAATCCATTCTGATTTTGTTTTTAAAGTTTGGACAGATGCACAGTCATTAGCATTAATAAAGAATATGTTCAGTATTTTAAGGAAAAGATGACCAAACGTCTTGTTGATTATCTTGAGTGTATCTTTGAGTAAACAGCTTTAGAAGCCTTACATTTCCTCTTGTTCTGAGATGTCAGCTGTATTACCCAGCAACTCAATTTAAGGTATCATCTTCCCACTCTGTTATCTATTATCTTGTTCTTTAGTCCTACATGGAATCCCATAGCATCTCACCCACAGCCATCTCATTTTCCTCTGTAGTACGTTTTCTAATACATCTGAAGGCTTCTAGCACTGAATGCGTGTGCCGCACATTTCAGTCCCTTCATAAATTATAAACCATTACAAAGGATTAAAATACTTGACTTTTTCTTTAATGTTTGCTCTCATGTTAGGCATCTGTACCAATCTAGGAACAGATGCCAATTCCTGAAAATCAAGAAGAAATCATAACCACTGTGCGTTAATAATTACCTTCTCAAATTTCTAAAACTGGAATGTGCATAGGCTTGCATCTGACTGCTAGTATAACACCAGGGAAATTGCATCATGTCCACACTTCCTTTATTGAAGGGTTATGAAGCTTGTTATATGCTCACTTTTGCTGTTTTCAAGTAGCTTTGTCACTTTTGAACAATGACTCCCTGTGATCTACTTATGAAGGTGAGAGGCATTCCTGTACATCCTGAGGTAGCTGTGAAAAATATCTTCACCTGGTGACCCAAGCACTCAGAAACAAGCAATAGATATAGTCCACAATTTATAGCTGCTGGTTCTGCTGTTAAGCAAAATTCAGGGTAGCTCATGTACATACCAGCTGGTACTGCCAGGGAGAAAATCCAAGGAAGGATACGTAGCTCATTTTATGGTGCATTGGCAGCTAGGCAATAATTCTGGCAAACACTGGTGTATATTTGGGTACAAGGTCATGATGGCATTTGATCACACTGAAGACTTAAAGAGGTCTTCTGCTTACCTATGGTTATAGGTCCCATATACATCTACAACATTGCTCAAAATGACCAGAATCAACATGAGCCATTGAAATTGGTCTACTAAGGTATAAACTGCATAGCCCTGCTTCCTTAACAAAGACTCAGATGTAGTGGCTGGGAACTATAGCACACAGTCTCACAGACACCACTGCTTTTCAAAGCTCCATACATTCAGATGTTAATTGCACAACACAATGCATGGTTATTCCAAGGAGCCAGTGTGTTCAACACGATTAATTTCCTAGCTGGTGTTTCAGGAAATTCAGTCCTAAAGCTAAAACTACAATTAAAAACAAATTAACATGTGCAAGTAAGTTAGTAAATTTTATTGAGATAGGTAACAAAAGCAAAGCCAAAGGATTCACAGGACAACTTTGAGGTAAGAAAGGAAGGGAAGGTGAGAAAGGCAAAAATAAATATAGCAGGAGAAAAATGAATGGAAGAGCAACAGATGATGGTGGCAGAAACAGAAAGGAAAGTTCTGAAAAGAGGCCATGAATATGATACAACAAGAACAGTCAAATATCAAAGGAGACCAAGAATCTACACAATGATTGAGAAGCCCCACACATCCCAAATTATTCTTCTTTCCCTTTAAATATCCAGCTCACTCTATTCCCAAGCTAAACAAAATTAAATGAATTAGAAGTCATTTTAAACCAACACAAAAGGAGCGGAAATTCCATCGTTCTTCATTTATAAGTCTTCTTGAGACTTTCTCCTTGGCACAAATGATACAAGCTTGCTCTGTAGCAAGGAGGACTGTTTGTTTAGAGTCTAATCAGAATTTGGTCTTCTGACTAAACAAAGTATGACATGGGTATAAACATAATGCAGTCAATTTTGGGCACTGCTCCTTTTACTAGACAGGTCTCCCAGGGCTTGGATCTTTCAGTGATGCTCTTTGACCTTAGCACTTTGTTTTTGGTTCAAACTGCACATCTGCTCCTTCCAAATTTTCATTCTTCCCCCCCCTCCCAATAAGATGGTTTAGAACAAGATGTGCTGCCCATCTCTGTCTCACAGGCAGCCAATCTGGTATTTCCATTTGTCTCACCTGACTGCTCCTGTTCTTATAGGAATGCACAATCTAAGTTTGAATAAAGGCACGTATTATCTGAGTCACACAAAGTTCATAATAAAATTCTTACTAGTCAGCTTCCTCCTGTGTGCTGAGGAACAACAGTTTCCTTGCGCTCTACTGTAAGCTTCTCACAGGTATTTTTGTGGCCACCGTGGCAATCGGAATGCAGAACTACACATACCTTTCCATTGATCTTGCAAGGGTGTTCTACTTTCATGGTGCTTTTCTTGCTAGTGCATACCAAACAGTGATCCTGAGATGTGTCTATACAACTGCACAGAAAGGCTCCACATCAATTGTTGTTGTTGTTGTTGTTGTTGTTGTTGTTGTTGTTGTTGAGTCGTTCAGTCGTGTCCGACTCTTCGTGACCCCATGGTCCACATCAATACAAAGACTATTTAGAGGAGGATCCATAGGATAATCTGTGACAGATGCCAATGATAATGATCACAAAAGATGGTGAATCCTAATATGATGCAGTGGTTATTGATTCCAGATAGACTGATGTAATCATGAAGAAACAAAAGGCATTGTGCCAGGTTTGTTGCCGTTTGCTCCTAAACAAAATTTCTGTGATAAGGGAGAAGAAAGAGATATTGGGAGAACACAAAAAGTCTATAAATAGAAAACTAAGTAATTAAATTCCCTGTAGAGTTCTGTGACTGTACACACACAAACACACCATCTGGAAACTCTTGGAGTAAGGCTAAAACTGCTAATACTTTGTCTGTAATTGACAAACTGACTACTGCAACAGAATAGCCAATTGCCCCACACTGGATCAAGCTCAAGATGATGAGCTTCATGTGCAATATGTTATTTTGGGTAATTCTGGCATCCATAAACAAGGATCAAGAAGTTTTGGGGGAGGAAACCACACAGCACCTCAAGTGATCCTCCTTAGTTTGTTCCTTCATTTAAAGGGGAAGAAAAAAAGGAAAAAAGGATCCTCCTACATACCCCTTCTTTTCTTACCCTCCATGGAAGAACAATTTCTACATAGCATACTGATGAATTGGCCAGACACTCTTGTGATTTTTGTATTGGATTTAAGGAGAACAAAAACAAACAAGTAAGCAAAGCCCCCCCCCCGTGTCCTCTTGTCTTACTGTGCCGGAGGGCAGGAGGAGGCTGGATGTTGTTTTAAATTTATTTGAAGTTTCTGTCTGCATAAAGCTTAAATCCTGGAGCGACTCAGCTAGATGAAGTGATAGCTAAGTACTGTACACCACACATAATGGAAGTGAACAAAAACGGAGCAAGTAGCCCCTGTCAGAGACCCCAAAAATGTGGGTAGGCACAGATTAGGATTGGACTGGTTTGTGATTATCAGAATATCATGTAGTCACTAGAAATAGGAATGCAGCAACCCAGTACACAAGTGATCCAAACTATGGATAAAGCACCATCTGATCACACCCTGAATCTCAACTCTGCCTAGGACAGACTTGCCACAAAGTTGTCAGTTACAATCCCATTTTCCATAGCTGTGTAGAACAAGCCAGTTACTCATGAACAATAAATGGGGATACAGTCGTAAACTTGGAAAACTAATAATGCATCATTAAAATTACTGGAGACAGCTTAGGAACTAGCCTTCCCAAAAGGGTTCCAAATATAGTACCTCCGGGCAGAAACAGATGTTAAAGATACCACATCACTAGAAGGGGGGGAACCCTTATGGGCCAAGTGTGTGTCACAACATGCCCTTCCTTCACTTTCCAGAGTTCACAGACTGCTTTGCTTTCTGATTTATCTTCCAAAACTTAAAATGGGATTCCTTTGCACACTGGTATCCCAAACACTGAAGACTGAACAGTGATATCTCTCTAGCATTATTTCTGTTTTAAGCAGAGGTTGTTTAGAATGTCTCTATCTCTCAGGGATGGGGAATTGAGTTGCAGGACATGCTGTAATGCTGGTGACTCAACTCATTTTTGTTTTTTAAATGACTCAGACTAGAGACAGAACATACCCACACTTTTTTTCAGGGGGGGAGCTTGTTTTCAGGGGCTTAGGCTTGTCGCTTGGGCTTTGGCACCAAAGGCTCGGACTTGGGAGTTCATATCAAAGACCAGGATCTGGGACTCTGATGTAAAGAGTTGCCAAAATCCCTGAGGATTATACTCTGGAATACTAAATTCTGAGACTGACCATAGTAAGGCCTTGTACAGTCCAGTGAAAAACCATAGGATAGTTGCTTACTGCTTGTTGCTCTGTGAGCAAGCACTGGTGGTCTAAGGAAGAATGTATCCATCCTACAAAAAATCTAAGTTGAACAGCAGCATAATATAATTTCAGATTTAGCAATGCAAGACCTCATCTAGTCTGGGTCTGCTAAAGGCTGCTCATGTCAGACTTCGATTGTTATAACATAGGTTGACAAAGTGAAATTGTTTAAGGTGGGGAGGAAGCTTAGACAAGACATTTATCCTTGATCTACAGCTATTCTGGCTGATCATAATAACTTATCTCTATTCCCTTTTTGAGTGAGTGAATTAATTTGTATGTATAAAGGTTGATCATTGAAGTACAAGTAATGTAAGTGAAGGAGAGATGTGAACCCCTCTATGTTACCAAGGCTCAGTAACCCACACAAAGGGAAATCTCCGTTCCAAACTGGCTCGTATTACTGTGGTTAAATCAACATAGATCAGTTGTGACTAATGACAGTTTACTTTGTAACGAAAAGCTTGGGTAAAATCATCAAGCAGTGAGATCATTTCCGGTCCTGTTTGTACTGGACTAGTTGCATAAAGGGTCAGATCAACTGCAAACAGACCCACGTTATGTTATATATGACCAACTTAATATGCTTTGCATGTGCCAACAGTGATACCCCCCACCCCCATGGCCAGCAATTCAAATGCTAAGCCACGTAATATTATACTTGGATCATAGCAAATGTTTATAGGTTATTTTAGCTGATAAAGAAGAATTGCTCTTTTATGCTTATGAATTAAAAAGAAATAAACCATCCAAAATGCCTTTTTATTAGTGCCTGCAGCTAGTTTCATGTGACAAGCCCATTGGCTCTCAGTTGAAATCTGACTGCTAGCAATCATCTATACAAGTAATCAAAGATTTATTCCATATTTTGTTGCAGCAGAGGTCATTGTTGGACCTGCTTGAGATCATTAGCCTGTAACCTTTACGGTAATATCCAGTCTTTTCTCAGGAAACAAAACAGATATACAGTCTGATAGCTATACTTTTTTATATTCTAATTTGTATTAGAATATATTAGAATATAACATAGATTACACATAGGCTAATATCCTGTTGGGTTTATGTACGCACAAGAGGCTGACTGATGAGGTACCAGGTATATCCTGATCATGTGTCCACCCATGCTCCTGCTTGTTCAACCCGCACTTGCCAAGCACCTTCTCAATTAGCCACAAGTACCCAAAGCAATTTACTTGATTCCTCTTGCAGATGCATACAATCCCAACAGGATTTGGCCAGAGATAACTTTTTGACTCTAATCAGCAATTAAACTCTTTCTTTCTCCTTACTGATTAGAAGAAATGCCTTCTGGAGACAAAGATTGAGACTGCATGTAAAGATAATATTCTTACTATATACTATTTTTGACATTAACCTATATTAGTTCTTTTGGATTAACACTTATTGCTCCATGACAGGACAGCAACAAAAATCATGCATTCCTTCAATGTTGGGGAAACAACATTGTTCTACTTGTTTGGGTCCATGCCCAATGGCCAGAAATCAATCAATCAATCAATAAGCCTTTATTGGCATACAGAAAAAGAACAAAACAGCACAGTTATAATACAGATTTTAAAAGACAATGATAAATTACAAAACTAGCAACTCACTGCATCTCTGCCTGTGGGCCCTGACCAAGTGGGCTAAAAAAGCTGCCACATTTTCTATCACAGCGGACTCTCCTGATAACAGAAGACATCTCAAATTATCAATGTCTGAACAATGCCTCTTCTTCAAAAGGACGGGATCAAGGAGTTTTTAATAAAAAGGATCATAAAATGGGCAGTACAGAACCACATGGGAGAGTGATTCCACTCCACCCAGTGCACAGGAACAGTGCCTGTTGCTGTATGGAGTCCCATTGAATCTCTGATACAACACTGCTGATGGCATGGCATCACATCTAGCAGCAAACGTATAGACCCTCCGTTCCTCATGCACTGGGTAAAGGTAATGAACAGAGTGCTCAGCTTGAACTGGGATCAGCAAGCTCATTGATGAACATATTGAGTTTGCTGCATTCTGTAAATCTTGCAGTTGTACATCCAGAAACCTGTGTGTTTTATCAACTTGTATGCTTCCAACTGGGCCAATGAGGCTAGGGTGTCTACCACAATATCCATAGCACCAATTTCTTTAATTAATTTAGCTGAACCTATTGGAGCTATGGAGTCTTCAAGAACCACTGGGTTCTTGAAAACGCCATAGGGTTTTCCCCAGTAGGTATTGGTTAGTACCTACCAAAATTGATGTCAGGGTTGCATGTGCCCAAGGCTCACTGATGCATATGGGGAGCAAAGGTAGCTCATCTGGTCTGATCACACAGAAGATCTACTGCAGCTCAAATTCTGAAAAACGTAATGCTGGTCAGAAAGGGGGCAGAACACACCATGCATCACAGTTTGCTGTGTAAGGGGCTGCACAGCCCTAGATTGTCCAAGTGCTCCACTGCCAAAAGCACTTACAATGGGGACATGAGTGTCAGAACTGGATTATGGAACAATGGAAGAAGATTTCATGTCCTGTTGAACCACGCTTTCTCACTGATAACTGAAGTAATGACCCCCCGGCTTTGTTCAAACACACAGAATATAGGAGGTAGTAAAAGAACTCTTGCCTCATGGTACAGTGATTAAACTGTTGTACTGCAGCCAAAACTGTGCTCATGACCTGGCAGTCAATCCCAGGCAGCCAGCCTTCTGTTTTTTCTCAGTGGCTACTTAAGGCTTTTTATTTATTTATTTATTTATTTATTTATTTATTTATTTATTTATTTATTTATTTATTTGTCTGTCTGCCTGTTGGTCGGTCGGTCGGTCAGTCAGACGGACGGATGGTCTGTCTATCTTAAATATTTTTATCCTTAGCTTAGAAGGACCCAAGGTGGCTTACACCAGCAGTTCTCAAACTGGTGCCGTAGCACCCTGGAGTGCCGCAAGCGTATGCCAGGGGTGCTGCGGCAATAATATTTAATTTTCACTAAGATTTAGCAATTTAACTAAACTTCCCATAAATATAAAGGAAATAATGAAAAAAATCATCCAAACAGTTTCATTCATTGCATTAAAGTCAGCTGAGCATTACGTTAGCACTGTTTCTTCTTCTCTTCCTAAGTATTCAAACCGCTTTAAGGGTAGCTGTGCTATGAAATTTGTTTAGCCCGACAAGGGTACCATGGCAAAAAAGTTTCAGAACCACTGGCTTACACCATTAAAAATAGTAATAGCTAAAAAAATAAGCATACCAATATTTAAAAAGAATTAAAGTATTATATTAAAACAGCATATTAAATCAGTATTAAAACACATCTAAAACCAGAGCACAACAATTGTGGGGTAATCAGTGCCTTATTACTTAGCCTTTGAAACTTCAGTAACTGCATGACAAAATGCAGAAAAACCAAAGTGCAATGATGTATCATTAAAATCAGTGGTCACAGTTTGATCTAATACATCAACCTGTGGCATAATTATTTTTTCCCCAGTTTAAAACGTTATGAGGGGCTCATTTGTGTGGTAGTCTAACAATTTTTCTATTCTTTAACTACAATTTTGCTTTTAAAAAGTAACAGCATAATCATACTTTACTCTTAAAGTAGCATGAAATAGCATATTATCTAATGAAAGTCAATAGGTAGTACCAATAGGTTACTATTGGTAAGGTAAAGGTAAAGGTTCCCCCCGCACATGTGTGCTAGTCATATCCGAATCTAGGATGGTGCTCATCTCCATTTCCAAACCAAAGAGCCAGTGTTGTGCAAGTCCATGACCATGTGGCTGGCATGGCTGAACGCATTTCTACACACAGAACACTGTTTACCTTCCCACTTTTTTACAGTGGTACCTATTTATCTACTTGCATTTATATGCTTTCTAACTGCTAGATTGGCAGGAGCTGGGGTTAACAGTGGGGGTTCACTCCGCTGCGTGGCACCTGGAATTCGAAACCCTGAGCTCCTGAATTCGCAGCAAATCGTTTTCTGCACTCTAGCCCGCTGAGCCACCACGCCCCTCAGGTTACTATTGGGGGAGACAAAAACCAAATTCTCGATAATAGGCATTCATTTCTCATCATATTACAGTGTTCCCAGATAAACAATAAATCTACTAGATGTTATAAGGACGACATTACATTTAGCACTGCTAAAATGAAGAAATAAACAATGGCTGACCACTGTTTTCAAAATATACACCCCAATTTGTCCATGTTTGGGAGAAATATACTCCTGACTATATCAGGGAGATGTTCTTCAGAACAACAGGAAAGGCAGGAATTTTCAAGAGAAAGCAAATAACCTGTAGAGACAACACTGCATGCCAGTTTACAGGTTAGCTATAAACCAGATTGAAATCATAAGGACTTTTTTCTTTAAAACTCTGATATTTAAAAGCGTTCTCCAGATATCTGGTTCAAATCGGATCAAGATGCATCCAAAACCGAATAAAGATCCTGGGAAAAATCCAGTAAAATATTCTTCACTTACTCCTATTGATAAATTAGGAGGAGTGGTTTTACAACAACCCTTCTAATATAATCTCGGCAGAAAGCCTTAGGTTATGGGGAGGAGATCTCATTGTGCAATTATAATAAAACTCTCAAAAATCCTTAAAGATTCTTATAAGAAGGGTATTTTGTTGACTTCACTGTTTGTTTACCAGGAGAATCTGTTGACCTCAGATGAAAGTAATTGTGAAACCAGAGGTTAGAACAAATCTGTGAACCAAGCACAGAATTTAGAAATACTTACTACACATATTTTAATACCTTCCTATCTTAACTTTCCCAGATGTTCATTTCCCATCATATTACAGTGTTCCCAGATAAACAATAAATCCTTTCAAAATTGTCTTGTACTCCCCTAAAGCCCAAGCTACGGATATTCAAGTTTTCATTTGCTTAATGTTTAATGTCCAGAAGTAGGATTGGATTACTTATCTTTTCTAAGAGGTACATAGTTTTACTCCATTTTCCCTTTGTGAAAAGTGTACTTTAGTTAGTTAGTTAGTTAGTTCGTTCGTTCGTTCGTTCATTCATTTGTTTGTTCGGTATACTTCTGTCATCTTCCTCCAGTGATCTCAGTGCAACTTACATGTCTCTGTTTCATTTCCAAGGCTAAGTGTATATGCCTGAATATGGGAAATAGGTTCAAAATGTCAAACTGATACTCTATGCATAGAACTGTCCCTCAATGGTAGACCAAACCCCTTGCAAGCAAAAAAGAAAAGAAAAAATAGAAATCCAATGTTTGTGTATACATGTAAGCCTGGAAAAGGCTGAGCTATGTTTGACAGGAAAAAATATCTTATTCTTTATGAATAGACTGAAGTGTTTTAAAATCCTTTCAAGAGTTCTATTGGAAAATACCAATCCGCTTTTTAAAAAGGTCTTTATCCAGGTTTATGGGCCAGAATCTCTTAATCTGACACACGGGAAGACACTGAGGTCCTTCAACAGACCTAGAGGACTTATTCTTGATCTCATTACCGTGGAGAGGATGCAACCAGCTCAGAAATACTGATTTTCAATTTCAGTGGGACCTGAAATCATAAAAGAGTCTACCAAATTTTTTCTACACAAAAATGTGGCCCCTGAATGACTCCAAAAGGGGGAAAATCATTGGGGAAGAAAGTTACACCTGGGAGAGCTATGAAGGGAGCATATGAGACTCCTTGGGAATTTAGGAGCTGAAAAAAGACTTTAGAAGAAGCACATGGCCCATGTGTTGTTCTCTGCTTACCTTATTTAATGAAGGCAGTGGACACAGACAGTAAACAACCTTTTTAGTTTAAGTACAGACACCTACAACATATTCACAATACAAAAGTGTGTGGCATCTAAGTTGCCTGCACTTATTAATCATAAAATTACCAGAATACTTCCGGAATCACTATTTTGTTGTTGCCAAAACCGTCTAACAAAGCTCACCAACAAAATGAAAATTATTCTTGAAGGCTTTCACGGCCGGGATCCGATAATTGTTGTGAGTTTTTTTAGCTATTCGGCCGTGTTCTGGAAGTTTTTTCTTCCTGACATTTTTCCAGACTCTGTGGCTGGCATCTTCAGAAGGCAAGAAGCTCAGGGAACTAGGAGTTCTCTCTGTGCTCAAGGCACTTATCTTTGTCCGTTCCTGAGACACAAATGGCCACTATGTAGATGTAACACAATATAAAACATTCCTAGAAATAGGTAGCGAGAAGGAGTAACAGCAGCAAATGAACGCTTCCCTGCTTGTTTACGTGGTGCATTTCTTCTGTACTGTCAATAGATACTCGAACCAGATGCTTTTTCAGGCTTCTTTCAAATGCTCAAAATGCCTTGAACATTACAAATACTGTCGTTCAGGATAAGTAATGTACCAAGAGGTTCCATTGCCACTCAGAAATCATAAATGTTACTGTATCACCAGTGTGCTCCCTACTTGTTGAGACTTGTGACCACTGTGACCTTGATGGACACATTCCCATTAATAGGTAAGTAGATATTGTTCACCATGATAGCTGCACCCTGAGATTGGTGGGCATCTAAATCTTCTTCATTTGGAGATTGCTTAAAATATTTAAGTTGTCGAGGAACCAGGTTTGAAGTGGGTGCATTCATAGGATGGCATGCTCCACTACAGCAGTAGTACATCTCATAATAAGGCCAAGCAGCTGTTGAACTGCATAGGCTGTGTGGATTCTATGGCATACAGTAACTACAGTACTGAGAGCACGGTGGTGTTTAACCTGTCATCCTTCAAATTTGGCAGGGCTGTGTCGGATGTCCTTCTCTGATACAGTAAGAGCACTTAAAGTGTCTGTCAGAACAGTCATTCTCAACCCTTGTTTTGTTTTTTGTTTTTTGTTTTTTGCCCGTGGCTTAAGCACAATATGAAAGAAAAATAGGCAGAATCAGGAATGTATAAGTTGCCTAGTGAAGACTTATTCTTCTGTAGGAAGAATTCTTTCCAGTCTGTTGTTCTCTTGAAATGTGTCGGGGGTGGGGGACAGGAAGCAGAGTCCCCAATGAATACGGCAGGTTTAGACCACTATTGGGTTGTTAGAGGGACAATGCTTGGCTGTTGTTTTCTCCTTTTATAGGTCACCCATAAGCTCATCATATTTTGGTGGTGAATAGTCATTAAAGAGAAGGTCCTTGATACAAACTTTGAAATCATCCAAAATATTATAGGAGTACAGCCATGCATGTCTACTCAAAGCAGCTCCTGCAGCCAGAAAGAGCCAAAAAATCTGCAACATGATGAGAGACATGAATTTGATGAGCAGCTAAACTATAAGCTTCCTGTTGGCAGGTATTTACCAAGGCTTTCCTGTCCTCAGGTAAACTAGGCCGTAATTTTTCCCAGATGTTTGCTTTATTCCCAATATGCTCCCATGCCACCCTGGTGATTAGCAAATTTTATACCCAGAGGAGCTGTGGAATAGATCCTACATCCTAATAAGTTCAGTTTATGGCCCTCTGTTTGAGGGAGTGGAGACAGAGTGTGGTCATATTTTAGACAGAGTAGTTTCCACAATTATTAAATTAAGCTGGAGGTGCTTAAAAAGAAAACTCAGCCCTTCCTCCTACATCTTATATAGATTTTAATCCTCTGTGAAGTTGAAAAAATAGACGATGGATACCCCCAAGAATGCTTCATGAAGTTTGTAAATATGACTAGTACAGAAAGTTGTACTGGGACTGTAACATTGGGGTGGCTTCTTTACTACAGTATGAAAGCTTTGGGCCCTACCCTCAATAAGATCAATGTATGACCACAAGTTCTCAAAAGGAGAAAGTGGGGAAGTGTCTCCCATGATGGAATCCGGTAAGGATAACAAATAAGAGGCAGATGCTACATTTTTTGACTCTAACTTGGATACCACTTGTAGAACATTTCTGAGTGTGCTGTCTAGTTTGGCAGCTGCATGGACTTTGCCCTGTTTTGATCCTTATGGTTGCATTAATTCTGTAGATGGTTGCTCAACAATAGAGTCTGTAAGCTTTCAAATGGAAACAAAAAGGCTTATTTATCATCATTGCAACACTGATCAAGGCACTGACCTTGGTCTTTGTTGATGCTGAGTAGATGAAGTCAAGTCCTTGAGATGTGATCAGGGAGATCACTGCCAATGGCCTCTGTGTTCATCATGTAATGGCCAAAGAGAGGTGTAGTCATAATTCCGGAAAAAGTAGGGTAGAAGGAGGACAGAGGACAGCCACTTTCCAAATGATAATAAGAGTCCGTGTACTTAAAATATCTGAGCAAAGCCGGTGATCTTGACTTTTAGATGAACTATTATGTACTATTGCTTGAACCAAATTTGTGGTACTTGTGTCATTCCACGTTTAGTTTTCCATCTCCCGCCAGCCACCAATAAAAAAGTGAGGAGATAAATTCTCCACCACTCCCTCCCCCATCATCCCAAGGACCATCACTGCCCCAGCAAAGTTTTGGGTCTGCCAGGCCACTGTCTCAGCCGAGTGGGGCAGTTCAAGGGCCATGACATGGTCCCTGCTCCCCTGCTGGCCAGATGATTGAGCGTGTGCAAGGGAAGCATATGCATGGTCAGCTTTCCCATAAGAATGCATTGAAAATCAAGTAATCTATTCCAGAGGGAACAAATTTCAATGCTTTCCTATGGGAAACTGCTGCTCCACTTACAAATTTTTTACTTACAAGCATGTGCTTGGAATTGATAAAATTAATAAGTAGAGGTATTAGTGTAGTAGCCCGCAGGCACTTTGGGCCAGAAAAAGTAGACCTCAGCCTGTTCAAAGTTGGACAGCCCTGTTCTAAGCTATCTTGGGTCATTTTCAAGGAGAATGGATGGGTAAAATATTTTAAATAAATAAATAAATTACATCTGGACCTTCTCGGAGCCAAGGTTCTGCCAGAGTTTTAGTGATAACACTAAAAAAAAATTTTTAATATGTGAGGAAAAATGAAGCAGAATGGAATTCTAGGTAAAGAAGGCTCCAGTATACTCTCAAGATGCTGCTCACACATTAGATGAGGAGAAATTAGGGAGAGCCATTAAGGTGTGTCTCATCATTCACAGTAGCATTGGGAAAAGGGAAAAACACGTCTCCATAGGTTCTAGAAAGTTCCAAAGCAGCTCTCTGTGCAGTCATAAAGCCCCATTGGTGTGATTCAGGGATATCATGATGAAAAAACCCATGCTTCTTGATTGCATTAGAAATAAACGGTCCCTTGGTGCAAACTGAAGCTTTTCTCTCAAAGTAATCAGGAGCCTCAAAGGATCCCATTCAGACAAAAGATGCAGTTTAAAATAAACTTTAACCAACGAATTTTATTTAGAAAGAGAGCAAAAATAGACCAGATCAGGCCAGAATCCAGACCAGATCAGCCCCTCCTGTGTCTTCTATTTGCTGTAAAAATGATGATGATGAAACATCCACTTTTTGGAATAGTGCTAGTCTATTTTGGGTCAAAGTAAGCAAATGAATGCTGCTCTTTGAAGCAAATATGCTCCCCAAATTTATAGGTAGACTTGAAGAGACATCGAATCAACCTCAAACTCAAAATTATTTATGTCTAATTCAAGATCTCTTTACACTGGCTACTACACAAACACCCAAACCTGGAAAATTACCACGGGATCTTTTCATTTCAAACTACCAGTAATTCAGGATTTTGTACTGCAGCAGAGAAAAGTCAGTTAGGCACTTGCTTTAAATCAATATATCTAACATTACCAAATACCATATAATAAATGCTTAGGATTGTTTCACACACTCACGAATGCACATTTGCCATGAATAACTACATCAAGATATGGTGGTGTTTAAATGCACACAGAATTCAGGTGTATTGGAGCAACTGTCACTTTTATCATACAAGACTGAAAGCATAATTTGTTGTGGGAACTTGCATTCTTTTCTGTTTATGTAAAAAAAAAAGCAGAAGTCTAAAGTGGCCCTTTAATATTTTGTAGCCGTTTACGTTTCATTTTAGGAATGCATATTCAGCTAAATACATTGATTTCTCTGTTTGTTATTCCTCTTGCTGAGTTTCTGTATACCCAAACAGCTAAACATAATTTTAGGTTCATGATTTCCTTTTTTATGTGTTTCCTGACATTACATAATGTCTGCTTTTTATTTAGAAACATTATTTTTCATAGTGGCATAGCTGTAACAATGTCATGTCCCCAGATAACAACTATGTGCAATACGTAGTGCAGGACTTGCTTTAAGCATGACAAAATGGGTCTGGTCGGGTGGCTATAGCCAATTGTTTTTGTTTGTTTGTTTGTTTGTTTGTTTTGGGTTTTTTTTTGTTTTTGTTTTTTTGATGTTTCAATTCAACACTGCACCCCAAAGCTAACCCTGTGGGCTGTAAGGTTTCCAAAAAGAGTTTCAAAAATAGTTTGCAATGGAATAGGATAGCTAGCTGAGGACAGAGAAACACATGACAAACTCTCTTAGATATTATGTGGGGCAGCACATTCAAAGTGGCCATTGTCAATGGAATCTAATGTACAGTATTTCTATACAAACTGTACCCATTTATTGGTTTTTCAAAAGAATTTCATTTGTTACACTTCTGTGTCAACTGCCACAAAGCTCTCAGAAGGCTCTCACTTGCAAATTTCTTATCAGCCCCAAACCTGATTAGATCCACCAGTTTGGTCCCACAACAGTCCCGAGTGCTGCTACCAAAGCATTCACTGCATTAATCTATGAATTACTATTATCCCCGAATTATTCTTGTTGCATTTTACATTCTTGCTGTTCTTCAAACCTCAGTGAAAATACAGTAATTCATGCATATTATCATGTCTACATTTTAACTACTTTCTTGCAAAATGGCAGATAATTTATTCATTTATTCAATGAACAGGACAGTCCAATATTGCTATAGTCAGAGCCTTTTAAAAAGAAGCCACCTATAAGCTGCTGCAATCAATCTGAACTGTACCCCTTCCTAACAGTGCCTCTTCGTAGCTTTTGAGTTATGCCCTCAAATTACCATTTACATTAGATGGTCAAGCTGGAAGTGGAGAACAGAGCATAATATTTACAATTCAGCAGTGTATATATTTACTGTTTTCAAATCATCTCTACGCAACATGTTCTTCATGTGAAGGTCTACAGGATCTGCTTGACCACAAATGAAATTAGAAAAAAAGGAAGCAAGTGGATAAACCTTAAACAATAAAGACCCCATTGACCAGTCTCTTAAATACCACTCTCTCACATTGATTACAAGGTTTTAATGATAAGATACAAAGCCCTAAATGGTCTAGGACCTTGTTATCTGGCATCTTCCCTCACAGTCGTTAAGAAACATCTAAAGATGTACCTTTTTAAAAAGGCTTTCCCTGGGTATTAATCTATTTTATTAATGATTCGCTGTTATGTATTCTATTTTCTTGCTTTGTCTCTAGCCCATCTTGCTCCTCTTTGATGCTTTGATATATACAGTGGTACCTTGTATAAAGGAATTAATTCATTCTAAATGAAATTATGTTAAACAAATTTTCCTTTATACAAATTTTCCACAGGAATGCATTGAAACCAGAGTAATCCCTAATTATGTTGTACAGATTCGCTCCATAGACGATTCTGTTAAGCAAATTTCTCCTATCTCCGTAATTGTTTATGTTGTACAGATTTTATGTTATACAAACCATTTTGTTATACAAGGGTCCACTGTATTGTTTATTAAGTTACCGTATATACTCGAGTATAAGTCAACCCGAGTATAAGTCAGGGGCCCTAATTTAACCCTCCAAAACTGGGAAAATTTATTAACTCAAGTATAAGTCTAGGGTGGGAAATGCAACAGGGCCTGGCAATTCCTCCTTTGTGAGCTGGGGGCGGGGCAGTGTGTGATGTTTAAAATGACTTTTAGCCATTGATGCAAGTGCTTGGGTTGGTGGCTAAAAGTCATTTTAAACATTGTACGCCACTCCCCTGCAGCATGGGGGTGGGTCAGGAGAAGTGGTGCACAATGTTTAAAATGACTTTTAGCCCAAGCACTTGCCTGAGTGGCTAAAAGTATTGACCCGAATATAAGTCGAGGGCCAAAATTAGGGCTGAAAAACTAGGCTTATATACGAGTATATACAGTATGTTTTTATTTATTGGATTATTTATCTATTGTATTGTTTGTTGGTTTGATATCTGTTCAGTTTTGTAAACTGCCCAGAGCAGCTGTGTAGCTAGATGGAGCAGCAAATAAATAAATAAATAAATAATGTTATATATGTATCTATAACTTCTGGGTTTTTTCTTTTTTCTTTTTCTTTTTCTTTCTTTTCTTTTTTCTTCTTTTCTATCTTCTTTTTGTTGTTTTTCTTTTCCTTATCTAAATAATCACAATCTATAATAACGGTTACATTTTGAAATTGTATAAATGTATGCAGATTATGTGATATATTAATGTAAATAAAAAAAATGAAACCGGGAAAAATAAATAAATAAATAGTCTCCAACACTGAATTCTAGATTTGGATATCAGTGATCCCTACTCTGTTCAAGTAATAAGGACAAATTATCTTGAGTAAGTGCCTGTAGAGATTGTTTCATGTTTATCTGTTAAGCACACTGGACAATTATCAAATGCTGCAGTTCAGTGCTGCCATCACTATATCACCATTACAACTCGATGATCATTTTCCTATCACTAATCCTAATCACAAAAGGACACAGTGGGATTTACATATGTATTGATATACCACTGGACAACTGATTCAGTGGGTGTATTCTTAATTTGAACAAGTAGAGTATGCTACCCCAGAGTGTATCCACTGAACAATTGAGTCAAATGATCTATTCTTAATTTGAAATAGAGATAGTATGCTGGCCATAATGTATCCTGTCATGTAATTAAATAAAATAACTATTTTTACAAAGGGTAGTTGTTAACCCAATGCTACTGCAGGTTTTGTATGTGTTTTCAACTTACCGGTACTTTATACAGCAGCAAGTAACCTTAATTACCTTACTGAATACATTGTTCATACCTAATACAGTACAATGGTTTAATTTTAAGCTTAACAGGCGTTTTCAATTGAATTGCTTACTTTTTACATACCTATAGCTAAACATACATACAATTGTCCACAGCATTACCTGCTAGCTGATATATTACCCTGATTTGCATTCTTCTCTGCTTATGTGGAGTCTGACAACATATCCCCACGAAACCCCAGCTGGCATCTTCACAACCTGCAGGCCATTAATGTTTTCATGTGATATGACAAGCCATCGCTGCACAGGGAGCAAGATAAGGGGGTCAGGTCTCCTGATTTACTACTACTACTATCAATACCTAATTCACAGCAAGACTTCCATTACACCATGTTTTCTATCCAAACACCTCCACAGGTTTTGCAGAACCATTTGGCATCCAAAAAAAATGTACCAGCAGGGATGCATAAAATAAAAAATATGTCTGGGTCTGTATTTTGACTATTTCTAAGAAATACGCTTCAAGCGATTAAAGTGATAAATAGAAGAGGGAAAGAGCTGGAAGAGGGGGAAAACCACTGTTCTTTTTAAAACCAACATTTAATGCCCTAGTGACTTTATAAGCTTTCTTATTCAAGCCATCCTTGTATTTTCCTAGATTTTCTCTTCCCCCCCCCAAAGGAAATGAACCATACATATAACTAGACAAATACAGTATGTTGTAAATAATAACGACTACCATTAGAGACTATAGAGGCCTCTTTCCAGTTCCAATCCTTTTCTTTAGTCAGACTGTAAGCTATAATAAGAAACAGGTCATTTCTGGCAGAATGAAAGTATCATTAAGAGGTAGCTAAAATGCTTTTAATATGTTATATGTCCCTCATAATGCCAGTAGTAGGTCAAAACTAATGATTTATAGGTGTCTTTCTATCATCAGTCTCCTATCCCTTAATTTGTCAACTGGCCATTATTTTATAGATTTAACTACTGTACATTGTTAAGCTTCAACACAATGGCATTGACATTCAAAGATGAGTTGCCTAGAATATCTACTTACCTCTTACATCATTACAACTGGTCAGTATAAGTGTCAGTCTGCCCTAAGAATTAAGCACACAATTGCATAACTCAGAGATTGTCACTTCTATGTACTGCCACCAAACCTAACCCTGTAGAAAAGTTTCTGGGTTTTGTTGTTTGTTCTGATTTTTTTGTTTGTTTCTTTAATGTGGGGAGTAGAATGCCTAAAACGAATAATGTAGAGTCCACACAGGCCTCCCTCAACCCCCCCCCCAAACCGATGCAGACACAAAAGAGAGACCAGGAAGAATACAAAGGGCACTCTCTCACAAATCACTGAGGTATGAGTACAGTGGTACCTCTGATAACGAATTTAATTGGTTCCCAGTGGCAATTTGTTATCGGAAATGTGGTTTCCATTGAAATGAAAGGGAAACCGATTAATCCATTCCAGAGGTCTGGAAAAGGCAAAAAAGCTGGGGGGGGGGGTCCAGACCTCTTTACAATGTGCACTTTAAAGGCTTATAAGGCTGGATCACCCCCCCACCCCAACACACCAAATGCAGTGCAATGCGAACATGGACAAAAGAAACTAGCAAGACTACACCAGCTTTTTCCCGCCAAAAATGCAATGGAAAGCAGTTCAAAGATCAATAAATCCAAGCTCCAAAAAAAAAAAAACCCAACAACACTATCCAGTTTCCTTCAGGAGAGTGGGAAGAATCCCATAGCTGAAGGAAGCAAACACAGTTGCACAGATTTATTAGTAGCCTGAGAAGCCAGCTATGTGTCCACAAATGTTGATGCTACATTGAATCTGCTAGTCTTATAGGTGCCACATTACGCTTTGATATTCCCAACAGGTAGGTAGTGGCTTGTTCTAATTATATTGTTTCTCACCACCAGTCACCATTGACAACAAGAGCATGACTGGGTCATATCCCCTTCCTGACTGTCCTCATTATTTATGGAATGCAGTGACTAAATCTGAAGTACCCAGTGCGATGTAGCAGACAGAGTGACAGACTAGGACTTTAGAGACCAGAGTTCAAATCCCTGCTAGACCATGGAAACTCACTGGGGAGCAAAGATCTGGTAAAACTGTCTCCAATCTTGACTCCTTAAAGATGTCACTTGAAAGCCATATTGGGATTGTTGTAATTCAGATCTAACTTGATGGCACATTAAGTTGGGCTTTATGAATCAAACAAGATGCTAGCATACCTAGAACACTTTAAAGAGATACTGTATATACTCGAATATAAGCCTAGTTTTTCACCCCTAATTTTGGGCTGAAAAAGGGGGCCCTCGGCTTATATTCAGGTCAATACTTTTAGCCACTGAGGCAAGTGCTTGGGTCGGTGGCTAAAAGTCATTTTAAACATTGTGTGCCACTTCTCATGACCCCCCTCTTGCATCAGTGGCTAAAAATCATTTTAAACATCACACACCACTCCCCCCACCTCACAAAGGAGGAGCTGCCAGGCTGCTGCATTTCCCACCCTAGACTTATACTCGAGTCAATAAGTTTCCCCAGTTTGGGGGGGTTAAATTAGGGGCCTCAACTTATATTCGGGTCGACTTATACTCGAGTATATATGGTATGTCAAATAGTGAGAGATGTTCTGTTTCCCACCATTTGTTCTTCTACTCCCCACCTTTAACCAACCTTCTGTTTATTTTTGCTTTATTTCATGATTTGTTTTATGGAAGGTAAACATGAGCTTAACTTTCAAGTTGGATTGCCAAGACACGTAGTGGGGTGTGTGTGTGTGGATTTACCAGAGGTAACATTTAATTTTATCCACAGTGCCAGAAAACTGCCATGTTCAAATAAACATTCATGTAATGTATTCTATGCAGAGTAATTGATTGAGGAGGAAGGCACACCCTACTCCTGTTTTAATGCAGTATAGTACTATAATCTGAAAAATAAAGATGATAGATAGATAGATAGATAGATAGATAGATAGATAGATAGATAGATAGATAGATAGATAGATAGATAGATAGATAGATAGATCTTCTGAGTGGTAAGATAACATGGGATGCACTTCTGCAAGTGTTTTCAGTAAATTGTTAACAGACATGAGGCAGGATTTTTCTACAGTAACTTCTATGAACATTTATAACCTGAGACAACTAAAAGACTTGCAGTTTTATTGCAGCATGAGGATTCATGGAAGATAACCCACTTCAGCATTTTTAGTCAAAGACAAAGACAAAGAAAATGGGGCAAGCTTCCACAAAATCGGCAATTTTTACTTAATAGTCATTGTGTTCCCATTCTAACAGAGACTGAAATCATAAGATCATGTTGCATACTGTTAGAGAACTGTTGTACCACTAACAGACACAAGTTAATCTCTTTATGTCAGCAAACAGCTTTCTTCCAGGCACAAGAAAGATGGCCCAATGAATACCTTGCTGAATAAACCATTGTGTGATTATGTACTCTTATTATTTCAGTCCATTTCTCTGACTGTCTGAAGGACATGATCTCCAGGCACTGTCATGCACCTCATGCCCAGAGACTATTTCTTTCTTTCTTTCTTTCTTTCTTTCTTTCTTTCTTTCTTTCTTTCTTTCTTTCTTTCTTTCTTTCTTTCTTTCTTTCTTTCTTTTTTGGTTGGTTGTTGTTGTTGTTGTTTTGGGTAACCAAATGTGCCAAACAGGCCCATCCTCAATGACATCCCCTAACAAGAGACTATTTAAAACAACAGCACACATGTTCAATATATAATCTGCATCGTGGAAAATGACCCATGCTGCAAGGAGCAAAAACAGCCTACAAGGGTATTTGTGGAATCTTAAGCTACTAGCCCGTGTAAGTTTATGCCACAATAACTTTATGGCATCCTCAAATAAGGTCATTATTGTTGCAAATAAATGTTAACATGATGTCTAGGTGGCTAAACATCTTAAACATCAGCCCCCTTATCTATTTGTGGAAACTAACAGGACTCAGATTGGAATTATTTCTTATATATAATAGTATATATTAAAATGTTCTCTATTTATTTCTGTAAATAACCAAGACAATGTCTACTACAGAGGGCCTTTATACACGACCCCTAAGCTCCGCAGGAAATGGCTGCAAGGTCCAGACCTTACAAGTGTTTTCCCACCAGCTCCGGACTTTGCAGACAATTAAGTGCGACCCCGCCCACCTAAGCGCGACCCAGCTGCACTTTCTTGTACCTGCTTGAGGTGGGTGAAAATCCCCAGGTCCGGATTTAATCTGGTCAGTGCAGGGCTCTCCTGGCTTCTGCTTGTGTTGTTTTTTTTGCCTCCTGCCCCTTTAAGAGAAGAGGTGGGAGGGAAAAAAGCAAGCAGAAGAGAAACAGAAGAGAAACGGGAGGCTCCTCCAGGTGAGCTGCATTTTTCCCCCTCTTTCTCTGGTGGGGAGGAAGGAAGGGCAACGAACCCCTAAGACCTTTGGTCCGAATTTAAGGGACCAGCGGATCTTAGGGGTCGTCTGAAAAGGCCCAGAGAGGCTTGTAAACTGTAAATGAAAAAGAAAAAAAAAAGAAAAACACTCACAGAATGACATTGTTCCTTTCTGAATGACATCAGAAAGAAAACGCAAGTCAAGAAACAGCTAGTCAAGGGCCTGATTTCCTCAGCTAAAACAGCTGTGTATATTACAGCACCTTTGGCTAGCATCACTAGCAAAAGGATTCCAATCACTACAATAATTTGGTACAAGTTTGTAATGTTGCACTACTGCACCTTGTCAGCATCTGCCTAGTAATTCCCACCACACCATCATCAACCACTTCCTTGTTGGTTATGTGGTGACTGGAATGTGATTTCAAAGTTTCTGAGGGTCAGATGGCACAATTCAAGATGCTGACCTTGACCTACAAAGCACTGTATGGCTTGGGTCCTAGCTACCTCAAAGATCGAATCTCACAATATGAAACGACTCAGGTGTTAAGGTCATCAGGAGAGGCCCTTCTCTCCATCCCACCACCCTCACAGGTTTGTCTTGTGGAAACCCATGAAAGGAACTTCTCGGCTGCTGCATGAAGACTCTGGAACTCCCTCCCACTAGAGAACAGGACTGCCTCATCTCTGTTGTCTTTCTGGAAACAGGCAAAGACCTTTCTCTTCAGGCAAGCTTTCCCTGAATGATGGACTCCCTATTATGTGTCTTTTATATGAATCAATAGGATCACATAAACTTTGTGCTTATAACTACCGTATATACTCGAGTATAAGTCGACCCAAGTATAAGTCGAGGCCCCTAATTTAACCCCCCAAAACTGGGGAAATGTATCGACTCAAGTATAAGTCTAGGGTGGGAAACGCAGCAGGGCCTGGCAGCTCTTCCTTTGTGAGCTGGGTGTGATGTTTAAAATAACTTTTAGCCACTGATGCAAGTGCTTGAGTCAGTAGCTAAAAGTCATTTTAAACATTGTGTGCCACTCCCCTGTGATGCAGAGGGGGGTCATGAGAAGTAGCATGCAATGTTTAAAATGACTTTTAGCCACAGATGACTTGCCTCAGTGGCTAAAAGTATTGACCCAAATATAAGCCGAGGGGCCCTTTTTTCAGCCCAAAATTAGGGCTGAAAAACTAGGCTTATATTCAAGTATATACAGTACTTATAACCTTATGTATTTACATTGACACTATGTTTTCAATGTTACTTTCCATCACTCATAACTTTTACATGGAATTCTACTCTCTTTTTAACTGTGCATGTTTTCTTGTAGCTTTAATGTAATGCTGTCTATTAATGCTGTTAAAATGTCCCTCAATTCCCTGTTCTCAATACCTGAACATGTCTTAATTGTACTGGACTGCATATTATCCCTCATTACTGTAAGATACCTTTGGTCCTTTTCCAAGGAGAAAGGTGGAGTAAAAATACTCTAAAATAAATAAATAAAACTGTAGACGGGACACAAAGATGTGGTATGTTATAGGAATTAATGGTGGGAATGACACTCAGCTCACCTTAAAAATATTCATTAGAGTACAACTCTTGTGTAGAAGCCTGCCTAAACCGGAGAGTCCTTGCCCATTAGTAGAAGGCTATCAATGAAGGTGTTAAATGGGCTTCTGTATGTTCCCAAGCTAAGGCATAACAATTATAAAGAGCTACAGATATCAGCAGGAACGTTAAAAAGGTCCAGACTGGAGAACCCAGTCTTTCAGAAGGCCATAATCATTCTGTTTAGAGCTTTAAATGCTTTTCCAAACATCCCAAATTAGACCCTGAAATGAATTTGTACAATGGAACCCTCAAGGACAAGTGGATTAGGGGAGGTTTTTTGTTGTTGATTTTACCTGAGTTAAATCCCTTTCATTTATGCTGCAATTCTGACCTGGACACACACACACTCCACAACAACTATTGTATCTAAATAATATAATAACATGTCTGATGCATTGTCTGTTCTAGATAAGTGGAAAAGACTCAAAACCCTAACAAAATTGTTAATCTTACGGATTTAAAATTATAGTTTCACCTCCACAAATAGGAACAGCATTTCAGAGCAAAGAGACAGCAATAGTTGAGAAAGAAACAGACATCTTGTGCCATAATACACTGTATAGTTATGCACAATTACCCAAAACTGGGGGGGGGGGGGGGTTGAGATCAAATAAGAGCTCAATTAACTCAGTACTGGAAGTCACAGCCTTGAGTTTGCAAGAGCTAAGCAAGGCTGCTGACAGGATTTTCTAGACATTGCTAAATCATAGGGTTGCCATATGTTGGAGGCAACTTAATGGCATATAACAGTCCACATAATTCAAAGAATAATTGAGTTGGAAGGAGTCTATAAGGCTATCAAGTCAACCCCACCCCATTCAATGCAGGAATCTATACATATCAGATAACATTACAAAACTACGTAACTACATAATTTAATACCTGAAAGGACTGTACAACAACTGCAATCAAAACCCCAGTCAAACAACTGGGACACAACCTAGTGATGAACAACACAAATTAATGCTTGGGCAAATCATCATTTAGATTGTTATGAATAATGCTAAATGACCAGCTCTTGAGATAAAATGGAAACACTAGAGCAGAACTGTTCCTTTACAGTATGTTGTTTCATAATTCTAGAAAGAAATATGCTTAGACCAGATGAGAACACAGACATAACATAAGTGTGGTAGAAATAGTATGGAGATGCGCACGTGTTCTCTTGCAGGCAAGTGGTGAAACGCTGAAAGAAGGGCAGAGCCAATATGAGAAGACCCAATATTTTGATCACAGGTACTCCAGGTGTTGGGAAATCTACACTAGGCAAAGAGATTGCTTTAAGAACAGATTTGAGTTATATCAATGTGGGTGATTTGGCTAAAGAAGGGTCACTATATGAAGGCTTTGATGAAGAATATCAATGCCCAATTTTGGATGAAGACAAAGTAATTGATGAAATGGAAGATAAAATGAGTAATGGTGGTGTTATAGTTGACTATCACAGCTGTGACTTCTTTCCTGAACGCTGGTTTGACATAGTATTTGTGCTTCGTACTGAAAATTCATTCCTTTATGACAGACTGGAAAGCAGAGGTTACAAAGGGAAAAAGCTTCAAGACAATATTCAGTGTGAAATTTTCCAGACCATTTATGAAGAAGCCATGTCATCTTATAAAGAAGAAATTGTACATCAGTTGTCTAGCAACACACCAGAGGACATGGAACGGAATTTAGATCAGATTATACAGTGGATTGAAGAGTGGATGAAAGACAACAACTAAATTTTCAACATACGTACAATAACAGAACAATAAAAAACAAACTTTATTCAAGGAGGTTGATGGGTTCTTGTTTAGTAAACTGCACTTGTCATTTCAGACATTAAGAGGACAATAATAGTTTCCTTTCGGAGAAAATGGAAAAGGTGTTGGAAGTTGTGTAAGCATCTGTGGCACTCGTTTCAGGTGAACTCATGTGAGTGAGGAGATCAGATATTAGTTACAGACTCAAGAAGTTAGAAACTGAAATTATGTTTGGAAATTCTGGTTTCCTCCCCTGAAATCTATATTATTCAGCCTTTCAAGTGAACGACCCGGCTGCTGTCTAACTTTTTTTTTAATTTCTGGATTATGTTAAGAACCAGTTCTAAAGAGAGAAGCCAAAGACATTGACATGGGAAGATAATCCAGTTTAAATTACTGATATGCCATAGATGTGCAGATGTATTTTCTAGTTAAACGCAACTCTAGACAACTGTTGGGGGATTGTTGGAAGCATAGTTCTTAGTATAGGAGGCATTCACGAACGTTTTGTGAATATATCTTCAGAGAACACTTTCTATGCTCCATCTATACGATTTTATGATGTGAAGCTGTCAAACATTGTTATTTGTACTACTGTATGCTTTTCATTCTTCCATGCATCATCCTAGTTAATGTTATTAGACTTCATGAGACACATTCTCAAATGAAATTATTTACATTGCAATGGCAATGGCAAATAGTATGAACATGCATTATTGGTCATGGAGAGAATATGCCTTGGAATGCAGTAACCTATTTTCAACCCGCTTTTTATACAGTACTTAAAATATTACATATGTCTTCACTGATAGCTAATTCCAAGCTTAGCATGCTTCTTTCTAGGCATTCTAAGTACACATATTTTAAAGGTTGCATTCATCTTCTTTGTAACTGGTCAACACAATTGGGACCATATGAATCTGGTTGAAATAAATAAGATTTATATAGTTAGCATTCTCAGCAATCAAGCAGCTTTTTAAATAAAATAAGCAAAGAATGTACTCTAGAAGCACTTTTAAAAGAATCCTATTTGCATTTTTAGTGAACAAGCTTGAAACAATTATCCCAGGAAGAAAAAAAGAAACCATGTTTTTTTTACCTTTAAATTTTGCTAAACCAAATGTTTGTCATGTACTGTAATTTAGGTTCAGTACGATGCCCTGCTCTTTGCCTTATATTAATGCAGAGAAGAGTTTCATCTAGAAATATATGCTTTCCTTTAACCTTTCATTCTGAGTTGTTTACTATGCTGATTTCTTATAATAAAAGGCTTCTTAAACATAGCACTATCCCATGTTATAGTTTGTCTGTAATATTCTGCCTACCTTTGAATCTTAATGTTTTTCCCCAGCTTACTAATGCATGTGGTCTAGGGACTGAGGAATAAAGTTGAAAAAGCCTGAAAAGCTGTAACAGCAAGTTCAGTGACATGTTTGAATGCAAACTAACTAATAGAGTGGGTTATACCAACAAGGAACAATTAGTGCTAGTTTACAGATGCTATGCTGGAATACAGAAAAACAGCTGATGAGATATTTGTTACTGTGTGGTCCATTCTCTAAAAGGATTTAGACATCCACCCATGAAGTATTAAGCAGCTCAACTCTCTATACCAGTAGTGGTGAACCTTTGGCATGCCAAATATTTTGGCCTACAACTCCCAGAATTCCAAGCCTAGATTGCCAATGACAAAGGACTGTGAAGGTTATGGTCCAAAACATCTGGAGCGCCAAAAGTTTGCCACCACTCTCTATACAGAATTTGGTAAAACCTAATATCAAAGACTTCCCATAAAACCTTAGGAATACCTAGGAATCAGCCTCAGTGACTTAGGGCCTCGGTGGATGAAACTCAGTGATTTTTATTTTTAATGTTCCTGCTCACAGCATGATTCTCTTAGGCAAATTTGTATACCTTTGCCTAAACATCTCCCAATGTTGGGACAGAAAAGTAAGAATCCCATTTATAGTACTGTGGGGTTTTGGGGGGGAGGGGAGGTGGGAGGAGATTGGTCAGACTCAACTCATCTTGCAATGAAGTAAACAGATGAGCTGTGCAAACCATGGAACTGCAGTAACTTTGAAAAGTCTAGTTCATGGACATAAAAGGAGGACTTAGCTCAAATCATAATCTCTCCAGCAATGCAAGAATGAATATAATATGGATTATCAGAACACTCTGCACATTAAAAAGGAGTTAATGACACAATACATTGGGATATAGAGATTTGTTTGGAAACATGTTCAGGATGCCTATGTCTATTCACAAACTGCAAAGCAAAAAGACAATTGCAAAGCTGAGAATTAATAAGGGAGTGGATAACTTATGGGAGGACGTTCAGTCTCTGCATGAATAGTTAAACATTCCACTGAGCTGAAAAAAACACAGATGACAAATATGTTTCCAGCATACAGGATGCAATCTCTCTTCTGTATCCAATATATTGTACTAAATTCAAGGGAAATCATCTAAGTGTTGTCATTCCCAGCAGTAAGTCACCATAGCAATCATATACTACAACTGGCAATATACTAGTTGGTATTGTTTGTTATATGTCTGCCTTCATTTTATCTCATGTTTTAAACTTTCTAGCCTAGCACCATAGTACATTGTAACAGTAACTTCTTTTTCTTAGTGTTTGTCCCACTTGGTGGTGGGGTCCGCTATTCTTGTTTTGGCCTTCCACAGTGGAACCTTGACTTACGTCATTAATCCGTTCCAGAGGTCTAGACATAAGTCAAACATGACTTAAGTCAAACGAACTTTTCCCATAGAAAGTAATGGGAAAGTGGATTAATCCGTTCCAGATGGTGAAAAAGACCCTCGAAAACAGCAATTTAACACAAATTTGACTGGGATAGGAGATTTCTTCCAGGGATGTAAATGAAATGTCTCTTCAAAGAGAGGGGGAGGCAGTGGAATTATAGCCCACAAGTTATACACCTCCACTTTTTAATGTTCATAGCAACAATGTCTTTTAAGTTTTACTGGTTTTTAACCTGACGTTCCAAGTTCTGAACAACCCTATGCTTACCATTAGAGTCCCACAACTGTACAGCTCCCCAACTAAAATGCTTCCATTGTGGACCAGACTTCTGCAGCCAGATTTTTTACAAGACTGAACCGGCTATCTAACCAGCGAAGCCAGCCCCGAGCTCCCAGCCCTTCTCCTCCTCCAGCAGCAGTGGCGGCTTCAGCGAGGCCGAGGACCAGCTCCAGGTGCTTGGAGTTGGCCTCGCCAAAGTTGCCATTGCTGGAGGAGAGGAAGAAGGCAGGAACAGTTCGGAGGCGGCAGCCACGATGCTGGGTCGTGGCTGCTGCCTGATTCCGGTGCCTTGCGCCGGGGCTCCGAGCTGTAAGTCAAAGCCTGCGAATCAACTCAAACAGGCCCCTTCTTGCTGCAAGTCAAATATGATGCAAGTGAAGCAGCATGTAAGTCAAGGTTCCTATATATATAGGAACACACACACACACACACACACACACACAGAGTATATGTATGTATATGGCACAATAAAAGAACACTTTGCAACACATGTTAATTCAAATTTTATAGCACCACACACAAATGATCAAATATATCAGCCTTGAGCACATACACATTTGACCATGTTTTTAAACCAAAACAACACATTTTAAAAGGCTATGTTATAGATGGGACGTGCATGAGCTCATTAGTTGTAGAAGTAGTCAATGGATAAAAAGAAGTACATAATATTATTCCTTCAAGCAAGTAAATGGTAATATGAGGCTCTCTAACACCTTCCTGTCTGGTCCTCTGGGCCTAAGAACATGTCAATGTGAGAAATAAAATAAAGTGTGACAGTTCTGAACCAGACTTCACCACCACTGATGAAATACTCTCCCACACATTAAAAGCTAGCATCTCTTTTATAGTTTCAAATATCAAGTTACCACTCTGTTAATGCTTTATAAAACTGCATTTACTGAATTAAAAGGACAATTCAACAGAGTTTTAAACACACATTTGGCTTCAATAAACACATAGCACATGGTGAAAAATATGCACTCTTACTCATAATCAAAAGAGATTGATTGAGTGATCATTTTAAAATAACTGATTTTAAATACAAGAAAAGGATTTAGAGAAATTATTCCCTTTTGTGTCATTTTACCCATTATCAGCCACACAGACTGATTTGAATCATCTTCTTCATTGGTGAACTAGATTACTCCTCTAAGCATTCCACACAGGAATACTCACACTATCAATGTGGTGTAACAGATAGAGTGTGAGACTAGAACCCAGAGGACCAGAAATTCACAGTGGGGTGGTGGAACTGGTAAAACCAATCCTTAAATGTATCACTTAACTTGAAATCCCCATTAGGGTTACGTAACATGCACACAAGCATTCCACACTTTCTAGTAGATCCAAGTATCCTTTCCCTCAATAGAGTTTCTAACACTTAATGTACCCGCTATCTTTAATATACAGTAGTGAGTTGCCCTTCAGTGTATATTCCCCTAAAGGAACAAAGTATATTTGATTAGGTTGATATTCACAGACCACTGGAATGTTGTACGTCCTTAAAAGTCACAAAACAGGAAGCTTGTGGATGAATCAGGCTTGCTGAAAATACTTAAGATGGTCTCATTTTTAATTAACATTTTCCTAGCCTCATTAGCCAACCCAAAAGGATCTATGGATCTTCCTGCAAAGTAAGTATCCAGATACCTGAGAGGTAAAATGTATTTGGTAGCAATTCTTGCTCACCTCTCCACTTTAGGGCAAACCAAATCAATGTGGAATATGTTTCTTTATTGTTACAGTATTGGGTCTTATGGCCCATCAGAAGATGCTGCATGTATGCAGACTTTCAATGACTCATACAATGTGTTGTATCTTCAAGAGTAAAGTTGAGTGCTTTGTATTCATATCCTTAGGATACAAATATGATCTACTATGGCAGCCCAGAACCCTGAACTTGACCAGCCACTTACCGGGCTTTGAGTGGTTTGTGTATATTTCATTGTTGATAGCACATCTATGCCAGAAGCAGCCAGGTGATCCCTTTTTCACCTCCCCAGGTAGCCAACCTATGTGCTGTGGAGGCAGAACAGAGAGTCTCCCTGCTCAGGTGATGAGTGGTTGGCTGTGCAGGGAGGTGGAGAAGGGCTGTCAGAGCTGCTCCTGGGAATGGTGCCCTATGGTACTGATTAATTTGCCCAAGTCTTTGCAGAACTAGTTGCACAAACAGTGGTATGTTAGGCACCACCACAACTAATGTCCTGCCACTTACACACACTGAAAAACAGAATTTTACCATTACCTGTGGTGGTGGTGGTGGTGGTGGTGGTGGTGGTGGTGGTGTTACAGTCATGACTGACTCTTCATGACCCCATGTCCATGGAGTTTTCTTGGAGTGGCTTGCCAGTTCCTACTCCAGGCACCTACAGCACTTGGTATTCCCTGGTGGTTGCCCAGGGCCCAACCCTGCTGAGCTTCTGAGATCAGACGAGATCAGATGTGTTCAGGTCATCTAGGCCGCTCTCTGTCATTACCTAGTCTTCATTAATTAATGCATTGACAGATTTAGGTCTATGTTTCAGGAACCTAATGGTCAATAATAACTGTTAAGCTGACATAAGCATCTTACTACAGAAGGGAAAAAATACTGAACAATGGATCATGGAAGCAAGCTAGCTGAAGGGATCTTTAACAAATGGTATTTATACTTTCATTTACCATTCATAAGCCACTCAACTAAGCCAATCAGAACTGCAATTTCAAACTTCTCTGACAATTCATTTTCATAAAACTCATGAGGTTTTGTTCATGCATATCAGAGTATATGACCCCAATGTGTTTTAATTTCCAAACAAAACCAGAGAGAGAGAGAGAGAGAGAGAGAGAGAGAGAGAGAGAGAGAGAGAGAGAGATCAGGACTATGTTCTTTGCCATGTATATTCCACAAGGAGGAATAATGTATTTAAACTTTCGTATTCACATTTTTACTCTTCATCCTCTCCCCCCCCATTTCCCCCTATGTGAAATCACAAGGGAAACAGGGTCCTGGATTCCTATTTTAGAGTAACTGCATTAGTGTACAGACCCTTAGGCTGCAAGTTAATGAAAAATGAACATTTTATTAAAGTGTTGGCAGTGTTATGAAGAATGTGCCTGAAGTCCTTGTGTGTATGCATGTTTACAAACCAACTTAGCTAACTTTATAAAGCATATTTGGCAAGGTATGATTTGCTTGTTATTAACTGTCACATACCCACTTTACAAGCACATAATACAGAAATCTGTGCCCTGGAAATTCTTCATCCTGATAGCCTATATCCAGAACCTTCAGTGTTCGTTGAAGAAAATGGAATGGATTTTCACAATATACAAATCTAAGCTCAGTGAGGAAAAATTCTAGAAATGCCATGGCTTTTTATCTGGATGGAGGAATTCCAAAACAGAAGAATTACAATTGCAACTTATATGGTGATATCATTCCATTTCTACTGAACTATGCTGTCTTGATATATCAGTGGTTTGGATATCTGGATGAGGAGGTACAGATTTAGCATTCAATTGCACACTCTGTCTCCTAGGTGAACATCAACCAGTCTGCATAGCCATGGGAGAGCTAAAGGTCCCAGGGCGCCCCCAGAAGAAGGAAATAGCCTTCTGAGAAATACCTCTGAGTATTTTCTACCCGAAAAAACCCAGAAAGTCACAATTGACTTAGTGACCCACAATGATTGTTATGCAACCATTCTTGCTTGTGTGTCTGCCTTACAGATTGCCCAACCTAGTGAAATCACTACTCAGGGCAGTTTACAAAATGCATACAATCAACAAAAATGGACACACACATTCCAATTAGACAATCAAATTAACAGAAGACCATCAGCTGACACCAGCAACAAACACCAAACAATTTATAATAGATCAAAAGTAATCAAATATAATCCAATACACCAAGTGATAAAACTTCAGTCTGAAAGATGAACTAGTATAACAAATCACAAACATTAATATCAGATGCTGTCAAAGGCCTCCCTGAACAGTTCAGTCTTCAATAATTTTCTCAAAGATTGCAGGGAGGGGATTGCCAGATCTCTAATGGAAGTTTTTTGCATAAAGAGGGTCCCACAGCTGAAACACCTCAATTTCCAGTGAAGGCCTGATGGGCACCCTCAATAGCAAGGGCTGAGAGACTCGAGTTGGACAGGTAGGTTGGACAGAGGTGCTCTGCCAGGTAGCAAGATCCCAAATTGTTTAGGGGTTTATAACTGCAACCTTAAATCTGGCATAGAAGCTAACAGGAAGCCAGTGCAGCTGAGCCAGGATCAGGGTAATTTGATCAAACCTCTTGACCCCAGACATTAGCCTGGCTGCTGCATTCTGAATCTGCTGAAGCGTCTGCATTGTCTTCAAAGGAAGCTCAATATAAAGAGCATTACAGTAGTCAATTCTCAAAATTATCAATGCACGGTCTTCAGGGGTCGCTTGACCATACAGAGGTGTAACTGGGCAGTCTTCTTAGTATGAAAAGAAGGTGATCTTGGTCACAGATGAAATTCGATATTCTAAAGGTGACACAGAATCCAGGATGATGCCCAGGTTATGAATCCAATGTTTTACATGGAGTGTAACCCTATTCAGATTTGGAATTTTTTTATCCAAATTATTTAGGGGCAACAGAACCCCCTAAAACAAGATCTCCACCTTGTCAGGATTCAATTACAACTTGTTCACTCTCATCCAGTCCATTAGTGAGGACAGGCAGAGCTCTAAAAGCTGAATGGTATCCACTGCAGAAGTAGAAAACAAGAGATAAAGCTGTGTGTCATCAGCATATTAATGAAAACACACCCCAAATTTCTGAATGATTTCTCCCAGCAGCTTTGCATAGATATTGAACAGCATAAGAAAAATGATCAAGCTCTGAGTGATCCTATAACTGAATTTTCTAGAGGCACCCATCAAGAAAAGACTGGAACCACTGCTAAAACAGGCCTTTGATTCCTAAGGATAGTGCTGCTTCTGATACTGTCAGTACTACCCTGATGGTCCTGCTCGACCTGTCAGCGGCTTTTGATACCGTCGACCACGGTATCCTGCTGGAGCGGCTCTCGGAGGTGGGGATTGGGGGCCAAGCCCTGTGCTGGCTCCGGTCCTTCCTTGAGGGCCGCACCCAGCGAGTGAGCTTGGGGGGTGAGCTGTCGGCTCCCTGGACACTCTCTTGTGGGGTGCCTCAGGGGTCGTCACTCTCCCCAATGCTCTTTAACATCTATATGAAGCCGCTGGCTGAGATCATCCGGAGTTATGGAGTTTGCGGTCACCAGTACGCTGATGACACGCAGCTCTATCTCTCCTTTTCCACCGGTGCAGTGGAGGCCGTTCGGATCCTTGACCGTTGCCTGGCTGCGGTTCTGGACTGGACCAGGACGCACGGACTCAGGCTCAACCCCGGCAAGACCGAGGTTATGTTCTTCGGGGGTACCTCGGAGGGGTATTGTGGCCCTCTTCCCAGTCTGGGTGGGTCCGCCCTCCAGCTGGCGCAAAGAGTGAGAAATCTGGGCGTCGTCCTGGACCCGGATCTGACCCTGGAATCTCAGGTGTCAGCCGTGGTCAGGTCGGCCTTCTACCATCTAAGGCTTATCGCCCAGATTCGCCCATACCTTGATGAGGGCTCCTTGAGGACTGTGGTACAGGCACTGGTCATGTCGAGGCTGGACTACTGCAACGCTCTTTACATGGGGCTCCCCTTGAACCTTGTCCGGCGATTGCAGCGGGTCCAGAATGCGGCGGCGAGGCTGGTGGTTGGCGCGCGCCGTTTTGACCGCGCCACCCCCATCCTGGCTCGTTTGCACTGGTTACCCGTTGCCTCCCGGATAAGGTTCAAGGTGTTGGTTTTGGTTTACAAAACCCTCCATGGCTTGGCCCCTGCCTATCTGGCGGAGCGTCTTTCCCGACAATCAGATCTAGCCCGACCCACCCGCTCATCGATGGCCCTTTCACTGAGGATTGTCGCCCCGAGGGAGGCCCGTAAAACAAGAACCCGAGGACGGGGCCTTCTCGGTGGCTGCACCAACCATGTGGAACAAGCTTCCCGGTGAATTACGGCTGGCTCCCTCGTTGGCATCATTTAGGAAAAACTTAAAGACCTATCTTTTCCGTGACGCCTTTGGAGATCTCTAAGGACCCATATATGCTTTTTTTTTATTTTATTATTAATACCCCGCCGATTTATTTATTCTTGGAAACCATTGTTCTTAGTTGTTGTATTGACTTGTTGTTTTGTTATTATTGTTGTAAACCGCCCTGAGTCCTTTGTGGGAAATAGAGCGGTATATAAGCGTAAATAATAAATAATAAATAAATAAATACTATACCATGGCTGACAGTATGAAACGCAGCTAAGGGGTCTAAGAGGATCAAAAGAGTTACACGCTGTATCAGACTCCCACAAAAGGTCATCTTGCACAGCAGGCAATACTATTTCAGTGCCATGGATATAGATTATCCAAGAACACCAGCAACTGATCCATCACCAAACCCCTGATCAACTTCCCCATGAAATATTAGTGATGGATCTAAAGCTGTCCATATCATCTGTTGATAGTCGAATTCATATACAGTGGGCCCTTGTATAACAAACAGCTTGTATAACATAAAATTTGTACAACATAAAAAATCTGGAGATAGGGGAAATTTGCTTAACATAATCGCCTATGGGGAGAATCTGTACAACATAAAATGGGATCACTCCATTTTCAATGCATTCCTATGGGAATTTGTATAAAGGAAAATTTGCTTAACATAATTTTATTTGGAACGAATTACTTCCTTTATACAAGGTACCACTGTATTTTTCATATTTTTAGAATAAGTCATACCAAGGTATCCTTAAGATAGGAGGGTCTACTGGTTGTTTGAGTAGCGCATTCTGTAACTAAATTCCTGGCAGATTTAAGTACCCATGATGGGCAAGGATCAACTGGAGAGACAGTGATTCTGCAGCATGCAAGTGTCTTGCCAGTGCTACCATTTGTAACAAGATGGAACCAATTATCCAGAATTTCACAAGAGGGTGCATTAGTCATCTCAACTTGAGTCGCTGAACAAGAAGAATACAGGTCATTTTGGACGGCTTTGATCCTCGATCTAAAATGAGCTGTTAGTCATTCACATGTAATGTGACAGAAATCACTTATCCAGATTTAAGAAGGAGCTAACAATTCTGACATGTACAACACTGATTTCTTTAATTTTAAAAGGACACAACACTGCTTGTTTATACAATGATCCCAACTACTCACCGAAATGGCCCCATGCATCATGCACAACAATTCTAAATGTCTAAGCCTGCTTAATAAAAGCAAATCTTCTTCCTAGCATTTGCCCACATGTGCAGGGTCCATTTTCAGACACAGAAAACCACTTTACCCAATCAATCATGTCTTCAGGATGCAGGCTGATTATCTGCATGTCTTATTTACAGTTTCCTGCCATCTCTGCTTTGTGGCTGCCAACCATTGATTTCCAGGCGGCACACATTTTGGGCACTGGTGGAAGGCACGTCTCTGAAAACATTTCCATACCAGTAGGCTAGCTTTCTCACCTCATGCCTGTTACTGATACCACATCTAGTTGCTGTTAGGTAGTAACATTTGTGACATGGTTGTGTAGGGATATACCTGATATCCAAAGGATCATACACATTTCCAAGGCATGGAGGCAGTTCTCTACACCCACTGTTGCTGTCCAGCACTCTGTGCCATAAAGTGCAACAGGGCAGACAAACGTCTTGTAAATCTTGGATTTGAGACTGATTGGCATTTGTCTCTTGCAAAGCACACTGGTGAGTTCTCGCCTTTGCAACCAGGCCACATTCATCCTTGCTCCCACATCTCCACTGATGCCACCATGGCTTTGGACATGGAAACCAGTATACCAGAACATATTCACCTTCATTAGGTTTTCTCAATTTATTTTGAGCGTTCCATAGGTGGTAACAGTCTCTAGGGACACAGTTGATTTCAAAGTTTAATTGGGGAAGGGATTTTCAACATCAGCAGTTTCTCATTACACACAATTCTTATTATCCCCCCCCTTTTCAGTGAACAAAACTGGGATATAATATAGTGACCTACATTCTTGAAATAATGTATTAATGCTGTTTTTATTTCATGGGTTTCAGTCCCAATTCCATCCTCAGAATATGCAATCCTCTTTACTGGAAGCACCAATAGTGAAAAAGAAAACTCTGAATTACTACTTCATAGCTTAATCACCAATAACTCAAAAAGCGTAATTAAAAGTTCTTTTTTTAAAGCAAAAAAGTAGTGATCTCAAGGCAGACACGTATTGGGGCTGCTTTCCTCTAGCAGTTCCAAAAAGTATAAGCATTAATCAAATTTCGTGAAGTAGTAAATGAACTTTGAAGTTTTTTTCTTTAAATTAATAAAAATGTCATTTTAATGTGCTCCAAAATGACTTGAGCTTCATTGCATGCTTGGCAACTGCAAAATAATTAAATCAGCATTGGATTAAAACTGTTTACATTTCCCATTTTAATACAAAGGAACACAGAACTGAGTAATTTCTAAAACTGTTGTGTGACTTCAGTGAACTTCTTCACCAATGAAATAGCAGTAGATTCAAGGTCATTTCAAGTCAGTAATACTCAATTCATCCTAGTAAACTGCTGTTTCACAAAAAATAAAGCTGATGTCTGCAAAATACCACTTTGCTTAACAGCTCATATACACTGCAAATTCAGCAACTCAGCAGTGTAAATTTAGGCAATATATTGGTCCAGTGGGGTGGGGGGCAAGGTAAGAAAAAAAAATCTACAGGGTAGCAATATCTACAGCAAAGATCCAACTGTGTTCTACTGGGAGAGCTGTTTCAGCAGAAGGGGCAAATCTTTCTCCATATTGCAACCCACACTGCTTTAAAATCTGTTCTGGGACACTAAGGAGCAATTTGGAGCACAATGGATATCCAGACGTACCTGGGCACCCCAACTGTTAGAGCAGCAGCCCGAGGTTAACAGTAAGTCATGAAGGGGACAGAGCTGGCATGGAGGCTCCCATGCAGCTTCTCGAGACAGAAACCAACCTGGTTTCCTACTAACCAGCAGTGAAGGATGTCTGCCTGCTGAACTTTCAGTGGCCATCAGAAAAACTTGATTCTAGTTCAACTGGAAGACACGGGGCTCCAGTCCTGTCTGCTTCCTGGACATACAGTATACAGTACTGTACTCCGATGCCAGAAGGCTGTTCATGCCATTTTTAAGCTTGCAAGTTTTCCCCTTCCCTCCCTCTTTTAATGTTTATTTCTTGGGTATTAGGTTTATTGGCTAGTTAACTGTAGCTCTTGTTTACTGAGTCACAACTCTGATGGTGGCTGGGATACTGGGTTGGATTCCTGATGGCATGAAAGCAGAAAGCCAGAGCCAGCCTGCCTGGTTTGTTAAATGATTTCAATACAGGGATCTGATGCTGGGTCATGATCTCACCTAGCTTGAGGGAACTGTAGTTGTGGCCCTGCCCTCAGATGGCAGGGAGTCATGGAGTGTCATGCATCCATGTGGTCCCTTGACAATGACTACTGGTGGTGGAACCTTTAGCAGCTGTTAAATGAATTGCTGGTGAATCAGGAAGCATTTGAAACACTCAGTGCATCGGATCCAATTCCAAGTACTGAGACAGTGATTTTTTTCTAAAAGAGTTGTCAGTTGTCTTCTTCACACAGAAGTGTTGATGGCCTGGGGCCTGCCCAACACTAATGGAACAACAATGGTTCTCCGCATGATTAGAACCAACTGTAACATCACAAAATTGTAGAAAATGCAAACAAAAGCATTCCAAAATTATATTAAATAGCACAGCCTCATTCAAAAAAAGCACTTCATTCCTTGCAGCTTTCAAAAACATACATTTGTTTGTTGATACCTCCTTATCCTTCCAATCACAAATCTACAGGATCTAGACCCCATTATATACTACCAATTATTTAGTTCTGATTCTGTGAAGAAGCACTCAGAACATGCAAGACATGTTCAATGAGGACATGAGTTTTTTGGGGTGTAGAGGGAAGACGTATGTAGAGGGTCTTCCCAGGCTCTGAAATCCCCTGCCCAGGGAAATTAAGCAAGTTCCCCATGATTAGTCCTTCATTAGCCGAACCGTTACATCAGGCAGATACTGTTGGATTTCAGAGAGTGTACAGATGTCGGTCCTGTCCACTCCTATCTACAGAACTTAGCCCCGCATTTTATTTCACTATAATGGATTACAATAATTCTAATTCATGTCAGTGATCTTGTGAATAAAAGACCAATAATCTGGAATAAGAGAAAACATTAAAAATACTGTATACCCCTCTATTTTTTCAGGTGTTACCTCTAAATCAAAAAAATAGGATTAAATATATCAATTATATATGTGCATCTTTGGTTTCTTATGGGAATTGTGTTTTTGACTTCTTATTGAACTTATAATAAAGCACTAATATAAATAGATAGTCTGTTCAGGAATTAAACTGGAGCACTGTGCCATACAGATGTAGAAGTTATGGAAATTCTGAAGCAATGAAAAAAACCAGAAAATGGGGTGGGGGGAAATCTTTTTTCAATGATGTTTTAATTTTAACCATTTTACTGTTTTATACTGTGTTGTGATATGATGCCAAGGCAATCTGCATAATGAGCCATATAGGTATGGTACATAAATAAAATGTTACCAGTTGGAGATGGTGGTTCAGTTAACACTTATACACAGAAAGGTATCTTTCTGTCCAAGAACAGGTTTCTGAAATTCAGAAGAAAAACAATGCTGGGATGACATAAGGGAATTAATTTTAAAAAACAAAAAAAAAATGCAAACAATTGTGCAAAGCCCTTCAAGTGTAAGTATCGTACTAAGGCTGCAATCTTGTAATGACTTTAAAAGGAGCAAATTCTACAGGACATAAGATGTGCTTCTATATAAATATACCTAAGGTTTAAGATCATGTAAGGGCACATTCAGAAAGGGGAAGTTGGAGCAGTCCGATTCACATTTAAAAGGTTCTATAGTGTGATCTAGTTTATCTTTCAGTTGAGCAAGCCTTACATTCGCACAGATTGACATTTCTTCTCTCATAAGAAGGACCCAGACAGGTCTTTGAATCATCTCATAGACTGAATGGCCCTTGAGATCTCTTCCAACTCTATGATTCTATAAATCATAGAATAGTAAAGTTGGAAGAGGCCTACCATGCTCCATGCAGGAATACAAATCAAAGAATATCTGCCAGGTGGTTGTCTTATTTCTCTTGAATGCTTCCAGTGATGAAGCACTCACCGCTTCTAGAGGTAATTGGTTCCACTGCCATACTGCTCTAACAGTTAGGAAGTTTTTCAAGATATTCAGACAAAGCCAGGTTCTCATAAGCTCTGTGCTTGTCCTGCACCCTGGGATGACTGAGAACAGATTCTGCCCCTCCTCTGTATGACAGCCCTTCAAATATTTTAAAAGTGCTATCATATCACCTGTCAGTCTTCTTTTCTCCAGGCTAAATGTCTCAATTTGTCACCCTTTTGATTAATGACATCCCCCTTCACACAAGCTGTTCTGACAGTGCATACTCTAGCTACAGGGTACAGTGGAGACTGACAGTACATCAAGCTATAAACCCAACATTTGATCAATGAACAATGATGAAAAGCAAGCAACTGATTTCCTTGCATTCCAAATGAGCACTTCATAGCCTCCTTTCGCACACAAAATCTGAATTTTATAACCAGCTATTTTACCTGTAAATGGTCAATCAAAAGCCAAAGTGTCTCATTCTATGTAAACTTTCCAATCAAGGCTGCACCCTTGCCTATTAACCAACACTTTAAAATGTGCTCTTTTATCAGGTTTTAATGTCCAATGCAATTTAATCTGAAACACATGCCTCATAAATATCATCCATCATGTTCCATTAGTTTCATACAGAAAAAGTACAAGTCAATAAACAAAGGTTGTGCCATATATCTGCCTTGAAAACATTACACCACAAATAAGAAAATAAAAACATGTGTGCCCTTTGACCTGAAGCATCTTAAAAATAGGAACTCTCAGTATTTTTAATACTGTCCAAAATGCTTTAGGTACTTACAATTATTTGCATACTTAAGCAATTTCACTTTAAATAATGTTGATATGTACATGATAATTAAGAAATAGACATGCCTTTAAGGTACCTGTTAAATCACATCATTGCTTCTGCCATTGGTGCTGATAGCACAAACTACACAATGAATGCCAGTTTTCTCTACCAGGCCACTGTACTATAAAACCTACTCATAACTTGGAGAACGCATTAGGTATAGCAGGCCTGCCCAACAGGTAGACCGTGGGCTACCAGTAGCCCGTGAAGGGTTCAAAAGTAGCCCGCCAGCTATCAATAGAAAAAGTGAGGGGGTAAGTTATCCACTCCCTCCCTCCCCCATCCCAAGGACCACCACTGCCCCAGCAAAGTTCTGGGTCAGCCAGCCCACTGTCTCAGCTGAATGGGGCAGTTCAAGGGTCATGGCGCAGTCCGCTGTTCCCCCCCCCCACCGGCCAGATGATGGGTGTGCCACTGTCTTGTGACAAGCTGAGTTGCTGGTGTGGAGTGGAGGGAGGAGAGGGGCGAGAGGCGGGGTTGCAGGTGTGCCCATCTCCTTTGTGCAGTGACATCTCCCTTACCCCCCACCCCCCGGACAATTCCCTCCATAATGTATTAACTGATTTTCAGTGCATTCCTATGGGAAACCGCTGCTCTACTTACAATTTTTTTACTTATGACCATGTGCTCGGAAGGAATGGATAAGATTCGTAAGTAGAGGTTTTAGTGTAGTAGCCCTCAGGCACTTTGGGCTGAAAAAAGTAGACTTCGACCTGTTCAAAGTTGGACAACCCTGAGGTATAGTAATTAAAAGAGATAGACAGAGCTAACTATATGAACTTGAAAACTGGATGAAATATTTTGCAGCCATGAACACATAATGGGCCTAGACAGAACTATCTCATAGAGCTGATTATTCTGATTGTACCTTGACTTCATAAGCTGAAATACGAGTATGATGGTTTGTCTGTTTGCTTCCCCTTGCATTCAGTCCCTTTATACAAGATGTAACTAAAGTAGGAAGTAGCCAATTTCCCATTTAATTCAATCTTCAAAATTACAGTTACCAACTTTGGAAATAAAAAACAACAACCAGAGATTCAACCACAGACTTGTCTGCTTTACTATAAGTAACAAAGACATATATGAAGCTAGTCCTATATATAACATGTTATGGAAGGAAAATGTGACTGATAAATTTATGGTATTTTGTTTAGCGTTAATAAAAAATAAAAGAGAAAGATTTGGCCTTCTTCTAAAGCTCGTAATTGTGGTTTTCACTTTGAATGCCAACAGGCAGCAAGGATTAATTAGAGCACAGTTTAATCACATTTTGCACCAAGAGTTTGCCCAGGCCCAAGATTTATTCATAGATCACCATACTGAGCTATTATCCAAACCAACGCACAAAACATATTACTAACACAGTGCCTCAAAAACCTGTGTATGAAGAACCCTTCTCAATAGCTTAACTAGGGTTATGAAACCAACAGTAGCATGCTTCTTCCCTACTTTGTTTGTTGTGAGCTTCCTTTGTCCCCAAACAAATCCTCCTGTTCCTTTGTTTAACTGGGTCTTCATACCCCACACCTTGCTCTGTTTTATGTCTCTACCGAGATGAAAGTAGAATACAGTACTGTATAGCAGGCCTGCCCGAAGTCCGGCCCGGGGGCCAAATCCGGCCCGTCAGGCCATTCTGAGTGGCCCACGGATGGCTGGCCAGCCCCTCCCTCCCCCTCCTTCACCCCATGTTTTTTTTAAAAATCTTCTGCCAACACTGACACCGCTGGGAAGCTTGGGTGGATGGGCAGTCTGCCACCAGCAGCACTGCAGGGGAAAGTGTGGGGGTGGGCAGGCCAGCAGGCCTCTGCCACCGCCAAGGAGCTTCGGGGTGGGCTGGCGGGCGAGCCGTTGCCACCGCTGGGGAGCTTGGGGGGGTGCAAGGTCGCACACATCGCCTCTTCCAAGGGGCGACCTGTGGCCACAGCTCCCTGTGCTTCCATTGGTCCCCACCTCCTTCCTTCCTTCCTCCCTCCCTTAGTCCCCACCTCCCTCCCTCCCTCCTTTCCTTGTTCCCCACCTTCCTTCCTTCCTCTCTTGGTTTCCACCTTCCTCCCTCCCTCCCTTGGTCCCCGCCTTCCTTCCTGCGGGTGGGGTTGCAAGGTCTCGGTGGGTGGGGCTTATGGGTCAGTGGGTGGGGCTTATGGGTCAGTGGGTGGTGCTTGCAGTTGGGTGGCAGGGTCGTGGAGCAACCGGCCCCTGACACATTCTCAGCCACCAAATCTGGCCCTCCTTACAAAAAGTTTGGGCACCCCTGCTGTATAGTTATCTTTAAACCAGAGTTTGAAACTATGGCTAGAAGATGTTAAACTCTACCATAAGGGTAACTACAGTTAGCATTCATTTTGGTAGATATCATAAAAACTAGTTAAATGTTCAAAAGAGAAGGTTGAACAGTAAGAACCCACAATCCCACAAAATAAGAAGAATGACTGATGGAGAGGAGGACGAAAGTTTAAAATCTAATCCCAAAACACACTCCTAAATATTCAGTTGTGATTTGGATTTCAATGCTTTTAAGTGCTGTATTAGAAATCTTCTTCCATAGTTTAATAATAGATGCACAGTATGGTACATCATTTTCATGTGGTTTGTATATACAGTGGTACCACTCTAGATAAAAAATTAATCCATTCCAAGGGACACTTGGTATTATGAAAATTTCATATCTTGAAATATGGTTTCATAGAAATTCATGGAAAATGAATTAATCCATTCCGGAGGTCCAGAAAAAGTTTTAAAAAGTGGGAAATTACCCTCCCCCCATGCAAAAAACACAATAAAAGCCATGGAAAATACGAAACTCAGCTTCCTACCTTACAACCACTTGAGAAATCCACCAAAAACAGTTCCAAAAAGTCCCCCAAACGGTGCCAAATATTTCCACTATGGCTGCAAAATGGGGGTGGTGCTTCGTGGACATCATTGCAAATGGAAGGCCTGGTTCCCCACTTCTGTTTGAAATGGTTCCCTTCCATTTGTAATGGTTATTTTTTGTTCACGGAAATGGTTGCAATGGTTATGTTTCGTGCATCTGAACAATTAGCTATTTCCACTCCTATTTGGGACATGACTTAGGAATACCCAACAATGAAAGCATTTGATAAACTGCTATAAAGTTCTTATCCCCTAGAACAGTTTTCCCCAGTCTTGGGTCTCCCAGGTGTTCTTGGACTACAACTCCCAAAATCCGACTTAAGAGCAGCTCGACTTAAGAGCAATTCGACTTAAGAGTGGAAAACTGTTGGCATTTTAACTGCTGCCTTATACATTTTAGATATGGTCTGCTCGACTTACAAATATTTTTTTCTTTTTTTCTTTTTTAACTTATTTTTTCAATTATTTAGATAGGTACCCTGACTTAAGAGTAGTTCGACTTAAGAGCATGCATTTGGAACAGATTAAATTCATAAATTGAGGTACCACTGTACTGTATATCATTGCTACTGCTGTTATTTACATCCATCTCTACACACAGAAAAGTCATATAACTGTATATAAAATAATCAAATCAAATAAGTTTATTACCCTCACATGATCTGTACATAAAACAAGATCAAACTATAAAGTAATAAAAATAAGTTAGCTTTCCTCAACTTGGTGCCCTTCAGAGGTTGTAGACTTCATTTCCTATCAGATCCAGTCAAATGGCTTGCAGTTGTAGTCCATAATATCTGGTGGTTCCAGGGTAGGAAAAGCTGACTTAATTCTGAATTGCTTTAGAACAAAGTGGATAACATTATGAATTGCTTTAGAACAATGTGGATAAAAACCAATGACTTTTAAAAGCAAATTCACTTAGATCACAATTTAATTTTATTCAATTTTTATTTAATTTTAAAAATCATCATTATTTATTTGTTTGCTTATTTGTTTGTTTGTTTGTTAGATTTATCTACTGCACTATCTAGCAACAAGGCCACTCTGGGCAGTTTACAGAAATTAAAATCAAATCCACCTTACTCTAGAATCGAGTGAATCTTAGCAATTATGTCCTACAATTGCATGTAACACATTCAAATATATGTGCTTGAACCTCCGGTACATTCTTGTTATCTTGTGCTCTGTTTCTGGAACTATCTGCTTTTGTCACTGAGTTATACTGCCTGCCTTAACACACTCTGGATCCTTTTATCCTTCTCCCATATCACAGACATAATTGAATCTACTTAAGAATATTATATATCCTCAGAGCTTTTCCTCAGCTAGTTTAAGCATGTGATGAATGGTCTACTCTATTGAATTGGTATACATTTCCCTCTGTGTATAACTGAATTGTTGCAGTTATTTCTTACATCTTAAGTCTTTTTTTTTAATTTCTCCACAAGGAGAAAAAACTTACTACATTGTAGTCAGGCCAGTCAGTCAGTCAGAGGTGAGGCATGGGTGTGACTAGCAGCGTTTTGAGCCTGGAGCATTGCTTGTCTCTCCCTTTTAAGATATCTACTACATTGTAGACTATGATTTTAGTGACATGCTAAAAACAACAACCCTGCTCTTGCAGTAATCACTGGGCAACCAAGAATGCCTTTTTGGCAGTGACAGTCAGGACTGTCTGACATGAAACAACCCCCACGGTACACTCCTAAGCTAGACTTTGCAACCCACGCAAAGAGCACTGCTTCTATAGTGAATTAAAGAATTGCACCCTATAGGAAGTATCATTATGATATAGGCTTTCCTTAGGAAACTAACACTCCTACAATATCAGTAGCAAGAAACTATATGGTGTGAAACATAGAGTTGCATCACATTACTAAGTGGTGCCAAATAAAAGAATTACATATTTTGCAGCCTGGCATCTGCATAGCATATCCACTTCATCCTTGAAAACAGCTTAGCTATTAGAAGTCTCAAAACTCCACAGTGCTTGTTTTCATAAGGACAGACGCAATGTAACACTGTCCCACAGAAAAACAGCACAGCACTAAGCAGAATGTTCTCATAGCCCCCTGCTTCAGCTTCAGACTCAAACACCAAGAGGCAATAGAAAAGCTGCAAAAAGACCACTTTTTCTGAGTTTCATGCTATAGCAGGAGATACTAGCTGAAATCCAGCAAAAAGTCACAACTAGAGTAGGCTTATTGCATCAGTGAAACTCACCAAATCCCCACATATTCAATGGGTCTGCTCCAGTTTCAACCTACTACAGTACTGCATTTCAGCCCCAGTGTGTGACAATCTTTTGTTCCTACAGGACTAATATTTTGTATGGACAGTACTATAGCTGAATGTTGAAATGTGTCAACCACGGTCATTATTGTGATCTTTCAAAATCTGGCTGATGTCGTGAGGTCTGATGCTCAGTTTTTCTTGCAACACAATTGTACAGTTGTAGGAAGATCTTCAAAGGACCATTTCAAGTCAACGTTGAATATGGTGAGACAATGATCTTTTCTTCATAGTCTATCTCTTACTGATGTCAATGTCAAGATTTCTTTTTATTCCAAAAGGAGCAACAAAAGGTCCTATTTCTTGCCTCTGATCCCTGTTCTAACAAGGATTGGAGTTTTACAAAGCCCTCAAAACTCAATTCTCATCTTTGAAGACAACAATAAAAACTCCCTTTGATTTAAATGGAAGCAGTCTCATCCACCCAGGACACATGTACAGTATGTAAACACTGTGAAATCAACCCCCAAGCTTACTTCTTTGCAAACCTTACAAAAACCAAAACCCCGTCTGCCTGACACATATAAGGGATACAAGAGAATTTAATGCTGTTTGCTTGCCTGTTTGTTTATGAGGAAAACGGATGGTCTGTTTTACCAGGAGCTAATAAAGGAGGAGCTTGATCCCAAAACTATACCAAAACTGTTTTGTGTCTTTTAAGATTATCAACCAACATCAGATAACTCCAGGAAAGCACAATGTCTACCTGAACTCACCAGTGCCTTGCCCCTGGTACAGATCTCACATTAAATTAAACCCAGCTGCTGAAGCAATAAGATGATTCAAAAAACTGAAATCTCTAAAGAAATATGTGTTCTTTAATGTGCAAATTATGTCCTTATTCTCATGCAAATGACTGGTAAAAGCAAGACATTTTGCCATGTACTCTAAGGCTTTTTTAAGTTTAACAAAATATATTTGTTAATATATTGTCTTTAGTCTCCTAGGTCTGAAGTGCGCTACGCATCCCTCCCAGCAAAATATCCTGTTTCATAAACCTGCTCCCACATATCTGAACCGACACATCATTAAGCACTTAGCTTTAGGCATCCAACATTCCAAAGAATTACTATTTAAACACATTATAAAAGAAACCTGGACCAAGTTAAGCATGAAGTACTTGAGAGCACATCCATCTAGAAAACTACTTCATTTCTTATTTGGCATTTATGTCACTGTCAGTCTTCAACAAAAAGAAATATATTTTGCCACAAAAGTAAGATCTTTATTATGCTATTTTACACAATATAGACTTTGTGTTCAATCTAATTCTGTTAGTGACCTGAAGTTGTTTTTTTCACTCAAGAGTTAGTTGGTGACTTCAGTTTTAAGATACTTCTCTAGAATAAATCATGGAATAGCAGTGAATCATTGGCACAAATTGGCAATAAAGTTTAGACTTAAATTACTTGCCGGGAAATTACTTGGCTTCAGATTTGGAGCAGATATTCTTCCCCTTACACATGCACTCACTTGTATAATTACTTGATTACAGAATGATTATTATTTTATGACAACTTGGGCATTGATTTACACATTGGATATTCTCTGTCCTAGGCAATAAGTCTCAATTTTTCAGACCTAGAAGGCAGGCAAAATACATAATCTACTATTATACATATTTCTACTAAGTATTAAAATACCATGTCCCAAGAGTCACATTTCATATAGTTCAGCAACGTTCCAGAATAAACTAAGTCTTCAACCCCTTAAGAGCTTAAAATAACAGCAATTGAAACATACATTTAGAAGTTAGTTTTACAGTATTTGCAGATGTCTTCTTGAGGACATTTTCCCCCTGAAGTAAAACATACAAATGCCCAAAGAATTAAATTATTTTTCTTGTCATATCAAAACTCTTTTTGTTATCTACAAATCTGTTCACATCAAAGATCCTTTTGAATTTAAAAATCATTTGTCCAATCTCTGAAGCAAACGTATAAATCAGAGTTATCCTACTGTTGTGCTTTTTATTAGAAAATTGTGTTAAACCATCAAAACACCATTCAAGCATAGCCACACAAAATACCAATCAACATCAGCCAGCAGCATCAAACCTTACAGTATTTACGCTAATGCACCGACTGGCCAGAGAGAGATTGGCTCATTACATGGCAATGGTTTGAATAAATTCTTGCAATTCATAAATACACAAAACCACATGAAAATTGAAACAATATAAGTTGGATCTATTTCTTATAGCAGTATTTTTCCCAGTGATTGTCAGTGATGAATAATCATGCTATAAAACACAAATCAAACCTCAGAAAAGTGGAAAAATCCTTTTGCCAGGTTAGCAGTGAAGCATGTGTTGTACAAACAAGAAAGCAGTCACATATACCAGATGCCTTAAGAGAAAGCAGGGAGAATGTCTGGCAGGTAGTCCTCAAAGGGTACTCTAAACGAAACCTAAAGATAAAATTGGAACTGAATTTAAATAAAACGGTCTTTACATGTTCACATGCCACGTCTTTGGCTATTTAATTGTCTTACGGAAATATTTGGAAACTTCTATGCCCAACTAACTTTTATTGAATAAACAAATGTTTTTAAAATGATCTGTAAATCACATTTTATGTACAAAGCTGGAGGCTCATGCCAAAAGGTTTCAAATGTTATATTTTATAAAAATTAATCAGATGTATGTGTATGCGATTATGTGAATATATAAATGTGTTGGGGCATATAGCAATACAACATATTACAGTATATAAAATGTTCTATATATTTTACTGAAAATCACTACAAGCACTATAAACCAAGCTGACGGACTTCTTCAGTTTTATATATGTACAGGAACACTGTACAGTATTCTGCTATAATAGTTAAGCACAGTGTATACCCAGCAATGCTACTTCTGAAGTGTGCTGGTGTGCACAGAGGTCCACCAACAGAGCTCCATCACCATCACTCAGCACCAGCCAGTATTGATGACCATTTATTTCCGGGTTTTGGATGAAAGCCTGACCCATGCTTACACATGGGATGCAGTAGGAACAAAAATTATAGGGAACATACGAATCACAACATGTTTTAATGATTATCAGGCAGTGTGTGGCTGGGAAGAGTAGATGTTAGCTATTACCTGCATAATTCTCTCAGATCTCCGCCTCTATATTATGTTCTCAATGTCAGTTTTTTTTTAAAACTTTTTCTGTGGCTGGAGACTTCCACATTGTTAGCTACAATCATACCTCAATGTCAGGTAAACTGTAGATTAGAACTTGCAACAGTTACGTTACATTGAGTCACACTGTTGGTGTGATCCTTTACATTCTCTGTGTCTATTCTTTGAACAGCAGTTCTTTTTTTCTGTTTCTTTAAAACCGGTGCAATTTGAAGAGTTTTCATCATGTGATCAATTGTTGCATTCTCTCAAAGGATGGAAGGCTTCACTCTTGGTAGTATTTTGGTGACGCGCCAAGCTGAGAATTCTCTTTGGGTTACAGGAATGCCCATCCCTACAATGTATCTCACTAGTCATCCCAAAGTATTTTTAAATATTAAAAATAAATAAGTTTAGCTCTAGCTCACCTTATCACTGCATTGATAAGCCACTGGTTTTATAATGAACCATAAATGGAGAACTGGGGATCAACAGTGGGCAGTGGGCAGGATCAAAAGAAGGAAGGATGCCGGATGTAATGAAGATCGAACTATATCAGATTGAGAAGCTAGTGTGGTCACTGGCATCGAAACATTGTATGATCTCCACATGATCACCTGATTCAAATAAAAGCCTAAAACAGGCTGCAGATCAAGCCACAGCAAAACTGACTAACTCCGATTCCGTAACTCCGTAACTTGCAGAGTAGATGCAGTCTAAACAAGAAATACATCATCTTTACAAAGGCTGCCCTATATGTTCTGAAAACAATCTAAGAAACACACCCACACATTTTAGTATAGTGTGTGTCTTCAAATGCTTAGAAACAGAGAGTGCAAAAAGGTTGTAGTGTGGACTGCTGCTCTTCTGTATCTGTTAAGGACATTCTATGGCACATATCTCTGGGGCTTTCCCCCAACAACTGTAGTCCTTATTGGTGTGTGTTAACTCCTTGTTGGAAAGGGAGTGGTTGTAAATACTATTGCTACAAACAATGCCATTGCAGGCATGTTTGATGAGAACACCACTTACAGCCTTTTCTGTGGCTTTTCCCAGTCTGTGGAATGCTCTGACTTGGGGGAGTAAGTTAGCCCTCTCCCCTTTATCCTTCCACTTCCAGTTGACGGCCCACCTCTTCAGGCAGATTTTCATAACTTTTAGTAACTATAACTGAGTCATTGTTCTTCTGGTCTTTTGCTTTTTTAAGTTTGCTTTTACAGTCTGAAATTGTTGTTTTTAAATTGCTCAATTAATTTTTAACTAGTAATGTGGTTTGATTGCTTTTAATCAGTAATTTATTGTTTTTTTTTTAAAAATGCCTTGTTTTAAAGTTGTGATGCACCTTCGTCCCTTCATCAAGAGAAAGGTGGACTGCAAAAGATACATATACATTTTTTAACAAACAGAATTACTCTAAATCTACTTGATAATCTTCACTCTCCCAGGATATGAAAACTTGTATATGAACGGTGCTCTTTTGGGAGACAGTGAGCTTTATCATGTATAAGATGGTGATGCTAATCAATAGCAATGGGCTTCAGACTAATTACTGTAACTCTGTATTTAATAGAAGCCACCTGTATAAGCAACTAAAATTGCTTGTATGCATTTTAATTAATTTTAAACAGAAACAAAACTATTGTGAAATTTTTAATGTAGGTGAGAGCATCTAAACTTACTATCATGCTCCAGCACAAATAATCATAAATGTTTTACAAGGACACTTTACAAGTTAAACCTATTTTATACCAGAATGATGCATTTTACTCTCCCAGTAATTATATAAATTCCAAGAGGCCAAATTACAAAACAAAAAACAAAAAACAAAATCCTAAAACAAAAAAAAGTGTGGTTAACTTTCTCGTCTAGACATATCCCAAAAGTATCTAGGACAAGCCAATAGATAAATATTATCTCATTGTCCAAATTCAAAGCAGTATGCAGGAACAAATTACCAAGAGAAAATTCAAAAGGTGTACATGCAGGCATATCTAGGAAGGATTTGTGCCCCATCAGACCACAGCTGAGAAAGCTACTTATAGAACTGCTGCCACAGAAAGAACCCATGGATATTTAAACTATGTCCGAGTGAAATACTGGAACTTTGGTACTCTCATGGCATTCTAGTTTTATGCAGGCAGCAAGTTCTGAAATCCATCAGTTTGGTTTGATAGAATCAAAATAGGAATGTATTACATCCACCTTCATAAGTTTCAATTACTACTGGGGTTGGTTCACGCAGTCAAATATGTTTCCAAAATTAAAGTGGGAGTGCAAGGAGACAGCTATAGGGTCAAGTTTATGAATTGGATCACTGCAGAGAGATGAACTGCTTCAAGATTCCAGGGCACATGTAATTTTTAAATAATCTTTTAGCTCACTGCCAGTATTATAGTCCTCTGAACCTCCTAGAAAATGAAACAATAAGCATGTGGCCAAGAACATACTTCTAAAATACAACCACCCAGAGTTCCTGTGGGAAAATCGGTGTGGTCTAAAAATGCAAAAATAAATAAATATAAATATATAAATTCTTTGGGCATAAAGTACTCAGGAGCTGTATGTCTGTATGTCTAGGACTGTGAAGCATACCCAAGAACACACAACCTGGTTTTTCTCCCACAAGGCACAACAGGGGACCAAACACCTAACCTTTGGCCCCATAACCTGGTCCTCCATTTCATAAAATATACATGAGCCTTATTTCACACAAAGATAATTAACAGGATAAATTTAGAAATGGTGTCTGTTCCATCCCGTCTCCTGAAAAATGAAAATAAGTGCTGCTTCTGATCAATAAAACACTGCCTCTGCTTTTTATAGAATTTATTATAATGCAGTTTCCTTTGACATTCAACTATAACATCTATCCAATGCATTTTAAGGAGACCATGGAAGATCTCTTCTCACCCTTTCAAATACCATTAAAATAAGCAGAGGCTTTCCTTCTGTTGCAAGACACACATGGAAGGAGTTATGACAACACTGGCAAAAGTCAAAGGTGGGCAAACTTTTCATGTCAAAATAGTCATTTCTCTTTTTCTGGAATACAGGAGCATGATCAAGATGTATGGGGCTAGACCGCCCTGTAGGTAGAAAAACGGGACTATTTTAAAAAAAAATCACAGTACTGTGCCTAGAATGATCGGAAACTTCTATACCACAGAAATTACTATTGTGGGTTTTAGAGGAGTTCAGCAGATCATAATCTACTTCTGTTATTAACTTATTAGTCAAAGATTAATAGACATCCTAAGTTAATAAAATGCAACTCCCAATATTTTTTAAAAATATTTTACATTTCTCATGTTTCCCATGGTACAGAGTCAGGTCTTCCAATAAGATGATATATATTGGCTGTCTCTTGCCTTGAGTGTTCCACAGTATTTTTGTGAAAGCTGCAATTGAATTTTGGCAGACATATATTCATTTGGTTAAAATGAATTTTGTTAGTTAAATCTGTAAATATATCTTTTGGAGAAAAGGCGAGGGAATAAACAGAGAGAGTGTGAGAGAACATGGTGCATCACTTGAATGACCCAGACGGCATGATCTCATCTAGCGTACTGACTGCAAGTGCGAGAGTGAAAAATTCCCCAACTCAAACATCAGGTTCACCACAAATCTTCTACCTAACCTTAAGTAAGTTCCCAAATCTGCAGGCTAGGAGAACCCAGAATAGACCTGAAGCACAATATGGAAGGCTTGAGCCCTGTGCCTCCATCGCAGCACCAAGTGGAGCCAGCCATTTCTTTTCCACTTAATACAGGCATGTCCAAAGTCAGGCTGAATGCGGCCCGTTTACAAATTTCGAGTGGCCCGCAGCCTCTTCTCCCCACCAGCTCAGTTTGTCATGCATCCCTGCCAGCTGGCCCTTCCCCATACTGGATGGAGACACCAGCTTGCAGTTTTATGTTTTGCCTGCCCTCCCTGCCTCTGTCCACCACCACCCAGCCACCTTCCCAGTCTACCCGCCCTCGGCTCTGTTGCTGCAGCATCCTCCCTTCCTCCTTGCATGTTATAGAGACTTGTCCAAAGTCCAGCCCGGGGACCAAATGTGGCCCCCACACATTTTCACCTCACCAAATCTGGCCCTCCTTGCAAAAAGTTTGGACACCCCTGACTTAATATTTCTGGAAAAAATCTCAATGCATCCAATGGAAACTTCCCCCCTACTGCTAAAGCAAGGTTACAACTCAAGGACAGGGGCTCGTGGTTAAAACCCTCCATGCCACACTCCTGATGTGGGTGGATCCTCCTGGGCCAGCAATTTAAGTTTAAAAAGAAAAATGTATGGCCAAACCCCATAAATAGCATCACTTGCCACAGGACTTGCATCCCAGGCCCCCATAGCTGGAATAAAGTGGCAGCTTTTGATTTAAAAAAACATTTTACTGCTATTCAAATAATGTCTTACAACAATACTAACAATGATTGATGTGTCTAAAAGGGCCCCAGATATATCATTCATTTCATTAGTTGTTTCCTTATTCTTTCAGATGCAAGATGCAAAATAGGTAAAGCCAAGTCACTCATGATCAAACACATAGTTTGAATCTCTGCAAATGAAAAAGGCTGAGAATCCATCTTAAGTGGTGAAGAATATAACATCTGTCCAGGAGTGACTTTGCATGATGACCCAAGCATGTTCATGCTTCTCTGGGTCAAATTATACATTACATATAGCCTATCATTAAGAATGGGCATCATGTTAGTATCCCAGAGAAGTGATTTAGGCAAAGAAATCAGAACTTGCAAATAAAGCCTGTGTTTAGTTCCTGAAGACCAGATACAAAACAAAGCAAGCGGGGGAAAGCTCCTGCTGTGACAATGACACACTTTTAGCAGTTCAATAAATCCCTCTTTTAATTATTTGTTATCTGTGCCATACAGTTTGTCTCTCTGCCATCTCTTCTTTGTACTAGACACAGCCAACTCTGGAGAAAAACAACCAAGACAGTACTGTAAAAAAAGTCTCTCTCTCTCTCTCTCTCTCTCTCTCTCTCTCTCTCTCTCTCTCTCCTTTTTTTTTTAATGCCAGCGCAAGAGCCAGTGAAGAGGACTTTTTGGGGAAGTCTAAAAAAACTTTTCATTCTCAATACCCCAGTATCTGACTTCATGTTCTCCAGCTGAACACAGAAGGGAGTTTAAAAGAAGGCACAGTTAGAAAGAACTCACTGCATCATCTCACACACTATAGGTAAGACACTGAACCTCAGAAAAAGTGGTCAAGGACTTAACAGTGAACGCAAAACACATACTATATAATGGTCTGCTTGGCCAAACCTATTCAGAGAGTTAACATCAGCAGCTTAGTTACATAAAATGTCCTTGCGCTCCATCCAAGTAAATAATAAATCCTTCTTGGGAGTTAAAAAATAACAACCAAGCCTTTAATTAGGCCTTATACAACTGACAAAATTGTTGGTCTTGCCAAATATGGGAACATACTTAAGTTGCACATTTTCCAGCTTTAAAGAAACAGTGCATCACTCAAAGCCCTTTCCCCCAAATTTGTTAGATATCAATGGATGAATGATTTTACAGTTTACAAAAATAAATAGAATGCTCCAAGTAGGATGCTTAGATCTCTGCTCTTCTTCCCCTAAGAACTAGGGGAAGAACATATGGTAGTATGTTTTGGTAGTGTATATGCAAAATGTTTTAAGAGGAAGTCAAAGAAATTTGATGTGTCTAAATGTATTTATTTATTCTGCAGGAAATAAATAAGAAGACACCATTGTCTAAAAGAATATTTTCACTGATTCCTGAAGTCATTAGGTCACAAACCGCTACAGACTTGTAATGACACTCAAGAGGCAGAAACAGAAATTGTCTCAACAAACTAGTGAAAGTTGCCACTATGATCAATCTCAGCCCACCGACAAAATATCAAGTAGCTTAAATTAAGCCACATCTGGTTTAGCACTGAGGTTTCAACGTGGAGCTCTTCTTATTCCACTTCTTGTTTGGGCTAGATCAAGAAATTTAAAAAAAATATTTTTAATTTAAAATATTTTCATCTCGCCTTTTTCCTTAAAAGGACCCAAGACAGCTTACATAATTTAAAAAGACAATATTTAAAAGCTAATTACAAAATATGATGCTAGGGGGCTTTTTTTTACTGATACAATAACCTAAGATTGCCATATGATGATTTTCAAGACCTCTGCTCTATTCCACTATGTCACTACAAGAATATACATCATTTCTTAAAGGCAGGTATCGTCTCCCAAGGAGTAAGTTTTATTTGCAACTGTGTTTGTTGCAATGGACCCATCCAAGAGCCACTTAGCGACATCTAATTTAAACTGAGAAATCCGGTTAGGTCTGTTCATTATATTAACAGGCACCTGAGCATAGAAAAAGGCAACTACAGTGGACCCTTGTATAAAAAACGGTTTGTATAACATAACATCTGTACAACATAAACAATTCCGGAGATAGGGAAAATTTGCTTAACAGAATCATCTATGGGTCAAATCCCTACAACATAAAAATGGTCGCGATTAGGGATTACTCTGTTTTCAATGCATTCCTATGGGAAATGTGTATAAAGGAAAATTTGCTTCACATAATTTCATTTGGAACGAATTAATTCCTTTATACAAGGTACCACCGTAAAGTGAACAGGGGACTTCAGAAAAGTTACAATATCAAAGGCTTTCCAGGTTAGAAGAAAAAGTGAAGAGCTATGACTGGAGTTTATGGTGGAAGAAATGGACAGAGATCTTTTGCTCTTCTCAGAGTACTGAAATGAAGGTCATCCCATTCCAAATGCTTGAAGGTTGAGAGACGACCAGAAATATGCCTTTCCCTATATAGAGGACATGGTTGAAACTCTTTACAAAAAGGTGGTGAAGGACCATGGTTTGACCAACTTTTAAAAGAAATAAAACACATTTGCAAATGCCGTGGCTATTTGTGGCCAATGCTACTGACAATTATAGAACTATGTCCTGTATCACAATCCACTTCTGTCTCAGTACTAGTTGTTGGGAACAAAATAGTAAGAAGGCATTGTTCTCATATCCTTTGTGGCATTTCCTTTAAGCATCTGGTTAACCACTGTGGGAAACAGAACACTGAACCAGGCAGGCCTGATTCGACAGTGTGTTTCTGATGAGTAACGAAGAAAGCAAAACGAGTGTCTTTTTAAAACACTTTCTGAAGATTTGCAGTGGAGGGTGGTGTTGACTCTTCTACGTATACTCTATGTGCTGTTTACATACCTGGGCACTTTGAGCCCTCTTTCAGATGAAGAAATGTAATATGAGTAATAAAGATAATATGGAATCAATAGTAAAACACTAGGCACATGCACGTATGTCAGTGATCAGCATTTTTACAAAAAACATGAAGGATGCTCCTACTATTATTATCATCATGGCAGGGAGGAATATCTATTGATCTGGAGACGGAGCATCTTTTCTCCACTGAAAACTATATATCCTATAGTCCAGTGTTGGCGAACCTATGACACGGGTGCCAAAGGTGGCACTCAGAGCCCTTTCTGTGGGCACCCGACATCACTCCTTCACAGCCACCTGTATTTAGGTTAAATTGCTGTATTGGCAGTTTGCAAAAAATTAGTGGGTTTTGTCATCACAGTTTGGGCACTCAGTTTCTAAAAGGTTTGCCATCACTGCACAGAGGTTGTCCTGAGGCATCCATAATGATAGCCATTGATACCCTTGTTCTTGATGAACTTGTCCAATCCTTTCTTAAAGCTGTCAAGGCTGAGAGCTGTCACCACTTCTTCTGGCAGGGAGTTCCAGAGACCAGTGATCCTCTGGGTGAAAAAGTACTTTATCTTATTTGTTTGAGATCTAGCACCAAAAAGTTTCATGGAGTGTCCCTTAGTTCTAGTGTTGTGTAATAGGGAAAACAATTTTTCCTTATCTACTTTGTCCACACCCTGTATGATTTTATAAACTTCAATCAGGTCACCTCTTAGGCACCATCATTCAAGAGTGAACGTAGACAGTGATTCTACCCATGGTCAAATTCAGATTATTCTCTTTCATTGTGGCTTTAAGAGATGGTACTCATTCAAATAGCATTCTACTTAAAAACAAAGACATAAACTGTATATGCTATAAACAGTTATAATGCTATATAATCGTCTTGCAAAAAATATGATTTACTTTCTGTGTTCCATTTTGCTATTGTCTTGATGACAAAAAGTTTTAAAGTAAACAAGAATTGCATCTTATCATACAAATGAGTACAGTATTACATTAAAAGTTAAGAGTTGGGGGTAATGGGAAAGAAACAGGGAAACAGAACAGGAAGTGAAAGGGATTGTAATGATAACAGCACTTGCCCCTAGTAAAACTATAGAGATAAGCATATCATTAGCACCATTTATCTGTATAGCAGTTTAATTTTCACAATCAATCTTTCCAAAACTTCTACATTTGGAGAATAAAAGCAATTTTAACCAACTTATATGATTCAAGCTTATGAACCGACAACAAAGGAATACAGTGCCTTTACAAAACTGCCTGTAATCGTTTGCAAAAATGGTTCGTGTACTTTATTATAAGTATGGATAACTAGCCAGATCCTTTGCAAGGAAAGTCTTGCTTAAATTACTTTGTAGCAAGTATCTGCTACAAGTAAATTAAAATTACTTTTTAGCAAAAAAAAAATCAGCATACTAAACATGAATGTACAAATAGCATTCAGAAAAATAAGTAAAGGACACCATGGTAATAAAGTTTACATTCAATGCATCCTAGTACTCACCTTTTTGCTGGAAATATTCTCTGCCAATTTTAGAGCATTGTGTCTCGTGTGTCCTTGGGAGAATGGGGACTCTCTCAAATATGCTGGATCTTTTGGGAAAGAGGTCTAGGAGGGGTACTGGCAACTCAGGTGGGGTATGTTGAGCTTCAGATCGGTCACTGCTGTTACTGACAGTTATTTTAAAGGACATCTGGGAATTCAAGAAAGCTTGGCTGCTGTTAGAACAACTAACATGGGGCAGGTCCTTCAAAGGGAAGGCTTCATACTTGTCAAAGACGTCAAAGAAACCGCTGCTACTGCTGGGCTTTGGATAATCTGCCACTTCATCGTGCATACTGACATCACTAAATGCGGGAGGGATCCTCCAAAATCTCCTACATCCAGCAGGGATGCAGGAATGGCAACATGAAGAAACAGCAGAGCAGAGGGAGTTGAAGTCTGTCAACAGATGAAAAAAGGTCCGTTAGGCAATTAGAGCTATTGATTTAACTGTAGCTTGTAAACAGCCACTCATACAACGGTGTACAAAGAACAGTCATTTCTCCCTAGGAGAACATGATTCAAATATTTTCCAGACTAGAAGATCGCTGGTTGGCTGGTTTCAGCTCTACACGGTCATTGTACCACAAGAAATAGTAACCAACTGGCTGTAAACAGTTGTTATGGCATAACTAACTCTTGCAGTGTGTTTGCCACATTGCATTAATTACAAGTTGCAATTTAAGGGCATACAAAACTTTTGTGACATGAGCTCATCAAGACTAGTGCTCACTGCCATGTATAAATCAATTCAATCCTGTTCCGTAACCAATCCAAATACATATCTACATATAGTACTTTAATTATGTATAATCAGATCCAACTTAAGGTGACTAATGGGGCTTGCAAGGTATACAAGGTATCCAGTTTCACAGCCAAGCAGGGATTTGAACTCATGTCTGAGCAATAGTCAAATGCTCTACTGGCAAGTCCACTCTGGCTCTCACATACATGTATTAAATCACTCTAAAGAAAAACTTCATTTAGAAAATAGCTAGTTTGACTTTTTCAAATTAGGTTTTTAATCCTTTTAGTGTACTTTTCGTCACCAGTACTGAGAAAATATAAACTCAAAAGATATATATCGCTCAGATATGTAACTTCGGTATTTTAAATCCCAGCACAGGACATGCTGGAGACTGGAGCCATGTAAAAGGGTCAGACTAGAGAGAGATGCACTGGCCATTCCTGAAAACATGCCCTCAATAATCAGACATATTTTGAGAGTGGCATTGTAAACCCAAATGAATCTTTTCACTCCTAATAGAGGATAGCTGTTACATATTTACATTGCAAAATTCACACTGCTCCAGGAAGTGCAAAATTTTTGTAGTACAGTAACAGAAAAGAGCCAGTTAACACCCTGTCTCTCCTGACACTTTTAATGTCACACACCAAAGCATGCTGAGTCAGGCAATCAAGCTGGCTTAAAGATCCTAAGGGATCAATAAACAAAATCTAGGTTACATATTGCCTTGTGAAAATACAGTACAGTATTTAACAATTGCCCAATAAAGTGTAAATCAATTGCTATTTTACAGAAAACAAAACAAAAAAATACAAGCGTGAAATATCTGGGCAGTATTTTGCAGCCTAAATCTTTGCGGCTAGATGTTTTTTGGGGGGAGGTGGGAAGGAAAGGTGTTAAATAGAGCCATCTCGTTCCCCTTAACAGAAGAGTTGGCATTTCCATTGGGGGGTGGGGGGGAGAGTCTGGTGTTCTGCTGCAGCTCCAGCCCTTCTGCTTCAGTCTCGAGAAGACGAAGTGGGCGGCAGGGTTTTAAAAGATGCATTTGCCAACGTGGTGATGCCGCATAAGTGGGCGAAGGGGAGCACTCAGGCACGCTTTTTCTTCTCGTCCAGGATGCCGAACCAACCGCCCCCGAGGAAAGCCGTGAGCACGAAGCGTGTTCTGCGGAAACCGAAAGCTTACTGCGCTCGCCTCAGAAGCCTCCGCCTATGCCTCACCCGTTGCCCCGGCAAGCACGCTCCCTGCAAGGCGCCGCCCGCCGCCGCGGAAAGCGCTCCAAACAAACAGGGCGCCAAAGGAAAACGCGCACCCGACTCTGGAGACGAGAAGGGCTCAGCGAGGACTCTCTCCCGCATCACACGCCAAGTGGCGCGCGCCCCCCCCCCCCCACGAGCGCGCGCCCCCCACCCACCCACCTGCCGGTGAGAAGCCGGCTCCTCTCCCTCTCCCTCCACACCGCGCGGCTGCGTCCTGCCCCGCCCCCCCCCCCCGCTCACCTGCCCCCCCCCTGCCCTGCCTGCCTGCCAAACGCTTGATGCGGACGCGGGGCGGCGCCTCCTGGTGCACCTCGGGCGACGGTGCCTCCTCTGCGTGGCTGGGACCGCGCTGCTCCGGCTCTTCGTGCGATGAGCGCCTACCTCTCCAACAGGGCTCCTATCCAGGGGCCGGAGAGAAGGCAGCCTCGCGGGTCGCCTGCGCCTTCCCAACCCACGCGCCGGGGATGGAAGAAGCCCGGCCCCTAAACCAGATTGGGCGGGAAGAGCCGCCCCCTCGGGGCCGGACCAGGCGACGGGGCGCGCGGTCGGGCGGGGAGGCAGGCGTGCGAATGGACGCCGCCCGGCACGTGGCCGAGCAAGACGTGCCCCGTTGGCGCGCTTTTCCCGTCTGTGGAGGAATCGCGGGGGAAGAGCGCAGAATTAACTCGTGCCGTGGAGAAAGGCGGGCTACAAATCACTTAAATAAAATATTAACAAGCGCAAAGCACCCCGTCAAAATGGCTGCAGCTCTCGAATGCTGTTGCGCTTCTGTCTTTTTATCTCCTCTACCCTTGTTTGAATAAAGCCTAATTACTATTTGCTTTTAAAATTTATTTCGTTCACTTTTCTGGAACATCGCAAATTCCAGCTATTGGGGTTCCGTTTCCTTGAGCAATACAAGCATTCGTTTCTTATTCTCAGCGAGATAGCCTTTTTGGTCTGTTTCAACAGGAATAACAAAATGGGTGGGGAAAGTGGCGGCACCTCAGAGACAAACATTTATTTATTTCAGTGTGAGTTTTTGCGGATTGCAACGCATGTCTGTGTGAGGAAGTGAGCTGCAAACCACAAATCTTACACTGAAATAAATCTGCTAGACTTCAAGATACCCAAGTAACCTGGGTTTTATTTTTGTGATGCAATAATTTGCCAGATACATTTTGCATTTTTGCAACAAATTCCAATAGGACACACAGTAGCAAGGAAACTTTGTGACAACAGCCTTTTCAAACAAAGGATTTCCCCCGCTGAAAAATATTAAGTTGTTGTCTTAAGATCTTCCAGCTAATCTGAATAAAAGGCAATTTTCTTACTGCCCCTGAATCCCACAAGAGACTGCCTACCACCAGGATTACTAAAATATTTTTCAACTGTAGATAAATGTATTTAAGTTGCAAACTACTTTGATATACTGAACACAGTAGAACTCCGGCAGAGGCAGGCTGCAGCCTATAACAAGTGTGCTTTAAAAATAGGTGTGACAAAACAGAGATTTTTTTTTATATCCAATACCAGTATTACATTTTCTTTCTTATACCAAGGCAGATCACTTTTCTAATTGCACCTACAAACATGAGCAGCAAAACACACATCAAAGAATTTGAATTTAAGTGGCCAGCAGATCTTAGGGGTCCTGTGAAAAGGCCGGGGAAATCTCCCTTGCCTTACTGCCACCTTTGCCATATGCCTCCTCAGTGTGCCTGCCTTCTATTTTTCCCTTCCCTTGCCACTTCCCTTACTGGATTCTTTAGCGTTTTTGTGGACTGACAGCAGAAAAAAGAAAGTAGAGAAAATTAAATTAAATGACCAGAAAGAGGCGCTACTTCTCATTAAATAAATGGTACACAGGGAAAAAAAGGCCTGCCCACCAAAAGAAACTCAAACAAATAAATAAATAAATTTGAAACTGAATCAGCTTCCCCGTACCCCAAGAGATCTGCCTGGCTCCCACACTGCAGGTCTTTAAAAAACAACTGAAGACCTGGCTATTCAGAATGGCTTTCCCTGGCTATTGACCACCACTGCTACTGATCTGTTTTTGAAAATTTATGGTAATCTGTCTCTGTTTTGTCTTTTAGGCATCTTGGATTTTATTATTGTCTATAATTTTTATTTAAATTGTGGTTTATTATGTTTGCTTTATGTTTGATATTATATATGTTATTATCCATCTCAAAACTTTGTAAACTGCCCAGAGTGGCACTTGTGACAGATAAAATAAATCAAATAAATCAAATAAACCAATAAATAAATAAATAAATAGTCTCCATCATGCAAATTTCTAATATTTGCTTCCAAACACAGTACTGGAAAGGTATTAGAATTAAATGGTGGCTCAATAACCACTGGATAAGTATAAACTGTAGTCAGACTAAATATTTGTTAATTAAATCAAACTTCAATTTTGCTACAAAGGCACATGCTCCCCCCCACTTGGTGGGGTTGGCAGTTTGTTGCAATTATGGTTGCCAACCTATCTTTTCCGGGAGAATGGGGCATCTCTTATAATGGATTTAACATTCTGCATTTAACTTGTCTTCAGTAGTACAGATCTTGTATGATCACTAACTCAAAATAAAATGGTCTCCAAAATTAATATATTTATAAACTGCATCACAATTTTGTCATAATTCTAAAACAATAAAAATGATATTTAACATATCAAGTACCTTGATTTGCTAAATACATTAATACATTGTTAAATACATTTTTATATTGTTTTATGCAGAATACAAGTGGGACTTGTTCATGTTTTTACTCCTGTGAGGAAGATTAGTATTATTCTTACTTTATTGCAGATAGGCCATAGTTTCCTTAAGCCCTCATCACAAATGCAGGACTGGAACAGACCTGAAGATTCCCTGGCTGTCAACTCACACTGAACCAAAATATTCCAAACATGTAGTTCCAGCCATAAAGGCTAAATATTTATGTACCAGCCATCAATTTCAATAAGCTTATTTGATATGAGTTGTGTACTCTGCATGCCTCCTTCTGTCGTACCTAGTGTCTTCTGGTCAGGACAAGGCTAAGTATATTCCTCCCAGTGTTGCTGGGTAGACCTTCCGTCACTCCTGAGATCTAGCTACACATCCTAGAAGTTAAGAGATCCTCCTGGAGATCCTCCTGGAGATCCTCACTCTGCCCATCTTCTTGTAAATGGCAATTTCAGCCTGACATTGCAGGAAAGTCCACATAGTATCAAATATCCATGACTTTAGGCCCCCTCATAAATACAGAGGAATTGGGCAGACCTTCTGAGGAGAAAGGCAAAGTACAAATATTTTAAATGAATAAATAGTAAAATGCAAAATGCCATTGCAGAAAAACCTAAGAACATGATAAACAACCTATATCTGTGAGATGTAAGGCTGCATATATATATATATATATATATTGGGTTTACTACTGAGGGATCTAAAGAGATTTAGTAAGCCTTTACACGTTATAATTTTACCAGGGAATTTGTAATATAAATCCACGTAATTTCTGCTGATGTAAATCCACATACTAAAACTCATGAGACTCTAGAATCATAATTAAGGGAATATGTGTCTCCACACATATCTCCTTATAGGTACTTCCACTGTAAACAAAAGTGTTGCAGTGGAATCAGTTCTAAAATACAATGCTTTCTAAAATAGTACTGTACTGTACTCACAACCTTTCTCAAGTCAGCAGAAGGCATTGCTGGGAAAGAAGACTCTGCTCTGCAGTTTAAACTTTAGAGTCCAAAACATTCTATGACCTAAATCACCATGACCAGGGCCTTTTTAATACTGCGTACATTTGTGAACTATGTATGAACACATTCTAATTTTGGTGGGCTTCCTTATACAGCTGTTGAGCAATCTCCTAAGCATTTTTAAATGGCATTGAGTCTCTCCATGAGGATCATTTCACATTTTAGGGGATAAAAGACTAATCTTAAGGGTCCAATAATATGTACTTAAAAATTTTTATGGGACTTTCCCCCCCTCAATCAAGTATAGTTAGTTGCCCAGAAAGTTCAGACTGTGGCATTCACAAATCAGTCTGCTGCAAAATGAGAGACACATACCCTTTCATTTGAGTGTAAATATACATTTATCTCTCAACACTGGCATTAATTTCCCTGTCAAATAGCAACATGTGAAGCAGCTCAGATAACTGTGCAAATTGCCTAGTGGAAAACAGAATGCTTTCACAGTATTAACCATGGTCCGGAGCAGGCAGGACCAGCCTTTTGTTTCTAAGGGATAGCAGCAAATCATGTCCCTCTCTACCCTCAAGTCGAGGTACAAAGTAAGACCATGTAATTATTTTGGAATCTCTGACAGAAAAAAGACTATTTTATTGAAAAAGGTTAAATAGAATTGAATGGGCTTTAACTTCTTAAGCTGTTATTTGCACAGGAGGAGAATGTTGGAATTTCCTGTATAGGTGCAAGATAACAGCTACAGGAAGAAGACAGACAGTTCATACCGTTTTCAACTGAGGCATATGTTTAGCAGCTCATTGTTACACATTTTGAAGTTCCAAAGTGAAAATACCAAATTATAATGTGGCAACATAAGACCAATGATTCCACAGAGGTGAGGAAAAAATCTGATGCAGGTTAGATTTAAGGCTTTGAGCCAAAAAGAAAAAGGGGATAAAAGTGCTGATTTTTGTACATTGATTGGAATTTATCAACCAAATTTGGTTGGGTTCACAATTGTTTGTAATAATACATTTGACAGGATACATTCCAAATACTTATGAAGAATTCCTGCTGTCCAAAAGTAGACCATTCTTCCAGCTGTACAAAATCCATCCCTTTTTATGTAAGGATATAATTATTAACTGAATAAAAAGCCAAAATCCTCTTTTATTTAAGCGAAAGACATAACCTTTACTGCAAAATGCCGTGAGTTGGGAAATTTCCATAGGCATTCTGTGTTGCATAAATGAGTCACAACGTGGAGCACAACAGATAATTTTTTTAATTATTTTATATACCACCAAGTTTAATTCAAATAACAACTACCTACAGAAATTTTTTTTAACTTACATCAATTAACCACTAAATGTTACATCTTTTGGATAACTACAACAGGATTCCAGCCTTTATTTCAAGGGTATAGTAGAGAGATAGGGAACTGCTAGAACTCAAACCAGCTATGGAAGCCATACTCCCTTCTGTCCAGAGTCTGGCATTATCGCATAGGTCATGCATGCCCCTCTGCTCAGGCTGCACCATGTCTATCTAGCCCAGCAGCAGCAGCAACAGCAGCCAGGAAACAAGAGCTCTGCTGCAGATGACAAAGGGTTGTAGTAGCACCTGTTATGTGCAATGGTGTACTGTATTAAAAAGCACAAGTGCAAGTGCAAGTTCCTCCCCTCCCCCCCCCAAAAAAAATAGTAAGAAGAAAGTGGGCAAACACAGAACAGCCAACTGTTAAGTTAAAGATGCTATAGCCACAATGTCTGTGATGATGATTGTCCATTTTCTTGTCGCTAGCTTTATGTATTTTTCAATAAGATGGGGATTCTCTGACCAGAAAAGAGAAATCCAGTGTAATGGAGGTCTTAAAGACACTTGACTGTCTTCATCCAATCTCTTTCTTGTTATCACTTTCTCAAAGATGAAGGAAATAAAGAGCCTAGACTAGAGAAACTCAACAGGCTCTGGCAGACTTTGGCATGAAATAAGGCTCCTTTCCCCCTTTATAGTTCACCATCGCTAGCAGCGCTTGCCCCAGGCTGAGCTGGATAACTACAGGTACGTTCGAATCGTTTGCTGTTTTCTTTCAGGGTGCTCAGAGCACAACCAGTCAGCCTGAGCTTACCTTTAAAGGTCCCAAAGTGAAGCGATACAAGTGTACATTATGCTAGTCTTTATTGTTCTTTCTTGACTGCCTTGTCCAAACGCTTAGAGCAACGCTCATTTCTGATGAATGGCAGAAACCAAACACTAAAGACCCAAAGAGAAACAGAAAACCTTGAAATGAAGATAGGTTTTCAGTCCAGTGGTGCAGAGATTACAATGGCCTCTGTGACTAATCAAGTCAATTATGTATTCTCTAGTGCTTGGAAGTAAAGTGTTACGAGTAATGTTACCTGTTACCTGTTACTCTTTTAGGGCAGAGGAACAACAATGTTAACCTTACAAAACAAAAATAGAACCTTGTAATGTTATAAATCACATTGTGTAATAATTTACATCACATAATTACTTCTAAACAATTGGAGGGGATTGTCAAGGAATTTTTGGCCATTTTAAAGTTAAGTATCCTTTTAAATAGTTTAAAAATTATGAGTAGCATGTCACTTAATACAAAACAAAAGCAAAAAATTAACACAAAAACATTGCATGAGATTAATATGTAACAAGTTATGAATTATTTTGAAAATTAAAGTAATATTAAGACATTGTTTTTTATTAACAGCTACACATTGTAATAAAAACAGCTTTGTATTTGAAATTAACTGAAATTCCCACAATGATACAAGTTTTATTTGTATTGTTATACAATAAATATACAGTAGTAAGGAAATTAAGGGATGGATCTCAAAATAGAATAGACACAATCTCAGCGGTAGGGCTGATGCTATCGATGAGGACCTTGGACACTTGTTGAGTAAACTGACAGTGGAAAACTGTTGAAGTTTCTCTTCCAGAAACTTTGTGTCCCATTTTCAAAGGCCAGGACTAATGACAATTGTTCTCTGACCATCAGATACATCCACTGGTGGGAGGGAGGGGAGGAGGCTGCCTTACATACAAGTAACAGTGACCTCTGGTGGCAAACCAAGGATATACAGTATGCTGAAAGTTGCAGTTTATTACAGGTTTTGCTCTGTGTAAATAAAAAATAGCATGATTCTTACTTACCAGGTGTAGTGGGTTCTGGTTAACTGGCTGACTTCTCCCATTTCCTGTACAAGGCCAGGAAACAAATCTTAGATTGATTAGATAGACCCTACTGGTACTTGGTTGTCTACAAAAGCAGTATATATAACCTGCCAAGAAACAGGCATCTGTAAAAAATATTTAGAAGTAATATCTTTACTCAATCAACAATTTTGGGCATTTAACTGTGTTTTTATAAGAAGGAGACCTGTATTCCTGTTATTAAACATTTACGAGGCAATATGCTCAACTAAGCGGCAATGAACTTTCAAGGCCACCAATTATCTGCAATTATAACTCTGCAGATCAAGATACTTTTCTTTTTCTTTTATGCAGCTCTTAAGCAGATGTTTGTCCTTTCTTCCCTTAGTAACAGAATATGAACCCAGTAGTTCCCCCATAGAAGCAGGTATGGAGGCAGTTTTCATTTGACCCCCTAGACCAGTGTTGGCAAATCTATGGCATGGGTGCCAAAGGTGGCACACAGAGCTCTTTCTGTGGGCACGCAACATCACCGCCTCACAGCCACGGCACTTCCCCTCCACTTGGAGTACGCCACTTGCTCCATGCAGATTGCCTGGTGGAGGGGTGGTGGTACAGCATCTGGGCATCACAAAAGCGGTGTGGCTGGAGAGTAAACTGGAGCTACGAAGGAGTCCACAAACTGCTGCCCCCCTTCATGTGGCCCTCTGCACAGAGCCATTTTGAAACGGCAATGCCGTGGCCACAGGAAATTAAAATGCCTGCTCTTTGATCCTCACTTTCCCAAAGAGTAGCACTTCTGCTCTTCCATCCTTGCTTTCCCAAGGATAGCACCTGAAGCATTTGTAACCTGGGATACCACTGTATTCAGGTTAAATTGCCGTATTGGCACTTTGTGAAAAATAAGTGGGTTTTGAATTATGTTTGGGCACTTGGTCTCTAAAAGGTTTGCCATCACTACCCTAGACCAGATTGGCAGAAAGCCCAGGAAAAGAACCACCACCAGAGGAGGATTCAGAAAGTGAAGCAGGCATCAAAAGAGAAAAGTAGGAAGGGTGACCAAGAGAGAGGAAAGAACATCCACCTGAGGAAAGTAAGAAAAAGGGCGGTAGAAGGCCACCTAGCTGAGGAAAAGGAGAAGGCAGAAAAGGGTCAGGGGGAAAATACCTAGAGAGAGGAAGAAATATGTTTAGGAGAGAGGGAAAAAGTACCTCAACCTGACTTACCTGAAGGATGGGAGCAGGTTATTAAGGGGGATCCTTGAACAGAGGATTTGGTGCAAATGAGGGTGCCTGAAGAGGAGCCTGGCAGACAAAGGCGACACCAGCCACCTCAAAAACCTCTTTCTGGGGTGAGAAAGGAGGGAACCTAGACTGTGTGGAAGACAGGAGGTCTAGAACTCAGGAAGCAGCCAGGAAAATAATGGCCACTGGCAGATGGGAAGAGATTGAAAAGCCAGAGAAATGAGAAGATCCAAGGGGAAGAGGGAGTGAACCTGGAGGCAGTTGGTCGAGACCGAGATACCCATGTTGCAGTAGTTGCCTCTGCTCACCTCATCTCCTAGTCTGCAAGGGCAAGAAAACTGAGGAAGCCCCACAGCCCTAGAGACAAAGTTGTGGACTGTTTAAGGAGATGACTCAGGTCAATCTCAAAACAAATGTTGAACCATTTGAAGTTGTTAAGATGTTATTCAGCTATGGTCAATAAAATGGATTAGTTTAATCCTGAGCAGTCTCTGGTCATGGTTTTGGGCTGAGGCATAGACCCATTGGGTAAGGGGAATCTACTCAGATGGTTTGGGTCCAGAAGAGTCACAACTGGGGACAGCTGGGTATCTAAGGGAGTGGCATGGCCCTGAGATTCTTCTCCCCCCCCCAACCCCGTTTCTCCCAGGCTTAGGCATTAAGCCAAAGAAGGACTAGCTACAGCTCGATATGGGCACAAAACGGAAATATAGTGTTTCATTTTGTTTTGTTTGGCTAATAATGGATTTTTTAAAAAAAGAATTTTCATCACAAAACAAAATGAAACGAAAATCTTCTTAAGTCTATATAATGGGGAGCTTTCCTTTTTTTATTTATCAGGGAGCCCACTGCCCTAAAAGACCCTCAAACCTTCCAATCGATTTGCCTTCAAGAAAAGAACCCTCAGTAAACAAGCTAGAAACCTAACAGCTAGCTGTTGCACGCCCGGAGAGATTGGAGAGATAAGCTCAACAGCTGATTGGCACAGTGAAGGAAGGAAAGAAAATATTTAAAAATAACCTCCACAGTCCTACTTAAAAAGGAAAACAATCAGCTTAAATCAACTTGCAAACACAGCCAGAAGGGTCCTCACTAGCTTCAGGCAGATCAAGGTCGGAGATAAGCTATCACAACAGCTGAGGTGCAGGAAGAAAGGAAAACAAATCAGTTTAAAAATAAACCTCCTGTTCTCAAGATGGTTGGATCAAGAGGCTAGGACTAATCGTTTCATTTCCAAAACAAAAAATGGTGTTTCGTTTCATTTCTTGACAACAGTTTGCTGTTTCATTTTGTTTCACAAACTTACAAAACAATGAAACTGTGTTGTTTTTTGTAAGGTGCCCATACCTAGTTAGAGCCATTGTTCATTCCCTTTTTCAGGCTGCAAAAATTCATTCATGTGTGGATCGTTTAATGCCTTATACAGCAGAGCAGTAAAATGACAATAGGCTGTAATAGTTCAGAAAAGCATTTTATCTCCAGGGACAGTAGAAATGGGGTGTGGAAGCCCCTCCTCCTAAAAATGGGATTTAGAAATTATTCTTTTGGAAGAGACCTTCCCAAGGAGAATGAATCCAAACTCTGAGAAAGCCAGTCCAGTCATAAATACTTTGTACCTTGCTTGTCAAATACTTCCAGTTCGTAGTTGCAGGGCTATTTTTTAAAAAAGTTACTTCCCACTGCAATGCTAATCAAAGCAGGTGCAGAATAAGTTTATGACATTTTTGGCTTGAGGCAAGTTTCATGCACAACTCAAGAGTAGCCTCACAAGGCCAAAGTGAGCTCTGATTAGGCCTCCCCAGCTGTGCAGTTCTGTATATAAAGAGGCACATGGCAATCAGGTGTCTGTCAGATGTGTATGATCTCATGTTTACGGAGCAATTACTACCACAAAGTGAACTGTGGAGCAGCAGCAGAGCTGTAAGAAATATGTTAAACACTGTTCCCTCTCAAATCCAAGCAACCTCATATAAAAATCACAACACCCTTCAGTTATTCCAAAGGATATTTACTTTAAAAGAAAACAGTTTATTATACAAAATGTCACAGTAATGTAATCCAACATTTTCAGGTACTTCTGCTGGCAGAGTGGTCATTTTATGATCAGGCATTAAAGGACACTTCTGAGATGCCAGTAGGACACATCAAATGAGTTTCTTTTTCTTTTGATTTGAAGCTGTTCAACAAGCGCTATCCGTAGGCAACAATGGCTTAATGGGTCACTCCTTGAATTCCAGAAACTGCTGAAGCCTTTTCTTATGTTCTGAAGACACCTGCACTGCACTACAAAACAAAACACAAAATAAAAATTCACAAAACGGTACCTAAGATGTTAACATAAATAGAAAGTGTTCTATGCCTCTGTGGAAATGTATACAGCCCAGGGTGAAAGTGTTGAACCTGACCAAACGACATCAAGGGAGAAGCTAAGCAAATTTAAAAAGCAAAATCTGTTGCTTATAAACCACTACTAGTGCTTAAAGCAGTCTCTGGAGAGTTTACATCTTATTTATGCAGGCTGCACATTCCGCCCGCCCCCGCCCAAGCTGGGTACTCCTTTTAACCAACTTCAGAAGGACAGAGGGCTGAGTGAACCTTAACTCTGCTATCTGGGATTGAACCTCATGTTGTGAGCACAGTTATAGCTTCACTACAAGTTTAACTACTGTGTCACAAGGTTCTTATTTAGTTAACTTTAGACCAAAGACCTTTGCCCCAATCCTGAGACACCTTCGGCGCTACTGGGTGTTCACAATAATATGTAAATGCATACCACCCATCTAGGTGACAGGCTCAAGTAGTTTGTTTTGCTTTACAAAACCTAGACAGAAAGTATGAATCATGTTACATGCTGTCCAGAACACCTAAGACTGGTCCTTCCCGAGGAACTCTTACTTTCTTCTTCTACTAAATGTATAAGCACAATAGTTCAACATTTTTTCTCATGTGAAGAATAGCAGTCATTTGTAAAACCAATCACATGTTTAGGCCCATTGCCATCCCATTATAGCCAGCTGGATATCCAAAGAAATAAAGGGCTGGCGATGCTGGCTTCAATTGCATGGTCCAATACTTAAACAGCTGAAAAGGCTTTTGTAAGATAAGCTTTAAGTTGCTCCCATGTAACACTAAGACTCTTGAATTAACCCTTAGAATCTGATTACACAGCTACACAGAAAGCTATAAAACAGCGTGTGAAATCTACGGGGTAAAGAGCTCCCCTGTTTGTACACAGTTCCACTCATTTGTCAGAGGGTAGGTGTTAAATCTTTTATGCACACTCTGACCCCTACAGTACATCAGAATATAGAGAGGACCATTACAGTGACTTTGTTCCCCCGAATCTCACTTTAAGTGTTCTCCAAAAGTGGTAGTGATTCGATAGATTGCAGTTTTCAAGGATGCTCTCAATGCAAAACGAAGGGTTTTGTAGGATGTGTCTGCCAAACTGCCCGAAACTCTGGGAGGCTTGCTGGAAACATGCGGAAGTTTGAAGTGCTTATCTACCACCTAGGATAGAAAAGGACCCAATAAGAAAACATGCTGGCAACAGAGAGGCTTGAATTACAGAAAGTTGAATCAGAAAAGCTTATGTAGCAGTACTGATATCCCCTGGGCATCAAGCGTCATGGTACCAATCCAAATTTGGGAAGTCAAAGTTACGGCCCCTGATGATCAAAATCCAGTATTTAATTACAATACCCTCCTTATGAGACATCGGTCCTGTTTCTTAGTACTATTGTTAGTCCCTTAATTAACCTGACCTGAGTTGCATTTGCCAGCTCAAAGTTTGCCTTCTGTAACGTCCTAGAAAGCCATAAATAATGAGAATACTAGTAATTTAAGATTATAACAGCGCAAAGACTTCAGGGACTAAATTTTATTATGGGAAATGTTGGTGCTTAGGTACAATTTTTTCTTTAATAACATGCAACTGGAGATAAAATGCACAGGTGGAGAAAACTGTGCAGCTGCAGTTGGAGAAACCCTGATGCCTTGCTTTCAGAGCCACCCCATTTATTTTGAGTTGATCTCTGTCCATTTCCAACTAGAAACATTTTTCTTATTGCACATTTCATCTCTAACATCACCCTTGCTTAGATATCGCTCTTATCTAGAAAGTCCTTTTAGGGTTGTCATAACTGATTCCGATTTGATGGCACAGAGCACAGTGTACACAAGAGATCAAAATATGTTTAGAAGTGTATTTTGGGTATGATTGAGCTCAAAAATGTTGTCTAGACTGTTACTGACTGAAGTATTCAAGTGTGCAGAGCTTATAATGAAGAAACTTCATCATCTTTCACGATTAACCACGAGCAACTTGCGGGGGTGTCACAGTGAAGAAAACCAATGAATTCATGACACTTTTGCACAGAAGAAATTAAGGCTCCTCACCTCCTGCAGAGTTAACAAAGTATTCAGAATAGCTGGCAATGTTGTTTGGACAACTCCATATCTATCTTCCGTAAATGAGGCTGCTACTAGATGTGATAAACCTTGAGCAAAGAACAGTTTAGTAGGATAGATTACCACCTAGTCCAAAATTGTTTACATCAAAAATCATTCACCAAGGGGCTCTGAATTTATAAAAAAGCTCAACTGTGGCTACCATCACTTTCTGTCCCAAATACATGGAAATAGTTCTCGCTAGCAGCAATTTAAATCAGCAAAAAGATCTGAAGGCTCAAGGCTAAAAACATAAGAGAAAAAAATCAATATAGTATGTTCTACCAATTTAGTTTACTGGTATCCTATCTATTTATTATTTTGCTTATGCTAAACATCCCAAGATGTCATTGGTAAATGGTATTTATATAGTCATGATTAGAAATCAGATTCAATAGACTGCTGACTGGGGCGGATTACAGAGATCACATTACACCCCTATTAAAACAGCTCCACTGGCTGCCCATCAGCTAACGGGCAAAATTCAAGGTGCTGACCTTAACCTACAAAGTACTGTATGACCTGGGTCCTAGTGACCTCAAAGATCAAATCTCACAGTATGAACCGACTCGGGTGTTAAGATCATCAGGAGAGGCCCTTCTCTTCATCCCACCACCCTCACAGGTATCTCCCGTGGGAACCCATGAAAGGACCATCTAAACTGCTGCGCCCAGATTCTGGAACTCCCTCCCACTAGAGGCCAGGACTGCCTCATCTCTGTTGTCCTTCCGAAAACAGGCAAAGCCCTTTCTATTCAGGCAAGCTTTCCCTGAATGATAGACTACCATTATTTGTCTTTTATATGAAACTATAGGTTCACATAGACCTGGTGTTTATAATTACTTATAACTTTGTAGCTTTAATGTAATGTTGTCTATTAATGCTATAAGATGTCCCTCAATTCCTTGTTCTCAATACTTGAACATGTCTTAATTATATTGGACTGTATATTATCCCTCATTACTGTAAGCTGCCTTGGGTCCTTTTCCAAGGAGAAAGGTGGGGTAAAAATACTCTAAAAATAAAAAATGAAAATAACTAGAACAGATCGGTTTAAACAATGGGACTTAAATTATTGCTGATTTACCAAAAGCCTATTGAGTCAACAGATCCCTCTGCTGGGATTATCAACTGAATGTGGGCTTAATATATTCTCAATAAGTGGTGAACCAAATTGTTCTCAATGACATGGGAACTAACAGGAAAACATAATTAAAATTGTGGCAGCTAGGCTGTCTCTAAACCTAGTCACACAGTGTGAAATACTATATGCATCTTTGAAATGAACTACAAAAATGAAGTTTACTACCCATCAGCATAGAAGTCAAAGTATGTAGCATAAAAAGGTCTTTAAGCATCATTCATCTATGGAACATTTAAGATATGGAGAGAATGCTCACCTTCCAAAGCCCAAATATGCATCTGAGTATCAGAGAAGAGAGCCTGGATTGAGGCCTCTGGATGCTAAAAGAATGCAAAGCATTTTGCCCGTTAGCCAATCAGGTAAGCAAAACATGTCAAATAATAACAATAACTAGGCTAATATTTCGAGGGCTGCATGAAAATGATCTGATAATTGTTTCAGGATTCAACATATTAACCCGTATTCCTCATTGCAAGAAAAGTACCTCATGAAATTGAACTTTCACTTTACATTAGAGCTGTTTCAGTGTATCAGATTTTCATTTAAGATTATGGTAAATGCAAGTAACGTAAATAGTCATTTGTGGCACTAACAAGAATTCTTGGCTGCTTACCCAATCTGAAGCGATCAGGCACTCACCCTTACCTTGCTGATAAAATACACGATCAGTACTCGTTTTGACAAGAAGCTTTTGAGCTGAAAGAAGCAGCAGTATTTGAAAAGGTGAAAAACATACACAAAGGTCATTAAAGAGTAACATCATATACTCTCAGTTTAACACTTCTACAACAAAATAATACTTTGAAAATTTGCTATCTGACCCAATGGTAAAATGTCACTGGAGCAGCTTTCTACATTTTTAAGGGAACACATGTTGAAGCTGGCCGGGGAACTCAGTGAGTTAGGTATCTGGATATGGAGCCAGAGATTGGAAGTTTGATTCCACACTGTGCCTCTCAGGAGAAGAGCCAACCTTTATAGCTTTGAGCAAGCTGCACAGCCCCAGGGTACCTTCTAGAACAGGGGTCCTCAACCTAAGGCCCCGGGGCCGGATGCGGCACCCCAAGGTCCTGAATCCGGCCCCTGGGACCAATTGCAACCCCCCCACCTACCCCCTGTTTTGTGAGCAAGCCAGCCTCCACAGCTGCTTTTGGACTGTGATCCGGCCCCCAGTGGTGTCTGGGTGGTGGTGGACCGGCCTGCTGTTTGAAAACTTTGAGGACCCCTGTTCTAGAAGAAGGGAAGGCTAAACCACATCTGAGTACTCTCCACCTAGAAAACCCAAAGATGATTCCTTAAGAAGAACCTTAATGTAATTTGATTACACTTATTTTATATTATCAGGAACTTATAACCATAACTGTTTAGTTTAATGCCAATAAAGTTTTTTTTTGGAGGGGGAGATTAGGAAAAACCCCCCAAAGGGTGGCCATAATTCATAATTAATTCAACCAACCACAGTGATTAGTATCATATAATATGCAAGGACAAGCCCTGCAGATGACTTGATGCACTCATTGTTTAATACCTGTTCTTTTTTTTTCTGCAGCCATGTGTAGATAAACGGTGGCTGCACTGCTTCATTAGTGCCTTTTATAACAGCAACCATAGGCCGGGGTTCATGAGGAGAGCCATTCCACTGCAGATCTGCAAGACAAACCCAGCCCCTCTGTAAGAAATTAAGCAGGTGTCCTCACAAATAGTCTGCTGAGAACACAAGAAAAGGTTTAGGAGGTCTTCAGTTATGCAACTTGAGGGAATGTATTGTGTAAAATACAATGACATCTGGAAGTTGAGTCATGGCTACTGGACTTCTTTTTCTTGAGAGATAGAAAAAGAAGTCTCAAGAAATAACTCTCAAGAAAAAGAAGTCCAGTAGCCATGACTCAACTTCCAGATAAACTCACCTGGATGACTGAGAATCTTCACAGACAATACAATGACATGCTTCAAGAGTGGAACATGGGAGATCCAAGTTGAAGTCCCCCACTAAGCCATGACACCTTGTGGCTGACCTCAGGCCAGTCAATCACTGTCCTTCTGAGCCATCACACAGGCTTGTTGGGAGGACAAAGCAGGGAAGGCAACCAAGTAAACCATCTTGATCTCACTGGGGAAAAGACAGGACATAGATGCAGCTAACAAAAGAAGAACAAAACAAAACCCAGGACGAAATAGCCTCTGCTACCTGAACCTGATGTCCATAGCTTTGGTCCTCTTCTCATAACATGGGGACTTTGGACAGATCCATGCCAAGGAGAGCTGAAGTCCAGCATGCCAGCCTTACGACTCAGAGGAGAAGGATTGAAAGGTGACCCGAAGCTGCTCCCGAGATCAGCTGCAGGTGAAGTTTTGAAAGGCAGCAGAGATGATTTAACCAAAGAAGATGTACTAGTTCGTGGAATTATGTTGAATCTTGGGGTCTGAAACAGGCTCTCTTCAGCTGTTACTCCTACCGAAGAAGAAAATTTAAAAAGATAAACTCAAGATGACTTGTCAAAAGCAGAATTTCACAACTATGTATATCATGAGGCAACTGTTCCATCTGCAAACTTAAATGCAAGATAAAAACCATAATACTGTAATCTCTTTTTGTACATGTAGAAAAATGTGATCATAAAATAAAATTGCCAATACAGTGTATAAAGGAATTAGTTCATTCCAAATGAAATTATGTTAAACAAATTTTTCTTTATACAAATTTCCCATAGTAATGCATTGAAAACAGAGTAATCCGATTTTTATGTTGTATGGATTCGCCCCATAGGCGATTCTGTTCAGCAAATTTCCCCTATCTCCGGAATTTTTTATGTTGTACAGATTTTATGTTATACAAACTGTTTGTTATACAAGGGTCCACCGGATATTATCAAATTTGAAAAAAGAGCCAAAATGTACTGCTCAGAGGCATCGTTTCATCAGAGACATTAAGATTCACTGGATTTGACAATGGAATTGAAGTAATTAATGTTATCTTTAGTTATTTTTCTATTACGAAAAGCATTGGCCAGAGAAAGGAGAGCACTCCTTTGCACCCCTTGTTACTATTTCGTGAGCCCAGAATTAGCAACAAGTAGTTTCTTTTCAGAAGTTAAGCAATTTCAGAAGTTAAAACTTTTTCCATTGGACGAGCTAGACAGTCGTAGATTCAGAGACTCCAAAAGGTGGCATTGCAATGTATGTGTCCATTACCGGGAGAGCTAGAAGGTTGTCCCAGGTCACCCACAGGTTGCTGCTTCAGTCTCCCATTTGCAGCTGCAGCATCTTGGTGCATTAGTAGCTTCTGTATCAGATCATTTAGAAGATTCAAGCACTCCCTAGAAATTGATGTCCAGTTGTGCGGATGCCCACCTTTTAGAGACAAGCAGAATATCTATTAAAAGGAGGGAAAGAGACTAAGATTCCCCTAATAGTTACCCACAACCACTGATACCATGGCGAAGTCGGGCATTGGCTGATATAAAATATAACTGCACCAGCTGTTTCCTTCTCACAGCATAATTTAGCAAGAACATATGAACACACTGTAAATTGTGAGGTGTGCCTTGCACAGTCCCTGCCCGCCTTCAAAAAAGCTTTAAAAATTTTGCTTTTTAGGGAGGCATTTGGCGACCTTAATTCATTTTTCCTTCTCCCCCCCCCCGGCCGCCTTGCCGTTGAACATTCGACAATCTTGTCGATTTGCTTTTATATCACATATATCCTTCCGAGGTCGGTAAAATGAGTACTGGGGGGGGCAATGTGTAGCCTGCACACTGTAATTAAAATTGTAAACTGCCCAGAGACTACTTGTAGTGGTATGGGGCGGTATATAAGCAGAACACTTTGCTTTGCTTTGCTTTATATATATATTCTTTTTATTTTTCTATCCTCTGTTTTGATTATGTACTGTTTCTTTATTGGGTTTGTTTTCCCATTTTGTTAACCGCCTGGAGTTCTTTCGGGAAGATGGGTGGTATAAAAATGAATAAATAAATAAATAAATAAATAACAATATATTTCCACCTATAAGATGCCCCCATGTATAAGATGCCCCCCATTTTTCCAACTCAAAATTATAATTTCGCAACTGCACAATTTTCTCCTCAAGCTTACTTCTGTCTAGAAGACGCTCAGTTTTTAGTCTAACAATATTAGACAAAATATATATATAATCTTATACAGTACACAGAAAAATACTGTGTATACAAATTTCCGGCCTAATACACACAACCAGACTAGACCCCAAATGCTATAATATCAAAAAGTGAAATAAGGCTTCCCCTATATAATCCATAAACTTTGATGAGCCTCCAAAATATAGAGCAAATGTGCACAATTTCCTTGAATGTACACTACAAACATTTTTTTGTTTTGATGCAGAATGAATAATGATTTTATGCACTTGTTCCAGTACCACTTCAGAATCACCTATAGACACAACAGTGGTAGTTTTCTTTTTAAGCAGTAATATGTTCCCCCCCCCAAAAAAACAAAAAAAAAAATGTCCTCACTCTAGTATTTGTCAAATGCAACTAGTAGACAATCCTTCTCAAATCAAATAAACATCCCAGCAATTGCTTTCCACTTTTCAGCTGGAAAAAAAAGCATTGAGTGTTTTCTAAATACCTGGTTGACTAAGACTAAAGACTTCTTGACGCCGTACAGAAGAATACTGGGAAAGAAACATCAGGTCCTGTAAAGCCAAGAACTATGGAGAAAAATATTTAAAATTACTTTTTTAAAGTGCCAAGTTTGGACACTACTTTCCAGAGTTAGTACGCAGGCTTGCTCACCACCTTGATGCAGCAAGACAAGAATACTTGGTTCTTTTTTGCTATCTCAAAATATTTCCTATCACAAAGGTTTTTGTTTTTATTTTTTGGAAATATTGCCAATGATGTTTTCTCTCTCTATAGAAACAAAACGAGAAAATTGTAGCTATCATACTTTGAGTACATCACAAGAAGACAGTGAAAAATGTAACAATGCTCAGAAAAGTGGATGACAGCATAGGATGGATTATCTCAGTAACAACAACAACAACAACAACAACAACAACAACAACAACAACAACAACAACAACAACAACAACAACAACAACAACACACTATCAGCCCTGAACTTGGAAAACCTAAGGAGGGCTATTAGTGATGGGACCTTCTGGAGTCATTAACTCCAATGGCCTCCGTAAGTCAGAACTGACTTGATGACATGTAACAGCAAACTCTCCCACAAAGACAAACTATTTACAAGTGGTACCTTGTATAAAGGAATGCATTCGTTCCAAATGAAATTATGTTAAGCAAATTTTCCTTTATACAAATTTCCCACAGGAATGCATTGAAAATGGAGTGATCCCATTTTTATGTTGTACAGATTCTCCCCATAGGCGATTATGTTAAGCAAATTTCCCCATCTCTGGAATTTTTTATGTTGTACAAATTTTATGTTATACAAACTGTTTGTTATACAAGGGTCCACTGTATTGTACCCTCATAAGGAACTAACTGTGAATGTTTCATGTAGAACACAAACTACATGGATACATAGAAAAAAGTGACTAAAGTTCTGTTCATTGGGAAAATTCACAATTTCAGCACTGAGAATCTATATTTTTCATTAAGCAGCAGAGCTAGAAGTATCAAAAATATGGCTATTTGAGGTGCTTAAGCAAATGTATAAGGAGTAATTGTGAATACATCTGCCACAATTTTGAATACATTTAGATAGGTACTGTAGTAAATTATATGGCTAGATTATTATTTTGACACATGAATGTGGAATAAACACACTGATGGACAGCCTGGCAATCAGACAGGAGACATACCTTTAAAAGAGACGGAGGATTGCTGCTTAAGATTTTGGGTAAACACTGATCAGCTTCTTCTGCAAAAGTTGGCTGCATAGGAAAATGATGGGCCTAAAAACAGAGCACACAATGTAGCAGGAAACAGCGTAAGAATACTACTCAGAATATACTGGGAATAGTTGAAATCCGGTTTTGCAAATGCCATAAAGCAAAGCAAAGTGTTCTGTTTATTATACCACCCCATAGTGCTTAAAGCACTATCTGAGCGGTTTACAGTTTATTTATGCAGGCTACATATTGTCATTGGAAACAAATTCCCATAAGTTAAGAAATCTTTGTAGACATCATTGTACACCTACACATTTGGAAGACATTGAATAGGTTAAGAATGGCACAGAATAATTTAGACCAACCTCAGTAGCAAAGATCCTGAAGAGCAACCATGCAATGTACCAGCATATCAGAAGAAACAGGCCACACAACCAGCTGTGGTACAGAAGAGACAAATCCAGGAGGCCAGAAACTGTGTCAAGAAGAGGAAGCTTACTAAAATGTAAAGAAACAAGTCAATATAATCAGGGGGAGTTTTTCGGTAGAACACATTCCTCAGCATACATTTATATTGTCTGGTATAGGCCATATAAACAATAGTTGTATGAAGCAGTTTCTATCAAAAGGATTATTAATTTTTGCCCTATAAATCTAACAAATCAGCACAGATAGTTCTAACAGGGAGATGATTCTACAATGTCTTTCAACCAAGTATACACTAGGGATGGGCTATTTGTTTCAGAAGCTGCCAGTTTCGAAACGACCTGCACGAGCCTCCGAAATGCAATCAGCCAATCCCTTACCTGCTTCTGTGCCCGCACGGGGCTGAGCTTCAACGAGAAAGAAGCCTCTGATGTCATCGTTCCTTCTGCCTGGCGCTGGACAATCAGGAGCTGTGCAGGGAAATGCATCATTCCGCCTTGTTTGATTGTCCGCCTTGTCTGATTGTCCGCCTTGTCTGATTGGCCAGCGCCAGGGAGAAGGAACGATGGCATTGGAGGCTTCTTCCTCATTGAAGCTCAGCCCCGTTTGGGCACAGAGCAAGGTAAGGGATTGACTGATTGCGTTTTGGAGGCTTCCGAACACCGTCTGGGCTTGCATGGGTCGTTTCAGAACCGGTAGCTTCCGAAACAAATAGCCCATCCGTAGTACACACAATGAAGAATTTTGTGACACTACGAAGTCTCACCCAGTTTTATTTGGCATAAGCTTTCGTGTACTTTAGTACCAGTTCTTCCAGGGCATCTGAAGTCCAAAGAAGTTCACAAATGCAAAACAGAACTTGTTAGCCATTAGGGTGCCACAAGGTTCTCTGTTGTTTCTGCTGCGACATACAAACACAGTTTCTCCCTTGGAAGTTTCTTTCTAAGTATGTCTGGCATGTCCAGAAGAGGACACAGCAGAACCCTGAGCATTCTTGAGCAGACTGTTCATGCTCCTTCTCACTGTCACAAAGAATAAAGATGAGTGCCACTTCAAACGAATCTCAAGTTTTTATGCCTTTAAGAGTGCACTTCTGAGCCCATCCATGTGAAAGTTGGCTCCATGGAGATGAGCAGAGATTACTCTTAGGCAAAGGCGGAAAGGACTGCAACCTAGGCCTCTCAAAGGTAGAAAAAAAATTTAACTGATGGGAAGTTTTCTCCGCTCCCATTCCACAAAGGAACGATGGCTCCAAAGGACAGAGATGGCGCTCACTTTCCAGATCCCCACCAACCCAGATTTCAGGCTTAGTTGGCTACAAAGACAAGCCTTCCACCATTCTCTGGCTACTGAGAAGAAGACAACTGTCTTACTCCTAGATATCATCTTATGACTGGGGGTAAAAGTATATTCTCCAGTGCTCACACTGTGCTAATAGTTACCTTTTATGAGAATACAATTGCAAAGGTAGCTGTAGCGTTTTACATGAAGAGGTACAGGCTCTTACAAACATATTCTATCAGTGCTCTAGCTTTTGTAGTTGCTTCTTTTAAGCTCCAAGCTGAAGAACAAGTGCTGGTTTTCATATCTAAGAAACTAAGTCTCCTGAGCAGAACATGACACTGAGCTATGATACCTATATTCCATCACAATTTGCAAGAGAGGTCTCCCTCAGGAGGTTAGGTTGGCCCCCCTCTCTTATATCCTTCCACCAATAGTTAAAGGCCCATTTTTTCAGGTGTCCCGGTAAAAATTATGGCCAAGTCTCTGGTGCAGGTTTACATTTTCCTATGTGTGTTTTTAAATTTATAAATGCTTTTTAATTGACTAATGTTTAATTATTATTGAACATTTAATTGCTCTTTATTCTTTTATTTATTGTATTTTTACTAATACGTATTCCAACACTTTCAGTTGTCTTAGGTCCCTTCATTGGAAGAATGGTGGCCTACAAGTGATATAAACAAAGGTAACCTCAAGTAGAGATAAAGATGTAAGATGTAACAAAATAACAGCATATACAAATACTAACCTATCAATCCGAAGATTCATTGTGGTAATCATCCATGCCCTTGGAATATAACCTGAGATGTCACAAACAGAAAAAAAATCAAGCTGTAAAACCCCAGTGCCTCCACAGAAAAGAGGAACATTTATCAGAAAAAAAAATATTGTCAAAAATAGAACACATTTTTGAAAACAAAAACATGGTGACATTAAACAAGGTGCTTTTACTAGCTTAGCAAAAATGCTTAGCTGTCTAGTGCTACCACATCCCACACAATCCTAGCTCAATGGCGCATTGCCTCTTAACTAGGTGTTTGCCCAAGGCTAGACCCCCCCCCTTTGCCCCATGTGCTTTCTCCTTTTCACACTGCGCCTCTGCAATTGTCCCTTGAGGTCCTACATGTTACCTAGCTTGATCTCTTAAGGCAATTTACAAGACTGCGGGGGAAAGAGAGATGAGTCCACCTTTTCCTCTCAACCTCTGCACTGCTACTTGCCCCTGACAATTTTAGGGCAAACCACTTCCAAACCCCTTGACTCTTATTTCATCCTTGCTAAGCTGGACAGAACACAAAGGAAGTAGTCAGCACGTGATGTGCTACATGCAATTCTGCCTCTCATTCAAAAGCAATGGTTATATGCCTGGTGGCTAAGTTTTAAAAAGATACAGTGGGACACAAAATATGGCAACATTTTGAAGTGTCCAAGGGATGCCAAAGATGCTATTCTCAATGATGGTCTAGTAACTGCCCAATCAAAATTCAGTATTTCTTACTTTTTCCATTTAACCCCCCCACACACACACACACACACATTCCCCACCTCCTTCCAATCTGATTTGTTCTGTCAGCAACACTGTTTTGTTCACCGTGGAAAAGAGCTTCCGAAACACAGAAACTTATATTGCTGAAAAATATGGTGTGTGTGTGTGTGTGTGTGTGTGTGTGTGTGTGTGTGTGTGTGTGTGTGTGTGTGTGTGTGTGTGTGTATCTATATCTATACACACATATCTATCTATCTATCTATCTATCTATCTATCTATCTATCTATCTATCTATCTATCTATCTGGTGGGTGTGTGGGTGTATATATTCAGGAATAAACAGTCAATATATCAAGTTGCAAGGATTTTGAAGGATTATGTTGCCCAACCACCTTCATTAGGTTGAGCTGACTACACCTTAGCTAATGAGAAGAAGAGACATTTTCTTGCCCCACCAGGCAGAAGATCTGATCTTTGGTGGAACTACTGATGGTATATGGGAAACTAACGATTAGTTGCCATCAAGCTGATTCTAACTTATGGCAACTCTTGACAGGGTTTTCTAGGTACAGAATTTTCAGGAGTGATTTACCATTCCTTTATCCCAAGAGTTACAGTGGGGAATGAAACTTCTGACCTTTGGCTCTGCAGTAAGGTACCTTAGTTACTGAAAACCATAGAGAGACAGCAGTGTGAAAAAGAGGACAGACACGTTTGCCATAGGGACCACCCGTGTACCACAACCACATGAAAAAGTGACTGTAATCTCTCACAGCAAAATGTATTTTGGCGCACCCTCTTGGCCCAGACTGCCATTTGGTTGTGTAGCCATGAGTTTTTTTAAAAAGCCTCCTAGCTTGACTAGATGCTAACAAAAAGCAGATGCTAATAAAATATTGATGAGTAGTATAAGAAAGAATCCTCTTTCAGGACCATCATCCCTAATCTAACATGCTTTCGTTCTTATATAGCCTCTGGAAAACTTACAAGTAAGGTGTGAGTATGATATTTGATATCAGTACCTGGTAATCAGAAGCCTCTTGTCTCAGAACTCTACTCAGAATGAACCCCAAAAGTTTCTGTTCTCATTGTGATCATGCATGTAAAGGATGGAGAAATAAAATCTTACCGAAGAAGTAGTAAGCAGCACAAAAATTCCTAACCATATACAGTGACTGCACACAACTGTGCTTTACCAGCAGTGGAAGAGATCTTCTGAAGCGGAGATACTTGTATTGCTGAAAAATATTGTGCATAGTTTTAAGGAGGAAGTTTCAAGAACGCATCCATATTTTAAATTTGCTTTGAAGTTACGTCAGGAACTGCAAACAACACTGAAGCTCTTCTCATAAGTCTTACTAACAAGAGAGTATTTCTCAACACTTGAATAAAATGGCTAGACTAGACTAAATCTTCCATCAATACACAACTAAAAAGGGAAGCAACAAAGCCAGAATCACTGTACTCCCAAGTGACATACAGGAGAAAGCTTTAAGAGTGATGGGAACCAGCAAATGGAAGTTGCCTCTGTTACAGCCCACAGCATTCAATAAGGTCTCTGATTTGCATAGAGGCTTTGGGGGTACAAATAACTTTAGGAGAAAAGGAACCTTCCTTCCACACACAACTGAGAGCACCTTTTGTTTTGTTCTCAACTAAAAACTGTAACTGCAAAACATGTATAAGAATAAACTAAGTGATTGTTGTTATGCACCGTCAAGTCATCTCCACACCATAATAAAGATTGAGATATGCCAGATGTTTACCCCTACTAGTGAATTTCTGTGGGAGAACAGGGATTTCAATTCAGAGTTCTAGTCCAATACTCTATCAGCTACACCTCACTGGTTTTCACAGTGTGAGCACTGTTCTCACAGTGTGAACAGTGTTCCCACAAAAGCCATAAATGCTACATAAATCATAACAAGAAAGAACACATAAGGAAAGCCAGGAGAAATAAAGACACGACAACCTATACTAACAAACTGAAACCAGCCACAAAGCAGAAAGGTACTGCAATCTATTCTTAAAATATCTAGGAGAGTAAAATCGCATCCGAATAGCACTGAAGAGATTATAAGGTAGACCTAAAGTAGTACAGTATACTGTAGCCATTTTTTGTGGGAAAAATCCTTCCTGACACTAAGTTCATCTTAAGGCTCCCCATCCCTTAAAAGCTGTACCCAGTTGCCACGAGGCCCAACCTGTTTGATGCGCTTACCTGTATGACTGGGAATGGAAGGTAGTTCAAATTGTTGACAAGATACTGGAGGCTATAGCTGTAACCCATAAAAGCTCCAAGGAGTAAAAGAAAGAGGTGGTACTCGTTCAGGCAGATGTAGGGATCCACGTCAGCTGTGCTGAAGCAAAACAGTCCCATTAGTTATGACTACAAAAGCAATGACTCTATACTTAATTGTATTATTGAACAAATTCTTATCCTTTTTTGTAAATCAGGAACTTGCTTCCAAAAAGTGGCTTAATGTTGTAACTATATAAGGATATTTGTTATATTAGACAATAGGCTCTGCGTGTATTTAGAAACAGTGCCACCTCAAGTGGAGAAAGGCACATTATTCTCTTCACCTCTTCAGACAAAGTTTGTTTTGAAACCAGTCATTGCAAGGCAAATGTGAGCTTACTTTGTAAATCTGACTGATGATTGCATTTCTGGAAGCCTCTTGTTGTGGAAAGAAAAACATATTGTAGAGACTACCACATTACTCTTAAGGCCTAGTTTGATCTTGAGAATTGTGGCCTTCATTCTTCTTTCCCTTCCATACACAGGGGAGGAAGAACAAAACACTTCTCTCAACCTCTTACAAATATCTATGGGTCACATTGAGAACCTCCATAGGCCAAGTCGGGCTTGGAGGATAGAGGTTTCCCTCCTGCAATAGGTACTGGCAGTTGTCAACTAACAATGAGATAATGAGAGAAGCATTTTTCCCTCCAAAAGAAGATTCTGTCCTGATTTGCTGAAGCCTTTATCTTTGTCTGCTCTCCAGACTTGCAGCAAGTGATTTTGGAACAGTATCTCACATTATAATAGTTAACTGCACAGGAGTGTTCCATTTCTTGTTGTTTGGGGTGTGTTTGTTTCTGGACTCTCAACTCCCAGAAATCTTCATGAGCGATATACAGTAGTGCCTCGCAAGACAAATACCCCTCAATACGAAAACCTTGTAAGACGAACGTTTGCTATGGGATGCCTCACAAGACAAATTCAATGCATTCCTATGGGAACTGCATTAAACCGCATTTCGTAGGATGAATTTTTTTTTGTAAAACAAATTGACCCGTAGAATGAATTAAATTCATCTTAAGAGGCACCACTGTAATTCTTTGGGACTATACCTTTATAGAGCCTAATGAGTAGCAAGACTACACTTGGCACAAAGACCTAGGCTCCTCAGGTGGTAAAGTGGCACTTCCACTTTTGTACATTAACAACAGGAAACACAGACCTCAGAAGCCTTCAAAACAGACCTGGTTCCAGGTCAGTGAAATTTAGATGTGTGTTTAGGGGCTGCAACTCCTCAACTACTGCTGTGGGAATCTGTGCAAAATTCTAGGGGTACAATGGAAGGAAGGAAGGAAGCATTCCTAGTATTGCATTATACATATTGTAAAATGTTGCATTTTATTCTCATAAGCCCTTAAGCATTTATAAAAACCTCTATAACAACCCAGAAGTCACCTTTCTGTAGCTGTACAAGGAACAGATAAAAAAGAGGAACTTTCCCTTCGTCATGACGGCAGCACACCAAGCCACCAGCATTCCCATTACAGCATGGGCAACTGAATGGATCACCTGCTGCGGGTGGATAACCTTGTTTATCAGTGCTAATCGAGAGCAGGGAATAGAAGGCACAACTGCAATGTAAGGAAAAATAAGTATTTTAGCCACCATTCTTCCTAAAGCAAATAATACAACTTTTCTCTGTTTAGTAAAACAAAACAGGTAATAAAATAAATTAATGAACTTACACAAAATAACAATATCTAAGGTTTACACTGCACATTTTAACAGTTTTCACCACTTACCTGTATGAAATTCAACATTGAAAATGTTTACTGCCACTAGCACCACAGACATCAGTAGTATACAAAAGATAACATAGGAGGTATACAAATCATTGAAAGAACCTGTAACAAAAAAAGAGAGAATTATATTCCAGAAATGTAACAGAGCCCCATGGTGCAGTGGTTCAACTGCTGTACTTCAGGTAAAACTGTGCTCACGACCTGAGGTTCAATCCCAAGTAGCAGGCTCATGGTTGACTCAGCCTTCCATCCTTCCAAGGTCGGTAAAGTGAGTACCCAGCTCATGGGGGGAGGGGGCAATGTGTAGACTGCATAAATAAACTGAAAACTTCCCAGAGAGTGCTTTAAGCACCATGGGGTGGTATATAAGCAAAGCACATTGCTTTTGCTTTAACAGACTTGCTAGAAGGACCATAGAAATCACTCGGAACAAAAGGCAGCATAAACGCTGGACTAACACTATGATGAAGAAGCTTTATTTCTCAGAACCATCAGTCATCAAAATATATCAACAGCAACGGAAAACAGATACTGTATGGCATTGCCATGACATTAAAAAAAAGGTAAAGGTTCCCCCCGCACATGCACACTAGTTGTGTCCGACTCTAGGGGCAGTGCTCATCTCTGTGTTCAATCCAAAGAGCCAGTGTTGTGCAAGTCCATGGCCATGTAGCCGGTATGGCTGCAAGGAAACACTGTTTTACCTTCCCGCTTTTTATGGTGGCACCTATTTATCTACTTGCATTTACATGCTTTCGAACTGCTAGGTTGGCAGGAGCTGGGGTTATCAGTGGGAGCTCACCCGGGATTTGAACTGCTGAACTGCCGACTTTCCAGCCGACATAGTTACACATAAATATAAGATGACACCGGTGTACTGCTATTATTCTGTGACACTGCTGCCTCAAGCAGCGCACTGTACATACTTGTAATCCATTGTATAGGATGGAAGAGGTCAATACTGCTAATGGTGATGAAGACTGCAACACACAAAGGAAGCAGTAGTACAGACCAAGCAATGCTTGCAGCTGCTCTCCATCCCAAAATCTAGAAAGAAAACAAAAGAAGAGACACATGTAAGACTTCTCTGTTAACTCAAGTACAGGCCAATGAACTGCCTCCACATCAATTCTGTTTCTAAAAGCATAATTGCAACAAATTATTATTAATACCAGCATGAGCTCATTTTATTTTAATTTTGCAATATCTGCAGTAAGTTTCAACAAATTGAGCCTCAACAAAAAATGATGGCATTTTGTCATATGACAAGAGTGATTATGCTCCTGAGCCATTGTGCCCTACCAAGAGCAAAGTTGGAAGAAGAAGAAATTGACTTTAAGTAAGAGGGGAGATGCCTGAGGTTATGAAAAAGGCCCAGTATGACCAATGATGCCATTGTGGAAAGGTACTTTCAAAATTAGACACTTTGCTCATGGTGCAAGGCATGGGACTGTGGGATGTATATGGGAAAGACCTTGTGTCACAAACTCTAGATGTGGTGGGTGGAGGCCCTGATGCTAATCTTCCAACCACTGGCAAACCATATCTTGCTTTGAAGAAGTGGAACTGTCCACGTAAGCTTGCAATGATTTTTTATTTTTATTTTTATCAGTGGCCTGTAAAGGTATCGCCTATATACCCTAGTCTTGCATTTGTACTGTACAGTATTTCTTAATGGCCAGACAGCTCCCTGTCTTTGTTCCAAGCACTGGGTGACTTAAGAGTTAAAAATGCATGGTGAATTACAAACCTAACAGGAACATAGAGCTCTGCATTCTGGCAACTTTCAGAGACCAATATGAAGCTTTGAACAGATAGGTTTCCATTGGCACTTGGCAATTCTAAGTCAAGCACAACCTGCAGAGAAGAGGTTTGACACAGGAGAACTCTACAACATTCTATTTGACTCCTCCCTCTCCTAAACCAGTGTTTTTCAACCTTTTTTGGGCAAAGGCACACTTATTTCATGAAAAAAATCACGAGGCACACCACCATTAGAAAATGTTAAAAAAATTAACTCTGTGCCTATATCAGTCTCTAAAAGCATTGCTGGTGTAGGGAGAAGCAGGACAGAGGGGCCACAGATTGAGGCAGCCCGCTCTCTAGCACCCAGTTCCCACTTACCTGTGTTGTTTTTTTAAAAGACATTTTGCCCTGCATGGACTTCTGTGTCCAGTGGAGACCTGAGAAGGGGCACTGACTCTCCAGGACACAAATAAGACCAAAAGCCCATCTTGCTCTCCACACTGTGGCCAAGGCAGATGCCTTCAGCAAGTCCAGCGACAGGAGGGGAGGAGGATGAAGGAAGGCAGGAAGGAAAGAAGGCAGAAAGTGTTCTGCTTGTATACCGCCCCATACCACTTCAAGGAGTCTCTGGGCGGTTTACAGTTTTAATTACAGTAGGCAGGCTGCTAGACATACACATATGCAGGCTAGAAATGAGCATCTTTCTATGAAGAGGGGAAAGGGTACGAATGGAAAGAGAGAGGTGGGGGGGGGGAAAGAAAGAAAAGACAGAGAGAGAGAAGAGGGTGACCCAAGACAGAAAGAAAGGGGCAAGACTTCAGGGAACCCATCGCGGGGGCCCTCAGAGACGGCTCTTCCCCTCCTGGACCCTAAAGGCTGGCCATCCGGCCGTCCAGCCGTGCCAGTAGCCCCCGCCCGCCCGCCTCCTCAGCCCAGGCCCGGCGGAGGCCTCCTCCATCCCCTCCTCCTCGCAGCCCTGCCGCGGTACTCGTGGGGCAGCCAGGCACCCCTCCTCCCCTTCCCCTCACCTGGTGGTTTGTTCTGGGCTGGGGCTCCCTGGCCGGCTCGTGTTGGCGGGCGGGCTGTCGGGTGGCTCAGTCCATTGGTAGCTCCCAGGAAAGGGGTGGTGGTGGTGGTGGTGGTCCAGGGTAAAAAAAGGAGGGGGGGAGAGGGAAGCGAGCGAGTCGCGGCGGCAGCGGCAGGCACTGGGAAACACTAAGAGAATGAGTGGGGCCAGGTCCGGCCAGGGAGGAAGTGACGCCAGCGCCGCAGGCCTCGGGGGGGAGGAGCCAAGCTGGCCCTTGGACACTATTTATAGCGCCTCCCAGCTGTGGGCCGCCCGCCGGACCTGGGTTGAATTTCTTTAGAATTTTTCAATTTTTCCCACGGCACACCAGGCAACATCTCACGGCACACTAGTGTGCCACGGAACAGTGGTTGAAAAACGCTGTCCTAAACTGTTCCCATCCAAGTTCAATGTTACAAGCATTTTATTCACCTTAGGATGACTTTACTTAACCTGGCATCCTCCAGATGATCTATGATTATGCTCCAGACACAGCATAATCATAGATCATCAAGTTGGAGTAAGCTGCTTTAAAAACTAGTGCCTGAACTTCTATTTTTTTGTATTCACAATCACATTCATTTCAGACTACAAGCCTGTAGAAAGACATTGTCATTATTCTAAACTAGTTGAAGTACTGTGTAAACTAAGTCTTTTTAATCTAAACAGCAGGTTTAAGCGCAAACCAGGCCCCTGAACATTTAGGTGACCTTCTTAAAATACAGATGGGATTGATATATACGGATATATATGACTGGACAAGATTCCCTAACTTATATCTCCTTCTGAAGAGAGCTATATAGACAGCTCTTTCCTCACACTGAAACTTTCACTAATGCAAAAATAGGTGATACATTTAGAGACCACTAAAAATACAATAAACAAGCTTTTGCAGATGAAACACCACTTCTTCAGGTTTGTACCAGTATGAATAATAATGGCTTATTATTGTTTTTATTAATTTGTTGTTAAAGCTCAATATTGTTTTGATGTTATTTTAATTGTATTATGTCCTGTTTATTTTATTGTTGTTCACTGCACAGTAGCCCCGGGCATACAAATCAAATCACTCAATCAATATGAAGAACTTAAGAGTTCAAAACTTACAAGTCCAAATGTACATGGCAAGGTGGATATTGCCAGGCAAATTGCTCATGGATGCTAAATCCAGCAGTTCTTGGCATGATGGGATTCGCCAGTAAGGACTGTCTCTTAGATGGAAAGCAGGAGTCTGGTTGCTGTTTTATGGTGACAGCTTGGGCAGCTGTGTAATGAGGGTAACACCCCCATTTTCCAAACAAAGTATAGCCCATTTGCCTACCGCACCCTTCCATTTGGCTGTCCTTGATATACTTCAATGATACTTTTCCTATTATCCATACCAGCGCCAGATGTTCTTCTCGCCAGTCTCTAGAACTATTCTTCTCGCCAGTCTCTAGAACTATTCTGAACAGCTAATCTCTGTAGCACAATACTAGCCTCCTTGGCACTTTTTTTTAATACTAGGAGGACTCCTCGTCCTTTTGACATCTTGAATGCAAAGGTGCAACAGACAGAAGCCTTTCCAGAGACAGCCAAGGCTAACCGATCCTCTCTAGAGCCATTAACAACTGCCTTGGTGACAAGAAAAACCTGAGAAGGAGGTAAAAGTGGCGATCAAAGCTGCCTACAATCCGTTTCTGCACTTATTTAAAAAAATCAAGGCAAGAAGATTTGGTTAAAACCAAAACGTTTTGCTAAAACGAACAGCCGGTGCTTAACAACTGGGAAGCAGTTACAGACAGCACGGGGTCTTAGTTGGTTCCACACTTCTGCAGCATGACACACAAGCACATGCATGGTTCCTTCTTCGGGGCTCCTATAAACATGCGTGTACTTTTTATGCACACGCGTCCAGCGCGTCCCGTAAATGCTCCCTTGATTCATACGTACATGATTTAGTCGTTCCCGCGTTGCATGAGACATCCCCGCACAGTCTCCCATGCTGCGAGCGGTGCGGGAATTGCATCGGTGCCCGTATGCTATCCCGGCAAGCCTTGTCGCCTTGCCAATAGTAGGCAGGAACTTCAGTGACGTTTTTTAAATGCGCCTATCGTTGTCCTGGTAGTTTAAGGAACTGTTTTTTAAAGCAGAAATGTGGGGTTTAGGGGAGGGAGCCTCAACCCCCCCCCAAAAAAGTGGGACTTTTTTATTTACAGATCCTGCTTTGGTATTCTTCTCTCCTTTTTAGAAAGTTATTTCTGCCCTGTGTCTGACCAGAGGCAGGAAAATCCTGCAGCTAATTTATTAAATTATGTTTTCACAAACACGGCAGAGAATCTTCTTCAAACTAACACGAGTTTTATTTGACATAAGTTCGTAAACGGCAGTTCACTGCATTTCACAGTTCAGGGAAATCCTAATTCCTCTTACTCATTTCTTCAAGAAACAAAAACTTCCAGTTATCCTGTTTGAAAATAGTACTGCAGTACAGTGTCATACACAGGACCGTGTATAAATGTACTTTATACGTATTTGCTATGGAGCCCCACTTTTTTTGTCTGAGTGGATGGATTTGTACACGAAAACCCACATCACAATAGAGCAGCGAGTCTTTAAAGTGCCACGCTTTTTGCTTTCTTTATTATATTTCCACCTACACACAGACACACTTTTGCCTGATATACTAGCAGAGATTAACATGACTACCTCTTCTAAAATAAATCATTGTGGCAAATCCACTGGATACATCCTTAATGCACACTACTTCGATTACTGCCGCAGCTGTCCTAATTGGAATCTCCTTTCAAAGTCCAGCTAAAACATTTTGAATAAGGGATTATTTGGGTGGGTATCACATTGCCCCCCCAGTACAAATATACATGTGGAATTCTTCTCTTGACTTTTTTTGAGGGGGGGGGCAAACTCTGGAAAACATAATCATGACCCTTTAGGTGTCTGCTTCGTGGGGAATCAGTTCATCTCAGGCAACAAGAGTTTGATCTATTAAGTTCACTGCACTTTACTGTATTGCATGCATTATTATAGTGTTTGATTTCATTGGAGCTTTTCAAAAGAAGCACTTTTACCAGCTTATTTATAGGGGCAGACCTTCGAAAGCACACAGCCGTCGTCTTGCTCCTCATCTCTTTCGAGGGAGTGTGTTTATCTCTTTAAGGGAGAAAGCAAGCGGAATATATGTCTTTTCCCATTGGCGAAGGATCTATTCGAAGACAAACACTGAGCTCCCCTTAGAATGGGGAACCACAAGATCCAGAGAATTAAGTGGGAACCGCGTTTGCTGGCAAGCAACCTCCACTCTCGGGATTTCTTCTCCAACAGAGAGCGTGCAGAGGTTTGCCCTCTGCTTCTTGCAAGAACTTCTTGACAAACTGCCTTGCAGTCAGCTTGAAAGCCCAAGGCACTTATTTAGTCCTAAGCTTTTGTTTGCGCATCTATTGAAGTTGAGGCCACCTGTACGCCCGTGGAGGTTGGCTTTCCAAGATATATCGCCGCCTGTCCCTTTAAAAGGGGCGGACGAGGAAGGACACAGCTTGCGCAGATTGATTTGTAAACAGTGAAAAGGAAGCTCTCTGTCTCTTTAAGAGAGAAACTGCCGGGGAAGGCTCTCCATTCTTGAAGCTTCCGGCAACACACATTCGTCGCTTTGCAACCTGCAGGTAGTAGTGGCGCCTCCTTGTGGGGTGAATGGGGACTCGACAGTGGCCTGGGTTGGGAGGCTTCATATATTAAAGGGGGGGATGCGTAATTGGGTGGGGAATCCTTTCCCCCAATTCCTTGGTGCGTAGACGTCTCTTAAGTGATATAAGCCAAGCTTGAGCAGGGGTGTCCTACGTAGCTCTGTGAAAGCAAGGACGCTGACGCGTGTTCTTTGTTAAGAAGGTCGGACACGATCTCCTTTAATGCAGATCGGGTTCTCCTTCGTGTCCTTTAACTTCGATATACTGTATACGTGTTTTCGAGTCATTGGTGGCTGTCTTTCCTTGCCATTAAACTATCTTTTGGATAAAACAATACTGTGTTCTCATCTGCATCGGTGATCTGAGTGCGACTGGGAAGTGGAATGGTAGCGATTCTGAATTAATGATGCTTCCATCCAGATGAGACTTCTTCGATCATCATCATCATCTTAAAACTGCAGAGCTGGAAGGGACCCTTTGTTACGGGGTAGCCTCATTAACTGAATTTTAATTAGCGAAAGAGGGTGCTGAACCATACCGTATGTTTCCGTAGCAATCTCCTGTGGTTTTCCTTGTCTTTCTATCTTTTCATATCCGTTTTTAAAAGTCAACTGAGCTGCTGGAGATAGAAGAGCTGCATCTTCATTTAAGATATGGCATCCTTCTGTCCTGATACATTGTAGAAAAGGGTCCAAGGATGTTAATTGCTTTGAGGTTGTAAGGTCTTGAGTAGCCTGTGTTTATACAAGTATTCGTTTGCCTTGGAAACTGGCTGTAGGGAATTCAGTGGCTCTCCCTTCTAAAGCAGCATATTTAGTGTTGTTAGTCCCCAACACATTACAATACTTTCTATGGAGAAATTAAAGTGGTGCATGTTGGGTTTAATTTTTGAATCCAGCTCAGGCGCACCTTTTAAAGTGAAAGAGGCAAGACTGATCTGTCTCTCTTTTGTTCCAGAAGTCAGTTAAGCAGCAACACAAAAAAAAGACAAGACAAAGCAAGAGATAGCTCCTCTATAGGAGAGAGAGAGAGAGAGAGAGAGAGAGAGAGAGAGAGAACCATTTACATTAGACCCCTCTTTTTATAGGTTACAGATACTCAAATCGTTTGGTGGAAAACTCTATTTACTTTTCCATAATACTGTACACATTTCTGTCTCTCAGTTATGTAACCTTGTTTGTGGAAGTTTCTTCCTGGAAGGTGTAATAAACATCCCTTTCTCTGTCTCAACGAGCATCCTCTTTATCATTTGGGTGATAATAAAGGTAAAGGTTCCCCTGCACATGTATGCTAGTCATGTCCGACTCTAGGGGCAGTGCTCATCTCCGTATTCAAGCCAAAGAGCCAGTGTTGTGCAAGTCCATGGCCACGTGGCCATCATGGCTGCAAGGAAACACTGTTTTACCTTCCCACTTTTTATGGCGGTACCTATTTATCTACTTGCATTTACATGCTTTGGAACTGCTAGGCTGGCATGAGCTGGGGTTAACAACAGCCAAAATACTTGGAAACTTCTGATTGGATCCTGATATTGGAAAAGAACTGAAAATTGCCATAGTTTTAAACTCCACCTTATGGAACAAAGTGTGAAAGGGGAAAAACATTTTGCAGGATGGACATTTTTCCATGTATGGTCTCAGTTTCTGTTGCTGTTTATTATTGGACATAACTGAGAAAAAACTTTTATATTACCTGAATATTTGCCCCATGTTCTGCTGAGAGAATCAGCTGAAGTCCTGTTTAAATCTTTTTGCTTTGGTATGCACATGGAAACAGTTAATATTCAGTCACTTCTAGTTGGCAGTTAATGAGTTACAACCCATTGGCTTGGTAAGTGTGAAGTGACTTAATATTAAGCTGTTTGCCTTCTGTATGTTGTAACAGAGCAGAAGGATTTCAGCTCTTGTGCTCTTGCTTTTAGGGATGAATCAGGTACATTGTAGGTAACCCACCTGTAAAGTGCCCTATGTTCTTCTTGGCAATGCCGAAAAGTGTCTTATTCCATGCCTTCTGCAGTCAGTAGAACTAGGTATGAAAAGAGGGGAGGGTGCAAGTTTCCTACAACTGTTCCTTCTCTCATATTGGATGGAATCAGGTTGGTCTCCCCTAGGCCTTCATAGGCCATTCTTAAGAGGGCCATCAGTCTAATGGCAGAAACCAGAAGGAGCTTCCCTTCTTCTACTCCACTCCAAAAGCAACTCACCTCTGGATTTCAAAGTGTAGATTAGGGTTGCCTGCTCTTCCTTTGAGGACATGGCCTGAAACAATGGGATGTTCTCATAAATTTGCTCCATGTTCTGCTGAGAGAATCAGCTGAAGTCCTGTTTAAATCTTTTTGCTTTGGTATGCACATGGAAACAGTTAATATTCAGTCACTTCTAGTTGGCAGTTAATGAGTTACAACCCATTGGCTTGGTAAGTGTGAAGTGACTTAATATTAAGCTGTTTGCCTTCTGTATGTTGTAACAGAGCAGAAGGATTTCAGCTCTTGTGTTCTTGCTTTTATCTCATTCCTGGCACACACCTGGATGAAGTAGACTATTGTCAGGAATCTGTTTGAGGAATTCTTCAGACAGATTTACAGGATAGGACTTCATAGCTTCTAGAGCTCTTGAACTCAGTTTTGCCATTACATGAATAAAATTGCATTTTGATATTTCACATTGTACTTGTGTTTTATATTTTTCAGCTGTTTTTCCTCTTCTCTGTTACTTCAACATAACTGGTGCATGAATGGCAGCTGTGGATGACCTAAAGTTTCAAGGTTACTTATAAAACTATGCTTTTATGTCCCTGAACTGGTCTGTGGTCCACTCACTGAGTTTAATTCTGCTTGGTAATTTCTGTCTGATGCATAGTGCATAAATTATTACATTATTGCCAATTTCTATTCTTTTCCAAAGAGTGTTGTTACATATTGAGTACAATCACCCTCTGAAAGTAGAATCTTGTCTCTTTTAAAATATATATTTTATCTATTCTTTCCCCAAAAAGCTCAGAATGGGATTTCTCTCCCTTTTCTTAATAATCATGAGTAAACTGTGGCAAGAGTGCTCTATCCCAGGTTGCTAGATGGATGATGAGAGAAAGAAAGATTTGTCAGGAAAGCAGAGTGAAAGGGGGTGGCACTACCTATTAGTGGCCTGGGACACCTGCCCTAACTACTAATTCCAGTTATTGAAGTTCAAAATGTTTGGAGACTTAGTTTGAGGTGCTGTGTTACCCGGTTTGTACCTGTAGTGATTTAAAAGTTCCATCTCCAGTTGCTTATTTCCCTTTCTGTATGGACATGGAGTCACAAAGAGTCAGTCATGACTGTAATGACACAACAACAACAATGCTAAAAGGCTTGTGAACATTGAACAAACTATCCACTTGTTGCCTTCTAGTCAAAGCACGTGGCCCTGGAGTGGCATAGAGCTGCCTCTAAGCTTGCAGGTCACCATTTTGGAACGTACATAACTTGTCTCCCATGATTAGAACATCTGCATATTGCATATTACTCTGTTTTCCCCCAAGTTTTGCAATGCTCAGTTTAATGACTCACCTGAATGAAGAAACATTTCTCATACTTGACTTTTTTTAATGTATAAACTTGAGAAAATGTGATGGGAGTCCTGCTAACAAATTCAATGCAGCAGTATTCAGGGACATACAATATTCATGTTTTTAAAAATCAATTTTGTGGTGTAATTTTTTTTTCCAGAATTTGATGATGCAGCCAACTTGTTGGCAGCAAATCCAGATGCTGTCACAATAAGTATTGATGAACCTACTGAGAAAACAAAGAAAAAGCATGGACATCGGCAAGATTCTCCAAGAGAAGAAGATGAAGAGCTGTTGGGGACGGATGATTCAGATAAAACTGAGGTCAGATAATAATTTGAAGAATTCTGACTGACAATGATAGTCAGTATGCTGCATGCAAATACCAATAGAAGCTCTTCAGTGGAGCGTCTGCTGGAAATTTGAAACAGAGTAGTCATTTGGTACAGGCCTAGAAAAAAGTTGATATGATCAAGAAGTTCAGTAGGATAGGATAGGATTCAATTAGTTCCCAGGCATAGAAGTGAAAAGATTTTATGAGGTGTAGAATATGACAGCTTTGGAAAGGAATTGTTACCATTGGTTACATGTCAATTATTTTCACTGAGCTGCTTTGAAAAAATTATTTTGTACTTATTTTGGTCGCAGGCTGTTACCATACAAGTTGCTGAGTCACTTGTATGTATAAAAACTGAAGAGAAGTATTGTAATAATTTTAGGGTTGTACTCAAATAATTATTCTACATTAATTGTTTGTAGCCCCCTTTAAAGTAGTACAAATGGCATATTACCTTTCAACAGCCAGTAAGGAAAAAATTCTTTTCAGACCCCTCAATATTGGTTCCATGATCTCTTTTCTTCCTGCTTGGTGTGAAATCCTTCTGGGAGAAAACTGAGGGGAGATGTATCTACCCAGCCTCCCACAGCAATACAAAATAGAGAAAATTATATCTAAATGATAGTGAGAAGAGAGTGAGAAAAGGATGCCTCTTGGCGGAAAGTTCTAAAGGGCAAGATAAATTTCATGCCTTGACTAAACCCAGGTTATCTGAGCTTTGGCTAAGCTGAGACAGTAGAAACAGTGCACATGTTTGTGAACTGCCCGGAGTTCCCCCCGGAAGATGGGCAGTATATAAGCCCTAAAAATAAAATAAATAAATAATAAATAAATAAAAGTTTTCAGAATTCACAGGATGTCACAAAATGAAACAATATATGGTATAGATCTTGCTGGAAATTCCCACTTCAGAGTTAAAGTGTCTTTTCCAACTAGAATCAAAAAGGTTTTCAAATTGTACATAAAATGGCATGGCAATATTTAAGTACTCTTCATTTCTTTTCCTCTTTTGAAATCCTATCTTCCAGTTGCTGGCTGGACAGAAGAAAGGTGCTCCATTTTGGACCTTTGAGTACTACCAAACATTTTTTGATGTAGATACCTACCAGGTTTGTAATCTGCCCTTTGCACTTGTTTATTTCAGCAGTCTTCAGACTGCGTTTTATAGAGATGTTTTTCTTTGTTTTAGTTGCACAATGGTTCAACATTTTATTCAATTGGCAGTTTGTATTATTCAGAGTCCATTGCACTTCTTTCCTTTCCCTTTCCCTTCCTAGTGATTCCCAAATAATCTGCAACCCCCTTGCCACATATGACTAAAAAAAAGTCATCCATTCTCAGAAAGTAGAAGCTTCTTTCTCCCTGCAAAGGGCCTGTTTCTCATACATACACCTATACACACTGACTTTAATATCTTGCTCTGAAAGGTTAAGAAAGAAATTACAGTATTTAACAAGGGCTGCAATACATAAAAGGCAGCCTGTGACAACAACTCCCCAGAAAACACTTCACAACTCCTTGGGGGGGGGTCATGACCCCACACATTGGGAAACACAGCCCTATATGGAGAGGTAGAAATGGGCTATTTGTTTTGAAAAGCCTTAACCGAGGTCTGTTGCATTTCTTGGCCCCTTTAAATGTTCCATGTTCAAATGTGTGTGGCTTCTGTTTCTTATTTCTATTTTTACAATTTAATTTGTGTTTCATCTTTTGGATTTGTGTACAAATATATGATCTGTTGTTCAGACTGAACAACTTTTGCACCCTCATTACCATATATTCTATCTTGCTGTATGTGCTTCAGCCATCAGCTTTTTGTTTCCTCCCTCCCCCTATTAATCCACAGCAGGTAGAAACAGAATTGGAGTGCAGAGGGTGGGAACACAGGAACCGCGACAGCAACCATGTGACTGATGGGGGGGGGGGGAATCTGCATTTAAGTTTCCAGCAGATTTTAGTGGTCGTGTGAAAGCATCCTAAGATAGTTTTCCTGAGCTTGCCTGGTGAGAGAGGAAAGAGGGTATAGGCATACAGTTTATTTCCAAACTCTTAGACCAGGCATGTCCAAACTTCGGCCCTCCAGATGTTTTGGACTGCAACTCCCACAGTACTTTGCCATTGGCAATCTAAGCTTAGAATTCTGGGAGTTGTGGTCCAAAACATCAGGAGGGCTGAAGTTTGGACATGTCTGTCTTAGACTTTGGTTAATCAAATCAAAATAACAAGTCATTGCCAAAAATCCCGTTGCTTACCATAGTAAATCATACTAGAGTAGACCCACTGAATCAACTGGGAATTTAATGAATCCTCTACAAGTTCCATTGATTCAAATCAGTCTACTCTAACTGCAACTTCCTTTTGCATAGTAAATCATAGTTAGAGTAGAGTAGGCCGATTTGAATCAATGGAATAAATAGAGTTGGCTCACTAAACCTCAGTTGATTCTATAGGCCTACTCTAGTGTGATTTATGATGCTAAGCAACAGGATTTGGGCCTGGATATTCTTATTGAAAGGTATTGTCTCACTTTAAATAAAAAAATCTCTGTCAAATGTTTTGTATTACTTCTATTAGGTCTTGGACAGAATTAAAGGTTCTGTTTTTCCAGTACCAGGGAAAAATTTTGTGAGACTGTATATTCGAAGTAATCCAGATCTTTATGGTACGTACAGATTGTCCTAAAGAGAGTCCTTTTCTACTTTCATATTAAATGGAAAAATCTGAATGATTCTCTTTCTCTTTTGTTCCTATTAAGGTCCATTTTGGATATGTGCCACATTGGTCTTTGCCATTGCTATCAGCGGCAACCTCTCAAAATTCTTCATCCATTTGGGGAAGCCTGCATTTCACTATGTGCCTGAGTTCCGAAAAGGTTTGTAAAGCCATATAAAAGCACTTTTCACAAGCACTCTCCCAAGTTGCTTCACTTCAGCCATTTTCTGGATGTTTTTTTTTGACCCAAGAGAACATGGCACCCTCTGCTTCCCACTCCATGTAGGTTAGTGCATAGTACATACATAGCTCCCAATTCCTTGCCACCACTCACTGTATCACAGGATCTGCTGCCAGAGGTAACTGCATTACTGTGTCTAATGACAGCACCAGTTCTGTTTTTCACTCAAATGTGTCAAACTCTCAGTTTATTTTGATTTAAAGCTTTTGCTTCAAAGAAGTGAGAGCTCATCCATTATTATTATTATTATTATTATTATTATTATTATTATTATTATTATTATTATTATTATTATTATATTATAGTATTAATTAGTAGTAGTAGTAGTAGTAGTAGTAGTAGTAGTAGTAGCAGTAGTATTTTTACCCCACCTTTCTCCTTGGAAAGGGACCCACGGCAGCTGTAATGAGGGACAATCCATCAATCCTGTTTCCTGGGTTAAAAAGGAGGTTTCATCTCCCATTAATTTGGATTAGTTTTATAGAGTTAACAGGACATTACTGAAGACTCAAAGCAATCCATTTAACCTCCATCCTACTGGATTTCTTTCCCTGGGAACTGCTCTTTTGCTTTCCAGACTGTTTCATTACAGATGGGTCAGCCCCATCTGTTTTGTGGTCATAAACAAGATTAGTTCCTATGGGGCATACACAACTCAAATACCCTTGATATAATCTGTGGGAGTTTCTTATTTCTGCATCCCCCTGCAAGAGGGAAAGAGACAAGGTGTAAGAAACAGAACGGAGAATCTGAAGGGCATTGAGAAGAAAATGGTAGGAGGCGGAAGAGACTGGATGTCTCAGTGTCAAAGTTCAGATCGGAAGAACTTGGATTACATTCAAACCACAATTAAAACAGGGATGGAAGCTTAGGATGAGTGGTTCTGGATCTATGGGGAAAATGGACCACTGGTCCAACTCACCTCAGCCCAAGCCACACACCTGATTTGGATGAGCCCTATATCCTAAGAGAGTCGTCTCAACTTAAAACTAACAAATACTGGGGAACCACAAATGGTATGATGAAGGCTGGATTCAGCCCTGGGGGTGAGATTCTCCATTCATAGAGAGAACTGTTTATGTCTCATGAAGTCACCATTTCTATGATGCGATGGACTGATTAAATTGGTATGACTTGTTAATGCTAAACAACATCTTTTTTTTTTTTTACAGTATCCATAGCTGCAACCGCCATCTATGCTTATGCTTGGCTAGTTCCTCTCGCTCTCTGGGGGTTCCTCATGTGGAGAAATAATAAAGTTGTTAACATTGTCTCCTACTCCTTTCTTGAAATTGTGTGCGTGTATGGCTATTCGCTCTTCATTTATATCCCAACAGCGGTGAGTGCAGTGTAAATAATTCTTCAGTATATTCATGAAGAGCAAGTGCTGAGTAATTTAAAGACTCTACTTTTTCGGGATGCCTTCGGCACTGACTAGGGACTCAGTTTTAATTTTTTTTCCTTGCCTGGCCCACCTGCTTGCCTTGCTAACCCGAGTTTTGGATCCTGTTGTTTTTAGCTGTTTTAGTTGTTTTATCTCTCCTTGTTGTAAACCGCCCTGAGTCCCCTATGAGGGAAATAGGCGTGGTATATAAGTGTGAAAATAAATAAATAAATAAATAAATGGAATATCTAAAATAAACAGATCAATACCGCCTTTTGACATTCTGTATGCGAAGCTGAGAAGATTGTATTGTGTCAAGTGTGCCATACTTAATATTGAGGAAAAAGATACTGAGGTTATTACACTTTATTTGGAAGATTATGTCATCCTGCAGAGTCTTGCATTCACAATTATTTGGTCTAGAGTGTGGAGAAGTTTTCTTTCTGAACAATTAATTTTTCACAAACCCAGCACTGGTATGGCCGGTGGCTGTAGCTGCAGCCCCCAAAATTATATGATGAAGGTCTAAGGATAAGTTAAAAATTGAAAAAAGATTAGTCTACCAAGAATCACACCAGTAGTTTTAGACAGACAGACAGACAGATAGATAGATAGATAGATAGATAGATAGATAGATAGAAATGCCATATTCTGTGCAGTCTCTGTGGATAAATAGCAAAGTACTTTTGAAAGGACAGTATCTTGAATGTTGGAGCATTTGGGAAGTCTGTATTATTGGAGATTTACAGGTCCCAATTTGTGAGATGACTGAATCATGTGTGGGAATATTTGAAATACCTTAGTCTTCTAAAAGGTGGGAAGGACTGGTATTCAGATTTCTGAATATATTTGGTTACTATCTAGTAAAATGCAGAGCATTTCATAGAATTATGAAGTTGGAAGGGGCCTACAAGGCCATTGAGTCCAGCTCCTTTTCCCGGACGCTGGCTCCTGCAAGCGATTCTGTGCACAACTACGTGTACAATGATTTTACTTAAGGTTTTTTTTATAATATATATTCTTTATTCAAATTAACAACTGTACTGTAACACAATATAGTACATTATTTTCCTTATAATTTCTGCTAGTACAATTTATAACAGTTTATAACAACCCATTGTGTAACCCATTTTCCATCTTGCTTAATCTATCACTAGTTTCGGTATCTGAGTTTAACAGTGGGTGCCATATTTCCATAAAGCGGTCCTGTTTAATTTCCCCTCTATACAATCTAACCCGATCAGTCATTTTTTCCATTACTACCACTGCCCATACTTTGGTCCTGTATTTTTCCATATTTAAATTTTGTGCTGATTTCCAGCATTGGGCTATTTCATTCCTAGCTACACCTATGATTTTACTTAAGTGACATGAATTTCAGTATGCACAGATATGCATTGTATTCTGGGCAGCAGTTTCAGACTTTGCCTTGAGGAGCAGCAGTTAATTTAGCATTTATCCAATTACTTCCTTCCACTAACAGAATAGCTCCCACCAACAAAGCATGCTGTGTATCGGGTTTGCTATCATTCATGGTTTTCAGCATCCGCAGGGGGTAGGGGCGGGTTGGTGGGACTTAACTGATCCAAAGCAGATACAGGAGTCCTTACTGTAGAAACCAAGCATGCTATTCCCCTTAAAGATGTATTTGGCTGGAACTAGCAACAGCTAAACTTTCTTTCCTTTTTGATTGCAGATTTTGTGGATTATTCCACAGAAAGTCCTCAGATGGGTTTTGGTGGTATTTGCGCTGTGTGTGTCAGGATCTGTCTTAGTGATGACGTTCTGGCCAGCTGTTAGAGATGACAACCGAAGAATTGCCGTGGCTACAGTTGTGACCGTCGTGCTCTTCAATGCCTTGCTTGCTGTTGGGTGCTTGGTATGACACTTCTGTTTGCCTTCAGTATAGAGCTTTCCTTCAGTCAGTTGACCTGAGTGGCTTCATCTGCTGGTGCTGAGATTTTTATTTATAGGGAGCACTTGGAAGTTTTGCAGCAAAAATACAGAAGCATGTTGCTATTCAAATATTGAGAAAGGGAGATTATCTGAATTGGTGCAGGAAATCTATTACTCATTAACTTAAACACTTTTTCAGAGGTTCCGCACCCAATACAGTCTCAGAGTACAAAACTGATGTACTGCGTGTATTTAAATCTTATGCCACAAACACTCCTGGCTTATTCTGACACATTTCTGCGGCATTTTAATTTTGATACTTTTCAGATACTTACTAGAAACCATGTTGTTTTAAAAATACAATTTATAATTAAAATATGTATTAGAAAAGGGGGGGAATGAATTTTCCCTACATATTCATTTTGTTCAGTGTCTTCTCTGTTTCAGGTTTTCCAAATATAGGATGCTTTCTATCACTACTGTCTCACTCAATATAGAATGTCTGTCTAGTAAAGCTTATTGTGGCACTATCTCTTCCCTGCTCACATAGTCAACATATTACATTGTAAAAAGTATGAGACACTCACTTGCAATAAAGAATAATGGTCCATTCTTCCTCCTCCTTGGTTCCCCAATAACATAGGCATACTTTTTTGATGCTCCTGAACTGGATGTTCTACCTCCTACGGTTCTTCCACACAATGGAACATTAAGAATAACAAAGGCTTTGTAACTACGGTAAGTTTTCACCCTGTTTTTAAAAGAATGTTTGAGGTGTTGCTGGGATTGGGTAACTAATTTCATATTGAGCAATCATTCCACTCACATCTTTGCTGTTTCTCAAGGTGCTACTACAGTTGTACTGACATCCTGCACAAGACCAGCTAGGGCTTTCCACTAAGGAAAAAAAAGACAAGCAGGACAATTGTCCAGCAATGCCTTAATTCATCCCCTTGTGCCTGACAAGCAAGTAGGATGTAGTCTTAATTTCCTAAAGGGGCCTTTGCAGAATTAATGAGGTGTCAGTCATGATTACTAGGCATGTACATTTTCAGTCACAATATGCACGTACATGCTGAGAGAAGGCTGGCGCTCTGCCATCCTTACAAGTGTGATGTGCACGGTGCACAAAGAAAACTCACTGCATCCAATGAAGAACAGCTCAAAAATATGGAATGGCTGTGTCCTTGGTGCAAGGAGACTTCAAACACAATGCACAGATTTGCTGAAGGACACTGGTGGGGTGCAAGGGACTTCTGTGTTCTGCTCCGAATGGTTATAGGCATTAAGACATGAGCAATTCATTCATTTAGTCAGTCACTTCAGGATGTAGAGCTCTAGAGATCTGAATGAAACCTGGTGGGGAAATGGATGGGGACATGTATACGAAGCTGAGTTAAAATCTAAAATGTGTTCCAGGAAAATCAGAATAGTGTCATTGGTACATATTTTGATTGTAGCCAGCTAACTGATATGATACAAACACTTCTGGAATTTCTTCTGTAAATATCATGGAATCCTCTGTAATAATTTTTTTTAAACCAGAGAAATAGTGTAGACCAGGATGAGCAAGTGCAGGCCACCTTCTGCTGCCACCCTGAATTCCGTGCACTGCTTAGCAAGCAATCAGTTCAGTCCACCAGCAAGATCAGTCCCTCTTTCTCCCAGCAGCCTCGATGGAGAAGGGGAAAATGGGGAGACAGAATGAGAAGGAATAAGAGAGATGCAAATGGTGGCCCCCTGAATAGCTCAGCCCTTCTGCTAGCAGTGAGCCACCCTTGGCAGATTACTTGCAGGATTCCTCCCCCTATTGCAGAATGTAATGCATTCTTCTTTAACTGTTTGTATGTTATTAAATACCAGCTGCTTGACTTTTTGTCCCCATCCTCCCCAGATATATCTGTCTTCATCTGCAATATTGCTTTATTGGAGCTTTCCCATCTCCAAAGATCTGAAGGAAGCATCAGTGAAATATCCTGAACTCTCACAGTAGATAACAACTGCATAAATGGACTTTGGTTGAAGCTATGCTCTGTCAAATCAAAGGGAAAATAGGTTTTAAGTGGAGTCAATTTTGCCTGAAGATTTTGGTGAATTGAATTATGATTTATGATTTTTTTTAAAAAAACTTTTCTGCATAACATACATACTGTTTACCATCAAATAAAACTGATTTGAAATGCTATTACTTCTCCAGTATGTTTCTAAATATTATTTCAAGAACATTATTTATTTTGCTTCATTTATAGTGCTGTATAAGCTGGGATTCTTTTGGCAAGAGCCAAAATATATACATTTAAAATAATAATCTAAATGTATTTTGCCAACATTTCATAATGAAGGGAAAACTCTCTTCAACTTGGCTTTGTTAGTATATCTTTAAAATGTCAGAAAAAAGGGAGGAAAACTCATATGACCCTTACATAATCCAAAGGTGATACCTTTATTTAGAACCACTAAGAACAACAAAGAAAAAGCACTGACCTTCACCCCCTGCAATACTTCATCAGGCTGTGCAGCACCGCATTGTGAAATGTGTTGGGGGAAAATATGAAGGTTCCAGAAGTCATGGTAGATGTCCATCTCAGGTCTCTTAGAAGTAAGTTAAAGACATGCTGCTAACATGTCAAGGGTGTAGGTTTCAATTTCCACCTCGGGCAGGCATTGGTAGAATTATCTCCCCCAACTCACCAAACAGATGCCAGGCATTGTGCATCCCCCTTCCCAATCATCATTAAAGAAACTCTAAGTGTGTAAACGAAACAAAATGTAATGTATATATGTGAATACACTGGAAAATGCAGTCATATTCCCCCCTCCATTTCTTCCTTTATGCAAAGCTCATGGGTACGATCATCTACAATTGTGGTTTGTATCAGCTTGTTAACAATCTAAATATGTATTTTTAAAGTGTAAAAGCCTATCTGGCAATATTAGTTAACATAGTTTTAAGTCTAAAAAAAACTTAATATGTTTTACTTTAAATGCACTAATAAACAAATTTCCAAGCAATGAAACTATTGTTGTTTATTAATTACATACTCTCCTTACAACTGGAGAAACACTTCCCATACATTATCATTCTTGTCTGTGGCACCATAATTAAAATTATTTCTGTTTTAAACATTCAGACACAAGCAATTTTACTTTTACATTCAACACTGTGGTGACTAACTCATATCACCTCATGAGCCAGAAAAGCCTGTTATAAAAATCCCTGGATGGTATTATGGACTTGGATGACTCGTCAATTTGGGTTCCAATCCTAACTTAGTCATGAGCAATTATCTGAGAGTCCATTGCACATTGCACAGTTTTTATGATGTCTTAAAGGAAATCCTATTTATGTCTCATCTGTGGTCATGAAAAGATTGTACGTGTAGCAGGCAGCCTAACCTATGAATATGTATCACTTGTGTGTGTGTTGTGTCATTACAATTGTGACCGACTCTTCGTGATTCCGTGTCCATGGAGTTTTCTTGGCAGGAATACTGGAGTGGCTTGCCAGTTCCTACTCCAGGCGCCTACAGCACCTGGTATTCCCTGGTGGTCTCCCATCCAAGTACTAACCAGAGCCGACCCTGCTTAGCTTCCGAAATCAGGTGAGATGGGATATGCTTAGGGCATCTAGGCAGCTCATGTATCTCTTAGAGAAATGTAAAGAACTGGTCTCTGCATAGCCAATAGTAGAGCTTGGGGGTGGAGCCAGCATGTTTTATATACCTGTGAATGTATTTGTATTGGTTCAGATCTGATAGCAAATGATGGATTTAAAGTTTATAGTTGGATAGGGAACTGTCAAGGTAAGATCTAGTAAGATAGCGTCTGGCTGTTATATAGTTGTATAGATAAGGATCTGATAGTATATAGAGTCACTGCTGAATAACTTTGTTGTTTCGACAGACTCCTTTTGTTTATCTTAAAAAGAACTTAACCTGTGAGACTCCAATGATTTCAGTTACAGAAATAAATTGTAAAGGTGGCAACGTACAGATAAAATCATGATACTGAATACCTGATGCCACGGCATATTGAATAGAATTTACTTGGATTTTCTTCCATGAATGATGTTCTAGGCAAAGTATGAAACAGCACCCTGGAGAAACGTAGCTGAAGCAAAGATTCCACTAGATTCTGTTTCCTGAACATTCCACATAAGCCTGGCATATTAGAAACAACATATTATTTCAGTTAGCATTCCACTGGTGGACTTGAGATTGTTTCAGAGTTAACAGCTGGCCAGAGTAGTAACTAACCATGCCTGTTAATTTTTAATCTGCCCCTGCCCCTTTTGTATCTTACCCCACCTCAGCACTGGTGATCTGTTTTGCAGAATGTAGCAGCCTCTCATTCTGCCAATATGTTCAGAGTCAGAAGGTTTGTGCAAAAATGCTGGATTCTTTTGCAAGTGTGCCTCTCTACTGCTGTTGGGAAAATTCTTATGATCTTGTTTCCAGACACGATAAAGAGACACATCTTAAAAGAAGGGGAGAAGAGCGGCATAGGGACAAACCCAAATTTTGTCTATGAGAACTGGGGTCCTAGCTTCTTCAGCTTTCAGTACTTACTCTTCGTCTTGAAAGTCAAGTGGAAAAGGCTGGAAGATGAAGCATTTCAAGACTGTCCTGCCCCCAACACCCCTATAGTCGATTTGGGAGGGACAGTTCATCACATCCTGGACTTCATGCGAGGCAAGTAAAATACACTGGCAGGAACTTTTGAGGGATTTGCTGTTTGGAAGCCCATTTGAAAAGATCCTTTGCTTCTGGAGAAGGGACATATTGTGACATTGCATTGTATTGTTGTTCAGTGAGGGATCTGAGTTGATCCAAGCACCCAAACAGTTACAAACTATTTAAATTGCAAAACAGTGAGGTGAGGATGAGGGCAGTATCTCTTCTTTATTTGGGCAAAGACAACCAAATATGCTCATGTTACTTTTTCACTGTTTACTGTTACAATCTTCCGCTAGGTCTACAGCAGTGTTGGCGAGCCTATGGCACGGGTGCCACAGGTCACACTCAGAGACCTTTCTGTGCGCACCCAGCATTGCCCCTTCACAGCCACCTGCATTCAGGTTAAATTGCTGTAATGGCACTTTGTGAAAAATTAGTGGGTTTTGAATCGCAGTTTGGGCACTCGGTCTCTAAAAGGTTCACCATCACTAGTCTCCAGTATAGGGAAGAGTCTTAAAGGAAGCAACATTCTGCTGATGTCCCCAGTACCAATGTGTTCAACATGGAAAATATATAAAGAAATGCCATCTAAACTTCAGCTCTTTTCGCAAGATAGCTGGGGAAAACAAGCATCAAAAGCCATATACAGATAGGAGGCATCATTTGCTATAGCTCAAGGCAGTCTAAACTATTGCCAGGAGAAATCAACACAAACTGCTCTTTGCCCTCTTTTCCAATGTCCTCTTAAATCACTGAACTGCATCTTTTTAATAAGTAAAACTGTACTATCTTTAAAACACAGAGGGAGACAATTCTTAAACAGGAAGACATGCACAAACATGCAAAACAGACATTACGCACAGACATATACAGTATATTCGCTCAGTTATCCTGCTAAATATGCATCTGTGACAGCATGATACTGCTTCGAAAATAAGAACAATGTATTCTTGAAGGTTTTCACAGCCAGGATCTGATGGTTGTTGTGGGGTTTTGGGACTGTTTGGCCATGTTCTGGAGTATTTCTTCCTAAAATTTTGCCAGTCTCTGTGGCCGACATTTATAGCTGTAAATACCTAGCAAAACTCATGCTCTACACCAGACCACAGAGAAAATTCTAGCCCCTTGTGTTCTTGTCCTCTGAAGACGCCGGCCACAGAGACTGGCGAAATGTTAGGGAGAAGAAAAATCTCCAGAACACGACCAAATAGCCAAGAAAACCCACAAGAACCATCTAAATAAGAATACGTTGATTTCAATACTGGGTACAATATCCCAAACTTTAATAGCTTTAATAGTTGCACTTCAATTTAATAGCATTAGCCAACAGTAAAGGCATGGGAATGAGTGTGAGCCATGGCCAGTCGAAGGGAATGCAACAGTAGTGAGTGGGGAGCTATTTTGTTTTGAATTTCTTAACCGTAACACACAACTATGGATGCTGTTGTGCCGGACTAGCTGGTAATCCGAAAGAGGACATCTGAGATGTCTTTACAGACATGGCAAGGAAGGGTGAGAGAAAGAAGCAGAAGCAAGCCAAGTTGGATGTGGCTACATTGGAAAGCCAAACTGGAATGATTGGGCTTTGCTGCAATTTGATTTCCAGCCCTTTATTATGCCTGAAATCACAAATCATTATTATGCCTGAAATCATTATGCTCACACTGGGCTTGCACACAAATCAAGTTCATCTTCCTCACCAACAATTCAATGCATGGCCAACTCTAAGGACTTTTCACCTCCTGTTTCTCTCTTTCCGCTTCTTCCTCCTCCAGCCTTGGTTGGCCTCCACATCTGGTACCCCAACGCACTTTATACCATTGTTTGTGAGATAGGAGCAGCATGGGAGGTCAATTTGGGGGAGAGGCGCTCTGCCAGGTAGCAAGGTCTCAAACCATTCAAGGCTCTGTACAGTATGTCAACATCAATACCTTGGACTTGGCCCAGAAGCACACCAGCAGCCAGTGCAAATGGGCCAGAACAGAGGAGGCATGATCATGTTTTGATGTCCCACAAAGCAGCCTGGCTACTGGAGTTTGCACTTGCTACAGCATCTGAACCATCTTCAAGGAAAGCCCCATGTAGAAAGCATTGTATAGTCAGTATTTGAGATTGTCAGTGTGTGAGCCAGTGTTATTAGGGAGTTCCTGCTGATAGGAGTCAGAGGTGTATAATCTGCCTAAATTGACAAAAAGCGGACCTAGTCATGGCCAAGATCTGATTCTCCGTTGAAATCTCTGGGTGCTGAAGCACACATAAATACCTGATATTTCAAGGGGAGTGTGACCCCATCCAGCCCAGGCAAAAGCCACCCCCCACCCCAGGTGATCAGGATCCCTTCCTAACCAGCAAGATCTCCATCTGGTCAGGATTCAACCTCAGCCTGTCAGTCCTCAACCTGTCCAAAACCACAGCCAGACAGGGTCTGCAGAACTCCCCCTGACGAGGATGAGAAGAGTTGTGTCATCATCCTGCTAATGACAACATACTCTAAGTGTCCAAATGACCTTTCCCAGCAGTATCACATAGAAGTTCAACAAGAATGGAGAGACGATCAACCCCTGTGGGACCCCACAAGGTAGAACCTATGGGAACAACACATCATCTTGAACCTGAACCATCTGTAACCAAGTCATTAAGGAAAAGCTGGAGCCTATGTGCAAGGGCATTTATCAGACAGTTTCATTGTATTTTCATGCTTTCTGAAAAAAGGCTATAACCCTAATACAGTACTGCTTTATGTCTATTGCAGAAAACAGGCCCTTGGTCCTCACATTTGGAAGCTGCACCTGACCTTCATTTATGTTCAAATTTGGCGAGTTCAAGAGGCTTGCTGAAGATTTTGGATCTGTAGCAGATTTCCTAGTAATCTACATTGAAGAAGCACATGCTGCAGGTAAAAATGTGGTTGGTATTATCTGTGCCGAACATAAGTAAAATATAAACTACCGTAAAATACTCTGTTAATTTAGAAGAATATAAGTACTCATACATAAGCTTATAAAATTTATATCCTCCTAAAATCTAGAAAATTAAAATTAATGGTTTTTAAAAGGACGAATTAAATCCTCCCAGTATGTTTTGGATTAAATACAACCCTTTACTTAATACTTACTAAGAATGTTGTGCTCTTAATAGTGCTTAATGTTCTCTAATCCTTGAGAATTGGCTGAAATTCCCGTGTTCCGCCAGTGAGTGCCAACACGACACCACCCTGCCCCCATAAACAAATTTGTATCAGCAGGTTTGAAGATGCCCAAAGACTGCAGACGTACGCCCTACAAAAAGGTTTTAAAAGACACCATTTAAGAATGCTGTCTATGAGAAGTTTTAAAAGTAGAAAATTAAAATTAGGAAAGGCCTGAGTAAGTCTAATGATTTTGATGGAAAATGGGATAAACTGTTGGTATATGTATTTCAAAATGGTAAAGGGTATACACCCAGGGAAGATTCAATGTGTTTCTGGAGGGAAATGGGCTGGTCAGTATCATGAGAGGTGTAATTTTGTTAAAGTCCTGAGGGGGGTAGGTTGCACGGGGTTTATGTCTGTTATGTTTGTTATATTTTTGTTATATTGGTGTGTGTTTTGATTAATATTTCCTTTCCTTTATATTTTGTTGTTTTATCTGTTTTTTGGTATTGTAGTTTTATAATATTTAATAAAAATTAAAAAAATTAAAAGTAGAAAATGGAGACAGAATGGAACAGGTGGCATCCTGATCAGGGAGTATGCCACATAGTAGCTTGTATTAACTAATATCAGTATGAAAGGACGATGTGTCATTAGTTCAACCTTGCTGCTTGTTTTAGATGGCTGGGCTTTCAAGAACAATATGGTTATCAAAAGGCACCAAACTCTCCAAGATCGTATCCAGGCGGCACAAATTCTATTGAAAGAGCGTCCCTTATGTCCAGTGGTTATAGACACTATGGAAAACCTGAGCAGTTCCAAATATGCAGCCCTTCCAGAAAGACTTTACGTGCTTCAAAGAGGAAAGGTTGTCTATAAGGTAACAAAATCTTAGCAGTTTGATGAAATCCTTGCAACACCAGTACACTCTATCATGGCAAGCAAACAGATTCCGTGGATCCTGCTGTTTATAAAGAAGCCAGAGATGGATGTTTTTATACCCTAGTAGGAGTTAATATTTCACATTCTTTCAAATATGAAGATTGCCTCAGTAGCATTTTCTTCTTGCAAAGTTAGTTTATTTCTGGCTTGACTAAATACCTTAGTTGTATTGAAAGTGCCATTAACATTAATGGAATTGTGTTGGTAGGTTCACCAATAAGACAATACAGTAGGACAGGCCTGTCCAACAGGTAGACTGGGGGCTACCAGTAGTCTGTGAAGGGTTCAAAAGTAGCCCGCCAGCCATCAATAAAAAATGTGAGGGGATAAGTTCTCCACCCCTCCCTCCCCCACCCCAAGGACCACCACTGCCCCAGGAAAGCTCTGGGTCTGGCAGCCCATTGTCTCAGCCGAGCAGGGCAGTTCAAGGGCTGCTCTACTTAATGAGCATATGGTCGGAACAGATAAAATTCATAAGTAGAGGTTTTAGTGTAGTAGCCCTCAGGCACTTTCGTCTGGAAAAAGTAGACCTTGGCCTGTTCAAAGTTGGACAGCCCTGCAGTAGGACACCACGATCCGCTGGGGATCAGTTCCAGGCCTTCCCATGGATACTGAAAACCATGGATAAGAGAGAACGCACCCTTCCAAAACTGCTGTTTTGTGACAGTTGCTTGCTTTACAGCTGCTGTTTGTGACAGTTGCTTGCTTTACAGCTGCTGTTTGTGACAGTTGCTTACTTTACAGCTGCTGTTTGTGACAGTAGTTTGCTTTACAGATGCTGTTTGTAACAGTAGATTGCTTTGTGGCTGCTGAATTATTTAATGTTTTTCCTCTGCCAACAGTGGATAACTGAATTAGTGGTTAATTAATCAGTGGATACAGGGGTTCTACTGTATTATTTTTAAAGCAGGAGTGACCTATACTACTGTTGATTCTACTACTCTAGCAAATTTCACTCCCCTGCTTCCCCAAGTGCTATGATGACTTTATCTTGTGCTACATTTGTTTTGCTGTCAGGACCCATTAAATGCCAGTATGTGTGAGAAGGTTTGTGAAGTCTTGAAGTTCTGAACAGAGAAAAGAGGAAAGAGAAAGCTGAAACTTAAGATTTGCCAACCAGCTATGTTTCCTTTTTCCTGTATGAGATTCCTTTTGCTTCTATGAACTTGCACCTGAGACCTTGAGGAAATAGTTCCATAGGTGTTTTGAAGTGGAAAAATGGGAGGGAGGGGAGAGGGAGAGAGAGAGAATGTAATATTCCTCTCACTGCAAACAATTTAGAATTTAAACATTTACATTACATCTAAAGTTATGGATTCAGTTCACAAGAAATTAATTTTTGATTGGATACTAGGGAGAACTTTGTGACTGCAAGAACTGCTGAATTATGGAATGGGCCGTCTCGGAAGGTGGTGGGCTCACTTTCAAATGGAGAGTCACCTGTGAGGAGTGCTTCAACAGTGTACAGTATTTCCTGCTTCAGTAGGGATTAGATTTGATGACTCCTGTCATTCCCATTCAACCACATAATTCCATTATTATTTAGTCATAGAGATGGGCATGAACCAGTTTGTCTCAGTTCATAAAAGCAGCAGCGCAGGCGCTGCTGTTCCCTTCCTCTGCCTCAAATAGCCACTCAACTGGGCCAGTTTGCAAGCTTCCAGCAGCTTCTCAACTGATTTTCCAGCCCTGGCAACAGCCCAGGCTTCTCTGCTTTGCTTTCTTGGCTGACTGCCCAGTTAGATAAAAGGTCAGGGCATTCTGAGCTGCCATCTAGGCATGGGCTTTTCGTTTCAGAAGTGGTCCGGCTCGAAATGAAATGTGGGAGCCCAATTGTCCTTCAGAACTAGACCAATCCAATGGAACAAATTCAACCAATCCCTTACCTTGCTCTGGGGTCACACAGGGCTAAACTCCAACAAGGAAGAAGTCTCTGATGCCATCTTTCCTTCTCCCTGGCACTGGCCAATCAAGAGCTGTGAAAGAAATGCATCATCCCGCCTCCCTGTCTGCTTGGCCAGCGTCAGGGAGAAGGAAAGATGACATTGGAGGCTCCTTCCTCATTGGAATTTAGCCCCATGTGACCCAAGACCAAGGTAAGAGATTGGCTGAATTTGTTCCAGAGGATTGGTCAGTTCCGAATGCCAGCTGGGCTCCTGCATTTTCTGTCAGAACTGGACCACTTCCTAAACCAAACTTGAGAATATGTCAGAAGCTAGGAAACTGGGACAGGTTAGTGGCTAGATTGGCTGAGGCAGCAGGGGAGGGGAGCGCCAGGATCTGTGCTGCTGCTTTTACGAACCAAGACAAACTGGTTTGTGCCCATCTATATTTAGCTATTATTAGATAACATTCTTTGTCAAACTAAATGCTTTGACAAGGCATTAAACAATTTAGCCGGCTCTTTTACTTTTCTTTCTTTGTCTTTTTCCTACATGCTGCATCCTCTTCCCAGAAACTGTTGACAGAAATATTATATATATATTTTCCTTTCACAGGGTGGAGTGGGACCTTGGAATTATTGCCCACAAGAAGTACGTGAAGTTTTGGAAAAACTACTTTAAATCATTGAACAGATCTAGTGATTATATTAAAGCAACACAGTCACTCTACAGTCTTCTGATTGTTTTATGGTATTAATATTTCTTTAGTAAAGTTGGGCAGTTCCTTAAAGCAGCAGTTCTCAAACTGGGTGCCGTGAGCATATGCCAGGTGTGCCGCGGCAATAATATTTAATTTTCAAGATATAGCAATTTAACTAAACTTCCCATAAACATAAAGGAAATAATGAAAAAATTCATCCAAACAGTTTCATTCATCGCATTAAAGGCAACTAAGTGTTAAATTTGCACTGTTTTTTCTTCTTTTCCTAAGTATTTAAACCGCTTTTAAGGGTAGCTGTGCTGTGAAATTTTTTTAGCCCGACAAGGGTGCCATGGTGAAAAAAGTTTGAGAACCACTGCCAAAAGGATGAAGACACACTCTTTTGAGAAGTGACATATCAATTGGGAATTCAGCAGCTGTTATGTCTTTGTAAAAAGTACAGCAGCCCAGAATGAATTAAGCATCTAACATATGTACTTACCCTTGGTTACCTGCAAATGTCACTCGCTATAGTTTTGTCCTAAGCAACAAGCATAAACAGCATCAGAAGAGCATTTTGATTATATGGCGATTGTCTCATCAAGCAAGCATGGAAAAATTCATCAAACATTTCTAATCTTATTACTGTATTTCATAGGAGAAAACAATAAGCTATGGCATTGTGATCACTAGTATGATAAAATGCCCCAAGGGACACAAAAGCTTGCTTTCATGAAAGGTTTCCCACATGCAGTAGCCTCTATGCGCTGTTGAACAATGTGATGAATCTTTGAGAACGACCCTCCTTACTCATTGGTAATGATAACCAGTAATGTAAAATGCACCCATGAAAGGATGCTTTCCATAGGCTACAGCTGCCTGCTGCATCATCATAGGGATTGCTGTATAATCTTGGATGTTGGGGGAGAGTGCAGCACTTCTGGGCCTTGTGTGGCAGCTCCAAGTGCTTGTTTAGATTATACATATGCCATTTTCCCTATCCAGCTCTTTGTATGAAATAGTGTATGTGTGGCTAGTGCATTGTACCCTGCACACATAATAGACAATAGCATAATCCGGTCTAACGTTCACTGGCATAGATGATAAAAACTTTGTGAATTGAACCACTGTAATCACTTGCTCACTTTTGTTTCTATTTGCATTTGTTTATGATAGTCATAGTTTAAAACAAGGAAAGCTATGGCCTGATTTGAAAAAAAATGTATAGAAACAAAATGGTAAACTATATTAAACTATGTCAAACTATCAACAAATGTTTGAACTTGTTTTTTTAAGCAACTTTTTTAGGATATGCAAGTTATCTCAACAGAAATGTAATCGCCATCTACAGAATTCTGGTGGGCAGTGGTGATAGCTTGCATTTCTGGACACGTGAAAGGGAAAACTATTTAGGTCACCTCTACTTTTATTATGGTTTGCTATTTGGAAGATCTATTACACAACCTCATTAAGATTCCTATATAGCAATACTGCTGACATGAGAATGTTCTTGAATGTTCATCCAGTTCAGACTGATACTAGCTTAGATGCCCGGAAGAAACAATACCATTTTGGAATAATCTGTAGGGAAAGGACTTTCAATGTTTTTGGACAACACACTGAAGTCTACTGAAATTGTCCCAACAAAAATTCGGAGGGGGGTTGTCCAAAAATACAGAAACCCAATAATTTGTCCACATCATGTTGTTCGCTTGTAGCAAATAATGTTTCTGTTAATAATAGATATTCATGATCTGACTTCTTAGGGGGACAAGTGATATTAGCCAGGATTCACAAAGTGTTGAAAGCACCCACTGAGATTTTATTGTGTTTGCTTTTGAACAATTCTGTTAATTAGTATACACAAATTTTAAGATTTTGAAAGAAAACAACATAAATATACAAACAGTTATAAAACACACCTTTAATGCACAGATTATATATTGCAAATAGCCATACAATGCTATTACTTTGTAGCAATCAGAACATGAAATTTGGCTTTAAATATCTTTTGCTATTGCTTCTGCTATCACCTTATGAACTGATACAAAAGCATCAAAAGCAGACAAAATTATGAATCGTAAGTAAGTAGCCTGGATTTCAGGAAACTGTAAAAAAAAAAAAAAGCAGAATTAACATTGTGTTATAAAACTATGGAGCAATTCAGCAAAGTGAAACACAGTAATGAATGATACATTCATTTCAGTGGAAGAGATTTGCGCATGCGCTTACTTTTGGCAATTAATGGACATATCAACCTTCCTATTAGTTCGATAGATTCAGTGTAGCAAAAAGATAAATTACTATGAACACAATCACTTCTTCAGATTTTGTTTGTGTTGTTTTGGTAGATTGGTATAAAACTTTTGCCAACTTTCCCCCCAAAAATATTAACTGGGCTAAGTCAAAAATCTCTCATCCTCAAACCCATTATCTGTTCTTTGTATAATATTAATTATACTCACAGAAAACTCTTCAGTCTGAAGCTCTCCTTCTTTAAATTGTAGCTCTAGATGTAAACAAAAGGCCAGAAGTAAATATATAGCAATCTAATTGGTTTCTGAATTTGAAAATTTAAAAAGAAAAGAAAGAAACATAAATCCAATGAAATGTGCACAAGGTTTGGCCCAAGGAATCCAGTTTTTATTTTTTAAAAACCTCTTTATCAGGTACTCACATAATAATGTACCCAGAGTTTAAGCCAGGAAAGGGGGCATGGATAGGTTAAGTGTAGCTCATCACATGCTTTACACCTTCCATCACTCCAACCAGTGGTGTCAGTGGTGAAGAATGCTTGGCATTCAATCCAACAACAGTTTGAGGACTGCACTTTGCCCACCCTGGCTTAAGGAACGATCACCTAAAGTCCTTTTGGGGAGCCTCCACAGGTGATATCAAGCACATGTTTCCACACATATTGTGGAAATGTGTGAACTGTTCTCTTCTTGTAAGTATAACAGGCACTAACACATCTACCATTCAGTAGACAAGTTAAAACTTATTTGGTCATCAAGGCCTTTTATGGCTTGCATATCATTGAACTCTAGAATCCACTAATGGCATCCACACAATATACTGTCATTGGTACGATATTTTTCCTAAATGCTCAAAGCACTTGACATACATTATCTGAGTAACAATTATAAGTCAGGTTAGTATAAAGTGTGTTCGGTTATTAAGGCAATGAGATAAAGAACAAAAGGGCAGACTAGCTTTCTAGGAAGATTAACAGCAATAGGTATGTGAAATATTTTGTGAATCGTTCTTAGTTCCTTACACTCGGGACTAAATTCTGCTACAACCGAATACTATTGATTTTTATAGTCCAATCCTATGTATGCATACTGTCACTGAATTTGACTGCACTTGGCAAGAATTCAGAATGAAACACAAAATTCAATTTTACACAGGTCATCTCACTGAACAAAACTAGTTAGCTAATAATATATATAATATAATTACCTCTTTCAATACATTGTTCAAAATTCACTGGATCCTGAGACACACTTTTTTCAATCCGTAATACCTGTACTAAACACAATATTTAAAAGAATGTTTGCCAAGTTTGCTTGGTTCCCATTAATTTTTAAGCACTTAATAACAAAAAATGCAGCCGTGCCGGCCACATGGCCATGGACTTGAACAACACTGGCTCTTCAGCTTGAATACGGAGATGAGCACCGCCCCTAGAGTCAGAGATTACTAGCAAGCATGTGCGAGGGAACCTTTACCTTTAACAAAATATTATTTTCACTTTGCACAAGAACATTAATATACAGTCATTCATAGGATTAATTTTCATGGTTTACAAAAAGTATAAGATACAGAAATGTTAAATGAGATAACCAGAGCCAAATCAGAGAGGCATCCACAATCCTGTGATCAGCTTCCAAATGTAAAAATTACAATCCATTTTCAATATTTCAACCACTTTCATACACAAATTGGCATTCACACTCACAAAAACATATACCGAGTTCAAAATTCCATTCTACTATATCTTTTTTTCCATACGCATTCCACAAAATGTACACGCCAGTAATTTAAAAATAAAGCAAACATGTTCACAATTGCACTACAAGTACCCTAACAATTTAAGTTGTGGAAACAATAACAAGTTTGGCTAGTCACTAACAAGTTAATATTAGCTAAAATATGGGGGAAGTACTAATTTTTCCAAGTGCCATTAATATGTAAATGTTAAATGCTTCATTTTAGGAAGCATAATTGGCTATATTCTGGAAGAGTAAGCAAAAAACAGCACATACTACTGCTCAGTAAAAAAAACAAAGACTAGCTATGTTGTGTAACTTACCTAAGTAACACTGGACTGTGAGCTTGCTGATGGTTACACATTTATGAAAAGAAATGATAAATTCCTGGGGAAACATTCCCGTTGTTGTCCAGAAGGTTTCAGACCGTCTGTTAAAAGGCAATGAAATACTATATGTAAAGGGATAGTATTAGACATATTCCTCATCTGTGAAAGTCCAGCATAAGCAGTTGACATAAGATGTTGACAACGTTGAGCGGGTGCAGAGGAGGGCGACCAGGATAGTTGAGGGTCTGGAGGAAAGGTTTGTCTTCATAGAGGAATGGCTTAGGAAACTGAACATTAGAAATGTTTTTTTTTCGAGCCTCTTCCGTTTCTAAAATTTGAAAAATTAGGCTGAGGGGGGATATGATAGCTATGTTTAAATGGCATTTTGAAAGGTAGTGCAATGCATATTGAAGAGGGAACAGGGTTTAGTTTTTACCATGGCTCTCAGAGACTAGGACTCGGGGGTTCAATGGTTTCAAACTACAGGAAAAGAGATTCCATTTGAACATGGGAGAGCCCATTAGGAAGAACTTCATGACAGTTAGAGCTGTTTTCGGCTTTGGTGGGTTTTGGGCAACAATTTCAAAAAAAAATATTGCGGTCGCCATTTTGGATCCCCCCCCACCGCATGTGGAATATGCTGCCACAAAGGGTTGGTGGAGTCTCCTTCTTTTGGAGGTGTTTAAAATAAAATAAAATCAACGCAGACGCTGGATGGCCATCTGTGGAAAATATTGTGGTATGGGCACTGCATGGCAAATCCTGCATGGCAGGGGCTTGGACTAGATGGCCCTTGAGGTCTCTTCCAACTCTATGATTCTATGATTCTATGACTCTTCTGCCTGCAGAAATCCCCTTATGTTGGCAGAACTGCCATTGTACCTCCTAACTGGAGAGTCTAGAGACCCTTCAACCAGCAGACACATATGTGGAACATAAGAGTTCAAATCCATCAAAGCAGGTCAAGTTCTTAAGATTTAATTGTGTTAATAAATGCACGAAGAATTTGAGCTACTGGTCAGTAGGTAAAGCTGGTATCTTCATAAAAGCTGTAGGTCCACTCAAACCCTTTTTATGAAGCATGCAAAGCTGGTGTTCTTTCAGATAAGCTGTCTCTTCAATAACAAGATTAAAAACATCCCTTTGTTACAAGCTGTTGTCATGGTAATTCACCAGTGACGCTCTTCTGATTCTTACTAAAAGGGATCTCACAAAGGATCTCAAGCCTGACAGACTACATCCTCTATTGAGAATGCATTTTGGTACGATGCTTTGATAAAGATAGCTTGCTATCGAAAGCCCAGCTTGCATTATTTTATTTAATTGTATTAGTGACCTATAAAGGTATCATCTCCTAGCCTATCCTTGTACATGAGATCTCTCTGATGGTGAAGCCTTAAGATTGCCTTCCAGTGAATCTCACTCCCAGCGTCTCCAAACCATTTTGGAGATATCCATTAGAAATGCGTTTTTAACATTAGGTTAATGAGTTGACTTATAATGGAATTAAAATCACGAATATGTACGTTGCTCGGTAAATCCTGTCTACAGCATGCAAAAAGGACTTTGGACGCCAAGCTTTTTCCGCACTTCTCCAAACGGCGGGGCTCGACACTTACCCATCAACGATATTTTCTGGCGGGTATTTTTCATCACTCGATGTTGCTAGAATAACTTCGGCTCCTTCTGAGCTGAGGCAGTAGTTGGTGAACTTCATCCCGCTTCCCGGCGGTCTCCGTCTCCATCAAAATTTGTCCCGCAAGGCCCTCTAACAAAAGCATCGGAAGTCTATGTTGCCCGGTTACCTAGCAGCCCATTCCGACTCCGGAGGCCGAACCAGGAAGAGGAGTGACGATCCACGCCTTTCCCAATTTCCCCGTGGCTCGGAGTACGACTTCCGGGATCCTTCTGCCGCTATTTCTTTTCCGCTCTCTCGCTGCTCCTTCTTATCTGCGGAGCGGAGCTGAAGGCTCCCCTTTGGGTTGAATGGCAAAATCTGGGTGCTAGAATTGGCTAATAGTGTTTTGCCTCCTTCATCCCAGAGTGGGAAAAAGAGTAGGGGGGGGGGGACGAACATTATATAGAGGGGGTGAGAGAGAGAGAATTTTGCATTTTGCAACTGCGTAGAAAGCAGAGGTAGCCCTGCTGACTAATAAGCAAAGCCCAGATCAGTATCAGGGGCATGATCTTGGCAGTTCTTTGTGTCATCAGAGTGGCATATCCGAGAATTTCTGAAGTCGAAGGCCTTCTTTTGGGCCCGGTTTGAGAATGGTTAGGTGCAAACGTAAAAACAATCGTTGGGTTCCATATAGACTAAACAGTACAAAGATCAGTGGCGTAGTGGGTGAAGTTAAAAAGTGCACGTGCTCATCGCGATAGACCCTATAGCCCTTTTCCCTCAAGGAAAATCCAAAAGCGTTTTGGTTCATGTCAATAAATGAAGAGCAGGCCTTTCATCAAGCTTAATTTCATTTCATATTCAATAACCAATCCACCCACAAACCCCCTTTGTTTTTAAACAACAGCTTGCGACAGTGCAGTGGGTCCACCCGCATCTACTTCTCTTCCAGTTCCTGTGAGAATTACGGCTAAATTCAGAAGGCACAGGTAAATCTGAGAGGGCATAATATCATGACATGGTTCCTACTAATTAAAAAAAGCCCAGGGTTTACATTCCTAGCTTTCCTATAGTCCTGGATATAAGACCCATCGAGTTCAATGGCCACTCAGTTCCAGAGGAACGCGTACAGGTTTGCTACCGCCTGAGTCCGGTTTCGTTTTGATGGCACTGAAATCGCGTGTATGTAATATTGTACACTGGTAAATGATCCAGATCATATTTGCCCACCATGACTAGTTCAGCCAGCTCTCCTCCCCTACAGCAGGTATTTTGCAAGGGAAGCATGTTCCCTGAACATTCCCCCCGTTCCCCTTGCTTTGTTAAAAAATTGCAACCTTCACTTTTTCCCGGCCACTGAGTTTCTAGCTAACACGCACGGTTTTACTTCTCGAGGTCGAGCAGTGCACCCTGATAAGAGTTTTTACCTCCTTCGACCCATTTCTGTTCAGTGCCACTTAATGCCTCGGTGAGGAGGTACAGCAGAGGTGTGTGTGTGTGTGGGGGGGGGAGATGTACCGACCTCCCATCACCCATGGCGGGAGATACAGTCTATGCAGTCCAACGACATCCTGCAAGGCCGCCGGTTCCTTCTCCAAGGAACAGATTTGTGCCAGCGGCCGAACAGGACAAAAGAAGCAGAAATGACATCAAGAGCGCCACGTAGAACACCCGTAAAGGCGTGCACGCCTCTACTTTTTTCCCCCTATCTCTTTGGCTGTCTTCGAGGCGCGCGCGCGCAAACACACACATAGGCCCTTGTAGTCCCTTGCCTCCGAACTGGCAAACCACGAGACTCGCTGAGCAGCTGCCTCGTCCCGAGAGAGTCGGGAGGTCGAAGGCGTTCCCCCGGGGGCCGGCGGCAGGCGGCATCTATCCTCCTCGAGGTCAAGCGAGTTACTGAAGTTTGGGTAATCTTAAAGCACTTTTGCTCCGTGCGCAGTAGGAGGAAACCAGGTTACTGTACTCCTGTACCGTATTTTGGCGTGCTTCCCCTTTGCACACGAAGGAAAAACTTCCTTGCACAAGAACAGCTGCATTTCCAAACTAGCCTCGTTTGCTGTTGATAGGCCTCCCGCAGTTTTCCTTTTGGAAGACTGGCTGTATAATATTTAAGTATGTATTAAACCACCCGCAGTTCCTATGTATGTATGTATGTATGTATGTATGTATGTATGTATGTATGTATGTATGTATGTATGTATGTATGTATGTATGTATGTAAATAGTTTAATATTTAAGGTTTTATTCTTTTGATTATTGTAAACCACCCGGAGTTCTTTTTGGAAGACTGGCGGTATGTATGTAAGTAAGTAAGTAAGTAAGTCAGCCCCATTGGTGCTTAACAGCCAAGTACTGTTAGAAGAAATCAGAAAATTTGAGAGAGTTGCGGGATTAAAGATCAACTACCAAAAGTCAAACTTAATAGTTAAGTATATGGAGATTAAAGACAGAGTAGAGTTGGAAGAAAAAAACGGGAATTAAAATTGTAAAAAAATTGAAGTATTTAGGAGTGATTATTGCGGATAAAAATATAAATCTAGTTCAGGAAAATTATCAACAAGTTTGGAAAGATATTTTAAAAAATTGGACTTTTGGGGAAAGATGAACTTCTCTTTATTGGGGAGGATATCGATAATAAAAATGACGGTTCTCCCAGAGTTAATTTTTCTGTTTCAAAACTTACCTATTTTTTTTGGGGGGGGCAGCTACTTTAAGGACTGGAGGAAGGAAATTTCGAAGTTCGTGTGGAGGGGGAAAAGACCAAGGATAAAGCATAAGATATTAATAGACCACAAGGACAGAGGAGGACTGGGACTTCCAGACATGGAATTATATCATAACGCAGTGGCCCTCTGGTGGTTGAGAGAGTGGGTAAAGTTGGATGATAAAGAAGTGTTAGACCTGGAAGGATATGGTCTAAATTCTGGTTGGCACCATTATATGCTTTGCGAAAAAATGAACTACAATAAGGAATTTAATAAACACATAATACGTCAATCTTTATTAAATGTATGGTACAAATACAAAGGCATCCTGGAACCAAAAACGCCGTGGTGGTGCTCACCCTTGGAATACCTTACTTTAAGGAAAACTAATATTGAGACAGGATGGCCCACCTATAAGCACTGCTGGAAGAAGAAAAAGGGGAATAAAGCTTAAAAATTATGAAAAGATAAAGAGGTATCTAAACATCTGGTTGGAGTACTATCAAATTAATCACAAGTTTCAAGAAGATTTAAAAATTGGATTTGAAAAGCAAATCACTAAATTTGAAGAAATATTGCAGGGAAAAGAAAAATACATTAAAAAAATTTATAATCTTTTGCTGGAGTGGGATACTAAGGAAGAGCAGATAAAAGAAACCATGGTAAATTGGGCTCAAATACTTGGAAAAAACATTAATTTAAATAAATGGGAAAGACTATGGAAAATTGATTTGAAATTAACATCAAATATGGATATTAAGGAAATATCCTTATAAAATGCTATATGTTTATAAAATGCTATATAAATGGTATTTTACCCCCCAGAAATTGGCAAAAAATTATAGAAATCAAAGTAGCACATGTTGGAGATGCAAGAAAGCTACAGGAACATTCATACATATGTGGTGGTCCTGCAGCCTAATTAAAACATTTTGGGAGAATATTTATTCCGAACTAAAGAAAATTTTAAAATATCAATTTAAGAAAGAACCGGAATGTCTCCTTTTAAGCATTATGGGGGACGATATAAAAATCACGGATAGGAAATTTATGCCACATGCCACAGTGGCAGCAAGACTGGAGATAGCGAGTATGTGGAAAGACTGTAAAATATCAGATGCTAATGATTGGAGAGTTAGACTAAAAAGATATTATGACTTTGGGGACAGAAGTGGGAAATGGCGTAAGAAGTCTGATGTAAATTCAAGAATATTTAAATAATATAGTGGAAAAACCTAGTCTGTTGGGAGAAGTTTGAAATAAGCAGAACGTTAGAGTATATGATATTTTATTGAATTTATCTGGGGGTACTACTGCTCACAGGAAGGCGGGAGACTTTACTGTTTTCTATACTCTTTTTACACCTACCTCTCCTCTAGGTTTCTGGATGATTGTTCTTTCTTGCCAGTTTTTCTGTTCGGTCTTTTTCACATTCTATACATTGTCTTTTTTATATATTTCTTGTACTGTTTTCTGTATTTCTTGTACTGTGATGTTATCAATAAAATAAATTAAAAAACAACAACAACAAAAACAGCCAAGTACTGCAGCCTCTACTGCTGGAAGCTTTTATGGACACACAGAGAAAATATCCAGAGGCTGTAGGCATCTCTAGTACCTGTGTAGGGGAGATGAGTTACAGGTTGTGGCTGTCTTGGGCTGCTTATTTGGATTTATTTCCTGCCCCTTGAATTGTGGATTAGAAAATAGGGAGGTGGTAGCTGTCCTCAGCCACATTTTTCTCTCAGCGAGGATGGAAGAACATTTATGCTTCTAAGGATGGAAGAACATGCCTCCTCTGTTTGAGGAATTGGCATTTAAAATTCTGAATTATTTTTTTAAACTCATAATTAGAGCAAGTTATACAAGCAGGAAAAGTGACATGTTTTGAAACAGACATACAGTGTTGTGTTTTGTTATATTTATGGCATTATCAAATGTTTGGTTTGGTTCTCCCTGAAGGAAGGAGATTTATCTCAGGCGCCTAGTTTGTTGGGCATTTACTCAGCTGCTGGGACCTTGTGTAAACTGGCATACTTCTGATTATAGACAACTCAAGCATATGCTTTCCAAAATTAATTTTTTTTTACTTTGTTCCTCCAGGATTTTTAAGGAAGAATGTCAAGCTATCTCTGTGTAGAAAACATTCACGAAAGAGGGCCTGTATATGTTCGAGAAAATGGTGGTCTATATGAAGTGAATGAAAATACTCCAGCAGGAGTAAAGAAAAGTGCATCAAATCCAAGGCCTTCAAGATTGTTCTCCAAAGGATTCTCTGTTGAGCTTTGTATGAACAGAGAAAATGACAATGGAAGAACGGACCACTTTGTCTTCACTTATACAAAGGAGGGAAATTTACGATACTCAGCTAAATCTCTCTTCAGCTTAGTCTTGAGTTATGTTGCTGACAACATTAATCATGTTGATTCATTGAAGAGCTTTCCAGAACAGATAGCAGAAAAACTTTTCTATGCTGCAAATGCTAGACAGAAATTTGCAGAACCAAGAACAGGACTCAGTGCTTTGCAAAAATTTACTGATGCTTATGGAAATTTAGTGCTCCAAACACTATGCCTAAAAAACAGGTAAGCATAAATCACTTGTTTATAGTAGCATGAGAAAAATTATCCACTAATTACTACAGTAGTAAGATGGGATACCCACTACCTAAATTAACTAACATGGAATAAAGCAAATAAAATATGCTGAGTGATCTATTGTGACTCTTAGTTTATTTTTTTATCTTTTGAAATTGAAGGATGAAGTACTTGGAGAGGAGTGGCATTCCATTAAAATCTGTGTATTGGATCACATTGAGGCTTAGTATTTTATTTTTGCATTTCTAGACCGCACCGATTTTCCCACAGGAACTCTGGGCAGTTTACACGAAAGCCAAACAAATAAACAATAATTAAAAACAATAAGCAAATTAATAACGAATCAGTAGCAAGCAAGGGAACCTGGCAAGAGGCTAACAACTAAAAGTTGATGGGCATTACAAGGAGCAGGGGAAAACAAAACAAACATTAACAATATGCTTCTTTAAAAAGACAAGTTTTTAATACTTTTTAAAATGCTCAGCATGGTGAACCAAACATGGTAATTTGTTCCACATGACCGGGCCGGCCACCGAAAAGGCTCCATTAAGGGTGGAGACTTTACGGGAATGTGTCAGCAATGTTCTGGTTGGCCAGGCCAATGCTGACTGACCTTTGGGTGATCCCCTTCACAAGATACTCAGGTCCCAAGCCATGGAAAGCTTGTTTATTTGAGTGGCCTTTTTGTTTCCTTGAGCTATTTTCTGGGTACTCTCTAACTGATATATACCATTATTTTGCTCCTTATTAAAAAAAAAGAGTTTAAAAGCTATTTAAAATTATTTTTAATGAACATCACTTTGAGTCTACCTAGCAGTGAAGAAAACTGAGGGAAAAGAAATAGATTCGTCTGAAATTGGTTACTGAATGAAAGTTTTACAGATGCCATGGGACACAAAAGAGAGAAAGTGGGTTACAAATCAAATCAAGCCAGAGACATTGCTAGAAAGATACTAAAGTAACTACGTGGAGGCTGTTATGTACAGTAGTGAGATAGGGATAGCATTGCCTGTGAGGTTTGTGCTAATTGTTTGTCGGCCACCTGCAGATAATTGGCCAAAGGAACACGCCTCTGGGCAGCGTTTGTCTTAATGTACAGGTGTGTTTTTACTGTGGTGTTCTTATCTCTGCTTCCTTGTACTTGCTGAATAAAGCCATGGTGATTTATCGTCTGGCATCGTGAACCCACTATGTATATAATAGAGTCTGCTGTAATGTGGGGATATTATGAGCAGACAAGATTCACTTTAAAAGCAAAATTGTAAAGAAAAACTGAAGATGCAAGAAAAAGTAGCAGACGTAATATGGGATGGTAGACTGTAAAAAGGAGCGAAGACCATTAGTTGCAAGACCTGAGCGGGGGCTCTTAATGGGTCTGCCGTAGTTGTGGCTTTGACATAATGCATTAGTTTACTAGACTAGCTCTTGTTTCCCATTCACTCCTTTTTTACTGATCTTGTGGCAATACGGAGCAGATTAAAGACTGGCGTTCTAAGAGGAACTACCTATCTCAAAATTTTCCTGTCGCAAAGCTGGCTGACAAATGTTCAGACATGCTGAAACAGGTTGTGAATTCATAACATCTGTTTACTTTTTACAGTTATCTTCTTATTTCTGAAAAACTAGAAGAAATCAAATCTTTTCAGGATCTGATATGCTTGGATTTGTCCTGTTGTAAACTTGGAGATGGCCATGATCTGCTAGGACACATCACAAGTGAGACGCTATCAAGGTAGAGGGCATGTGAAGTGAGGTCTGGATGAGGTGGCAAAGTAGAAGCAATCAACATTCCCTGGTTTTAAATTGTTACTCAAAGAATTGGGCCAATTCAAATCGATCATGACTTCAAACGTAGAACCTCTTCCATTCAGCGACTCTTGATGCTTGTAGATATTACAGCTAACATAAGGTTTTACAGCTGTGCTTACTCTTGTAAACCCCACCTGCTTCTGAATGTCCAAGGGCATTGTACTAACCCTCATTCTAAAGGTTAATGTTGTAGGTGCTTGCCAAACTACATGTTGTATTTCACTATGGGTAGGTATAAACCTGTGACATTCCTTTATGTTTGTTTTAAGAGGGCACATTTAGCACCAGTGGTTAAAAAGAGAAGGAAACACTGAATGTTGTTTCTGGTCATCGTTTCCCATCTTCCAAATCCCATGAGTCCCGATGTAAACACAGATAAATAATCTAGGCCAGCGAGTTTGTTCAGTTGATAATTCTAGTAGAGTACAGTATAGGGAGAATTGTACAGATCACTACACAGACGTATAAAACATTCTTTATTCATGTGTTCACATATTACACCATCCAGTGTGGCCCTGCTGCCCCATGGGCAATGTAGAATTTGAACAAACAAACAAAGAACACCAGGAGCAGAACTATTTATCTAAGTACTGTACTGTACCCCTGTTGGATTTAGTAGAAATATTCAGGGTTCATGTGAATGATGATGTGTTTGGTTCAGAAAATGAAGTGATTTCATTTGTATATTTAAATATCTTTATATTACAGTGCCACATGAAATACCCACTACAGTAGTACAGTACTGATTTTGAATTTTTTTTCAAATTGTTGCTTTGCAATTACAGTGCTACCCTGACTTAAGAGCAGCTCAACTTAAGAGCAATTTGACTTAAGAGCAGAAAACTTTTGGCATTTTAACTGCCACCTTACAAATTTTAGATATGGTCTGCTCAACTTACAAATATATATTTTTTTCATTTTTAAACTTATTTTTTCAATTTTTTAGATAGCTACCCCGACTTAAGAGTAGTTCGACTTAAGAGCATGCATTCGGAACGGATTAAATTTGTGAGCCGAGGTACCACTGTAATCATTCCTTCGGATCAGTGTTTGATAAATGCCGTCCCAAAGTGGATCCTGAATAAATGCTTTTAGCAGCTAGATGCCCCTAAGATAACTAGTGTAGAGTGAAAGTACCATTATTTTCCCAAAGTTATTTGTGTATTATAGGGCACTTGGAGATGGTGGGTTTTCTTGTGTCATGCCTGTTGAAAGAAGTAGCCAACTTCTGTCTTCTGTTTTCAAATGTGTCCAGAAAATACAAGAAGAGTCAGTCTTCCAGTTTGTACCAAGGCTTAGAAACATTTATAAGGACACTCATGGTATCTTGCTCTAGTGTCCCCAGGGTCTGGTGCCAAAGTAAAAAGATGTACCCTGCTGCCCTTCTGAATTCCTTTTGTGTTCTGAAGATTTGAATCAGTGGTAAACAGGCCGACATATGTAGACTGGCTTAAAATAAATACCGTGTGTAACTTGGAATATAATAATTCCTTGTCATATAGAATAAACTCCCTTACTTGCTTTGTGGACAGCTAGCAGCAGTTAACTATCAAAAAGTTTCTTACAGCTTCTTCTCATTATGTTAACAGTAGAAGTTAAAAGGGTTAAATTAAAAAATCCCCTTTAGAAAATATATATTCCATCTAGTATATTGCTCTTAAGTTTTGGCTGTTTTGAAATGTTTACAATTAACTGCATTACAATATATATTAACAAGCTAAGCAGCTAGATTGTATTTCAGGTTCATTTGTTTGAACTTTTAAATGCTGCAATACATTTAATGGATCTGAAGTTCTAATGGAGTATTCTTTGATAAATTTGACAATACTTTCAAATTTTCCAACTGCTTCGAAATTGGCAAGAGAGCAGAAAAAATACTTGGTGATACATATTACATATAGATTCTCTTTATCAATTGTAAAAATGACCTCAAATTTCTATGTAAAAATGCTTACTTCATTTACTTTAGTCTAACACGAGTCCTCCTGAAAGATAACTGCTTATCAGATGCTGGTCTTCGCAAAATGACGGCACCTGTTCGAGTTATGAAAAGGGGCCTTGAAAATCTCACAGTATTAGATCTGTCTTGTAAGTATGACTTCAGGTTGGAATATACTGCATATATATATAAACCAGATGTTGGCCGCATTTAGACGTTATGCGGAACTGTAGTGCAGAGTGAATGAGTTACAGCAAGCCTGAGCTGCCCCGGATGTAGAAGGGTGTGCCCTTTCCTGCTAAGAAGTTGGAAATGTATACATAGCTCTATTACTTCAAACTTGATATTTTGACATTTGCAGTGATTCTCCAGACTTACTAATTACAACTTGCTTTGTGTAGTCTTTATTTCAGCATCTACTGAAGTATCTTTATTTCAGAGAGTGCTTTGTCAAAATCATGTACACATATTAATATATCCTCTCTTTTTAATAGGAAAAACGAGATTTATCAACCCATGTCTAATACAGTAAATGTGTTGTTTTCTAAGGCAGCTCTGCTATGGATAGTTTCTTCCCCAGCATGATATACACTTTTCTGTCACTTGATTCTCTCTTCTTTGATCTTTGTTGTTGTTTTTAACCATTACAGAAACACCGAGCTGCTGTTTGGTATTCCAGTTTTCTTCTGGATTAATTATTTCTAGGACTGCATTTTCCCATTTTAAGCTGTCTGGGGGGGGGACTAATAATATTTAACATTAAAAATAATAATGCAATATTCTTTTGATATAGATAATCCGGGAATCACCAGTACGGGACTTAGATATCTGCACTGTTTCAAAAGGCTGAACTATTTGGATATTTCTGGGACTGACATCAAGGTGAAGAGAGCTTCTGCTTTCCTAATATATTGTAGAACATGGGTACAAAAATAAAATAAATTTCTTTTGTGTGGAAATTTTGTCTAAAAGAAAGACAGCAGTTGTATCTTTCTATAAGACTTTGGGTGACAATGAATGTTACAGAATCTGTTTCGGTTTCTCTTTTTTTTCCTAGCACACAAAGGCAGCCATTTGTGAGGTCCAGACCCAAATGGGTTTGATTCATTCAGAAGTATATTTGAAAGAATTTGATCATAGTTCTTGCAAAACACGAGGATGGGCAGAACAGGTATGTCTTCATTAACATGATCAAGATCAGTGTTTTCCCATGTGATTAAAATCAAGAGATTTTTGAAATAACTAGAAATTTTGTAAGACCAAATATTAGTCAAAACTCTTGAATATTCCAGTTGATGTTTAAGGTTTGTATTTGCTTCTTAACAAAATGTTACAGTTGGTTTAAAGAGAAAGGCGGAGTAAAAATGTCACTTTAAAACAAGCTTCAGGTGTTCAAACAGTGATATATCTCAATAACGGATATAAACCACAGATTCTTGGTTTAAACAGATTGTTTTGCTAATCATCATCATCATCATCATCATCATCATAATCTAAACAAGATGTATGTACACATTCACACTCTTATAGCAGTTTTAAGTTATTTGTACAGGTAAATGATTTGGGCTGATAGTCATAAGCTGTAGTCTTTTAAAGTGCTTTCCATGCATGAAGACAGTTGCCAAAATATATTTTTCCAGACCATCTTACAATGGGAACATGAAGTGCTAGACAAAATTAAGCCAGAAGAAAACCTAAAATCTAGAACAGCAGCTCAACATTTCTGTAAGTAGCTGTATAAGAATATTCCTATGTAAGCCCATAACTTTCCTGACTCTTTCTGGGGAGGGTGTTGAAGCTGAATTATATGTATGCTCACCAGAACTGTGAGACAAAGGGGTCTTTTAAAATATATAGCACCGGAAACTTGAGTGCAAACAGAACTTTCTTTATATTTTCCTTCACTCATACAGGGTGAAGAGGCAGGTGCTTTTCAGCACTGAACAGTTTGACTTTGGTGATGGGAGCTAATATTGTAGTTGGAAACCAAGAAAGCACTTTTTCTGTGCCGTTAAATAGCTTTTTTAGATCCAAGCCTGAGATGTAAACAAAGCCCTTAGCAGTTCATTAGAAATAGGCCATGATGGAACTGAACAAATAGCTGTATAATCTACCTTTGTTTGGTAATAGCAGGTTGGGGTGCACCACTTTGGGCCCCCTAAAACCTTCAGTGTGGCCCCTCTTTGTGCCCTGACTGCTAGCGACTTTTGTATAAATTACTGGTGAGAAGTGAAGACATGCCATTCCCTCTCCTGGACATCTTCAAGCAGTTGGGGAAGGCAGTGAAAAGTGGGAAATAAATTGTCCATTCTTTCCTGGCACAGACACCAGTGTACAACTGTATTGATACATGTTGTATGACTTATCTAGCATATGTGGCTGGCAGGTCCAAAGACATTGCGCTCCCTTCTTCTGGATCATTTTAGTGCATGTGCCTCTGTTTTTGAAGACTGCTAGCCTACAACACCATGGAAGGCTAGTTCTGCACGTAATCTGTTCCTTTCATTAGAAGGTACATGGAACTCAGAATTCAATGTAAAATGGGGATAGGCCATTTAGGGTGATGGATCACCTCAGTTAAAGCTCAGGCATTCCTTAACTGCATTTCAAAAGCTTCCTGGAAACAAATCAGTTCAAGTCTTTGCAAGAGTAATTGGTTTCTTTCTTAGGTCCCTACTGGGTGTGGAGAGAAGTAAAGAAAAAGAAAGAGCAAGGAAACAAAAATGATGAATTGGTTCATCAACTTTTGGTTTAATCCCCTACTAATTCAGTCCCACCAATTGCCCACACGCACTTACGTGCACACACCCGTAACCCACAGAGGGAACATGGGCCTTGCTGGAAAGAAAGATTGCTCAGCCTAGATTTAAAACATTAGCAGTTCTTGGATGACATCTGATGGTTCAAAGTATTTAAGTTGGATACTATCTTTTTTAAGTGTTCTTTCTTACTGCTGCTAGCCAAGGTTTCACAAGAAAGACCTAGTTAAGCTGTATTAAACTAGGAAACTACTTCATGAGATTTCTTTTGCAGATGGAAAAAGACGCAGGACAGAAGAACCTTTTGGATCTCTACTAGGAGAGAGGGGAAAGAAGACTTCTGAGAACTTGCAGTTCTACAGGGGGAGCACAGAGATGTCAGACTTCCCCTTACAAAACAGGAAAACTGAGATGGCTGAAGAATTACAAAATAAAAAAAGGACTGCAGCTGAGCAGAAAGGAAAGATATTTCAATCAAAGAAGTTTAGTCTCTCCGTAGCAGACTGGGACTTACTAAATTCGTACTGAATTCAATTTATAAAACATATATGGTGCATAAACTTTTTTTTAAAAAAAGACTGTATGAATAAAATTTCTGATAAACTAACATAAAACTGTTTCCTACCTCAGATTAAAACCATTGTTTTTCTATCAAGAATTTATCTTCTGGCCTCGTGGCGCAGTGGTTAAATGCCTGTACTGCAAATAAAACTGTGCTCACGACCTGGGTTCAATCCCCAGTAGCAGGCTCAAGGTTCACTCAGCCTTCCATCCTTCCGAGTACCCAGCTTGCTGGGAGGGGGGGCAATGTGTAGCCTGCACTCTGTAATTAAAATTGTAAACCGCCCAGAGACTACTTGTAGTGGTATGGGGCGGTATATAAGCAGAACACTTTGCTTTTTTAATAACTAGTTTTTTTAAAATGTTCAGTTTCTCATTTTCAAAGGGTTGTTTCACATAATTGTATATTGTTATAAGATTTATAGCTGTACAGTATATCTAATAGGATTCCAGTGAGAATAACACTTGAAATGATGATGGATATGATTGTTAATCATCTCTGTGTCTGGTTTGGATCTGTGCAGGTTATTACTGGTCATTTTATAAATCTTGTTCTTTAGGCTGTTACTAAATAGGGTGATATCTGACAACAAAGAATAGCATACCTTATGACTCTAGTACATTGTAAACTTTATAATGTAAACAAACTCACTAGGCATTAGTTCATCAGTTTGATGCTCTGTATGCTTTAAACATGCAAATGCCAAAGGTATACAAAGCTACACTTGAGATAAACGGTACACAAGTAGACTAACCGTAATATTCAGATAATTGGAAATTTCTGGTTACTCATTTACAAAGAAGCTACCTTAGGTAAATATGAAATACTTTGCCTTCTTACATGCATGTACAGTATATGCAATAAATGCACTGTTGCTACAGAACATAATGTAATATAAATAAGAATCCATTCAAAAATGGACCTGCCATTATTATTGTTCCACAAAATGTATTCTGTTGTACTGGATCATCATTTCTTGTAGATAAAAAAAAAACTGAACTACATAATCCTCCTGGATAGTCTTCTCCCAGTATCATCAATACTTCCAGAATCAGACACTTAACATGGGAAGCCAATTTTGTTTATATTAACATACTATTGTTATATACAGAGTTTTCTCTACCAATTCCAGATGAACATACACAGTACATTTTTTTACCCTTGGTAAGTTGTGGAAGGACACCTAGTATCTATGGAATGTTCAGAGAAGTGGAAAGGATACTCAACAAGGAATTTAGATAGCTGGTTATTACTGACTTTTCATTTAAGCATGAATGGATTACAGCCAGTGGTGGTACTGCAGGCACCCACCATTGCAGCCACTTAAGATTATACATGCATGAGAGGTATTGGTTGAACCATTGTCCTTCTAATTTCAGTGTTATTTAAGCTGTCATGAAGCAAGATTTTATAAATGAGCTTTTATAAATGAGCATGTTTATCAAATTACATGAAAATCAAATCCAGGTTTTTTTAGCACCATGTCCCTTCAGTTTGGTGACTTGGCTGCAGGTTATAAATATACTTATGAATTTAAAGGATGAAGAATAGTAAATCTTGCAACAATACATATAGCATGTCTGTGAAGATTCTCAGTCATCCAGGTGAGTTTATTTGGAAATTGAGTCATGGTAATTGGACTTCTTTTTCTTGAGTAATTGAAACATTTCACTGCTCATCCAAACAGCTTTGTCAGTCGTCGAAGCTGTTTGGATGAGCAGTGAAACATTTCAGTTTTCTCAAGAAAAAGAAGTCCAGTTGCCATGACTGAACTTCCATACATATAGCATGGTATCAAATATTTTCCCTGTGCCTGTCTAAAATGAGTGGTTAAAAATGGTTCATCTTGTACAGATATATTCATCAGACCAGTCAAAGCAGTGCTGTATCCCATCTCTGCAAAAACTTCTGGGAATGCAGGTACAGTAACTATAAAATACAACCATGGTGCATCTCCACCACTCAGGACCACAAGGAGGGCAGCTGGCCACTGCAATCAAAAGGAAATGTTTTTATTTGCGCAATAATGCTAACTATAGCAAGGATGGGCAAATTGTAGCTCTAATAGGTGTTGGACTGAAACTTTTATGCCTTGGCCAGCATAGCTATTACAGAGGAATGCTGGAAATTTGCATCCAACACCTGAAAGGGCTGCATTGGCTCAACCCTCTGGTAAAGGATGTTGCTGCAAAACAAAAAAGTGGTCTTGGATCTTTCATATATACTTTCACATTTCCCCAACATGAGAAAGAACACAAGTCAAAATCCTCCTTCCTTTCTGTTAACATTTTGTGGGCCTATCTTGGCTAAACGCTCTAAGACCCTTGCTTCTCTAGGCAGTTGGGGTCAACAGGCCCAGTACCTACTTGTCCTCAGTGCCAAACCAGCCCTGTAAGAAAGAATTGTACACCACTATGTAGTGGTCCTAAGAGTCTGGACTGGATTTAGGATGTGTCCCTTTACCACACTACCAATGAACATAGAGAATGTGAAGACGTCTTCATTTTATTAAAAGGAGAGGGAAAATAATAAAAGTTTTACTGAAGAAGTAAGTGAATAGGTATACAACAGTTTTCAAATAAATAATGCCACAGGAAAAATAGTAAAGTGCTGTGGCTATCTGATCCTATTCACGCAAGGGGAACTAGCTCTAACATTAGACATCCTGCATTGGTCTATTATATTTTAGCCCTCTGCAATTGATGACAGCCAATCTTAATCCCATTTTCTCAATACTTTTTACGAGTGAATGCATTTCCGCTGAAGAAAGGATGTAGCTGAAGCTAATTGGAAATTAGGCTGTTTCAACTAGGCTAGTCAAGCAGATTTGGATACAGCTTCATTCCTTCATAAAACAAGGTGCTTTTATGTGAGAACTGCTACTTCTTCCAGCTGGCACTACTCCATTCCCATCAGCTAGGCCTCAACCAAAATGGAATTGGCCCTGCCCTTTCAAATTTCTTCACAGACTCTACAGCTACCAAAGCTATACAAATCTTGGTCCACCTTTGGATTTAGTTACTTTAACTGCCGCTATTATATGAGCGATGTACTATAAAAATACAGCTTTGTGATAAACAGACTTACAGGTTCCAATTTCATCAGAGCAGTCTCCGCAGTCATTGAAACCATTGCATCTTTTGTCTGCATAGATCCACAATCTGGGGTTGCTACAATGGAATATCAAGTATTCTGGAAGGTTGTCGGGCAAGTCACCTACCAAAATAAACAACATACAAGTTCATTGCATGTAAAATGTAGTGAGAAAAATGATAATGTGTGAAGCATGGTGATAATTCATAACCAGTGATTTACAGAGCTCTTTAATGACAAGTAAAATGTTTTAAGTTACAAAACTTACAGAAGCTTCAGAAATATTTTAGATAATGTAAAAAACCATCCCTCTCATTTTAGAGCTGAAGAATGAGAGGTATCTACAGAAACAAAAAATGCTGTTTTGTAACAACAAACAAATCTCATCAGCTAATATATTTTAAAAGACTTTCATTTCTTTTTCGCTTCCAGGGTAAGAATATGGACTTGAAGGTATGAAGCTACAATTTCTACTGACAGAAAATGTAAGAGCCATCTATTCCAACATGGTTCTGTAGTGTTCAGTTCTTGGACATGGAAATAACTATTTGATCATAAATCTGTTGATGTGAAAAACACATGAGTGTATTCTAAAGGACCTTCTGGGTTCCATACCAGCAATCATGTTATAACATATAACATTACACAGTCATGATGGGGGGGTGGCAGTTGAGATAAGCTACGGTTCTTACGACATAGTGCCTCTTGCTCATCTTCTCCATTTGCACAGTTTCTTCTTGTGTCGCAGACCTGGCTGGCTGAAATGCAGGTTTCTTTGTTGTCACATAAAAAACCTGTCTGATTATTGGGAGTTACACATAATCGATTAACTGAAAAAGAAAAGACCCCAAATTGTAACTTCTGACAGAGAAATCATTGGCCCAAATCTGACCTCAACACATTACAGCAAGATATTTAAACAAATCTATGCAAGTCCCACAGTCAACCTTCAGACATATTACTAATTATCTACTAACATATTAGGAATTATTCATAAACTTTTTTTAAAGCTCATGAATAATTTCACATTTTTGAGATATTGTCCTCAAACCTCTGGGAGGTAAAGAACCTTGACCAGGTGACCCAGAGGACTTCACAGCTAGGAAATCTGAATGTTCAAGCTCAGCCCTCCAGCCATCCCTCTCACAGCTGAACCCTACAGGAGAGGAGAACAGTTTCCTTATGTATCTGATTCTGAATCTAATGAAATGGAAGCAAATAGGTACCAACAGTCAAGAATAATTCCAAAATCTTTGCTTGTGGGTCACATGTACTTTTAACTTCTAAAAACAAGTGTTCCATCCTTGTTTATAATGAAACATTATCTGGTCTGGATGTTTATGTGCATGTATGTTACAGTTTACTACTTTGTCTCAGTCAGCAGATTGCTTATGCTCCAGCCCTGTGACATTACAGAAAGTAGTACTAGTAACTATTTATATTCTAATAAATAATATGCTCTCAGGCTTCAAATGCACCAAGACTAAATCAAATTGTGGGTGCTATATCAAATATATCCCAAAATCTCTCCACTCTATTATTTTATGTAAAACTGTTGTTTGGATGATTTAAATTTTAAATATCATTATGATGCTTAATATATATTTCACTTAATATATATTTCACTACAGAATTATATTTTATGTCCTGTTTGGGCATTCAGCTCTGCAAAGCTATATATGTAAACATAGAGGGGACATACGTAGCAACCCCTGTTATTTCCTCTGATCTTTTCATGTTCAAAAGGAGAGTCTAAGAGGTGATTGTTAGCTCGCTCTGCTTAATTTGTGGCAATCACCTTTTAGAATGTTCCATTCAATGCAAGAAACTATCCCTGCACAACCCTCCACACTGAGAATGATGAAAGTCTGGAGAATGTGTATACTTTAAATATGCCTTTCAGAATATTATTTTGAAAGAACAAATCCTTTCGCCAAGAACATCAAGATTACACTAACTGGCAATTAACCCTAACCCAAACCCAAACCCACCATGAAAGGTAGTGCTATGGATTCCATTGCATAAGGACAGTAAAATCCACTCAGGTGACTGGTATCCTGTGTAATCACACTGGCCCATTCTTTCTTTTTAATTTACTATACTCATGCTGGGAAACAGTGTGGACTGAACATTTCCTCCATTTGCCAGTAACCATGACACCATCCACGGCTGCCTGTGGAATGTGCAACAGAAGTGTGTGTATGGGGACATGAAAATATCAATATATCATGTTACAGATAATTTCCAGGGAGCAAAATAGAACATAAAAGTGAATGATGGCATGATGACAGTTTCAATGGAACAGTTATCATCTGGTAGTTACGAGTGCAACATCTGAGATCACTCTTAAGGAAGACTAACATCAAAACTTCAGTAGAATTGAGGGTGAGGAAAATGGAACGGACAACAGTAGACGCCAGTGTACCTCAAAATCTACTCCAGAATGCTGCAAAACCTTCCCAAATTGGTTTTGGGGCAGTTCTGAGGGGTGCAGATTGAGGAAAGGAAGGTTCTGCAACACTGTCTGCTTGTTGGTTGAATTTAGGTCTCTGGTCCCTGCTCCCTCCCCAGCCTTCATATTTCAAAGAGCACTTTGAAGATGTTACACAAATATAAACCATTGTGGCAATAACTTCAGTGGGATACAATTCAGTCCCAGTGACAGCAAAGACTGACCTGGTGTAGGTGGGGGAATACCAACTGTGACAATTACTGCAATGATAGCTGCAATGATACCAAGTATAATAAAAGCAATGGCAGATACACAGATGCATTTTCGAGTGCAAGGGGCACGTAGAATACCTGTCAAAAAGAGAGAACTTAAAGACCAATTAAACTGAAACCTCATGTTAATCTTATAATTAAATCTACAGGTAAAATACTGGCTTTCCCCCAATTAATTCTGATTGTAAAAAAGATAAAAATAAAATGAAAGATAAAAATAAATGAAAACATTGTTGGATATTAATTTCTATCATAAGATTTTTCCATGTACTCTGTAGGTGTAGCAAATAATCAATTATCTTTGTTTTCTGTGCAACACCTTTCCACAGAGCCAGAGGGCCTAAACACCAGCTAGTCTAGTATGGAGATTGGTGCCACCTCAGATACAATTGCTTTCCATGAGATGGGACACCTCACTTGAAATGCTGGAAAATCAGAATATCTAGTCTTCAGCTGTACCATGAACACTGATAGAAAAACAATCGAAACAGGAAGGGGGGAAACTTTTCCACCCCATTTCCATATTTGTATACAGTATCCCGGGTTTCTGCTTTTCTGCTTCAACTCGCATTGGAGGAGCCATCAATTGCTGGGACTGGAACATCATTATATTGTAATATTAAACAAATACACCTGCCTATCTTCCAAATATGGCAAAATACATTTACTCAATATAGATCTCTACATGTGGAACATGATGTTTGAATGATAAAGCCTTTTTTGTTTGTAACAAACCTATCCAGTACTAAAAAGTAAACAACACTGATATAAACTTTGTCAAAACCCAGCTGGCAATTAGTTTATGGATTATTACATATTTTCAAAAGTCATCTGCTTTGTATTGTTTATAAATTTTTTTTAAAGTAGGAAAACTTCAAATTACCTTTTTTAGTACTGAAGACTGAGTTTCCCAAACCAAGAGAAGTTGTATCAAAATTCTGTAATTAACAAAAGTAAAATACGTCCCTTATTAGGAAGGGATATCCTTTTAAGGCAATGCATCTAATTGGGAGATACTCTGGTATACTGGTTAGAATGCTAAACTAGGATTCCGGGGACCTGAGTTCAAATCTTCACTTGACTGTAAAGTTGACCGGATAACCTTAGGTCAATTACATTTTCTCAGGCTGACCTACCTCAAGCAAAGTGTTAATAGAGAGCATTAAACTGGAAAGAACTACAGCCATGTCTGTCACCTGGAACTCACTGGTAGAAAGTGAAATATAAATGAAATAAAGAACAATTAGATCTCTTACTATTTTCCCACCAACTCTATTAAAACATGTGAATACTGTACCACACATTTGCATTTTCCCTATTGCTAAAATAGACATTGATGTCATTTCAGCATTAAAGCTGTCGTTGTCCTGTAGTTTGTTTACAGGAAACAACAAAGGTTGCTATTTAAACCCAAGCATTAATGGTTGAGCAAAAGCTTTTCAAAGTAGTAAGTACAAACGATGTTGTACAAGAATGGATGGTATTACCTGAGGATGAATTCTGTTCATTTCATCCCTGCAAGGACCACTGTAAGATTATGCTCACTCATGTGTGACAGGAATTGTTTTGACCAAGCGCTCACTGCTGTTCAAACTATTCTGTCAGGAAACCCAACCACTAGATGCATACCTTGGCTAATGTTGCCTGGTTACTCATAGAAACAGAGGCAAAGGGGAAAAAAGAATCATGCTAATTCCAAACTCACACACATAAAAACATAATAATAATGAAAGCCGATTTCCCAATTAGCCTATCACTAATGATAACAGAATTAGTGATAACATCTTAGTCTCTTCTGGATCTAGATCATAATTACAAATAAAATGAGTTTCAACAGAGAAAAAAAGGTGCCACACTTAGATATGAAGAATCAGATACACAAATATACGATGCATCAGAGCTAGCTTAGTAGTACATGAGAAAGGGATTCTGGCTACCACGGTTTAAGAAGGAAGTTAAGAAACTGGAACATGTCCAGAGAAGAGCAACCAGAATGATAAGAGATTTAGAAATCAAACTCTAAATAGAAAAGTTGAGGGAACTTGGCATGTTTACTGGATCACTATTAAGATATGAAGTTATTTGTCATTTTACAACACAGTATATTGACTTTAAAGGTCTTTGGAATTGTGAGGGTTCGAATGGGTTAATTAATAATTCAGTTGACAAATCAGGTCCAGGCAGTTTGGCTTCTTGAGAATGCAATAAACTTTTATTAAACAACTCCCAATAATGCTTGACTTCGTCCTTTTTATCTTGAACACCAAAAATGGGGGTTAATACAGGGATTTCAAAACTTGGGTTAACAGAACCATCCAGAATAATATTGGTACTCAGTAACGGTTTCTCATTTACTTGCGGTGTGCTTGAAATTGAGCCACAGTGGGTCCTGCGCAACTGCTCCCGCAGCAGTGATGTTGTACAGTCGGTGGACAACTCCAACCCCAGCCTGGGATCCATCCTGGCGGGTTAGATTGAGGATTTCCCTTTCGTACCCCTTGGTTTTGAAAGGTACTTTCTGAGGGGAAATGGGAAGGTTTGGTCGGTGTGGGAAGCGGGAGCCCCGTATCTCCCCTCCGTATCACCTCCACCTTTCTTGGCATCCCCTGCCTAACATCTCTAACCGCCTCCACTCTGTCTCCCTTAAGCTCCGCCCCTCTTGCGCCAATCCGTTTGCACTCCCATCTCTCTGAATAACACTGTATGCCCTCGTCCATCAGCCTGTATTCCAATGTCTATACATCTTCTCTTTGTCCCTACTCACTTGACCCCCAACATGCCAAAGTCTTCCTACATAATAATTGCAAACTCTCTCATCCACCTGTAATCCTACAGTTCTGGCTTCTCTTTTATCCTGAATATCTACCTGCATTCCTTTATCTCTCCCACATCTCCATTCGTCTACCTGTACTTCTGCATCCTTAAATATCTTATTTGACCCTCTTTCTGGATCAGTCTGGGTATAACTATTTTTTATATCTTTGGATATGTCTTCAAGTTCTTCCTTCAACATCTCCCATGTTATTGCTTTCCTCATGACTGCCAAAAATCCCTCAGTTATTTTATTGGGCGTATACTTTCCCTCCTTGCTCTCTTTAACAACCTTGTCTTTGTCGGTCTTGTCACCAAAAAATAATCTCCCAGGCATTTCTTCCAGCTTTGAATCATCTGTATTCTCGTCCTTGCTCTGTTCTGTATCCTCATGAGCGGAAGGGCCCACTATCAATGTATCTCTTACATTCTCACAGGAATCTCAAGCAAAAAAACCTGTTCTTTGCAAATCATTAGGAAAGCCAGTCAATAATTCTGCTCTTATCTTTAAATACACATTAAATGCCCCTCTCCCCACTTTGATTGGTTCTTTTAAGCATTAACTTGGATCAGAAAATTTCACTTTAATAGGCATTCCAAAGACCTTTAATGTTGATTCATTTCTACCTCTTTTCACACATGGGTGATTCAAGTGTTAATTTCAAGATTTCTGTGTGCAAATTTTAATCCTCAAACTTGCCTAAAATCATTGCAATTGTGACTGAATAGGGACAAGAACAAATGAGTATTATAAAACTTTAACAAGACAGAACTCATCAGATACTCAAAGATCTAGGCATATTTGTGGGTCAATATTAATATATAAATATATGTTCATTTTACAACACAATATCTTGACTGATAAATGTACATTACAGTATAAGACATACTTCCTCTTATTACAAAATAGAAAGGTAAACTTTTTTGATATTATGTTATCCAGATAAGATTTGCACAGTCCAGAATAGTATTTCTTTTACATACCAAAGCTGACTACACTGTGCCCAGCATATTTTAGTGAGATCACAACACCCCTTGGCAATCACTAGCAGGTCCCTTGAGGGTAGTGTTAGCCCAGTCCATGTGCCCCTGAAGTGGAGATGTACCAGGCCAAGGGAAAGGAAATAACCCTCTATCAATTTACCACCACACCAAGCCTTTAAGTTCTGTAAATATCAAACCTGTAATTGACTGGAGCAGTTACTGCAACCTTCAAACCAGCTCCTGTTAAAATTCATTTGCTTTATTTGCTTTACAAACCAAACAACTTCCAGATACACACCCTCAATGTCTTTTTAGTATGCCTGTCAAATTTTAGACGCTGAGTTTCCATGAGCTGGGAGTCCCAGTTGAGACTGACACATAATCTTTTATTATAGTCATACAGCAGAGGATCCTGTTTACACAGCAGAATTTCTAATATGTTCAACATTTCATACATCAAGAAATTAGTGGTATCAACTAACATGAGGATATGTAGCTTATCTGAATCACGTTAGAAAGGAGTCACCAGGTGTGAGTATACAAAAGTCACAAAAGTTTGGTATATTGGCATAGTTCAAGAATGTTGCTTTCTCCCCCTAAAAACTAGCATATGGAGTGTTAAAACTGGCACTTTCAGACATTAATTTGTTGCAGAAGTTTTTTTTTCATGTTTGTTACAATAAGGAAAAACAGCAATAAGCCTTCAAACTAAAACATAAAATTAAAAACTTAAGCATGTGTTCATTCACTCTCTCTTGGCATTTTTCACAGAGGTATGTATCTCACAATATTAAGGATCAAAAAGGAACTTATAATTTAAAGCAGAATAGTGAACACTATCTGTGGCTGAATTTCTGTTTGTAGCATAGGCCCAAATGTAACTTACTGTCCTTTCCTCCCTGGAAAACAAACCATGATTCTTAGGGGTGTGAATGCATAACAGTGGTGTATGTGCAAGCGTCTTCGAGAACTACTGGAGTGGTGCTTTGTTTACCAGGGAGAAACAGACAATACTGTACATAGGATGTCAGCTATTATAAAGCAACATCTCTAGCATTTGCTTTACTCTGTGTGGAAACTTCTACAGCATTCACTGGTTTAGATTTTAAAATGCAGGGCTTTAAAACTGTCCCACAGATTGAACTGTAGTGTTGACTGGCTTTCTCTGTAAGAAGTAAAGCAATAGTAGACTTTTTAAAAAGGTAAAGGTTCCCCCCACACATGCGTGCTAGTTGTGTTCGACTCTAGGGGTGGTGCTCATGTCAGTATTCAAACCAAAGAGCCAGTGTTGTGCAGGTTCATGGCCATGTGGCCAGCATGGCTGCAAGGAAACAGTTTTACCTTCCCACTTTTTTTTTAACGGCAACTATTTATCTACTTGCATTTACATGCTTTCGAACTGCTAGGTTGGCAGGAGCTGGGGTTATCAGAGGGAGCTCACTCCGCTGTGTGGCACCTGGGATTTGAACCGCTCAGCTACCGACTTTGTAGCTAACATTTTTCAGTGATCTAGCCCACTGAGCCACCACACTCCACAGAGTAGACTTATTATACAGAAAATTAGCAACATTACTTGCTTAATTACAGTCTTCACACACTACTGCACTGGGTTACCATTTTATAGGATATCCATTTTACCACTACTTGATGATAGAATTAAAGACTTTATTGTGAACATCTATGCACAGGTACAGTATGTAACATTTAAAGAGTACAGCATTTAATTCAGACTTTATTGGCTTGCTGTTTTGCCATAGAGTAACTGAAATTATTTCACAGGCTGTTTTTTTAACTTAAAAGCACATTAAGGAAAATTTAAGTAGACTAAGTATATTTAATCCCAATGCCCACGCCAGATTTGTGCCTAATCTATCAGTAAAAAACCATCAAAAATGTTAGATTTCTTATCATACTGAAAAAGTTCCAATTTGCAATACATTGCAACACACATCATTATATTTAAACCAAACAAGAGAAATTGAAACAGGAAAGCTTATTCTGAAAGTTATGATTTGTAGAGATGTTTCAGATTAAACTAATGTTTTATCATGAAATTACAGCCTAATGATTTTTTAAAAAATTAATTGGGTAAGAACTGTTTTAAGAGCTATGGTGCAAGTACTATATAGTTGTAATATCAACAGTGGCTTAGATAATTATTATTGGGAAGCATAAGTATGTTATTATGAAAAAGAGCCACAGCAAGCCTGGGGATTAAACATTTTTATTTCCCCTTTCATATCAAAAAAGACTGACAAACTGTACTTCAATTTTGAAACCATCAGGTCTCTTAGTAGCTTGGCACATGGAGCTGTGGTTGTGTTTTAATCATGGTTGGTGCAAACAAGCTAGATTTTGAAATCTTGGTTTCTCTTCATTAAACCCAGTTTACTGTCCAAATCTACATGTTACAGGGAATTGTAATATATTTACACTGGAAAGCATATCCTTTCTATTTCTTTGTCTGATCAACAGAATAATATGGGGAGGAGGAGAAAGTGTGCATGCTTCAGACTTCATCTTGAACTAGGTTGCTATCAAATATTGTATATATATTATGGCTACATATTGTGAACAGAAATATGCCCAAATTTTACTTGTCAACTATACTGCCTCTTTGGGAATCAGTTCCTAGAAAAGAGAACTCACACCCTAAGATAACAAATACAGGGGGGGGGGGGCAGGGAAGCCTGTGGTGAGGTTTCTGAGGGGCTTCTGAGGGGGGCACCCATGGGAGGAGGCAGGGTGTGGAATCAGGTACACCTGTGTAACACCTGTGGGCCCAACTGGCCAAAGTGTGATGTGCCCACCTGTAATAACAAATGTAGCAGATATAAAGCAAAAGAACTTAAAGCCAACGATACAGTTTTAAACAGCTATGTCAGTAGAGAAGCGATGCCCAGATAAAGAGAAATGTTAAACTTTTATTGCTGACTCCAAGTATTCCAATGCCAGAAATCTCTGTAGTTAAAACACATATTTTTACATGTCAGGGGAAAAACATTTGAAGTGCTAAGGGTTTTGCACCAAATTCTATATAATACTTTGATCTATGCACAGTTGAAGACAAGTGAAAGTCGTATTTTCCTTATGTTTGAAACATGTTCCAAAAATATATTGGACAGGCGTTCGTAGATGCAAATACCACAAGCATAATGTAGAGAGAAATAATTTTATGATAAAGAAAAAGAAGGAAAACAAATAAAACAAATAAACAAATGTAACTACTGCCCTACCAGTCTATTGGATTGTGTAACTTTATTTGAATCTGAAAACTGACATCCCTCAAGCCCCTTCATTGGAAAAAGTCACCAGAGTTAACAGAATTTTTAGAATTAGATGAATGAAGTCCTTTGTTAAATCTAGATTGCTGACTGAGTCAAGTTAACTTTTGTAGGTAATGGTCCTGCTTCTTGTTCATCAGTCTTGCATTTAACCACCATGAGTGCTGAAGGAGGGTATCGGTTCAGTTTTTGTTCATTCATGTATTCCAAGTCTCCATAAATGCTCAGCTTCTGGAATAATGAAATAAACTATCAGATGGGTCCATTTTAAACAATAGCTTTTACTCCTGTGTAACTGCCAATACCAAAACTGCAGACCTAAGCACGCTTGAGAATACATTAAACTACACTCAGTGGGAATTACGGCACTGTTAAAAACAGGTACACAACATGTAGAAATATAGGGAGAAGAGAAAACCTGGATAAGATGTCCCCAAGCACAGAGCAAACAGCAGAAAGTAGTAACAGTTCATGGCAAACACGTGGGAGATGAATAACATATAATGAGATACCTAGCTATTTAGTCAAACACTGAAGTCTTTCTAATGACTATGTGTGTGTGTGTTGTCGTTACAGTCGTGACCAACTCTTCGTGACCCCATGTCCATGGAGTTTTCTTGGCAGGAATACTGGAGTGGTTTGCCAGTTCCTACTCCAGGCGCCTACAACACCTGGTATTCTCTGGTGGTCTCCCATCCAAGTACTAACCAGGGCCGACCCTGCTTAGCTTCCGAAATCAGGCGAGATCGGATATGCTTAGGGCATCTAGGCAGCTAATGACTATATACAGCACCCCAATTCACTAATCTAACAAAACAATGTACAACTGTCCACGTGAGAGACTTCTGCTTCTCAGATTCTATGTTATATACATTCACATTTGTAGACTGACTTCCCATAGAAATGCCTACTTTACCAAAAACCTGACTCGACCAAAGAAACTGCTAAAAATATGGATTAAGCAGAGAAGTGCACTTTTAAACTTCACATGGCATTACCTTATCATGGTAAACCAAAATACTTTCCCTTCTGCTGAGAATCAAAGCCTTATTACTTTCTATTCCCCCCCTCCCAAAGATACTTTGAGTTTTCCTAAAAGAGACTCTGGACTACAAAACGCATACTCTACTTTTGAGTTTGCTCTCTAATCAGAACTGGCAATTAAGAAATTTTGTAGTTGTTCTTGAGGCTAGCCACAAGCAGGTGACACCTCTTACTATGGGAATGTTAGTACAGTATGTCTATTCAAAGCCAAGTTGTTATTTATAATGGCTTACATTGGAAACAGTAGATTGTATCTCTGTCAAAAGGTTTCTTATTTCTCTCCCCAAAAGAAAATGTTGGAAATCAGTGTAAATAATGCTGGATAGTTTAGAGTTCAAGTTACCTCAGATGGAACATACTGCTCCACAGCAGTAGTAACAGTAGCACAACATATCCAGAGCAACACCAATACAGAGAGGAGAAGTGTGGTTGTTAGTATCCAACCAGAATTTCTAGAATGTAAGGAAACAATGGTTTTATAAAGAAAAATTAAAGTATAATGATGTTACCACACTTACAGTTCTTCCTCTAGCTGAATATATTTTCTACCTAAAACTATTCAGTTTACGAAGACTTTTAGGTGGCACCATAGTCTTAACAATAGAATATACTGCATTTAAGTACATGTATCTAAGATGCAGGTAAGTTATCATTCCTAATAAACACCTTAACTGAAATGTTCAGCGGCCTAGTTTACAACCATATATCCATTGATTGAACTGATATAAATACTGTCCCTGAAAATACTCCCTCCCTCCTCCACCTAAATAAAATGAATATAGAGTAACTTTCTGTTAAATACAAGTTCCCCTTTCATCAAAACAATTGTCACCAGCTCCAGGAGAAGCCAGAATCCTGCAACATAGTTTTACCTTAGTTTAAAATCCTGTATTATTTTGAACATAGTAACCTTAAAACAAAACACATCCCTCTCTCTAGTAGAATTACTGCTTTATCATCATTTTTACCAAACTTAACTGAAAAACATTCTATGTGAAACAAACGTCAAGTAAGACTTTTCTTGAAGAAAGACCTGAACATTGTAAAAATTACAGGGGTTAAAATTCTATTTCTTAGTAGCAAGCTGCATTACAGTAGGCTCATTGAATTACTGGGGGTTCAACTCCTCCAAAAGTTCCATTGATTCAAAAAGACCTACTCAACTGATAACTTAATATGCTAAAGTCACAACAACAGTAGAACCATTTTAATTAATGGAATTTATAGAAGAGTTGACTTACTGTAGTACAATTTACTATGGAACTTCAGGATACTTGAGGTTCAGAAATAATGTTTAGTGCTTTTTTATTGCTAACAAATAAGGATGTGGGTGGGGTACTATGATGAACACACAGCACAGTCAGAAGGGTAATTTGATAACAGTGTTTTAAGAATTTGCTAAATATAGGCAGAGCAGCACTACACCCCCTGGAGTTCTTCTCTAAATTTAGCTTGGCAGAATAGATAGATAGATAGATAGATAGATAGATAGATAGATAGATAGATAGATAGATAGATAGATAGATAGATACTATACTATACTATACTCATAGTTAAATTCTATGTGGTAAAAAAACCAAAATGCATCCTCCCTTTTTAGCAATTATAATTCATATGCTGATAATACATACACTGAAATACATTTGAAGATGCTATCAGTTTCATCCTCATCAAAGAATGTTTTGTGCATCTGTGGAGCTCCTTGCTGCAGATCTATTTTAAAAATGACAGTACATTTTGTTGAGGTTCACTTAGAGATATCACAGAAGGTATATTGAGGTGTCTATACATATATATATATGATGATCAACTTGTAGCAATACATACATTATGCCATCTTTATCCGGCCTTTTCTCTTCCAGCAAATTACCCTGGGAAACACTCAATGCTAATTTTGCTTTCAGTATTAAGAATGAAAAGTGGCTTATGTGTACAGGAAAATAACTTGGAACGTTTTCCAGCTACAAGGATGCCCATACATGTACAGTATATGCACTGCCATGTTAGATTGGAGCTACTAAAATAAGTGTACGAAAGTGTAAAACTGCATGTTGTCGCTTAAATATGAGACACTAAGGCTGGGACACCAAACTGACTGTGTAGTAAGCAATATAATAGATTACAGCTTTCTACAATTATCAAATGTTCTATATTAACCCGTTTCTAAGAGTATATATCCTTTATCAGGTAGATACTACAGACATAAAGGTATTGTTTGGCACAGAACCATTTTAAAAATTATTTCTTAAAGTTTCTTCAGATAACTTACAAGACACTTTGTTTAGTGATGATTCTTTTAAATCTGACGTTTCCTGATCAGGACTTTGGACGTACTGAACTTCCGGCTTTGACTAGAATTATAAAATAATATCTTGAAACAGCACAAATGATTAATACAATTCTAAAATCATGAAATATATTAAATTAAATGACACACATAAAGTATTATGCCTTAGTTTAGCACAGTGAAAACAGATCCAACAACTTTAAAGGCTAGAATACTATCCAAGATACACTACACAGTTATTTGATTAATTTGATTGATATCCAAATTCCTAAAAGCACTCCTTTCCCCTTTAAATTCTGTAATGTTACTACAGGTAGACATGTACCTGGAATATCAATATTTTGCCATCATCAGCTTGAAGGTAGAAAGTCCATGAGGAGGTAATGAAGCTGTGGGCTGTTTCCATCATATCACTCCAGAAAGATCTCACAAGTGTAAGCGGGAAGAGAAGATGCATCCTTGGCATTAACGACATGAGCTGCAAACAGACAACACGGTGGTTTTAAAGCTGAACCAATATAACTGGGACAACAATCAAACACAGTGGTTTAGACAGCTCTTTGCTCCACCATTAGCATATAAATAAGAATGGAAAGATAACCAATGAAAATCTATGTACTGATTTTATGAACAAGTTAATACTTACTTGCTGTCGCCTCAGTTCTGCATACGGTAACTGATTCTGGCATCCAAGACGACAGGCATATTGTTCATCAGACTGAAGTGTATATGCCTCAGTACATGCTGCAAATGAACATGAGTTCTTTCAGTTCTAAGAGTCACATCTTCTCAATGAGCAACTTGCCTTTCTTTTGGAGGAAAGGCAGAGTAAAAATGTAACAAACAAACAACAGACTTGATCATAGTACACCAGATGATTGCAAAATGCATCATACTGTTAATATCTGATACCACTTCCTACCACTCACTATTCTAAAATATTCTGCTAGTGGGAAAATGGAAGTAAAATTAAGGTTCAACTATGTTCTCATATTCAGGCTTCATTAAAAACAATACAAAACCACACATTAAGTAATTGACCAAAATACTAAAAAAGTACACCCTTTCTGTAGACTACTAGAATGCAACATCTCACTGCCTACAATTTCAAGTACTGTACTGTAGTTAAGAAGACATAACAATACAATGACATCAAAGAGAAAATCCATGGGCACAGAAACTACAGTGGGAGAATTAGTCTTGGGAGAACTGTATATTTCACAAAGCAAACGATACTGCAGTTTAATGCACTTTGGTTGGAACAAATTATCCCAGTGCTGTCTAAACCATAAGATTATATTTCAAGAGAAACAAATCCCAAATATATAGCTTTAAAATGACAAAACAAAAATATCACCATTTTGTATGTTCTTGAAAGTAGAGTATTACAGGTAACTCCTCCAGACCTGTTTTAGGGTTTAAGCGTCACCCTTTCGTTTAAAAATGGGAAGTGACTAGTGTCATTTGCTTTTCTGGGCCCAAAATAATTTTCCCCATAGTGACACACTAGGCCCCAGGAGGTTACAGCCAGAAAAAGATAATAGCATTTCTTACCAGAATCACATTCCTGCTTGGTCCGATTCAAGTCAATTCCATCATCCGCAAACTGACAGATAGAGAATAATCTACAGCCTCTTTGGCATGCATACAGTTCTTCTTCCTGTAGTTAAAAATGAACAACTCAATAACTATTTTAGCACCCTTATCTATGAATACAGTTCTAAGCAGAATAAAAAACAGTAAAATCAAAGCTTAACTTCACATTTTCATTCTCAATTCATTATGGCAAGAAGATACAAAATTGAACTCAACTGAGAATTCATCAAACTTTTCAAAGCTGCTGTTTTCACTTAGCTATGATAGCACAGGTAGGCTTAAGGAGAAAGTTGTCGAATTTGAACCATCTTGTGGAAAGAGGAAATAAAAAATGTGAAGAAAATAATTCAGAATTGATTTTAGCACATAAAAATTTTTAAAACTGAAAGAGCTTATTGGAATACAACAAGCAACAATGAGGACTGGAAATAGGTATCATCTGTTTCAAAGCTATCAGAAATTAAATCACAGAAGGTTGTTTCAAAAGCTACAGTGATTTTGAAGAAATTTGAAAAATGCAATTTCACCCAAACGGCTCTGGAGATCCTGTGGGATCCCTTTCATCTTGGAGGAACTACAGGGAGTCATGGGATGGGGGAAGTCTTCAATTCTTGAAAATCTTCTTCACAATTGTCAGAAATGAAAGGCTTTTCATATCCCACAGCTCCCAAGAGCTTCCCCATGATAAAAAGGATCCCTCAGGATTAGAGATGGGCACGACTTGAAAAAAAATTTTTTCGAGTTGTCGTTAGTCGGGCCGGTTCCGTTTCGGCTCGTTTCCGTTTTTCGCGAAAATTTGCAAAAATTAGTCGGTTCGTTTTTTCGTTGTCGTTAGTACTGGTTTGGGGAGGGGGTAGCGGGCTCCTGGAGGGAGCTGCAGGAGTCAGCCAGAGCCACAAGTGACGGACTGGCAGACTCTTTGCACCCGCTGTGTCTCACGTACTTGCATGTAGTGCAATGCAAGTAGATCTGGCTTAGGGTTAAGACGGCTTAGCGCAACGGCTAGGGTTAGGCTAGTTACGGGTGAGGTTACGGTGAGTATTGGGGTGCATCTGGGTGCCTCTCTGACCCACTTAGAAGGACAGTGTACTGGCGTATGGGTTAGGCTTAGGGTTCGGGTTTGGGCTACGATTAGTGGGCTGTTTATGCCCGATTGGCACATCCCAGAAGTCTCTGTGGTCAACCTGGCCAAGTGGCCATGCGATTGGTGGAAAATTTGCATGGTCTACTCCCATGGGAGATCCCATCATTGCGAATGCGCAGGTGTAAAAAAATAAAATAAAATAAAATAAAATAAAATCAACGGAGACTTTTTTTGCAAGAAAAACCCACTGTTGCTACTGTAAAAATTCAAGCATTTAAAATAGCTAATTTCCGCATGTTTCTGTGGTGCTTTGGTGGGGTTTTGGGCAACAATTTCAAAAAAAATATTGCGGTCGCCATTTTGGATCCCCCGCACTGCATGGCAAATGGATGCGCCCTCCCAGCCTGGTACAGTCAGCAAAACCTGGCCATGCGATTGGTGGAATGGCTCCAAAACTTTGCATGGTCCACTCCCATGGGCGAGCCCATCATTGCGAATGCGCAGGTGTAAAAAAATAAAATAAAATAAAATAAAATAAAATAAACGGAGACTTTTTTTGCAAGAAAAACCCACTGCTGCTACTGTAAAAATTCAAGCATTTAAAATAGCTAATTTTCGCATGTTTCTGTGGTGCTTTGGTGGGGTTTTGGGCAACGATTTCAAAAAAAATATTGCGGTCGCCATTTTGGATCCCCCGCACTGCATGGCAAATGGATGCGCCCTCCCAGCCTGGTACCAGCAGCGCAGCAGTAGCAATAGCCAAGGAGAGGGGGGCGGGGAAACCCCCCCCCCAATAAAACACCCTTCTGGCCTGGTAGGTGCCCTCAGACAGTTTTCGCCTACTTTTAGGGCCGGGAATCGGGTTTTTTTTTAACTTTTAAAAACTTTTTTTCTGTGCCGCTTGGCATTGCGCGATGCAAGTAACGAGCACGACAAATCAGACCAAATTGTTCGTTCGTCGGTTCGAGCTCGAAGTCTGGGGCAGTGATTCCCGTTACCGTTTCCGTAGAGTAACGGAAACGAGTAACGGAAACGGAAACGGGAATACCGCTAAGTCGTGCCCATCTCTACTCAGGATGGACCTTAAATGGGTCCTGAGAATTGGATTTATTCAGGAAATTAGTTTTAAAAAATTCTTAAGAGCTGCCACATGGCACAAGTAACTACTAGGATTTCTGCCACTAAATCCAAATTATGTTCTAGTAACTGCAATATGATCTGAAATCTGTTTCTGATACCAGTTCAAAGTGTTTACTCTAACATTTAAACCCCTGAAATGCCAGGAGCCATGCTGTCTTAAACACCATCTTCTTCCATAGGAACCCAATTGTTCCCTAAGCTCACTGGATGGTACTGTACCCTGTTCAACACTAACAAGGGCTGCAGCTCAGCTGGTGGAGCTTGGGTTTCATGAAAAAGGTTCAGCCCTTGGCATCTCCAGGCAGGGATGGGAAAGATGCTTGACACAAATAATGAACAGTTGCTTCTAAAACACTAAAGGAAAGGCTGATTTATATGGGGCAGCTTCTATTTACCATTACAGCATAGCACGGTCATTTTAAAATAAACAAATGTAATGACTTCCTGTCTTCTAATATCCTTTGTACCAGGAAGAGTCCAGAATTTTCCCTTTTTCCAGAGGGAAAACAGATTCCTGTCAAACAAGCAAAAGCAAGCTTGCAAGGTATCCCTGATCCAGAAGGAATGAAACATAATGATAGATGACAGCTCTTGGCCAGCAAGATTACATTCAAGGATCTAAAGCAGTGGTCCCCAACCCCCGGTCCGTGGACAGGTGCCGGTCCGTGGACCAATCGGCACCGGGCCGCCCGGAGGGGCGGGGTGGGGAGAGGAGGCGAAACGGGAGGCCCCTTTGCATGCTGGGGAACGTAGTTTCTTGCCCCGCCTGCCCCTCCGTTTCCTGCCCAGCCTTCCGACTTCCTTCTTCCTGACGGGGCTGCCAAGCCTGCCGGCCCGTGGTAGTCTTCCCCCCACCCCCTCCCCACTGATTGCCGCAAAGCCTTTCCGGAGCGGTTCTCCCCCCACCCCCAGAGGGGAGCGCGCGAGCGAGCGAGGGCCGTTCCTCTGAGGCTGAGAGGAGGTGGTGGAGGGGGAGGGGGCGGGGCAGCGGGCGGCAGCCGCTGCTCCTCTAGTAACGGCAACGGCGGCGGCGGCGGCACAGGCACGGTCGCAACCGCCGCCGCGGCTTCTGGCTGCGACCTTACTTCCTCTTCCGGGCGTGCGGGCCTTGGCGGTGGCGGGTCAGTCGGTCGGTCTTTTTGGAACCGGCGGCCTCCTCCCGCCTCCCCTTCCTCTTCAAGGGAAAGGGGGGACTGACTAAGGGGTTTTTCTCGCCCTCCCCCATCCCCCGGAGGAGCCGCCGCTGCCGCCTCTTCAACCACCCCCGACCCTCGTCACTCCCCCACCCGCCGCCTTAAGAGCCGCCGACGGGATGGAGCCGGAGTCGGTGATTGTCAATCACCGTGATTGAGGACAAGAGAGAGAGAGAGAGAGAGAGAAATTCTGGTTCTCTCGTGCTCCTGCCTTCTAAGCTGCGGAGTGATTTCCACCACTTTTATTTCCCCCGTTAGAAGGGAGGGGGGGAAAGACCGCAAAGGGCAGGAGGGAACGGCACGCGCCGGGGTTGTGCAACCTATCTGTGTGAAGCGGGGTTTTCTGCAGTGACAGCAACCAAAACAAAACAAGCGGGCCACGGAAAAATTATCTAACATTTACCGGTCCGCGGCGATAAAAAGGTTGGGGAGCACTGATCTAAAGGTTTCATATGCCAATCTCTAAGAGTACAGACTCGAATCTTCCATATAAAGAGCTTTCTTCTGCAAGTTAAATATTTTACAACCAAACATTGACTTCTGTTTCCTTATACTGGCACCAAAAGGTAATCAGAAAATGTATGTAAATAGGCAGTTCCAGTGAGACTCTGTCATATAGCATCAAGCCATAATCTAATTATTTATGAATAGCTGCAATGTAGCAAGTAGCTAATCCTACAGCACAGAAAAAGTGGGGGGGGGGAGAACACAATTTGTCTCTTGAAGCAATTTTGTTGACACTGAGGGGTTCATGCATGGATGAAAAACAAAAGTGTATGGGCATATCAATACTGTATTTGGCACAGTCAGAAGAGTTAACAATAGTATATGGATGGGGAAAAATTAGAAAAAAACATTAAGGAACATTTTTGGAGGAAGTGTCTGGACTGGTTCATTATTATTCTTAATTTGGCATAATTCAACCACATAAGGACTGCCAATACTGTACTAGCAATAAGGACATACTGTATTGTGTTAGGCATGAAGAAATCACTCTAATCCATTAATGAGATACAGAAGGAACAACTATAAAGAGCTTGCATCCCCCAACGTGGCACTAAAAAAGAACACACATTTTCAAATGTCTAGTTTTCCTATTAAATATTAAGGGAGGATATGATATATTACTGCAGTCGACGCCAACACCTTTGAGCACCACAGGATCAAACAACAATACCTGCACTGCGTTATAATCAAATAAGAAAAAATAGCAAAAAATAAAATAAAAAGACTTGTGACAAATATTTGGCACACATGTGCATAAATTACAACCCATTCCCTGCATCATCATCGTTGTTGTTGTTGTTGTTGTTATATTCTGCCCTTCTTGCCACATGGGCACTCTGGGCAGCTTCCAACAGAAAAACAGTACAGTAACAAAATAAATACAACGATAGCTTGGGTGGCAAAAAAACTTTTCGAAAATTCTTGCTGCAACAAAGTACCCCACCCCAAAAATAAACATACGTGCATCTGGCTCTATTCTGAATCCCCTACAAGAAGAAGATGATAATGATAGCAACAACAAAACAATTATAAAGGACAAGAGAGAGCAAGCCACCCCTAACAGCTAGGTAGCTTCAGTGGCTGAGGTCTCTGGAGCTTGGGAGTTCGATTCCCCCCTGTGCCTCCTTGAGAGGGGCTGGACTCGAGGACCTTTCGGGTCCCTTCCAGCTGTGCCATTCAAAGGTTCAGCTGGAGGGATGGTGGGAAGCGCCTGGCACGGAGAGTTAGCGTGCGTGTGTGTTGTGTGTGTGTGAGGGGGGGGTTGTCATCTCAGATACACTCCGTCGGGGGTGGTGGTTAGTAGTGGGCGGCCTCCGTTACCTTAGGGTAAGTATGGAGCGGGTAGGTGCTTTGGCAGGTCCGCTGGCACGACGCCGTGTTCCCCAGGGCCGGCTCAAAGGCCTCCGAGAGAGACTCGGGAGCGGGCTCCGCCTCGGCCCAAGCCACCCCAGGGCCCAGAGCGACCAAGAGGAGGCAAGAGCCCAACCCCCAAAAGCTCCTCCGCCGCCCCGCCGCCATCTTGCCACCAAGACGAACCAGGCGACTGTGTTTATCTTTTTTCTTCTTCTCCTCCTTTTTGATAACCGCCCTTCTCGCGCTTCCTGTTTCCGGCGCCTCCCGAGTCGGTTCGTAGACTTCAACCCTGGAATCTTGTAGAAGTAGAACCGACCTACAGGCTTCTTCTGGGGCAACTGGAGAGTTCAGTTTACAGGAAAAGGGTGGATTGTAGCACAATCGTGGTCAGACAATGCTCCTCTCAACCGACACAATTATAAGAGAAGAGTACTATAATAGTTCATGCTGTTCTAATTCGCCGTTTGTTTCGTGGGAGAAAGCTGCTTGTGCCTGCTTGGTGGAGAGCACTTAAAACCTCAGTGAGAGCAAGTTGACTTCTGGCCTTGAAGAAAATGGTCGGACTGACTTTTATCATTAAAAAAGGAAGTTTTTATGGTAGAATATTGGGGTGCATATCCAAACCATTCTTGGTGCAACATGTAACTTGGAAAGGAAGAGAGCGGTGAAATCAAACTACAGTGCTTGCAAACTCATGCAAAATGAACTGGGAATAGCGCTCGCATAGATCAGGCAAAGGGATTGCCTTGTTTTGCCCTCCCCCCAATCAGAAATTTGATAAACATATTTCATAGCTGCCGCTGTATGTTGTTAGATTTTTTAAAATATATTATCTAGCCAAGTTAATATTCTAGATATTTCTATAGAAATCTGTTTCTCCTGTTGAATATTGAGAGAGAGAGAGAGAGAGAGAGAGAGAGAGATTAACAAAGTAAGAATTGAATAAACCGATAATACTCCTTTAAGATGGAGCATTTTCAGTTTTTGATGAAATCTAGCACTCTGCATGAAAGCTGGATAAGAAAAAATTGGTTTTGTTTAAAATGTGCTGAAAGAGAGCCTTGTTAGAAAGACCAACAAGTGGGTTTTAGATCAAGTCAAGCCTGAAATATCTCCAGAGGCAAATACTGTACTGTATGTTGAACTGCTCTACTTTGGGCGCTATTATAAGAACGCAGGATTCTCTAGAAATGTAATGATGCTGGGAAAGGCTGAAGGCAGTAGGAAAAGAGGAAATAAAATACGAGATAGCTTGATTCCCTAAAGGTGCCCACAGAATTGAGTTTGCAAGAATTGAGCAAGGATGTTGAGGACAGGACAATTTGGAGATGGCTCATTCATAAGGTCGCCATCATCCGAGGCAACATATAACAGACCATGAATAACGAGGACAACAAATCTATACATTGTGCTTGCTAACAGGACAAGATACTATGAGACTTTTGGCATTCTGAGCTGCAAGGCTTCCTGGGAAATGTAGTTTTGGAAGAGGTAGCCATAGTTTAAAAGGCGCGGGAGAGGAGGCTGGGCATCACAGTCCCGGAAACCTAGTACACGGGAGCCCAGCACCATTTCGGGCGAATGTAACTGCTTCCAAGGTAAGGTCCATCTCTGTCCTTTTAGTGCTAGAAGTCTGCCAGATTAATACATTACGGACTGTCTCCCCTTTTCGTAGCCCCCCTCCCCCCCAATAATTGGCAAAGGGATCTATCGTGCAGGGCAAGCGAGAACCCCTTTGATTATTTTTTGTGACAAAGGTGGTAAAACTAGAAAGCTGCGACGGTAGAGAACCAGGGAGAAGAACGTGCTGGCAATCTGCACTCTGTCTATCCCAGGAGACCCTCTGTGCATTTTAGGGCAATTCAACCTTGTTTTCTGCTCCTTGACTTCCTTAGTGTCGCTCAGATAAAAAAGGACCCTCCTGTGGACTATTCTTCACTGGTTGTCTTCTATTTTTTGTTCAGGCCAGTGGTATTTCAGAAGCGGCTGTGAGCTTTCTCAGACCTTCCCCTGGAATGTGTACATATGCCCAGAGAGGACGGCATGAATCCAAGCAGCTTTAGCTTTGTTAAAAGATTTTTTTTAATTGCCCAAAAGTCTCTATAGCTTTTGCTTCTGTGGAGGTGATCTGATGCCCAATATCGATTTACAATTTGTTTAATAATGCATTTTTAACCTAGCCTGTTTGTGAGTTTATCCAAAAGGACCAGCTGCATGTTAAAATGTCCTATCTTCAAGTTAATGAGCACTGTCCTTTGGAGCCAAGGCTGCAAGATCCATATTGGCTCCAGATGTTTTACTGAAGATAGCTCAACCATCTTTCATTGTATCCCCCACTCCTCACTTTCTTTTTATATAGAATTATGTCCAACTGTCAGTGACTTCTGCCTGTTCAAGGACTCCATCATGGATAAGTTCATAATACGGAAACCCAGATCTGAAAGCCAGGTGAAGAACACGGTTTCTAGAGAAAAAACTTATAAGCAAGCCACTATAGAGTCTTTAAAGGTAGGGTTTTTATAACATAAATTATAATATTTTTTTCGGAAGCCCCAAACAATGTTTTACATTTTTCCTTGTAGCTCACGTATTTATTTATATTTGAAATAACTTTATGGGTGGAATTAATAGCAAAGTATTAGGGATTACTTTCAGAGGCAGGTAAGAAGACTCCATTAGGGTTATCAGTGCTCAGGAATTAACATCACAAAAGAATGGCATGATTTTTTTTTTGTAACAAAGCTCTTAACTAAAAGTGTGACACAGTCTACTATTAACTCAGAATTCTATCTGATACAGGATGCAGTTTGCAAACCATAAGGCTTCTGAGAAGTTGCTATTGACTATGTACTTCCAGGTACTGTATTCTACTTGCCAAAGTAGACATTGAAGTCCTTTTAGGAAATCTTGAATGACGTTTTGGGGAAAAAGAAACAAAAAAAGACTCTTATTAGTGAGACTGAAAAATTATGGTTGAATACTTTGAAAAGGAAATAAACACAGAGATAACCTAACTGTTCATGTGATTCTCGCCACTGCCCTGCCACCAATACCTGTCTTTGTTTCCTGGCTTCCACCACTAAAACAGTCTTTAATCTCTCCAATTGACAGATTAACCCAGCCAAATTCACTGTACTAAATAGTATGGTAGTGTCTAATTAGACATGGGTGGAAATCCTGGCATCACACCAATTTGAAACAAAGAGCAAATTGAGTTTTTACTAAAGGATTTAAAACAATACAAATACAAGAATAGGCAATATCTTTATAGAGCACTTAAAAAAATCATACAATGCGCTAGCTTTTGTGGCTCACAGCTCCTTTATCAGGTAGTGTACAGGTGTGAAGAATTTATAAGTCCAAAAGTTAAGATAGATTTTGCTAGGCAACAACGTAGCAGTTATTGTAATGATATATCTTTTAAAATAAGCAGCTTTTGTCTTGATATGTTAGCGGCAACTGTTAAAATTGTTTATAAAAGCCATTTGTTCTTTAAAATATATGCACAGTGATGTAAACAAGCAGATATTTGAAACAGTTTAAACAGTAAGATCAGTGAGGATCTGAAAACAGCATGGGGAAATGTGCCCATTAAAGTTTAGACTGCTTTATTGTAACATATTGGTTTAAAAATTCTGCTTTTGTTGACCCTTGTTCAGATTGGTTAAACAATTTCAGGATTGGTAGTGTCATCTTTGCCCCTTATTGCTTTCAGTCCAGCCTCTTTTGACGTCTGCTGCCATGATGTAGTATTCTGTATCTTGGCAGCTCCCGGTTTTTAGCCGTTTCACTTTTGGATCTTCCAACCTCACTTACAGACATTGTTTCAGTTTGCCCTCTGTGCCTCTTAAGCTCACCCAAAAGGCAGTGTCAAGTTTCTAGTTCCCATAGTGTTGGATTTAGCTTTCCATCGAGTGAAGCAGGTAGATGGAAACCAACCTTCCCGTCTATTTGTTTTTCTCAATTTCTCGAGTCCCTGAAACGTTCCCTGGAAAGTCAAGGGATGATGTTCAACTGAATGGGCTGTGGAATTTTCTCAGTGGGGAAAGTGAGTTCTTTTTTTAAAAAAAAAGGGGCTACACAGTTTCATTTCCAGGCGTTGGGATGTGACTGAAGAGGGCAACAGGATGGAAAAAGGAACAGGTTATTAGACTAAAAATCAGTAGAGGAGACAGTTGGAAGAGAACACAAATGGAGACTTAGTTACAGGGATGGACAAGGGTGAGCCTTGAAGAAGATTACGGAACTCTGGGGTTGGGAAGAGATAACATACAGGCTAGGTTGAACACACGGAAGAAGTTTCAGGAAGTTGTGTGTGTGTGGGAATAATATAGCTTAGTCATAAAATAGCAATCATGTGCTGTCAAATCAATTCTGACTTATGGTGACCTTTTCGCAGGGTTTCCCAGGTAGAGTTTGCTCAGAAGTGGTTCACCGTTTCCCCCTCTTCTGGGGCCATCCTGGGACTGTACAGCTTGCCCAAAGCTACACAAGCTGGCTCTACTTGCAGGAGACTCCGCAGGGAATCAAACACTCAACCTCTAGCTCTGCAGCCAGACCCCTAAACCACTGAGCTGTCAAGCCAGCTTGATAACAGTTTGAGCAATTTTGTCGGAGTTGCCTTAGTGGGGTGTGTGGTGTTCCGGCTGGAACCGGAAGCAAATCGGCGACCCTGATCCAGCACTGCACGTGGTCATAGATTTGGAGAAGTCAATCAAACTAACATAAAAATACATTTTAAACAGAATGTGATAAAATGCAAGACATAGTTTACACTGGGCTGATGCAGAATAACCATTCTTATTGATATATTTGGCATTCTGAAGAGCGGTGTGAAGAATGCAAATATTGTAATGGAATTTTGGCTCTGATTTGATTTGGGGAGCATAAGGTCTAATAAAAAAGTAGTGCGGAGAAGTAATGAAAAACAGGAGCTGGGGGTCAGCTGGCAAAAGAAGATGCAGTATTCTAAGGCATTGATGAGAACTACCTGCTCAAAGCACTCACTTCAGAATAGTTAAGTGAATTGAAGATGGCAGGCTAATGAGTTTATTTTGCTTTCTAGATGTTGTTTGCTTGCCTTACATCAGAGGCTTCTTGTGAAACAAGTATTCCTCTGTTAGGATTATCAAGTTTTCTGTAGTTGACTGCCTGTCACTGTTAATAATTTATAGGTCACTAACAGCCACATTAGCTAACACAAAGCACAATAAATGTATTTGCAAAAAGCATGTGTGCCTCTGTCTCCTAATGATGATTCTCTTTCTTAGAGAGTTGTGGTTGTCGAAGAGATAAAAAGATGGAAATCTATGCTGGAGCTTTCAGTTCAGTCTAAGGAGAATCTAATGGAGGCCTTAATGGAATTACAGAAGAAAATTCCCTCTAAAGAAGTGTTACTTTCAACAAAAATAGGTAACCCATTTTTTTATTTTCTACTGAAATATATATGCAGTCGTTGGTGGAGTTCTATTGGAGCACATCTGATACATTCCTTTCTAAAAGTGCTTTGACAAATATTTTTAAAAACATTTCCAGAGGGGTAGGTGGAGTCTTGGGTGCTGCTCTGGAAATGATTGTCATAATAATTAAATGTTAGCAACTCTTAGGTCATGGCTTTTTTATGGGAGCTGCGGCTGCCTCTCACCACTTCTGTCCCCTGCTATGGAGGCATGAAAGCAAACTAAAGCAGCCCCACCATCTTCCAATGATCCATTCAGTGCTAAGCATTGCCATGTCTCTCATTTTATGCTAAGGTCATACAGTGAATAAGATGCGTAAGCATCCAGACCAGGATGTGGCTGCACTTGCCAAGGATGTCTATACCAAATGGCGAACGTTCATCAAAGAGCATTCAGATAGGCCCTCAATAGAAGTGAGGAGTGATCCCAAAACAGAGAAACTTCGCCAGAATGCCCAGAAGCTAATTGCTGAAGCTCTAGACGTGGAGGTAAGTTGTTGCTGGTATTGTTATTAAGTGGAAAAAATATTTCTAAATTGAAGTTCATTTATTGGTAATTTAGGATAGATGTGGAAGAAGATTCCTGATGTAATCTTAGAGTAGGGTGTTTATTTAAAACTACCATGGCACTAGAGGAACAGCAAAGATCACTGCCCAAAAATTCCAAAGCAGTAGAGTGTAAGGTTTTTAAAAACAATGTTTTGTTTACTTGTGTAGATTTATCTTGTTTATACAATGAATATGTAGACATTCTTATTTCAGTTACATCTTTTAGTCAACCAGTTTTGTTAGTTCTTGTAATTTCCTTATCTTCGCTCTCCAAAGACACTCAATTTACCTTTCCCCAAGTAATACTATGCAAATATCATAATAATTCAAGTTTCTGCTTTTTCTGCAATCAGTAGTTGCCCAACTAAATATTTCTTCCTCATAGGAATTAAACAGTTAAAATGGTTGATAACTGATGTGTGTCTGCTTTTGCAGTTTGCATTACGCACATATACTGTGCCAACAAAGTTAAATCCTGAATCAGTTGTCACGCCTCTTTGTATTTCAGCAGGTTGTGAGCCTTTAAATATGGTGGTCAATGTGACAGACACAATTATTTATATGGTATTATTCATCTCATTTTGTGGAGGAAGCAAGATTTTTTTTTACATTGCAGTTGTGCTCCATAGATTGTAAGTGCTCTTTCGCATTGTGTCTCATAAGCAGAGACGGTGGGGAGGAAGGAAACGATGGAGGAAAGAAATATTAGAGATATTAGAGAAAAGATGGAAATACTCCAAGAGTATGTGTTAGGTGGACAAGGGGACTCTGTGAGAGTGTGAGTGAGTGGTAGGAATAATACTAACACAGGAGTTTGATCAGATGTGTGATCACACTGGAAATGGTCATTTTGCAGGAAGCAATCTCCCTTAAAAGTAACCCTTCCACCTGTCCAGGGAATAATTCCATTCGTGCCCCCCCCCCCCCCAAAAAATAGTAGCTCTACACCTGGACCACCAACGTCCAGCATGGACATGGATCAGATTTGGGGTGGAGTGCAATCCCTTGTACACTCTTTGACTTGGAGAAACTTAATGTAAAGCTGGAAGTTGAGTTATGGCGACTGGACTTTTTTCTTGAGAGATTGAAACGTTTCGCTGCTCATTGTCAGACTGACGAAGCTGCTTGGATGAGCAGCGAAACGTTTCAATCTCTCATGAAAAGAAGTCCAGTTGCCATGATTCAACTTCCAGGTAAACTCACCTGGACGACTGAGAATCTTCACAGACAATGTAAAGCTGTCTATTTGGCCCTGTAAGAGATAAACTTTTCTGTAGCTGGATGACTGGTAAGATATTCCATAGCTGAAAAGTAGAGCTTGCTCAGAATTTTCAGTATAATCCTTTTCTTAAACTCCATATAAACACACTTTTGTTTGTACTGAGGAAGCAATGCAAACAATCCTGTTCAGAAACTGCATTCACAACATTGTATTTCTTTATTGAAAATATATGTGTATTCACATATATTATACTGAGTTCATAGCCTTCTGGGAAGGTACACTGTGCTCAGTATACTGCAACTGATTACAATCTACTGTATTTGCTTACCACCTACAATTTTCAGATGGTTGCAGTGGGAGCTAAAAATCACTCTTGATAATGTCTGTCAAGTTGGGTACAATCATGTGACTGTAGAGGATCCTTTAAAAATTTGTGGTTTTAAAATTGAGCAGTGGTTCCTTTAATTATATTCAGAATAAGACTCACAGTGACTGTAGTTGATTTTAAAAACTGATGAGTTATTTTCCCCCAGCCTGTTTCAGTAAGATGGACAGCAACTTTGTTTTGAATCAACTGAAGTTTCAGAGACAGCTTATTCTACAACACTGTGCAGTAATTTAGTCTTGATGTGATTTCAACATGGATAACAATTAATAGCCCATGCCTTCACACAGTGGTTTGGATTTGCAAAGACAGGAGTAGAAAAATCATTTGAGACCACCCAGTTTGCATGGTCAGCATGTATATTTCGTGTGCATATTTATCATTCTAAAACAGTGATGGCGAACCTTTTAGAGACCGAGTGCCCAAACTGCAATTTAAAACCCACTGATTTTTTTGCAAAGTGCCAATACAGCAATGTAACCTGAATGCAGGTGGCTGTGAAGGGGCCATGTCGGGTGCCCACAGAAAGGGCTCCGAGTGCCACCTCTGGCACCCGTGCCATAGGTTCACCAACACTGTTCTAATACCTCCTTGGAAGAAAGGAAAGAATAAAGATGTATAGTTATTCTTAGTATTGTATTTGTATGTGCTAAATCTTCTCTAAAGCTCTTTGGATAATCTGTATTTCAGGCAAACTCTATATCCACAATTAAGTGTTTGTAAATCAAAGTTTATTGTGAGGGCCTGCAGAGAGGGTCAATAGTGTACAAAGTGGTGGTAAATACCAGATCCCTGTGGTATCTTTAAGTAATGAACACAACAAGAATTCTCTCTAAGCTTTAATGATTAGTTTGTGTTCTATATTAAGCTCCACCATAATTATCCTCTTAATGTATTCATTAATTATTTCTAAATGGCACGTAGAGCATTCAAGAATTACAAAGCAAAGCTAGAAGTGCTTGTAGCCCTTGTGAAATCTGGTCAGAAAAGTATGAACCATCTCTGCTAAGGATCATTGGAGTTTCTGAAGCTCCATTGCCCACCTCCAGTTACTGAACAGGCCACTGAGTTTGATCTGTCAACTCTGGCACACTGCCTTTCACACAGATGTTTAACGTCTTTATATGTACTCCAATGTGTTGTTTGCAGCCCGTGTCCCTCTTTCAGAAAAAGGATAGATATCCAAGTTGAAGGGAACTTTACTATCACCTGTAGTGGAACGCCTTCACTGGAGTAGACAATACATTGTTAGTGGGGCACCCTCACTATATTGCTTGTCCTGCTCTCAATGACTGAAATAATAATGCTGCACATCTGCTGAGTTACGGCCATCAAAGCCCATCCTTGATTTCAGCTTTTCCCGTCCTTTCCCCTGGATGTCTTGTTGTCCACTTTGCTTCCTTCCTGTCTTTCTCCTGAATGTACCATAGAAAGCTGCCTTAATAGCTTCCTAAATCGGATGGTGAAAAATTGTCAGCCACTAAATTGGGGCTGAATCAATAGTGATAAATTTTGCACTATTGTAGATGCCATGATCTCTGGAAGGGCCAGATTTTCTTTCCAAGATGGGTGGGTTTTGTATCCCATATCTACTTATTACTTTTGTCCTGTTTTTTTTTATTCATTGCTCCTCCTGTCACCTTGCTTTAGTCTTGCCAAATACATAGATCCATTTATTAAAAGCTGCCGGCGGAATGTGAACAAACACATTTTTTTCATCTGCAAATGCACTTATGTGCACAGCAAGACAATGAAAACAATAGCAACCCAGCAAACCCATAGTGGCAGTGTAGGCAGGCAAGAGAAATAATGGTGGTTCCTAGCAGCAGTACCCCACTGTCTTCCTTCTACCTGCTGTTGTTGGTGACTGCATACACCTGCCTAATTGTAAAATGGAGCTCCTTTTAGAACTTTATTTGCTAACCAGTTACAGTTATTGCTGTTTAATCCTGACACTATGTCTTTACAATGTTATTTTATTGTCTTTCTGTCAAACTCCTCCTGAGAGGTTTTATTTGGGCTAAATAGAAGTTCACTAAGGGCCTTTTCACACAACCCCTCAGATCCTCTGGTCCCTTAAATTCGGACCAGCGATCTTGAGGGTTCCTTGCTGTTCCTCCGTCCCCACCCCCTCCGCACTTCCTTGTTCTGTCTGCGGGAGGGGAGGGAGGGGGAAAAAACCCTTACCTCCCGTGCGTGGAAGCTTGCTCCGAGCCCCGGTTTTACTTCCTGGTTGCTCTTAAAGGGGCGGAGGCGAAAGAAAAACAACAAAAAGAAGCAAGGAGAGCTCAGGCACTCTCCGCATCAAATATTTTTCACCTCCCAAAAGCAAGTACAAGAAAGTGCAGCTGGGTCGTGCTTAGGTGGGCGGGGTCGCACTTAATTGTCTGCAAACTCCGGACCTGGTGGGAAAACATTTTTAAGGTCCGGAGCTTGCAGCCCTTTGCCACGGAGCTTAGGGGTCGTGTATAAACGCCCTAAAAGAAGGATAACCGTATATAAAAGGCAGGCAGGGAGGAATGGCAAGATTATCTCTGTGGGGCTATGAAGTAGGGATTGCACATAGTCTGTCCATCTCCACAGTTTGGAAATATGTAGTGTCTGAGGTAAATAATGAAAATCAATAAGATCAGCTGTTAATCTTGACTTAGACTGTGACACATAGCTCAGTGAAAATGTTGAACCAGCTTGTAGTTGTTGTAAAGAAAAATGTTAATTTCATGTCAGAAATTGAATGAAAAATGAAACTGACGGTATACCGCTGCCTGTATACACATTTTTGATGCAACCAAACCTGTAATGCTGTGTACAGTTTTAAGCACTGTACCTGAAAAATGGTGCTGGAGAGCGGTGGAAGGTATAGAACAGGACAGCCAGAATGTTCAAGGAGGTAGAGCAAGTCTCCCGCCTTGTGATGAAAGATTACCAAATTGGAGATGTTTAGCTTCGACAACGGTGTGTAAGGAAAGACATCATGGAAATGTGTCAAATTAGGCATTGTATGTAGGCAGCCTCCTCCCCCAATATTAAAAGCCAGTATCATCATCCCCTGAGACTGAAGGGCGGGAAGAATTTTTATACAGCATATACTTAAACCTTAGAATTTGCTGTTGTGATATAACAACAGCTGCCAACCTGGATAGCTTTAGAAGGAATTTGATAGGTTCACGAAGGATAGGACTTGCTAGTGGCTACAAATTGCAGTAGATATACAGTATATTACCGTACTCCCAATATCAGAAGCATTGTGCCTGTGTATATCAGTTGCTGGGCAATATAATTAGAAGAGAGGAAAACATGTACTGTTGTACTCATGGCCTGCTTCTAAACTTTTCACAGAGAATTGGTTGGTTGACTGCTGTAGAAACAAAACTGGTCTAGCTATAACACACACACACACACACACACACACATGCTGCGATTTTGCATATCTTTTTAATTTCTTACGACTAAATCAGAAGTAGAATAAAGAGAATTTGTGTAACAAGCTTTGGACAAAGCATTCACCGTTCTGTAAAGATAGTGTCGCCAAGGATCTTAAGATGGATTATTAGAATCATTGTTTTCATTGGAACAGTAACACTATAATACTGGTACAAGGTACAATCAAGAGTAGGAAATGACTGTAACTACAACGGACATGAAATAAGAATGAGGATGGTAAACAGTTGAACATTTTAGATTCACATCAGGTATAAAATTTCTCAGCGCTAATGGCTAAATGAGAAATAAACCCTTTCTTGGTACGCAGTAGTTGCTTTTCATTTATTTCTATATAATTTATTTAGATGTCTCAGCTGTGCCAAATTACATAGCTTGGCACATGTTGAAGCTATAACTTCATAATTAACATTTAGCAAATCCCTTTCTGTTTTCTTAATTACACCTCCTTACACTTGCTCATAAAGTCTACATTTCCCTTTACAGCCCTGCCAGTCAGTCTTGCCAAGTATTTAGAGCATCTAGGAGTTGTTTCAGAGTTGGGTTTGAAATGCTATCAAAAGTGTCTTGTATCAGTGAATTTTACTGGATGCAGGGCTACTTCATTCATAATTGCACTTGAACCTGATACCCCAGGTTGGCTGAAGATTAGTTTCCTGTTGGGCTGGCAAAAGTGGTTGACCACAGTGCCTTGTTCTTTAATTGCTGGAGTGAAATTAAATTGCTCTTCCTGTTTTCTTGTGATGTGAAGTGGATTTCCTTGAATTTGAGCTGATTAAGAAACCAGACTCCAATTTCAAACAGTTAGTCTCCTTATTAAATGTAAGGATCTCATTTCTTACTTTCTGTTTTCAGATTGGTCACCCGCTGGCAGAAAATATTGAGCAAGAAGCTTTTCATCTCTCTTCCCGTCTCATTAACGGGCCTTACCGCAGGACTGTGCGAGCACTTGTATTCGCTTTAAAGAACAAGCCTGAAATTCGTACACAAGTACAAAGTGGCATGCTGTCGCTTAGGGCATTTGTGCAAAGCCATAAAAAGTGACTCAGAGACCTGGAGTGCATACGCTGTTGCCACCACTGTATTATGTGGCAAAAGAGGAAACCTTTTCTATTTCTTGGATGCATGTCGTAGTGGTAACCATACATGGATTTGGTAGTATTGGAAGAATGCAGATGTTTTAGAAAGTCAATTGGGGGTCAAGACCTCATTTGTTGCAAACAGTGGTTCATACTTTGGTCAGCAAACAGGAAAATGGAAGGTAATCCTTACTCACTTTGCAACAGTCTTGAAAGAAGCTTGGGCTAAATAGTCAGATCCTGCTGTCATTCACTAATATACTTCCCCTTGAAATAGAAATGGGCATGAAACTCAGTTTGCAAGTTTGTGCCATTTTGTACGCGTGGCATCACAGATGTCCCAAGTTGTCTTCTGCACCTTCCTGGCCTGTGACCCACTCACCAGGCGGAGTGCACTTCTCTCCTCTTCTTCCGCTGTTCGACCAGTCCTCAGAAGTTGCACAGGTTTGTCTGTCCCACCTCCTTGTCTGAGTGGGCAATCAACCAAGGAGGTGGGGTAGGCAAGCCCATGCTCCTGCCAGGGACGGGATGAACAGCTGAAGAGGAGGAGAAGAGGAATGCGTCCTGGCTGGTGAGTGGGGAATCCAGCCAGGGAAGTGGGGGAAGGGAACGTATGGCACCTGTAGTGCCACACATACAAACAGCGCAAACCTCCAAACTGAGATTCATGCCCATCTCTAGTTTGAAGCAGTTTCTTTGAAGCCTTAAACTTTGTGAACTAAACTAATTTGTAAACTAAAGGCTAATCTTGTTTGTTATTCCAAGTCACCTCTCTTGCATAATTTCTTTACTAATTCTTTCAAATCTTCCTAGCCCAATAATTTCATTCTCCAGTGTCTTGAAACAGAACTATTGCATTTACATTAGGCTTTTATTTTTTTTAAAACAAACTAGTTTCTCTCCCTCAGACTGGTAGGAAAAAAGGACTGTAATGAGATTCTGAAATATAATTTTCTACAGAGATGTTTTAAAAACACATTTTATCAATAACAAATAACAACCAAAATCCTGTTGTGCAGTGATGCCTGCGCAACTGAACATTGTGCAAGAAGTTATGAAATTCACGCCCCGTTGGGAATCAAGTCTTCTGCAACTAGTGGCACAGTCAATCTGTAAGGTTCAGATGATAATTACTTTCATATGGCATGGTGGGGTTCTCTGATGGAATTTTGTTTGTGGTCTTAACAAATCTGTTTATTCTACACTTTCCTGCTATGAAAACCTCATAGCAAGTCCAATGGGAAAACATCATCTCCTCCTGATTAGTTTCCAAGAAACTCCAGTAGTTTGGTAACCTAAGACAGTGGTTCCCATCCTTTGGACCCCAGATGTTCTTGGATTAAAATTGCCAGCAGCCTTCCCCACTCAATGTGCTGGCCAGGATATCTGGAGTCTCAAAGTTGGAAACCGCTGAGCTAGGGGAAATGACCAGCTGCCTTAAAGAGGTTCCTCAGCAACTCATCTAGTCAACTGTCTGTTAAGGAGTGACTGACTCTAGCATACATTGAGCCTAGCAGCTCTGGAATGACATTAGGCCCTTCATTCTGTTAGGTCTTAGCCTTGGTCGTGGGAAACATAATTTGAGCTCAATTATCCTTTGCAGAGGTAGTGATAATAACGTGCCCTTTCATGGTGTGGTTTACCCAGTTCTAGCACTACTGTGTCATTATACAGACAAACTGCTTTTTCACTACTGGTTCATGTTTTGCCCTATTACAAGACAAAGTTGGAAGGAAGATGGGCAGGTAACAGGACCCAGGACAGAGTAAAAGAACAGAAACCTCTGCTATGTCTTGTTGTTTTAAAAGGGTCAACAATATGTTGTGACTTGCCAACACTGTACAGTGTACCAACAATTATAAAGCAAAGTAAATGATTCAAGGAATATGCTTTCTGCTTTATTCCTTGTTATTCGCACTTAAGGTAACACAGAGTTAATTAAAACTACCTGTGCAGACCTGGAATGATTCTAGTCGATCTTATTTTTGAGGATAATGAAGGTGTATAGAGGATACTAACACTTATCTGTGTGTCATATAAAGTGGGGAAAGTATTAGTAAGTAGATGAGTAAGTCCTTATATTTTCACACATGCACATTTTCTTTCATTTAGTTATGTGACACACAAAATAAGTCCTTGAGCACCACAGAAATAATAAGGGGAGTACAGGATTTTGGATCTTTAAGTGGGATGATCATTTACTTCTATACCAAAACTGTGGCTAAAATCCTCTTTGCATAACTACATCACATTAGGTTGATACGTCATCAGTTGTGAATTTTCAGAAATAAAAAAATCAATTTTTGTCTTCCCTGAAGGACTAAAGGTTGTTGTGAAATCTTTTTCATCACGGGGAAGGCTTTGAAGTGATCTTTAATTTCCAATAACTGCCACCACGAAGACATCATTGGTGGCAATGGTTTCTATAAATGAAAGACACCCCCCCTCGCATCCTGCACCTCTCAATGGCTTCCCCACAATGAAAGGGATTCCACAGGGATGGAATGTTTTATCTCTGAAAAATTGTTATCGCTGGTGATATCAGTTTTATGCAGCTTAGGTCTGTGAATAGGATTTCAGCTACTGCCTCCACAATTAGGCTAGCTCTTCATCCCAAAGGTATCAAAATTTCCATACGCTCAACATGAATCCTGCAAACCTGGTTGTTTTGAAAACAAGCAATATAAGAGAGTTAAAATTCTTCAGTTCTTTTTAAACACTTAAAAAAGTGTTTTTGTTTTTGTTTTGCTTTCTAATCAAGAACAAAGATGAGATGGTTAACAGAAAATTGTCACTGCCAAGCAAGAGGGGAGAGAAAGTGTTGAAGCATTTTAAAAGAAACACTGAAAATACTATTACTGTACAATTATTCTGTTATAATACCCCAATTTGGAATATAAAAAAAGAATATTGAGGGGAAAAAATCTAAAATTCATCTTATCTAGTATATGCCCAGTTTAATTATTTTTAGCTTATCTTTTTAAAGTCAAAAAATAGATACACTGTCTAAAATTAAAAATTGGTTGAAATTTAGTCATAACTTGCAACTAAGTAGACTCATTTAATTGGTATGGATTTGATAAGTTAACATCTACATATGTTCCATTGATTTAATGGTCTTACTGTAGCTGCGATTTATTATTGGATTTCAACAACTGATTCATGGACCAATAATGAACGCAAAGAAACAAAGGAGAGCAAGAAGGGGGGGCAGGATATCTCTTCCAGAACGGCCAAGAAATCAAAGGGAAATTTGGGCCTAGAATTTGGAATGCTGAAAGAATAACAGAAGCGCACTATTTCATATGAAGAAAATAACCAGAAGGTGGAAACAGTATGCTAAAGACTAGAGATGTGCACAAATTGCTGGTTTGCTTGTTTGTGCTTGTTTGTTTTTTGGCTTAGAGGCAGCACTCTGGCTTCCTTGCTCCAATTCTTCTGGTTGCTGCCCCTGAGTGGGCACCCACCAGAGAGAAATGACAGTTTTGCCCATCTCTATTGAAAACCTCTACAGAACAGCCAAAAGAACGAAAATCTCCTCTGAAAAGGAATTCTATGATTAAGAACTTGCAGTTCTAGAAAGTGAAGTGAAAGCTGCTTTGAAAACATTAGGAAGAAATAAAGCAAGCAGGTAGAACTATTTCAAGCCACAGAAAACAAACCTGTCAAAATTCTAACAAGCATATGTGGACAAATATGGAAAACAAAGCAATGCCCATAAACTGGCAACATTTAATATACAGTGGTACCTCGACTATGAATTTAATCTGTTCCAAATGCATGCTTTTAAGTCAAACTACTCAAGTCAGGGTACCTATCTAAAAATTGAAAAAAATAAGTTAAAAATGGAAAAAAATGTAAGTCGAGCAGACCATATCTAAAATTTGTAAGGAGACAATTAAAAGTCGGGGTGCCACTGTACATTCCAATCTGCATGAAAGGATGTGCCAAGGAATGCAGTAAGTATTGGATCGTTGCTTTAATTTCTCATGCAAGCAGCATGATTCTCAACGTGTTGCAACAAAAACTTTTACCTTCTACAGAGTGAGACTTGCCTGATGGTCAAGCTGAATTCTGGAAAGGATGAGGCTTGTGAAGAGATTCTGGACATCTCTCATTCATAGAGTCACACTAAGGCTGAGATGACATAATAGCATGTAACAATGACAATACAAAAATAGTTTATCTCATTCGATATGTTATACTAGAAGATCTGCTACCAACACAGTTTTCCAATGTTTTGAACAAGTCATTTGAGGTTAATGGAAGCTACATGGTAAGTGGCCTCTCAAGTACTCTCTTACTTCTCTGCAAAATAAAGGCATTTCCATCATGATGTCAAAAGGATCTATTTTGTTTCCCCATTAGCAATGTCAATACACTCATTGGCATGCCATTTGGTTTCAAAATTTCCCTTCTATTTTTTCATTCCAAAGAACGACCTGATTTGCTTATAAGAGCTTGTGCTCCTGATGAAGCTAAGTAGGGCAAGCTTCATAGGTAGGTCTTTCCTGGGACACAGAGGGAGGGTCCCGAGATTTTGTCAGATAGCAGGGAAAAGAATTAAAATGAACTACACTTGTGTGCACAAGCAGCACATTCAAGGGGGCTCTCTTTTAAACTGTAAAAGGAGTAGGAAGACAAGGAAGAACAATGAAGATCCACAGGAATGGCAAGCGGATGCAGAAGAATGGAAAAGCTCTGATGGGGCACAGTTCACTTCAGGTGTGGCTGAAAGGAACCAAGGAGAGACTGTTAGGGGTGAAGATGTATTCAGCAGGGAGAGGGGTAGCACTAATGCCTATCCTGTCTCACACCAAAACTCCAGAAGAGTCTGATGAGACTTCACACATGCGTGGAACCTTGTGTGTGATCCCCAGAGGTCATGTTGGAAAAATGAACACTTCCCCTTTACACAGAGTATCTAAGGAAGTGGTCCTCAGCCTTTTTTTTGTGAAGAGGTGGGCTGTTTGTTTTGAGGTCCCCTACTAGAGGCTTGTTATGGGTTCTACTTTTTCCTTTTCCTCCCCTTTAGGGTGTCCCAACTAAACCAAGAAAAGGCAGTGTGGACATTGTATGTAATCCAAATGTAAGGCAAGAAGTAACACATCTATCTATCTATCTATCTATCTATCTATCTATCTATCTATCTATCTATCTATCTATCTATCTATCTATCTATCTATCTATCTATCTATCCAAACAAATGCTAGCTTTCATCCTGTATGTGCCTTCATGAGAGTGGGAACTGCTTATCTGTGGATGGGGCAAAATGCAACAGTTCCAAAAATCATGCCTAGTTGTCTACGCCAGGCTTCAAAATTCGGGTCTTTTCTTGGCTGGTAGTAGTTGGAGGGCACCATCTGCAACTTAGCATGGACACGTAACATTTCCTGAGCAGGACTGAACTGAGGACAACCTCATGCTCCAGCTTTTATGCAATACTATCAATTCAGCTCTATCTGGTTCACCTAATGGGTGAGCCACATTTTACCTAGCTTTTCTGATGTTTGCCGTACTCCTGGGCCACCCGTGTTAGCCAAGAAAAGCATGGTTTGTTTCAGTGTAGGGCAATGAAGGGAAGCGGGGAGATGTTTACTGGCTGACAGCCTTCTGTTGAGTTGGGGAGAATTCAGTCAACATCACCAGAGATGGAATTTAAGACCGACACTCTTGGTTTGTCTTCACAGCTCTCATTCTGAAGTCTGGTATAGACAGTCATTATATCGCTTGCCTTTTTTTTTTACACCATTCATAAACCAGTGGTGCCCAACTTGCTGACAGCCTGTATGTTTGTGGTTGATTTTTTTTTTAGTGGTGTAACAGGTGCAATACCCCCTTGCCTTTTTAGAGATGGGCACCAGCTTCGTCCCTGATTGTAAAGAGGACAGCACAGGTGCCGCTGCTCCCAACCCCCACCTCCTCAGGCAATCTGCCACTCACCAGGCCCAGCTTGCTTGCTTTCTCCACCTCCACGGCTAATCTCCCGGTCATGAGTAAGAGTACAGGCTTCTATGCTGTGCCCCACCCTTTTGTCTAAGATCAACCAAGAGGGAGGGGAAGAGAAGCCTGAGCAGTTGCTGGGACTGGAAGATCAGTTGAGAGGTGCAGGAAGCTACCACACACGGCCTGGTGAGCAATTGGTTGAACCAGAGGAGGCAGGGGAGGGGAACAGCAGCATCTGTGCTGTCTGCTGCCTGTATAAGCTGGGATGAATTGGGACAAACTGGTTTGGGCCCATCTCTTGGACAGCAAAGAACGTTAACCACCACTCCTCAGTTTCATGTGCCTGTGCGGTGCTGTAAAAGCCATCTGAATACTCTTACTGGAAGAGCCTTAGTGCTGTAAAATCATTCTTATATCATCAGAAATAAATAGCAAATTGTTTAGTAAACACAGCAGGGATGGGAAGACTCAGCTTTCCCCCAAAGATTAAAGAGGATTTGACCAGACAGATAAAGATCGAAAGGGAAAAGAGCATGTAAGATGGACGCTTTATAAGGTACACAGCTAACAAAATTCCACCCTCATCCACATTCCTGTGCAACTAGTCATGCATGCCTCTGACTGGACGAGGCATCTGCTGTTGGGAAGCCCATTCTCCCTTTGTCCTCTAGAGTTACAACAATGTCTGTTCTGCATGGTGCTTTGCTTTCTCCCACATCATGCCATGCCATGGTATACCACAAGGTGGTACCCTACACAATCAAAAACATCATCTCTGAGACAACAAGAAAGGAAGCTAGGCGGGTAGAAATGTTTTGCAGAGTCAAGTCATACTGTGTAGTTGAGCATGTAACACAGATGCATGCAGAAGGATCTGGTCATGATGTTTTGATTTTTAAAATAAAAGATAGCCTAATCCTAGTTTCAGAACCAAGCTTGGATTCACTATAATCACAGGATATTGTTTCTGTTTAGGATCAGCCCGTTGGGGCACCGACCACAAGGAATGATCACCAGGTTGAGACCAAGCAGATTCCTAGTACAGAATGTTCATACTTCCAATTGAAGACTAACTTTTTTGCTTTTTGTCCAGGCATTATTTTGATAGTTAACCAAGACATCCCCAGTGACTTTAGCGGCCCTACAGAATTACTTCACTTTATTTCTTTCCCCATGTCATGAATTAGATCGAACAATGGACTAGAACTCTGGAGAATAGCATTTTAATCCACACTGGGCCATGGAAACTCACTGGGGAAGTGGAATTTATAAGACCACTCCTTAAATATCTCACTTATCTTGAAAGCCCTATTATACAGTCACTATAAGTTGATTTCAACTTGGAGACACAGAACACACAACCTTGTTTTATTATTCGATTTTACTGCAAACTTGATTCTTAACACGAGATTGTGTAAACCAATTTGGAATTTTTACAAATACAAAATGGTATTAACATACTTTTAGTAAAGTAAATACAAGTGTAGATATATTTCTCCCTGTTTTGTAGAAACCTTTCGAGCTGAATCCTTAACTCTTTGGTGTTCCATACAGACCTTAGTGGAGCATCATTCATGTTAATGTTTTCAGGGCTTCCCAGATACATCTTGCTAGCCAAATTGCAATGGGTTACTATGCATTTACTCTGATCTTGCAGAACTGTTTTATAAACTTAAACTGCTCCAGGCAGGTGAATTTAAGCCCTTTCAGATACCATTAAGATCAGTGAAGATAATAAATCTATCCCATTGAAATGAATAGAAGTGATCAGTTTTAGTTTGATCATGCCCTCGATTCTCACTTTCTTTAGCTAACTTTCAAAATAATAAATTCTCTTCTTACTCTTACTCTTGCTATTGGAAATATGTTCACTATCTGAAAACATTATTATATCACTAGCAACATGATAATATACAGTTACTTCAGGCATCTAGCATTTATACTGACAGTGACAATTTTTTATATAAAAGTACTGTACAATTAATTGGGGAAAGCCTCCCAAAGATTCTTCTACACCCCTATTAGATTTCACAAGTCAAGAAGAAGAGTATTGTACTAAATTATGCATGGCCTACACACGTTTATAAATTACAGGTAAACATTAAGATATTTGCTGAGGACAAGGAAGAAATTATAATTGCTCATGGTTTCCCATATTTTGGTCCAATCATTATACAAAACAGAGCCTGCAAACAAGATATCAAAAAGAAAATGAAGCTTGGAAGGAACATCCATGAAAGAACTGCTCCTTAAAGAGTAAATGTGTACAGCTGTGTACACCAAGGCATTTCTGATCACTGTGTGTGTATACAAAATTGGGCAATGAAGACAGTTGACCCCCACTCCCCCACTCTACTTAACTCAAACTGTGATGTTGTGGAGTTTCACAGATACTATGGGTCACCGGAAAGATAAATAAGTGGGTTCTAGATAAAAAAAATCTCATTAGAGTTTAAAATGACTAAACTTACATTATTGTACTTGGGACATATTTTGAGAAGACAAGATTCCCTGGAAAAAGAACATGAATGTCAGCGTGACAATAGAAAGGCAACATGGATTGAATCAAGAAAGGATCCCATGGTCCTTCGTTTGCAAGATATGGACAGGTCTGTTAATGCCAAGACCTTTTGGTAGGTCCAACGTAAGTGTAATAATGTCAATTGCAGCCATAAATTACTGCTAGTTAATTACCCACCTTGGGTTATTATTACCCACCAGGCTTGGACCTAGTGCAGTGGTGGCCAAACTTTGGCCCTCCAGATGTTTTGGACCACAACTCCCAGAATTCCAAGCCTCTATTGCCAATGACAAAGGACTGTGGGAGTTGTGGTCCAAAACATCTGGAGGGCCAAAGTTTGGCCACCACTGGCCTAGTGTATAAAAAGAGATACAAGCAGTGACGTTAACTAGCAGCAATTTTCTGACACAGTTGACACCAGTGCACTTGTGGCAGCATAAATAGCCAATAGGTTTGGGCTATGGTGTTTTAATTACAACAAAAGCTAGTGAAGAAGAGGGGTAGGGATAAAATACACAAAAGAATAAAGTGTAATATAGAAGAAAGGGAGCTGGATGTCATGGGGAGGGGGTCAGGAAGCAGAGGAAAAACAGGTTTATTTTATCATTAGTTTGATTCAGTTTTCACTGTACCCCTTCTAGCCTCAGAGTCTTAGCAGATGTTACTTTCAATTTCTAAAGCATCTCTCAAAGTTGATCTATTGCCATGGCAAAAATAGTTCAGCTTCTACAGTGTACAAATGGAAGCAGTGCAGCAAAGACAATCTAATGCGCTAATAGATAATCAGATACCCACTTACAGCTGTGCTAATGGGAAGCCAATGTATAGTGGGAGAACAAGCTGCCCTCACACCTACAAAAACTTCAGAAATACTGTACACAATTAGGCGTCTTAACCACTCAGGGAATGACAAACCTATCATGAGTCAACAATGTGATGGTGATGCACAAAAGGTCAATTCTATTTCAGTCAGCGGTAGCACAATGTACCATGCATTGCTCAGTCTTGGGGAGCAATGACACTCCTTTTCCCACACAGTATCAATCTGATTTCAAGTGTGCTGCTTATATGTGTGTGTGCTATCTTCATGCCTGACTCACCACAATTCAAGGAGGCTTTTGTCCAGGGAAAAGTTCCCAAACAGAGCTGTGATTTGCAGAAACAAAACCTAAAGTCATTAATGTGATGGGTGTATGATTTCCAAATAAAAGCACTTGGTAACTCATCAATGTGGATAGAAAGCTTGAGAGTGGTTCTTCTGTGGTGAATAAATCCATGCTACTGGCATGTTATGGGGCGGTATTCCTGCCAGTATTACAGACACAGAAGTTCATGGATTCTTGAGGTGAAGTGCTTAGGGTGGGTGAGAATTTGGTTTTAAACTAGGGTGGGTGAGAATTTGGTTTTAAACTCTGTATCCATGAAGGTCTTTGGCTAATCTTAATTTCTCAGCATAACTTAACCTCACAAAATGTTATGATAAAAGAGAAAAAGGAACTATGATTTTTTAAAAATGAATGCTAAATAATGGTTACAGCTGGAGGGGCAAGTGAATGATGGAGGAGAGCAGAAGAGACCTGGGACTTGCATGCACCGTTTTCTCCAGTGTTCTACAGCAGTGGTTCCCAGCTTTAGATGACCCAGGAGTTCGTGAACTGCCACTCCCAGAAGGCTCCATCACTTGCTGTGCTGGCTGGGGTTACTGGGAGTTGCAGTCTAAGAACATCTGGGCGACACAAGGATAGAACCCACTGTTGCACATTGTTATTTTAAAATGGATGGATAATGTGTGATCTTACAGATGTTACTGGGTTGCGGTTCCCTTTAGCTCTAGGCAACAAAGCCAGTATCGAGGAAAAATGGGAATTGCAGTCCAAGAACACCTAGAGGCTCACTACCTCAACATTTTTTTTAGTTTTTTTTGTCTCATAGCACAAGAGGTTTTTGTCTACTGTTCAGTAGAAATGCTCTGTTTATTTATTTTTTGTTTATTTTTAGGTGCTTGTCTAGAGCAATATATAGGAAGCAATATATCTTTGCTCCCAACTCAGGGAAGGAGGATGAGGCTAACCAGAAATTCAGAAGGTATGGGGTCTTTGTGTGAATTGCCTTTTCATTTGCATTGTAGGAGGGCTGTGCTTCAGTGGACAGCAGAACTGCAGAGACTCCAAGAAAGTATTATTTAAGAGGAAGAAGTAGTGGCCAAAGTTGACAAACCATTCAGGATAGCAGAGGCCATTAAGGGACTAAGGCTCCAAAAACTGTTAGCTGCAAAGTCAGCAGCTCGGCTGATCGAATCCTGGGTACCACGCAGCGGAGTGAGCTCCCTCCGATAACCCCAGCTCCTGCCAACCTAGCAGTTCGAAAGCAGGTAAATGCAAGTAGATAAATAGGTACCATCGTAAAAAGTGGGAAGGTAAAACAATGTTTCCTTGCAGCCATTCCAGCCACATGACCATGGACTTGCACAACACTGGCTCTTTGTCTTGAATATGGAGATGAGCACCGCCCCTAGAGTCGTACATAACTAGCAAGCATGTGCAGGGGGAACCTTTACCTTTTTATAATGCACTGGAGCAGTGATATAATGAGTATTGACTGGAGGTTCACTATACAGTATAGAAAAGAACGGTAGCTGAATTTGTTAAAACAAGAAAATCTGTTTCACTGTAATATTTTAAAAAACTATACAGAAATGCAGTAAGTTTCCTACAAAAAGAGAAGTAATACTATAATACTGTATTGGACATTCACATTGTCTGGCATGGTTGCAGAAGCATTGAATAGCAGTGATGTGGTGCAGCCAGGGCTTGCAGGGTCAAAGCTGTGAGCCTTTGAGCCTTTTCACACGACCCCTAAGATCCGCTGGCCACTTAAATTCGGACCAGAGATCTTGGGGGTTCGTTGCTCTTCCTGTGTTCCCACCCCTCAGCACTTCCTTGCTCCTGTTTTTCGTGAGGGGAGGGAGAAAAAAATGGAGAAAAGAATGCAGGCTCACCTCTGTCTGCCGGTCGAAGCTGCCCCGAGCCCCATCGTCGTCCGGATTCCTGTCTCTTAAAGGGGCGGGGGCAAAAAAACAGCAAACAGAAGCGAGGAGAGCCGGGCACTCACTAGGTTACATCCGCATCAGGGATTTTCACCCCCAGAGAGCAGGTACCTGAAAAGTACGCTGGGACGCGCTTAGGTGGGCGTGGTCGCACTTAATTTTCTGTAAACTCTGGAGCTGGTGGGGAAACAATTTTAAGCTCCGAAGCTGGGAGCCATTTGCCGCGGAGTTTAGGGGTCGTGTGAAAACGCCCTTTATGGGTAGCAAGTACAGCACTGTGAAATTGTTATTCTCTGCCAGCTTCCCTGTACCCTCTAAAATGAGTTAATCACCTCACAGGAGGTAGGAGAGAAAAACTGTAACAAGTCGCCCCCATTGTATCATGGAACATTTGAGGGTGGTTTGATCTTGAATAAGTAATTGAGAGCCATTAACCTTGCAAATGATCTACACAGTACTTTCCATTTTAATATATATGTACCAATTCAGCTGCCTACATTTTTGGACTCCCCTTATGTAGAGGGTGGCAATGGAGACTATCATTATGAGCCTCTGCAAACTTATTACCACTATACTGCAGTTTATGGATCTTCCAAACAGTGGTGTAGCATTTATTCTGGTGCAAATGTATTTTCTTCAGTGTATAGATGGAACTATGCACACCTTTCATTGCAGGCAGTTTCATTGCAGTTTATAACTCTCTTTCAGTATTTAGCAAAGGATTTCCCAAAAGATGCACCAGCCAATTCTCTCCCAAGGTGCTATATATGTGCATTGGCTGCCCCCCATCTGTCATCTGAAGGAGGCCAACATCCTTCCTGTATTCATTACACACATGTATAGAAGGACTAAAAACTTCTATTAGAGAAGCATCCATATTTTCAGGGACCTCAGGACAGTGTTCAGCGGTTGAGCCCATGATGAAATCCAAAATCCCGGGTGTCACTCCTCCTATTTTACCCCTATTGAGGCTTCCTATAAAAGTAATTGCTAAGGTACCTCCTCCTCAACCCCTATAATTCAATCAATTTCTTTTTCAAGGAGCAGTACTAGCAAAGTGATTGTGCCTAACTTCTCATTAGACCCATGAAACTATTAAGTCTGCAGAAGAGGAACTAAGGGCGTTTATACACGACCCCTAAGCTCCGCCGCAAATGGCTGCAAGGTCCGGACCTTAAAAATGTTTACCCACCAGCTCCGGACTTTGCAGACAATTAAGTGCGACCCCGCCCACTTTAGCGCGACCAAACAGCAGTTTTCTTGTACCTGGTCTTTGATGGTGACAAATATTTGATCTGGTGTAAGGATAGTGAGTGCCGGGCTCTCCTGGCTTCTGTTTGTTCTTTTTTTGCGCCCCGCCCCTTTAAGAGATCTGAATGCTGCCGGGAACAAAACGGAGGTAAACCGGCATTCTTTTCTTTCTTTTTTCTCCCTCCCTCAGGCAGCCAGCAACCAGGAAGTGCGGAGGGGGGTGGGGACAGAGGAAGACAGAGGAAGAGCGAGGAACCCCTAAGATCTCTGGTCCGAATTTAAGTGGCCAGCGGATCTTAGGGGTCGTGTAAAAAGGCCCTAACTACACTAGATGGCACACTCATGTGACTTTTTGAAAGACGACTTGGGAGTGATGATTAACAATTTCTCCACCTATTCCATGCTCTCCAATACACACACCCCAGAAACTTTCCCTCTGTGGAATTTGAAATACATATTTGCAAGGGCAATCATGGCCCGCCCCCCACTTCTGAGTCCTATAATTTTCCCAGTGGGAAGATGGCTGAGAAGCAATTTATAGTGGAGTAATGGTGGGTGTTAAAACAGTTTCCTCGTACCAACTCTTCTGAAAAAGTGACTTTAACTTCCTTAAAAGGGTCTTTAGAGGATCCATGGAATGTTAATCTCATTTTACCCCAAAGCAACAGGTACTCCCCCACACATATAGTTAATATATCCATTTGAAAAGGAGGGTAGTAGAATGTCATTAGTGACTTTGTAAGAAAGATCAGATTGTCCTGTCATAAAGAGCAGAAAAGGCAGTACTGGAATTATTTCTGGAACAAAATTTAGTTTCAAAAATTACTGGACTAGATTGGAATTTTTAAGAATGCTCCAAACTGGGCTGGTTATCTTTGGGAATTCCACATAAATGGGCTCACAAAGCAAATGTGAGTGCTTCATGCAAAGCTAAACAAATCTGCAAAAGTTAGGAATTCCAACTGTTATAAGCAAAGATAGTCAGAAAAACATGAAAGTAAAATGTGGAACAAAAATGGCAGCAAATCCACAATTTATTTACATCAAGAGACTTAAAACAGATGACAAGTTCTGGATCAAATTAAGACCATTGGTTGCATTGCTTATTGGCTTTCAGAGCTACACACTTAACACCATTTGTGAAGGAATCCAGTTGCAATATTACAAAGCCTGATCTGCCATATGTTGTTCTTGGTGTCCTACAGTTCGGAAAACACTTTGCATCTGTGGTATTTATTGTGGCTAGTTAATTCCCTAAGTAGGACCTGATTAACACTGCCTAGCACATCACTTCTGCTGCAGCAATAAATCTAAGGACTCATTTCTTTCTTTTGAATGTCACATTATTTCATGTAGACCTAGGGTCATCTTGTCTAATCAATCTTCTTATATTTATTTTTTATTCTAATTCTGGATTGCTTTACAGCCAAAGCCTTTACGGTGATGTACATGAGAAGACAACACAACATAACCAATTACAGCTCTTTAAAACTCAGATTTGAAGCAACAACAAGAATATCAACATGCTAAAAGCAGAAGATAAATATCAAAGCAGCATAGAGAAAGGGAATATTTATACTGTGTTATTTCCTGGCCAGATAGCTCAGTGGTTTATGTATTTGGCTGCAGAGTCAGGGATTGGAAGTTTGATTCTCCACTGTACCTCCTTGGGGGGGGGGGAGTAAACCCATGTGGCCTTGGGCAAGCTGCACAGTCCTAGAGCACCCCTTAAGAAGAAAGGAATGGTGAACTACTGAGTATTCTCTACCTAGCAAACCCTGAAATGGAACTCCATAAGCTGGAATTTACTTGACAGCACATTGCTGGTTTTGTTGTCAAGTTGATTATGGCAACCCTTTGTCCAGGATTCCAAGTTTTCTAGGTAGAATACTATGAAGTTATTTATCATTCTCTTCATCTGGGGTGTTCTATATTGTGCATCCCCAGATGAAGTTGGGCATGAATGAGTGAAATGAATGAATGAATGAGTAAACACCAAGAGATGATGATGACTGATTAGTTCACTCAAAACATAAGTTTTCCTGCTAGTCTTGATACTTTTTAGTTTTTACTGGTTCATACTCAGTTGCTTTAGGCAGGGAGCTGGGTCTTTTGGGAGGGGGAGCGCTGGAGGAAAGGAGGGAGCCAAGGGTGGTAAATGGAAATATGTGGTTTGTTAAGGAGGCTGCACTGCTAGCACTATGGTGCATGCTAAATCTTGCACTAAACAAAAGCTCTGTGGTGCCACCACTTCCTTTGTTGATGTCCTGAGCATGTGCTTATTTTGGTTAATGGTTAATCCGGGTCTGTTTCTTCCCATGTTCATCCCTGAGACTCTGGGTGAAAAATCCCAGCATCAGGAAGTTCCCAGAACAGGGACTGCTCAGGATAATTTCCCCAGTAAAGATGGCCAAGCAAGGAAAATGTCTGGCTAGGCTAAAGGGGCTTTGCTGCGAGTTAGTGGGATGGCAACAGTTCCCATTGCAATTAATGATTTTTTTAAAAATCTCAAATAAGCCTTGTGCGCTGGGTGCTGCCATTCCTTAAGGCTGGCACATGTAGCTGAGGGTTCCCATCCTTCCCCACTGTAATAGCGGGATACAAAACCTGTATACAACGGTTTTGTTCTGAAGGTCAGGCGTTTGAAATGGCCTGGCAGGAGCTCTCTGGCTCCCTTCCTACTCATTTTACATCCCTCTCCATTTCCGTCGTCGCTGGGCCCAGAAGCCGCGCGCTCTGGTGACACCCCTTCCCTCCCTACCCAACCGCACAAAGGGAAGCCGCTCAGACGCTTCCAAGGCTGGCGGGAGTGTCATCATCGGCGTGATTCAGTGCCAGCTCGGACGACGAGGAGGGGGCGAGGGAGGTGCTTGCGTTCCCCTACAGAAGACGCCAGCTGCGGAGGCAGAGGGAAAGGGGGCCCTCCCTCTTCAGGGGCCGGAGCTGGTTGCTTGCGCTCCGCGAACGGGAGCTTTGTCCCTCCCAAAGGGACGGATCCCCACTTCCCTGGCAGATAATAAATAAAACACATCCCTAAGTTCTCAGTCACCTCTCAGCAGACAGCCTCTCCCCCGCCACGCTTGAGGTGACAGGTTGTAAAGCAAGCAAGCTGGTCGAGCAGAAAAGGACAACTCCATTTTCCCCTTAAAAGGACATTTTGCTCTTTTTAAACCGGAAGCACACAAAAACCAAAAACAAACAAACCAAATAACGACAGGTGGCTTGTATCCTATTTTGCTCACCCTTCCGCTCTTAACCATTTCCTTAAAACTGACTTCTACAAACCTTAACATTGGGCTTTATCTATATAACCATTTGGCCTGTTTTGTGACAGACCTCACCAAAGGGGGAAATAGTGTAGCAGGTGGCAATTGGTAGCCATAACACTGAGCAGGCCAGACGGAACAGAACTGCTTAGTGTCACCAAAAAGTAAGTTGTTAGTTATGTAATTTCTTGTTATATTTTGTAATGCTAAGGACAGGATGAGAAGCTGGCTGGATTTTTCTGCCTCATCTTGAAACAACTGGGCTTGCTTTAGATACTATTTTATGCACTTTAACTTTGTGGGGTAGAAATTTGCCATTTACTCTTCTGACTAAAGCAGCAAAATATTTTGGGCCAATGCGAAACAGAAATTATTTACTCTTCAATTTGGCTGTCCCTCTTCTCCTGTGTAGGGTTGGGATATTAATTATATTTAAAATAACTTGTAGGAGAATTGCATCAAGGTTCTGACATGGTGGGGGCATGCGTTATTGACTGATCAACTGGAGAGCCCTCAGCCAGAGAGCACCACTTCATACAAGATGTCTTTTCTCAGCTGAGATTTAAGTAAGTGTATACCATCAATTCTGAAGTAGAGCCGAAGTATTTATTTTGCCATTAAAAGGCATCAGAGCTATATCCTGAGGTACTTCAGGCAAAGTAAATACATAGTATTTCGAAAGCTGCTGTAGCCAGAGTCTTCTCAGGAAAAATTCCCAGGCCATGCACCTACTGTATGGCCGTCCTGATGGTCTTAGACCTTCGTCCCTATTACCATTGGCTATGATGGCTAAGACTGATGGGCACTGTAGTTAAACAACCTAGGTGGGTCCTATCTTTCTCACCTTAAAACTGCTATATATGCTGGATACCATCTCAGGATGATATAGGTTGTAGTCCAACACATGTGGAGATCAACTGGTTCAAGAAGAAAGAGCAAGAAACATTGTCAGATAGGAAGAAATGAAAACTAAAAGATTTCCAGGTGAGAAAGGAAAAGTGAATAGTGTATGGGCTTTGTTTGTGTTTGACAGACATTGATGCGAGAATGAGCCACAAGGCAGGCAGATGTTTCTAGCAACATCTTGTGTTAAGAATCTCATCACCCAAAGCAGGGTGTCATTAGGCATGTTTTCACATTTCTCCCAACAGCTTTCTGACAGGAGCAACATTTGACAGATAATGCATTGTGGCAACCACTTTTTTTAAAGCAAGCCAATTAAAGAAATAGTAACAGTAACACCCCCCTTGCTTTGGCAAGAATAGGAGAGGAGCACAGTTCTTTAGTTGTGCACTTTACAGTTAAATGGCTAAAACAGGAATCTGCTTCTTCCAAATGTTTAGTAAATCTTTACTGTCTTTTGTGCAAGGCATACATGCTGGAAAGAGCAGATGCCTATTGATCACAGTACACTCTGCAGACAAATAAACAATTGTGCATGACTATCAGTGTTGACAGTCACCCACATTCCTATGCCTTTTAGTAGGGGATGCACAATCACTGGAGAAATCAAAGGAACAGTCTCCCCTGTGGTAGCATTCTGATATTATTACTATTTAACATTTACATGAATGATTAACCAACAGCCCAACACTCCAGGAGTTTCATCTATATGATGTCGCCATGACCCTCCATGGGGAAATCTTTGAGACCTTCAAGCACCAGGTAACCTCTGCTTTAGAAGATCTTTCCTTATATTATAAATTCTACCAAACTTTTTAATTATACAATTCTGTATCTTCCACTTAAAATAAAAGGATACAGAGAGGAAGTTCTTTGTTAGCTGGGAAGGCAAGACTTGGAAACATTACCCTACCCCAAAGTATTTGGGCATCACTCTGAATTGACCCAGGGAAAAAAAAAACCTTGTCTAATCACCAGATAGAAAGCTGCCACCAGAAATAACATACTGTATATACTCGAGTATAAGTCGACCCGAGTATAAGCCGGGACCCCTAATTTAAACCCCCAAAACTGGGAAAATTTATTGACTCAAGTATAAGCCTAGGGTGGGAAATGCAGCAGGGCCTGGCAACTCCTCCTTTGTGAGCTGTGTGTGTGTGTGATGTTTAAAATGACTTTTAGCCACCGAGGCAAGTGCTTGAGTTGGTGGCTAAAAGTCATTTTAAACATTGTTTTAAAATGACCTTTTTAAAAGTCAGGAGAAGTGGCGCACAATGTTTAAAATGACTTTTAGCCACTGACCCAAACTTGCCTCAGTGGCTAAAAGTATTGACCTGCATAAAAGCCGAGGACCCCTTTTTTCAGCCTAAAATTAGGGCTGAAAAACTAGGCTTATACTCGAGTATATACAGTACTTAGGAAAATGGGTGAGTCAAATTGAGGTGCACATGCATAAGCGATAAAAGCAACAGCTTTGTCCCTGTAATACTCCTCAATAGAATACTGTGTGCTAGTGCTGTATGGTACAAATCAGACATGCCAAATAAGTAGATGGAGCTCTTAATGAATCATGCAGGATTATTACAGGCTGCCTAAAACCTACCTCATTGGAAAAAAAAATATTTGGCTGGCATTGCCCCTCCAGAGATACACCAAAGTGTGCTAGCAAATAATGGACAAAATAAGATAACACAGCAGAAAATCCATCCATTTCAAGGACACCAACTTCCTAGCCTAGTGGCTTCCAACTTTAGGCAACCCAGGTGTTCTAGGTTGTCATAGAACTAAATCAGTGATGCAGAGAGAAATAATATACTGCATAACCGATCAGACTCCGAGGTTATCCTGCAGCCCCAAATCCATGATCCTGGAATTCAATACTTGACAAACCCCACAGACACAATTTACTCAAGTACACATGCAAAATGGATTTAAAATAAATCACATTCATAATTGAGTTAAAATAAATAACTCCCAGTGGAAGTTTAAAAATTAGCTTTCTGAACAAAAGAAACAACAAAACAAAAACCATGTTTCCAGGAATAGTGCTTAGCTGTCATCGTGTAAACAGAGATTTTAAAAATTGATTTCAAGTGTGCTAAACCCAACACAAACCCAGGAATATTTTGGCATATAGCTGCGCCCTGAGTGATGGAAAATGTTTAGCCCAGGAATATTTAACTTATCCTATGTAAAAAGCTACAAGTTATAGCTGTGTCAAGCTGAAAGTCAGCACTTGGAACAGTCTTGAAACAACAAAGGATTAAATCCTAAATGGTTAGTCTTAGTAAGGGCAGACTCACTGAGTCAATGGGACTCTGGATTTGTTATCCAGAAGCATAGGTATAAATACTAATGGTTGAGGTGAGATTCTTGACGATGATGCTAGCAAAGAATTAAATACAGAAAGAAGTGGCAAAAATGGAAGTTACTTTATTTAAACCAGCCATTCTCAGAACTGTTTCAATAGCACAAACATCCTGGCACTACGTAATGCATGGTGTACACCTGTGGTTCTCAACCTGTGGGTCCTAAGATGTTCCTGGACTGCAACTCCCAGAAGTCTTCATCACTAGCTGAACTGGCCAGGATTTCTGGGAGTTGCAGTCCAGGAACAACTGGGGACCCACAGGCTGAGAACCACAGGTGTACACTAAGAATCTGTTACAGTATTCTGATTCACACCTCTGATGTTAGCCTGGAGCTTGTAATAATCTGCAACTCAATAGCCTTTCTCTTTCATCTTCCTTTGAATTTTCTTGTTCTATATCTTGGGGCAAATTTGTTGCTATACTGTGTGTTATTTGGGCTTGTAAAGATGATGGCTACAGAACTGCACAGTATGTTCTTAACCCGAGGCATCCCCTTTTTGAATAATTTCTTTTTGTAACTCAAGTTTTTTGTAACTCAAAGTATTTGTAACCCCGGGTACCACTATAGTATTCACCTAAGAGATCTCAGGTGTTACGGGAAAATCCTCAGTGATAAAAGTGAGTGTTCTGGTTGTGAATTCAATCATACAGGCAACAGAACTAAGAACCTGTCAGAGCAGAGGGCACATTTAGGTAATTTCCCTTATGCGCCACATTTGGGAAACAAGATGCTTGTAAAAAGGCTGAATTTTGTCACTCTGAAAGTACAGCTCCCTACCCATCCACATGCTTTTCTGTAGCTGAACTGCAGTAGTGAGCAGTATAACAGAATGTAATATGCACAACTGGGATCAATAACTTGGTATCTACAGCATTAAGAAATATAATTTCCTCATAAAACTCTTATCCTGCACTGAATTTTTTGAAGACTTAGATTAGATAAATAAATAAATAAATAAACATATTGGTCCTGGAAGGAATAGAAAAAGGATGAACGACGAAAAGTGTCATCAATGATGTTATTTCTTGCTGTGTGGTAGGCAGCCAGTAGAGGTCTCTGCATGCTACAGTCAGCTGTGGGGGGGTGGGTGAGGGAGGACTCTCATTTCTGCTACAGAGAAGACAAAGCCAGATCATGGGCTGCTTGAAAGCCTCTTAGCTTGTGCCTGAAACTTGGGAGACAGAGATTCCTACCTCACAGTTTGTACAACAGGGCAACCAGGTGAACTTTTCAGATTACAAAACAAAAATAAAATAGAGAGAGAGAGAGAGAGAGAGAGAGAGAGAGAGAGAGAGAGAGAGAGATGCAACAATCTCAGCTCAACCCAAATCCTGTTGCTATTAAAGATGGTTCTTCAATCTTGATGCTTATAGTTCAGAATGATTATTCTTTAGGTAAACCATCAAATAGAATGCTGCAAAGAAGGACATGTGCCTCCCTTAATTTACTTTATCTAGTAAAGGATAAAGTAAAGAATTTATTTTATGTAAATTATTTTTACATAAAAGTAAAGTAAATTCTTTACTTTGTACACAAAGTAAAGAACTTACTGTAATGGCCCAGGAGCAAAGCTGCTGCTTGAAGTCTGGTTCAAGTGAAAAGGCATTGGAAGTGGCTGCTCCCCTTGCTTTCTCTCAAGGAAGAGCAGTGCTGCAATGCTCTTGGGATGTGGAAATGGAGTACTAATATTTGTAACAAGTAACTTGGACCACTGGGCAGGCCCACAACTAGGGTCAGTGTCACCTGGGGCAAGCATGGATTCTGTGCCCTGCCAAAGAGTGGATTGTGTGTGTGTGTGTGTGTGTGGAGATAGACAGAAAAATAGCCAATTAGACATAGAGCCTTTGTACACGACTCCTAAACTCTGCCGCAAATGGCTGTCAGCTCCGGAGCTTACAATTGTTTCCCCACCAGCTCCGGAGTTTGCAGAAAATTAAGTGCGACCACGCCCACCTAAGCGTGTCCCAGTGCACTTTTCATGTACCTGCTCTCGGAGGGTGAAAATCCCTGATGCAGATTTAAGGGAGTGAGTGCCGGGCTCTCCTCGCTTCTGTTTGTTGGGTTTTTTTGCCTCCCGCCCCTTTAAGAGAAGGAATCAGGATGACGACAGGGCTCCGGGCGGCTTCGGAGGTGAGCCTGCATTTTTTCCTCTCCTTTTTTCTCCCTCCCCTCACGCAGACAGGAGCAAGGAAGTGCGGAGGGGTGGGGACGTAGGAAGAGCAACGAACCCCCAAGATCTCTGGTCAGAATTTAAGTGGCTAGCGGATCTTAGGGGTCGTGTGAAAAGGCCCCCAGCTACCTTCAGGGCCATAAATACAGAGGATAAACTGGGGCTTTGCTCAAAATTTAAAGGGCATCTGAAATCTGACTATACACAAGTGGCAGCATCTCCTGCCTTATTCATTTTTTCCCATCCATCAAACTATAATGATTTCTCTTCTTTTTGAAGAGCACCTCAATCTCTTCCTCCTTTGTCTAGGGAAGGCCAAATGGGTGGGAAATGGTGTCAATTGTCCAGATGCCAAAATTGCCAGTTACAGCTGTGCTTATCCTCTGCCCCCTGTCTTTTGAAGCAACAGTTTCTCAATAGGAAGCCAAGCCATGGAGTTTCCATATCTTAATCTATGCTCTTAACAACTGGACCCTTTGGAGGTTGCTAATTTAAAGGGTTGCTGTAATCAGAAGTCACTTGACAGCAGCCAACAACCACAACCACAGCAACAACCACAACTTCCTGATATGTAGATTGCAGATTTTAGGTATTTCTTTTTTGCTACTTCTCCACAAAGTACAGGTATCAGTTGTTCTTTTCCATAGATAATGGCTGGAAGTGCACATGCTGTCATGAAAGTTCTAGGAGCTTTTTAAATAACAGTGATGGCATTGGTTTTCCTCTGATCCACCTCTGAATGGATGTTCAGATATAATAATATGTAAATATCTTTTTTTAATCACATACTAGTGATGTGGTTTGGTGTGTAAAAGGAAATGCCTTATCCTGACTTCAGTATCCTGGCTACTCAAAATTATTTCACTGGTGTCATTCTCATGGAAATATATAATAGAATTCCAGCCAATAAAACTTACCCAGTAACATTCATACATATAGGAGGGAAAGGATGAAGATCTGAGGGAAGGTCCTGGTAGCAGCATACTGAGAAATTTGAAGGAGATCGGTAGTTATTCCTGAAAGGGAAGAAACAAGGTATAACAATAACAGCCACAGAGTACCTTTACTATAAGAATTTGGACCAAGTAGGCAAGTGTTGGGAGATTACAATGGCTTGTTAGGCCATTATGGTCCCTCTGGGCCAGGTGACTGTGGAAGAAAGGACATCTAGATAGATACTGTACTGCAGATCCAGAATGGAATTGAAACAGTGGTAACCCAGAACCAAGGCAGGGGCTTACTTTTCTCCGACCAGGCAGACGGCAGATCGCACTGGGCAGCTGTAGCAGTAGCAACAATTCCCAGTGGGGTTTCGCAATATAATTTAGAACACTCAAATCACCAGAACCTGTACAAGGTTCACCACCAGTCCATGGGGAGTTTGTTTTAGGCCTTGTGCCACTGCTTACCAACAGTTGGTTGAATACGGATGTCCAGGCTTTCAAGTATATTAGATACCAAAGTCAGACTTTCCCTTTCTCTAGTTCCATTTGCGCAGAGATTTGTCTTCTCACTTGGAGAAGAGGATAAGAATTTCCTGAGACTACAGGCTTACACTTGGCAATCCTAGCTCCAGTATGACAGAACTCTTTGCATGTGCTTTCCTAGGACTCAATCCCATGTGCAAAAAGTACCCTAATTAGACAATTTGCTTTCATTTCTCTTTTGTACCGATGCATTTTTTTCAGTGGTCATATGATGCAAGGGAGAAAGGGAAAGATACAGAAAATTGAATGCAGACTTCCAAAGAATAGCGAGGAGAGACAGAGAACAGTGCAAGAACTTTGCACTATTCTTGAAAAAACAGTGCAAAGAAATAGAGGAAAACAACAGAAAAGGAAAAACCAGAGATCTATTCAAGAAAATTGGAGATATTAAAGGGGCATTTTGTGCAAAGATGGATATGATAAAGGACAAAAATGGTAGGGACCTAATTGAAGCAGAAGAGATCAAGATGAGATGGCAAGAATATACAGAGGAATTATATCAGAAAGATCTGGATGTCCCTGATAGCCAAGATAGTGTAACTGCTGACCTGGAGCCAGAAATCCTGGAAAGTGAAGTCAAGTGGGCCTTAGAAAGCATTGCAAACAACAAGGCCAATGGAGGTGATGGCATTCCAACTGAACTCTTTAAAATCTTAAAAGAGGATGCTGTAAAGGTGCTGCACGCGATATGCCAGCAAATTTGGAAAGCTCAGCTGTGGCCAGAGGACTGGAAAGGATCGGTCTACATTCCAATCCCAAAGAAAGGCAACACCAAAGAATGCGCCAACTATCGCACAATTGCACTCATTTCACACGCTAGCAAGGTTATGCTCAAAATTCTACAAGGGAGGCTTCAGCAGTATGTGGACAGAGAACTTCCAGAAATGCAAGCTGGATTTCGAAGGGGCAGAGGAACTAGAGATCAAATCGCCAACATGCGCTGGATTATGGAAAAAGCCAGAGAGTTCCAAAAAACATCTACTTCTGCTTCATTGACTATGCCAAAGCCTTTGTGTGGACCACAATAAACTATGGCAAGTCCTTAAAGGAATGGGAGTGCCTGACCACCTTATCTGTTTCCTTAGAAATCTATACGTGGGACAAGCAGCAACCGTCAGAACTGGATATGGAACAACTGACTGGTTTAAAATTGGGAAAGGAGTACGATAAGGCTGTATACTGTCACCTTGCCTATTTAACTTATATGCAGAGTACATCATGAGAAAGGCAGTCTGGATGAATCACAAGCCGGAATTAAGATTGCCGGAAGAAATATCAACAACCTCAGATATGCAGATGATACTACTCTGATAGCAGAGAGTGAGGAGGAATTAAAGAACCTCTTAATGAGGGTGAAAGAGGAGAGTGAAAAAATGGGCTGAAGCTCAACATCAAAAAAACCTAAAATCATGGCCATCAGTCCCATCACCTCCTGGCAAATAGAAGGGGAAGAAATGGAGGCAATGTCAGAGTTTATTTTCTTGGGCTCCTTGATCACTGCAGATGGCGACTGCAGCAAGGAAATTAAAAGACGCCTGCTCTTAGGGAGGAAAGCAATGGCAAACCTAGATAGCATCCCAAAAGGGCAGAGACATCACTTTGCCAACTAAGGTCAGGATAGTCAAAGCTATGGTTTTTCCAGTAGTGATGTATGGAAGTGAAAGCTGGACTATAAAGAAGGCTGATCACCGCAGAATTGATGCTTTTGAGCTGTGGTGCTGGAGGAGAGTCTTGAGCGTCCCTTGGACTGCAAGGAGATCAAACCTATCCATCCTGAAAGAAATCAACCCCGAATGTTCACTGGAAGGACAGATTTTGAAGCTCAGGCTCCAGTACTTTGGCCACCTCATATAGTGGAAAGATCATTTATAGTTTATAGATTCTGGAATTATAATCCCTAAATTAGAGGGTTAAGGGAGCCATTTTTCTTCTGAAACTCTCCCTACAAACAGCCCCGTATTTAGCTAGTAAGCAGATATGGGTTTTGTGAAGACTCTGTTGATGTGATGTGAAAAGGTATTTGCACCCTTCATTATTATAAAATGCATTTATCAACCTTCTTTCCTATGCTGTCTTCAATGGGACTAAGTATCCAAAAAAGGGTTTTCCCCAGTTCTCTGCATGTGATTTTTTAAATCAGAATGGCTAGGGATAAAAATCTGGAACCTTTGCATGCAAAACACGTGCTCTGCTACTGAGTTATAGCATTTGCCCTGGAATATATAATGTAATCATGAATAAAAGGGTACCTCTACTCCCTGCAGAAAGCATTTATTTTGCCACCATGTAACCATATACAGATCTTTCTGCTGTTTAATAATTAACCCCTTTTAAAAATGCTTCTAGATTTGTCACTTTGCGTGTGGCAGCACTTATTTTAATTTAATGCTGCAGTGATAAGAAAATAGTAAGCAGGAACAATTGTACAGCAGGCTGATGCCTTCATGTTGCCTCTGACAGATCAGGAATCCTGCCATTTGAAAAGTGGCCACCACTAAGAATTTGCTCCATATAACTAATATAAAAAACCAGGTGCTACCCAGACAGACAGCTTATTGCTATGTGCCATCACGTTGGAACCAACCTACAGCAACCCTAATAGGGCTTCTAACTTAAATGAGATATTTAGAGAATGGTTTTATTAAATATGGCCCCACTTGGCCAGTTACTTTCCATGGCCAAGTGGGGATTTGAACTCAGGCCTCCTGAGTCCTAGTCTGCTGCTTTAAATATGGCCCCACTTGGCCAGTTACTTTCCATGGCCAAGTGGGGATTTGAACTCAGGCCTCCTGAGTCCTAGTCTGCTGCTCTGTCTACTGTAATATACTTGGCGGCTGTCCCAGACAGCTTCTACCACTAAGATATAATTGCTCTTTTATTTCAAGCTACAACTGGGATGGCTGTTAGTTTTCTACATGATGGGAGGATATTGTAAAGTATATTACACAGCCCTTCTCCCACCTACCCATCCACCCACCAAAGTAGAAGCATCAAAGATAGGAGGAATATTTTGAAACTGGGCATTATTTAAAATTGTGGAAGTAAGAGGTTTGTTTGACAATGTAAACATTAGGAAAAAAACACTTCTATTACTATAGGTTAAATCCCTCATCATTATGCCTGTATCACAGAAAGTGAGCCTATGACAGAGAAACTGTATAAGTAATCCTAGTCTATTCATTACCCATGCTGTAGGACAACTCTGCACTAGAGTCCAGTGCTGTCATTCAAAAAACTGTCTTCAGATATCCATGGCTCCTTCCAGGAACTAATGTCAAATGAAGATGACAACATATTTTCTCCTGTCAACTTTGGCTGTACTGTACCTCTTTGCAGAAGAGTACAGGGCTGCCCTGTACCATTCAACAGATTGTGCTGAACATGATATTTCTGTAAATGAGGCTTATTAATGTCCCATTACTTCAGAAGCCTGGATAGTTGTACAGGTACTTGTTAACATCCCCCCCTTGCATAACTGTTGAACTTACAGGAAACCTCCCTGTTACCCTCTTTATCTGGTTGTCCTCTTGCAGCTTTTGTATGTCACACATTACTAATGAAGAAAGGCATTGGAAATGTAACTTTTGGGGTTTCATCTCCAGGAATTCCTCAGCCTCTATTGCAGCCAGATTTGTGGTTTATGAATTCCACAAACCTGAATCAAAACAGCCACTGCATCAAAGATGGCACAATTAATTCCAGTTTTGAACAAACCAAAACCTGACCAGGAATTTGCCATCTTGCTCCCATGTTAACCTGCTTCAAGAGACCCCCATCTTACATCATTCTGGCTTGAGATTTTGATAATGTGCATAGATTCTTTGACATACATAAGCATTTGTACTAGTAGCTTGTATGTACTCCTATCTGCAAGGCTCTTTGGGCGTTTATACACGACCCCTAAACTCCGGGGCAAATGGCTCCCAGCTCCGGAGCTTAAAAATGTTTACCCACCAGCTCCGGAGTTAACAGGAAATTAAGTGTGACCCCACCCACTTTAGCGCGTCCCAGCGCAGCTTTCAGGTACCTGCTTTTTGGAGGTGACAAATATTTGATCCGGTGTAAGGATAGTGAGTGCGGGGCTCTCCTGGCTTCTGTTTGTTCTTTTTTTGCGCCCCGCCCCTTTAAGAGATCTGAATGCTGCCGGGAACAGCACGGAGGTAAGCCGGCATTCTTTTCTTTCTTTTTTCCCCCTCCCCTCAGGCAGCCAGCAACCAGGAAGTGCGGAGGGGGGTGGGGACAGAGGAAGAGCGACGAACCTCTAAGATCTCTGGTCCAAATTTAAGTGGCCAGCGGATCTTAGGGGTCGTGTAAAAAGGCCCTTTGAAGGTCCTCTGGAGGGGAGGCCCTTTGAAATGCAGAATGATATTTCTGCTATTAGCTTCCTAAGTAAGGGTAGTGAGGTGAATTACTGTCGATTAGCCTGACAATATTACAGTCTGTGGCATTTCAGCTGAAGGAGAAGAGGTTGATAAAGCTCCTTTGGGTTTTAAGAATATGGGGGCTGTATTCATTAATAAAAAAGGAAGCTTTTTTTTCGTGAGTTCGTGAACGGGGTGTGTAGAGATTTGAAGGGCAGGGGAAAATTGGATTCCACAACCTATTGTCAGATGGACATCAGAGCAGGATTTAGGCCACAGAATGGCCACGGATAGAAGAAGTGAGAAGACACAGGAGGCAGTGAACAGAGGAGCAGAAGGCTTCGCTGTTAGCCCATAATCGCAGAGGCAGTCCGCGGAGAACGTGGGTTAGAGCAAGGCCGACAAGCAGTTAACAAGAAAGGAAACACGATAGGAGCAAACACTCAGTTGAAAAGGGGGACAGAATTACATGGCCACCTCCTGCCATGAAATGTTACTCTTGTTTAAAATTACATTAATCATGCTGTCTGTGGTCAGAGCACCTGGCTAGGAGGTCAAAGATGGACAGGAACAGACCCTCGTGGTGTGTAAATTGCTCTGTTGACATTGGAGGAGCCACACAGTGGGATAGTGCTGGTCATAATCATCTACAGATGAAACAAGGTCTTACTAGATTAATCTGAGAATGCCCGTGTCAAAGAGTTGATATTTGTACTTTAAACTCCATGTATGTAACTGTTCAGAAAGCTGCCAATTTAGTTCTTGTACTATGTAACCTTAATAGTTACACATTTGAAATTCTCTCTGCAGGGTCAGTGGTGTTCTTCAGCCATGTTGCCAATGGTGTAATTAAAAACAGATTCTGCTGTTGATAAGGGGATTTGGGTTTCTGAATCTGGCATAAGGTTTTGCTTCTAATTCTGAAATAGAACCCAGGCCTTGATTTACTCTATCTCTCTAATATTAGTAAGCATTGAAGCCAAACACCCTCCCTGAGGGACAGAATGCACGGCAAGTTGTTCATAAAATATTTGGGATGTTATTGGGATTTTTTAAAAAAAACCCTGCTTGCTGTGGAAATTTTCAAAGAACGAGAGAGAGAGAGAGAGAGAGATCACTTTTCATGCGTTGGTTACAAATTTTATTCCCACTGGATAAAAATGTGGGAGGGAGAGATTTTTCTTAAGTCTAGATAAGAAAACAGAAGCAATATTATTTCCTTAAGTACAAGATGATTGTTTCCACACTACTATTTAGTTTTAAACGAATGGATTTCATTCAATTATAGTATAATTAAAAGAACAACAACTTGAGAGTGCAGACAAGATTGTTACTGATTGCATTCCAGGGTTTTTAGGGTTCATTCATCTGAATTTTCCCTGGGGTAATCCAATTTATTCCCCTGTACTGCTGGGGTTTCTTTCTTTTATTTCTTTCTCTCTTTCTTTTTTTGGCAGTGAATGCATTTACCAGTATATTGGCTCCAACAGTGTACTCACCTGTGGCAATGCATGCAGTTTGGTTCTACTATAGTGGACTTGTATCCATTCTTTTACAAGCTATAATAGCAGGGAGGTAGGGCAGGAGAGGGAAATGGGGTCATTTTATCTTTCTTAAATCTTTTACTTGCTTCCCTCTTCCCACCCTGTTCCCTCCCCCCCCCTCCCTCCCCCCCTCCCTCCCTTCCTTCCTTAAGGCTTGATGACACTGTGCTAGGGCACTAGAAGGGCACTACCCACATGAATGGCTTCCCTGACCCCTCTCTCAAACCACCTGTCTTCTCTGTCTGATATGTGTACCCCCTCATTTTTGAACGAGTGCCCTTTGTCCTTCAAGTGGAGGTGCACTGTGGATTCTGGTCATGAGCTGTTGTCCCTCCCATGTTGGGCCATCCTCCTGTTTAACGGCTGTTTAGTTTCTCCATTGTAGAGGTCTGCACAATCCTTACTGCATTGGACCATGTATACTATATTGCTCCTTTTGTTTTTTGGTGTCAGGTCCTTTGGGTGGACAAGTTGTAAAGGTGGAACTGTTGCATCTTCGGCCATTGCCCATCTAATGAGCCTACTGAGACTATTGTCCCCCTAACGAGCCTATTCAGGCCATTGTTCATCTTATGAGTCTATTTCAGACCAGGGTGACATGAGGTCAAAGTGAACTATGAAATGGACAACCCACAACTAGCTTTTCTGAGCTGTTTGGACGAGCAGTGAAACATATCAATCCAGAAAAGAAATCCATTTGCCATGACTCAACTGCCAGACATCTAGTGGGCAGTTCTGGTAATTACACTGTGGACTTTTTTTCCCATTTAATGTTTTAATGTTTTCAGACTGTGAATAAATGAAACTGAACAATAATCCCGTCAATATGGGGATCATACTGTAGATACTATGCTTGAGGCAAAAAACTGAGAAGGTGCGAACAAAGCTAACTGCCAGTTTCCTTCCCTGTGCCGACTCCTTTGTGATTAGCTAATGCACATTCAACCAACTTCATGGGTGCAACTTCACAGCAGCTCCATCCTCCATCTTCTGCACTGTGTAGTCCTATCTTCTGGGCTACAATTCAGTCTTAAAGCCAGCCCTTTTTATTAGGCAGGACAAACACATTTCTAGGTGGGGCTTTTGGGGTGGATGGCACATGGTCACCCTCTATACTCAGAGGTAGAAAGAGCATTAATGGTTGGGGCAAGACAGACCTGTCCTGGGTAGGCCAGAGGAAAAGAAAGGCAATGACTTTCCTTGTCAATGCTCCTCTAATGCAGAGTATTAACATCATAACAGGCTTTGTAAAGGTCAAAGTAAAAGATAATTTAATATGCCCACTAGGTGTGTTTGTGTGTGTGTTTCATGAGTAACAAGAATGGTAAGGATACAGTGAATAAGAGGATACCAAAATGTGTAAAACAAATGTGTAAAACAGTTCTGAGGCAGAAGTCATTTCACTAACTCAGGAGGTAGATGCATGGAGGAATGCGACTCAAAGAAGTAGAAGGGCAAGGGATCTCTCTGAGAGTCTGAAATTGCAGAATCAATTTGAGGCTCTTCACCTCATCACACCTCATGAGGAATGCACAGAGGAACAACTGTTTCCACCTGAGGATCTCTCCCTCATTAGACTTGATGAGATACAGGAAGACAAACAACAGGAACAAACTGAAGACCTCTCCCTTAATATAGTTGATCGGGTGCATGTAGATGAACAGGCTGCAGGAGAGAGGCTCCTTGTACTAGGTGATTCAATTATTAGAAATACAGAGAGGTGGATTTATGTTGCGCATGATAACCATATGGTGACTTGCCTGTCAGGTGCAAAGGTTGCAGACGTCGCAAGACATTGAGATAGTTTGTTAGGCAGAACTGGGAAGGAGCCAGTGGTCATGGTAGACATTGGTATCAATGATGTTGGGAAAGCAAAGCAGTCATTCATGGAAGCCAAATTCAGGTTGTTAGGAAGAAGATTGAAGTTCTGGACTTCCAAGGTAGCATTTTCAGAAGTGCTGCCTGTTCCTCATACAGGACCTGCCAGGCAGGCAGATCCCAGAAGCCTCAATGTGTGGATGAGGCAATGGTGTCAGGAGGGGGGCTTCAGATTTGATAGGAACTGGAGAACATTTGGGGAAAAGCCAAACCTGTTCAGAGCTGCACTTAAACCATGATGGGACCATATTGCTGGCACTCAACATCAAAAAGGCTGCAGAGCAGCTTTTAAACTGATAACTGGGGGAAAGCCGACAGGAGCTGGGCAGCATCTGGTTCAGGAAAGTGTGTACAAAGAAGCAGCCATTCTTGGGGGACCCACTTTACAGGTGCTTTTACGCAAATGTTCGAAGCCTTCAAACAGAGATGTGAGAACCTGAACATTTGGTATCTAGGGATACAGAAACCTGGTGGAATGTGGAGAACCAGTGGGATACCACAATCCCAGGCTATAAGCTCTATAGCATTTATGGAGACTGGTGGTGGAAGCAATGGGCAAAATCCTATTGCATAGCTCTGCCTGCACATTGAGAATGGTATCACCACCAATAGCTGATTGTCAGTAATTAAAAAGTTTTTGCTTGAGTTTCTCAGTTATCACCTCTGGTTACTAGTCCCAATCTGTCAATTATATACAAAACAACTAACTAATATAAAGTATTGGATGTTGGGGAAGCAAAGAGTTTCTGTAATATGAAATGCATAAAGTTTTCCCTTAACAGAGCTTACCATAGTTGGCAAATAATTCACTCATAAATCTTTCACTGATCAATGTGCTGCTCCAACAAACATTGACTTTATACCCTGATAACAAACCTTTCTTTATGAAGAATAAAGTGTAGATTACATTTTTAACCTGTACTTTTTATCTGAACAACTGCAAATATCAATACCTCAGTCCTGCACAAGTTCTGTGTTATATTACATTACCTTGTAAGGATTTTCCTGGCTCATTTAAGCATTCTTCTTTTGTATGTCTTCATATCTTTTCTGATATACAGAATTATTAAAAGTCTGTATAAGGATATGGGAAATGTTATGTGAAGTCTGAATTTGTGAAGGCATGTTCTCTGTCACAGATTTCCAGGATTAATTCAGCAGCCTCTGCTGAAATAATAATAGAAGCCAAAGTGTTCTGTGAATAGGTGCATGGAGCGCAACAATTACTGGGAGTGGCATCAGGGGGTAAACTCCATAGAGACTGAGCAAGAGTGACACACAAAGTGAAGTTAGCATAAAAATTGGAATCTGCTACGTTTCTCTGTGCACGCTTGGCAGCATTGCTCTATCCTTGACACCTCAGTAGGTCTGTTTAGACAGTAGAAAGAATACTCATGGGTAGAAGGAAATGCTCTGTTGCCACACTGTCACTTTTGTGGAGGGCAATGGGTTTAGAGAGGGACTGCCTTGTGAGGACTTACTCTTTTCTGGAAAAACTGGGATCCTTGCTGTTAACGGAGAACCCGAAGGGGCTGAGCTCTCCTTCACTTGTTTAGATATCTGGCAGCGGAGCTGGAAGTTCGTCATGTGTGTTCTTGACAAGGGCTGGACTCAGTGATGCACAGGGTCTCTTGCTGCACTGTATAGTTCTAGGTTTCTTAACTTCTCATGGCTGCCCACATGTAGCATGATGGCAAGACTGAGGATTTAGGGGACAGGGCTACAGCACCATCATCTGCATCTGAATTACACCGTTTGTAATATCCCAGTATGGCATATCATAAAATGTGAAGGGAGGCTTTAAATATTTTGTGAGTTCTGTTTTTTTTGTCACCTACAAATAATATAAATTTATAGCAGGTCAGATAGAAAGAGGAAAAGAAAAGAAGGTTGAGAAACAGAGAGTAATTTAGTATTTTGTGCTACACTAATCATGATCGTGGTCCGTGTTTCTCTGACATGTTGCCTGTCACGTTAGTTGAAACTTGGCCAGCTATTCTCCTGAGCAGCAGGAGTAAGAATTGTACCGTTACCTTATTATGTTCAGTTGGTTGTTCATCCCACTGGACTGCAATGGAATTCCAAGGCTTTAACCCTGAAATTCTTTAAAGTGTCTATCTGCGATCTCCCCCCAGTCCCCCTCTGCCATAAATCTCACAGAGGAGCTACAAGGCAGGAGTCTGGAGACGTGAGTTCTTAGATTCACTTCAGCCTTCTAGTGCTGCGTGTAGCTTAGCAGACTTACCAAAATAGAATCCAGGCACCTGTTATAATTAAAAAGCTATTTATTGAAACTTAAGGAAGGTTACACAAGATAACTGCCTCTAACTGGAAAACAACAACAAAGCTAAAATTCCCTACACTATTACTGCACTGAACCCACAAGCTAAAGACCCCTAACTGATTTCTAAGCTACATTTTTTCCGTTGGTCTCTCTGTCTTGCTTCAAGGTGAAGAAGCATCTCAAAAAACACACAGTCTCCCCCATCTCATCCTCTATTGGCATGGAAAAAAGTCACATGTTTCATACTGCCCAATCAGACCTCACTTGCTTCCTCACTGTCCCATTGTTGGCATCTTCAAAGAGCGATTGTTGACACTAACTATAGATAAGAGTTGAGCTACAGCATGAACTTGCACCTTAATATTTAATGTTTACTTATGGCTTAGATAACTGCTACTCTCTACTTCAAATTCCCTTACATAGTCAATGTCCTGTCAAATTATTTTACAGAATTTGGAGCAGCAAGTATTATACCTCAGACAGAAATAAGAATCGATGTTTCTCTAGTTTTCAAACTTCATATTGATCTTCTGTGTTGAGTTCCCTGGCACAGAGACCATTAGATTTTAGTTGAAAATGGAGCAACTGTACAATACTTTTAAAAATGTAATAGGGATTGTTTCATCTAAGGAACAATCCCCATAACAACAATTCGTAGTTACATGTTTGTAGCTATGAATACCTAAACAACAGTAGAAGATGGTACATTAGAGCAGATGTGGCAGTGACCCACCTTATGCTCAGGTTACCTCCTAACTAGACCACACCTTAGAAGCCTACTATGTTTTGGAACCACCTTTTGGAGGCCAAGTATAACCACTGTATAATGGATTTTCAATGTAATTGCTTTCTGTGCCTGTGGATGGCTCCCAGACACATCATGTAAGCGTGATCCTGAACATAAGAACTTTAATTGTCAGCAGCTCAGATCACCTTTCTTCTAGATTTCTTTGTAAAAAGAATTAATTGAAAAATCCTAGATGAGTAACAGTGAAAGCCAGTGAGTAATTTACACAAGAAATCACAGTAGAGGTATTACTGCTGTAAGGATTTTTTAAAAACCATTGTTTGAAACATGTGCATAAATATGAACTGGCCTTTCTATGTATGCCTCTTGTATTTACATGCTGTGAACACAGTATTCAGATAGAGAAGTAAAAACAAGGCATTATGCAAAGCAAGGTTTCGTGTTTCTTTGTGTCTCAATCTTCTATGGCTAGAATCCATTGTCCTACATAAACTATAAAAGGCTGATGACATCCTCAGTTGTAGATGCTTTTAATTTTTAAAAAATTACCCCCACCCACCACAAGGCTTCAAAAATTCCACGGCACCCATTTTGTCATAGGGAAACTATTGTGGGCCACAGGATGACACAAGTCTTTGATTTCCAGCAGTTGGAAAGGAATGGTTCGTTTCAGTGGAAAAATGACTGCTTCATTTCATCTATAACGAAATGTTGCTTCCTTGTTTCGTTTTGTTTCATTACATAACGAAATAATGAAACAGCATTTTGTTTTTCATTTCCTGCCCATCCCTACCTAATAATAGTACTTTGTGCATTGGGAATCTCAAAAACAGAGTACTAAAATGATGTCTATGTAAGGGTGCCCTTGAAAACTGTATGGCAACTCCAGTAGGTCCAATATGCGGAGGCCAGACTGATATCTGGAACTAATAAATTCAATCTATTCCCAACTTTGGACTGCTTACATTGGCTCTTTATTAGTTTCTGGCTCAATTCAAGCTGCTGGTTCCAACCTTTAATGCCTTTAAATAGATTAGGACCTTAATACTTGTTGGAATACAGTATCTCTCCCAAAAATCAGCTTCCTGTGTCACACTTTGCTCTCAATCCACAATGTTAAAGGTTCCTCTGAAGGAAGTCAGAGTGGGTAACAACAAGGACTTGAGCTTTCTCAGTAATAGCCCCCACTTTGTGGAATAAATTATCCCTCGAGGTTTGCCAGGCTTCATTATTCCCAATATTCAAGAATTTCTCAAGACAGAGTTATATAAGGCAGCCTCTAAATACATTTTATCCTCAAATGATGCAAATTTATAGATAGGAAAAAACTGCACATGCTTTTACATGTCTCCGAACGCACCAAATTCTCACTCTTAATGGGTACACAAGCTATAAGGGTGAAAATACTTCTCACTGTGCTGCTTTGCAGGATTCCTTAAGCAATAGGATTTCTTCTCAAAAAAGACAGGAAATGCGCACTCAAGATCACTTAATGTGGATCAGTTACTTCTCAATGCTTCTTCCCCAAACCAGGAGGATTAAAGAGCTGTTCAAGTGTCATAATCCTCCTTAAGAAACACTTCCTTAATAGTAATAACTGTGTGCCATCAAGCCAGTTCTGACCTCTGGCAACCCTTTTCATGGTTTTCCAGATAGAGAATGCTCAGCAGTGGTTTACTATTCTCTTCTTCTTGGGGTGATCCCAAAATGGTGGAGCTTGCCCAAGGCCACACATCCTTGCTCTTCTGGGATGCACAGTGGGGGAATGAACTCCCAGGTTCAGATACCTTATCTCACGGTCATTGTTTCTTGTTACTCACTTAAAAGAAAGCTTCTTCCACCTTATTAATTAGTTGCTTCTCTGCATCTTTTCCAACTCTACTATACCATATGCTTTCAGTGATGTGTCAGGGAATGTACACAGTATTCTAAAGCAGCGTTTTTCAACCACTGTCTAGTGTGCCGCGAGATGTTGTCCTGGTGTGCCGTGGGAAAAATTGAAAAATTCTAAAGAAACTCAACCCAGGGCCGGCGGGCGGCCCACAGCTGGGAGGCGCTATAAATAGCGTCCAAGGGCCAGCTTGGCTCCTCTCCCCCGAGGCCCGCGGCGCTGGCGTCACTTCCTCCCTGGCCGGACCTGGCTCCGCTCATTCTCTTAGTGTTTGCCCTGAGCATGCCGCCGCCGCCGCGACTCGCTCGCTTCCCTCTCCCCCCCTCCTTTTTTTACCCTGGACCACCACCACCCCTTTCCTGGGGGCTACCAATGGACTGAGCCGCCCGAGAGTCCGCCCGCCAACACGAGCCGGCCCGGGAGCCCCAGCCCAGAAAAAACCACCAGGTGAGGGGAAGGGGAGGAGGGGCGCCCGGCTGCCCCACGAGCACCGCGGCAGGGCTGCGAGGAGGAGGGGATGGAGGAGGCCTCCGCCGGGCCTGGGCTGAGGAGGCGGGCGGGGGGGGGCTACTGGCACAGCTGGACGGCCGGACGGCCGGCCTTTAGGGTCCGGGAGGGGAAGAGGGGCGTCTCTGAGGGGCCCCGCGTTGGGTTCCTTGAAGTCTTGCCCCTTTCTTTCTGTTTTGGGTCGCCCTCTTCTCTCTCTCTGTCTTTTCTTTCTTTTTTTCCCCACCTCTCTCTTTCCATTCATACCCTTTCCCCTCTTCATAGAAACGTGCTCATTTCTAGCCTGCATATGTGTATGTCTAGCAGCCTGCCTACTGTAATTAAAACTGTAAACCGCCCAGAGACTCCTTGAAGTGGTATGGGGCGGTATACAAGCAGAACACTTTCTGCCTTCTTTCCTTCCTGCCTTCCTTCATCCTCCTCCCCTCCTGTCGCTGAACTTGCTGAAGGCATCTGCCTTGGCCACAGTGTGGAGAGCAAGATGGGCTTTTGGGTCTTATTTGTGTTCCTGGAGAGTCAGTGCCCCTTCTCAGGTCTCCACTGGACACAGAAGTCCATGCAGGGCAAAATGTCTTTAAAAAAACAACACAGGTAAGTGGGAACTGGGTGCTAGAGAGCGGGCTGCCTCAATCTGTGGCCCCTCTGTCCTGCTTCTCCCTACACCAGCAATGGCGAACCTTTTAGAGACCGAGTGCCCAAACTGCAATTCAGAACCCACTAATTTTTTCGTAAAGTGGCAATACAGCAATTTAACCTGAATACAGGTGGCTGTGAAGGGATGATGTCGGGTGCCCACAGAAAGGGCTCTGAGTGCCACCTTTAGCACCCATGCCAGAATATCAGCTTTGTGTTCAGCCAAACAGGCCCAGGTTGCGCACTGAAAAGTATTTTATAATTTTTCATATTTCTGTTTACTTACTATTTCATAATAAAGTAATTATAAAATACTTTCTTTGTGTTTATTTGATTCCTATTCAAGAGAATTACTTTATATATAGTCAATATAGGCACAAAGTTAAATTTTTTAACATTTTCTAATGGTGGTGTGCCTCGTGATTTTTTTCATGAAACAAGTGTGCCTTTGCCCAAAAAAGGTTGAAAAACACTGTTCTAAAGATTCATCCACTGTAGGTTTATAGAATTCTTACTGTTTTGTTTTGAAATCCTTTCCTAATAATTCTTAATGACAAACCTATACTTTTAAACTGCTACAGTGCATAGGCCTTGTTTTCCTTATTTCTCAACACCCATTGTTTTGTCTACTTCATTCTATTTGTGTGCAGGAGTAATGCAGGCAGAGTAACAAGCATGAGGATGCATGTGTGTGTGTGTGTGTGTGTGTGTGTGTGTGTGTGTGTGAATTAAATCAATAATTAGACAAGAAGGGCAAGTTCCTGCAATTTAAAAAGAAATGAAAGAACTGCCAGTTTAATTATTCAGGGTGCTTCCAGATGGGGGCTTTTATTATGCTATTGCCCTGCCTCATTCACAGAATTTTGTACACAGATCCAGACAAAGCTATCTTCCTGTTGTAACTACTGTATCATGTGTTTTGCACAGCTGCTTCTCTTTTTCTTCCACCAAATCTCTCCACCCTAAACAAAACCCCTAGAGGAACAAAAGCTGGGACCGTTGTGCAATATTTTTGATTGGCAACACTAGGAACACTTTTGTCTGGAAGCACCCACACTAATAGTGGTGCCAGGCCAGCCTAACAGTGCTATAGTCTGTTGCCACTGTAAACTCCCCCCTCATCACATTTAAGTGCAAGCTGCCTCCCATGTGTGCCTTGAATAGCAGGCACAAAAAAGGCTTGTTTCTGATGTGTGATGACATTAGAAGCTAGCAACCTAAAGCAAGACTAATCCTACAATAGCAATTATCATAAGAACACCAGCAAGAATACAAATGCTAATGAAGACAATGTCACTGGTGTCTTGGCCTTTGCTCTCATAGACTTCTGCTGCTCCTGGATCCTCCTCCTGAGAGTCTACCAAGTTCTCTGCATACTGGTTCAGTCTGTAAAGATTGGAGCCTGAGATAAGATTCACAGAGGCCTCCTTCTTTTTAGGCTCACATTGGACTTCGTACTGGTGGATATCCTCCTGAATTCCTTGAGAAAAGTCAATGTACAAGGTGCTGACGATCACGGATGTGTTATTTCTTTTCTAGAAGACAAAAGGAAAGCATTACTTTGTTTCAACACACAATAACAATTTAGCTCTTGTTTTCCACACTACAATAGTACAACTTTCAAGAAAGTTTTGAATTGACTCTGTAAGAGATTACTTCATGTATTGTTTTGTTAACTTCCCAGATTAATTTAATTATACAATGTCGGCAGGCATTGGGAAATGAATCCAGACAGCCTTCCCAACCAAGCTGCACACAGCCCACCAGCAATATATCCTGGGCCTGGCAGCTCCATGGTTGGTAAATCTCTCTGTTTTTGCTGTGTCAGGCAGACAAAAATGCTGGGGGCTTATTGAGATCCCAGTGGACCACCACACATGTCTGGTAAACTACATTTGGCTTATCGGGTCACATATTGTCCAGGTCTCCGAAGGAAAGAGAGAGGGCAATCTAGGTTTGTTAGGGAGAGGCGTAGCTAGAGTTTGGAGCACTCAGGGACAAAATCAGTTTTTGTGCCCCCCCCCAACCATGTCTCACCCACCCAGCATGGCCCCTGCACTCTTGCTCAATCGCTCTCCAGGGGCCGAGGGTGTGCACCAGGCTCCCCAGCAGGACAGTGGTCACTGCCTTCACTCCGCTCGCAGCACCAGGTGGGCGGGCAGACAGACGGATGGATGAGGAGCATCCTGGCTGCCAAACCCAGGGAGGCCCCAGGTACCGAGGTCCAGACCACCCAGGCCACCCGCAGGCAGCGATCGCCACACCTCTCTCTGACGAAATCAGGCACCGGGTCCAGTCCAACGGCGTGCACTGCTGCCAGCCCCCAAGAAACCCCGACCCATGCCTGCTTGCCTGCCATCCCCCCCACAACCCCCACCCTAGGGGCACGCTCCCACCGGATAGTGCCTCTCCTCCTTTCCCCTGACTAAAGATCACTAAGCCTTAGCTGGGAGAAAAGGGGACTGCTAGTGGGAGGGCGCATGGCTTCCTCCTCTTCCTCCCCCTCTAGGCACCCCCAGATTGCAGCACCCGGGGCAGATGTACCCTTCCGCGCACCCCTTAGATACGCCCCTGTTGTTAGGTATTGACCAGTCTCATATTGCTTGTTTATCAACTAGAAAGCAGGCTGATTTAATCGATTTCTCTGCACGGTGAAGTTGAAAATGATTTATAGCAACTCTAAGAGGGTTTTCAGGGTAAGTGAGTTAAGGGGTGGCTTTACCAGTTCCACACACCCAGTGAGTTTCCGTAGGCAAGTGGGGATTCAAACCCTAGTCTCCAGAATCCTAGTCTGTTCCTCTATCCACTATACCACACTACTGAATGGTAAGCCAACACTCATGCTTTCAACTCTATGGATCTACTAGAGTGAGAGTAGATTTTAGTGCCGGACCTGCAATACAGGACCATGTTTTTACACAGCTTACATTTCGACCACATTGAGCAGGCAAATTATATTATTAACATCAACTTAACAGGCTTTTAATAAAACCTTGCATTTCCACTGGGACAGTACGTGTGAGAGTATTGTTTTATATTTCAGTGACAGAGACACTCAGAAAATTTGACTTGCATATGCTAGGGGTATAGGCCAATCACCAAGAAAATCAGTACAATGGGCCTGATCTATAGACATGAGCCGTTAGTAAAACACCCTGTTCATTCTTAAGGTATCCCACATTATTCCCAACCACAGTAACTTATGGCCTTTTTACACGACCCCTAAGATCCGCTGGCCACTTAAATTCGGACCAGAGATCTTAGGGGTTCGTCGCTCTTCCTCTGTCTTCCTCTGTCCCCACCCCCCTCGGCACTTCCTGGTTGCTGGCTGCCTGAGGGAGGGAGAAAAAAGAAAGTAAAGAATGCCGGTTTACCTCCGTTTTGTTCCCGGCAGAATTCAGATCTCTTAAAGGGGCGGGGCGCAAAAAGAACAAACAGAAGCCAGGAGAGCCCCGCACTCACTATCCTTACACCGGATCAAATATTTGTCACCATCAAAGACCAGGTACAAGAAAACTGCTGTTTGGTCGCGCTAAAGTGGGCGGGGTCGCACTTAATTGTCTGCAAAGTCCGGAGCTGGTGGGTAAACATTTTTAAGGTCCGGACCTTGCAGCCATTTGCAGCGGAGCTTAGGGGTCGTGTATAAAGGCCCTTAGTAAATGAATGTACTATACTATATACTTTTTGTCTAAACATGTCTTAAAATACTTGTAAAGCTTGGTTTTTCAAAGAAGGAATAGTGCAAAAGTAAACTTGCAGGTCTTATAAATACAAGCAAGTGTTTCTCTAACTCTATGAAATAGCAAAACTGGATCTTTAAAATCCTATAATGGGTACCTCTGGCCAGTGATACTGCTTTAAGAAATCAAGTGACAAATACAGATGGTTATTAGAAAGTTGTTCTAGAGGAATTTTAAAGAGATTGATCTCAGACCTCATGGAATCATAAAATGGTATAATAAAAGTAGACAGGCTGATATTATAGCTGAAGGATATTTTATCATAACCAGTAAAAAGTCTGACATAAGAAAACTTGACTCAGATGTTGTTGTTGTTTTAATCTGGCATTCTCCATTTGCGTATATCCTTTTTTGCCCCAGGAAGATTTTAAGTATGTGGTTTGGATGCCTAGCATCTTTCATTATTATTATCCTGAGAAGTACTACCAATAGGAACAAAAAGGTTTGGCTTTTATTTTCTGTTCTGTTCTTTGTTACTGCGTAGTCATGTTATTCAATTTAGTTCTAATACAATCCTTACTCCTTAAGGTTCCATAGACCACCCCAGGTAGTGCAGTTTGCACTAGGGGGTGATATAGAAATATAAATAAATAAATAAATAAATGTTTCAGTTCTCAAATTTAATTTGTTAGGATCTGGTTAGGAATGCATACAGAAATCAGTCCACATGACCTAAGAATGTGGAATTTGGTAGAAACTTTTTATGATACAGGAAGTATGGCCTAGCATGAGTATCAGAATCAACATTAATGTTTCAAAATAAACCAAGATAACAAACTATGAGTGCAGTTCCACTGGCAAAAAGAACTGCAGTTGAATCAATTTAAGCATTATCTACATTGATTTATAAATTCTCAGGGATATAATGTATGGGTGAAATCAATTTATATGGGCTACAAAGGATTTTTTAAAAATTGGCCAGTAGGTTTTTTTTTTAAGTATATATCATTTCTAAATTGATTCTATTCATTCTGATTACTGCTGTCATGCTAATTTGTACCTATGTAGATTTTGGGTGGCAGGAGCACCACAGTTTTTCCATGGTCCGTGATAAACAGAGTTCCCTGAGTTATTTCCTTGCTTTGTTTTTGTCCCCTGGATCAAAAAATCCCAACAACATTTGGTCCTGCTTTGTTTCCTGCTTTTGTGTTGCAATCGCCTATGATAAGCCAGTCTTGTTTTGGTGTCTGATCAATTTCCTCCTGGATGCTTGCATAAATGTTTTCAATTTCATCTTCTTCAGCATGTGGAGTTGGATCATAGATGTGAAAGTTGGCTGTGTTAATGCTTTTTCCAGAAGTCTGATTGATATTATTCAGTCAGACTTCACATTACAGCCCCTAATTGCTTGGGCTAACCATGCCTTAATGTTTGAGCCAATCCATTTCTTCTGAGTTTGACATCTACAGAGTACAATACTAGTGGCATAGCTAGGGCGGCAAGAAGGGAGATCAGTCCGCAGGCACAGCATCTGGGGGCACCAAATTGATGTTTCATAATTACAAATTATTCTCCAGCTCCTGCCTCCCACTTGCCTTCACCGGCGGCTGGCCACCGGGGCTGCCCCCTCAGCTCCTGCCATCCCCGTCCCTGTACATGCACACCCAGGCTCTCCATGGGGGACATGAGTTAGTTGGAGCCTTTTGGGAGCAGCAACAGCGGCTGGAAGGGCCCTGTCTCTCTGGGCAGTGGAACCTGGCAGGGGGTGGTCAGGGGAGCGGCCAAGGGGATTGCTGGCAGCAGCTGCTGCGTCCCTTCCCAGCACACAAACTTCAGGCCTGGGAACAAAAGGCTGCACGTCAAGGCCGCCTCAGAGGGATAGAGATGGAGGGTGAGAGGGAAAGAGGGAGAGACAGAGAGGGAGAGAGTGCTAGTGTAGGCAGGTGGGTGGGTGGGCTGGGAAGGCACTCCTCCTGCCTGCCTCTGCCTCTGCCTCTGCTTTGTCGCCCTTGGAAAAGAAGGAGGAGGAGTGGAGGAAGGCCCACTCCAGCAGCCAGGCGACCCCAGGAGTGCAAGGCTGCCTAATGCCTGGGGTTTGGGGGTCATGCTGTCAAGCAGAAGGGCCCAGCTAGGGGAGCGGTGGGCACTTGCCTTGGACTCCACCCCCACCAGCGACTGATTGATTGACTAAAAATCAGTGTCATTTCCAGTTTTATTCTGAAATATAATGTCCGTCTATTCATATGATGGACCCCCCCATGGCTCACACCTTGTCACGAGGGGGCCAGGAGGGAGTGTGAAAACTGACTTTGTCCCCAGGCACTGATAACCATAGCTGTGCCTCTGTACAATACATTGTCATTGTCTGACTGAAAATTGCCCCATTCCAGCCCTCTTTAGTTCACTGACATGAAGCACTGCATTGATTATATGTTCCATTTCTTGCTTTATGGTTTCCAGTTTATCTTGACTCATACTTCTCATGTTCCATGTTCCAACTGTATTGTCCTCTGTTGTGGAACCTCTGACTCTCCTTTTGCCTCTGTGCATGTCAGCCACTAGATCTCCTTTCAGCTTTAACCTAGTTGCATCATTAGCAACAATCCTATTTGTGTACAGTTAGACAACATTAAACCAACATGTAATATAGATTGTGGATGGCAGTAGTAGTCTTCTTTGTATCAAGATGGTGGTCTTTTATACCAGACACTGCATGGAGAGTCCTCATCTATCTCAGAAAACTGGGTTTATACTCCTTGGAACTGTTGCAAGGATTTATTTTGAAAGCAGTACATTAAAAAGTGGGAGGATAAGGAGGTGAGATTATAAGGGGGGGGAGAATATAGGTGAGTTAAGAGTTTTGGTGCCATGGGTGGGGTGGGGGGAATTCTTGTTCCCTTAAAAAAATCATATTGTTGTTTCCTTCTGTCTGAAGCTCTAAACAGGGATAATGGGGGAGAAGAGTAAAATAGTGAAAGATTTTTCCACTTTCCCCCTGGTAAGCCACTATTATTAACTTAAAATGAAATTATGATTTAACATTAAGTGTTTTTTAAAAAACACCCTGCAGCCTTCTCTTTCTTTCTTTCTTTCTTTCTTTCTTTCTTTCTTTCTTTCTTTCTTTCTTTTTTCTTTCTTTCTTTCTTTCTTTCTTTCTTTCTTTCACAAGTAAGAGCAGTTGAAGGAAGGTTATACTGGATTGGTCTAGAAGGGCTAAGGGGGGGTTCGCTTCCTCCCACATCATTTTCCTGACTCAAGTACCTCTCTCCTGGGAGCAACTATTAGCACCAGTGGGAAATCTTCTGCCAATGCAAACAAGTTTCCAAGGAGTGATTTTCATCAGGACCACAGCAGGAGAGGAAAAGGTTAAACTCCTCCTCCCTATCGACTGTGATCCAAATAATTAACATCGTCTCCCAGGGGCTGCTCTTTGCATTTTTAAAAACATGAACATTAAATGCAAAGACATTTTTAAAAACCATGCATGTTTAACATTAAGTCTAGCTTGGCACTCTTTTAGTTTGTGCTGCCTGAGGAGAATTTAACACATGGTGAACATCTGGAAGAGCTTTGCTTAGTGCACCGCTTAGAATTCTTCTTATGAAGTAGTGAGTATACATTTTTCTTACCACGATGTCCCCCAAATATGTACTATATATGTATATATTGGTTTAAGATGCTCCATATACAGCTCCTCTGCCATCCCTCCATGTATAAACACAATCTTAACATCTTCTAAGTGCTCAACATCTATCATTATAGAGGCTGCCACACTCAGTAACGTTCTTGTACTGTGCTTGTCAACAGGAGCAAAGTCATCTCCATGCTGTATTTTTGTCGGAAACCTTTTGCAATCAGTCTTGTCTTACAGAATGCCACTTGTCCATTTGCAAAGTGTTTCAATTTGAATACCCACTTGCATCTGGCTTTCTTGCCTGGTGGTAGTTTAATCAGTGTTCATGTCTCATTCTTTTGCAGTACTTCTGTCTCTTCCTTTGCAGATTTTCTTTGCATTTCCTGAGTCTTCTCCCAGGCTACTGGCTGATTTATCTGCAATGACCTCGTGAGGCTGTACCAGTGAGGAACTGCTCCACCTTGTTGGGTTGTGATGAGCATCTGATGGGTGATGCTGGAGCATCTTGTAGCATAGGAGTCTCTTCCAGTTGAACAGCCTTGACACCTCCATCTGTGTCCTCTTCTCTGGGTGTACTATTCTCAGCTTGTGTGTCATTGCTTTCCTGCTTCATATCTTACTCAGGTTGTAGAGGGATTGGCAAAGCTTCATCTATCTAGGAGAGTTCCAACATACCGGTCTCCTGTTCCTCTCTTGTCAGTATTTTCTTGTTCATCAAAATGAAGCACATATCTTAAACTTGCTTCATCTGTTTTAAATTCATCAGTTTATATCCTTTGCTGCCAGGAGAATAAGCCAAGCAAAATAGTCTGTTCAGTTCTAGACTAGAGTCGAATTTGTGCCATTTCTGTTTGGTATGTAAGCATATGCCAGGTTTTCAAAACTCTGGTATATTCTACTAGAGATGTGAAGACCCAGAAAAAAACAACCCAGAATAATCTGGGGGAAAAGTGTGGGGTTTCCCCCCCCCCCAAAAAAAATGGAAAAATTGAAAAACTAAACTAAAAAGAAAAATTGAAAAATTAAAAAAAGAAAAATAAAAATGATTATGGAATGTTTTATTTTAACATGATGAATAAAATATTTTTATTCATCACTCTTCCCACAAGACAGAGTGTTCAAATATTTTCCAAATAATTTCTAAAAAATATGCATAGTATTAGATTATTCTAATTCCTTGCACTGAGAACAAGCAAGTCTGTAGGTTACAAACTGAACTCTTGAGTGCAAGAACAAGATGCATTTCTTCCTTTAGAAGGTGCTGCTATTGTTACAAGAAAAAGAAAAAATGTTTTTGCATGTGTGTGGGTATGTTTGGTTCTGTTCCGTCCTCTTCACTAGGCCTCAAAGCACTAGAAGAAAATATGGAGCAACAAATTTGCTAAGTCAAATTGCCCATAGTCATATTTTATTTTCGTAAAGTAACAGAATGACTTTCAAGTTTAAAAAAAAGGGGGGGTTACTAATGCAGCATTTTTTCAATTTTCTGAAAATTTCTTTTTTTTTCAAGAAAAAAAATGCAGAAAAGAATCAGGTTTTTTTTCTGAGCTTCAAAATTTCCAGAAATTTTACATCTCTATTTTCTGTGCTCGATATTCGGTCATGACTAAGCTAGTGTTTTTGTGGTGCCATTGGTTGATAACCTGTTTGGGAGGTCTGCGTCTGTCATGATTACATCAACCCAACATTTGGGTGGCAACTTTGCATCGGTGAGCATACATCTTGTCATCCCCCAAAGAGCTGTCAGTTTTTTTTAGCTATTCCATTCTGCTCATGACAGTGTGGAACAGTCCTCTGACACAAAATGCCTTGTTGCTCTAGGAAAATGTATGTGCTGTTCAAAAGATACTCACCATTGTCTGGTGCCTTGGGTTTTCATTCAAATTTGTTGCATACCATGGCCAAACACTTCTTCAGTATTTTATGTCTGTCACAAGTTTCCTTTAGGAGGTAGGTGACACAATATCTCAAAAAATAACCCACAAATATTAAAATATTTCTAGTTATGTTCCAGTGACGGGATATTGAGTGGCCCACATAAGTCAATATGTATTGCTTGTGATTTTGAGCTAGTAAAACCATAGGAATTCTAGCATTCTTTGGTAGTTTTGCAGCTTGTTTATCTGAGAGGCTTTGTGAAACTATTGCTTTTCTTAGAGAATTCTCATCTCCCCTTTTACTTTTGGCCTATGCTTTGTTAGTCTTTATCTTGATAAACCAGACATATTTAAAGCTCTGAGGTTAAACTGCAACCTCTCTTTCCATCAAGAGAAATTTAGAGATGTTAACGTTTCTCCCAAAATGCCATGCTGTGATAAAGATCCACTTTTTTCTTTCTCTTTCTGAGTATGTTTGGCTAGAAATTTCAGAAGAGAACTAACTCTTTTTCCTCAGACTGTTATGAGATGCTTTTGATTTTAAATAATATTTATTTATTTATTTATAAGATTTTTTTGTATCATTCATCTACCCAAAGGGCTATGTTAAAAAAACATGGAGGAGGGGAAGAAGAAAATATTAGCAAAAGCTCTGAAAAAGAATAAAACCCAAAAAATACTTGTTAGTTGTATTTGACTTTTCTCAGGTCTGTGGCCTCATAACCTGTTGCAAGTAAAGGGACCCAGAAAGGAAAATAGTTACAAGTTCCCTAGAGTCCACCCCTTAAAGTATATTAACTGGCACTTAAAGTCTCAAAATCTTACTCTGAGACATTTGTTGGCAAAAGAATTTTAAAATATCTTTACTTACACCTACTTAATATTTCAGACTTGTGTATGCTTCTTTCTTTACTACACATATACTTAGCAAATAACCAAACAGATCGACCCCTAACAACTGCCAACCAAAGATCATTGCCCCAGCCCAGAAAAGTTCCTTCCGGTCACAGAAATTACAGAAAGCGTGTGAGTTGGTGGTGTGATATGTCCTAAGTCAGAGGTAGAGAAGAAGATGGCTTTAGCTGGGAGTAGGCAACTTCAAGGTCTCAACCTTTTGCCATTGGGTCTGTGATCCTCCAGAGGACCTGCAGGCCACCAAAAATGTACCAAGCTGCCAAAAAGCAAAGAAAGATGTGGCTAAAGACTATTTCCAATTTCAGGATTCTGAATATTTATCTTGACCAAGTAATGCAAATGGCCAGCAACAGGGGATGACAACTAGCACAGCTAGAAGGTTCACTAGACATTTTCATTATATACAACAGTACTGTATAATCAATGTATTCATAGTGGCAGACGTTCTGCTAATGGAAAGTCAAGGGAATGGTCATTATGATCTCCTAACTCCCCACAGTTGATCCAGTAAATGGGACCTGAGCAGCCACTCGTTCACTGGGATTTAACATTTAGTTACTTGAAGATCAAGCCTTGTTACACTGGCCACTTACCTGTGGCTCTATATTGCAAGTTTCAAACCTTGCATGTATCTTAAAGTTCAAGCCAACCACTTGTGCGGAGCAGGATGGTATCCCTAAATATATCTTATTTCGTTCCAGTTGGTGCAGTGACTGTATGGGAATCTGGATCTGAAAATCTGTCCGTGTACAGCTGACATTCATGGGGACAACTGCAAAAGAGGAATGATTGGAGGTTTGTGACCAGTAACCAGAAGCATGCTCAGAAACAGATCAACGTTCAGGTCAGTTCACACATGAAAACAAGTATCTATTTCCTCCTCTTTTTAATGTTATCCCACCAGCCAAGTATACGTTTCAGTGTTCAAGACTGGATTTGTCTCAGTTGATCCACTTGCCAAATGGCAGGAAGCTAATTTGCCCAGTGTTATTGTCTTTTCCAGAGAATCTTGCCTGAATTTCATCATTTTTGCTCCCAGAGAAAGTTCAGGGTCTAACAGGGCATGTGCCAAGACACTGGAGAAATGCCATGGGATGAACCTGTTCTCAACCAAAGTCCAGGAAAAAAAACAGGCCAGAAGGAATGTGAACCCTTGGGGGATTGGAGGTTCTAACCCACCCACCCCCACACACTAGACAGTCAAAAGGGAGCACCAGGCCTGGAAAGTTCAGTACCAACTTGGTTTATTGACAACCCCAGTTCTACACTGGTGACTGTTGTCAGAAGTAAGTCAATGGATCTATCCATGTAGGATAAGAAAGAGGCTTTGAAGGAAGAACACTCTGTTTCATGTTAAGCCCATTGTACTCCACAAGATCACACACTTGCAATGCTCTTTTATTTATTCTTGTCAGCAAAAAGACTCAGCCAACACATAAGACACCGTTATTCTGATCCAGTACTTCTGTTCTTCTAGAGCGTCTTTAGCCTTAGGGCCTTTTTACACGACCCCTAAGATCTGCTGGCCACTTAAATTTGGACCAGAGATCTTAGGGGTTCGTCGCTCTTCCTCTGTCCCCACCCCCCTCCGCACTTCTTGATTGCTGGCTGCGTGAGGGAGGGAGAAAAAGAGAAAGAAAAGCATGCCGCTCACCTCCTTCTGCCTCTCGTCTCTGTAAGGCCATCAAGTCCAACCACCTTGTCGGGTGGGAGCCAAAAAGCAGCAAACAGAAGCGAGGAGAGCCCCGCACTCACTATCGTTGCACCGCATCAAAGATTTTTCACCTCCAAAGAGAAGGTACAAGAAAAGTGCGCTGGGTCGCGCTAAAGTGGGCAGGGTCGCACTTAATTGTCTGCAAACTCCGGAGCTGGTGGGGAAACATTTTTAAGCTCCGGAGCTTGCAGCCATTTGCAGCGGAGCTTAGGGGTCGTGTATAAACGCCCTTAGAGTCTCCAGTGAAACAGAACAAACATGTAGCACTTAAATGAACAAAAAACAAGCCAGGAGTTCTGTCAAAGGATGAAGTGGCTCTTTACCATTTCAGTAGAATTCAGCTTACAAAATACAGATCAGTGCCCAGAATCCTGTTGCACAGGAACTTTGCATGCAAAAGGTCTGATCACATAATCAGAGGCAGAATTTAATTCTTGCCTTAAATTTCCCAGTCACCTCCCCTTCTGGGGCTCCTCAGGGTTCCCTTTAGAATTAAAGAAGTCTGTGGGAGCCTCAGGATAAGGGAGAGGGAGTCTTTCTTTTATATCTGAAAATCACCTTGAGGATTGAGACCTGTGGCAGCAATGTGTGAATATTAAAACCTTCCCCCAATCTTAAGTCAAAAAGTAAAGTCCATGGTTGATCACGTTGTCAGTCTTTATGTTGATCGTCTGAAATTTTAGGTATTTTCTGAATGGGTTAACCATCAGAGCATTATTTTGACTCACAGTATATTAAATGTACAAGGGTGGTAGCTTGCTGACAACGTCTGCATTCTGTAAGACACAGGGTGTTAGATGTGCAAAGGAGGGTTTTGAAATATCTTCCAGGATGCAAAAGCGCAAAATTATGAAATTATGGAAATGTTAGAGCTAATGTGAAATGCTTGTGTGGCTAGATGTTGAATCAGCAAAGAAGTGCCACTTTAGAAGTATAACTTTAGACATGCACAGAGGAACACCAGGTCATATCAGGTAAATAAAAAGGAACAGCTATAAGTGTAACAGCAAGCTGGTTTGAGCTAGTTCCCGAAAAAGCAGAATTGCTGTGGAAGATTCTAGACTTTGGGTGTGGCAGGCTAAAAAGGTATTTAAGGAAATGTTCTGGACTATTTGGGGGGTTCAGAATCTCTGTGACCACTATTGCGTCATCCAAATTTTGTGACCCTAAATGCATTTAGTTTTTGTATGTTTGTCTTGTCATGTATTTTTCTATCTTTGCATTCTTTTTGTTTTCTATTTGTATTTTGTGATAAAGCGTTATTTACTCCAGACACCAAGGTGAAGCAGTGCTTATTTTTGCAGTAAATTTAAACCTATTAATGTGGAAGGAATTCAACAGGGTTCGTAACTATATATTTAGAAGATGAAATATATCATACAAAATCATTTCCAGATTGCTTAACTCTCCATAATTTAGAGATCTGATTTTAACTTGGGTGTATCTAGTCTTGTTTAAAATGGTGCCTCAACTTAGAATATCATATTTGATAACTATTCAGAAAAGGTAGATGTCCAAATTTGTTTTACATACAGTAATACCTTGGTTTAAGAGCATTTTGCAAGACAAGGAAACATTTCTTCTAAATTTTGCCTTGATCACCAATCAATGGGGAGCAGGTCACATGATCACAACTGAGCCAATGGTGGCCTCTCTTCCCCCTGCTGGATTGTGGTAATTGTCTGGAACTTCCATCTCAGGCAGCGTCCAAAGCAGAGGGAGGAGAGAGGAAAGGGGATCTCCCTTGCACCAGCCAGGAATGTTTTCAAAGGGAAGTGCAGGTTAGGGTTTTGTTTTTCTTTATATTTATACTTTATTTAATTTGTTTTCAATATCCTTTCTTATTTCTCAAACCATTCCTAGTCATGGGGCAGCTAGTCAAGTGTGCATATGGCTAAAAAATTGTACTTTATTGTTGTCACATTAAAAACACAGAGTAAAATCCAGTTGTTAGTCCCAAACAGAACAGATTCTGCAGCCAGGTACCTAACCCATGGTGTGGATGTGGACTTCTTGGTAAAAAGGTTCCCCCCCTGCACATGCGTCCTAGTTGTGTTGGACTCTAGGGGCAGTGCTCATCTCCGTATTCAAGCCGAAGAGCCAGTGTTGTGCAAGTCTGTGGCCATGTGGCTGGCATGGCTGCAAGGAAACATTATTTTACCTTCCTGCTTTTTATGGTGATATCAGTTTATCTACTAGCATTGATATGCTTTTGAACTGCTAGGTTGGCAGGAGCTGGGGTTATCAGCGGGAGCTTGCTCCGCTGCGTGGCACCCGAGATTCGAACCGCAGAACTGCCGACTTTGCAGCCAACAGTTTTCAGAGCCTTAGTCTGCTGAGCCACCACACCAAAAGAGGTTGACTTCTAGTCAACCTCTTTTGGGAGTTTTGGCATTTTGTGTGTACATTATGTGATCTATGTGACCCCAGAACAAATAATCAGTCTTCATTATTTCTTATGGGGAAATTTGCTTTGATATAAGAGTGTTTGGTTTACAAACATGTTTCTGGAACAAATTATGCGTGTAAACCAAGTTATTACTGTTGTTATATTCATGAATTTGCTAGTAGATCACACAACATACATATGCCCTTTCTGCTGCTTACCACTTGACCTAAATTTGTGCATCCATGCATGTATGTATTTTCATTGCATAATTAAACAACAACAATAACAACAAAAAGCTAGTTGAAAAAGATGAGAAGGTGGGTTTTACCTCCAATGTATGCCACTGAGAAACCTCGGCTGGCTATGTTCCTGTCTGTTTGAAGGACCAATAGCAGTTTGTTCTTACTGGAAATAATAGGAGACAGTGTTTCTCTTCCACACCACTTTCCCAGCAGAGACGCCTTTTCGGTGCCTCCATCAAAGACAGCCAGATGGTCATAATCACAGCCATCTGTCAAGCTGTTCCGCCCCTCAAGATCCAAGTCCAGGAAAAAGACTTTGATTTGATATCCTAGGGGCAGCTGGATGGTCCAGTGACACTTGATATTATTGGGGTAAGAACTGGGATATTGAGGACTCGAGAAATTTCCTTTGACGGTGGTGTATACCTCCTGACACGCCCCTGGTTGGAAAAGAAAGGAAATGTGATACACTTGAAGCAGTCAAAGCATTAATGTGTGGTAGGCCTGCTTAGGAAATTCCTAAAAACTCCTCTCTCCACTACTTTATCCTCAACCATAGCAGAAAATGGAATTTTGTCTTCTTAGCTCCTACACTACTAGGTTTCCTTGTGAGGCTGTGGTACCAGCAACCAGCAGATGGCGTAAAGAGAAAATTAGCCAGAACTACTAAAAGTTGGCAGATACAAAGTAAAGCACAGGCTGATACACAAACCAAAGACTATTAGAGTTTAAAACTGACTGGTTTGATATTGGTGTATGTTCCAGTCAAATCATCCTCACACCCCCATGCATCAGACCATTTGGCACTGGATAAACTAAGTGCACACCCCACCCCACAGTCATCAACATTTACATGATGACAGCTCTGGTGCAAGCACTTTTACCACACAATTCCTCATTTGTAAAGTACAACAGGTAGCTTGCCTTTTCTACCTCCCATATGAATTCTGCAGCTCCACCAGATAGAGCCGAACAAGGAAACTTTGCATGTTATTTTATGTCTTCTTTTAAACACTTCCACTCTTGCTTTAAAAAAAGCTTCAAGGCAGCTAACAGCACTCATATAAATACAACAAATGTTGAGAAATGTAGCAATAGTAGATGGTCAAAGAATAATCAAAATATACTTAATGCAGCTAATTCAAACAACTTCCAGCAAATTCATGACACCTAATGAAAAGCACATCTACAAAGAAAGGGCTGCACAATGGAGCATAAGATGTAGGCAGGAGGGCTTGTGCTTCAGGGAGAAAGGGGTGTGTGTGTCACAAAGTCTGGACACAACTAATGAAAGCCTCTGTCCTTGATTTAAGCCAAGACTCTTTCAGAGATTCTTGGAACAAAGAAAAAGGCATCCGCTGGGGATCTTAACAAGCACAGCCATGTTACTACAAGAGAAGGCTGAGTTTGAGCTGTCCTGGTTCCAACGATGAAAATCAACGCTTGAAAAAACTTGTTTGAGCCCTTGTAACAAAATCGTAGGAAGTGGCAGAGCAAGCTGAAGAAAGGCACATGCTGAAGCTGTTAGTAGGGCTCTAATATTTCCGAATGCCAGAGTGGGAGAGAAAATGGTTGAAACTCTGCCTACCAGCAGCTAGTGCATCTGGAGGGAGACCAGGCTGCTACTGGACTTGTAACTTTCCCAGAATTGCTAAGTTTTCTCCATGACATTGTTTTGCGTACAGTATATTTAAATTTGAGGCACAAAACATGTGATTCTTCCTATTTCAGGATCTTCAAATTATCAAGTTATAACAATTACTAACTATAAAGGTATATGAATAGTGCATTTGAAAAGCTGCATGCTCATATCTTTCGTGCAAGCAGGAAGTATAGTACAGTGGTACCTTGTATAAAGTAATTAATTCGTTCCAAATGAAATTATGTTAAGCAAATTTTCGTTTATACAAATTCCCATAGGAATACATTGAAAACAGAATAATCCCATTTTTATGTAGTATGGATTCTCCCCATAGGCAATTATGTTAAGCAAATTTCCCCTATCTCCGGAAGTTTTTGTGTTCTACAGATTTTATGTTATACAAGCTGTTTGTTATACAAGGGTCCACTGTAAAGGAGTACAAACTGTAAGGTCAATGCATTCCAGAATGTGGGAGCAATATAGGACGCAACCCATACATGCCCTTTGTTCATCAAGCAGACCTCCCTATATAATGTCATTCCTAAGAGGGGTTCTTCTTAAAGTCCTAACTGCAGGGCAAGTTTGTAACAAGAAACTTTGTCCCTTACAACATTTTAATAGTGTCACGTGGTAAATGTAGAACTTTATTTTGTACCTGAAAAAAAAAATGCCTTGAAACCTCTGCCTGCAATGTTGAAGTCTGATTTGAACACAACCAGCAATTCATGTCCTGAAGAGACCATATCTGGAGGCTTTTCATTCCCACAATAGTGATTGAGAAGTGTATGCTCCATAGTGGACCCATCAAAGATGGCCACATAATCAAAATTGCACTGCTCGTTGTTTTCCATCTGGAAGTCAACAAAAACCAGTCTGATGACAGAATTTGAAGTTGCTTGGATGACCCAATGGCACTCAGCATTGTTGGGATAGTTCTCTGGGTAGTCAGGGCTTGTGATTGATCCAGAGAGGCCAGTGAGGACACCTCCACAAACGTCTGAAAGTGAGAAAACATAATATGTTAGAGAAATTAGTGAAGATTAAAAAAGGACTGCATCAAGATTTTTGTTTTCATCATTCCAGATGATAATAAAATGAAACTAAATAAAGGCAACGAAACACCGGAAGAATATAGAAACCTTGGTTATGTGGTTGTTCCTAAAGAAGTAGGGTTGCAGATTTAGACTAGAGATGAAGTGAGCAAGTGAGATGTAGGGATGTAAATGTGTAGCCTGCATACTGTAATTAAAACTGTAAACCGCCCAGAGACCACTTGAAGTGTTGTGGGGTGGTATATAGCAGAACACTTTGCTTCTGCTTTTAAATCTTCATTTGTCTCATCCTTCTTTGAGAATACAAGTACTGTAACTGTAACATTTTTATCCTGGTAAGGATAAAGAGGAATTTCCTGATTCTCTCAATAGACATCTTGAATGGTTAAGAATTAAGTTTTCCATAAAATAGCCCCTTTTTGTCTGATTGTTGAAATTTAGGATTACTACTTCTTTATTTAAGAATCCTAAGCACTGGTTGGACTGTTTGCATCCTTCTTAGCAATCAACCAATATTTCTGCACTTGCTCTCTCTCTCTCTCTCTCTCTCTCTCTCTCTCTCTGTGTGTGTGTGTGTGTGTGTGTGTTTGCATTGCTCCTCAAGAAAAAAGACGTGTGACTTTTTGTGCAAATTATAGTGACCCTGAGGGGAGGAATAAAGAGCTCTGTATTTTCTTGACTACATGTCAGAAAATCCATGGGCTTGGAAATTCCTCATTGTCAAGGTGTCCCCTAGTGTCAAGACAGCAGGAATCAACAAGAATGAGGGATTTAGCGAGTATTCTTTCCATTCTCTCTCTCTCTCTCTCTCTCTCTCTCTGTTGTCTCCCTGTGAGAGTCTGCATCTTTGTTTTTCAAACTAGGCTAGAGATGAAAACAGAACACAGAGTGGGGTGAGGTTAAGGACCAAGTCTCTTTACCTAAAGACTGAAGGTCTGGAAATATTTTCTAGCATATTTATAGAAGGATTCTTGTGTTCATAAATTTCAACAAACATTGCATTACATGGTGGTCAGTCACTATGGTTTTACAAAGCAAAACTATTAACAAAAACCACAGGTTCTTAATGTCCCTGTTGTGGGAGGCCGCTGTCTTTAGATTTCTTACTCTGGAGGAGTCTTACTGAAATCAATAGGGCTTACTACATGGTAAATGGTTTACATATAACAGCATGACTTCCCGTTGTTGGGTCAATATCTGCTTTTAATTACACCAAAGCATTCATGAAGAAGCAATAAAACTACAGATAGAAAGCAGAATTAAATTTGCAAAATCCTTCTGGCTTACTCTGGCCCTTGAGTCAGAAAGAAACCTGCATTACACATTACACTTGACTCCCTGTGTGAGTATTCAGGGAATACCCTTAAGAAGAAGCAGAGTAGAAATATGTTTGCACTTGAAATCCAAATGCATTATTTTCATGGAAATATAGTCAGTGTACTAAAATTTGATTATACCAGGAAAACATTTATGTGGGCCTGTTCTGGAGCCTGATTACAATTTAATTTAAAGGTTAATTTAATCTAAAAGAAGTTACCTGTGCTTTTAAAAGATTTTGGGGCATATACTTCCAAATTGGAAAATATGAACCCAAAAATGATCTTTCTTGAAGTAAAAACTAACTACATTTTAAACTGCCTTTCCTATATTAGCATAGAATAAAATTTACCTCCAACTGAACAGATCTAGGCGATTCAGATGACTCTCAGCTAAAGGTGCCACTAGACTGAAAAGCCAAATCATTCCAGTGCAATTTGATTAGCAGCCTGTAGTACATTTGAAAGTGCAATCAGTGCTCACACAGGGGTTGTGGATTGATCCATAAGTTTAAAATTCAGAATGAATGTGATACATGTCACATTATAGCCAATAACCACCAGCCCTTCTTTCCTTCCTGCCTCTGGTCCTGCCTTTGCTGACCCTTTTATGGTTTGCTGTGAAGCCATTTTCTCATTTACAGTTTCAGAGTATTACATTTCTCCAAAACATTTCTATAAACATGGAAAGGTACTTCACAGTCTAGGAGTACAGTACATCAAAAACTTGAACGGTAATTTTGAAAAATACATCAGAACTCACATGTCAAAATAGGGACCACCCTATTTCCATTCACTTCCATTACTCTTCCACCTTGCTTGTAATCAATACACAAAGGAATGAACTTATCTCTGCTCACAGTTTATCATACCAATAATTTAAAGCCACATGTGACGTTCTGTAGTTTTAGACTGTGAAATATCTTTTCATGTTTTTTTTCTCTATAGAAAGGTTTTGGGGAATGTAAAAGATGAAAAAAAAAAACCTCTTACCACATTTTTGAGAAATGTAGGTAAATGAGTAAGTGGTTTCACAGTGACTCATAAAAGGATCAGCAGAGGCCTGTCAATTAAGCAGTTAATAGAACTATGTTTTTGCTTCACAACAAAAGGGCTTTCCTACATGATCTGAAGATGTCAGTGTTTGAGGGGGTTTAGTAGAAGAACCTGACTTCCCATATTAAAATCATGGTGGCTTGCTTTTGCATTTCAGCCCTATCCTGAATATCCCACCCCAACGGCCTATGTCAGCGAAACACCATCTACAGACACCCTCTCGTCTTTAAAAGGATTGATTCATCACAACTGACCCCATGGGGGGGAAAGCTCATTTGAACCATTCCAGTTTGAAAAGTAGAAGCCCCCTGGCAGCAGACGGAAAATGCTATTTTGAGAGTCAAATTCATACCAACGTTTCTGTCATGTGATCAGTAAACAATACTTTGAATTCATCTGTTTTATAAGCAAAGCATATCCTGCAATATATGGCTGTATAATTGCACTCTAAGCTGGATGAGTGTTCCTGGCCCAGACACTCTGCTGAAAGTACTACCCCAGCAGGTGTTCCATTCAGCTAGGCCCACAGGTAGACATGGAAGGTGTGCTTTCTATATAAGTATTCTACCTAGACTTGTGCTGAAGAAAACCAGAAGTACAGCAAGTTTATTATTTATTATTAAAGATTATTATTTATCTCTTATTTAGTTGTATGTTATTCCTTGTTAACCACCCTGAGTTCCCGTCTGGGAAAATCTGGCAGTATATAAATAAATAACTAAATAAATAAATAAATAAATAAAAACTCCTGAAAGCACTGCTCAGTGGCAAAAAACTATATGTTTATACTCGGTCCTGCTAATCTAGAGATTTCATACTGCCTATCAGTCACAAAGGCTGATATTGTCCATTCTTGTTTATTTCTGTAACTCGAGCGTACAAAAAGCAAAAAGAGAAAGTGTGCTGCTTATATACCGCCCCGTAATGCTTAAAGCATCCTCTGGGCAGTTTAAAAGTCATTATGCCGGGTACACGTTGCCCCGCCACCACCCCAAGCAAACTGGGTACTCATTTTACTGACCTCAGAAGGCTGAGTGAAGCTTGACCCTGCTACCTGAAATTGAACCCCAGATTGTGAGTACAGTTATGGCTGCAGTAGAACAGTTTAACCACTGTGCCACGAGGCTCATATCTGAGCATAGCTCTCTTCAGGTTCTAGTCAACGTACCACCTTTTCTGCTTATCAGCATATCTTGTGGCTTATGAACTTATATTTCTAATTGTTTTCTCAGATCAAATCCCCAAGTGCTCTGTCTTGCTTCACTGTCTCACCATCCTTTATCACTAGGCATCTCTCCTCCCATATGACTTACGGTACTTGTCATGCCCATTGATTCTGTCTGCATCAATAAGGCACAATATCTGCATGTTCCTTCATGCCCCATTACAGTGGTGGTGAACTTTCAGCACTCCAGATGTTTTGGACCACAACTTCCAAGCCTTATTTTCCCCTTAGGAGCCTTATAGCTGCAATGTGATGCTAGTTTTTCTGGGATTCAGTGATTCTTTGGCAGGAGTGGTGGGAGAGGAACTCTTGTTGATGATCAGTCTAACCTTTTTGGTAAATTGCTGAGAATCCTTGGCTGGCCACATGGTTGTCTGAGTGAAATATGATCGCCATAACATTCCAAGAGGATGTAAATGGTGGGGGGAAACTTTTGCCACAGAATTTGCCAAGGAGATTTCCTTGGTCTTCTGAGACACCATTGTAGATCTTGATGTAGTCAAATTCACAGTTGTCGTGGTATTCCAGGTCAAAATGATGGAAGGTGAGCAGAACAGAGGATCCTTCTGTCACCACTATGAGCCACGTGCAGTCTACATCATAAGGATAGAGTCCAGGGAAATTTGGGCTCGAGATGTTGCCATGTGATGCTGACAGGACTCCACCACATTTAATGCCTATTAAAAAACACAAAAATTCAAAGAGCAACAGGAAATATGTTGTCATGTGAGTAAACCTAGCAGACTACCTTGTCAATGCTATAAGCAATTGTGGTACTTGAATGGAATATGTGTACTACTGTACTGCTGTTTTGTTTTTCTTCTTTTATTTCTATAAGGATATAACGACGTATCTCTCCCAAAAAAGTTTCTCCTGTTTATCCTAAAAAAATTTTTAATTTTTGGCATCCATTTGGCTATTGTAACTTGCTAATATCAATTAATGCATATTATAAGAGGTGTCCAAATGACTCAGCATGCCATTATGTTATGTAGTATCCATGTCTGTTTTACTAACATTAGTTTGGCATGTTACATCATATGCACGAACTGGTACCGATCTCGAATGTCTGGGGCAGGACAGACTTAAAATAAAATTTTAATTCACTACAATGCATTAGTTTCTTGCAAAATAAGTATTCACAGCTGGTACTTGGAACTCTTTGCCATCTGACATGACAATGCAGTACAGGAAAAATATCTACAACTTGTACTTAGAGTAATACCTGAACAATATCATGTAATATCCAGCACATAGAACACAACAATGACCTTCTGGAGATCATTGAAAGAACTAACAATTGCACATTATCTTTTAGCTGGTTAATCAGTATACCTAGCTAGTCTTCTATTTCGACAACTTCCAATACAAGTAAATTCAGATTTGACAGCAAAATGATAATTTTATTAATGTCAAACCTTACTATTAGCCCCATTGTAGACTGCCACATCAACATTTATCAACATTACTAGAATTTTGTGAAATTATCCCCTAGACTGTAAGTGTTATTTTACAACATATAGAGCACAATTATATTTGTGTTTAATTAGAAGCTTATCCTGCAGAGTTCGGTGGGAGTGTGCCCAGGAAAGCATGCATTAGATTGCAACAAAATGAAAATACTTGGTCCAATGTTTATGTGTTTCTCTCTGCGGGTGTTTAGGAATTGACCTTTGTTATCTTTTGCTAGCAACCATGTGAAATAGTCAAAACCGACACACAAAATCAAGTAATTGGAACCCCAAAAGCTTACTGAATGATGCAGTATGTGCCGTCTTATAGTTATCAGATACATTGAGTGGTATTCCTTTCTATTCCACATTTGGTTGTACAAGTGTAAAAATCAAATTTCCGTCAACAATAAATGCTCACACAAAGGAAGGAAGCATCAAGGGAAAGTGAAGGGAGGAGGGAGGCCTGTTTCCAAAACTGAGTATCTTCACTTGTCAGGAGATCTGCAGAATTTAAAACCAGAATGAGGCCCACATTTACCTGCTCATAATATTGCCTTTTTTTAAAAAAAAATCTCTTTCTCTTCATACATTCATAATTAATATATCTATTTAATGGCCCTCTTGGTTATGTCTAGAGCATAAAATCCAGAACCTAAACCAAACTCTATGGAATGTGAACTATATACCAACAAATTGCCAGTTCACTGCTATAAATATGGTTCTGTCTAAATGCACAACACATCTTCCTCCTTATATAGCTCTGCTCAAACCAATATTTCGGTTAGCAAATGACATAATTTGGTGTTGCACAGATTTTCTGGAATGAGATTGTTCCAAAGGAAGTGACTCAACCGTTTTATTAGGGACACTTCAGAGAAGGAATTCAGGATGTACCGGAACTCTAATGTGCATAGTTTGCCGTTCACTCCCCAAGTAGAAGGTTCTGGTTCTTCTATATGCTTGTTTCGTTTGCATGCTGAAGTCTTCTCCTTCCTTTCCTGAATCAGGGGCAGCCTTTATGTCCAATGACTTGTGTACATACTTGACTGTACTTAGATTGCCTGTGGCAGGTATATTTATGAGGACATATTTATAAGCCCTATCTCACAAATTATATACAGTACTAGACTGATTAGTGGGGGAGGTAGAGGACTGTTGGAAGATCTGTAGAAGACCTTCATTGGTAATGCAGGGCATTGCTGCATCATAGCTAATATTGGGAAATATCACAGATGAGTTGCAAAGCAGAGCAAAGCAAAGAAATTCCATTTTAAAACCAAGTAGGATCTTGCAATTATCACTTAATACAGTCCCTCAAAAGACTTACCTTTCTTTGCGTTTATCCTGTTGGCTGTGCACAAGAAAGTGATTGTTACAAGATGTTTCAGAAGCACCTGCTGCATCCTTTGACACAGCTATTAAAACACAAATGGACCTAGTGCCAGAAAGTAGCGAAAGTTTATTCCATGCAGCCTATCCAAGAGAGGGGAAAAATAGCTGGAGGCCTGTCGAATTAATAATGAAATGAATAATTCATTGTTTGTTTGAATTGGTAACCTGATCTGTCCTTTGCTTCCTTCACTCGGGTTTTAATGATCTGGATCGAATGTCCCTAGGATTTACTCTGTACCAGGTATCTTGTCAATAGGCTGTATTTGGAAGCCATATTAATGGTTGGGATGTGATGCATAGCGGTAGCAAGTCTGTGCTGACAACATGCCCTGAAGGGCTCATGAAAATAATTTAGTTCACCACACAAGGTAGGGAACCAAATTAGGGATTTCAGATTTTGCATGGAAATGTATCTGGGGAAAGCTCAGTTCTAAAACAAGTAACTTGCTGCTGCTACTTCTGCAGAAATCTATCTGCTGGGAAGAGAAGGAGAAAAATGGAATAGCGTTTCAGACTTTTATGCTGCTCCTTTTATCAAGAACTACGTAAGGAGCTTATACATCCTGTTATTTGCAAACAACCTGGGAGACCTACCAACTACTAGCCCAAGTTACTCCTTTCAGATAGGTCCCCTCAGATCACAAATTGTGTTGCCAGATTTTGCTATGCTGCTATGCTCAAATGGAGACGTATAACTGATAGAGGTTTGAGCTCTCCTAATTATATATAGTGTTTTGCCCATAAGTGGTCTTATTTTACAAATTTTGTATTTTTCAGTAATATATTTATACCATTTTATCATATTATATTTTTATTGTATTATAATTTTGTATTATGTGTGATTTATTTAACAACCATAAATAAACATTCATTCATTCTACATGTTACACCACACTGAATATCCTATCATGATTTACCCTTATTTTTATCCTCTCCTTTTGTTTTCCCAACTCCTTGTTTTCTCAGGCTAAGCTCCCAGAGGGCTATGGAAAATAGCATGGTTGATTTTTCTGAAAGCCCAGGTTCATGTTGAATAACAGAGTCTAGCATAGTTAACTTTTTGGTCTACAATTCCCACCATCCCCACAACTAGCATTTATTCCTATAGCTTCATTACTTATATGCACTTTTTGGAGGTAACTATTGCAAACAGATCCCAGCTGTTCTGAAACCAGTTAGGGACAGAATTTGATGCAGCTGCAACACTTATCCATGACTTTGGAGAGGATGATTTATTAAATTTTATGCATGCATGCATGCATGCATGCATTTTATTTAAAATATTTACACACCAACTTTCTCCTTAAAAGAATCCAAGGCAGCCCACAGTATTAAAAGAAAGGTGTTTGCCTGTCTGCAGGACCTCAGAGATGTGGCCAGCCTATCTTCCCATGAGAGAGGATTCCAGAGCTGGGAGCAGCAACAGAGAAGACCCTCTCTCATGCTCACCAAACATGATCTTAACACTTGGGCAGTCTTTGAGATTTCTTGGATCCCAGCCATTTAGGCTTTGAAAGTAAAAATCAGTACTTTGAAATGGATCAGCATGCCTACTGAATAAGATTTTATCAACCTGTGGATGGCTTCAGTTATTCTCTGTGTTGGCAAATAATTTCATATTTACTTCTGGATTTGTGGTGATGTGCTGATGAAATCAACAGCAGGGTCAAAATAAATAATTGGCAAAGTGATAACAACCTGCAGGTATTTGTACAGTATGTAAAGGCATTTGGCAACTAGGAACAGTTTCAGTTAATATTTAACACCCACTGTTTTAAAGATGGCTCAGGTCATCCTGAAGAGAAGTTACCAAAATTCTTATGGCTGTCTAGGAAATATATCACCTTCAAATCTCCTTTTGTTTTTTCATCATTCTGAATTAACATTGTGTTTTCATCACAATGTGTTACAGTATTTTCTAAATTATTAATACAACATTAAAGGAGTAAATATTTGATAGTAACTCAGCGGCATTTTGTTTTGTTCTTTGTTTCATTTTTTTAGTTTAATTTTGTTTTGTTTGAAATTGATTTTTAAAAATAATTTGTTTTGTTTTTCATTTTGTTTCATTTTTCATTTTTCATTTATTTTTATTTTTCTGACTACTAGTTGGGGCCCTGCTGGCTGATCAGCTTTTTTTTTTTTTTACAAGCGCCAAATAATGCTAATCAGCTGGTGTGCTGGAGCCCCGACGGCAATCGGTACTTTTTTAAACAAGCACTGATCAGTTGGCATGTGGGGGGCTGCCGGCAATAGGCACTGTATTTTTACAAGCACCAATCAGCTGGCGCGCTGGGCCCTGCTGTGGTGTGGAATGCAAAGGAGGGGGGCTGAGGTGAGTGCTGAAATGATTCCATTTTGTTCCATTTTCATTTCCATTTCAAGGAAGGAAGCACAGACTCAGGGCCATACATTTTCTCTTGCTCTTTCAGAGAGTAAAACTGGGGCGTTTATGGCTTTATCACTTAGCAACCCTTCCAAGCAAGACCTACCAGAACAAGCCTCAATCCCCCTCCTTTGCATTCCATAGCATAGGGCGTTTATACACGACCCCTAAACTCCGGGGCAAATGGCTCCCAGCTCCAGAGCTTAAAAATGTTTCCCCACCAGCTCCGGAGTTTACAGGAAATTAGGTGCGACCACGCCCACTTTAGCGCATCCCAGCGCACCTTTCAAGTACCTGCTCTTTGGAGGTGAAAATTCCTTGATGCGGTGTAATGATAGTGAGTGCGGGGCTATCCTCGCTTCTGTTTGTTGTTCTTTTGGCTCCCGCCCCTTTAAGAGCTACTTTAGAGACTAGAATATTGCCGGCAAGAGCGAGAGGCAGAACGGAGGTGAGCGGCATGCTTTTCTTTCTCTTTTTCTCCCTCCCCTCACGCAGCCAGCAGCCAGGAAGTGTGGAGGGGTGGGGACACAGGAAGAGCGACGAACCCCTAAGATCTCTGGTCCGAATTTAAGTGGCCAGCGGATCTTAGGGGTCGTGTGAAAAGGCCCATAGAGAGGCTTGAGTTTAAAAATGCCATATTTTCCCCCTTCCTCTTTTTCCATGGGGGAACCCCTTGGAGTTTAATACCTTGGCCCCCTTAACCCCAAACATCTCCAAATTTGGAGGGCTTACAGGAAAGACTCCAAGGAAGCTGCCCACAAAATTTGCTGCCTCTAGGCTGAATCATTTCATTTCTAAAGCCAAACATGGCAGTTCATTTCATTTCATTATGAAACACGTTCTACCATTTTGTTTCATAACAAAATTATTTGTTCTGTACCAAAACGATGAAACACCATTTCGTTTTTCATTTTGTGCCCATCTCTGGTTATAAGTTAACACTAACTAGCATTTCAATTTGATTCAAGCATGAAAGCATTTAGTTAAATTGAGTTTAGGTTTGATAATCTTAAATTTAGTTACCGTATTTATTGGCGTATAACACACACTTCCCCCCCCTGAAAATAGGGGGCAAATTATGTATGCGTGTTATACGCCGATATAATATGAGGCACCAGTGTGCTTGGCAAAAACAACGACTTCCCATAGCCAGTGCTCGCACACTGCGAGCTGACGGGGCAGGCCAGAGAAACAAGGATCCCACGCACGCCCTAACCCCCCTCCCTAAAGCCTAACTATCTACCCCCCGGGAGCAGGGAGCCCGCCCCCCGGGACCCTAACTAACCCGCCCCCTAAATCTACCCCCCCGGCGCGAGATCCCTAGCCAGACCAGACGGCCCGGATGAACACGGGCCGTCAAAGAAGTCCCGTCCTGGTTGCGCCGCCGCCGCTGCCAAGCTCTCCCGCTGCCTGAGCCCTTATCAGGGCTCCAATCGGGTAGCCCAGCTGATCGGCGGCCTGTCAAATAAAGAAAAGACCGGCCAGAGCGCAGCGAGGCCGCCGCCCGCCTCGCCAGACAAGGCCCCGATCCTCGGCTGCACGGACGGAGCTGCCAGGTTGCCTCAGGGACTCCGTGGGTGGGAGGTGGGTTAGGGGGAGGGTTAGATAGGCGCCAAATTTTTTCCCCCCTAAAATTTCCCTCTTAAAATGAGGGTGCGTGTTATACGCCTGTGCGTGTTATACGCCGATAAATACGGTAAATTAGTTAAGGTTTGATCATCTAAAAGCAAGTCTTAGGCCCGCAGCATCTCAGTTTCCCTAGAGATAAATGCCTCAGCAATCAAACTAAATTTCAAGTTGTGCAGAATACTTGTGTATTTTCTAACAGTACTTCAAGTTGAATGTGTGTTTCTCAGTCCCTATGGTGCCAACTGTTGCATTTGTGAAACTATTTTCCATCGCAATCAGTATTAAAGCCACAAAAGCCTTCAACAACTTATGAGCTGAAAAAGTGCCTGGCCTGCTGGCCCAATATATTTTTCAGACTGAGGCAAAGGGACAAGATGTCACCCTTTTCTTCAGTCCACATGATTGGACTGATCATGGTAACTGACTTGAACACTGGCAAGGGAATAGGGTGGTATTCACCAGTGCAGCAGAACAGTTTGGGGAGGGCAGGGCAGTTTGATGCACATTCAATTCGATTCTTCACCAAAAGGGAACTCCTGGAGAGTTAATGGGGAACATTTCAGAGGTTACTACCACTGTTGTGCCCCACGCCCACCCCGTCAGCACGCAGCCTAGGGCAGTTCTTCTTCGTGGACTCTGTGAATCCACACAATGGGTCTTCGCGCCTGCGCGCCTGAGTTACCGGTCTTTCCAAAGCTCAAGGCGTATAAGCCCCTCCCCTCCATGCACATGCTCACCCTTCTCCCGCCTTGCTGACTCAGTTCCTTTTTGCCGCCGCTGAGCGAGGTTGCATATCTCCAAGCTCCTGCAAAAATAAGGAAAGTGAAACCGTTTAATTCAATTCAAATTTTTTATTATTTTGTTCATTTTCCTCCCAAGTTCTCCCCCTTCCAAAGTTCTTAGTTAAATTTTTTTCTCTCCGGGCGCCCGCCCCTAGGGCGGAGGGGTGGATACCCCCCGTAGTTGCTGGCGCGCCAGCGTTTTATGGCCACGGTAGCACTTTTTAAACAGTGTGAGGCCTGTTCAAAGAGAATTCCTTTGGCCGACGGTCACAGTTTGTGCCTATATTGCCTTGGTGAGGCTCACCAAACGGCCATTTAGCCACATTGCAAAAAGCTCACCAAGCCGGCCCTTAAACACCACCTGGAACGGTTAAGGGCATATCTCTGGGAAAAATCCCTCAAACCAATGGAAACCCATTCGGAAGCATCAATGCCCTCCACTTCCTCAAAATCAAAGTCTTCCAATAAAGACAAGACAAAGGAAAAAAGGAAGAAAAAACACCTCCAGCAAGCTCCGATTCCGGAGAAAAGATAAAAGGACTTGGTGTCCGATGTGCGAATAACGGTGGCGGCGCCGAAACCACCCGCACTCGTTTCATCCGAGTCGCGCGGCGTAGAGAGGGTTCTGAGCTCAGCGCAGGATGGTGCCCAATCTCCTGATGTCAGGAATGAACAATGGTCCCATGCCTTCGAAAATCAGGCGACGGGTACCCGCGAACCCCCTCATAGCCCTATGATATTATCGGGCTTACCGCCAGGCCAACTTGTCCATGACACGGACATGGCCACTCTCAACTATAACCCGTTATCGCACCTACAAAATCTGCAAGCTGCAGCCACCACTTCTGCTCTTCAGCACTCAGACATGGAAGAGCATGGGATGGAACCACCCAGACGCCTGGGCGGGCAAGGTTCACCCACCAGGAGACCACCCTTACAGGACAAAGTGGTCCATGATGTCGGGCAACAACCTAAGGGGCAGCACCCACAGGCATCCCCAACTAGAGGTAGGAAACGGGGACGGAAACCCATGATGCCACATCCTCCTCCTCGCCCTCCCCTAGACGTCATAACACACGACGTCAGCGGGGCAAGCGTCACAGACGTCATGAGTCATCTGCCTCATCTTCTTCTACAGGGCATCATAAGGGCAAACGCCAGGCCAAGAAGAAGCGACGTCATGCGCGTATGGTGTCTACATCATCCGACACAGACTCCTCTACCACGTCTTCTTCCGCCTCACCCAAACGTAGAAGGCGTAGAAGGCGTACTACGAAGCCACAAGTTCAGGATGGTTCAAGTAACAACCGACAATACCACGGCACTCTACTACTTGAACAAACAAGGAGGCACCCACTCAAAATCTCTATTTCACCTCACCCTCAAACTATGGAGGTGGTGCATCAACAAGGACATTCAACCGATAGCTATACACATTGCATCATGCAGACAAACTGAGTCGCCTCACCCACGACAACCACGAGTGGAGCCTCTCAAAACCAGTGTTCCACATCCTCTGCACCAGATGGGGAACCCCAATCATAGACATGTTTGCATCACAAGCCAACGCCAAGTGCAGCATGTACTGCTCCAGAGCAGGGATGGGCGAACACTCCCAAGGAGACGCCTTTGCCACCAATTGGCCCCAGGGTCTCCTCTATGCTTTCCCACCAATTCCTCTCATTCAGAGAACCCTGATGAAGATCAGACATCACAGAGCCCACGTCATACTTATCGCACCGTGGTGGCCGAGGCAGCCATGGTTCCAGGCCCTACAAACAATGGCGACCGACACCATCAGGCTGCCATCAACACCAGATCTCCTGACACAGCACCGAGGTCAGGTCAGACACCCAGACGTACTGACTCTCCAGATGACGGCATGGTACATCAGCTAACCATCGCAGAGGTGCTCACAAACTCCAGAAAGAAGTCAACAAACAAACTATATGCACACAAGTGGGCATCTTTTCTACACTTCACTAGAGTCAACTCTCAACCCTTGAGTCCAACCAATATCCAGGTCCTACTGGAATTCCTCCTCTTACTCTTCAACCAAGGACTCTCCTTATCCACCTTGAGAGTCTACACTGCAGCCATTGTAGCTCACCAACCACCTGAGTCAGATGCTGCAGCCCTGTTTACACACCCCAAACTGAAGAGGTTTCTAAGAGGCATCGCTAACCTCCGTCCACAACACAGAGCCTTCACATCACAATGGTCTCTGTCCTTGGTGCTTAACTCTTTAACCAAACCGCCATTCGAACCCATGGCTACTACATCTCTCTACCTGCTTACCTTAAAAACAGCATTCCTAGTGGCAATAACTTCCGCCAGAAGAGCATCAGAGCTCGCTGCTCTCAGAGCGGATCCTCCATTCCTAAAATTCCATCATGACAGAGTGGAACTCCGTCCAGACATCACCTTCTTACCTAAGATAGTGTCTTCGTTCCACCTCTCTCAGCCACTTAATCTCCTAACCTTCTTCCCAAACCCGACTACTCACCTGGAGAGGACGCTCCACTCACTTGATGTTAAAAGAGCGCTCCTCTACTACACCTCCAGGACAGCCCCTGTACGAAAAACTCACAGGCTCTTCATTAGGACCTCTGAACCATCTCGAGGTCACCAAGTTTGTCCCCAATCCATCTCCAGATGGATCACGACAACCATCAAGATGGCATATGAAAATGCGCATGTCTCCATACCTGTCACACCTCGGGCACATTCCACAAGAGCAGTAGCATCTTCCACTGCCTTCATGAAAGGAGTGCCCCTGGAAGACATATGTAAAGCGGCAACCTGGTCTCGACCGTCCATGTTCCTGAAACACTACAGGCTAGACGTCAGGACACAGAGATCAGCCGCATTTGGCAAGGCAGTTTTGACAACTGTACTATCATGACTACCCTCCACCGGTAAGTCAGCTTGCCAGTCACCCATTGTGTGGATTCACAGAGTCCACGAAGAAGAAATGCAGGTTACTTACCTGTAAGTTAAGTTCTTCGAGTGGACCTCTGTGAACACACACCACCCACCCGCCTCCCCTCTCTCCGTCATGGCTCTTCGACTCTATATGGGTCAGCGGCGGACCAGAGGGGAACTGAGTCAGCAAGGCGGGAGAAGGGTGAGCATGCGCATGGAGGGGAGGGGCTAATACGCCTTGAGCTTTGAAAAGACTGGTAACTCGGGCGCGCAGGCGCGAAGACCCATTGTGTATTCACAGAGGTCCACTCGAACTTAACTTACAGGTAAGTAACCTGCATTTTTCTTCTGCCTAGCAGCAAGGCTGTCTCTGAAGCTTGCCCTTGCTTTCTTTTCTTTATTGCCTAAAAGCAAAACTGCTGTTCTAACTCTCCTGTTACCTATGAATTCTGAGAGTCAAAATGAAAAAAAAAAACCTTAGAAAGAAAATGCTTCGAAAGAGACTGGGGGGTAAAAAAAGTCACCTTCAAAGCAATGTAAAAAGAAAAGTCCATCTCTAAATCTAAGGCTGTAAGACAGATTGCATTTATTAATTAAGCTATAAGAATCGATACAAGAGACATTTCCTGTGGATTAATGACCAGTTGGGAGGAGCTGATGGGCCTGAGGTGCAGCTGAGGGCCATTAACACCAATCAGTCATCAGTTCCCAGGAAATACCCAGTGCCAAGGTCACTAAGTGACTGGATTTATTTTATGGGTGATGATAACAATAATATTTAGTTCATTTCCTCCTATATCTTCCCGGATGGAATGCTTTTCATTTTATGCAGCAGAATAAATTCAAAGACATGCATATTCCTCCAATATAGAGAAGATTCAATGAAAAGGAAACAAATAGTTTAAAAAAGAAATTAAAAATCTCTCTCACACACAGACACACTACACTCTCTGTGTGTGTGTCCAAAATACACACAAAGCTGGTGGAAGTATATAGAAGGTTTTCTTTTCCTATTGTAGGAAGAAATTATTTGTAAGAGCAGAACCCCAGAGTGAATCAAAATTGCCAGTTTGCAAAACACTTAATAGGCACACTAATTTATTCAAAGTGTAGATGTTAGAGTAGCGTTCTAAGAACCAATTTTATGACCCATTGCACTAGTGAATAAATAGGGATGGTGGGATACAGTGACCACTGTGTGAGCTGTATGGCATAACAGCTAAAATCCTTGATGTGCTTTTGTGAAATGGAACATAGTGGGATTTACTATGGTACTACCTGTATTTATAGGGAAAGGTAGTTCTATATGAGTCTAAGTTGTCAAGTCTTGGTTAAAAACTCTATTTTTATTAGTAACTATTGCATATTTTTAGGGATGTCCTAAGGAAGTCTTGCTGACCAAGTTACTTTTTTTTATTTACCTGAAAATTTGCAATTTTCAGCTGCCTTTAAAAAAATCAACTTATTGTACATGTATGTGATGCTATGAAAACATGTATGATTTAGAGAATTATGGAACCAATGTAAACATAAACAGTAAGCAAAGATTATTGGCAAGCAAAAGGTTATTGTATACCCCTGTGAAAGTAACATGAAAGTTTATCTCTATCCACCCTGTTATAGGTGTAATGTAAGCACAATAAGAGTGCCAGCAGCAATGATAAGATGGGAAGCATGGTCCAGGGGGTAGAAGAACATTCTGCCTTAAGAATTTAAGCCAATGGTTCACAGTGGGCACATCTCTATTTAGAATAGCTTTAAATAAATAAATAAAAACAGATGTGCTACTGATTACTAACATTCTGTGAGGACATGGCATGTGAAGCAGCAGCAGCAGCAGCAATGATAGCAGTTCCAGTACAATTAGAAAAAAAGATGTCCTATAAGCACAGCAGTATTAATCTAGCACATTGTGCCACCTGATGATATGTGTATTTGGAGGATTTGTTATGCTATTCCTGCTGTGTTGGATACAAGCAATTAGTGCACAGCAAACTAAGTCAACGTCACCTGAGCCAATATTGTCTTTCGCACACCTCACATCCTCTCTTAGGTTTTTGCAAGGGCCACACCCAAGATTCACTTATACTTGTTTTTAACAAACAGATCATTTGTGTCCTTCCACCTCTCCACCAATTGTGTAACAGTCTCCAGTCCAAAGTCTTTTGGGTTCAAAACCAATGGCTAATTCACAGACCTTTTTTTATTTACAATATAGTCAGTTTCTATATCAATCTGAGACCAAAAACAAGCAGAAAAGAACATCACCTATGTAAAAAAAGGGCTTCCATACACCCTCCAGAACATTTTCGTTGATTCTACAGCGACATGTTCTAATTTTATCAAGGACATATACCATTGATATATAATTTTAAATGTCGTCTCACATTAGCTGAGAGATATTTAAATGGTTTCAGTTTCCACAATCCTGTCCAAGCATCCTTGAAGTGAGGAGTTCTAGGTCTGCCCCCAAATGACTTTTAGACATGCATTTGTATAAGTGGTTGCATTTAACAGTTTTAAAAATTAAAAAGGTTCTGCCCTTCAGTGTGGTAGAGTAAGAAGCCAGGAGTTGCTCAAAAGGTGTAACAGGTCACACAGATTCTTCCTTAATTACCTTCTTCTTATCAGTTAAATGCAAAAGTTGATATATATGAAATCACAATCCAGGAGTCCCCGGTAATTAATCCTTACTTGGTTGGCCATGAAGCAGGCTTCCATTTAGGATAACACCAAAAGGGCATACAGACAGGCCAGTTTCCAATCCAAAAACCAAACTGTCTTACCTTGGTGCTAAAAGAACATATGAAATATAGTAAAGTGTGAGAAGAGGATCAGCAGCGTTAATTTATTTTTGCCATTTAGCCCGTATAAATAGCATGGCAGAAAGAAATTGGTTCCTGATTTTTTTTAACTCTTCCAATGTCTGGAGTTGCAAAAATGTGTTTTAGAGCTGTTAATGTTAAACCTCTGTCTTTCTTTATTCTCATATATGAGTGATTATGTGTGGACAGAGATGAAAACCATCATGCTAGCTGGCAATATCTGGGTTGCCCACCTCACTTTTAGTACAGTAACCACCCGCCTATTGCGGGGGTTAGGGACCCACCCAACCCGCGATGCCTGAAAATCAGTGATATGCGGAAGCAGGGTGGGGGGCCCGGAGGCAGGGGGCAATCAGATCCCCCTGCCGCCGCCAGCGCATGCCAGTCCGAGAAGTCTTGGGGCGGCGCGCGCTGGTGGCAGCAGGGGGATCTGACCTCCCACCACTGCCTGCCCCACACCACCCCAAGACTTCTTGTCCGGGGCTGTCTCTATTGAAATGCATTGGCTCAATGCATTTCAATGGAGAAAATTTTCCCCATTGGAATACATTGGCTCAATGCATTCCAATGGGGAAAATTTCTCTATTGAAATGCATTGGCTCAATGTATTTCAATGGAGATTGTGGGGCAGCACCCAACGCCGCCGTTCCGCGCTTTTCCAAGAAGCCTCGGGCCGCGCGGGAGGGCAGCGTGGGCAATCGCATCTCCCCCTGCCGGTACACCACCAGCCCCCCGAGCCGCCCCGAGGCTTCTCGGAGGAGTGCGGGGGCGGCGCAGGGCAATGTGATCGCCCCCCACCGTCCCCTCGAGCGGCCCCGAGGCTTCTCAGAGGAGTGTGGGGGGTGGCGCAGGGTCAATGTGGGGATAATTGAAGTCCCCCATGATTACTATCCTATGCCTCTTAGACACCTCCATGATTTCTCCTCATTTCAAGGTCCCCCTCAAGTTTTTGATCTGGTAGATGATAGAATACCCCAACTATCACATCACTCGTTGGACCTGGTAGTCTAACCCACAGTGATTCTATGGTGGAGTCAGGCCCTCTGTCAATCTCCATTCTGCTGGATTTTACCCCTTGATTGACATAGATGGCCACTCCACCTCCAACCTGTCCCTCTCTATCCCTTCTATAGAGTTTATGGCCTGGGATTGCGGTATCGCACTGGTTCTCCACATTCCATTAGGTTTCTGTTATGGCTATTATATCAGTGTTATCCCTAGCTACCAGATGTTCAAGTTCTCCCATCTTTGCTTGGAGGCTTCAAGCATCACGTTGCGGTTCTCTACCCTCTCCAACCTTGTTCCACGGGAATGAGGTGTTTCGAAGCAGATGCTACTCAGCTCCTGTCGGCTTTCCCCCAGCATTTCAAGGCAATCTTGAAATCTTTCTAGCTAAATATGCCACTCTCCAGTATGCCCCCATGATACCTGTATTTCTTCTCGATCTCCAGGAGAACCCATTGCTGAAGGAAAACTCAGCTGTAAACTCAGCTGTAAACTTCAGGTAGCCAAGGAGACTGCCAGGCCTTGAAAAACTACAAGGAGCTGTCAATCTGAGCAGCCTTCTTGCTACCCAGAGAATTGTTAAAGAATTCAAAGTCTTGTGATGCAATATAGTGATTACAGGTTTAGAAACACTGTAGTAAGATCCAGTTAGTGCCACAGGATTGCACTAAAGACTGCTCTGCATGAGAATGGGAATGTCCTTGTCTCATCAAGATGTAGGATTGGATCTGCATGGACTAAGAAGGTATGAAAATAATGGAAGTTTTCAAGTGTAGGGTGCTTCCAGCTGGACATTTCCTAGTACTATCCAAAGATATTGTGCAGCCATTCTCTCTTTCCCTTCTTAGCAGATGCTTTTGCATTTAAAAGAGTGAAACATTGGGGAACTACAAATGAACCCAGTTCTGTCTGAATTGTCCATACAATTTTAAGACAGGATGATAACCCAATAAATGCCAAATCTGAAAGCATCATTATTGTAGTTTAACTACTGGAATGGTCATTACAGCAAGGATGGGCAACTTCAAGGCATTGAGATTGTGAGCATTCCCCTGTATTTGCTGTGCACTATAGATGTAGGCATCACCTTCCAGGAAATTGATTTAGATCAGTGATTCCTGATCTGGGTCCCTGGATATTCTAGAATAAAAACTCCCAGAGGCTTTTACCACTAGTTGTACTGGCCAGGATTACTGGGAGTTGCACTTCAAGAACACCTGGGGGCCCAAGGCACCAGTGGTGTAAAATAAAAAATATGCAGTTACCTGGCTGGCTCCACTGCTGGCCATAGGTTATGGAGTATCATAGAAAGGCAACAAAGACTTAATTACGTTTATCCTTATTTTATGTTCATTGCTGTGAGTTATTTGTTAGATTTTCTGTTTCTGGTGCCAAAATAAGGGTTAAATTAAATGACTTAGCTGGCATGTATTTAGAAATGGTGGTTCCTCAAATGATGAAATAGGTCTACAGTACTTGTTATAACAAACACTTTCTTTTCCTTCCATATTTTACATTTAACTATGGTCTGTTTGCCTAGATGACCTAAGCACATCCGATCTCGCCTGATTTCAGAAGCTAAGCAGGGTCGGCCCTGGTTAGTACTTGGATGGGAGACCTCGAAGGAACACCAGGTGCTGTAGGCGCTTGAAGCAGGAACTGGCAAAAACACTCCAGTATTCCTGCCAAGAAAACTCCATGGATATGGAGTCACGAAGAGTCGGTCACAACTGTAATAACACAACACACACATGGTCTGTTTTGTGACTGGCAATGAGAAGGTAAACTCAAGTTTATTTTGCAAGTCTGATTGCTGAGGTAGTCTTCTCACTGGAAATAACTATCTATTCGTTTGGCACCTGAGATAAGTGATATGAGCCCAAAGTCCCCAAGAAAGAGGAGAAGGAGTTTATGGCATAGACCCTGAAAGAAAGAAAAAGGAAAGGATAGTGTTTAGTGGTGCTGCCATTTATTATCCTAATCCTCACCAGTACCTTTATCTTTAGATTTCAGCTGTGCCCTAGTTACAGTTCTGGCACTGTAGGGGAAACTAAGGGCCTTTTTACACGACCCCTAAGATCCACTGGCCACTTAAATTCGGACCAGAGATCTTAGGGGTTCGTCGCTCTTCCTCTGTCCCCACCCCCCTCCGCACTTCCTGATTGCTGGCTGCGTGAGGGAGGGAGAAAAAGAGAAAGAAAAGCATGCCGCTCACCTCGTTCTGCCTCTGTCTCTGTAAGGCCATCAAGTCCAACCCCCTCGTCTCTGTAAAAGTAGCTCTTAAAGGGGTGGGAGCCAAAAAGCAGCAAACAGAAACGAGGAGAACCCCGCACTCACTATCCTTGCACCGCATCAAAGATTTTTCACCTCCAAAGAGAAGGTACAAGAAAAGTGTGCTGGGTCGCGCTAAAGTGGGCGGGGTCGCACTTAATTGTCTGCAAACTCCGGAGCTGGTGGGGAAACATTTTTAAGCTCCGGAGCTTGCAGCCATTTGCAGCGGAACTTAGGGGTTGTGTATAAACGCCCTAAGTTATCTACAGGTAGCATGTCTTTCCTCTTACTTCAGCTTTTACTCTCATTTGCCTAGTTTGCTGCTCCACCTCAGGGAGGAATATATCTTGGACACCTCAGAGAGGTAGTACCAGCAAGATGTGGCTGATAAAAGAGAAGCAAATTCTTAGTGGCTTGTACTCTAGAATTCCCTCCAACAGTTAAAAGTGCAACCCTTGGATACTAAGATTGCTAATGGGGTGGGAAAGGAGAGAGGAAATGTCTGACCATGTTGGCATAAGAAGAGAGGGCGGGGGGGGGAGGGATTTTTTTTTTAAAAAATGTAGCCCTTTATAGATGAACAGTTTTATTTCAGTGTGAGCTTTTGTGAATGAAAGTTCACTTCCTTTGATACATGAAAGCTCACATGGTTGTGAAATTCTTAGTCTTTAAAAAGCTACATTTTTTCTTTTTCTTTTTCTTTTGACAACATGCTGACACTAACAGTTATTTCTTTGGAAATGTCTGAAGGCGTTCTTGAGAGGGAAACAGCCCTTCATAGAGCCTCTTGATCTTTTACTTGCTCACTGGGTTTCCTCACATATCTGTGTTCTTCACTTTCTCAGCCTTATTTACCTCACAGGATTGTTCTGAGGATAAAATGGGATAATGTCATTATAACCCCTTCAATTCCTCAGAGGACTGAGGGCAATGCAAACATCATTACAGATGTTTAATATACATATTAGTATTTCTTTATTACTAATTTGTATTTAGTTTGTTTTAAAAGTCGCTAAACTGCTTTCAGCCTGAGGGAGTGGTGGTCTACAACAGTGATGGCAAACCTTTTAGAGTCCAAGTGTCCAAACGGTGATTCAAAACCCACTTATTTTTTGCAACCTGCCAATACAACAATTTAACCTGACTACAGTGGTACCCTGGGTAACAAATGTTTTGGATGCTACCCTTCAGGAAAGTGAGGATCGAATAGCAGGCTTCTGAATTTTCCGCTGCCACAGCACCCTCACTGTGGCCACAGAAACTAAAAAAAAAAAATGCTCTTCAATCCTCACTCTCCCAAAGAGTAGCACACCATCTGCCTCTCTGCCCTGGGCAGAGAGGGAAAGGCAGATGGGGGAGTGGCGATGGCTTGTGTGCTTGTTCATAGCCCCCATTTACTCTCCACGCCGCTTTTGGGATGCCCAGAGCAGCATGGCTGGAGAGTAAACTGGGGCTACAAACAAGTCCACAAACCGTTGCCTCCCCTTCTCCTGAATCTCTGCACAGAGCACAGTGGCGCGCTCCAAGCGGAGGGGGAAATCTGTGGCTGTGAGGGGGCAATGTTGCGTGCCCACAGAAAGGGCTCTGTGTGCCACCTTTGGCACCCATGCCATAGATTCACCAGCATTGGTCTAGAATTTTCCCTGTTTTGGCTTCACAACACAAAGATCGCGAAAGTTCAAAGCTGAGTTTCAAAGCCCTTGTTCCCAATTAATGCCATTATCTGAGACATGTTAGTTTATCCTATTCATGGCAGGAAATACTTCCTTTATCCAAGCAGAAAACAGTACATTTTGGTAAGATAGCCAGCCCTTTATCACTTCATCTGGCCCCCTTTAAAACTTGTCTTTGCTAACAGGATGAGTCCCATAATTAAATCTATTACTCAATGGAAGAATCAATAAAGCTTGCTTTAACCTGCTCTCCCTCAATTCAAACAATGCTCAGGCTTGCGCTCAGGATGCTGAACACTAACATTTATGGTTCAGTGATACCTTGTGTTTTCTGATCTTAAGTGCTCATGTAAAATGCATAAAGTTTAACATTGGGGTAAAAGGTGCTTTCTACACCAGGTTGTGGTCAACTACCAGCATTTCATAGCTTAGACAGTGGTGTCTGCCTAATGAAGACTAATGTGGAATAGGTCCTGACTCATCCACACAGTGTATTAAAGGGTTGACTATTTAGTTTAGTTAAGCAAACAGGGAACAGTTACAAAGCCCTGAGGAGCAATCAGAAAAAACATTCCAGCATTAAATGAAGTGTTAACCACAGTGTCCGGGACAAATTCCAAAGCAAGTAATGACATCCTATCTAAATTCCCTTGCTTTTTCTCCTCCCCTTTGAAGGAATTGGGTTTGTGGCTAAAAATACTGAATTGTGTGGAAAGAGAGATGAGGTATGTATTTAGAATGTGCCCTCAGTTGCCTATGTGACAAGTCATAGTCCGTATTTGTCTGGAACAGCTCTCATAAAGTATGTTATATGATGAATATCTGGAGCAAAGTGTGGTGTCACTTTCATGAAAAGTGGATACCACTGGGTCCCTATAATACAAAACCCTACATTAAAAAATTCTACACCCTGGTTGTTTTCATATTTATTCTTGTGAGCACGATGTCAGTTACACTCATGGTCCTACTTTTTCTAGATTTCCCCCCACAAGCCCCACACATGGCTTAAATGTTTTTTGATGGGATGATTTTTTTAATGACCCGTGTATAACCTACTTTCCCCCTTCATTAGCGATACACAAAGCAGCTAACAAGCCATGCAAAATGCAATAATAATCTAACAGTTTTTTTAAAAGCAAACATGCAAGAACTTAAATAGTGGTAGAATTAAAAAATACTAAAGAAAAGATTTCAAATGCCCCTAGAACAAAAACAAAAGAGGAATCTTGGAATAGAAATATATCAACAAGAAACACACACTCACACAAATAAAACCAAGATGTTGTGGCACCTTAAATGTTACCTGCTCAGACAATTTATGAGGTGTTACAAGAAATAAGGTCCTCTTATGTGTTACTAGAAAGGTTCAGAGGAAAATCACACACGGAAGAGGGCTGTTGTCAGACGACGATGACGATGATAATGATAAAAATGTGTTGTCATGTGAATTTTTATGGTGAGCATTTGCAGGGTTTTCCAGCTAGAGAATACACAGGTGTGATTTACTATTGAATAATTTTATTGGGTTTTTGAGGAGGGAACAAAGGGAAGGGGTATGGGAAAAAGGGGGTACAGTTTTTCTTAAAATTTACATTGAATATGTCAAGCAAAGTAAAAGTAGTGATTTAACATATTAATAGATTGCCAAATATTATCACAGTACTAATAGGTTTGTTACTTCTTGCCATCTTTTCCGAGAGATCTCATCGTAGTCTCCCTTTAAATAGCCGGAGAGTCTGTCGATTTCGATGCGCAGGTGTGATTTGCTATGCTTTTCTTCTGGGGGTTCCCTGGGATTGTACAGCTTGCCTATGATTACATAGTCTGATTTTACTCACAGGAGGCACAACAAGGAAATCAAATTCACAACCTCTGGCTCTGCAGCCATATCCTTAAAACACTGAGCTATTCAGTTAACATATCTGACCTTAAAGGAGAAAAACAAGCAAAAAAAAAAAACTAGAGATAGCTCAGTATTCATTATATATTGTGACGATGGCAGACCTCGTATATGTCTGTGAAGATTCTCAGTCATCCAGGTGAGCTTATCTGGAAGTTGAGTCATGGCAACTGGACTTTTTTTCTTGAGAGATTGAAACGTTTCACTGCTTATCCAAACAGCTTCGTCCGTCTGAGGAAAGCTAGTTGCAAGTCCTCCATTTTATAGTTCACTTTGACCTCTTGTCACCCTGGTCTGAAATAGGCTCCTAAGATGAACAATGGCCTGAGTAGGCTCCTTAGGTGGACAATAGCCTCAATAGGCCATTAGGTGGAACATGTCCTAAGGTGCTGAAACCCATAAAATATGGGAGGTTAGCTATGGCCTTGGTGGTGGAGGTGTGAAGTATTTTTGATTTGTCTGAGGATTTTTGAAATCACTGTCTGATAAGTAGCAGATAGCCTGTGCCTGAGCCCCCCATCTCTGTTGAGGCTATTGTCCACATAATGAGCCTACTCAGGCCATTGTTCATCTTGTGAGCCTATTTCAGACCAGGGTGAGTGAATGCTACTTCTTCTCCTCGCTTTGACGCAGTGTTGTTGTCTACTCTCTAGCTTCTGTGATGAAGTCTTGGCCCATACCCAACCTCTGTTGCTATCAGATGGTGATCAGCCGTCAACTTTCTCAGCTGCTGTACAGTGGCAGGCAGGTAGTGTGTTCAGCCTGCCTAGCATCTCCACAGCTTACTCTATGAATGCTTATTTAATAGGGTTTCTCTGACTCCATACAGTGTATGAGGCTTGATGTAATTGTATGAGATACTGGGCACAAACCCATCTCTGAAATCCACTTCTTCTAATGTTGAATTAATTCAAAGATATACTGCCTGAAACCAGAGTTACATTTATTTATTTATTTGGTTTACTCTATATATACTGCCACCATCTAGCAGAAAGCAACTCTGGGCAGTTTACAAACATAAACAACGAAACACATTATACAACTTAAAATGGTAGATAAACAGACTACTAAATCAAAACCAACATAACATGAATCAAATGAGGGCAAGTAAGTACAAAAAATCAAAACATTCAGCAATTCAAAATAAAATACAAATGAAGGGAAAATGAACTGATAAAGAGCTGATAAGGAATTATTTTATTCATTTATTTATTTTCGAGTATTTTACCCCACCTTTCTCCTTCGAAAAAGGACCCAAAATGGCATACAGTAATGAGGACCTCATTAATCCATTTAATGAGGGATAATACAGTAATAATTGTACAGTCCAGTACAATTAAGACCTGTTCAAGTATTGAGAACAGGGAATTGAAGGGCATCTTACAGCATTAAAAGACACCATTACAGTAAAGCCACAAGAGAACACGAGCAGTTAAAAAGAGAGTAAAATTCCATGTAAAAGTTATGAGTGATGGAAACTAACATTGAAAACATAGTGTCAATGCAAATACACAAGGTTATAAGTGGTTATAAACACAAAGTCTATGTGATCATATAGATTTATATAAACGACACATAATAGGTAGTCCATCATTCAGGGAAAGCTTGCTTGATGAGAAATCCGTTGTTTGTTGTCCTCTTGTTGTAAACCGCCCGGAGTTCCTCTCAGGAAGACGGGCGGTATATAAGCCTAATAAATAAATAAATAAATAAATAAATAAATAAATAAATAAATAAGGTCTTGGTCTGTTTCCAGAAAAACAGCAAAGATGAGGCAGTCCTGGCCTCTAGTGGGAGGGAGTTTCAGAGTCTGGGCACAGCATCCTAGAAGTGCCTTTCATATGTTCCCATGCGATGTACCTGTGAGGGTGGCGGGATGGAGAAAAAGGCCTGTTCTAATGACCTTAAGACCTGAGGCGGTTCATATTGTGAGATTTGATCTGTGAGGTAGCTAGGACCCAGGTTGTACAGTGTATCTGGAAGTTGAGTCATGGCTACTGGACTTCTTTTTTGAGAGATAGAAACGTTTCACTGCTCATCCAAACAGTTTCATCAGTCTGAATACAGCTAGTGCGAGTCCTCCATCTTATAGTCAGTCAGCTTTGACCTCTTGTCACCCTGGTCTGAATTAGGCTCATAAGATGAACAATGGCCTGAATAGGCTTGTTAGGGAGACAAAAGTATCCATGGCCTTAAGGTGAACAATGGCCTAAGGCTTGTTAGGGAGACAATGGCCTAAGGCTTGTTAGGGAGACAAACATATCCATGGCCTTAAGGTGAACAATGGCCTAAGGTGCTGAAACCTATCAAGAATGGATCGTACAGATGGCCTTGGTGGTGAAGGCTTTTTGATTTGTCTGGGTACTTTGGAAAGCACACCCTGATAAGTAGCAGTTAGACTATGCCTGAGGCCGCCACCTCTGTTGCAGGAGGGGGTTTCAATGCTCACATGAACCAAAACATAAAAGGAGCAATACCAAAACATAAAATGAGCAATATACTATATGCGGTCCAATGCAGTGAGGAGTGTTCAGACCTCTGCATTGGAGAAACTAAACAGCCATTAAACAGAAGGATGGCCCAACATAGGAGGGGTAACAGCTCAGGACCAGAATCAGCAGTACACCTCCATTTAAAAGACAAAGGGCACTCTTTCAAAGATGAGGATTTACACATATTAGACAAAGAAGAGAGGTGGTTTGAGTAAGGGAATGGAATGCATGCAATGTGAAGTAGACAGACCACTTCTGTACATCTATTTGCACAACTCTAAGTTTCTTCACCAGAACATGTATGCTAGAATGTATATGCTGTATATTCAGAGCTCTTGTACAGCAAGAACCTGTCTGTACTGACACCCTGTTTTGCTGACATCAGAATAAGTCTGACTGACTCCTGTATAGCATTCTCTCATTTCCTAACTGATACTGTACTTTGCATTTTACTTGCAGATCTAAACTAATGAGGGAAGCTAATCAAGATACCAGGCTTACTACTGCGTGCCTATTGCTGTTGAAAAATGAGTAGGTAATTACAGGCGTTTTAATGTGTATTAACCGATATGACATGTGCTCTATACTTTTTTCATATAATGTACCTTCAACCGAAGAACAATACAGGGATTATAATTCTGCTTTCCCTTGGGTTCAATTGCTTTACTTTTAAACAGTCAATTTTGACTGACTGAAATAAATATTAGGGATTCAGTGCTGTATTATACAATGTGCCACACCACAAGCCAATTTTGTATTTTTCTAAAGCATGGGCGCTTGCAGCAACGAGATTCCTGCCGTATTCTCTTTTGTAGCAGCACTCTGTTCACCTCCCCGTCTCCCTTCATTCCTTTCTGGCTTGTTCCATGTCTCCATTTTCTGCACACAATGGATACAATGGTTTTGCTCAGCCAGGAGTTGTGTGTGTGTGTGTGTGTGTGTGTGTGTGTGTGTGTGTGTGTGTGTGTGTGTGTGTGTGTGTGTGTGTGTGTGTGTGTGTGTGTGTGAGAGAGAGAGAGAGAGAGAGAGAGAGAGAGAGAGAGAGAGAGAGAGAGAGAGAGAGAAACGACTGCATAGAGGCGCCAGCTGTGACCTGAGCCCAGGAGACATCGTATTTCAGCTTTGTGACATGTTTCACCCTCTCATGACCTGGTGCCTTTGCTGCACAAACTGAATCTTAAAACAGCAGAATTGCCCTTTGTCAGTCTGAAAATGGAGGGGCAGGGCAGGGCAGAGATTGGGGGGGGGGGGGACAGAAGGGGTCCCAGGACATTGAGGCAAGGTGTCCACTTCAATATCCACTTCTAGATAGAAACAAGAATACTGGAGGGGGAGGGGGAGGGAATGCAAAGCACATTTTGATAGTGTTTTTAATCATTTTTTTAAAAAATCTCCCCCTAACTTTCCTTCTCAATATAGTTTTCAAAATATGCCATCTCGGCCTCATTGGTGTAATTGCCTCAAAGGCATCAAGAAGCTCTGAACACTCAGAAATATATTGATATAATGACCTACTCTAATATGATACAGAATCATGTTTCGGACAGATATATGTGAGCGAAACGTTAAAAGCTATAAAACATTATGTAGGCCAGCACAACCTGCATAACATCTTGTGAGAGCTTCCAGGATGACATGGGAAGAAAGAGAGAGAGTGTGTGTGTTCATTCCTTAAGGACTGCGAAGCCATTCCACTGTTATGTGTACCGTCAACGTCTCCTGAGGGAGCTGGGGAGCATCTGGAGGGATGGCTGGTCTCAGGGACAGCTTTACCATTTGCTAAAAAGGAAGGTGCTGAAACTGTTGCCTTCCCCCCCATTCCTCTTAAAGCATTTGTATACAGACTGTATACTCCTAGTTGTGAATTGCAAGAAGTTTCTTTCCTATGTACAGTTTCACTGGTTACTTTTGTCCTCATAGGCGTTCTCCATGCTTTTTAACCAAATCCTGCACGTGAGCAATTTTACTTTTCTCAGTTATTTCACAATCTCTCTCTCTCTCTAAATGATCTTAGCAGAACCTGACATTTTCTTCCACCTGAATCATCTCCTGTTTTAGAATGATTCACATTTCAATCTTTTTTGCAAGGAATGATGTGCACACACATTTAATAGCTAGGTGGCAAGCAGAAATGGAGTTTGAATCTTCAGTGTCAGGAGATGGGACAGCTGAGACCACCCGGAGTGTGTGTGGTTGTGTGTCTTGTCACTTATGTGGCATTAGGAAAGTTGTATGGTGCCAGGCTACTGGCTGAAGTGACTGGTAAACCACTTTTGACTAATCTACATCTGGGAAGCTCCAGGAAGATTGCTGTTAAGTCAGAATCATATTGATGACACATCATATGTATGTATGTATGTATGTATGTATGTATGTATGTATGTATGTATGTATGTATGTATGTATGTGGCAACCCATATGTACTGGAACGCCATACATGATGGAACTTCCTCTTTTCCATGTAGGACATTCAGCAACTCACACAAATCTAATTCCATGATGCACTATCATTAACAGACGTACTCATCTCTCTCTTTCTCAGTCCCTCTCATGTTTGATCATTCCCTTTCCCTGTTGACTTTCCCTAGCATTGTTGACTTTTTTAAAAAATATGCCTTAGTCCAGTCATCAATCCAAACAGAAAATGCAGCAAAGAAATTAGAAGGAGAACTGGAAGGGCAGCTATGAAGGAGCTAGAAATGATCTTCAACTGTAAGGACATGTCACAAAGATAATCTACATTACTGTCCCTTCCTTATAATATCTAAATTAAGGCTAGTATGCAAGTTATGCCTGTTTCTTGAGAAACCAGCTCTGGCCACAGTGACACATGCCCTAGTGACATGCCGGCTAGACTACTGTCATGCGCTCTATGTGGGGGTACCAATGAAAAGTCTCAGCAAACTTCAATGCGTCCAAAATGCAGCAGCCAGACTGCTGACTGGGGCAGGATAGAGACCACATTACACCCCTATTAAAGCAGCTCCACTGGCTGCCAATCAGCTGTCAGGCACAATTAAAGGTGCTTACCTTGACCTACAGAGCACTTTGCGACCTGGGTCCTAGCTACCTCAAAAATTGAATCTCAGAGAATGAACCGACTTAGGTGTTAAGGTCATCAGGAGAGGCCCTTCTCTCCATCCTGCCACCCTCACAGGTACATCTCGAGGGAACCCATGAAATGTCCTTCTTGGCTGCTGTGCCCAGATTCTGGAACTCATGAGACCACTAGAGGCCAGGACTGCCTCATCTCTGTTATCTTTCTGGAAACAGGCCAATACCTTTCTCTTCACGCAAGCTTTCCCTGAATGGTGGACTACCTATAATGTGTCTTTTATATGAATCTCTAGGATCACATAGACTTTGTGTTTACTTATAATCTTATGTGATTACTTTGACACTGTTTTCAATGTTAGTTTCCATCACTCATAACTTTTCATGGAACTTTACTCTCCTTTTAACTGCTTGCATTCTCTTATAGCTTTAATGTAATATTGTCTGTTAATGGTGTATGATATCCCTCAAGTCTCTGTTCTCAATACTTCAACATGTCTTAAATGTACTGGACTGTATATTATCCCTCATTACTGTAAGCCAACTTGGGTCCTTTTTCCAAGGAGAAAGGTGGGGTAAAAATACTCTAAAATAAATAAATTAAAATAAATTAAGCACTCTTTCATATTTGGCTACATGCTTTGAATAACTGCTGAAAAACAGTATTTTCAGATTGATATTTTCTGTATTTCAGTATTTAAGATTGTAATAATTTTTGATTATCTTAAAAATGTTCACATCCAGAAAGTTAAAGAAGTAACAGCTATCATAGGGATGTCTATGAATTTAAAGCTGAGCAGTAAGTTTAACCAGTCTCAGAAACTCAATTTGCTAAACTTTCTTCTGATTCTTATAGTGAAATCCAAAGCATTTTTACATACTGTGAGCCCTTTCCTCTAAGGTCCTTTTTCTGAAAAGTCTTTCCCTAGCAATTTCCCTTGCTAGGGTAAATAGGTATGTACAATATACTGAGTGTACATGAAAACATTTAATACTTCTTAAGGTGATTCTTCATAGTGTGAATGTGAAAATGGGAAGTAGGACCACACCTGCTGATACCCCCTCCATATCAAATTCCACGTGACTAGCGTGTGTTGTGTATAGTCAACCCATACAAGGTCCCAGATTTTCCGGGACACACGTTTGCATGTGGTGCCTGCACATACTGTAGCACAGTGTTTTTCAACCACTGTTCCGTGGCACAGTAGTGTGCCGCGAGATGTTGCCTGGTGTGCCGTGGGAAAAATTCTTCCTACACCAGCAATGCCCCCCCCACATCCCGCTCGCGACCAAGGCAGTGGTGCGGCGCTGGCGAGTCAGAGGAAGGCGGGGCGTCCAGAAAGAAGCCGGCTGCCACAAGGCTTCCTTGGGAGATGTAGTTCCTCCCGCAGGTCTGAGACGCGGTCCTGGGGAGGAGAGCGGACTACCTTTCCCGGCGTGCTTTGCGCGCCGGCGAGGAAAGGCTGGCCGTGGGCAGGGAAGGAGAAGAAATAAGGGAGGAGGAGGAGGAGGAGGAGGAGACTGGAGAGCGAGAGAGTGAGAGAGAGCCGGGAGACCCGCGCAGGCGCATTGAGGCGAAGGGCGCTCCAGAAGCCGCTCTTAAAGGTTCTTGGGGTTGGTTCCCCCTCCTTGCTCACCGAACCCCCCTCCCTCCCTCCCCCGCCTCGCGCACTCGCTGTTTGCCTCCCGAGGGTGGGCGCGCGCCCCTGCCGAGCCAGGTAGGAGCGCGCGTGCGCACCCCTCTTTTAAGGGTGGGGAGCGGGCGGGCGTTGACAATGGTCATTTTTTTGGGGGGTAAATAAAGGGGAGGACATGGGAGGCTGAGGAGGGGATTCCTAGGACCCAGGGAGGAGACAGGGATGGGGGGGTCCCTTCCGGGCCCTGTGGCTGCCTGGCTGGAAGGAGGCGGGGGGGGGGGAGAGAAGGGAGGCTTATACTGGAAGGGGTAAAAGATGGGGGTTGGGGGGTCGTATATGAAGAGCCTCCCCCAGCCCCACCTTCCTGGGTTTGCAAGTTCTTCTGAAAAAAAGTGCCAGGAGGAGGGAGGGGGAAGGTGAGGGCAGGCGGACATTTTGATAGGGATGCCTTGGGAGGGCCTGGGCCGGAGGATGGATTTGTTGTTGTTTTTTGGGGGGGATGAGAAGTGTGTTTGTTTGTGTGTGATAGGCACAGAGTTAAATTTTTTAACATTTTCTAATGGTGGTGTGCCTCGTGATTTTTTTCATGAAACAAGTGTGCCTTTGCCCAAAAAAGGTTGAAAAACACTGCTGTAGCAGGCAGGAACCTCCTCTCTTTTCCAGACTCCTCAATAATGGTGTGAAGGAAGCTGTGACAGAGGGGCTAGGATTAGTCAGTCCCCTCTGTGCATGTCAGGAAATTGACATTCTAATCTCTGAATAAGGTGATAGCCTCTCTGAAGTACAGGTCAGGCAGCAACATTATTTCTGTGTTTGCCAATAAGATTTTAAAGATAAATTGCAATCTTATTTCCCCGCCTTCCATATTACTTCCCAAGATTTAGACTACAAATCAGGGCTACGTAGCTGAGATATTACGGTTCTGGAAGAGGAGCAGAACTTCTTTCTCACCCCATTACCATCTTTTCAGAAACTAGTACAGTACTAGTAATTAAATTTGAAGTGTTTTTCAATGATTCTACAATGGAAAGGCCAATATGAATCAACATTTATTTATTTATTTATTTATTTATTTATTTACACTTATATACCGCTCTATTATTTATTTACAACAATAATGATAAAACAACAAGTAATACAAAAGCTTTAACAGAGGTTTCCAAGAGAAATAGATCAGCGGGATATAAAAACATATTTGGATCCCTAGAGATCTCCAAAGGCGTCACGGAAAAGATAGGTCGCTAAATGCACCGGGACTTTTGCAGCCATAGGGCCTCCCTCGGGGCGAATTCAGTGGGGCGGTTTTCCATAGGGAATTCTGGGCGGTTAACAACAAAGGAAAATAAACAAAGCAGATAAAAACAATAAACAACATGAGTTAAAAACACAAGCATAGCTGACAAAGGCAAGGGGCAGCAAACAACCAGACAAGAGTAGCTAAGGGTTAACTAAACCAGATGCATTAGTGGCCCAAATGTTCTCTAAATAGCCAAGTTTTTAGGCTCTCTTAAATGCTTGCAAAGACTCAGCTAGTCCATGCTTGGTCGGCAGTTTGTCCCAGAGCACTGGGTCAGCCACTGAGAAGGCCCAACTAGATACTTTGCAGGCTACCCTAGAAGTGGCCACCCGGAGCGAGAGGGCCAGCGAAGCTCTGATGAACCGGATCGAAGCTGACCTTTGGGAGATACGCTCTGCCAGATACTCATATCCCAAGCCATGGAGGGTTTTGTAAACCAAAACCAATACCTTGAACCTTATTTGGGAGGCAACAGGTAGCCAATGCAAGCAAATCAGTATTGGGATGATGCAGTCAAATCTGCCCGCACCAACCACCAGCTTGGCCGCCTCATTCTGCACCCACTGCAGTCGTGAATAATGGTCAAGGGAAGCCGCATGTAGAGAGTGTTACACTTTTGGCTTCCAATTTGGAGGTTTTTTTCCTCTGCCGTTGAAGGCTTCTACTTTTTAAAAGCCTGCGATCTTCCCCCCTATTTATTTATTTATTTATTTTATTTATTTATTTATTTATTTATTTATTTATTTATTGGATTTTTATACCACCCATCTGGCAGCAAGGTCACAATGGGTGGTTAACAACAATTAATGAATACAATACAGTGCAAATAAATTCAAATAATTCATACAATACAATAAACATAAAATACAGTAATATAATAAAAATTAAAATAAAGTTAACATTAAAGTGACATAGAATAGTGTATATGTATTGTTATTGGCAGACAAATCGGTTAAAATTATGTTTTTAATGGGTGAATTACTGAAACTACATTATATTTGAGGGAATGCCTGCTTAAATAACCAAGTTTTTAATAGTATTTTAAAGGCAGTCAAAGAGGGGGCCAAGCAGATGTCTGATGAAAGGTTATTCCACAGGAGAGGGGCAATGGCGGAAAAGGCCCTATTTGTAGTTTTCTCCTTTTGGGCTTCTTGTGGTGTTAATTTGGGTCTTATGGGCAGTTTTCAATGGGAGAAGGCGCTCTGACAAGAAGGTGCCCCTAAGTTGCTTTAGAGTATTTTATTACATTTTGGACAAACAAATGACCAAGTTTAATGTTAGATCACCGTATCACTGTGCTGATATATTAGTATAGTGCTAGATAACCTCTGTGCAGACCAAAAGAAAAGAAAAAAGAAAAAGAAAGTTAGAAGGAAATAAGAATTGGCCAGTCGGGTGATATCAAAAGTAGGGGAGTCGTGGGAGCATATCAAATCACATCCAATTGAAGGCTGGTGTAGGCACTGAGCTGTGTCTGATTACTTAAACCAAACACTATTGTAAAAAGATTGTGATTTGACTTGCCAGTGTGATCGCATACTGGAGCTGGGTAACGGAGTGGGGGTGATACATGACCCATGTTCCTTTGTTTGAAGAACGGAGGTGTGACTTAAGAAGCAGCTTTTTACAACTGCCCATCTTGCCTCTAACAAGACTCTTGCCTGGCTGCAACATCACCTAGCCATGGACTTTAAGAACACCATCTAACCAAGGATTTTAAAATTAACCTCCTGGTAAAGCACGTATTTTACCATGTCTGAACTTCTGGGTCCTTTTTTTATTTTTAATAGTGGCCTATAAAGGTATCGCCTGTAACCTATTTTTGCAATTGTGTTTTATGATGGCCACGCGGCTCACCCCCTTTTTTGCTTTTTTTTCTCCAAGTATCTTATGTAGCTAAAACAAAATCAGTGATTTTTCTGCTATATATTATTAATTAAATCAAATTAGTGTCAGTTGTGTTCGTATTATGAAAAACTATCAACTTTTTCCCCTTAAATGTATACTTTATTTTACAGTATTTGTTAATTGTATGATATTGGTCAAAATTATATGGAACAGGTAAACATGAAGGGAACAGTATAATAAAATGCATGGTTACTCATTTGAATTTATTTAAAATATAAAATATGACTCTTTTTCAACGCCAATGACTTTCAAGCATTTTTCCATATCTTCACTAAACATCACTGAGCCACATATCAATATGAAAGGTTGCCTTCTGCACATGTTCAATATACTCTTAATCACATTTTCATTTATTCGACCAATGTGTGTGTGCTCTCGAAAGCTCCAGGGCAGATTTTCAAGTGAATGTTCCTGAAGAGAAAAAAAAGCATAAGACAGTTGCAAAATTATCTCATAAAAATATATTACTGATACAAAATTTATTAAAATAGCTCTGGTAACATCCAAAATTGGATTCTCTTCAAGAATACAGTACTTCATCTCAAAGTTCAGTATGAGTACAGTAATTGATCCATATTCAGGAATTGTTTTCTCAGAGGGGAATTTTCCCCCCTTCTAAATTAAATAAAGGAAGGTATATTGTGTTACAATTATGTTATTTTTCGTGAGCTACTCCATATAAAAATGCTGCTTAATAGCCCAACCCCAGCTAAATGTAGTCACAACTAATTTTATCTGGATTGTAGTATCCACTTTTAGCTTTGGTTAGAAAAATGGGGGAGGGAGAGGAAGATCAGGACAAAGTTTTACTATTTAATAACTTTCAGTCTCATTTACATGACTTACAGTTACAGAAAATATAGGCCATATCCATATTTCATGAAAAGCCATAGGTTAGATATGACAAGCTATGGTCTGTTCCAAAGGGGCAGGAAACAAACAACCAGAAACTTGCCTTTTCATGATCTGTGAACCCACTGTTGATACACAAGCCAAAAATTGTTCATAAGCCACAAAGCCCAATCTGAACCCATTTTTTCCTTGGCTTGTAAATATTTTTTGTCTTGGTTTATAAACCATGGTTTCTCATGGTGCTGGACCCAAAATTGCAGCATGTTCCCACCTTGTTTCCCTCACCACTCATCCTGAATCGGGCTGACAAAGGCCGTTACTTCACGTCCCTTTCATCATGATTCGCCATCCCGCTTGGGACCGGTACAAAGAAATGTTACTCCACGTCCATTGCGTGATGACGGAAGTTTGTCCCGACCACGCCCCCTGAACTGGGATTTAAGTGGGATGAGCGATCCCCCTCCATGGCCTCAGGAATCTGCTCATCTCGGTTCTCATTCCGAGACAAGTGCCTGTGAGGTAAGGCTCATCACACAGCGTGCCATTCTCCATCTAGTGGCAGGAGTGCAAAGTGCCATTTGCCAGTACATTCCCTATGGAGTCAGCAATGCAGTGCAGAGAGATTAAAAGACAAATGCCTCCAACTTAGCTCCATAATGCATTGAAGGCAAAGTTGAGGAGATTCGAAAGATCGAAAAAACGGAAGGTCGGATCAAAGAAAAAAATGAGAACGAAGGCTGAGAAGTTCAGATGTTGTCACGAAATAAGGACGTGCAGTAACAGTCATCACGGTACCATCAATCACGCCCGTGGGTACACGGGAACAGGGACAGTACCGGGACAAGACCATGTGACCGCGAGTGATGTGATCACAAAACGAACGTCAACTCGGAACGAGGAAGGATGTGAAGTAACCGTCAATGGGGCAGAATAGAAACAAATAAGAAATAAAAAAGCCAACCCACAGTTTTTCCATTGCTATTAGGCTATTACCTGGCTTAACACGTAAAACGTCCTTACATTCCAGAACCGTGACTGTTCTTGAAGAAGAGACTTCTTGTAAATATTTCCAAAGGTTCGGAAGCAGCCCACTAGAGTTACAAATGTTTCATCATCCTCATTTTCTGTTATATACTGAAGGATAGGGAGCATTGGTGCCAGACCAGTACCAGAAGCAAGCATAACAAGTTCTCCATACTACAAAATGAGCAGGGAAAAATGGTACATGTGTTTCAGTAACTGTGAATGGAAACCGTTAATATGTAAGCTCACGTTATGGTTCTATTTTTTTTAAAATCCAAAAAAAAATTGACCAACTTAGGTTCTGCACACCTGAGGGACTTCTTGTTCTCCTGCATCAGTCTCAGAATTTTGTACCATACTGTAATATCCCTATGCCAAGCATTAAAAGGAGACAAAAGGACATGTTTTCATGGTAGCTATCCAATCTCACCTGATTTCGGAAGCTAAGCAGGGTCGGCCCTGGTTAGTACTTGGATGGGAGACCTCCAAGGAATACCAGGTGCTGTAGGCGCCTGGAGTAGGAACTGGCAAACCACTCCAGTATTCCTGCCAAGAAAACTCCATGGATATGGAGTCACGAAGAGTCGGTCACGACTGTAACGACACAACACACACACACACCCTTCAACTATAAGTGCAGTGGTAACGCTACTTACAAGTGGCTCAACTTAAGAGCAATTCGACTTAAGAGTGAAAATATGTTGGCACTTTAACTGCTGCCTTACAAATTTTAGATGCAGTCTGTCCTACTTACTATTTGATTTTTATTTTTCTATTTATTTATTTATTTATTTATTTATTTATTTATTTATTTATTAGATAGGGCTGCTCTACTTAAGAGTTGTTCGACTTAAGAGCATGCATTCGGAACAGATTAAACTTGTAAGTAGAGGTACCACTGTATTCCTTAAACTTGGAGTTTTTTCAAAGCCAAAATCTGAATATTTGCCAAACACTGTAACAATCAACTTTCTATTTGGAGTGGCAAATTGAGTCTAAGGCAATTTTAATTTAATGGCTCAAATCCTTTTGCCCCAGCTCCATGTGTGCAATGGGGATGAGGTCATAATCACTAGCAGAGCACTGCTGACAAATGCCAAGATGAAAAACAATGAAAAGGGTTCCATAAGAGAGCCTGCACGAAGCCTAACCTTAGCTCAATTGAGAGGAGGAGAATAACTTTGTTGTAATCAAATAAAACATGCTCTGGCATATTTAACACAACATACAGATTCCCAGTGTGGTGTAGTAGGTAGGGCAATGGACCAGGACTCTAGAGAACAGGGTTCAGTGCCCTGCTTGGCCATGGGCACTCATGCAGGTGTAGAACTGGTCAAAACCACTTCTTAATTATCTCTCTTGAAAGCCCAATTAGGGTCACTATAAGTGGGTTCTGACTTGACAGCACAGAAGACGCAAAGATTCCAAGTGTTTACTGGCTCTGGAAAACAGTGTGGGGATTATGCAATTTATTCAGATAACAATGTCCACCCATAACAACTGGTGACACCCTTGTTCTTCACAAGCACATAACCGGCTCCCCTATGAAGCTGTTGCATTGGTCTTTTCATGGGTTATTGCATAAGCAACATGCATGGTCAGTGTTACATTAGTTGTACCTCTTGCTCAGATGGAAAAAAATTGCCCACAGTTATTGGTATACAGTAACCCCCCGCCTATCGTGGGGGTTAGGGACCCACCCAACCCGCAATGCTTGAAAATCCGCAATATACAGAAGTGGGTCGGGTGGGGCCTGGGAGGCGGCACGGGGTGATGCGATCGCCCTCCTCGCGGCTGTGAGGCTTCTCGGAGGGGCCCGGGGGTGGCCCGCCGCCCCCTGCGCGGCCCCAAGGCGCAGGTACTGCGATCCCATGATATAGTGGGACCACAGTACCTGAACTGCGAAATGGCGGGGGGTGACTGTATCTGTGTTTTCTATCAGATATCCTATTGATGACTTGTCAGGAGCTTGAGTTACAGGAATCAATTACAAACAAATGTTCCCAAACATCTAGTAAGACACTATTCTTTTTACCACTTATCTTCTCTCTCCCCCAATTTTTGATTCAAACAATCACCTAGCTATTTTTACTTTCATTTTAGTTTTATTTAGTTTACTGTTGTTGATTTTTGTAAGTTTTGTTTATAATATGTTGTTTTTATTTTGGTTTTTAAAATATCTTTCTTTGTTATTTTGCTATTCTGTGTTGTAAATTGCCCAGAGTAGCCCTAGGGCTAGATGAGTGCTATAACAGTGAAATAAATAAATAAATAAAATGTTCACAATGACAACCATTCTTCTACAAAAACCTTATTCCAAAATGTAACCAGAACAAAAACGTAATTGGAAATGGATTCCCACTGGTAAGAAAGCAGTAATGATGAAGAGAAACAAAACCAGCAAAATAACAGAACACCATTATTTTAATTAAACCATTAATTATGTGGCTGGGGCCTACACATAGCCTATGCTTGCTTATTTACTGACCCTCTGCAGGAAATTTCACATTACACTACTCAATGCCAAAATCAGCAACAGGTCTATAAATCTACCTCACCTGCTGAATACTCCTTATTCATTAAACCCTGCTGAGTTCAGTAGTGCTTACTTCCAAGTGAATGTCTATAGCAGTGGTGACAAACCTTTGGCACTCCAGATGTTTTGGACCACAACTCCCAGAATCCCAAGCCTGTATTGCCAGTGACAAAGGACTGTGGGAGTTGTGGTCCAAAACATCTGGAGTGCCGAAGGTTCGCCACCACTGGTCTATAGGACAGGTACCTTAATTAGCAAATCCAGAAGAAAATGACATGATATGCAAGCCATTGCTAGTCTTGATTATCTGCTGGATTTTCTCCACCTCTTCTGTTTTATAGATTCCACTTCCTTGTGACAAAAATTCTGCCTAATAATTTTGTTATCTAGTCCCTAAAGCCAAGAAAGTAAATTCATCCCCTTAGCAATTTGCTTCTTAGCACAAGTCCTACCTGATTGGCTGCGTAAGGAAAGCCTCCAAAAGGTCCTCTCCAAAAAATGGCATCTCCTTTTCCCCAGGATTTAACATATTGTGACATTAGTCCATTCTCATAGCACTTTAAAAGTCCAAAGTAGATAATTAGATATTTAGAGGTGCAAAACTCATGTTTAATATCTATCACATTTCTTCATCTAGAACAGAAAATCTTCTGTGTATTTAAAAATCATTTGGCAAAATATATTAAATTGATCTAATGCTTGAATTAACAGAACCAAAACATAGTCTAGTGTGTGTGTATGAGCCTTCTTTTGAGTGTGTGCTTCTAAATGTAATCCAGAAGTTGAGTCATGGCAACTGGATTTCTTTTCTTGTGAGTACTGAAACATTCTGCACTCATAAGAAAAAGAAGCCCAGTTATCATGACTCATCTCCTGGATAACCTCACTTGGATGACTGAGAATCTTCACCGACATATTGCTATTAGATGTTGTTCTTTGCTTTGTACGATTGTCGTATAATGGCTGGGCTAATGGACAAACCAAATGATGTTTTTTTTTAGATTACAAACAACTATTCAGATAGGATTTTTACCAAAAAGACACACAAAGCAGCACCCCTTATATGAAATTATTAATATACTGTGAACCTCTGTGCATTTGTAAGAGGCAATGAACACAGTGGGTTTGGTCACTTTCTTGAGAATCAATGTATATATATTGCCCACTCTGTGTTTCTTTCATCTATGCCTATGTAATACACAGTCTACATCCCTACAGTAAAAATGATTATTACTGTATAGCTGTTTGCATTCACTACAAACAAAGTGATAGCCATAATTAAGGCTGCTAGCCTAACACTGATGCTGCTCCTAAACCTTGAGGATGGCATACAGAAGCTAGCATCCAGAAAAGCAGACATTCAAGTATGTTGCAGCAAAATAAGGAGGTTTGCAACACTGTAAAGAGTAGCAGATATATTTGTGCACAGGTATTCATAACCTAAGATCCACTTCATCAGATGAATTTTGTTCTTTTCATGGGAATTAAATGTACAGAGCCTTTATCTTTGCTTTTCTCAATGCCATTTTATTGTTACATGGCTGCATGTAAATTTAGAGCAAAATAGGAATACTGTAGTATATAATTGATGGGTATCATGCAACAATACTGTATTTGCCTGGAGCTGGTAATGCAGTCTGGTAAATCTGATCAAAAAGTAGAAGTTGATAGACCACTTAGATTTTCATGGTCACCTTTTGATAAAGTAAAATCCTTAAAAACGAAAAATCTCTAAAATTAGATAGTTCAGGTTACTATCAGTGGATGAAATCTTGTTGCTTATGTTGTTCACAATTAAAGGAAAACGATTGAATCAGAGGAGTTAACTCACCTAATCCCCACGGACTCAGTGAGCCTATCCTAGTTTTGTTTTACTACACTAAGCAACAGTATTTCCGCCAATGTTTATAGCCAGTACTAACCTATACTGCACATAATTGGACTCTAACAAAACCCATAAAGCTTACAAAAACTCAAACATCAGTGGAAGGACAGATGCTAAATAGCAGATTAATAAATAAAGCAAGAAAACATATTCAACAAAAAAACATATGACATCATTAAAATGGAAACGAGTGGCAGCACAACATGAGACATGTAGATGGACAATAGAATAACGAAATGTATCACTAGCAAACTTGAACTGGAGAAAGAAGTAGAAGAAGACTGGAAAAAATATCTAAAACTGTGTGTCAATGGGCAAAGAAAGAAAGAAAGAAAGAAAGAAAGAAAGAAAAAGAAAGAAAGAAAGAAAGAAAGAAAGAAAGAAAGAAAGAAAGAAAGAAAGAAAGAAAGAAAGAAAGAAAGAAAGAAAAAAGAAGTTTGTATGGCAGGCGTCTCTTAGAAACACCGGTTCAGGGTCAATAGAAATTTTTTTGGGAACTCTAGCCATATAAAGACAAGGCAGATGGGGATATTAAATTATAGGAGTGGAGAATCAAGATGTTAGTTACTGTGTTTCCTCTGTAGTGGAATATTGGTTGCAAGGGAGATAACGTATTTAAAATTGAATAGGTTTCTTCTTTGCTCTAATGGAGAAATGACCAAACTGGTTTATAATGAATTCTTGCAAACAGAGGGGAAGGAGAAACTCCTGGAGAGAAAACCTCTATGGCAGGTTTTACACCAAAAAACACCATAACATTATAGAATCACTCAAAGGGAGGGTTAAGCGCAGAAAATCGCCACTCACTTGCACTTAACTGTAGTATCACAAATGCAGTGCCGTAATCATGGGACACAGGGGTGTCTGAACAGCACTTGGATTGTATAGCAATAATAATAATATAGTACTTCCAAAAATTGCCTCACTAGCGAGAAATACACTACAATCTACAAAGCAAGTTATACAAATGGGTGCTTTACGATGGGTGTTCCATCTCTTTTGTTACAGCCAGAGAATAACTATGGTTCCCTTTAGGATGAAAGGGTCTATACAAAGGGAAAGGCGTTATTACAATCATTACTACTATTATTGAAATGCAAAACTTGTGTGTAATAAGCAAGCATATATGAAATTTCACAGTCAACTTATAAAAGTAACATATTAAGGCAGCTTAAATGTAGCATTTCCCCCTTCAAATTGCTACAATAATGATGAAATGATCCACCCACAAGTGTCTTATAAAAGCTATACACACCTCAAGAAGGAGTATAATTCCTGCTCATACTATTAGACAAGCAATGACAAGCGCCTGAAAAGCACCTGCTCCTGGAGAGGGAGCCAAGGACAAAATGATGGTTCTCCGGGGTCTGCTGGAAGCTCGCGTGACCATGCACTGTGTCTTCCCCAGAGAAGTTGTAAATACCGACGGAGGGGAAAGACTTGATTTTTGTGTTCCTGGGCTTGAAATTATTTAAATATATTGTGTGTTTTGTATTCCTGGGCATGAAAATATTTCAATATATACTACCTGCTCTTGACTTGAGGTTTCGCTAACATTTCTTCCAAATAGGATGATTCAAAGTTTGGCATCAATAAATCACATAGTTCTGTATAGGAGTCACTGCATTTATATTGTTAAATTGACACTGATCCTAAAACACATGTAACTGTTTCATTACAAGAAATAGCCTGCATTGTGATTAGCACAGCTCTCTGCTATGGTGTAACCATGGTTGGCTACACTACGTGTCAGATACAGCAGCTGATTACTTTTATCTGTACACATAAATTTCAGTGTCACCGTAGATGGCTCAGTGATGTCCAAAATTACTATATGATGGTGTATAATTTAGGACCCATTCCCATTGTGCATTTCCCCATGTCTGGGGTACAGACTGGAAATAGCACCAGGAAGTAGACCACACACACAAAGAAAGAAAGAAAGAAAGAAAGAAAGAAAGAAAGAAAGAAAGAAAGAAAGAAAGAAAGAAAGAAAGAAAGAAAGAAAGAAAGAAAGAAAGAAAGAAAGAAAGAAAATTGTAGAACAGGATCTTCAGTAGGCACTACAGGAAAAGTCTCCAAGTTTTACAGCAGGAGCTCGTCCTGTTAAAAACTGTTCTCCCAGGACAATCAACTTACCTTGTGATCAAACATGACTACTGTCATTTCTGCTGTTACTTAGACTGAATTGGCCTGGTCTAGATACACAACAGAATGAAAGGTAGAATTCTAGAATAGTAATATGATGAATAAACTTCTCAGCTTGCTGAGGGATTTCATATTATAAAATATAACCCTAAGTAGTTCACGGCATATAATGAACTATACAGCAGATTAAAAGTTTTCTCATATTGCAACCCTCAAATACTTGTAGGAAAATACCTTTTGTTTTAACATTAGAGAAAACTCTAAAATGGTACATTGTAAAAAGCAATGGTATATTTTAAAACCAAAGCAGTCCACAATTCTGTCCCCCTGTCCTAGTACCTCATCCTGGTTCATATGTAGGGCTGGTCTTAGTTCTGGGAAAATGGAGGGGGGGGGAGATTTTACAATATTGTCTGGAACTACATGGGACTAGCTGTTAATCTCCTGTATAGAACAAAGGCAGTGATTTACCTTTATTAAAACTTCAAAGTACCCTTCAGCATTCACAGGAGAAACTGGTGTATAGGCTCTCTGAACTTCCAAGCCATTTACTAGTCCTCTGAGAAAGGTGATAGTGGTGGAGAGAGAAAGAGGGAGAGAGAAAGAGAGGAGGGTGAAATAAGACAGATGGAGTGAACCTTGATTTGAATTCCTGACAATTGTATTGGTAGAATCCTGCTCTCTCTGCAAAGGCTGCTGCATGAATAGCACTGCAGGTATTCGTACTCCTTCCTCGTGGGCTGTTCTTTGCCAAGCCATACAATAGATTATTCCCTCCCATTTTTCAGTGAAGTCACACAGATCCAAAGTACTGAAAAAAATCAGTTTTCTCTCTCTTTCTCTCTCTCTCTCATCTAGCCATGCCACCCTCTTCAACAATGCTTCCTTTTGCTGGGCCCAGATAAATTACGCAGCCAGCCTAGCTATTTTGTGTGGCAGAGTATTTTGTGTTCACAGAGTAAGAGAAACAGGGAATTAAAATGGAGGGAGTGAAGAAGAGATTGTGAGTAGTTTGGGGGCAGAGAGGAATCCTCAGTCTGACTCTCTACAGGTAATTTAAAAATGATAATTAATACAGTGGACCCTCGTATAACAATGATTTGTATAACATAAAATCTGTGCAACATAAAAAATTCCCAAGATGGGGGAAATTTGCTTAACATAATCGCCTATGGGGAGAATCTGTACAACATAAAAATGGGATTACTCTGTTTTCAATGCATTCCTATGGGAATTTGTATAAAGGAAAATTAGCTTAATATAATTTCATTTGGAATGAATTAATTCCTTTATACAAGGTACCACTGTATATGAAAATAATATTAATAATACCCTGAAATCTTGAGTCTGAGACTATTTCCAGCTACATGTAGGAATTAAAACAACATTGCAGAGCTAAATACCACACATTTCACAGAAGCTCCATGGTGCTCCATGCGACCAATGTCTTCGGTTAACCAGGAGCTGGTGAATGGAATATAGCAGTTGATCTTTTCCACCAGTGTTCTTGACATCTTATATTGGGGCATACTGTATCAAAGCCCATGTTCCATATTAAAATCATTTACAGGCATTTTGAAAACAGTCAGGAAATGGACAATTATATACTGGGAATATTTAATCAGTCTGGATTCTTTCTTTGATGCATCAGATCATGGTGGCGAAGCTATGGTAGGTAGCATGAAGGAAGGAGATGGCTAAGAAAGTCTGGGTTCTGGATCACTTCTGACATCTAGTACCATTTGATGGTTGCATCTAGACATTATTTTTCCAAAAGATCCATTTGGAAACAGCCTGGAATAGCTGTACTCTGCCTACCACGTACACATCGTGAATTAATCTACTAAACAGCAGAAGCCAGGCTTCTGTCATTGTGCTATTAACTGTGTTTAGAGGAAACAACTAAACCACAGTTGTCTTAAAAGCCAGAAAACGACTTGGTAAGCATTCTACCGCAGTTCTCCACCATCAATCAACTGCAAATAAATAACTGAAAACTTTTCTCTGTAAAACAATTCATTCTGTCATAAAAAATGAAGTTACGTGAAGCATCAAGCTATCAGAATTCACTATGCAATCTCAATTTATCCATATATCTGATTGTTCTTAATGGCCCACAACAAGTCATTTAGATAGTTGGTATGGACAATATGTTGAACATTGCCATGGAATCCCAGGATGCACAGTCTTATAAAATTCATTGAGAAGTCCGTAGCCAAATGTATCCATTACTGTAACACACCTTACAGAGTTACTGGAAGAATAAAATGTTCCCATTTGTCCTCTGAGTTTGTTGGAAGAAAGATAGGACACAAAGGTAACAATTACCTAACTAATTCAAGAGGTAACCCTGTACTTTAGTATGTTTAACCTGAGAGTAAGAGAAAGTGAATATATTGTCCTTGTGAATTTGTACATAATGATCATCCCAACATACATTTATTTTTTGCTCTTTCCCTTTATGTAAACTGGCTTTGTTATTCATACTTAACTCTACCTCCAGCACTACTAAAATTGAAGGAAAAAGCAACTGTAGAATAGCATATACCATAAAATTAACAAGGTTAATAAAGCTCAATGAGCTCACAAGTTCTTTCAACAGAAATAATTGGCAGCACAGAAATTATGATTTACTTGGCATGAAAGTATTTGTAAATCAACAAAAAATGCAAATTAAGTCACATACTGTGGCCTGTTTAACTAGAGACATAGTACACTACCTTAGTACAATATGTTGTCCCAAACTCAATCCCAGCCTGCTAGTCCCAGGCAATTCAAAAGTATACTGGTAGGTGTCCTCTGTCAACTGATCAATGGAGCTTATGATGAAAGCCGTAAATGTTTCTTGTGTTAGCTCTGAATTGCTACTCTGTAACAGCAACAATAAATAATTACCATTTGGCTCATTATTCCCCTTTCTTTATTTTTCTTTCTTTCTTTCTTACAAAATGTGAGTATATTAAGTAGTGTTAAAATGTGGTATTCAAAAAGCAAAGCAAAACAAAAAAGAAAACACTTAGTTTTAAAAACTACATATGCCAGGTCTTAATTCAGTGGCTGAAATCCTATTTTATAGAGCAGGCTGCCCAACAGATAGACCGAGGGCTACCAGTAGCCTGTGAAAGGTTCAAAAGTAGCCCGCCAGCCATCAATAAAAAATGTGAGGGGATAAGTTATCCACCTCTACCTCTCCCAAACCAAGGACCACCACTGCCCCAGCAAAGCTCTGGGTCTGCCAGCCCACTGTCTCACCGAGCGGGGCAGTTCAAGGGCCATGGCACAGTCCCCTGCTCTCCCTATCGGCCAGATGATCTCATGACCAACAGAGTTGTTGGTGCAGAGTGGAGGAAGGGGAGTGGAGGGGACAGCGAGGGGTGGGGTCATGGGTGTGCCCACCTCCTTTGTGTGGTGACGTCCCCCTCTTCTCCCCCCCCGGAATTCCTTCCTCCCACCCTTCCATCCTCCTCCTCCTCCTCCCACCCCCATAGCTGCCTCACAGAGAATGTGACCTGCCGCTCCTCCTGCTCCCCTTCTGAGCCATTCCCTCCTCCTTGTGCCGCTGTGACAATCTGATTGCCCCACTGCTGGCTTGGCCCATCCCGGCTGCACAGAGAACATGGCAGAGGTGAGTGAGAGCTATGGGTGGCAGCAGAAGTGGCTGCGAGGGGGCTGGAAGGGAGAAGGGGGAAAACAGGAGGAGAAGTAGAGTCAAGTCAGGCCCCAGTCGGGTTGGGAGGGAAAGTGCACCTTTAAAAAAAAGTCTTCTAGCAGCCTGGGCAAGCAGAAGGGGCGATCTGCGCAAGCATGCACCTGTCTCCCTTGCACCTGTCCACACTGGCTTGAGCGAGTGTAAGGGAAGCGTGTGCATGGTCAGCCTTACCATAGAAATATTGAAATATGTTCCCTCCAGAAAGGATTAATTGACTATCAATGCATTCCTATGGGAAACTGCTGCTCTACTTACAATTTTTTTTTTACTTATGAGCATATGCTTGGAACAGAGAAAATTCCTAAGTAGAGGTTTTAGTGTAGTAGCCCTCAGGCACTTTCGTCCGGAAAAAGTAGACATCGGCCTGTTCAAAGTTGGACAGCCCTGTTATAGTGTATCAAGTTGCAACTAAAGTAGGGCCACTGAATCAATGAAACTTATGGAGGAGCTGATCCACCAAATTCCCAATAATTCAATTTTGGACTCCTCGAGTTGAGACTTACTACACTAAGCAACTGGATGTCAGCCAGTACATTTCTCTTTATTAAGTCATACAGTATTTAAATCCCTTGCTAAGACATATTTAAATCCTTAAATATGTTCTGTAAAAGGCCTTTGTCAATAATGATCTTAGATTGAAACACAAAAGGCATATCCAGATGTGAGCTGCAACACTCATTTTAAGTACTCCACTGCATAGCAAGAGATCACTGATGATAAGATGAATACTTTTCTGCCTATTCTACATTTTCTTTGTAAGTTCCATTGATTAAAAGTTTTCTTCCTCCTTATTTTGCCTTCTTTCTTAAAAGTAACTTATATTTTCAATATTGTATTTTCTTTTCAATCTTGGCAGAGCTCCTATAATTTCAATAGGTCCATGGCAGCTGAAATTACACATGAAGACCTGGCATAGGGAAAAGTTTGTTTTTTGTTTTCTGTGGCATGCAAGCTGTGATGCAGTTCTCAAACTTGTTTTCAATCCTAGGAAATCAGTCTTGCATCATCATCGTAGTAGTAGTAGTAGTACTAGTAGTAGTAGTAGTAGTAGTAGTAGTAGTAGAGTGTGATCCTCTGCCTTAACTCCCATAGCTATCATGTTTCAATACCAGTCGTTTTCACTTCAAATGAAACACACACTGGTTTTGCCATCTTCATTTCCTTCCCTCATTTCTTTCCAGCAGGTGTTTTCACACTGGATTAGAAACTCAAAGCACAATTGCATGCATGCTTACTTAGAAGTAATGCCTACACATGTTAGGCATTACTAAAATTAGTCGGCATTTACTAATGTTTAATGTGATCTAGATGCTATAGAACTGTAAACAGAGTGCCTGCACCATTTCTCATCCCCCTCCATTACGGTGGGAGATGAAAGGTTTGACAAAATATTTACAAAGCCAATGAATATGATGACATTAAATGAAAAAAAGTTGAAATGTACTTCAATGTGAGATTTGCTTGAAAGGAATAGTTCCCCAGTGTGGATTATTCAATTTTCTGCATTTATACGGTAATCATATTTTAGTAAAAATGCTTATCCATATTTATCAGGAAGGGTAAATTCTAGTCAGAAAGTTAAAATTACAAATATCCACCAGGTGGGAAATTTTATAACTCTGTTATCAAACAGACTAAATATTTCTAAATGCCTACTTATAAGAGATTGAAGCAGTAGGAAATTTTTATTACAAGTCATAAGCTTTATTAATCAAATAGATTTGTGGGAAGCTGCTCAATAAAGATATAAAACAACAGAAGGGTAGTTTGGCAGTAAAAGCAAAATAGTTCTCCACAGTGATTAAAAATTACTGTTACCTTCTACAGGGAGAGCATTTCCTCACATTAGACTATGAGTATTCAATGTGTTTTATTTCTTCCTTAAGGTTTGTAACAGTTGTCAAACATATTCTGGAGAGAGTCAAGTTTGCAATTCTAAGCCACAGTGAATGAGGAACTCCACCCCACCCCACCCCAATTTCTTTAGTGCAGTGGTTCTCAACTGTGGTCCCCAGATGTTCCTGGACTGCAACTCCCAGAAGTCTTCATCACTAGTTGAGCTGTCCAGGATTTCTGGAAGTTGCAGTCCAGGCAATCTGGGGACCCACAGGTTGGGAACCACTGCTTTAGTGGATGGAATCAGGATGAAGTAGTATTATTCATAGATGGCTACTTGCTGTTTCTTCCTGGTCAGCAGGCTTCTGTCTTTTTTTGCCTTGGCCTCTTCCCATTGCTCCAGTTCCTTCTGATAAATATCAAAGATGCAGGGTTTGCATCCACTGCCACAGCACTGAGATGACAATGGCTCACTGGGCTTAAGAGACAACCAGGAATCTTCACTGTCATCCATCATCTACAAAACACAAACCAACTGCAGGGTATCAGTTATTGGGTGGAGATCCTTAATGATAGTTGCAATCCTTGCTCAGGAACAAACTCCTCTGAAATCAGTTGGACAGATTTCTGGATAAATATAGCCAGCATTCAGTTGCAGCTCATAAGCTTTAGACATTTCCATTGCTATCCACATCTTCTTCAGGTTTCAGAGTAGTATGGCTCCTGCTTTATTCCAGCCTGGAGGTGTGTATTTTGCTCAAGTAAAGGTGAAGTTCCACTACAGAATTAAAACAGGTGATGGACCACGGGTTTTGAATTTAGTTTAAAATCATGTGGTAATCACATGGTTTGGGGGTTGATCTGTGCATCCTCTTAGGAAACCATTTAATTGGTTTTTCAATTATATTGTATATTGCTTGAGACCTTCTCCTGTGCCTGTCCTTCCTCATGCTTGCTGCCCCTCACAGCCACTAGCTGCTGCTGCTGCTGTGGTGTTAGTTTTAATTTTTAAATTTTCTAAAACCAAATTCTTGCAATCTGGCATAGTGCTAGTACAGAATAAAAGATAGAAAAAAAAAAAAAATGTAAATTTCCCTGGAGCCTGGCACATGTGCAATGAGACAGACAAGCACACACATACAGCAAGGAGTTGAAGAAGGAGAGGTAGCACAAAACCAGCAGTTTGCTCTGAAAATGATCAGAGACATTTTGACTAGATTGGAAAAGTGCCATTGCATGGGTTGCAAACACTAAGGGAAAGATAAGAACAGTATTGTGGGGCATGGTATATGGGCCAGCTCTGTGACAGGTGGGGTGCAGGAGCATGGCAGAAGAAGCCCCCAGGGTGGCAACATGAAGCTGCCATGGAACAGCTTGAGATCTGTGTTGGTGGTGGTGGGGGAGGGCCTAGTGCCCACCTACTGGCTCAGGAAAATGAAAAGAAGCACAAGAAATGGTTACAGGAGTGCACCAGGAAGGGGAGCCTGCACCCCCCCCCCAAGAATTTCGCAGACAGGGCAACTGCCTCTTTGGCCCTGACCATGCTACACCATTAGATCAGCACACTAGAAGAGGCCAAAACACTTCTAGACTTGCAAGGATGGGAGACAAATATGTGCACACATGGGAGGTTAAGAAGGAGAAGCACAAAAGACACATTAGCAAGTAGCAAACCCAAGACACAATTTATACTGACAGAGGCCAAAATGACTGAAAATTAATAACCTTCTCATTGCTGAGTAAATCATCCCACTTTCTAACAAAAAAGAAATGCTTAAGTTTAAAAAAGCATGTTTCCATGTGCATCACGTAGTCAACATTTTTTCCAAAAGATTATTTCACACATGGTAAATCTGATTCAAATACCCCCCCCCCCCCAGCATGTAACCATGCTTTAAGTGACAAACTTCTGAGCTGCAGTCAGGCTCCCCCCCACAACATGGGAACTTGCTGATTGCTTTATTTGTCCCTGGCTGCATTTCTGGTTATAATATGACACCTGCAGACCTACCGCTCTTTGTTCAGTCTGAAATGTATGAGCTCAAGGCTACAACACTTGACCTAATGTTTGGACTCCCTTCTTTTTTCTTCCTTTCTTCCATAATTTTCTTGTAGCCTGATGAGAATTTGCAAGTTTGTGCATTTTGGTGGCCTTCTTTATGGACCCTAAAAAAGTAATTGATGAATTCTGGATTATCATTAGTTCTACAAATGAAAACACACACACACACACACACACACACACACACACACACACACACACACACACACACACACACACACACACACACACACACACACACACACACACACACTTGCTGAATGAATGTCCAGCTCTTTCCTACCACATGGTAATGAAACTCCAACTCAAAGAGATGCTAGCTATAGTGAGTTCAGAATGGACAGAATCCTTTAGGGTGGCAGAAAAACTCTTGTGGGGGTTGATCTGAGACCTTCAAGGACAAATGGGTCTGCCAGAATAACTGCTGGGCTGATTGAGATCAACCAGCAGAACAGCCAAAAAAGGAGGTGGAGTGTTTTCAACATCTCCAGGCTGGGAGGAATTTGAAATCATTGTAGCGTGGCTAGCTTAATTTCAGGCCTCAGCCATTTTGGCAGGCTAATATTGTGCTCTAAATCTAATTGGATTTATTCCTAATTCAACATTATCCTGAAGAGGCATTTTACTTCTATCATCGTGGAATAAAGGAAGACAACACTCCTTGCTTATATATATTCAGTATCTCCAGCATGGTACTAGAAGGCATTCAAACAGAATCAATATCTTGTTGCTGCTGAAAAGACAATTTAGCACCTCATAGGAGGAGACAATGGGAGCAACTGCATAATGAACAAAATGTGGATCCACTCGCTGTGAAGATGTACCTGGGATTTGAATTGTTCGATTTAATCTGCACCCACACAGGGAGACAGGAGAAAAGTCTTGTTTGCAGTTTTATTTATAGTCCTGCAGTACCTTGCTGTCTAGAAAGGGCTTGCTTTAACAAGCTGCAACCAGGCTTTCTTTCCTCAATGTCTTCATCCATTATCTTTTTTAATAAAAATTGCTAACAGAGAGAAGCTCCCTTCTTAGGTTCCCCAAAACAAAAACAAAACAAAACAAAAGGAATATTACTTCCAGAGAGAGGCTATGGTGAAGTGGGTGTGTTCTGTCTAAGGCAGGGACATGAGTGCATGTCCACCCCTCTGTGTAGGGCTCCTCCTTCCCTGCACACCCACACAATTGTTTAACAAAAAATGGAACCTGCATAAATATTTTTTTAAGCCAATGCATACAGGTAAAGTTGCATGAGTGAGGAAGATAACTCTATCAAATAATGCTGAAAGTTACAGGGAACACTGCCCTGGAGAAAAGAGGTGAGGGGATGGTACCTTGGCGAAGCACTGCTTGAAAGAAACCTTCAAGGCACACAACTGGTCCTCCCTTTTAACTGCTGGGCTGATTGAAATGATCACACAATAAGAACTAAAAAGAATGGATTAACTTTTTAAAAAGCAGAAGCTCAATCAACAGAGAGCTAAAATTATGAATTTTGGATACATGTGATTCTTGGCTGATTTGCATTTCAATTTCTGCTGTGTGTTCAATGAAAAAAAATTGAATCAGCCCAACCTAAACCTGCAACATTTCCTGCATTTTATCAATGTATCATCGTGGAATAAAGGGTGCCAAACTCCTTGCTCATCTTTTTCCTGTATCTCCACCATGGAAGATAGATGGAGCTCAAAAGGAAAAGGCTACAGGAGCTGCTGGGGAAGGCAAAAGGCACCTCATTGGAGAAGCTTGAGGGCAATTGCAGAAGGAAAAAAATGGGAGAGACTGGCTGTGGAGATGACAGAGGAAAAGAGGCAAAAGGTATATACAGGAAAGAAGGAGAGATCAACAGGTAAGAGGGAAGAAAGGAGAAGAAGTCAAGGCAGGATTAGTGGTAGCTAAGAAAGAGGAATGAGTCTTAACAAGCTGCGTGTTGGCTTTGGATTCCTGGATGTCTTCAGCCCGTTACCCATGAAAAAAAAGCTGATGCTAACAGAGAGAATAGATAGAAAATAAAAAAAGAAACAAAACTGTTGCAGGAAACTATCATTTTGCAGACAGCAAGAAGATGGAGTGGAAGAGGAAGGTGAGCTTCAGAATAGAAGAGCAGAGGCAAGAGAAAGCAGTATGGATGGCCCCATGCCCGACTGGGATCAGTCACCTTCTAAATGGTGGGGAGCCACTAGGCAAGAAGGAGCAGAATCAATCACAGACTGGGATGGAGATGATTTATTGCTGCTATTGCACTTGCCATTGCCCGGGGACACAGGAGGAGTTTAAACTTGGCTGGGACTGTTTAATAGAAGCAGAATCCAGAGACCTATAAGAGACAAAAGAGACAAACCCTTTCCTTGCCCTGTTGGCAGGTGGGGAGAAACTGATACATTAAATGCTGTTAATGTTGACTTCAAAGGTTTTGTAGTAAATAAAGTTTAAAAGAAGGAATGGACTCCGTGACTTTCTATGAGACAAGGGAAACAAATGCGGGGAGAGGGTGAACTCTCAAGTTCCTCTAGTACAATATGTTGTCCCAAACTCAGTTCCAGCCTGCTATTTACATGGTGACCACCTGCTTGTCTAAGCATTAAGAACTGTGTGAAGGGGTGAGCTAAGAAGCAGAGAAGCAGTAAGAATCAATGGTAGACAGTGTAAAAGAGCATGTGGAGAGTCAAAAAAGAGAATGTGGAAGAGGTAGTTAGTTTCTAAGGGTCAGAGTGTGTGATGTTAATGTAAGGAGAGCATGGTGATACAGAGTTCAGAGAAAAGTTAAAGACACAAGTGTAATGAACTAAATGCTGTTGGCCAACCAGCTAAAGGTGTGATGCAAAAAGATGCATCACACCTGATGGCTTGGAAAGAGTTGATTTAAAATAAACAGTCTCCCCTTCTGTGCGCCTGGAAACTGCTCCACCCCGCTCCCCAAAAGGAGAAGCTCTACAAATGGACTAAAGAGGCCCAGCTTGGGCACAGACTAGGGTCAAACTGGAGCATATTTCCTGCAATGCATTATTTGCAGGGAACCAGATTGCACTACACTGCTCTGTAAGTGTCCCAAATTGTGATCTATTTCCTTGTGTGATTGCATCCTTGGTGTGCTTTATTACAGTGTTTCCACATTTCAAATAAAATGTAATTTCCTTATAAACACTACTTGTAACTACTTGGGAAGGGGAAGCTCGTGAAATCCAGGCCTATTCCTTTAAAACACCAAGCACAAACCCATACCCATCGTTGACGGGGATTTCTTTGTTCCCCTTAAAAGTCTGTGGTATTTGACTGTTGATGCTCAGAGTAAACGTTGGCTGCCAAAAGGCACGTTCGGCCACAGGCACCCTTCTCACTCAACCTCAACTATCACACAGGGTCTTGAGGATACACGGAACAATGCTGGTACTGGGCGTGTTGCCTTCAGACCCCTGGGAAAAGGACAGGACAATCGGCGCCATTACTAGAACGCAAAGCAGTAACCTTTAGGAGGGTAGCATTCGCCTGACTCTTTCGATTTGGTTTCTGGGTTTCAGGTCCGCTGAAAGGCCTATTTGCAAGTGGCCAATGAGCCTCTCGCCGGGTAATTTCCTTTTTAAAGACTTACTCAGGCCCTTTGGGCAACCAACTCAACCATTAACCCCCAACCCTCTGAGCCTTCCCCAAAACAGTGCTTGGCCACCCTAAGGTTTTTCCCCCAAACTCTCTCTGACACGCAGAGGGGATGCTTGAGAGAACGAGAGACTTGTATATAATTTTAATTTATTATTTATTTATGTATTGCGTAGCCATCTGTCTCCTCTGCCCTTCCTAGGAGGAGGCTGCAGCGGCAGCTCCACCTGAGGCGAATCCCTTCTTAGGCCGCTCGCTTTCCTCCGGCCGAGGGATGGGAGGCAGAAAAGTGCCCCGCCCCCACCCACTCACCCACCGCAGCCGCGACGCCCCCTCGTCTCCTCACCCGGCATGCTTTGCGCGGGTAAAGGGTGCAAAATGGCGGCCGGCGCCTCCAACGGCCGCGGCAGGAGGTGAGGTTGCTATGGTGGGAGAGTGACGGGCGCCGGCGGAGGACGACGACGACGACAAGAAGATGCTGCTGCCGTTACGCTCGGCCGCCAGGCGGGTGCAGCGCGGGCCGCTGCTCTTCCGTGAGCCCCGCCGCGCCCGGAACAGCCTCTATGGGCCGAGGAAACCGCGGGGCCCGCTCCCTCGCACGCCCTTAACGATCCGGGGCCCGGGGCCCGGCGAGCCGTTGCCCTGGTACTTACGGAAGCCTCCGCCGGTGCGGGAGCAGCTGCCGGAGCTGAACAGCGTGACGTGCGGCGAGATGCTGTACTGCGTCCCTTGGCTGGCCTGCCCCGCGTACCCCAAGTGGGAGCGAGGATGGCGCGACCCGCACCACGACTCGGGGCCTCGCCGCGAGGAGATGGCCGCTTACCGGGAGCGGCCTTGCTTCATCGCCCACGGCCGCACCCGCCTGCAGGAAGGTAGGCAGGGGAGGGCCGCCTGGGCCGCGGCTGGGCGGGGTTTGGCCCGCGGAGATGGACGCCGTTGGGCTCCCCCAATTAACTCTGCGGGCTTCATAGTTGTTGTTTTTTTACTATGAACTTTTGACTAGAAACGATTGCACTATTTATTGGCAAAGCCTCTGGGAGGAAGAGGGAGGAAGGGCAGGGTTCATTAAGTAGGGTGGCAAACCGACTGCCCTCTTGAAATAGAAAAAGGGCATCAGCTAGCTGGACCCTTGTGAAGTTACTAAGCTTGCCTTAGTATGCTAAAAGACATTCAAAAGGCTAAATTCTGCATGATCCTTAGGTTTGGAAAATAGTTGTCTGCTCACAGCATTGATGAATGTAAGACAATAGGATCTGCAGGCTCATAAGCAGGTAAGCTAATTACCCAAGCCTACCACAGTGCCTCTGGACGTTTCCCTTGGTGTCTTCCAAACATACCGGTTACTAGGCTTCCCAGGCCATAGCCATGCTAACTAGATATGTGAGGCATTGCAGGCCCATTGTTTGTAGGTTTGGGCATTTGATGCTAGATGCTAGTCTTGATTGTGTTGACTGACTGAGGTGTCAATACCTTTGTGATCCAAGCTGACTAGTGCATTTTGTTCTAATTTCTGTGACAAGATATCCTTGAACTTTCTGGGGTGTGCTGTGTGGTGGTTGACTAGGATCAGGTACACTTGAGCATGGAACTCATAAGGTAACCTTCAGATAACTATGCTCTCTGAATATTTCATAGAGTATTTTGAGGGTAAACTGAGAAGAGCCCTGTACAACATCTCAGGATAACTGAGGCAAAAGCGGATATAAACATAACCACTTCTAGCTGTCAGAATGGGTTTGTTACCTCTTCCCACTCCAGTCCATGAGTAAGGTAGAAAAGCATAGTAATCTCATGGAGAGTGAACATGCAAAAAATGCAGTACTAATATCTCCTTTCATAATATATTCCCTTAATCATTAAGGTGTGACACAAGCATTGTGGCTGACCAAGACAAAGCTAATGCAAGGCTTACCTCCTCAAATACTTAACATAATGAATGACCCCGCTCATCAGCTGGAGGACCAGGATGACAGAGTCCAAAATGCAATCTCTCATGCATACTTTCACCTTAGCACTGAGGAGGAGATACCAAAAGAAAGTTCTTGGTAAGTGTTTGGTAAGTTGGTTTCATTGTTGTCAGGGCATTATTTTTCAGTTGCTGTAACAGAATACAGTATACAGTTGTAATTAGACAAGTGTGCTCTAGGATGATAACTTCCAAATAGTGTTGTTAGAGAAATCAGTAAAACTAGCAGAGATTTCTGTGAGTGTCGTGTTCATTTACAGAACAGGTTGCCTGTATCCTGGTTGCCTATTGTGATGTTGCTTCTTCTAGACTACCTTCTGAGGATTGCAGGAGTAATTCTGCCTCTGGTGTGATTGGAATATGTTGTTCCCCTTGATACAAGGATGCAGCAGAAATCCATTCATGGAGGATCTTGTTTGTTGTATTCCTGCATCAGTATGCGCTTACCCTGGCAGATCATTTTGTATATTTTTGAATTTTGGGGGTGGGACCTACAAGGTTAATGTTTGTCTCCTGTTTCCATTTTAAAAAGGATTTCCACTATCTGGGTTTCTAGTGTCATGAGACCCTCCCATTGTATACTTTTTGATACAGTACAAATATGACAGAAGGGGGGGAATCAAATGAGAGGCAGAGAATAAGCAGAACAAATGTGCATTTGTTATAGTTGTATGTGCCTGTATTTTATCATTTTAAGGGATAATTTGAAGGAAGCTTTGTATAGTTTGATTCTAAGTAAAGAGATGTTATGCAGTACAACATGTATTCTGTAATTTCATGTAAGCACAATACTGTTAGATACAGTATGTATTGTAGAATTTTAGCCTATAAATAGTTTAAGGGGTTATTGTTTTAATATATTCTCGAAGAGTAGTGGCTTGTCCACTTAAATGGGTGGAGTATAACTATGAACAGATAAATAAAATAAACTCAAATAATGAAAAACATTTCTAGAGTTTGGTTAAGAAGATTCCATGGAAGTATGTGCTACAACCTGAGATCAGCAGCTTATTTACAATAGCAGTACATAATGCTCCAGCATGAGCAGAACAGTAGCACATACACTGGCAGAAGCCTTACCACCATTGCCTCAGAAGAAGACTCATTGGGATAGAAGGGGAGGAAGACGAGAACATCAGTGTAGCACCTTTTGACTTTGAATTGCTGCTTGCCAGCCTCCATAGTTCAACAGCTTCTTAGTTGGCTGTGTGGTCACTTCTCCCACAGTCCCTTGGCTCCAAAGTCCCATGAAGCCCAGCATTATCCACATAGCTGAGAAAAAAGCAGCCATTGTCTGTACCAGTGATGGAGAACCTTTTAGAGACTGAGTGCCCAAACTGCGATTCAAAACCCACTAATTGTTCGCAAAGTGCCAATATAGCAATTTAACCTGAATACAGGTGGCTGTGAAGAGATGATGTCAGGTGGGCACAGAAAGGGCTCCGAGTGCCACCTTTGGCACCCGTGCCATAGGTTCATCAACGCTGGCCTAGACGGTGATTCAGAATAAGTCAGATCACATGTGCAGTAGCTAGTTATATGCATACCTCAGGCAAATGGGATCCTGGCATCAACCTTCACAGGGCAGGATTTTCACATCCCCCAAAACTCCTTTAAATTACAGTGGTTCCCAATCTTAGGTAATCCAGTTCTTGGACTACAGTTCCCAGAAGCCTTCAGCATCAACTGTGCTGCTCGGGGGTTCTGGGAGTTGCAGTACAAGAACATAAAGGTTACCCAAGCTTGGGAACCACTTGCTGAGAATATGGCACCAGAGTTTCTCTAGGCTAGTTCCTGCTTAGCACGATATCCACCAAGATGGTCTGGGAAAGCAAAAGCAGAGCCAGAAGGAAATGGGATTCCCCCACCCACCCCCACCCTACACACGTAAAAATCAGAGGTAAATACATCTATGTAGGAAAGTATTGTTATTTTAACCATTTGGGGTTAATTTATTTGGATGATCCCTAATTGTGTTGTTGAGAGAGAGTAAAATTTTCCATCCACCTCAGTCATTGTCCTAAAAACATGGAACTGATTCCTCTACAAAACGGATCACTTTTGTTTGCCATAGAATTTTGGTTGCTCTTGTTCATATTTTTAGCACAGCTCTCCTTTATATAGTATAGTATCAGTTGCCACAAGTTACATTGATTAGAACAGTAAATGAACAACACTTGATGTTATCTCAAAATGTGGTGATTGTTATTTCATTTGTATTAATCATTTTTTCATACTTGTAGTAGCTTTTTTTACAATTTTGTAATTAATCAGTAGCTCAGTTCCTTGTATAGTAGTTGTTCTAGGCTCAGTTCATTGAAAGAGTGAGGATTTGGTGAGTAAACTTCTCCATATGTTCATTTGATTTCTATGGGCCTACTTTAATTGACTTACTGTGCTAAAGTCAGAACTAGAGAGTGTGTGTGTGTTGTGTCGTTACAGTCGTGACCGACTCTTTGTGACTCCATGTACATGGAGTTTTCTTGGCAGGGATACTGGAGTGGTTTGCCAGTTCCTACTCCAGGCGCCTACAGCCGCTGGTATTCCCTGGTGGTCTCCCATCCAAGTACTAACCAGGGCCAACCCTGCTTAGCTTCCGAAATCAGGCGAGATCGGATATGCTTAGGGCATCTAGGCAGCTTAGAACTAGAGTAGGGCCATTTGAATCACAGTATTTAAAGTGTCTATTACAAATTAAAACAACCAAAAACATTTACTCACCAAATCCTCAGTCATTTAATGGGCCTACTCTTGTGCAAAAAGATTCCAGCTATTATATTCAAATATCCATAGATTCATGATACGGTGGAACGTCTGGTTTATCTCACTAGACTTAATTAACCCTTTGTTCTGAAGCCCTGTGCTTCTGGAAGACTTGCTTCATTTATGCAGGATGATGACAGCCAAATATCCAAAATTAGCGAAAAGAATGATGGCTCAGGACTCCAGAGTGTCAGCTGCATGGGAACGAGGTTAGTGAAAGTTTTGCAGTAAAGGTTTTGTAGAATTCTTTATTCTTGCAAATGTATCTTTCTGGAGGCATTATTGAATAATAGGGAGGGTTCTCTGAAAGGGTTAAAATAAAAGTTCAAAGTGCTATAACTTAGCCTCTATGTCTCCCCATGGTATTAAATCACAAAGTATAGCTTAGTGAGGTAGGTGTCAGGTTGTGGATCCAGAGGTTGGGAGTTTGATTCCCTACTTGGCTTCCTGGGAATAGAGCCAGCCTGTGTGGTCTTGGGCAAGCTGCATAGTCCGAGGGTGACTCCAGACGAAAGCTTAGAAAACATTGGAAAGGGTTGCTTTAAGACAAGATTCCCTTGACGGGACACTTTTATTATTGCTTGTAGAAAAAAGAAATCAAAGCAAAGCTAAGACACACTTTTTCCAAAGAAGTGCTGTGATATTAAATCAAATCCTTTGGAGTGGCTATCCTGACATCAGTGCCAGGGACAATCCATTATTGTAAACTGCCATACATAAAGCTTAATATTATGTCTGCTTTTTGCTGTCATCACTTGTCTGTTTAGCAGGATGCAAATGGAAAAAGCTGCTTCGTATAGTATGTTCTTGGAACATTTGGGATATAACTATATTAAATCAGATTATTAAATGTCATTAAATAAATGTTATATTTGAATGATGAATACAACTTTGTTTTGGGTATGGTCCCCTAAAAAAGAAGTGAAATGAATCTTGAATTCTGCATGTCAGTTACACTGCTTTGGTTAATGCTGAACCTTCACAGAACTAGGAAAAGAATTATAGCCACAAATTGTGTTGGTGTGATCCTTTTCCTCTGTTCACAAAATTTGCTCCCGCTTCCTTGTACTGTACTCAGAACATGTTCATTTGGTGAACATCAATTTTGAGTACTTGACATGGATGAATATTTTGTATTTGTCGCTCCTGCGACCTTAGTTTTTGTATACTAAGGAACTTTGCAGTATCCAGTTGCTGGACAGTTAAGACAATCATAATACTTCAACTGCTCCATGTGCACTCATTTTTGAGTGCAGTTAGGTACACTTTTGGGGAGGGCGGACAGTGGTGCAGGCGCTGGTCCTGTTGAGGATAGACTATTGTAACGCTCTCTACATGGGGCTCCCCTTGAACCTTGTTCGGCGACTGCTGCAGGTACAGAATGCGGCGGCCAGGTTGGTGGTTGGTGCGGGCAGGTTTGATCGCATCACCCCCATTCTGGCTCACCTGCATTGGTTGCCCGTTGCCTCCCGTATAAGATTCAAGGTGTTGGTTTTGGTTTACAAAACAATCCATGGCCTGGGTCCTGATTATCTGGCAGAGCGTATCTCCCTACGATCAGAGCTGGCCCGACCTACCCGTTCCTCTATGGCTCTCTCACTCCAGGTGGCCACCCCCAGGGAGACCCGCAGGGTAGTAACTCGAAAACGGGCCTTCTCGGTGGCCGGTCCATCGCTTTGGAACAAGCTACCCAGTGAGATACGCCAGGCTTCCTCATTGGCATCCTTCAGGAAAGCTCTTAAAACCTGGTTGTTCAGGGATGCCTTTGGCGACTGCTAATGTGGTACCAAGTTGTTGTTTTTTTCCCCTTTTCTTTTTTCATGGTGGTTAAGTTCTTGCCTCTTGCCCAGCATTATTTTACTATTTTATATTGTTTTATTTTGTCTGTTTTTAAGCCTATTGTGTGAACCGCCCAGAGTTCCTTTGGGAAATGGGAGCGGTATACAAATGCAAAAATAAATAAATAAATATTCCATAATTATTAAATCTTGGCTACTGAATCAGGGTAATAAATCTTCTGGACATTGATGCCAGCAGGATAACTAATGATCTATTATTGTAGTCTTAATACCAAAAGCTTAGAAGGGAACTGAGGAACTACCTCATCAGAACTTTTAATGAGTATGTCTGCCTGCCTGTTTCTGTGAGGCTTGTTAAAGTTTTCTTGCCCAACATAATAGGGAAGAGAGTGATTCTGTATAAGAGAAAACTGACATTCACCACCCAGCCAGATAAAGAGAATATTTTTTATAACCCACTTACAGAGGGGCGTTCTCCTGTAGGTCTTTTTTCATGGAACTATCCATAGCTAAAACATTCTGATGAAAACAGGCCTATTTACTTGCACACATCACATAAAAGAATTTTGGGTACCTTGCTGTAAACAATTTATTTATAATACCATGTGTTCCTTTACAGAATCCATTCTTCTTCAAGTACGTGGTATTAATGGGAAACTTTTGAAAGCCACAAGTCCCCTACAACCTATAGCTTCCAAAGAGGAGATCCTAGCTACTGAAAATCACACTTTAGAAACCTTCTATCCCATTGCACCTACAATTGATCTTCAGGAAACAAATGTGTATGAGATTAAAAACGACACAGGTAACTTTTATAGAGGAAATAGGGTTTATGCAGAAACGTAATGCATGTTTTGTATAAGCGAACTTGTTCTGGATAAAATTTTACTAGATTATGTTTGATGTGTAGTGTAAAGAATTGGGTAAATGCACCAAATAAAGCATTAGTTTTCTTAATTGCTGTTTATTAAAACCATCTGTTTGGTATTATAGGTTTTCATAGAGACTATCCATATCCTCATGCTCACACCATATACTTTACGGCATATGATTTGCAGAAAGTAATGCAACCAAAATACATGCGGGCCAAAATGATGATGTATGCTTTTGGAAATGCTTTGGCCAAGGCTAAGGTTTTATACGGAGTAAGTATAATAAAATGATGCTTTGTGTTATTTCTATAATAAGAAAATGTTTCTGTTTTTGCAGCTTTACCCCAACAGCTTGCTGGCTGGTATTTTCTGTTTTTGAAAGAAAAGCATGCTGTCTGAAATTTCTGCTCTAGCTTTGTGTGAACATATCACAGAGTGAGCTTTTTATAAAGAAACCCTACTCTAGAAATACAGGAGCAATGTGTTGAAAAGGGTGTGTATAGGTTTTGTTCAGCTGGCAGTTTCGTGCATAGACGTTGCTTATTGGTGAGAACTGTCTGTCCTGAATAAATTAAGTGGGAGATGAAAAATGTGCTGGTATTCATATGATCATGTTCATCCTGCCTTACTTGGGAGGCCATGATTGAATCTTAAGTAAGTCACAGACTTCAAACGTGCAATATAAGGACTTTAGTTTCTTGTATAAAAGTGAAAACTTTTGTGTGTGATATCTCACTGTTGGAGAGAGCGAACCACAAGGACTCTTGTGGTACGTATCTTCAAGACTAACAAGCTTTATTTGGCACAAATGTCTGCAGAAGGTAGTCCACTTTTTCAGATGCATGGGCGACAGTCCACAAAAGCTAATGCAAAATAAAGCTTATTCTTCTTTATGTCTGTGAAGATTCTTCTTTATGTTCCACAAAATGGTGCTGTTTTCGCTGTAATAGGCCAAGAGCTCTACCCCCTTGGATATAAAGGAATTCAGGAGATTGAAATAACTTTGTAGATCATTCCATTGTTATGTCAAGTAATGACTTGGCACACCAATGTCACAGATGGGCCCTGATGCTCTTGAAATTATTGTGGATATTTAGCTTTTTGCAAATATTGCTGTAAAACTTACTTTTCTTACAGGAAAATTAAGACTTCAGCTGTCAAAATAATGATCAGGAACTTGTTGTTGGCCTGAACATGAGTAAACGGGAGGACAAGTATTGCCAAGGTCTACCGTGCTGGCCTATCAACTTGAAATATTTCTCTGGCAGCATGTTAGGTGCAAACCTGCATTGAATACAGATAGTTCAGATGTATTTTTCTGTCATCTATAGTGACTATTTCTTGTAATAATATTTATTCAGTTCTGTTTGCATAGGATCTATTCAAGTGTAGTATAAATTAATTGGTATAGTTCAAAAGGCCTGTTTTGTGTGCTGTCTTGATCTCAGACCAGCAAATGTAATTTAGCATGTTGTCCTTCTTTCTTTTTTTTCTTTCCTTTTCACTGCACCTTATGAGGATGAACCTAGAGTCTTGGATAATCCCATTGTTGTCCAAAGTATAGGAACAGATGGACGTTGGTTTCAGTTTTTGGTGTTCCAGCTGAATACAACCGATCTATACTCAAGTGATGGCATTAAAAACCTGGCCTGGATAGATGCAGATCAATTGCTGTATGAGGAAGCCAGGAGATATCCAGCAATCAAGAAGAAGGTTGTTGAGGTAGGTTAAAGTGTAATAATGTATTGCGACATAGTAGAACCTAGGGTCAATGTCTGCAGTTAAGTCAGAAAAGCCATTCTGTTGGACTCAGAGCAGGAAAACAGCATTTAAAGGTTGGACCATTACCTATTTCTAGTACAGGGAGCCAATCTTGTTACTTCTTAATATTTTAAGAACAGTGGTCCAAATTGTATTGGATTTTTTTTCTTGCTTTATAATGAAAAGCAATACCTGTTGTAGAAATTTTACATGGAAAGGAGAATTGGACATGTTTAGGTTAGTGTTTCGGTAAGAGATAAAGAAATTAAATTTATCTCCGGCTTGGCAGCATAATATGTAATCTGTTGCTCAAAGAATTAACAGCATATTGCTTCCCTAAGTAACAATTCCGAGCTCTGATGAGACTTAATATGGGAAGCCCTGGATTGCTAGAGGTAACTTTGGAGATATCGTCCTATTAAAGTTTGAGAAATCAGTTTGAGTTAAAGCATTAGTCGTACTGGAGAGGTAGATATTAAGCACTGAAATGGAGTCACCTACATGATTCATTACAATGAGAAATGATTGGATATACAGTGGTACCTTGCATACAGAAATTAATTCGTTCCAAATGAAATTATGTTAAGCAAATTTCCCTTTATATAAATTTCCCATAGGAATGCATTGAAAACAGAGTAATCCCTAATCGCGGCCATTTTGTTGTTGTACGGATTCACCCCATAGGCGATTCTGTTGAGCAAATTTCCCCTATCTCCACAATTTTTATGTTGTACAGATTTTATGTTATATAAACCATTTGTTATATGAGGGTCCACTGTATTATGAAAACAGTGCTAATTAACCTGTCATAATGCTGGCATATGAAGAACAATTCCGATAGTTCTAATGATATAAATACTATAGCTAGCTAGATCCTGGTTTAATGTCACATGTCAAAAGTATGCAAAGCAGAAAAAAATAGTTGTCTATTAATACACCTTTCCTTGAAAAAGAATCCATAGTTACCCGAAAAAACATGGGTGAGAATATATCACTGGGACAATATTTGAACATTAAAATACGTTGCTGAGTTAATATGTGTGCCAGACATTAAAAACCCAGATGTTCTTCCTACAGATTCCAGCTGGAATACATGGCTATCAGCCAGACACATTCAAGAAGTTCCTGGCATTCTACTTGCATGGTGGTGTCTGAACAGCCCTCTGGAGGGTCCAACGTTTAACCTGCATCTGCCACATTTCTTCTTGTAGAACAGTATGTAGCAGTATGCTTAAGAATTGGAGGCTATTTAATATTTCTGAATAAAGCTTTATAATTAAATGAATTTTTTTAAAGCACACATAAATAGTATCCTCTCAATCTCCTGTTATCACATCACTTAATGTCTTAATGAGCTAGCATGAGAACAGCATTGTTAGAGGTGTTAAGAGAGAAGCTGGGAAGTACAGCCTAAAAGTGAGTTTTTGATTAGTCCTAGTAAGCGGTGCTGCCATCTCTCTTACTACCATTCAGCTAACTGTACTAAACATAGCTTGACAGTTGACAACAGTTAAGCAGGGCAAAATGCAAAACACTGTATATTTTATAAGTCCACAAATCAGTGGGTAATAGGTAAAATGTTGACATATTTCCAATGGTAAGACTGTGTTACATAACGTTATTTGGTGTTAGACACAACAGGCCCCAGTGTGGTCAGATAGTGGGAAAAGGTCACTTTGATGAGAGCGGCCTCATTACAGCAATCATTCCACCTCTCAGGGAATCATTCCAGACTTGCCTCCCACCCCCAAAGTCATCACCATAGAGCTGAACCAAACAGTCCAGCTTACGCATGGATTGTCGTCAGGCTGATGTGCAATTCCTTATACGTCATACAGTTGCTGGGAAAGATTGCACTGGACTTCTCCAGAGTGGTCTGAAATGTGTCGGTTTCTCTGTGCGATAACATCCTAACTGGGAAGGGGGGAAGGGGTCTTGTAAAGAGGTGCGGATGCAATCACACCCTTGAAATACTTCAGATGATAGTAAAATCTAGTGGCTCACCTAAAATATGTATATGAAGGGGAGGCAGTGATGAGGGTGTGGCAGCCAACAATAGGCAGAAGTGGGTATTCATGTCCATCCACATTTTGAGTTCGTCCGTTTTTTTAACCTATCGTAAAATTAGAAAATTCTATATAATACAGTACTGTTCATAGTCTGTAATGGATTGAAAGTGGTTGTTGATTCTAGCTGTCCTGGACACATCTTGAAAAAACGCTGAATGGTATTTGGAAGTGATAAAAATAACATGTGCATAGCTGTTAGTAGCTTCTTTCTTAACCATCTTTGGTCACAGCAGATTTCTTGTGGGGTAGAACTCGTTTATTGCCCTGCTTGACATCCAGTCATTGTAGCACTGGCCAACACCTTGTATTACTGCTTGCCCAGTATTTTCTTTCTCTATCTGCCACTACATTCAGAAAAAAGGAGCACATGTGAGAAAGCTGCTACAGTAAGAGAGGTACTGGATAAGCGGATTGGCCAGCACAGAGCTATTTTAAACAGTTGCACTAAAAGGGAGGAAAGGTGCTAACATTTTCAGAGAAGATGAATGAATTCTTTTCATCCTTTATCACCAGTGTGAAACATACAGGACAGATGCTTGTGGCTAGAATTGAAGAACTGACAGCACTGGAAGTGACAAGAGAAATTCTAGCCTGGGACTTATTAACAAATTGAAGTTAGTCTTACTGTAGTTGGATCAATTGTATTGGATATCTTAAGAGAGTATTTGTTTGTTTAATGTATTTATTTATTTAGGTTTGTATATAGATGTGAAGCTGCGCAGTTTGGCAAAGATAAAGTTTGCAAAATTGATTTTTATCTACTTTCTAATCTTCTGTTTCAAGGGAACATCCTGTAAAAGTGGGGAGCATATAGTAATGGTCGAAAGAACTAAAATCACAAGTTAGTTTGTCCTGAGTACTTGGCTAAAATGTTACTAAAATATCAAGTATAGGAAAGAAAAATTCTTGTCCCCCCCCCCCCGCCAAAAAAAAAGAGAAAGAGAGAAAGCATGGCTTCAACAAAGGGAAACCTTGCTGAAGGGTCATGAGTGAACTTAAAAATGGCATTAAAAAGGAGTTCTTTGGTATGCCAGTTTGGATCCCGTCCTTCCTTACAAAGAGCCCAAGGCAGTGAATAACGTACCATGAACCCGTAGTCCAACACAAATGCTATAAAAATTATAATTCTAAGGTAATAAGGCCAGAATTTTATTGCTGTTACTTGTGCAAAGGAACAGTTGTGACAGGGGAAGCAGTTAGACGGTTCCTGTAACTTGCTGGCCATATAGCAGAAATTTGGCTACAGTTTTTCTATGTGCAGAAAATCTCAAGATAAAATAATGAAGGGCTGTCCAACTTTGAATAGCCTGCGGCCTACCTGACCTTCCCAATTGTTGCCCACAGTGAACTTTCAGGTGCATACACACGCATGCAAGTGCGCACGCAGATGTTGCGGCAGTGGCACAGCAACTGTTTTGCTACCTTAACCGTCTGTGGCACTTCTTCCTCCTCTGGACATTTCAGGCACCCACCGCTCACCTCCCTCCTCCTCTCTTTTCTTCCATCCCCCCTCCCCATACGTCGCAACGGGGCTGTGGCGGTTGAAGCCCATGGTGGTGAATGAGACACCCCCCCCCCGAGACCGTTGTCGGGCGGAGCGGGGAGGACACGCTTCTCTGCCAGATGCAGCCCCGGTGGGGCAGCCAAGCCTCCCCCCCCCCGGCGCCTCTGCATAGCTGGCTGAGTCCCTTCCCTGTTTGCCTCACCCCACCTCAGAGTCTCTGCAGCTGCTCTGCTGGGAACATGGGGAGAAGAGCGAGTGGCATGGCTCCCTCCCGGCATGTCTTCGGCAGCTGTCTCTCAGCCCCCTGCACAATTCAGAGATAAGTCATGGCACCTCCCAGTTGCCCAAAGAGTCCCACCCGGAGCATCCTCGCTACTTTCAGGCTGAGTAGCTGAAGCAAATCGCAGCTGCGGCAGTGGCAGCGGTGGGCCTAGGCTGGCCTGCTGGGCCCTTTCGCCCAGACACCAAGCGGGCCTAGCAAGCCACCCTGAGTGCCGCCACAGAGGCAGAACAAGCCCAGCAGGCTAGACTGGGACCACTGCCGGAGCTGCCGCACATGCCGCCACCGCCGCTGGAGAGCCCAAATAAGCCCAGCAGCAGCCCAGGCACCCCCGCGCTTCGCTGGTGCGCAAGTGGGGGGGATTTGACCCCAACCCAGGGGCCTGGCGGGTGACTTCTGACAGCGCTGCAGGTGACTAGTCGCCTGCGGTCGACGTGTTGTACAGGCCTACAATAATGCAAATGTAGCATTTACCTAACCCAAGGCCTGCATAAGTAAATTGCATAAGCATCTAAAGAAAACAATTGGAAATTCTGCCATGTGTTATGTGGGCCACACCCCCTAAGAACACAGTGAGCAGAATCCCTTGAGTTGTGATTGTTAACTGGTTGAAGGGGTCAGGAAAGCAGTTTTCTTGGTTGCATCCTGATCCATTTGACAGATTCATAATGCTAATAAAAGCAGCTTGAATTGGGCCTGCTTGTTGTTTAGGAGGCAGCGCAGAACTTTCAAAAACTTTATTTTTCACAGGCCTCTCCCCCCCCCCCCAGCCTAAAACAACTGGTGGCAGCATTCTGCACTAGTTGTAGTGTTCAGTAGAAGCTTCCCAATTGAGAAGGGAATGGACAGGTATATATCATTCAAATTATATGCATTCATTATGTTCAGATATCGCAACAGTTGAAGATGTCACTAACTGATTTCACTTTCTGCTAATAGGATTCCCACAGACAGACAATTGACCAAGGCAGGACAGTTGATGGATACATTTTTGCTCTTCTTCCATTGAGTTACCCAGTTGTTATGAGATAGAGGAGAACAATGTTACACACTTTTGAAACTTGGGAAATTTGGCTTTTTAAAATGCAGTTGCTGGAGTCCCCCATTCAGCATGGCCAAAGACAAGAGTTGCAGTCGAAAACAAAACAAAGACAAGCAACAAGCCAACCCCAAACTAAATTCAATTGTTTGATATTTCTGTCAATTGTTGAAGCAAATCCAACGTTGTCTGGTAGTCTCTTGAAAGAGTACAACACACATTAAAGAAAGACAAAATTCCCTTGTTAACACTACTAGTTGATTTTCACTCCTGATATTTGTGTCTTGAATAAAGGAAAAAATCGCATTTGGAAGATATTTGCAGTTTCTAGCAGGTCCAAAATGTTGTGGCTAGCCTTTTGACTGGAGTTGGTTATATAGTGGTACAAAATTAATTCGTTCCGAAAGCATTTTTAGAAGTTGAAAGTTTTGTAAGTTGAAATGCGGTTTCCCATAGGAACACATTGAAAATCAATTAATCCATTCCAGAGGCTGGAAAAAGGGGGAACAGATTAGTTGCCCAGACCCAGCAAACCAGAGGAATAGCTCCCCCCTTTCCTGGGTTGGGGAGAAAGCCCTGCAATCAACCAGCAGTGGAGGGCTGCTCCAACACCCAGCTGATTTTGACAGCTTTCAAAAGCATCTGGCTGTCTGGCTGGGAGGACTGCTGGTTGATTGTGGGGTTTTCTTCCTAACACAGCAAAGGAGGGAAGCCTTTCCCCCTCCTTTGCTGGGTTGGGGCAGGCTTGTGTGCGTGTGTGTTTGGGTTACCTCACCTTCTGTTGTGGGTGCACGAAAGGGGAAAGGAAGTAGGGCTTTTGTGCCTGTTGCAAGCTTCACTGCCATTCCCCTTTTATGTGCCCACCAGAAAAGAAGGTGGGGTAACCCAAAGAGCCTTCTTCTGCCCACACGCATACTGCAGTCAGGAGGAGAAGGAGAAGAGTGTGTGTGTGTGCCCGTGTGGGCTGCTGTCCGCCTCCCAGCTATTTTTTTTGACAGCCCAACCTGTAAAAAAAAAACTGCTGAGAGGCATGGGGGCGAGGCAGAACTGAGCAAGCAGGGGGGATTCAAACAGAGCTGCTTGCTCAGTTCTGCCCCGCCCTGCGCCTCTCAGCTGTTTGTTTCTTTAGAGCTGAGGCCGTGAAGACATCAATCCATGCAACTCAGCCCAAAACAAATAATGTCTACACTGACTTTGTAACTTGTAGCAATTCACCACCACAAAATTTTTTAACATTTTGTACTGGCAAGAGAATTTTGACTATTATTTGAATAAACATTCAGTCACTGATCAGGACCTTTGAATGGTAGATAGTTTGCTATTTAATTTTCAAATATCCTAATTGATTTTAAATAATTCAGAACTTTAGTGTACTTTAATTCAGAACCTTAATTTCTACTTTAATTTAACAATGTTTTACACTATTATGTTGCGGGTTTTTTGCATTGCTTTTTTTAACACATTGCAAAGTGCAAGGTAGAAGAGTATGATCGAAACAACATGAGTGCAACTGCTGTTGTACTGAAGAGGGGAGGGAGTCAAACTGAAACATGCCATGAACTATTTGGAAGATATTCATGTTGTTTATCCCAAGTAAAAATAAATTAATCCATTTAGGCTTTATAGAATTCTATTACCGTATATACTCGAGTATAAGTCAACCCGAGTATAAGACGGGGGCCCTAATTTACAACCCCCCAAAATGGGAAAATTTATTGACTCAAGTATAAGCCTAGGGTGGGAAATGCAGCAGGGCCTGGTAACTCCTCCTTTGTGAGCTGGGTGTGTGTGTGATGTATAAAATGACTTTTAGCCACTGAGGCAAGTGCTTGAGTTGGTGGCTAAAAGTCATTTTAAACATTGTTTTAAAATGACCTTTTAAAAAGTCATTTTAAACATGGGGGGGTCAGGTGAAGTGGCGCACAATGTTTAAAATGACTTTTAGCCACTGACCCAAACTTGCCTCAGTGGCTAAAAGTACTGACCCACATATAAGCTGAGGACCCCTTTTTCAGCCCAAAATTAGGACTGAAAAACTAGGCTTATACTCAAGTATATACAGTATTTATGTTTTACTGAGAAACAATAATCTATTTTACAACTGTGCCTTATAAAGTGAATTTTGTACTATTTCCAAGTGACTGTTTGGCTGGTGCTGTCAGCTGCAGTTGGTGGTGTGATGCTGCACACACCATTTTAGGACGCCATGGGCCTTTTAAACTGATCTCTAGCCATTTCAATTTGGAAACTTGGGTGGGTTTTGAGAAATGTTAAGATTGACTTGTGATGCTGGGGGAGTATCTGGGAGATTATAAACTTGCTCAATAGCAGCATTCACCAACTCCCTCAGCTCGAGAGAGAGAGCCAGGAGACAATGGATACGTATGCCCTACTGCTCTACAGGGGCACCTGGCTGAGCTGTTTTGTGTCTTTTAGAGATGAATAGAAAAAAAGTGTCAACAAAACCACCAGGAATGATCTGTATTCTCAACACGCCTTTCCATCCTCTTGTTTCTCTCTGCCATGAGCACGGGCAAATACTCTCTCCTACAATTTCTGAACAGCGGTGACAATTCTAAGACCAGGCCCCTGGGACCTGCCAGAGTGTTTGTGATAGGTTTTTGAAGCTGTTCCCACTCATTGATCTCTTTGTCTGAACTTTTTCAACAGGTACACATGGCTCAGATAAAATGCAGTGAATGATGACGCTTGTATGCGGTTCAAGGGGAGAAATGTTTCTTAAAACAGCATGTTCCATTGATGTGAAGCTAGTATGAAATCAAATGCTACAGGCTGTGCTAATAGTGCTACCAGGTGTTTGTGTGTAGGCACAAACAACTTAAGCCTTAGTCTTCATTGAACACATTCCAAATAGGAAATTGATTCATGTTATATTAACTGTGATTTTTTAAAATCTTCAAAGCAGTTTATTGCCTTCCTAGAAGAGTATATTTTACTTCCTGGGTGGCAATAAAATTAGCATACACAATTGTTTTCTTTGGGAAAGGCAATTCTAGCATCCACTTTGAGATGCATCTTGTCCATTTTTTAAAATCCAGCATTAGAGTATGTGTCTCAAGTAGTTCTGCAGTCTAGTGTAACCTAGAAACAAGCATTATTAAGCCACATGTTCTTCAATAACTTTCCAAAGGTGTACTGGAGTACACGTCAGTACCCCCAGTGCTGGCTGTGTTGACATGGTATGAATGGAGCTTGTAGACTAGGACTTCTGAAGGGCTCTAGATTGGGGAAAGCTCATTAAACCATTGGGGAAACATGCTGTGAGAAGAGCTACTAAACTATGCTTTGTAATGTTTTCAACAAAGTATTAGTTCAGTCAGCAACCTCCATTCACTGAAAAAGCACTTTCATATTTAGCAGCTATCCACTTTGAAAGAGCTCTGAAATATGAAGAGAAAGCAATGGCTTACCAAGACCTGGCAATAATAAAGTAGGAGAAAGTTCATATTTTCTTTTCCTTTTTAAAGGAAAGCATGTATAGTAGCTCTTAACCACTGTGGAAAACATGACATTATATACAGTAAGTCATGCTTTGGTCACTAATGATTGATGCTAGCTGAAATAAACTGCCACACACCAATATATTACAGAAAGAAGCAACTGAAACATCAGTTCTGAGACAAGAGGGCCACCAAAATGCCCCAATGGACATGGTGGCATCTGATGTTTATAGAAGCAAGCTTTCCCAAGCTGTAGTATAAAACAGGACTGGCGGTAAGGACCCTGCTGAACAGCTGTCCAATGGAAAACCCAACCCACATATGGGGGATGGTATGAACAAGACCGTGCAGGCTGGCAGGGTGCGAGAAAGAGACACTGTGGAACCACCGGTCTCATTGAGTGGCTCCTGCAGGGCTGCTAAACCAGTGGTCTGGGATTAAAGGATTATGAGCAAGGAATCTAAAATCTTCCTTAAGGTTTCTGAGAAAGCACCTGAAGCAGCATTTCGCCTCCACAAGCAGACCAAGGATTGAAGCAAAGCTTAGGCGTCAACAGCTTTAAGAACAAGCATCTGTGGGTAGGCGCACATGACTAAGTCTGCTGCTAATTGCTTCTTACAAGAAGATGAAAGGATGTATAACTTAGAGGAGGAACTGAATTGAAAGGTGTGGAGTTTTAAAGCCTGTGATCCCAGGCTTCATTAATACATCTCATATTAAGCAATAAAGTAGCAATAACTCCCCCACTGCTCACAAAGGATTGGTTGGTGCCATTGCAGTGCCTAATAAAAACTAGAAGATCCATAACTTGAATGGCTTGCCTCCTTAACCTGATGCTACAGTGAAGATTACTGTTGGGCATGTTGCTGTTTCGCTGTGTGAGGAAAGATGTTTCACTAACCACAGATGAAGTAAGAGGTAGCTGATTGAGGTCTGTCTTTTATGTCTGATCAACAAGTATTTGAAATAACCAACTGCACATCAATATACCATCCCTAGCTACAACGGCCAAGAAATTTGACATAGGACAAACAATTTTACACTATGTAGAACAATCCAAAAATTATTACAGTACTTAATTTGTTTTTCATTTTTTTTGTAATCTCCTGTTGAATCATCTTGGGAGAAAGAAAAGAAACAGTAAACAAATGTACAATAAGAGCATAGTAACACCCCAGTATGTTTGTGTGCCTGACACACAAAATCTTTTAGATGAGAATGCATCCTTCTATGGATTCTACCAAGCACCTAATAGGTAGATATAGTCCTGAATACCCTACAGGTTCAGCAATATGTTACAGCAAATTATTGCTTGGTGAAGCCAGTATCTAGCAAGAGGCGTACAGAAAAACAAACAATTCCCACCTTGGAGAAAGACTTAAGATGCCCTGGTACTTTCTGGGACTGTCCTTTTGAACAGGAAGTGAGGGGAAGCTAGGGATACACGAGACCATGAAGCCTTCTAGTTTATGCTTTTCTTTCAGGTAAGCTACATTTACATGTCTTGTCAAGTGGGACTCAAAAGAGAGGATTCTGAGAATCTCACCCGAGACATGCAGCTGATTGTAATTTTTAAAAAATTGGAACACTGTTCTCAACGTCCCAATGACTATGGAGACCATTGGAATGTGTTCCACCCATAAGTAAGTTATTTCTATTGTCAGGTCTCAGCATTTTGTTAATTTTTCCAATTCTTTATCTTCCACATGGGCAATTGCAATGTCAATTATCCCAACATTCTATTACTGTTATATCTGGTGTATTATGCTCCAGGTGTCTATCCATATTAATCCAGAAGTCCCACAAAATCTTAACTTACAGTACTGGTTTTCTGACACCTCCACCTGATGTCCCAGAAGCAGAAGTTACATTGCACAAAATTGATAGCTTCATCAACTATGGTAATTTTTCAGAAGGCTCTGAAGTTTTGAAAAACACTCTGGCTGGTAAAATCATTTTGACAGCATTGATTTCCAGAATATTAGACTTCCCTCACCCTTCTGCAGACTCCAACAGCTTTCCAATGATGAAATAAATCCAAGTGGAATTGGAATTCTACTTTGATTCTTGAGGACACAAATATGACTTATGGCCCAAGTGCCTTGGTAGTGCAACACTTGGGTCCTTTATCATCATTGGTGTGCTAATCCTGGCAGAAGCCACCTGCCCAGCATTCTCCAGCCTCCCCATGCATCCAACCTCAGGTGCAAAGGTGGGATTGGGAATCTTCCCACTCAGCCAGTTCTGGGTGTGTGTGTTGGGAATTGGGCCACCATGGCATCTCTGATGCTGCCAATCATATTTGTATCTGATGTACACATAGAAAGTCCCCCTCTCTAATACAAAGGGAACATTAGCACTTGCGCTGGAGAAGCAGAAATGTTTAATTTATGAAAAATTAGTGCGGCAAGTGACACTTCTGCAGTGTAAATTCTGGCAGCGGGATTTCTGCCATGAAGATGTGTACAGTGTCTGTATATTTTTATTCCAGTTTACACAGCTCTGAATCAATTGCCACTAGAAACAGACAGACCTGACCCTTGCAAGACCAGCAAAAGTTGTATTTTGTATCAACTTTCCAACTGCAGCACACTTTGATATGCAAAAGGCCGTCTCTGTTTCATATAGTCTGCTTGGTTGAAGGAACCCCTTTTTAAGGAACAGAAAATGGCAGAATCTGTGGCTGGCATCTTCAGAGATCAAGGAGCTCAGGAACTAGGAATTATCTGTGCACTCTGGGGTATAGAATGAGTGAGACTGGACTTGTAGATCGTGCAAACCGAAACTGTGAAGCTGAATTCCTCAACACTGAACTCAGCCACCTGAATTGGGCCCTACAGGCAAATGGCTATTCCAGGAATGAAATCAAAAGAGCCATCAAACCAAAACAACAACAGCAAACTGAAGAAGAAAAACAGTCTCCAACAAAGTATTTCTGCCATACATAAAAGGAGTCACAGACCCCATTGACAAAGTGTTGAAAAAACATAACCTACAAACAGCATTTAGACCCACCACAAAAATACCAGTACTAAAAGCTGCAGAGTGCAAAAGGTTAAAGCTCAATGATTCCCAGCCAGCCACAAGCAATGGTGATCAGTTCACACCAAACAGCTAACGTCACCCATCAACTAGAGAGAAGAATCATTGCTACCCCTGATTGCATGGAAACTTCTTAATCCCTGCATCACAATACAATGACTTATTCTCCTGCATAGGACAAATTTCCTCTTTCCCACAACTTTAAAAAACCCCAGTCTCACTCACTCTATACCCCAGAGCGCAGAGAGAACTAGTTCCCTGAGTTCCTTGCCCTCTGAAGATGCCAGCCACAGAGTCTGGTGAAACACCAGGAAGAAAAACTTCCAAAACACAGCCAAACAGCCTGAAAAACTCACAACTATCAGATCTCAGCTGTGAAAGCCTTCGATAATATATCATGCAGATGTTCATTTATTTCAGTAAGTCAACTCAAAACTAATATATGAGACTCATTACATGCAAAGTGAGACTTGTCAAGCCTTACTTTGGTATAACTGTGATGATTCCGGCATACAGCTTATGAAAACCCCAAATTCACTATCTCAGAAAATGAGAATAGTATGAAAAGGTTCAATATTCTAGGCTCGGTGTTCCACTCTAATCAGCTAATGAATCCATAACACCTGCAAAGGGTTCCTGAGCCTTTAATAGTCTCTCAGGCTGGTTTCTGTAGGAATCACAATCATGGGAAAGACTGCTGACCTGATAGTTGTGCAGAAAACCATCAGTGACACCCTCCATAAGGAGGGAAAGCCCCAAAAGGTACAGATTGCAAAAGAAGTTGGATGTTCCCAAAGTGCAGTATCAAAGTACATCAATAGAAACTTATGTGTAAGGGAAACATGTGGAAGAAAAGGGTGCACAAGCAGCAGGGATGACCACAGCCTGGAGAGGATTGTCAGGAAAAGGCCATTCAAAAGTGTTGGGGACTTTCAGAAGGAGTGGACTGAGGCTGGAGTTTGTGCATCAAGAACCACCACACACAAACAAATCCTGGACATGGGCTTCAAATGTCATATTCCTCTTGTCAAGCCGCTCCTGAACAGTGGTCCAAAGTCCTCTTTTCTGATGAGAGCAACTTTTGCATCTCATTTGGGAACCAAGGACCCAGATTCTGGAGGAAGAATGGAGAGGCACACAATGCACTATGTTTGAAGTCCAGTGTAAAGTTTCCATAGTCTGTGTTGACTTGGGGAACCATGTCATCTGCTGATGTTGGTCCACTGTGCTTCATTAAGTCCAGGGTCAATGCAGCCATCTACCAGAAGATTTTGGAGCACTTCATGCTTCCTTCCGCAGGCAAGTTTTATGAGAATGCCGACTTCATTTTCCAGCACGAGTAGGCACCTGCCCACACTGCCAAAAGTACCAAAACCTGGTTCAGTGACCATGGGATTTCTGTGCTTCATTGGCCAGCAAACTCGCCAGACTTGTACCCCATAGGGAATCTATGAGGCTTTGCCAAGACAAAGATGAGGGAGATGAGACCGAACAATGCAGCATAGCTGAAGGCTGCTATTGAAGCATCCTGGTCTTCCATAACACCACAGCAGTGCCACAGGTTGATAGCATCCATGCCACGCCGCATTGAGGCAGTAATTGATGCAAAAGGGGCCCAAACCAAGTACTGAGTATATTTGCATGCTTATACGTTTCAGAGGTCCAATATTGTTCTATTTCCAATCCTTGTGTTATTGATGTCATATACTATTCTAATTTTCTGAGATTGTGAATTTGGGGTTTTCCTAAGCTATATGCCATAATCATCACAATTATACCAAAGTAAAGCTTGACATATCTTGCTTTGCATGTAATGTATCTCTCATATATTAGTTTCACCTTTTGAGTTGACTTTCTGAAATAAATGAACATTTGCACAATATTCTAATTTCCCGACACCTGGAGTACTGCGTACAATTCTGGTCACCGCATCTCAAAAAAGACACAGTGGAACTAGAATAGGTACAGAAGAGAGTACACTAAAATGATTTTAAAAACCCAGCTGTTTTTTTTTTAAACAGATCCAGACATGTCCAAACTTCGGCCCTCCTGATGTTTTGGACCACAACTCCCAGAATTCTAAGCTTAGATTGCCAATGACAAAGAACTGTGAGAGTTGTCGAAAACATCTGGAGGGCTGAAGTTTGGACATGCCTGGATCAGGCTGTGGGGAGGGGGGCGGCCTGCCTCCCCATAGCCCAAGCCGTGAAAAGAAACCCAGCTGGGTCTGGTGGCAACAATGGAAGAGCAGAGCAGGGATTTGCATTTCACGCTGACTGCTCTACTCTCCTTTGTTGCCACCACCACCAAGTTGGGTTCCCCCCCCCCAGCTAAAGCCGCAGGGTCCCCTCCCCACAGCCCAATCTGTCAAAACCAGCTGGGTGGCAGCAGCTTCCAAATTGGTTTTTCATTTTAAGAGATCCACAATTTCATGTCTCAGTTCCTTATTAACCCTTGGGGGGATGCCATCTGGGCCTGGTGACTTGTGGATCTTCAATTTATCAATTAAACCTAAAACATCCTCTCTTTTAACATGTATTTTTAAAATTCTTTAGTCAAGAGGGGCCATTCGGGCAGTGAAATCTGTCCGAGGTCTTCTGTTGTGAAGACAGATGCAAAGAACTCATTTAATTTCTCGCCAATTTTCAAGTCCTCCTTTACCTCCCCTTTCCCAACCTCACCATCCAGAGGGCCAACTGGTTCTCTGGTAGGTTTTCTATTTCTAACATATTTAAAGAAGCTTTTATTATTTCCCTTTATATTGCTAGCCATACGTTCCTCAAAGTCTTGCTTTGCCTCTCTTATCATCTTCTTACATTTATTTTGCCAGAGTTTGTATTCCTTTTTATTTTCCTCATTTGGGGAGGATTTCCATTTATGGACAGACCTCTCCTTGTGCTTAAGAGCCTCTCTAATGCCATTCATTAACCATGCTTGCGCCCTCCAGAACTTAGAGGAGCTCTTCTTTCTTTGTGGTGTGCACTTGTGCTGGGCCTCTACTACCGTTGTTTTAAACAGGCTCCATGCACTCTGGAGATATTGGGTTCTTTTTATCTTCTCTCTCAATTTCTTTCAACTAGTTTCCTCATCTCATGCATAGATTACATATGGATGGCAGGAAAGAGGTATGAAATGCTTCCTTTGTTTTCAGTCCATCAGCTGCACCAACATTTACCAACCAATACGCACAGGCACCATGGCATGCCTGTACTTTGCTTTGCCGGGTATCAAGAAAAGAAAATGTGTATGTATGAAAATCATAGCACTCTGATAAAACCACACTGAGTGTATGTGAAAAATATTGTTTGGTGGTTGACTGAAGCTATATTATATTATGTGCCAATCAAAATGCATCCCACTATAGCAACCCTGAAAGGGGTTTTCAATGTATGTGAGTTACTTAAGGACTGGCTTTATGACTACCTCTGCCCCCACGGAATTCCATGGGCATATACTCTATCCACTCTCAAACTCAGCTGCTGCCAAAAGATCTGAATATTAGGAGTGTCACAAAGAAGGACACATATAGAAAATACCAACTTCCATAGAATATGTGCTGTGAACACTGGTTTGCTAACTTGGTAGAGGGGTCAAGATGAATTTAAAAAGCAATATGAAGCAAAACACATAAGAAAAGCCACACTGAATCAGAGCAAAGGAAACGAGGATCTCAGACAAACCTAAATCAACATTTATCCTATGCACAATATCTGTGTCTGTAAGTATCTCCATCATAAACTGTGTGCCATCAAGTCAACTTTGATTTATAGTGACTGTTTGGTGGTTTTCCAGGTACAGAATACTCTGAAGTGGTTTACCATTCATTTCTTATGGGGATGCCTTGGGATTGTGGAGCTTGCCCAAGGCCACACAGGTTGGCTCTTCTGGAATGCACCGTAGGGGAATTGAACTCCCAACGTCTGATTCCACAGCCAGATGCTTCACTCACTGAGCTATCCAGCCATCTTACACATTACACACTGTACCAAAATTGCACTTTGCGAAGATTTCTGATTGACATTACTCTCCTCCAAAACCAGTGATGTAAAGCAGGTGGGAATGCTCATGTTCCAACATATGCCTGTCTGAGGTTGATGTACCACTGGTGCTTTATCATAGTATTGCAAACATTTTATGGAGGACTTGCTAAGATTGGCTCAAGATATTTTACTGCCTGAGGCAAAGCAGCAAAAGATGCCTCCCCAACTCAGTTAAATCAAAGCATACAGTTCCCAAAACTAGCCAAATAATTTTGACACTTGATGCAAAAACAAAACAAACCCCTACAAATACTTCTCCTTGATTTAAAGTAAAAATAAAATCATATATCAAGTCACTAGCCATATCTTGCCCTCCCATGACACTCAGAACCAGCTGCCTGGGGTCATCAACTCATTGTGCTCTTGGGAGTGCATTGATAAGCAGATCTTAGCTGCAGGGGCAATGATATGGATGAAACAACTGTAGAGAACAGGGAAAAAGGTCACAGTTGTGGATTCACCCGTCACTTTATTTCCTGAAAAATACTGGATATTAAATATCACATGCAATCTATACCATATAAAGGCTTACTAAAAGTAATGGGCACCAGACAGAAGTGTGGGTGAGTGGATCTGCTGAATATCTTGATAGATAGATAAGGTTAATGCCTGTCAGCCAAAGATTGTGTTAAATAAAATAGCTTTCTAAGTTGTACTTTGCAAAAGCTTTCAGTGCTCTGAAAAATCACCGTTATCTGGACTGCAACTGTCTGGAGTATTCTGGGAACTGCAGTAAAAAAAAAATAACTTTTTCCAGGCCATGATCCAGATGGTCTTGAAGCATCCTTAACCATTTGGGAAGAACTGTTCTTGCACTGCCCCATCACACAAATACACGGGGCATCTATAGAAAGACTTCTTGAATACAGTACATTGTTCTTTGGAAGAAGTGGATATGAACAGTGGAAGAGCCCCGGTTTAGTCCCAAGTTGCTGTCTGCTCACAGCGTTCCTGTTCTCCTAGTGGCCAACCAGATGCCTACAAAGGGCCACATAGGATGCAACTGGGCAGACATCCCTTCCCACGCATACTTCCTGGAAACTGGTATTCAGAAGCTCATAATAATGAGGATCTAATCCCCCCCCCCCCCCGGTAAACACAGATCCTTAATCTTCACAAATTTCCATGTGCCTTGTTTTAAAGCAGTCTGAGTTGGAAGCCATCACTGTTATCTCCTAGCAGAAATTTCAACAGTTTAAATACGCAATGTCTGCAGAGGTATTATCTTCTATCTGTCCAGAACCTCTCAAACAGTTTTAGTGGATGATCTAATAATACTCACTTTCTTTACACCAGGTTTAATGTTATACTTTTCTATCATATCTCCCTCCAAATAGTTTATCCTTCTGAGTTTAACATCTTCAAATCTTTCCTTAGAGAGCGGCTTCTTCAGTCTCTTGATCATTTTGGCTGTCCCGTTTTGGGAAGTACTGCAACGGTAATTCTAAGAAATGGAAGAACTCTTTAAACCAAAGCTGAACTCTTGTCTTAGATGGGCAGATGGTCTCCAATTACTGGGCATTATATAGCTCTTGAGTTCCTTCAGTGCTAAGGAGGCAATGTCCCTGGGTCTGAGGATGCCTTAAAAAGCAACACAAAAATCCAGTACAGCTATGACCTTTGTGACAGATGGCGAGCTGCATCTTCAGAATAAAATGACCATAGGGAAGCCATGTCAATGTTTCTGGAATCACACTAGCCAAGAAAGGCAGGAGACGGCTGTTACAGCAAAGCACCAGTAATGAATAGCAAGGGACTGAAATAAAATGTTTGTATTTATTACAGCATGGGGTGGGGTGGGGGTGAGGGAGAGAGAGAGAGGAGAGGTCTGGATGCATCCTTTAAAAACCATCCCGAACCAATGAAGACAATAATTTAGCTATCACTTTAATACAACAAAACCTCCCAGTGACCTCTTAAAAAAGAACAAGAGAAACAGAAACAGAAAGGGTGCTGCATTGATAATGGGGCAAATCTTGGTTTGATTTGGGGGCTTATTATTATTATTATCGTCATTAAATAGGGTCTTAACTGTGAGACTGACCATTAGCCAACCCTGCCATCATCTTTCTACAGAGGAAACAGTTAAAATGGCAAAGAAAAAAAAGGCAAACATTTTAAATAACAGTACTACCAAAAAGAAAAAGCATCTAGATCACACAGTTTGTGGTGTTTTTTCCTTTGTTTTCAGTCAGAATAAAAACAAGCCAGTTATTTCCCCAAAAGCCCAAAACAAAACAAAACAAAACGGAAAACATTTCATTAAGGGGTGCGGAAAAAAGACATCCCTTTAATAAAACATTATCAACAAATATCGTACACAAACTACAATGTAGAATAATTACTTTTCTTTTCCCTCGCTTAATTTTAGAACCAGACTACAAGGTAAGAAAAAACACTGAAACAAGATACAATGTTCTCAAGAATCCGCACAAAGGTAGGTAAATCCAGGGGAAGATAATATTTTACATAATATGAAATACATAGATCAGAAGTGAATTATTTTCTTTTATATAAAACAAAGACCAGCTACAAGGGAGTGTAATGTACAGAGATCCCAAGACTTGCGAGTTTCACTATACATGGTATGCTTTTCTGTAGTCACCTCTACCATAAGACGGTAAGGTTTATTTTTTTATTTTTTTATTTTTTAATTACAGAGTATGAGGGAGGGAGGGAGAGAGAGCCTACAGAATAGCAAGTATACATTTTAACAACAATAATTACTTAAAAATATCTCCATCCAGTTCCAGAGCATATACAGTGAAGCCCTAATAAGATCACATCGTTTCATTTTAAAAACCCCAAACAAAAACAAAACAGATGTTAAGAAGATCGTGCTCACAGTTTTCGAGTCCAGGTCAAGTTTTTTTTTTAACGCCTTTTAAAAATTTCTCATGGATTGACACCTCCCAAACTTTTTTTATTTTTTTTTAAAGGAATCCTAACCTTCCACACCCCACCCCAGGAATTTTGACATTTTCAAAATTTTGCAAAAAAGGCAATTAAATAACATTTCTTTGCAATCTGGGGGAGGAGGGCAGGGGAGGGGGAGGGCTAAAACAGTGCATGCCACAGTCACAGATATCAAGATCACAATTAAAATTTGGGAGTGGGGGGGATGTGATCCTACGAGGGGACCAGCTGCATTACAACTTAAGAATGAGGCAGAGAAAAATATTTTCCTCTTGGATCTTCAGACTGAAGAATGTGTTGTGATGCAAAACACCAAACAGAAAGACCAACCAAACAAAATGGAAGGTGGAGGGATGGGGGCAAGTCCTTCTGAACAAAAACCCCACCAATTTATTATTATTTTTTTAAAAAAAGCTGTCCAGTTTTATTAATTTTTTTAAATGGCTACAGAGACAACATGAGATTTCATATCTAGACTAGCTTCCTTGTGTAGCACAGCACAAACATACAACAGGTTTAAAAGAATATTCGGAGCAAAGGAGGTTGGATTTGGGTGCTAGAGGCTTTTCGTTTCATTTCCAAAAAAAAAAAATCAACAACAAAAAAGTGTCATGTACTTAGAATAAATCCTTCTGCAGAATAAGGATCTTGTCATGTCTTGAAATATTTTAAAGATTTGTCCTTCACTGTTTTATGGAATAAAAAGTTCAGCCTTTTTATTGCATGAAACTAAAAATTAGGGGTGGGCCCCGGCTCTGTATGTCTCCCTGCCAAACACACCTAGCTTCTCTTCTTGCATAATTTCTTGAGATCCTCCCCAATGGCAGCCGACTTTTTCTTTATCCTGGAGAAGAGGATGCGGGAGGTGAGGGAGGAGGGAAATCACACACTCATCGTCATGCTGGGAGAATACTGGGTGAGGAGGAGAAGAAGGTGGGGCGGGCAGTGGGGAGGGAAGGAAAGAGAAACAGAATCGCAGAGTAAGAACGAGGCAGTAACACGACCAAAATGCTAAATGCTGCGGAAGCGGAGGAAATGGGATACAAAAGAGACGTGGGCTTATGAAAACGATAAAGCAACATAATTGGCTTCAATAAATCAGAGAGCTAGCACATGTTAGAGGACTAATTTATCGAGACATAATCATTCCCATTCCGTCACCACTCTTTGCCAAGGATTGGGGAGTGGAATTTGAAAACCCAAGCAATGTGTATTAGAACATGGGCTTAACATTTTAAATGTTTTCACATGTATGTTCTTATAGAGACTCTCAGAGAAAAAAGCAAGGCTCTTCTACACTGCCAAGTTATTTTATAAAAAACACACGGTGTTGGTCTCCAACGGCCCTTTTGTGCAACTCAGGGCAGGATCAGATGGATTTGTCCCACAGTTTGTTCCATTTTTGGAAGAGATTGATTTGCTCCTGATTTTTTTTGGCAACCACGTGATATACACAAGTAGGTGAGAACTGGCCCTTATCTTTGCCTACCTAGGGCGTTTATACACGACCCCTAAGCTCCGCTGCAAATGGCTCCCAGCTCCGGAGCTTAAAAATGTTTCCCCACCAGCTCCGAAGCTAACAGAAAATTAAGTGCGACCCTGCCCACCTAAGTGCGACCCAGCGCACCTTTCAAGTACCTGCTCTGGGAGAGTGTAAATTTTTGATGCGGAGAGTGCCGGGCTCTCCTCGCTTCTTTTTGTTGTTGTTTTTTTTGCCTCCCGCCCCTTTAAGAGGAACCAGGAAGTGATGGGGGGTCGGAGCAACTTCCCCCCGGCACTCCAGAGGTAAGAGTGCATTCTTTTCTCCCTTTTTTTCTCCCTCCCCTCACGCAGACAGAACAAGGAAGTGCGGAGGGGGTGGGAACGCAGGGAGAGCGACAAACCCTCAAGATCTCTGGTCCGAATTTAAGGGACCAGCGGATCTTAGGGGTCGTGTAAAAAGGCCCCTAGAAGGTTTTTTTTGGTTCCTCTTAAGGACTACTTTCTTTTTTTTTTTTTTGTTTCTTTGGTGTAGGTATGATCGCTTTGGTTTAGTCCCACTCCAGATGGGTGATTGCTGGGATCGAACCAAATCAAGTATCTTAATTAGCTCAGTGGCAAGAACTCCTTGAGCCCACATTGCAGGATCAAACCACCTCTCAATGATTTGAAAGTTTTCTCCTGCCTCTGCATATATGGGGGGAACAGAAGAGGAGGTGAAGAGTTGTTCTGTTTGGTTTTGCTTTAAAAAACACTTTGAATTCAGAGGCCACTCATCTGCTCAGCAAAGCAACTGAAAACAGTAGCACTTGGATGCAGAGAAAAGGAAATGCAGGGGTCTTTTCTTTCTTTCTTTTCTTTCTTTCTTTCTTTCTTTCTTTCTTTCTTTCTTTCTTTCAGAGAGAAATGAACTCAATAGGGATTCTTGAGATATGGAGTGATTTCCTGATGCAAGACCAGATGATTCTTGCATGGTGATGCAAAGATCACCCCCCCACACACACCCACCCATGGCACGCTGTACCTATTTAACCCAATCCAGCTCAATCCAATTTGGCTGTCTAGTGCCTTAACTATCAGCTGGCCACATAAATACCACTGTCAGAGATAATTCTATTCATATTAAACACTGAGATGACTGAATCCTTTTTGCATGAACAAATTAAAATCAAGTAGGTGTGCTGGTTTCCCACTCCTTTCCTCAATTCTCATGTATATTTTGATTCTAAGTGCTTCAAGACAGCGACCTGTCTTTAGCTTATGCCCTTCTGTAAAATAAGAGGGCAGACTTCATGCTCGCAGGATGCACTTGATAGCTGGCACCCTGAGATCCAGAAGAGGCGGAAGATATGCATCACATGTCCATGAAAGAACAAGGTTCCTCCCAGCAGCTGCTGAGCCCATAGACTTGAGCCCTAGAGCAGAACTGAACTCCCAGTCCTTTCACCAATCATTCACTGCTAATCATCACAAGCCTTCTTCATTACTCTGAGTCTAATTTAAAGGGCAGGGAGTCATTTTGTTGTTAGTAATATTGTAAAAAACAGGGAGCCAAGAAATCTTTCCTAACCGATCCAAATCTATCTCTTGCTCATCTTGGCTGACAAGACCGTGCACATTGGCACTGCAATAATGCTGGTGAAAATACTGTCCGGCATAAAAAAGCAGGTGTATGGAAAACAGCACGTAGCTTCCACACATATATGGGCAGAGGTAACAACCTCTCCCTCTCTCTTCTGCCCTACAGATATGCTGCGAAGCTATGCCCATTTATTTGCTGCTTGCCCTGTGGCTCTAATATTGTTTCTGAAATGGCAGCTGCATTGCATCTACTTTTTGACTTCTTCTAAATGACTCATGGTTGCTTCTTCCATCCTCTTTCTTTCGAATCTGTCATCCTCTTGAGGCTGAAACATTGTCACACCATGATGGCATGACTGACCTACTCTACGTTGAATTCTTGGCTGGTTCTCTTAGCTGCAAAATACACGCTGCCTCTATACTGGTATGTGTGTGCCCCCCTCCCCAAGTGCCCACTCCCACTTCACCACTCCTCTCAGGACACAGGGAGGCTTCTTTCTCAGAAAGGACTCCAAAATGCCTCAGCAGGCTCTCTGATTCAAGCATCGTTAGCAGAAAGAGCTGGTGTGCAAATGACTCACGTTGTCATTTTGGAAGGAATGGAGGAAGTTGCCTCCCAGTTCACCATCATCTCGTGGAGTGCCTGGAGGATTGCTAATGCCACTTATGTTGTTTGGAGAATTCTATGATTTAAGACAAAGAAAAAAAATACAGACCACGCACAGTCATACACAAGACGTGAGAAGGTGTTCCTTCCACTGGGCAGTATGCTAGCAATGCCATCAAAACTTGTTCCATAATGAAAAACAACACCACCACATCAAAAAGCTAAGGGATGAAATTTGGATGTAGGATCAAGTACTATGTTTTATTATTACTATCTCAAAGAGCTGAGGGCAAAAGTGGCCTGCCTCCCCCCCCTCCCACAGCACAACCAATGACAGGGAGTCTCAGCTTACTGGCACCCTGTCTCCCACAATCTGTCTTGACATGTTACCCATTCAAGTAAAAAGAGAAAGAAAAAGCTGCATGCAGGATACCTAGAAATGACTAGCAAAATGCAGACTTACTTTTGGAAGTCCATCTATGTCTCCTGACCCTTGAGAAAGAAAAATTTAAAAATCAGAAAGTTAGTCACAAGAATTACACTCCCTTGATCTCCATCGGAGGTGCTTCTTCCCTCTTATCGGGCCTCCTCGTTCTGTACCAAAAGTGTTTTCACTCTGGCACCCTCATGCAGAAATAAAATGCTGCTGCAAGAAGCTATGGCTAGGCCTTCCAGGAAGCAGCTGGCAGTACATTAGTGAGCTGCAGGTCACAGCTGGGCTAATGCAAACCTCTTAACGTTTGCCTCCAGAAAGGGACATGCTGGGGAAGCCTCAGCTGCCATTCCTTTGCACAGAGAACTCCTGGGAGCAGAGCCCAGCTCACCTTCCTGCACAGCGCTAGAGTAATGGCCTAATCGAGTTGCTACAGTCTCGGCTCCCTCCTGTGAGCTTCATGACACTGATCAAGATGGAGTACAGCACCTCCACTTCAGCAAGATGTATAAGGCATGCCTAGGAGGTTAATGGGTCTTTCTGCAGCTTTAATTAAAACACACACACACACACACACACCACAGTTAGGCTCGTGCTGCTGCTTCCCCTTTAGCCATCAAGGAAGAGTTTGGCAAGCCAGGGGTTAGGAGTACCTGCTCCTTGGCCATTCTTTGTTGTGCTGTGAGTATATGAAATGGCAGGGCCAACCCAAGGGATTCATACGTTATGGATACCGAATAGGACCCAAACCTCTGGGAGCAAACAGGATTGAAGGTGCAAAAGGAAACAAAACAAACAAACCCCAAAGTACACACCAGTTAATAAACAATGCCTTTAAATGTGGGGGCTTTCTGCTTTCTGAAGGCTTTGCCACTGTCATGAAAGCTAGTTGAGTTTTGGTGTCACTACGTAGCATGTTAGGGTAAAGCTAACAGGATTGTCTAAATTGACCCACATCAGGAAGGAAGAGGATGCCAGGACATGAAACTTCATAGGAAGAAGAGAAAGAGAGTGTGTGTATGTGAGGACTCCCCAAAGCTCAGAGTTAGCTAAGGCAATGGGCCTTTTGTTAACTCCAGATTCTGAACAAATAGGGAGAGCATTTGTTGCTAAAACTAGTGAAATAATGTGCCCAAAACATTGTTTTTTTATGCTCTGGCCTGCTAGATATTATGAAGCGAAGCTCATAGAACTGCCTACTCTTGTTGAACTCTGGCTGGGGTTTCTGGGAATACCCATTCAAAAAATCTGGGAGGCCAATGGTTGAAGACCAGTGCCTTAACATGCTCCTCCCCCGATCCTCCAAGGCAATTGGGAGTTTTGACACACACGGGTATTAACTACTTGCAACAGATCTCAAATAACTGTTACGTGGATGGCATGCTGAATCCCTAATTAAAAAGTCAGCTGATAATCAGCTGGGAAATTTAAAAGCTGTTTGTCATTGTTCATTCCAGGCAGTCCAATCACCAACTGGGCAACTTGAGTTACTGTTATTATCAGAGTGTTGGTGGGTTTCTGCATACTTACCTAATGAGCCATTCATGTGATGGGGCTCCATCCCACCCATGCCTCCCATTGGGCCATCTGATCCAGGTCCCATTGGGAACTGAGAAATTAACAAGAATGCAATCAATTACGATAGATTTATCTGTGGCACAAAATATCAACATCTGATTGATTAGCTTGTATACTGGCAGATATAAACTTCAGGACTCAGATGACACAAACACTTTGTAAACAAAAGGTTTACAGCCTTCAACAGGGAACAACAGCCTGTACAGAAAATCCATCATTCCCCACTCACTACATGCCATCTAAATCAAAATGTGGCAGGACACCCTCTTTACTAAGTTACTGGATTTAGCAGCACCCCTAGGGGCAACCTCAATCCTGAGAAGAAACTGTACTTCTGTTCTCTTCTGTTCTCTTCTGTCCAATATGAAGGGAACATCTAAACAGTGCATCTACCACCATATTAATTATGCAGCATTTATGCTCCCAGTGCCATGTGAGGTCATGTACCTGTTGGAGCCACCATATACACTGTACATTATTTTATACCCTCCAGTGTACTTTTTAACTCTGCTTAATAATTTGCTACTACCAACTCTATCCATGTGTGCATAGTTCTACTGACTACGTTTGGGCCATCCCCAGCCTCATGGATGTTCAGCTAGGGGCTGAGAAACCTCAAAACTCAAATGTCCACATTATGCTAGCATTTAAGATCTGAGCTTCTGAAATCGTGTCTGCTGATCTGCTTCAATTGCTAGCTGAGATGGCTCATGATAGCTATGTCCTCTGCTTCTCTATGTCTCATTCTTCCAAGGTTCCTTGATGCTGTTCCATCAAATACCAGCCAGGATCAGATTCCTTTAGCTTCACTTGCTCTCCTGCAAAAGCATTTTCCAGCCTACTTTCTGGGCTCTCTTTTCGTTTCCTGCAGCCATCTGTCTATAGCTCCAGTCACCTTCTGCATTTACACAGATACAATCCCATGAGATACAAATCTTTGCGTCTAGCACCGACCCTGCTTTGGGTGATGATGCCTGCTTTATTAGCAGTCACACAGGCAGTGGCGCTTACTATAGCTCAGCTTGAAGATACTGTCACTGCAACCCACTGAACAGATAATCTGACAGTGATATTTAGGCCTCTTCCATTTTTATGAAAAAGCAGCTGCTGTAGTATTCTGTTATCCCCCTGGCAACATGCACAAGTGAATGAAGAAACCACTGGTTGGGCTACCTGGGCATCTGCTGAAATTTCCCTTCCCTCCTGCAGGGGGCATCCTGTCAACTGCCACAGTCTTCCATCCTTCCTGCTATTATTGTTTTGAAGACAGAGCAGGCCTGCCTCTCTGAGAGCAAGGCACAAGCGACAATAACATGAGATGGAGCAACAGCAGCCTATGTTCACCTCACTTTCTGCTGCTGAGCACACACATTCCACCCAAAGAACTCCCCAAAACCTGCTCACTATCCCAAAGAAAGAATAAGTAACTGTAGATGCTCCCCAAAAGTCTGGCAGAGAATCTTCGGAAAAGCCTCTTGAAATTCGTTTCAATTAACGATGGAAGAAGGATGGAGGTTTAAGCTGTGTCCCCTTTAATACAACCCGGTTACCCAGCAGTGCATGTGACACAGTCTTGACCAGAGCTGCATGAATGCTGCTGTTTTAATAAGCGTAAAAAATTAACAAAGTCGCTGAAGAGTTAATCACTTTTTGATGGTTTGTTTTATTTCTGTTTTGTAACAAATGGCTGAAATCAATTAAACTGCTTTACCCTCAACTGATGAAGTTAATTATGATTTGTTATGGTATCTGATATGTAAATTATTAGAAAGCAGACTTACATTCGACCGACTGCCTCCAGGCGGTACGGGATTAATCATTGTGTAGATGTTGTCACTTGAATTTGTCGAATCTGTAGAACAGTGAAACCCACTAAGTCAGGGTGATTAATTCATTTCTTAATTAAAACAAACTCATGCCACTTGAACTCATTCTTTTGTATTTTATCACCTAAAATTCTCTCTAAGTACCACCATTTTCTGGCTAATTTGTATTTAATGAAGATTCACAAAGTTTTTAATCACAGAAATTCAACTGTGAAAAGAATTCTGAAGCTAGCCAAGGATACTGGAGTTTTCTTGCCAGGAGAGATGTAGAAAGATAATTTCCTAACATGTGTCACTTCACACCTCAAAATTAGCCAACACAATTAGCTCACTACAGGATCTTATGTTTCTTTAACCAAAAGAGCTCCCACAGATTACATTTAACCATTTTATTCTTTTGAAAAAGCAGGGACCTAGATTCATTGTTTCTCTTTTTCCCCCTCACAGCAGTGTGAAACACACAGTGCTTGCATCAATCTGCAGAACACAAACATATGTAGAATATATATAAGCCAGACACATTGACATATTTTTTAAAAGGGTGGGGAGGACGACCTGTGCCTATATTACCATATGGATTGTTTTATTTTGACCTAGTCTGAAATGTAGGTCAGAGTTCTCATAAAAATGCAGGAGCAGGAAGGCAGTGGTAATATTACCCTGTAGCTCCACCCCTGCAGCTGTGGTACACCATGGTTACATGCAGCATGGCTAACTCCCCAGAGCTTCCTCCCCCCCACCATCCTTTTTTCTTGCCACTGACACATACAATGTGTAGTAAATCACCCCTGCAGGCCTGTCAGGAAAATTCATCAGCCACAACAGTGATGGTCTCCCCACCCACCTCCGCTTCCTCCCCTTGTACCATGAGAGAAAGAAATGGGGGAAGGGGATTTCTATACATCCCCCATGAGGTGGTGTGTGTAGACGGAGAGAACGCTCACCTCAGCAAGCACTGTTTCACAAGGTGGGATTCAGAAAACCCCCTTCCACGTTAATTGTACAAAACAACCCAGAGAGTGATTAAAGAACACAAAGGATATCCAATGTATTTGGGCTCTAAAAATTGGTCATCTGATCGGGTTTAAAGAGAAGGAATCCTGCAATGAGTTGGACATGGTGGGTGCCTTTTCCCCTCCTATGAAACTTTTTTCTTAAATAAAAAGATGGAGAGAGACAGGATACACACACAGAGGGAGATGCAGATTTCTTTCTACAAGTAAAAAGGCAAACAATGCACTTTTTGTCTACTAACATAAAAATAGGACTTGAAAATATGAAGTACACCCGTTCCACTCTGTCAAATTTCATCAAGGATTGGCGCAGGGCACTTCGCACCACGTACGAGGAGGCTCAAGGCTGAAACATGAGGCAAATGGCTTCCAACCAATCCAGTAAAGAGAGACAGGATGGAGGAATCCTCCTCTCATCTCATTTATCACAGCCCTTTTGGGAAGTTCCCTCCATGCTTTAAGCTCCACACAGAATTCATAGTATCAGCACAGGGCTGGCAGTGGAGGAAAAGCAGGCCAACAAACAACATCTCTTTCAAAAGAAGCGAGTTTGGCTATTGACTGTGTGCCATCTCTTGGAAAGCACAACAGCTCACTGGCAGCAAGCAAATTATGCTGCTACCCGAAATGAAATCCAAAAACAAAAGGGGGGAAATGACACACACACCCATTCCTGGGCTCTCCATTTGAAACAAAGAAGAAGAAGCAGTGTGTGTGTGTGTGTGTGTGTGTGTGGAACGAATGCTGCCTTTTTATCCCTCGCTTACCTGCCGGGCTAGGCATGATGGGTGTTCCAGGAGGACCTCCGCCACCAGGGGGCCCCTGTTGACAAGATTAAATACACATCAGGAACCACTGTGATAACATAACCTGCAATAGGTCAGCCAGATCCTGCTGCTGTCAGCAACAATGTCTCACCTTGGTATTCAGCCAAGCATTAATCTCCTGCTAGAATCTTTGATGCACTCTTGTAGCCAAAGTGCAATCTCTTTGTTTAAGCCTCGGGAAAAATGAAGGTTCTATTGAGAGACGGGGGGAGGCATGTATCTGTGTGAGATGCACATACCAAGTCTATCTTGCCAGGATAGCAATAATGGGCCATTTTTCTATAACCTTCATATCTGACAAAGATTGCAAACAGAAACGGGCAACTGAAATATGCTGTAATGTACCACTTACCTGTGTTAATGTGGTGATCATATTCCAGACCCTCTGGAATAAGAACATACAGCACTCTCTAATTCATTGGCTGCAGCTCTGAATATAGCTACCTCTCCAAAGTTCAGAGCAAGTTCTCAAGATCACTTAAAACACAGTGCCATGAGCATTTACTACCACTGCATCATTCATATAAAATAAATGCGGGGCTTCCTTCGTAAGTAGCTGTTAAACCACCCTGAGCATAATTATTTTATCTGGCTTTGGAACCCACCTAAAGCAGGATCAAATCTGACTACTGCCTGAATGGGATACCACCATGAAATATTTATTTATTTATTTATTTTTACACTTATATACCGCTCTATTTCCCATAAAAAGGACTCAGGGCGGTTTACAGCAATAAAGATAAAACAATAAGTCAATACAACAGCTAAAACAGTAATTTCCAAGAATAAATAAATCGGCGGGTTAAAAAAACAACAACAACAACCAGTTGGATCCCTAGAGATCACCAAAGGCGTCACGGAAAAGGTAAGTCTTTAGGTTTTTCCTAAATGACGCCAGCGAGGGAGCCAGCCGTAATTCACCGGGAAGCTTGTTCCACATAGTTGGTGCCACTACCGAGAAGGCCCGTCCTCGAGTTCTTGTTTTACGGGCCTCCCTCGGGGCGACAATCCTCAGTGAAAGGGCCATCGAGGAACGGGTGGGTCGGGCTAGATCTGATTGTCGGGAAAGACGCTCCACCAAATAGGCAGGGGCCAAATATCATCTTATCTCCAGGTAAGTCCTAGCCCAAACCCTGGAGAGCTACTGCTGCCAGTCTGAGTTGATAATATTGGACTAGAAGGGCCTGACTCCATATAAAGCACCTTCTTAGGTTTCCAGTTACAGCTGTGGTTCAGCCAGTGTAAGAATTCTTGCCTTTGCCTAAAAGCACAGATGACATGGAGGAAACCTACATTGGCATCACTTGTCCTTTGAGCAAGATCTAAAACCCATAACCAAGCATGGCAACACCGGAGTATCTCATTATTTCACTTGCTATCACATTATTAGAATAATGATATGAAAATGAATTAACTTACCACATATGTACCAGGTGATGAAGAAGAGTATGGAATCTGTAAGCAGATCAGAATGGAGGCATCATTTTTGAGAAATATACCCGTTTCAGGGGGAGACCCATTAGGTGACAACCACTCTGCTCAATAATTTTTCAAAGATAAAATTCCCAGTAGCAGAAGGCCTGTTGCCTGCTATATGGGAGACTGAGGCAATGTATATAAACCCCTACAGTGCATTTGTTGGGCCTACTGTTTAAAAATTTCTTCAGAGAGCTAGGATAGGAGCACACAGAGGAGCCAGTGGAGCACATTCCACCATGTCTCCTGCCTAGCATCAGTTCCACTGGGAAAGCAGGAAAGGGTAAGCAACACATTTAAAGGGAGACTCGGTGGGAGGAATATCAAAGTACTGTAGGGGGGCATGCAGAAATAAAAGCAGAACATTCAAGTGATAACATTCAAGGCATTCCAAAACCTGACACTTACTGAGTTAGCGCTGTTGGGATTGGGCCATGGTCTACCAGCTCCTGGGCCCCTAGAGTTTGGGAGGAAACAAATCTTTAGCATGATCAAACATAAATGTTGATTCAAGTGTAGCTGCAGAGCGAAACTGTATGCATTTCTGTAATTTGAATCAAGAAAACATCAGTCCAAAGCCAACAGCATGGAGGTTGCCTTACATGTTAATTCCAGGCATGCCAGGCCCTAGAGAGTTGGGTGGAGGTCTCATTCCGCCGCCATAGTTCTGCAATGATAACCAAGGATCAGTCTACCATAACGAGAAGGGAAACCGGAGAAGAAAAGAGAAAGGAGGAAAAAACAAACAAAAACGAGAGGGTTAGTTTGTGAAAATGAACTTTAATTAAAAAAAAAGATGATGATAATGAACATACAGGCAAACTAGCAACTTCAAAAAAGTAAAACAGGGTGGTGGTATCTTTCAGTTTGCTCTCTGATAGGAAAAGATTGGTGTGCGTCTGTGGGTGGGTGGGAATCTTAGAAGCCACCAAATTTCTGTCTCAGAAATGCCCAGACAGGACAAGGCTTCTTCTACTGGCCAGTAAGTCAGTAACCATACCTGGATAGTAGATAAGCTAGTTACCTCAAAAATTATGTAGATGAACAAAAGGAAACCAAAAAATAGTTTTCTATATGTAGCAAAACAAGCAATAGAAATGAAATAAATAGTTACTGGGAGGACTGCATGGGAAGAAGCAGAAAACAAACAGGTGAGGGGAAAGGAGATGGGGAGAAGAGAGACAACTGTTGAAGGAAAAAAGGGCAATAGAAAAGTGACAGGGTGTGCAGAAGAAGGGATAGCAATAGCAGAAAGGTTTGCAACAGCCTTCTAAAGAAAAAGCATCTCATACTCTTAGATATCTATCTGGAACAAAACAAAACAAAACAACATTGGTCTAGATTTCAGAAAATGTGTTTTTAAAGACACACATGAGAAATATACGGCAATTCTAAAAACAACAACAATATAGTTTTGTCACTGTACCTGATGATCAATAAAAATCAAAGTTATAGCAGCCCTACTGTATATACTGTACTGTACTGTATAGTTTTTCTCCTGCCACCCAAATTTTCAGCTTAAACTAAGATTCTCCTGGTTTTTAAAAAAGGGTCTAAATATGGGGGAAAAACCTTATAAAATGGAGTACATACATTGGTAAAGCCCCTCGGACACTAATGTTTACAGTCCACAACTGGAAACTATTGTGGAACAGAAAACAGATGAATACTTGCTTGAACACTTGAAGAAGACCCACTGCTACTCTTCCCATCCAAGCCACTTTTCTAGTCAGCAACTGTGAATTCTAGCTTACTTGGTTCCTCAAAGAAAACTGGATATTTCACGTTCTTGTTTGTTCCCTACCTCAATACGTTTTATCAGAAGGTTCTGGTTTAAAACCCAATATGTGTGTGTTTTGAGGGGATTATATGTGTATGTGTGTGTATGTGTGTTGAGTCTGGTCTCTGGATCTGTGAATTTCGTTGTATATCTATACTGTGTATGAATACACAACGATAATAAATTATTTTTAAGAATGTCTTGACATGATAAATTTATAGCAGCTTGAGAATCTAGCTGAACTACCATGGCTTATTCCTGTGAAATCTAGCATCTGCTGAGATATTTAGAATGCTCTACTTTTGTGTCACTTTCTGAACTATAGCACATAATCTTAAATTCCTCATCAAACTACAAATCCCAGGATTCCACGGGATAAAAACCATAGTAGTTTAAGTGAATGTCGTACCTCTATAATGTAAATACATTATTAAACAGCACAAAAGCAAAGGCAGACGTTTCTGTTCTGATACAAATTGGTTTCTCCTTGAGAACATGGTGAATAATGGTTATGAATAAATAGTTCAAATGCTATTCTGGGCTTTTGACCGAATAAAATGTCCTTGCATATAGAGAACACCATTGTCATTTTGTACCAAGCAGCTCTCAACCACCTGTGGGGGGGGGGCACTTCTTGCATCTAACTATCTTCTCTGAGGACAACCACAGCTTGCAACAGCTGCATGGGTGAGGTAAATAAAGTCCATATGTGAGCAAGCAAACAGCTTGTTTGGGCAAGGGCTAAATATCTTTAACAGCCATCCTGTTGTTGTTTTTAAAAGAAAATCAGTTGCCAAAAACTTTGGCTGACTATCTACCTCAAACAATAAGTTGAGCTCCTCTTTCCTCAGTGGTCCTCTAATAAACACTGGCACACATTTCATGTCTACATGTTACTTCCCAACTCTGGGTCCCCTGATGTTCTTGGACTAAAATTGCCAGAAGCCTTCACCATTAGCTGTGTTGGGGGTTGTGGTCCAATGACATTTGGAGACCCCAGGTTGCAAATTTCATCATTTGGAACAGCAAGAAATGCTAAAAAGAAGAAAAGCAATTTCTCCAGCTCTTTACTCATAGTAAGAGAGGCAAGAGAGAGGTCACTGGGAAGGGTGGCAGAAGAATAATCTCACAGTATGAAATTATTACTGAAAGTATCCAACTTAATAAAGATGGTGAGCACCTGCTTTGTCCCAGATGTACAGCACATCCAGAACTTTTGAGACATTCCTTATTTGGCTGATACAACGGTAACAGATGCAAGCTGTTGTAATAATACATGGGGGATTATTAACAGCTTTGTACCTATTAGGAACCGTTACCAGACCATTAAAAAAAGATAACAGTTACCGGAATTTAGGCTTGCCTGGAACAATTATGATGCACACAACTTCTTTTGTTTCCTAGAGCTGTATGACTTCAATGGGGTTTCTAATTGATATATTTTTAAACTTTGCACCAGAACCAAGAAGTTCAAGCATTCTACAATTACTTGAAAAGTATTTATACAATGGAGGGGCAGGATCTATTCTCAATCATCCCAGAGTACAGGGCACATAATGATGGGCTCAAGTTACAGCAAGCCAGATTTTGGTTGAATATCAAAATAAACTTCCCAACTGTTACAGAAGTACAACAACAGTTACTTCAGGAGGTGGTGAGCACTTCAACGCTGGAATCATTCAAGGGGAAAAAAATTAGATAATCATCTGTCAGATATACCTCGATTTGGATTCCTGCTTTGAGCAGGGACTTGAGACTAGATGGCTGTATAGCCCCCTTCCAACTACACTCTTCTAAGATTCCATGAATTATTATTTTACTTCACATGGCAGACTCCCTGCTGTATTATAAGTAAAACTAACAAAACTTTTAAGGTAATGCAGAGGACTTAAGAGTGGGCTCAGGGTGCACCGAACCCCATTACTATCTTAGAAACAATGCAGTTACACAGTGGCTGTTCATAACTACCAAACTGCAGGTAACTTGCTATTTAATCTTCCCTATCCTCACATACCTTAGTGTGTTCCCATACTTCCCTAACACTGTCTGTCCAACCTCTGTAGGCACTAAAGTTGGGCATTAAACTAGATAGATTGCTTGCTTACCCGTTATTACAGTTGTTGGCTCTAAATTTAATCTGATAGCACCAGGACAGTCAAGAATGAGGTCTGACTTTATCACAGATCGCTATCTAGGAAGTACTGTAATCTGTTTCTATTTTACTACCCAAATCTGTGCTTATTCTAGAGGACTAAGCACAGATTTGGGTAGTAAAACAGAAACAGATTATAGCACTTCCTAGATAGCAATCTGTGATAAAGTCAGGCCTCATTCTTGACTGTCCTGGTGCTATCAGATTAGTCCAAGGACTCTCACTAATGGTGATGTTGGGTAACTAGTTGCCCCATGGTTACCTACTCCAGTATATATATGCAATTTTCAGGGGATTACGAGTATTTTTTCCCTATTAATTCATGTGGTGATGGCAATTTTAGTATGACAAGGCAAAGACAGCAATTCCAATTTGTCAGCTTTCAGGAAACAGCAATGATAACAAGACAAGACAGTAACACTGCAAGGGAGGGTCCGTGAAGAAGTGTCAACTCTCTTAAAGAAGAGATTAGCATTCCACAATACTATCACTCAGCAGTGCAACAGATGAACATACTCCATTTCAATCACTGATGAAACCAAGACACAAGCAAAATGTGAGTAGAGAAGGGCCAAAGAAGACTGTGTGCTTCCCTTTATAAAAAAAATCTCACACCTTCCCTTGCCGGTTTGCTGTCCAGTTTTGTGAAATGTTGGCTTCCCCCCAACCTGTGTCCTCAGTCTACAACTGCCATTTTTTTAAAAAAAACTATCACATCTGGCAGATGTTGAGCAACGGTGGTTGAGAAACCCAGTCCCAACAAAATGGTAGATCCACAAACAACCATACAAATAACATTTTGTAAGATATCTGCAACTGAGGACTCTTCAGGTACACTTCAAATCCTCACGATTTGAGTCTTTTTTTAAACACTGAATCATAATGGTATAAAGCAAAGATGGGCAACGACTGACTCATGGCACGAATCTGAGGAATGCAAGTACTGTTTCAGTCCTCCCACTACACCTTTTCTTCTGTATTAACCCTGTAGCATGAAAGCCAAAGCACAGAAGTCAGAAAGACCCTCTGCTGAGCAGAGAGGGGAAAGCCTTTTATGAGCCATTGAATGGTTGTATGCCCCTGGCACAAAGAATGAGGGGGCACGAAGTCAGAATCAAATAAAAGTACCGTAGACTGCATCAAATTCAGTTACTAAAATGATGTAGCTGTAACCTATACATTGTTTACACCTGCAATTCCTCCCCCCGCCCCCGGTTCCCTATAAGGTTGGTCACTCTGAGGCAGCAGATTTGTTCCTGACAAGATGAGAGTTAGAAGGAAGTCTGGACATCTGAACCGAAGAGCAAAGATGAAAGATGGTGGGTATGTGGGCAGATGAAGTACGTGATCTAAGAATGTTCACTTTTGAAGCCATAAGTAGGTTTTGGAAGGTGGGATTTTTTCAAGACACATGTAAACACACTAATGTAAAATGCATTACCGCTAATGGAGGGGAGAAGAGGGGTTTGGGAGAAATGGAAGTGCTCCTAGCTCTTCCAACCCCAGGAGGCTGCTTTTATGATGTTTTGCTTGCTAACTTCATAGAGCAGCAAAGATACTACTTGGCACTGGACAGGGAAGGAAATGGTCTGCCCAGGTTTTACCTGTGGACCCGGGCCCATGGGTCCCATTCCTCGTGGAGGATTCATCCTTTGCATTGGTCCCCCCATGTTGGGATGCCCTAGCGAGAGAAGAGAAATTAATGCACTGCATTATTACAGAAGAGTAATGCACCTGATGAGATGAAAGCCAAACCAGGGGAACCTCTGCGGACAACCGTGAGTAACCTTTACCTTGTTGTCGTGTGGGGTCCATTGAGTTGGGCAGCAAGGGCTGAGTACCAGGAACACCCCCCGGAGGCTAGGAAAGAGAGAGATACATTTGGGAAAATGTAATATTTGGAAATACACAGTACAATCCCACCTGTTACTTTCCCATACTTGCTGCAGTAATTATAATTTTAAAGGGAGAGCAATGGTTAGAAGAACGTTTCTGTTCAGCAGCAGTACATTCACATTCAAAAGTATTACAATTCCATGGTATTTATTTATTACATTAATTTAAAGCCTGATAAAATACATTGCCCAGATCCCGCACAAACATATTTTCTGACAAGCACTAAGGCAGAATACCAGCGTTATCCTATACTACACCCTATGTTGGTCTCATGGTAGTAATTTATTTATTTCTTCTCATTACCATGCCACCTTTCTCCCAATTAAGTTTTCAAGTTATTAAAAAGCAAACTGACTAAAACCACAATAAATTGCTACATTAAAAAAATCAATCAGTATTGAAACAATTCATTAAAAGTATTAAAACCCTTAAAACACACATGAAACAAAAATGGTATCCAGCAGAGATTAAAAGCCCTTTTAAACCAGATGATCTTTGCCTGTCATTGGAAGGACAAGGGGGAGGGGGGTCAGCCTAATTTCTCATGAGGGAGAGCATTTCACAATCTGGGAGTAGACACACAAAAGCTCCCGCTCTACATTCCCACTGGACATAGCTGTGAAGGTGGGGGGACTGAGAAAAGATCTGGGAAGGATCATACAAGGTGGTATGGTCCGTCAGGCTGCCTAGATGCCCTAAGCACATCCGATCTCGCTTGATTTCGGAAGCTAAGCAGGGTCGGCCCTGGTTAGTACTTGGATGGGAGACCACCAGGGAATACCAGGTGCTGTAGGCACCTGGAGTAGGAACTGGCAAGCCACTCCAGTACTCCTGCCAAGAAAACTCCATGGACATGGATTCACGTAGAGTTGGTCACGACTGTAATGACACAACACACACATGGTCCGTCAGAAAGCCCAGACTCAAACTGTATAGAGCTTTATAGGTTATAACCACCACTTCGAATTGGGTCTCAAAACAGCCCAGCAGCCAGGGAAGCTATAGTAACAGGGGGAATTATAGAGGCTAACTTGAACCAACCTTGGTTGGTAGCCTAGCTGCAGCATTTTGAATCACCAGCTGAAATTTCTGAACCTGTATTCAAAGGCAGCCCTATGCCAAGGGTGTTACAGTAACCCATGTGGGATACAGTATAACTAATGCTAATTGATCACTGCAGCCAAACCAGGCATCTCCTGATGCAACTGGCACACCAACCCTAGCTGTGGAAACGGACTACTGATTGCTGAGCATGCAGGTGCAGGGATGATTCCAGGAGTACATCCAAGCTATGTATATGTAAGGATCTCCTGGGAGGACTCAGCGGTGGAAGAATGGTGTTCAGTCTTTCTTTGCCTATGGATTGTTCCCTGGAAACTTGCCTCACCTGGCTATTCTAAGCCCTTTTTACTGCAAGGCAACAGAACAAATAAGCACAGTGGGAAGGGCAATAAACTTGTAGAGGGCAACCAGCAAGTAAAGCAGTCCTTTCCTTCTTAGAATCATAGAGCTGGAAGAGACCTCAAGGGTCATCCAGTCCAACCCCCAGCCATGCAGGAACCCCCATCAAACAGCTTTGTCAGTCTGAGGAAAGCTAGTTGCAAGTCTTCCATTTTATAGTTCCCTTTGACCTCATGTCACCCTGGTCTGAAATAGACTCATAAGATGAACAATGGCCTGAACAGGCTTGTTAAGTAGACAATAGTCTCAACAGGCTTATTAGGTGGACAACCTTCCCAAAACCCATAAAGTATGAGTTGCTAGCCGTGGCCTTGCTGATGGAGGTGTAAAGTATTTTTGATTTGTCAGGGGATTGTTGAAATCATCGCCTGATAAGCAGCAGATAGACTGTGCCTGAGGCCCCCACCTCTGTTTCAATGCTCACATGAATGGCTTCCTTGACCCCTCTCTCAAGCCATCTATCTTCTCTGTCTAATATGTGTACATCCGCACCTTTGAATGAGTGCCCTTTGTCCTTCAAATGGAGGTGCACTGTGATTTCTGGTCCTGAGCTGTTGCCCCTCCTATGTTGGACCATCCTCCTCTTTGGTTCTTCCGTTGGCTCTGGGTCTCAGGTTGAACCCTTGTTCTTCTAGGTTGGCACACTGCTTTTTTGAAGTCCAACTTTGGATATCCACAAGTCTTAAGTACTGTCTTCGGGTGCCTGTCTTCCTTCTTCTTCTCCAAAGGAGGAGACCAAACCACCTTCCAAGGCAGCATATTCCACTGCCAAACAGCTCTAACCATCAGGAAGTTCTTCCTAATGTTCAAATGGAATCTTTTTTCCTTTTTTCCTACGGGTCCTAGTCTCTGAAGCCATGGGAAACATGCCATTCTTCCCATGCATTACTTTTTATTTCAGAAAAAGGAACCACTGGTCCACAGAACCTCCCCTTCATCAGGATACAGGTTCAGGTGAGTGAGTTATTTTGCCCCATCCAATTTATTATAGCATTCTGACAGCGGTCAAGCATCTGCACATCCTACTTTAGCCAGTGTCAAGGTCAAGCAAAAGGAAGTAGGTCTTTTCAGCCTATGGATGTCACCCGACTGTAAAACTCTGGACAACTTCACTAATGGTATCATACAGATTGTTGAGAGTTGGTGGAACATAAAGTGCTGACAGTATAGTACAAGGGGATCTCCCAGTTCGGCAAGGTTGCCTGCAGCTATGAAGAGAAACTCCATTAGGAACAGCCAGGTTGTACTTGTGCAAGGACACCCTGAGTACCTCCTTGTGTAAGCTGTGTAAAACACTCACACTTCAGTGTGTAAGGAGCAGGACAGAAGGGCCACCCCTGCTGTGAAGACACAGTAACACAGCTGAGGGTTTGTTTGTTTGTTTGCCATGTATTTGACTACCCTTTGATGCAAAATGTTCTTATTTTGATTGCAGGTTTTTCTTTGTTGTTGTTACCTGTTAATTATAATCAGCTTTCAAAATGCACTCCAAAAACCACTGATGCTACCAGGTTCAGTGAAAAGGGACAGAAAAATTGTTTTGTTTTAATCTATTTTTTTATGATTTTCCCACTGGTTGTAAGAAGACCAGAAACTGAAAATATGACGAAGTAATATTTGCCACAGAAACACCTATGCTGAAGAAAAATACAGATGGCAGGCCAGAGGGTAAGACCAAGGCATTTTAAACCAGTTGAAGTCTCTGGGCTTTTAGAATGAATGCCACAGTGTAAAGTGACAGACATAAAATGGTGAAGCATCACAGGTATTACTGTATGATGTCTGAAGAGCATAATTAGAAATTCACACTACAAAGACCTCTGTGATCTGTTTCTACCCATTCATGTTTCAAAACTTTTAAAAGACTTCCTGTCTTTTAATATCCTGTTATAGGATGTATAATTTTGGCATTTAACTACATTCTGACCATTCACTGGATTGAATCTCCAGCTAAAATAGCCAAGAATATTCATGAGAGATTTTTCAAAGTTCTCTCTCTCTTGCAACAACCCATTTCCAGAGAATCAGGGGGGGGGCTTTGAGACAGATGGGAGCTCCATATTATTCAGGACAATTCTGTTCTCCAATGCCTGATTTATTGTTATGGAGATTGTGGGGTGGGTGTGGGGTGGGGGAGAGGTGGCTTCCCTTAAAAAAGTATTTTCATGAACTTCCAACATCTGAGGATCCAGGCCACTGTTATAAACTATTTTAATATGCTGTATAGGCATGAATCTATAAAGCAGAAATTTTCACTCTTCCTAAACATAGGGATGTGGAGTTTTGCATAAGGTCTGACTAAAGCAGTATTGCTACATGGTATTTAATATAAAACCCATTAAGATTGAACTTGAAACAAAAAAAAAAACCCCCCAGATATTATGGCATCTTAAAAACTAACTGCTATATTTTAATGCAATCTTTTGTGGAACATTGTCCACTTCTTCAGACATATGAGTTAGAATACATAAATTATTACAAATACTGTTCTACTCGTACTTATGTAAAAAGTGATAATGTGGGTGGATTCATTTAAAATCAATGTTAGCCTTGCTGGGGGTTTCAGGTAAAAAAAAGTGCCCCGGATCTTCAAAACACAACCTGTCGTGTTTTAAAGAACCACAAAAATGAGCACATGCTGTTTGGGTGCAGCTCCAAAGCAGGACAGAAAGTGTATGAACTACTGGCAACAGTAGCTCTATTACTTTCTTAAATCATCTATTATTTATCTTAATGTTTCTAAACAAACAAACAAACAAAAGCTATTAGTTGCACACAGACTGATTTTCAGCTATTAACATAATGTTAATGTTATACCTTTATGTTAGGCAGTGGTCAACAGTGGTCTTCCACATGTATTAGGGTTGATGGGAATCATAAATGAAAAACATCTGGGCTATAACAGTAACCCACCCCTGGCTGTGGATCTTCAGAGGCTGCAGTACTGCTGATGCTGGACAGAGGAAGTTTTGGAATGGAAAACTAGTGGGACTACGGTGGCGAACCTTCAGCACTCCAGATGTTTTGGACCACAACTCCCAGAATTCCTGTATTGCCAATGACAAAGGACTATGGGGGTTGTGGTCCAAAAACATCTGGAGTGCCAAAGGTTTGCCACCACTGAGTGCAACAAATCTAACACATTTTTTAAAAAGTGTGGAGTGCAAATATTTGTGGAATGGCTGCCTTTACTTTCAATCTCTTCCAGATTTGTGTTCACAAGACTGATGTTTCTACAATTCAAACCAAAATTGAAAATAACTAGATATAAATAAAAACAAATCTTAAAATCACAGGGTGCCTAAACATGGCATCCAGCTTTCTTGAATTCTGGGTTCTAGACTTCTAGGTTCTCTAAGATATATACACTATTTTGAACAAAAAGAACAAAATAGCAAATGATAATGGATCCTAAACATCTATTAGTTCTTAGTAAACTTGACTACAAGATTCATTTTTCTTTTAAGCTAAAAAAATCAAATCTGAATGATTAGCTTGTATCCCCCACTGTAGATGTTTCAAATAATAAAAGTAGGAGATAGTACTATGTAGGAATGACTTGTCCTTTTGAAAACTGTAATTCCCCACCTACTCAACCTGATAGCAAGTCCTGTCTTCCTACCCCAGCTTGATTTCTGAAAACTCTGCTCTAGAATAGATAAGCAACTAATTGTATGCCATACTTGGAGCCAAACTATTATCAAGAGTTTTCAAATATTACAAGTCTCTTTCTATTATTTCAAAAATCACCCTAGTGTAAGCAATCTCTCACTGTAGTGCTTGGTAGATTGATTTTCCTCGAAGTTTAGGAATGTGTGAAACTGGGTATTGGGACTAGTAATATAGAAAATCTCTATCTAGTTCTCAACTCCTTCTTGCTCACTGGCTTAGAGTTTCCAGAAAATCAATTTATTGTGCAATCATGTGCAGCTACCCATGTGTTGAACAAGATCCTTTAACCAGTGCTTCTGTCTCACTGTCCTCCACATCTGGTGGCAACATTTTATTAAAGAAGGAAGTGGAACTCTGACCACTTTTGCAAATAATGGGTGTATGGCTGCTCAATGACAAAGCTGCTCATTGGATTATCACATTTCATTTTATTTCTCAATGGCAAAGGTTTTCCTGTTGTTAATAGAAGCGCTCAAGTAGCCCTTCCATTCTTAATGCATTTTAAAAAATAGAAAAGTTCACCCCAAAGCCATAAAAGGAGCAATGCTAATTTGAAAACAACTAATTAAAAAGTTCTTTACAGTTTGTATGCTCTACTGTGTCTTCCTCTCAAACCAGAGTAGAAGAAAACAGGAAAAACCAACTAATTGGACTGGTTCATGATTACCCACAAACTACAAACCATTTCCCTCCCGAAAAAAAATCCAATGCATGGTTCATTTTTTGATTTTGTGCTGGGGATTATGTGCCTGAAGGACAACTCTATGAATGTGTACTAGAGAGGATGGGTACATGCTACCTCTAGGACTTAAACAGCATATAGCTGTACATCATTCACCAAGGGTGATCAGCAGGAGAGGCCAGTTCCCTTGTGGATTTGACAACAGACACCTTATCAGGGGACACTGTGCAAAACAAGTTCAACTATACAGGCCTTTGGTCAGATCCAGCAACACACCTCATGTTCCAGTCTTGTAGACTCATTTCTACATGAATCAAGGGCTCAACACACAAGAGGACTGGGTGTGCAACATGGTAATTCAATAAATCTTCTGTGAACCTCTTATGGTTTAGTTTGCACAAAATCAAGCAAGAACCTGGGGAGAGACAGAACGTTTTTCTAACCCCAGGCTCCTACTATTTACAACATTTAGGCATTCTTGTTCTTCCCAAAAGGCTCGCCAAGATTAAACATGCTTAAAATAACTCTTCAGGAAAGAAGAAGAAAGGTTTTGTTAAAACTTGTTAACAGCCTCAGTGTTAAAAGTTTCATTCATGTACATCTAAGCCTGAATTGTGCTTCAGAAAATATCTTGACATCAAGACCGAAGAAATACAATACCTGGTTTCCCATTCTGATGGGGGGCCGAGGACCTCCTGCGTATCTTGGTGACATAAAAGGCTGTAAGTACATAACATTAACTTAGTTTGCAGTATTCAACAGTAGAAATAAACATTACTGGCATTTCCTCACCGCTGTACCTCAAACACTAAGACTCACTGTGTTTCCCATATTTCATGCACAGCCACACACATAAACACTCCAAACCAAACATCTGATTCTGCAGTGGACTCCACAGCAAATGGGTGAAAATTTTAATACACTGCATTTCATACAATTTGTAATAAAACTTCATATATTTAAACCAAATCATTCCTTTAAACAAAAACAATGGCTGGGAAGTAAAAATATTTAAATTCTTCATCTCTAGCATACCCTGCAGATTATTTTAAAGTGGTGAGATGGCTTAATAAGATGTGACAGTATTAGGTAGATCTGCTAAAATTAGTACAAGGAGAACATCAACTAAATTGTAGATATTTTTCCACAGACTGGTAAGTGAAATTAAGGGGTGGGGAGGGGAGAGTTTAAACTATTCCAATGACAAGGAGTGAAAACAATCATTTAAACCCTATAATGAATGTCTACTACCATTCAGGAAAAAAGAATAAAAATGGAATTTGTATGTAAATGAGTGTGTCTGAAATTGAAAGCTACTTTCTAATCTCATGCCAATGGAAGAAAGTACAGAGAAGCAGGCTTCCTGGTGGAGGGGGAATGATGTGGAATGGAATCAACACCGAGGGCCCATAGTTTGATTGGATATGAATCTGCAAAGCTCCAAGAACCAAACAGGGAGCAGAGGCTGATTGAATTAGGAAGAGGGCGTGGCTCCCACATGCCTGAAGAGTCCACACTGAACACAAACAGGACAGCAGTGCCCTGAGAGGTTTTTACCTGACTGTGGGGTCCCATCATGCTGTTGGGGTTGTGAGGTGGAGGCTGTGCATGTGGCGAGGGCTGAGAGCCAGGCGGTCCCTGTGAGGTTAGATAGTAGAAGGTAAGTTTATAAATCAGGCACCAGGATGTGCAGCAAAGTAGTTGGCTTGACAGGAGAAGCAGGTAAATTGCCACAAGGGAATGAAAAGTTCTGTTCCAACACCTTTGCAAAAGTTTTATAAAAATACTGGGGAGAGGAAGAAGAAACCAGTAAATATTAAGCACCAAGAGAGCAATTATTAGAAACCACAGAGGAATGGGTGGATGGGTTGAATCATATGTCTCAGGCACATGGGTCTATTGAAAGCCATCTAAACAGGTTATGTTTTGAGTTCTTATGGCCGGACAGAAGGATTTGACAATGCAACTGCTGTCCCTCTAAGATCCTGAAGCCAGAAGGTAAATAATAAACTTTGTTATTTCCCCCCACCTCATTCCCAAGCCAGTCCTAGAATTCACCATGAATGGTTAACATGTTAGTGATTGGATCCTCTGGCATTTGCAGTATCTGGATTTGGGATCACAAATGAATCCACTGCTGGGATTGTAGCTTGGCTCTGCAGGAATTCCATTGCTCTACGGACAGACTAAAATAGGTGCAATGTGTGGCAACGCATAATCTGTGAGCAAACATTCTCATTGCTGTACCTTAATAAATGCAAACTGTGAACTCAATTAACATAACTATTGCCAACTATACAAATTTTTTTTGCCTCTTCTGGTCTCACTCTGGAAATTGCACACATGGCATCACAGAAAAGCAACATGCTCACCAACTGTGCCCTGGCATCTGCTCACATTAGTACGTATTTTATTCAAATTATGTTAACCAGGAGATCTGAGTAAACAAATAATATTTTTTCTTATTAGATTAGCAACAGGATTCATGCCTACCAACCGATATGTGGGTTAAAACTAGGGAACAAGAAACAAGATTTGAGGAAAAATCTTGAGAACTATTTTCCATGCTTCAGCTAAATGTCATAAATCAAAAAAGTTTACTTTGGTGATAATCTTCAGGCAATACTACAGTGCTAACTAGAGTCTTCAAGTGTAATCCTTCAGGAGGATTAACTATCACAGATACCAGTAAACTTTCTCCTTTGTTTTTAAGGGGAAAATATATCTGTTTAAAAAGACAGGCTGGTTTTTTTTTTTTTTGAGGAGGGGTCATTTTTCACAATTTTAGTCCTCCAATACAGAAATATTGGACTTGACTCAAACACAATTCCAATACATTTCATTCCCAGATATGAGAATTTTATTATGGAAAAGGAACACAAATACCCAAATCCACTCTACAATATATACTTGTTCCCTGTGCAATGTTTTCCTTTCCAAATGAAAATAAAATTCTAATTGGTCTGGAAAGCAAACAAAACCTTTAAGTACACTATGAGAAGCTGCTATACACTTCAGGACAAGCAGAGGAACAGATGTTCTATACCTGCCATGTTAGTGAATTCAACAAGTGTTCGCCTTCTAGCTGCTGCCAGCAATGGCATGGTTTGTTACCATGAGCAATTTTCTTAATTAACAGACATTAATTAGCCATTTAGCAATTTTGCAAGCATTTGTTTAGCAGCTTTCCTAAACATGAATACCACTGTGATAATGGTACTGATTAGAGGATCCCCTAATTAACAGTACAGGGAAGGAAAATTGAAATCACATAAATTTAAAAGGGGAGGGCAAGTTAATGAAGGCAGGACATATTTGCACCTGCAAATCTTTTGTACTAGGGAAACTTGAGCGCAATGTAAATAAAAGAGAAAAAATTGTTAAGAGTTAACACAGAAAGATGCAAATAGAGCTCTAAGCAGAAGCAGACTGCCAATCTTCCAGGTTATGTTTATATGGTCCTAGAAACTGATTTTCCATTACATTAATAACATCCACTAAACATAGGGTGCTTGTGTTTACTCATTAAGTCCTATAGCTGAGAATCAAGGTTTTGCTTCTTACAAGGTATTTCTTACTCTCGCTGATGCCCAAATACAGAATGCATAAGCCTTGTTTTACATACAGAAGACACATAACTATTTTAAAGACTGTGAAGTGTCCCCCACTTTTTAAAATGCTTTAAGCAGTGGCTAGAATCCTCTTGTGTAGTTAACACAAATTGTGTAACTGTGGGGAAGCAGACTGATACATGTTTTAAAAAAATCATCATAGACATTATTAGTTGCACAAAGAGTCATACAACTCAGTATGCAACTGATATGCCCTGTAGGGATTTCCTAACTTGGGAGTAGACACGGGCTCTTTGTATTTCATATTAAGGGATACAAAATATGAATGATGGCACCACAACCTGAACAGGGGAGACTCTCTGTCCTGCTTTCTCACCATAGTAGTCGGCTGGGCAGGGAGGTGGTGAAGGGCTGGCCGGGCTCCTTCCTTATTTGGAGCAATGGCACTGTCAAAGGACCCCTGTGCCGGGTGGAGACCAGGGAGTAGCCTGTCCAGGTCTGGGGGTTGGAAATGGGCCATTGCATCACCTGTTCATACTTCATATCCCTTAAAACAAAATGCAAAGAGTCTGTGTGATGCGCTCCAGAAATTTTGCTGTGTGTGCTAAGCCAGTATAACCAGATAAGAAGATTTGGGTCACTGAATGGAAGAATGATATTTTCACGGAAAACACTCTGTCCCAAACTCATGTTACATGCATTTTGCAGATATGCACAGTAGACCTTTGACTAACAATGGCTTGAATAAAGGTGGGGTAAAAAAAGTATTTCAAATAAATACTGAGCACACTTTTACAACTACTCCAGTGTTATCCACAGCCTTCCACGAGTATCCAAAACCCATTTTAATGTGGTTACAGTTGGTACATCAAGAAGTGTGACAATACACAAAACAGAAGAGAATGGAAGTAATCGAGTAGCATAGAAGGAGGAAACAAGACACTGCAGCACACACAGGAGAGGATAACCAAGGAGACAGGAGGAGGAGGAGGAGGAGGAGGAGGCAGGCCATTAGAAAATAGATAGTAGATGAGAGTAGGGTCAAAAGCACAAGCAATACAACAGAGAAAAGGAAAGGAGGATAAGATGGAGGAATGACAATCGTCCAGGAACTAAATCCATACTTTAACATTGACCTGAATTAGGAAAGTCAGGTTCCTTTGCTCACTTTATGACTATGGCTGACCAAATAACCAAATTGTAACTACAGTGTCAATATCAAACATAGGCAATCTTCATAAAACAAGGCGAATCTTCCTCATTAATCTGTGTGTTCCCACCCTTGACAAAGCCTAAATATTATTTTCTAGTTTCCAGACAAATACAATCTCTCCCCCCTCACACACCTTCTCCATCTAACATAAACAACTAACTGCACTGATACGTTTTCTTTCTCGTGTCTCAATACTTGAACATATCTTAATTGTACTGGACTGTATATTATTCCTCAAAAAGGAGAAAGGTGGGATAAAATACACTAAAATAAAATAAATAAAATACTGTTGCTTGCATTGGGAATTGGTAGATTCTCTGTTGCTTTGCCTCTGCCTTCTTTTGAGTAGTTTTCTGGAGTGCCAGAAAACATAAATGGGAGAACTCTTGAAGAAGGCTTTCCTTATTTAAAAAACAAAACAAAAATTAGAACATGAAAAGTATGGGGGGGGGGAAGAGTTCCCCGAAAGAATGCTAAACAAAATAAACATCAGAATCTTCACTGTGCACACATCTAGTTCTCTGATTTTGGTCAATAATACTGTCTCAGCCAGTCATATAAGCTACTAACAATAACTGCAGATGGAACCTACACTTAAGAGAATATGCAAAGATCTCTATGGATGCAGAATTTCTATGATATTTTCTGTGTGATTTTTGTGTCAGAGCAGGATGGGAAACAATAAAATTCACATGTGCACCAGAGTCAGTCATAAAATCTCACTACTACAGAAATAAGAAGCTTTGCCAACATGATGCATACTTGGTTCAGCTAAGGAACAGGATAGAAAAGGATGAATACCCCTTGTAAATTGGGAATACACCTTATCTAAGCTTTATTCCCTTCTGCTTCTGGAACAGTCTGCTTAAACCCCTCAACAATTCGGTCAAAACGGCAAAAGGATAGCTAAATGTCTCATACAGAAGAATGTGCCATATCACCATTTATTACATCAGCATATCTGGACTTTCCTTAGGTTTAATGATCAAAACATAAAATAAGAAAGGTCTAAGTTCCACAGCATAACAGTAATAATTTTATGGTTTGCCTGCCCTCCCTGCCTCTGTCTACCCCCCTAGCCACCTGCCTGGCCTCCCCTCCCCTGGCTCCATTGCTGCAACCTCCTCCCCACCTCCTTGCATGTCCTAGAGGGTTGTCCAAAGTCCGGCCTGGGGGCCAAATGGGCTGAATGGTTGGCCCCCACACATTTCCACCTCACCAAATCTGGCCCTCCTTGCAAAAAGTTTGGACACCCCTGATTTACAACAACAAATGAACAAATTGGTTGAAAAGATGAAATGTTCATAGAATTGAGAAGGCAATGGCCAAAACACCTCAACTACAATAAGGATACTTAAGCTAGCTCCCATTACACAAGTGCCATGACAAAAAACTAGGAACTTAGAAGATATTCTCAAACGGTGTGTACTAAATGAGAGAATATGAATAATATATGCATGCAATGAAGTAAAAAAATTCTTTTTAAGATCTTCAGTTTCTTTCTTATAACTGAGTCATCACTTGCACAACTCTTATATTACTGAAACATCTCAGGAGTCAACTATGTATTGGTCTTTCTTCAAGCCAATGATCATTGTAACCATATGGGTCTCTAAATAATTAAAATAAGTAAATATCTCAGAGATCTGAGCAGAAATAGTATTTTAAGAACAACCTCCATCAATTTGGAAGTTGTTATAGGTATCTAGGAAGTTGTCATCTGTCAGAATGGCTTCTGTCCCAGAATATTGCCCTTAACACTCGCTCTTCCCAAGCAGGTCATCTGAAGGTGACAACATCGAAGGAAGCCCGTAAAACAGTCACTAGGAATTGGGCTTTCTCTGTGGTGGCACCTTGTTTATGGAACCAACTTCCCTTAGAGATCTGCCAGGCTGCAAATACTGCAAGTCTTCAAAAAAAAAGCTGAAGACCTGTCTATTTAGAATAGCTTTCCTTTGTTATTGATTATTCTTCTTGCTGATCTGTTTTGACAACTCAATCTGTCTCTGTTCTGCCCTAGCCTATCTTTGACCTTTACTGTTATTTGTGGTTGTTGACGTACTGGTAATTATGTTTTATTGTATAGTTTTATTTTTAGATATATACTGTATTGTATGTTGTATACTGTACTACCGTGTTTCCCCGAAAATAAGACACTGTCTTATATTTATTTTTTCTCAAGAAGACACACTAGGGCTTATTTTCAGGGGATGTCTTAACTTTTATTAAGTATAACATGCTTGAATGTCAGCCCTGCACACAACCATATCCACACCCATCACTAGGTTTTATTATCAGGGTAGGGCTTATATTTAACAAATGCATAGAAATCCTGCTAGGGCTTATTTTGGGGGGAGGTCTTATTTTCAGGGAAACAGGGCACTTATGTTGAAACTTTTGTAAACAGCCCAGAGTGGCAGTGCTGCCAGATGGTGCGGTATATAAAATAAAATAAATAAATAAATTACCAGTGCCACACTGCTTAAGGACTATAGCATGAACTATATACTGCTTATGGACCATAGAATTAAGTAGATGTCATCATTCTTTAGGATTAGTTACACAGTTATATTCTTTGGACTCTACATCCAGCACAGATGTAATGAGAAGCATACAGTTAACTCTGAATACAGTTAAGAGAAGAAAATCTGATCAAAAGTTCCCTCCTGGCAAAAACTGTTGTTGTCTTTCTGATGTCAAATATCACATCAACACTGATATTAACCCACGTTGTTAAAATTTAGAGTTGCATCTTAACGAAGATTTACAAACTATGGTTTCTTACTATGGTTAAGAGGAGAGCTAGCTTACCTTAGCCAGAAGTTTCATTCTGCGACCAATGTAGTGCTTAAATGTACTTAAGGAAGGTGGGGAAAATGTATTCTAAACAGTGGAGTGGATAGGAGAAAAGTTGATATCATTACCATAGTTTTAAGGCAATCATTACATCTGTATCAGGGCAAGGTACTTTGTCTTGCAAGTATGCAATGTTACTACACCTGTAACAGTTGGAGATTTTGAGTTTGTATAACTCAATTGTGATAAGCATAAGTAATATGTTATCTTAAAAATTGGTAGCAAATAAAATGCTGATCATCTGGACTTGGCAATTTTTAGTGCCACAACATACACCAGAAAAGGAAATTGTTATAGATAAATGTGTTGTTTGTTATGTGCTATCAGGTCACTTCCATCTGATGGTGATCCCAATAAGGTTTTGAGACATGTGATACATTCAAGGAATGCTTCACCGTTACCATCTCCTAGAGCAGTGTTGGCGAACCAATGGCACGGGTGCCAAAGGTGGCACTCAGAGCCCTTTCTGTGGGCACCCGACATCGCCTCTTCACAGGACCTGTATTCAGGTTAAATGGCTGTATTGGAACTTTGCAAAAAAAATAGTGGGTTTTTAATGGAAGTTGGGCACTTGGTCTCTAAAAGGTTTGCCATCACTGTCCTAGAGAGATCCCCTAACTGTGTGGGGAACTGGAACTCAAGTCTCTTGAGTCCTAGGCTGATATTAAGCCACACTAGCTCTGGCAGATAAACACATTAAAATGGAAAGAATGATATGGATGAAATCCTGCAAAGAATAAGCCTTGCAATATAATCAGATTTATGCCAGTAAGCTAGAAAGGATCCATTACACATCCATGGGATTTCTTTTTTTTAAAGCAGCAGATATGAATGGAAAATCAACAAGCTGAAAGATCTAAGAAGCTGTGGTCTACAAGGTATGCTTTTCAAACACATCCATCAATTACTTGGAAAGAGTGAAAGTAACCAAGGGATCTGCAAATTATTAAAAACATTCTTAAACTGAGAGTAGATTGTGAGGAGTATAAATACGATCTCATAACAGTGAGTGCAGACACTGAAATGATGGGTGAAATTCAATGTTAGCAGATCCTGGCTCACTTTGGAGGGCAGTTAGAGGTGGTGGGGAGATAATTTCATTCATTAAAGACATGGCAAGGGAGCCTAATGTATATAGGATTTTTTCATACAGCCCATGATTCTTTCACATTTTTCTCAAGGACAGTAGAAAACCACTGCTTGAAACCACACACAGGATCAGTTAAATGGTGCAAAACCTTTCCAGATTAGGCTAAAGAAGCCCAATTTCTAAATGAACCCAGTTTCTTATCTTTTACAGTGACAAGCTCCAAAACATCCCCTACATCTCTCTGCTTCCATTAAAAATTTCCTTTTCAGTTTTGCTTGTGAATTGGCAGAGGTATCTGGCCAGTTGCCACCGGGAACAGAGTACTGGGCTAGATAGACTGCCTGGCCCAGAAAGCAATGCTTCATGCTATTTTTAAAGCTATAATGCAGAGCAGCTGAATATCCTGGGACCAACATATCCTGGTCCCTTGCCTGAACATGTTTTCACAGACCACTTGAGCCAAATCAAAAAGTGATCACCTTGTTTGCCTCTTTTTCAAATACTGTAGTATCATTTCCTTTTTACTATTGCTACTCTTCCTCCTCCTCTGCAAGTATTTGTATTTCTTCCCTGTATAACCCTCTAAGACAGGGGTCCTCAAAGGTTTCAAACAGTGGGCCGGTCCACCACGCCCCAGACACCACTGGGGGCCGGACCACAAGCAGGTGGGCAGGGTGGAGGAGGAGCAGTGGTGGGGCCCCAGGGCCATGGAGGGAGTAGGAGACCTTGCCACAGCCTTCCTATTTTAAATTGCCCCACTCGGCTGCACCCGGCGCCCTGACCATCTGGGCGGTGGGTGGGAGGTGTGGAGGGGACCTTGCCGTAGGCCTCCCACTCTGAATGCCCCATTAGCCAGCATGCTGATCATCTGGGCGGTAGTTAGGGGGAGTGGGAGGAGCGACATAGCCCACTGCTTTGAACTGCCTCAGCAATAGAAGCAGCTGTGGAGGCTGGCTTGCTTACAAAGCAGGGGGTAGGTCGGATGGGTTGCAATTGGTCTGGGGGCCGGATTCAGGACCTTGAGGGGCCGCATCCGGCCCCGGGGCCTTAGGTTGAGGACCCCTGCTCTAAGATATATGCTTTGGTATACAGTGGTTCCCCCGCCCTTTCGCAGTTCATATACTGCGGTCCCGCTATATCGTGGGATCGCAGTATATGAAAAAAGGCCCCCTAGGTTAAGGGGGGAAAGTCCTGTTTCAAGCCTCCCATACTTACCCCAGGACTGGGGCTGCCCCGAACAGGCCTGTGAGGGCCTACCTGGGCCTTCTGGAGGCCCCAAAAGGGCCTATCTGCGAACTGGAAGTGACTTCCAGATCACTGAAAATCATTGCTGAGGCCTCTGAAAGCCTTTCTAGGCCTGTCAGAGGTTTACCAGAAGTCACTTCCAGTTCGCAGGGAGGCCCTTTTGGGGCCTCCAGAAGGCCCTGGAAGGCTCTCACAGGCCCATTCGGGGTAGGGCCTGGCTGGGGGTAAGTACAAGAGCCCCCAGCTAGCCCCCCCCCCAGGCCTGACTCGACTTGCATCCACTTATCATGGATTTTCAATTATCGTGGGTCAGGCCAGGTCCCTAACCCCTGCAATAGGCGGGGGATCACTGTACATCTTAGAGGGTTAAAGAGGCAATAAACAGGTATTTGGTGTTTTCAAGACACTTATAATCTACAAACAGAAGGCATTTGGAAGATTATAAATCTATCTTTCTCACAATCCTGGAGAGAGGGCACATCACAGGCCTTGTCAGAGGCCAAGCAGCTCTTCCCAAGTCTTGAAAAGGACACATGTGTAAGACACATAGACCACAAGGAAGTAGTAAAGGCTTAGAACAGGAACTTGAAACCAGAGAATTAGAAAAGCAAGATAGAGGCCTACAGAAAAATAATTTCTCAGCTCTGCAAACCAGCTGCTATTGGAAAAGCATGGGATGAGATGCTTCTTTGCTGTTACAATCGAGATTTACCACAACATAACAGTACTGTATCTTCTGGACAAAACACAGGCAAATCTCAGAATTGAGACAGACAATATGGAGCAAAATCTTGAAATTACTAAATTAACAACACACTATGGTGCCTGTCACATGGTGCTTTGTAGGGTAATAAAGGGAAAATAATTATTTTTTTCTGGAAATGACACAAACATTTCATAATTTTTTTTACCCTGTGTATGAAATAGCTCCCCTCTAGGACCCAGGGGAGCATAGCATTTCATTTCATTTCACTACTTAAAAATATTGTTACTAATGAAACACAACAAAACTACTAAATGAAACAAAACAAAACACTATATTTCCATTTTGTGCCCATCTCTAGCATGGGTTGTTTGCTATGGCCTTGCTGGTAGAGGTGTGAAGTGCTTCTGATTTGTCTGGGGACTGATGAAAGTACCACTTGATAAGTAGCAGACAGTAGCAGTCTGAGTCCCCCACCCCTGTTGATGTCCTGAGGAAGGAAGCTGAAGAAACAGATCCAAAAATGACCCTAACCTATAGAAAAGAAGAAGGATTCCACATCTCAAACCTTTGCTTTTATATCTTTATATATAATCTTTCAAACATACTGTGTTTACATTCTGCTATTCCACTTCCCCTACAAGTCATGGAAGAAATTAAAGCAAAAGGAGAGAAAGATCTTATAGAACAGTAGAACCAAAAGCTGATTTTGTGGAGGGAACAATCTGGCTAAAGTGTTTGTCTTCCTCTCAGGGGCTGAACTCTAGGCAACTCAATTTGCCATCACGGTAAGCAGGAAAATTTAACATTTTCCTCCCTCTTCTTTTTCCTGCAAACCAAGATGCACAAGACACACCCGCCTCTATTCCAAGGCCAACGGGGCTCCTGGAAGCCTTTCGTTAAGTGCTGTAAGCTTTGTAAATAAGGCAAGTGCGCCTTGCTTCCTATCAAAATAATGCTACTGGCAATGCTATTAGCTTTGAAAATACAACATGCACATCTTGTGCACCATGGATTCATAAACTGGTAGAGCTGGAAAGGAATCCCAATGGTCATCAAGTGCAACGCCTTGCTGAAGCAGAAAATACATTATTTTGCAATAAACCTTGTTTTGTTGTAAAAATAGAGAGCTGGTTATTTTTTTATCATTGTTGTAGCAAACGGCAGTCTTTACTGATAGTTTTGTTAGAGTGCTTAAACTGCCACAGATGAGACGATGGGAAAGATAGACTTCAACTGTCATCAGAAGTGTCCTTAGGGAGAAAAGACGGTATTGTCTAGGAACTTAGTTGATCGTGTTGCTTCCTCCGGGACCTTCCTTTTCAACTTTGGAATCTATTCTGTTTCGATGAGGAAAACAGGATGGCATCCTGAACACCTATGAGGGCAAAGTGCAGATTTAATTCCCATGCTGATTTGATTTATTTATTTATTTTTGCTTCCCCAGTTGCTATACTTATGGAGAAGACTTGCTGGAGTGGTCCATTCAGCTGCTGTAGCATGAAAACATGCAATGCCCCCCCCCTTTTTGTTTTTGTTTTACTATACTGAGTGATTAACACTGTCCCACAATTGTGGGAATAGGTAACACATTTGTGAGTGCACAGCTGTGGGGTTTCTGTTCTTACCTTGCTGTAACAAGGTGGCCAAGGGTATATATGTTTTTATGATCATTATTTTCCTATTCTTATTTCCTAAGCAGCCTTCCACAGCTTCCTCAGCCTCTTAAGGACTGAATCTAACAGTCTGCTCCCCGGGGGCTTTCCAGGGCTGGATGCTTAAGAAACGAGGGAGTTTTTGCTTTTGTGAAAGGTCCTCTCTCTCTCTCTCTCTCTCTCTCTCTCTCTCTCTCTCTCTCTCTCTCTCTCTCTCTCTCTCACACACACACACACACACACACACACACACACACAGAGAGAGAGAGAGAGAGAGAGAGAGAGAGAGAGAGAGAGAAGGAGAGAGAGATTTCAGGAAACAAGCAGCAGTGAAGAATTTAGGAATATGGCACCTGATGTGTTAAATAAAAAGTGTATATCCCTTGGCCATATAGTTACAATAAGCCAGTCAGAGAAATTGTTCAGAAATTCTCTACACCCACTTGGAAACCATGCATGCATGTGAGGAGGGGTTAAGAAAACTATTTCCCTTTGATGGAAAGGAAGAAGCATGTGTAAAAAAAAAGTCAACTGGCGATTCATCACAGTGCTGTGAGTGGTTTCTCCTACTGAGAAGCCAATATCTCAGGTCCACAAGCCACTCTGAAACTACTACTCCCTGCCACATGACTAGGAAACCAAAGGGAACCAGGAGCAAGAAAATAACATAAAACTATGGAAGTGTGTCTGTGTAGGCAGAGACAATCAGATGTCAGTGCCAAAACCAATGTAGTAATCCAAGACAGGAGCAGAGTAAACAAAGGCTGCTCTCTTCTTCAGGTAAGTGATCTTCTGTCTCCTTACTCCATAGTGTTAGGAGGAAGATATTTTACTTTCTTAATGTCCCTCTTCCCCAAGCTGAAACTTAAAAAAAAAACTTTCCCTCATATGTATCATCTCATGTGTGAAGAGCATTTCCATAGGCTCACAAAATGTCCTTCTATGCCGCATGGAGAGACATTAGAGCGATTTCACTCAAATTACCAGTTTTAATTAAAAAGGGGTCAAAAATCAATTTCTGCATTTAAACAAAACTGATTAGCAAGTCTGTTATTGCAACTCACAGTGGCAAGAGTTTCCCCCCTAATTCTGTAAATGAAACCGACTGGTGTCGGAAAGGCGTTCATCTAAGCGTCTAGGCGCCCATGGTTCTTTATATGATAACACTTGCATTAAACGCACACTTTTCCCCACAGGAGATCAGAAAATAATGGTTCGGTCAGGGAATCGCAGTGGTTAATGTAATCCCCTTTCAAGCAGCAATGTGTCTGTGTGCGCATGCATACATGTGCTGGACAGGAGTGAACTGGAAACAAGCCAAGCACATGCTGAAAAAAAATGGTAAAAATTGTAACATGTTCTCCCAAAACTCAAGAGTTTGCGAACCATTTTATTGGCCAATGGCACACAGCAGTAAACGGGATCCCCATGAACACATTAGCTCAGTGGTTTAGGTATCTGGCTGGGGAGCCAGAGGTTAGGAGTTCCGATTGATAGGGGCTGGCCTCAATAACATAAAACTCAGCAAGTTCTAATATGACGATGTAGACGAGTAATGCTCATGATAGTCACCCTCCCGATAACCTAATGGCAAATGAACACTCAAGGAAAGTATCTTAGCATAAGAGCTGCATGCTCTTTCAACCAGTTATGCAGCAAATGGGAGGAGCTGGTGGCGAGAAACGGCAACAACAAGGATCTGAAAACATTTGCTGTTTCCTGTCTGCTACCCTGGGGCCATTAAAACTGCCAGTGCCTGGATATAAAACTGCAGTTTTACAGCTCCTCTCTTCTGGTGCCCCACAACACAACCGTCTCCCTGCCCCCATTTTACAGCCTACCTTAAAATTCATTTTCTACCTTCTCTTTAAAAGAAGAAAAGAAAAGAAAAAGGCAGACCTCTGGATATTGTTATCTCTGTAAATATTTGCAGATGTTCTAAGACCAGAGAGAACTGCAATTCAGCAGAGACTAAATTCTCCCCCCTCCCCCCCTCTCTAATACACTCAGTTATAAATCAAGCACTGAACTGAATTGCTTGCTAATGCTGGTTTAAAGCTGCAGAATACAAAGAGTCAAGAAGCTTGTATAGTAGATATAAAATAAGCCAAACAGGAGTTTTGTGCATACACACAATCTATTCCACAGCCTCTCCATACAATCAGCTCATTGCACAACAAAGTGCTACTGACAGATTTATTAGTTACAATTTAAAATGGATAAAAATCAGTGCTGTTTTTAAAAACCATGTTGATTTAAATCACAATTTAAATAAAAATGATTTTTTAATTTTTTTAAAAAAATCAAATTGTTACAAACCATTAAATCCTCATAACAGTCCTGTGAGGTAAAATCAAGCTGAGGGTATCTAACACAGTATCAAGCCTTAGTTCCATGGCTCAGTGGAAACAAGAATCCAGATCCCTCAGTACTCTATTACAATGTCATGCTGACTACCCTTCTGTAACTTCTCCCCCTTTTCAGGTTGCATGTTTAGTAACGTCATCTTGTGACTTTGCTGACAAATGGACTTTATTCGGATATACCATACAAGAGTAATCCTCCATTGTCTACAGTCTCCTTTCCCCTCTCACAGGGTCAAAACCTCCATGATGTTCATGATTTCTCCACCTTGCCAGGGCACCATTCCCCATTTTTTAAGAAAAGCAGAGCACAACATCAGAAGAAGGAAATTCCGCCAGGTCTGTTATTCATTAATGGAGTTATAAATCTCATCAGTTCCAGCCAATCAGATGTCATGAGAACAGGATACTGAAGAAATTCAAAATCGTTTTTTAATTAACAGTTTTCTTTATTAAGAACAGCGCAGAAGTTTTGCTTCTCCCTCTGAAAAAGCTGGCTTCTTTGCTTACATTTATTAATGGTAAAAGAATATAGCAACATTAAAATACAGTATGTGTGTTTACACAACCTGAGGATTTTCAGGTGACAAAATGTATTTTCAGTGAAGAGAAACATTTATTTCCATTTTCTGCAACAAAACACCAAACATACAAGCGGGTTACTTTAATGAAAAAAATACACAAGCTCGGGAGGATCATCATCTTTGTGACACAAGTTTGCCTAAGAGGCTCAACCATTTGGTGGCTGCAAAGAGAAGTGCACAAAATCAAAATTCCTGATAGCGATGGCATCCACACTTAAGAAACTCCTGCCCAAGAAAGTTAATCTGTTTAGTTATCCTGCAGGACGTTGATAAAAATACTTTGTACATCAAAAAAATATATATAATTGCTTGAAAGTAGCTGTCCCACACAATGCGTAGAGATCTGGTTTGCCTGACAAGACTTTAAAAAACAACGCACATAGTAAGCTGTGCCATGATATGCGCTGTCAAGTCAGAACCCACTTCTAGGAAACCCATACGGCCTTCAAAGTAAGTTAAATATCTGAGTGGCTTTACCAGTTCCATCCCATTCACTCTGGTGCGTTTCTATGGCAGAGCGCCATTCAAACCTAGATCCCCTAAGTCCTAGTCATGTCATTCTATGTCACTCTCTCCACTACAGCATGCTGGGTATAGTAAATTGTAGGGCTATTCAAACTGGATTACGACTGAGACACTGAAGGGAAAGGTTCATTGTGCTTCTTAGGTTTGTTTCTGAATTAAATCCTGTATTTGCTGAAGTTATTTACTCTACACGATGGCACCATATAGAAACCAGTATGTTTACTCCCTTGGAGCAGACTGCCTCATGCCTCATGACAATTTTAACCCACAGAATTATGCTGAAGGGGCAGGATTAAACAGTGAGATATCCCTAAAAACCTCCAAGTTGACAGGTATGATGTTCTTTTTAAAAAAGTAGCAGTAGATCATAATCCAGGATCTCTCACTGCTTGCACAGAGGCTGCCTATCATGAAGACCAAGATCTCTCTCTCTCTCTCTCTCTCTCTCTCTCTCTGTGTGTGTGTGTGTGCGTGCGTGTATGAGAGAGAGAGAGAGAGAGAGAGAGAGAGAGAGAGAGAGAGAGAGAGAGATTACAAAAGGAAGAGTTTCTTTTAAATTATTAAATGAATATCAGCTAGTAAAGAGTTTCATAGATTTGTTGTTGTTGTTGTTCAGTCGTTCAGTCGTGTCCGACTCTTCGTGACCCCATGGACCAGAGCTCGCCAGGCCTTCCTATCCTCCACTGCCTCCTGGAGTTTTGTCAAATTCATTTTGGTTGCATCGATGACACCGTCCAACCATCTCATTCTCTGTCGTCCTCTTTTCCTTTTGCCTTCGATTTTTCCCAGCATCAGGGACTTTTCCAGGGAGTCCTCTCTTCTCATGAGGTGGCCAAAGTACTGGAGCCTCAGCTTCAAAATCTGTCCTTCCAGTGAACATTCGGGTTTGATTTCTTTCAGAATGGATAGGTTTGATCTCTTTGCAGTCCAGGGGACTCTCAAGACTCCTCCAGCACCACAGCTCAAAAGCATCAATTCTGCGGCGATCAGCCTTCTTTATAGTCCAGCTCTCACTTCCATACATCACTACTGGAAAAACCATAGCTTTAACCATCCTGACCTTAGTTGGCAAACTGATGTCTCTGCTCTTTAGTATGCTATCTAGGTTTGCCATTGCTTTCCTCCCAAGAAGCAGGCGTCTTTTTATTTCATTGCTGCAGTCGCCATCTGCAGTGATCAAGGAGCCCAAGAAAATAAACTCGGTCATTGCCTCCATTTCTTCCCCTTCTATTTGCCAGGAGGTGATGGGACCAGTGGCCATGATCTTAGTTTTTTTGATGTTGAGCTTCAGCCCATTTTTTCCACTCTCCTCTTTCACCTTCATTAAGAGGTTCTTTAATTCTTCCTCACTCTCTGCTATTAGAGTAGTATCATCTGCGTATCTGAGGTTGTTGATATTTCTTCCGGCAATCTTAATTCTGGCTTGTGATTCATCCAGACCGGCCTTTCTCATGATGTGCTCTGCATATAAGTTAAATAGGCAAGGTGACAGTATACAGCCTTGTCGTACTCCTTTCCCAATTCTGAACCAGTCAGTTGTTCCATATCCAGTTCTGACGGTTGCTGCTTGTCCCACATATAGATTTCTTAGGAGACAGATAAGGTGGTCAGGCACTCCCATTCCTTTAAGGACTTGCCATAGTTTGTTGTGGTCTACACAGTCGAAGGCTTTGGCATAGTCAATGAAGCAGAAGTAGATGTTTTTCTGGAACTCTCTGGCTTTCTCCATAATCCAGCGCATGTTGGCGATTTGATCTCTAGTTCCTCTGCCCCTTCGAAATCCAGCTTGTACTTCTGGAAGTTCTCTTTCCACATACTGCTGAAGCCTGCCTTGTAGAATTTTGAGCATAACCTTGCTAGCATGTGAAATGAGTGCAATTGTGCGATAGTTGGAGCATTCTTTGGCGTTTCCTTTCTTTGGGATTGGGATGTAGACCGATCTTTTCCAGTCCTCTGGCCACTGCTGGGTTTTCCAAATTTGCTGGCATATCTTATGCAGCACCTTTACAGCATCCTCTTTTAAGATTTTAAAGAGTTCAATTGGAATGCCGTCACCTCCACTGGCCTTGTTGTTTGCAATGCTTTTTAAGGCCCACTTGACTTCACTTTCCAGGATGTCTGGCTCCAGGTCAGCAATTACGCTATCTTGGTTATCAGGGACATCCAGATCTTTCTGATATAATTCTTCTGTATATTCTTGCCATCTAAAAGAGAAGAGCTTGAAGGTACATGAATTACAGATACTGCCTTTAACAAACACAGAAGAATGCAAAGACGAAGGAGGAGAATATAGAGAAATCAGAGATGAAAGATAAGCAGAGCTAGAGAGTGAAAACATACAATGTTAAATAAGAGATTATTAAACTGAATGTGAAAGGTAAAGTCACCAGTGAAGAGAAATAAGAAGTAAAGAAATAAGATTATATTGGCAAGCGTATAAATAAGGCAGAAAACAGATTTACATAAACGTACACTGATCAGTCTGAACATTAAAACCACTGAAAAGTGAAATGAATAGCATTGATTACATCATTACAATGGCACCTGTCAAGGGGTGGGATATATTAGACAGCAAGTGAACAGTCAGTTCTTGAATGTGTTGAAGTAGGAAATATGGGCAAAGGAAAAAGTCTGAGTGGCTTGGACAAGGGCCAAATAGTGATGGCTGGATGACTGGTCCGAGCACCCCCAAAAAACAGCTAGTCGTGGGGTGATCACAATATACAGTGGTTAGTACCTACAAAACTGGTACAAGGAAGGACAACTGGTGAACCAGAGTCAGGGTTGTAGGAGCCCAAGGCTCACTGATGCACACAGGAAGTGAAGACTAGCCCATCTGGTCTGATCACACAGAAGAGCTACGGTAACTCAAATGGCTAAAAAATCTAATGCTGGCCATGACAGAAAGGTGTCAGAACACACAGTGCATCATAGTTTGCTGCGTATGGAACTGTGTAGCTACAAAATGGTCAGAGTGCCCATGATGGCCCTTGTCCACCACTTAAAGCCCCTACAATTGGAATATGTATCTCAGAACTGGAACCACAGACCAATGGAAGATGATTGCCTGGTCTGATGAATTATGTTTTCTTTTAGATCAGCTGGATGGCTGTGTGTATGTTCCCTTTGTGGCAATGGTGTACCCTGATGGCAATGGCCTCTTTCAGTATGATAATGCAACCTGCCACATTGCAAAAATTGTTCAGGAATAGTTTGAGGAACATGACGAAGTCTACAAATTCTGCAGATAATCTATAGTTGTGGAAAAGCGAAGCAATGTCAACAGAAGAAATGCTGTTAGGAAAGCTATGGCATTTTGTTTTCATGAAGGAATTGTGTTGAAAGGAACAGTTTGACTTGAGGAGGATCTAGCCACGAATATGCCTAATGCAATTAGTTCTAATACATTCAATGTGCCACTCTAGACGCATCGTCTCTTGCACTTTTAAAAATCTTGCCACCAGTGTTACTGGATAATATATCTTTTAAGTACCAATATTTGTTACTAGATTTTCTTTTCCCACTTGGCTGGTTTCAGTAATATTAATTGGGGAAGATATAAAGGAAAACACACAAATACTGCTTCAACAAATACTCTAGATCTATATAATTTGTTTTTGTCGTTTAAATTAAATGGTTCTTCACTATCACACAGATCAAGTCTGTCCTATTGAAAACATTCATCCTGGGAAGTGGGATAGGTGGGAAGGAACCACGCACATAACACAATCACACACACACACACGTGCAATACAGTATTTCGGGTACAATTCATTTTACCATAGCATATTATGTTTTAGAGGCAATGACAAATTTTGCATAACATTTATAAGCACTGTGGTGTGCAAATAAGCAAACACTGAAGTATGAGATCTATCATTCTGAATAGGCAAACACATTGACCTGAAGAGGCACTGACAAAATGAACTTAAAAATGAGAACTATGTTCTGTCTTTTCATTGGCTGCATATTAAGAAAAAGCGCTACATTCTAGGAAACTCCCCCAGCTTCTAAAAAAATAATATAATGTTAAGATGCTAATGGGGGAAATTATATCACTAATAAATCCTTTACTGGCAGAACCATTTCAAATAAGAACACAGGACTGTATCCAAGGGATTCCTATATTCTTGTACAAAACACAGCCAAGATTAAGGCGGCATTTTATTTAATGGCAGATAACATCATCTCCCCCCTACTTAAGAACTCCACAGTTAATCATGACAACATTAGCCGTAGGTGAGAGGAATATTAAAAAGCCCTTGCCTTGCTTTGCAAAGGATTAATTTTCTACACTTAACTTTCAAACCACATACACAATACTCTGAAATACAAACACATTTCAAAGTCCTAATGATGGGAAATGTTGCAAAAAAATTGATGATACCAACTTGATTTATCATACTGTATCTCCATTTTGAGTTTTAAAACATGAAAGGAATTTGTAGTGGACAGAAGATGAATTCATTATATTCAGGAGATCATAGTTTAATTATTAGCTTTTACAAATCAGTGAGAGAGAATCAAATTTTCCTTCCGGCAGATCCTGCCCCTCTTTTTACAAGGGATTCCCTTAAAACAGGACTCCCCAAACCATAGCCTGTTAGGGACTGGGCAACACAACCTGCAAGGCTCCTTTTAAGGTGTGCACCCAAGTGAGCACACATGCTTCTTCCCCCATCTACCAGGACTTCTCGTGCATCCTTCTTGTGTATCTATCGAGACGGGTTTTTTTTTGTCAAGATGGAAGCAGGAGGGGGCAGGTGGAGGTTTTTGTGTATGTCTGCATGTCCATTAAAAAGCACCAAATGGCACTGGTCCCCCATGCAAAAAAGGTTGGGGACCTAAAAGATAAATGGAAATATGATGGAACCTTGTGAGAGCTACCTAGACTCCCAAAATGGATCACTTGGAGTTGATTTTGCAAACATATCATCTGACCTGCAATTTTTTAGGACTCAACTTATAATGTTTAGGCTTGCCCCATAGCCCATCCACATGCAGTTGCAAAGCTGAGGATGGATGAATGAATAATTCTGAACATAGCGACTTATTCATCTACCAACTTTTCATACTAAAATCCTCTCCAGGATATTTTCTTCTATTCTCCAGCATAACTTAGATAGCCATGGAAAATTTTTAATACAGCATCTGTTACACAACTGGGATTCAGAAATCCCTACTGACAGATAAAAATTAATAAAATCTAAAAATCAGATGGATTTAATCCATGATTTAAATGTTAATATATGATTTTTTTATTTTAAATAATAAGTCAATTTTAAATAAAATTGTGATTTAAATCAAATCATAGCATTATCTATTTTGGGCCTAACCCAGCTTGGAGAGTTTTTGAACTCTTCAGCCAAGGATCTCTTCATTGATCTGGGCACAGGTGATTTTTTTTCTGAAAATAAAAGGTGGAGGAAAAACAGAGGAAGGTGTTTTTAGTTTACTTGCCCCAAAAGCAAAGAACTCATGAACACCTTTTGAAATATCCTGAGGATACAAGAGGTAGCTTAGCAGGATATTATGACGACTTTGAAGAAAGATGGCATGATTTCTACAAATGTTTAGATCAATATTATAAGTCAAATTAAGTTCCCTGTTTAATTTATGAGTAATTGAAATGGTTAAAGATAATATATTGTTATGATGAGATGCAAATTTTGTTTGAGAAGATAAGAATCGTTCCAATTTTTTCTTTTTTTTCTTTTTTTGATTTCCACCTTTTTTGTCTGAAAACTATAAATAAATTGCAAAAAAGAGGCAGCTTAGCAGCTGTGAAATCTGACATGCGAGAGAGGTTATGCTGAGAAATTCCCTTCTAAAATATTATATTCAAATATCCATAGAGTTAAAGAAAGTCTATCTGAGATACATCCAGAAAAGGGAAGAAGGGAATACAGACCAAGATGGGAATACAGACCATCACACGGACTAATCAATCAAACAAATAAACAAATAAAACTCCCAAACTAATCAAAGTAACTTAGCTAGTTATATGCTATATAATGAAGTAAGAATATTGGATTTCATAGCATAGTATGAGAAATACTGTAGAACAGATTATCTGAGGAAGCTGTATTGATACTACTACTGTACATAGTTCCAAGAAACCAAGGATACTTGTGAAGCCTTATGTTTTTACATGGCATCTGACCTGTGCTATCCACAAGCTTAATTGGAGATGGGCTGCTGTTTTAATACAATTGTATGGTAAGATCAGTTTTCAGTATCAGCAGTCTAGTCAGCCAAATGGAAGATGATGTAGATGCCTGAAACTGTCTTTACCTGATTGGCAACTCTGCACACAAAAGACAGAAGAACCAGCTCCACGTAGAAGGAAGGAAGGGTTTAACTTCAGGGTTTTACAGTACAGTATTTAGAAACAAAAGCCAGAAAATATGCTCATTCAGGCTTCATCGTAGGGTTCCGAAATTTCACATGCTCTAGGTGGCAGTGTTGAACTACACAGAAACACAGGAATTAATCTCATTATCCAACTGCTAGCCCGCAGCCAAAGGGTTGGAACAGAGGTCTGGAATAACCAGTACCCTTCTTAGACCATTGTAAAGTTGCAAATAAGGCAAGTTTTTGAGCTCTCCAGAACTCTTCATCAGGCAAAGATGGTATAATACTTTGAGTTAAAATACTTTGAGTCCCAAAACTAGGCTAGATGTGATGCCCACCTACGACTCTGATCTTCAGCTTACAATGTGTTCTCAGATAAAATTCAGTACAGTAATACCAAAATGAGAGATATTTGTCCGATGAATTAACATTATAGGTAGTTTGTTCTCAATAGATAATGGGAACAGCAAGTTGTAAGACAGACCTAGCTTTCTGTCACGGAACTGGATTAAGCTTGTAAAAATATCAGAAATCCAATGCTTGGTCTTACTGAAAAGTTTAGGAAATCAGCTGATTAGCTGTATCTGATTTTAAAAAGACTAGCCAACCATGACAAAAGTGCATTGTTATAATTTTTTGTTAGAACTTCTCGGCTTTCTTTTCTGTACTCAGAACAAAGTCATTTTTCTACCTCATGCTGTCTACTGAAGAGTCCTAATTTGGGGGGAAAGAGGGTGACACATCGCCGTGGCAGCAGCTATTTCGCCTCTGACTGCTCACCGTAAGAATCCAGGAGATAATGAGAAGCTTTGTGAGGCTCAGCAGCCTTGTTGCAAATGTCTCTCAGAGCTGGCAGATGAAATCTAATTTAATATGCCAAGTTTAAAAAATGACACAGAACTGAGGGTATGAGATCAGGAGCTTCCCTATGACACACTTTTTGTTTGTGAATGAATCTATGGGAAAGTCTTCTTCCTCTACATTCCTAAAGGAATATAACAAAAGATACACATTCCCATCCAAATACATTCCCCTGCTGTCCTATGGAAATTACTATTGGTGAAGATATCTTTACTTAGTTTCTAATAAAAGCAGTAGCTAGGTCACCAAACAGCAAAGAGAAATGGTGTTTTCTTAGGTTCTACGGATCTTAGGATGTGTAAAGTCAATGTAACAGAATCTGAATCATAGCCTATGATCATATAAAATGCAAAGCATGTGTTTGAAGCCCCAGGACATGAGTGAGCCAGTATGACACCCAACTGATCCCACTTTGTTTTGACTGGGATTGGTTAACCCAAATAGATACTAAACTAGGATGAAAAATGTTTTGCACTATATGTTAATCCTGATTCCTGGCTTGTCTCTCCTCAAGAAAGCCAGAGTGTGGTTTATGGATTGGAAGTTTATGGAACAGAGAACACCCAACACCTAGGTATGCATGCAAAGCTTTTCCAGTCTGGCACTTTACTTTAGCCACTCCCAGTTGCTGAAGGAGCCAAATGAGAGTAGCCTAGCAATATGCAGGAAAATGCTGCTCAAGACTAGAATTCTAATCCGGTTTAGCATTTAATGAGAATGCAGCCACAATCCGACACAATGATCTTCAAAAGGTATGATTATGGAGATCCAACCCTAAAAAAAGAAAGCCTGAGTTGCAAAAAATATGTAATACAGTCACCCCCCGCCATTTCGTGGTTCAGGTACTGCGGTCCCACAACATCGCGGGATCGCAGTACCTGCAACTCGGAGCCGTGGGGGGGGGGTGATCGGGTTGCTCTGCGCCGCCCCCTGCACTCCTCCAAGAAGCCTTTGAGGCGTGCGGGGGCGGCGGGGGGCGATCGGGTCGCTCCGCGCCGCCCCTGCGCTCCTCCGAGAAGCCTTTGAGGCGTGTGGGGGTGGCGGGGGGCAATCGGGTCGCTCCGCGCCGCCCCTGCGCTCCTCCAAGAAGACTCGGAGCTGCGGGGGCGATCGGGTCGCTCCGCGCTGCCCCTGCACTCCTCTGAGAAGTCTCGGAGCCACGGGGGGGGGGGGCGATCCGGTCACTCCGCGCTGCCCCATGTTCCTCTGAGAAGCCTTGGACAGGCGCGTGATCGCCCCACCCCACCCACTTTCACATATTGCGGATTTTCATGCATTGCGGGTGGGGTGGGTCCCTAACCCCCGCAATTGGCAGGGGGTGACTGTAACTGCAATCAGAGGCCAGTATGCTGACAAATTCTCAGGAATGACCACTATGAGTTAAGGGGCAAGTCAGAAATATAACAAATGCATGGAGTGTAGAGATGGGCACGAAACGAACAATTTTTCATTTCCGTTTTTGTTTTTTCGTTTTGTTACGCAACGAAACGACAAACGAATTTTATCTCCAAAATGAAACGAAACGAAACACCAGAAATTTTGTCGTCCATTTCGTTTTCGTTACGGCAATACATTGGACTGCTTTAGATGCTAAAAAAAATCACAAAAAATTGAAATAAATGGTAATGACATGGTAACTAAACAAACGAAAATGAAAACGAATTTTTTGCAAAAATTCGTGAAAAAGGAAACGAACCTAAACGGACCCCCTAAACAACAAACGACAAATGAAACAGCATTTTTTATTCGTGCCCATCTCTAATGGAGTGGAAACATGATAGAACAATGCATTAGTATCGAACAGCCTACTTTGACATCATCTCAGTCAAAGGAATTCACATTCCTCTCCATTTGAACCAGAGTATATAAAAATCAAATATTTAAAATAAAAAATAAAAAATAAAAAAATCAGTCAATTTTTAAATTTAAATCAGATTTTTAAAAATTTAAATGCTTTTTGAGGAAAAGATCTCTCTAAAGATCATGTTCTAGTTAAGACACATTATAGTCCAAAGGTTATTCATCATGAAATTAGTTTTTAATTATGTAGCATAAGGCTATATTAATCCATTCACAATGTCATGCTCTCCGAAAGGTTTCTAATTATTTGGGACAACTTTTCTATCTAGAAGATATTATCAACAATGCTTGGTTTTGCTATTTTCAAAACTGTGCATTTGGGTCTGCAACAATAACATGCCTCCTTCATAGCAAACACATTTTATAAAATAAACATCATGATTGGAAAATGACCTTAATCCCATTGTTCCTCTGCAAATCTAGGTACACAGAATCAACCCCCTTACCTTTTAAGTGCTATGTTTCAAGACGTTCAATGAATAGAAGGTTGTTTGGAATGGAATAGGTCTGCACCAGGAGCAAAGTTTGAGGAGGGAAAGGCAAGCAGTAAAATGGAAGTGAAACCTTTTGAACACAGTACTTCACATCTTGAGCTCTTTATGTGTACAGTAGCACCCCCGTATCCGCTGATTCACTATCTGCTGATTCAATTATCCACGGATGGTGATCAGCGGGGGGGGGCGGCAAGGAAGGGGGGAAAACCCTTACTTTTTGGAGAAGCCCTCCTCCTCATTGCCGCTGCGGGCCAGCCGGGCACTCTCTGGAGGGATGGAGGACATCGGGGGTGGCAGCAGAAGTGGCGCCCACACCGTGCCGCTCAACGGAAACATCCGGGCAGTGGCGGAAGAGGCGCCCACATGGATGCCTGCAGAAAGTGCAGGCGCTTCTTCTGCCACCGCCCAGATGTTCCTGTTGAGCGGCACGGTGTGGGTGGCGCTTCTGCCGCTGCCCCCGATGTTCTGGGTGCAGGCATCCATGTGGGCGCCTCTTCCGCCATCGCCCGTATATTTCTGTTGAGCGGTGCGACATGGGCGCCACTTCTGCCGCCCCCCCCCCATGTCCTCCATCCCTCCGGAGAGTGCTTGGCTGTCCCGCGGCAGCAGCAAGGAGGAGAACTTCTCCAAAAAGTAAGTTTTAGTTTAAAAAAAAATAAAATTTGGGGTCGATGGGGGTTGCAGGCTGGAAGGGGGGAGGCTACCCTGGATAAAAGCATTAGCTCTTATCCACGGATTTCGGTATCCATGGGGAGTCCCGGAGCTGATCCCCCACAGAAACAGGGGTCCAACTGTATAGCAGTCTGAGGGTTATCATATTATTCTCACTCTCTCCCTTGAGGAGAAAAACCTGTAATATTATTGTTTTGGTTGAATAAACCTATTTAAATTGTTATTAGTAAGGTAATGATTATTTTTCTACTTCCAATAAAATACAACAGAACAGTTGTCCAAATATGAATGATTAACCTATTAAACTGGAGATAGTTCACCTTGCAATAATTTCATAATTATCTATGTATATCTAATGGTATATAAACACCAAATCAGTAATTTTCTGTTATAACTGTAAAACTAATCTGAAAAGTTATTATTCTAAAAATGAAACCATCTGGTTGTAAATATTAAGATTAAAACAACTCTAGCAAAAATGAGTCTTTATGTAGAAAATCATGATTTAAATCAAGCTTTACCGACTAGTGATTTAAATCAAATCCACCTTGATTTGAACACAAAACACACAGAACAGGCACCTGTCATTGAAATACTTATTGCCTTGGCTTACCGGCTGCGTTAAAGATTATTGAACTAAATATGTGAATTAAAGTAATGTGAACATTTTAAATGTTCCTTATTTCTATGCTATTCCTATACAAGGCAGGTGGTCAATGAGTCAGACTTAAGCAGAACATCTCCCTTCTCAGCAATAACCAATATGTCAAGAAGATAAGTTCAAGAGCAGAAGCAGCTACAGATTACTGCACGCAATTGGTGCACTAATATACAACATGGAAGAAACATGCACACATCCCACATAGAATCCTTCCCACTACAGAATTTTTAAACACAACTCAACCTTGATTTATTCAACCCTACCCCCAAAATAAACAGCAGCACATATAAAGTCAATATGGCATGGGGAATGTTTACGATTTCATATTTTCCTTGTAAATAGGAAATGGACTGCAGGAGGACCGTTCTTCTCCAGCTAAAACAAATTTAAATGTGTTATAGTGTAAACTAGAATTACAGAGTCATAGAATAATCACATTGGAAGGGGCCTACGCCATCAAGTCCAACCCCTGCTCCATGCAGGAATACAAATCAAAGGGTATCTTCATGGTAGTTCTCCAAATGTCTTCAACTGCCCTGCTCGGCTGAGACAGTGGGCTGGCAGACCCAGAACTTTGCTGAGCTAGTGGTGGTCTTTGGGATGGGGGAGGGAGGGGTGGAGAACTTATCCCCCCACTTTTTTATTGGTGGCCGGCAAGGACAGGGAATTTTGGAGATCACTCATCATAGAATTGCCAAATCTCAGAGATGACTTGATGGAACATAACAAAAACAAAAAACTATTAATATCATTGTCACGCGCATAGCCAGATGGAACAATTCATTAGATGTGTTTTTTGAGCACCAGAAGAAAGCACTTTTGAAAAAAGTTACCAACAAAGCTCATCTCGAGGATTGATTACTGCAATGCACTCTATGTGGGGTTGCCCTTGACCCTTGTCCGGAGACTCCAATGGGTACAGAATGTGGCAGCCAGGCTGGTAGTGGGCGCTCGCAGACACGACCACATCACCCCAGTTCTGGCACGCCTGCATTGGCTGCCCGTGGCTCTCTGGATAAGGTTCAAGGTCCTGGTTTTGGTTTTCAAAACCCTCCATGGCCTGGGTCCTGAATACCTGTCGGAGCGTATCTCCCAGAGGTCAGCTGAGGCCAGGCCCACTCGATTGTCGCAGGCGCACTCACTCAGGGTGGCCACTCCTAGGGAGGTGCGGAAGTCTGTCACACGCAACCACACTTTCTCGGTTGTTGGCCCCTCACTGTGGAACCATCTACCGGCTGAGCTGCGCCTTGCACAGTCCCTGCCCGCCTTCAAGAAGGCTTTGAAAACCTTGCTCTTCAGGGAGGCATATGGCGACCTTTAATTTAATTTAATTTCTTTTTTTCACTTTTTTCCCCTTTTCTCCCCCCCCATATGCATCTTGCCGAGTCTTTGCCATTTTTGTCTTTTATATTGTTGTTTTTAAATTGTTGCTTCTTTTAACTTGCTGTGAACCGCCCAGAGTTCCGTTCCGGAAAATGGGCAGTGTATAAATGAAACAAATAAATAATCTTCTAATGGTGCTGCTTTCACAGAAGTATCTATCTAGAGGCCAAAATGGGGGGTTGTGATCCTCACTCCCACTGTCTCAACATCTTTCTATGTGGCTCTGTCGGAGCGTTACATGATGTGCATGGCTGCTAGCAGCGCAAGTCAGTTAAGGGCAACTGAAGTTTTGCACTAAAATGCTTCTGCATGGCAACAACTGCATATAGGAAGCCATATTTTTTGTGGTTTGGCTCAATGCAAAAATAATCTTCAACTAGTGGCAGCTGCCCAAAAGATGCATATCTACATACAGTGACCCCCCACCTATTGCGGGGGTTAGGGACCTGATCCGACCCGCGATAATTGAAAATCCGCGATATGCGGATGCAGGTCAGGTCAGCCCTGGGGCACCTAGCTGGGGGCTCTTGTACTTACCGGAGGCCTCAGAAATGATTTTCGGCAATCCGGAAGTCACTTCTGGTTCTCAGGGAGGCCCTTGGCCTCCAGAAGGCCCGGGAAGGCCCTCGCAGGCCCATTTGGGACAGCGCCAGGTTGGGGGTAAGTATGGGAGGCCTGAAACAGGCCTTTTCCCCCTTAACCCAAGGGGCCTTATTTCATATACTGTGGTCCCGTGATATAGTGGGACCGCAGTATATGAACCGCAAAATGGCAGGGGACCACTGTACAACTATAGGCCCCTCACATCAGGACAAAGGGATTGCCCCTGCACTCTACCCTTTCCATTTTTAGTACTCTGAGCTGTCATGCATAAGCCAATGGAAGTGAGAAAACATTCTTGTCTTCCTTGCTCTGCATTCCTGCTGCATTCTGGGAAGTCATCTAGACATTTACTCCAGGGTTACAAACACCCTTCATGGAACAACCAGAGAATGTCTGAAAAAGTGAACAGCATCAGTAAACCTTTGGAGTTTCTGAAACCTCCAAAGCCTAACAGAGGAATTTTTCTAAACTTGCATGGGGTGGGATGACGCGTATACTAGTATTTGGGAAAACAACCACCTCTAACCAGGAAATCATATACAACCACACTGAAGGCTACACTGAAAGCGCTGGCAGATGAAAATCCTAAAGACTGGCCAACCAGGTGACATGAGACGAGCAGCTGACATTTTATAAAGGACAGGCTGACAATATAAGATCCTGTTTTCCCATGACATTCAAGTTTATATGTACTGTAACAATTAATATGCAAAAATACACACTTCTTTCTGAGTTCCTTTTCTGTTACCCCTGCTTCCCTTTCCCATTTGTATAAGTTCACCTGTTCCTCCCCACTTCAAGTCATAGAACTACTCTACAGTGTTTGTTAAATAGAACGGACGACATTTAAAAAAAAATTATACCATTAATTATACCTCGAAATGTACAACGTGCTAAGAGCTGCAAAAGGGGAAGGGAGAAGAATCACAGAGCTATGCCACCACCAAATCAATTTACAGTGGTACCTTGTATAAAGGAATTAATTCGTTCCAAATGATATTATGTTTATCAAATTTTCCTTTATACAAAATTCCCATAGGAATGCATTGAAAACAGAGTGATCCCATTTTGATGTTGTACAGATTTGCCCCATAGGCGATTATGTTAAGCAAATTTCCCCTATCTCCGGAATTTTTTATCCTGTACAAATTTTATGTTATGCAAACAGTTTGTTATACAAGGGTCCACTGTATTTGTTGCACAGCATATCATTGAGCCAAAATCAACCAGTCATCCCCATATGAAGATCTAAATGAAATATGATTTATAAAGCTGAATTTTAGACATATCACAGGCAGACAACATAGAAGTTAAAGAAAAAAATACTGAGATCTGATTTCTGGTGCAAATATCGGTTCCAGCTATGCAAATGTGCAGATTTAATCAGACACATATTTTCCCCATTATATATATGTAGCAGGAAGCCTTGGTTAACATTTATATCATATATAATTGTATGTGTCTCCCTTAATGCTAGTTCTGACATAGAACATATACAGGATTCATTATGTGACTGATAATCTTTATTCTCCACTTCCTCCTCCAATGATTTGGTTTCTCCTGTACCAACTCGATTATAACCTAGTAAAAGGACTGCAGACATTAAACCTGAAAAAAAATTGGAAGACCAAAGCAAAAGCAATCTGAAGCACCTTTGTCCGTTGGCTTCCAAGGTCTCAGTGCATTAGGGGGCAGTGTAGGAACACAAACTTGTGAATGCTTTGTTATGGTGCATCCCTTACTAACTGCTGATGCATAGCTAACACAGCAACAGACATTGATTTATGTTCAACTTTCCATTTCATCAGAGAGATTTTCAGAATGCTACACCCGAGAATTCAAAATATAGTAGGAAAATATGCATCCTCCAAGTGAACAGCACACACACACACACACACACACACACAGAGAGAGAGAGAGAGAGAGAGAGAGAGAGAGAGAGAGAGAGAGAGAGAGAGAGAGAGAGAAGGGAGTGTTCAGAATAGATCATTTGGCAATTCAACCACATAAGTTAGCTCCCCCTCTTCTGAAGCAAGGATGGACAACTACTGGTAACTTTTATTTCCAGTCCATCTCAGACTGTATATATGCATGTCGGACTAGCATCTTGGCAAAATATGACTGCTCATTGGAATGCTGTGAAGCCACATATACTGGGGGTAGGAGGCAGGCAGTTCTAGGAGAATGCCCCATGTTTGCAGCATTGTTAGGTTCGTGATTACCAAGGCCAGTACAGTAGTACCCTGACTTAAGAGCAGCCCGACTTAAGAGCAGAAAACTGTTGCCATTTTAACTGTCACCTTACAAATTTTAGATATGGTCTGCTCGACTTACATTTTTTTATTTTGTTTTTGACTTTTTAACTTATTTTTTCAATTTTTTAGATAGGTACCCCGACTTAAGAGTAGTTCGACTTAAGAGCATGCATTCGGAACGGATTAAATTTGTAGGCTGAGGTACCACCGTACATTGGCATGGTCTCTCAACAGCCAACACATTTGTGGGAAAGAAGAGAACAGCCAGCAAGGGGGTGGGCGGGCCCATGGAAGATGGTGGTAGCAGTAAAGACGAAGGAAAGAAGCCGCTACTTGGACTGTCTGAACAGGAAACCAATAAGAGTATCTTGCCATTGACTTTTCCATATCTATAGTTTGGAAACCCAACCTGCTTGCAGATCAGCACTTAAATATGTTTGTATTCCTGGTTTGCTCATATTTGGATGTACAATGGAACAACAACAAAAAATAAAAAACAACCAGTGAAAATCACAAGAAATCCAATGAGAACCTTAAACCCATTGGAACTATATTCTTGGCCATTTACAGTATATGCAGACTCTATTAATTAGGGCCAAAAGAAAGAGTGGGCATTCCTACTTGCACAGTTGTTCTCACCCTTGCTACAGGAATAAACACAGGGCAATTTCCTTCCGAAGCAGGAAAGGGCTGTATTCAAACAGTTTGAAATCTTGTGTGTTTGTCTTTTTCTGCATTGATTGTGAACATGCTGTTTGGCCAGGGATGGGAAGGATCTGGCCCTCCAGGATTTACTGGACTACAAATGCCCCTCACCAGTGGCTGTGCTGGATGGGGCTGATGGCAACTGCAGTCAATCGACATATGCAAAGTTGTACTTCGCTCACCTTTGCAGTGGCACATACTGTACAGTCACCCACCCGCTGCCATTTCATCGCAGGATCGCAGTACCTGCACCGGGGGGGGGGGAATCAGGTTGCTCCCCGCCACCCCCGCTCCCTTCGAGGCTTTACGGAGCCGCCCGGGAGGTCGCAGGGAGCCATCCCATGGCTCCCCGCCACCCCCCTGGGCCCCTCTGGGAAGTTTCGGAGCCGCCTGGGAGGGTCGCAGGGAGCCATCGCATGGCTCCCCGCCCCTCCGCCCCCTCCGCGGCTTCACAGAGCCGTGCGGGGGCGGCGGGGGCGCAATCTCCATTGAAATGCATTGCCAATGCATTTCAATGGAGAAATTTTCCCCATTGGGAAGCATTGAGCCAATGTTTTCCAATAGGGAAAATTTTCTCCATTGAAATGCATTGCCAATGCTTTTCAATGGAGACGGCCCCGGAGGAGAAGTCTCGGGCGGTGCGGGTGGGCGGCGGCAGGAGGTCAGATCCCCCTGCTGCTGCCGGCACACCCCAAGACTTCTCCGACAGGCACGCGATCGCCCCCATGCCCCCCCACCCGCTTCCACATTTCACGGATTTTCAGGGATCGTGGGTGGGGTGGGTCCCTAACCCCAGCGATTGGCAGGGGGTTACTGTATTATTAATTGCTGCTGCATGGACCACAATGGTCTAGTTAGAGGATAACACACACCATCTGTTTTCTTCCCTTTAGCTGTCTGGATCACAAACTGTGAAAGTTTGAAAAGGCATACCGACAACATTTTAACCCCTTCGTTTTCTACCTCTACCCATGCAATAACTTTTCTCCTCTAGCTGTAGTATCTTAGATACCAAAAATATGATTCTTTAAACCTCTATCTCCCCCTCTCTCTATCATGAACACAGTTTGGTACAATGCTTCGATAAAAATAGCTTGCTATCGAAAGCTCAGCTTGCATTATTTTATTTTATTTTATTTTATTTTATTTTATTAGTGACCTATAAAGGTATCACCCTAGCTAGCCTATCCTCTCTCTTGCTACCCACCAGGTACCCTACAGGATGCCCCCCTCTCTTCCTTCAACGTTCTTCTTGATGGGTTGCCTTGGGTCCTTTTCCAAAGAGAAAGGCGGGATAAAAATACTGATAGATAGATAGATAGATAGATAGATAGATAGATAGATAGATAGATAGATAGATAGATAGATAGATAGATAAAAAAAAAAAGCAAAGTGTTCTGCTTATATACTGCCCCATACCATTTCAATCAATCAATCACTCAATCAATCAATCAAGGTTCGGTTGCTGAATCTCTGTACTGTACCTGGAGGTTTTGCTTGCCTGCCAAATTCTTTTCAGCCAATGGAAAAGAGAAATCCTTTCCTGCTGCTAGTCAAGAGCCTACTTGGACATACATGGCCCCACCATGAAGCTTCCAGATATGTCTTTAACTGTTGACCTACTCTGCCTCAATCATGTCATCACACTGAATGTTCAAAAAAGGTAATCTCCTGCCTTTCACTATGTGGTGGTATATAAGCAGAACACTCCCCCCCCCCCGTAAGAGAATGGGTTATCTAAAGACTGATGGGCAGGATATTCAGGGGTACACAAAGACAGTACTTCACACAGTGGCTGGAATCTTGTTGCCAGAAATTATGGTATACAGTATTGTATTAAGGTTGATAACAGAATCAGCCACAGTGAATTTTTTTCAGAAATGAAAAAGTTATAATTTTCTAACACCGCCCTTGCCCCTGGCCAACAAGAAGTACCAAGGCTCCCTTAATATCCCTTTCCTTGTGGGGAAGCTACTGGAGACCGAGGGATGGGTGAGGAATCTCTTATTTCTGAAAACCACCACCACTGGGATGATTTTGCTTAAGTGAATGATTTAACTTCAAGGTCTTCCTCCAGGGCTGCAAAATTAGGAACACTTGCCCACAAGCAAACACGCACCTCTGGAACACATATGAAATTCATTGGCAGAAGGGTGTTTTCCCCTCTTGGTCAGGCAGATTGAAACTGAAAGCCTGGAACGACATACTGTATGCTGTACCCAAGGCATACAAAACTTGGATTGTTGGCAGATGTTTCTACCTCACCTCTTTCACTTGTTTCCATCTAAATCTAAAGACGCTTAAGCCTCTTTTAGTACCTCAAAATAAACAGGCTTTCCCCTTTCCCTGTGCACAAATATTCTACCATCTCAAAAAACAAAAACAAAACAAAAAAACCCTCCAAACAAAACACAATTACTACTGCATAATAAGACTTCCACAGATTCAATAGTTTTTGGACGGTCTCACAGGCCATAACATTGGTCAAACTATCATATGCACCAGACATTTTCTTATCTACAACCCTATAATTCAAATAAGGAAAAACAGGTATCTAAATTACAACCAGTACACAGCATTTATGTGTACCTTTTTATAGATGAGACACATCACAATTTTATGACTAAAATCAGGATTCTGTACTTCATGGCTACAGTGAGAATCTTGAGGAAATGTTAGCAAAAATATGGTTTCAGTGCGAGAAATAAAGCTAAACTTCACGACTGCTAAGATTTCATTATTTCTAAACTCATTATTTACAGTACTGTATTTTTTTAAGAGTTGCTTGATGTTCATATACACTAGGGAGGTAGCAATTCCAAAATTAGCTAATCATATAAGTACGATAGTCCCTTTGTTTTTTGCACAAATAATGGGCAAATAATGGCAAGTTCCATATAACATGGACATTAACAGCAGCCCTTCAGCTCATGGTAAATCTACAGCATGACCCTTCTGGCTGGCAGAGTTTGCCAAGCCCAGAACATCTTGGAGAAATAAAGCATATTAAGATTCCAAGTACAGTGGTACCTTGTATAAAGGAATTAATTTGTTCCAAATGAAATTATGTTAAGCAAATTTTCCTTTATATAAATTTCCATAGGAATGCATTGAAAACGGAGTAATCGCATTTTTATGTTGCACGGATTTTCCCCATAGGTAAATATGTTAAGCAAATTTCCCCTATGTCCGGAATTTTTTATATTGTACAGATTTTATGTTATACAAGCTGTTTGTTATACGAGGGTCCACTGTAACTTGAAATTACATGTAACCTCCCATGTTTCTGGTTGGTCTTTTTTCAAATCTGATTCTCTCTCTCTCTCTCTCTCTCTCTCTCTCTCTCTCTCTCTCTCTCTCCCTCTCCCTCCCTCCCTCCTCCCTCCCTCCCTCCCTCCCATGAGGCTACAACCAAAGTTGGCTACAAGAATGGACATGTGGAGGAAGATGAATTTTATTACAAAAAGACAGACCTGGGTTTCCTCCTGACTGTCCATGTGATGCAGTTTTGGCTCGGCTAGATATGCTTCTGCCTGTGGCTAAAGCTTAAGCTGATTTTGTCAAACTATTTCAGTGATGGCAGTTGGAAAAAATCAAGTGGTTAACCAGAGGGGAGAAAAAAGAAGAAGAAGAACCCAAATCCTGGGCGTTTTGAATTACATACAAGCCTGTCGTGACCGATGAATAAATATTTTTTAAGCCTTAGAAAATCCTGAACTCTCATAAAAGAAAAAGGCACAAATACTATCTCTGGACTAACGCAATCTCTTTATTTCTCTTTCAGTCCCTGTCTCACTCACTCTCTCTCACACAGAGACAGCAAATAGTATCAGTGTTGGCCAGGATTTCTAGGAGTAGGGAAAACCAGGCAGAAATGTTACAGCTATGTAAAGTATAAGCCACTAGATACAATTGACTGTTCTATCTAAATAGAGCCTTCAAGACTATGATGTCCTAGGAAAGCTTGATAAGCATCCACTTATGCACATGCATGGAATAAACTGCACCCAAAGCCAAGAGATGCAACCCTTACCTGAAAGAAACCTGGAGGAATAGGTCCCCCCGGCATTCCATCATTTGGAGGAATGTTTCCAAGTACCGGACTTGGTGCTGCGGCTGCACTCTGTATAAAAAAAACAAATACAGAAAGTATGATCAACACATTGCTTTCAGATCAGCTGAAAAAGAAGTCGACATACATCTCATAGCTCCATCAATTAGTGTAAGACCAATAACCAATATCATCATCATCAAGGCTACCCAAAGGAAATCAAACCTCTGTATGGTAAACGTGTGCCATTAAGACTGATAGAATATCAATGACTGCCTTTCAGATTGATGTCCAACTGAGTTTTGTCATCGCCAAGTCTATTTGTGCAGGAGCCATTTTTAAGACGAGGTGTGGAAACCATCATACAAGTGACCACCACCCCAGGTTCCAAAGTTCAGCAATCATAAGGAAATTCTGAAATGCACTCATGATGCTTTTAAGACAAGTTTTTCCAGTACTTGGGATTATCAACAACAAGCACAGCGTGCCGGCATATGCAGTCCAACTGCTCTTACTGGCTAACTAAACCATGAAGCCCTGGGTGTGGACAGTTTCCTGTCTCAAGTTCTCTCCCAAGAAACTGGACAAATAATCTAGGCTTTGACTTTGGAGGAAAACAAGTCAGATACAGAAAGGTGGCTGCTGGCAGAAGTCAGGATTAAGCCTTGAAGAAGCAAAGGTCTCTACTGCTGTCAACAGGTCTGAGCAGGAGTTGTATATGAGTAACCTACTAATTTATTACATGCTGGGTTTTCACCGAACCTTGGCAGGTCATGCAATATAAACATACCCATAGTGCACTGCGTCCCAAACTTTTTCAAGTCATGACCCCCTTTTATAATAGCCAAGTAACCTGCGACCCCCCTGCCACATTTGCATAAAAAGGTGTTTTTAACGGCCTAAAGCCATCTTTTCTCAGAAAGTAAAGGCTCTCTTTCTAAGGCGTCATTTCTCATAAATACACATACATGATAACTTTAACTTCCAACTACAAAAAGGGAAGAAAGAAATTATTTAATAAGAGCTACAATACATATAAGGCAACTGGTACCTCTCTCCCCAGAAAACACTTTGTGGCCCCCTTGGAGTGATAACTCCCAGGTTGGGAAACACCGTCACATTAAAAAAATGAGAGTAGGGGACTTTGTTGATTTTGTGCACAAGTAAAAGCTGATGCCTCAACCATTAAATGAGGGCTTCTGCTCAGTGTACAAGATGGTCATTAAAATGTATTTATTTAAAATATTTATACCCTGGCTTGCTCTTGAAAAGGGCACTATGGACAGTACTAAAATGAAACAAATCTCTTTTTAAAATCAACAGATTAAAAACAAGCTCTAGAAATACATTAAAAACAACAAAAACACAACAATCCCATTTTGAGAACGGCTTCCTAGGCAACTAGTCATTAAGATAAATCCTGCCTAAAGAGAAAGATCTTTGTCCACTCCCAGAAGGGCAGCAAAGATGGGGCCAGTCAGAGCATCTCTGTCTTGTTTTGGACAAGGTCGCCGCGTTAGTCTGTGCAAGAAATCCAGGCAAAGTTCAAAGCGACAAAACAAAAGATAAAAGCATATGGCACCTTAAAGACTAACTTGGTATGAAACCTATATTCCATAGTATATTTCACAGAACATTTCATTCTGTTGCCATATGTCTGAAGAAGTGGACCTGATCCTCAAAAGCTTACATAAAATAATTAGTCTTTAAGATGTCACATGCTTTTGTCTTTGGTTTTGTTTTGTTTCCTTGAATTTTGCCTGGAATTATGTCTTGTTTTAATTCAGTTTGTTTATTCACCTTTATTCAGTCTATTACTAACACCAGGCGCTGATTTAGAATCAGAACTGCTTCCCTGAAATTAGATGGAAAGAAGAGACAGAAGTGGGTGTCATCCATATACTGTAGACACCAAAACCACAAACTGTGCACAACCTCTCCCAGAGGTTTCACATAGATGGTCAAGAACATGGGGGACAAAATAGAATCCTAAGGAGCCCCACAGAAGAGTACAGAATAGAAGCATACCATGGCTGATAGTACTGAAAGCTGCTGAAAGGTCAAGGAGAACCAAAAAGGATACACTCTTCCTGTCTAGTTCTTGATGTAGGGTGACCACCAAAGTGACCAAAGAGGTCTCCATCCAATAACCAGGCTTGTAATCAGACTGAAACAGATCTACTGTATATCAATGCTTCCCAACCTTGGGTCCCCAGTTGTTCCTAGACTACAACTCCCAGAAATCCTGGGCAACACAGATAGTGGGGAAGGCTTTGGGGAGTTTAGTTGAGAAACCTCTTTAATCCAAAAGCATCTTGATAATCTATCTCACCCAGGAACTTCTGGAGCTGAGAAGCCACCAAATGCTCCACTACTGTGCCCAGGAATGGAACATCAGAGACAGCTGAGCAGCTTCCCGATACCTTGGGATTCAATCAAGGAGGGCTTCTTTAGGAATGGTCTTACTATTGACTCCTTAAGCATGATGATATCCTATTGTGCTGCAGGGAGGCATTCACAACTCCTTGTAATCAACTTGGCCAGTCCCTCTCTGGCAGCTTTTATAAGTCAGCAAGGGCAGACCTGTGGTAGCCTTCACCTCTCAAAGGGCTCTGTCCACATCCTCAGGTTGCAAATCTGATACCTCCCCACTAACACAAGTCAAGCACGATTCAAAGCTACATTCACAGGACCTGTATCAGCTAAAGCATCCTAGTCATTGCAGATCCGAGAGATTTTGACGGCATTCATATAGCTGACTTCACGAAAAAGCCTCAGTCATCTTTTTCTGTGCTGTTCTAATTTTAAAAACTAAGCCCATAATTGAAATGTAAGTTGCTACTAGCATCATATCTCAAGAACATATATTTCTTTTACAACTTTTCTACTTGGCATCATACAGAATGCAATCTAAATATCTCAGATGCTTTAAACATTGCATATGATTTCATGGAGCAGAATAAAATCTTTTTTAAAAATTAGAAAGGTGTTTTCTAGCAGCTGCTTTGTACTCCCTCTACTTTATCAAAAGACAACCCAAAGAGCCTTTCAGTGACAGTACTATTAGTTATGTTGTGTGGTAGCCCCAGGGCCTTCTTGCAAACTTTGTGGCTGAGCAGGTGATTGGAATTGGGAAGCCAAGCCAACATCCAAAGCCAACACTCCACCACTACGCTGGCACTCAAGGTCCTTCTTCTTTCATAACCTTCAATTCCATTCCCAGGATTTCTGGTGTCCTCATTTGACTTTTGGCACTGTTTTAACAAGGTTTATACAGGACATGGGAAGCATTTACCTATTTATCGATCTCAGTATAATTTGTTCATCTTGTCCGTAAAAGAAAGCAACTGAGGAATGAATCATGATTGTATAGAAATAACTGAATCATGATTATATAGAAGAATGATCATACATTTAAAATAAATCTATTTAGTTTACTTGTCTCCGGAAACTCTGAAAACAGTTTGAAGGAAGTACCAAATTGGGAAGTGCCACTTGGGTTTTTCTGGACTCCAAGTTTCAAAATTCTCCAAAAATCCCTCAGAAAGAATGCTGGGAGTTCAAGCCCCCAAACATGCCTGCAGGCACCTTCATTTCACTCACCTGGAGAAAGGCAGAGCCTGCAAGGAAGCTGCTGCAATGATTCCAAGGGATATTGCTTATGCAGGAGGCACCCTCTATAGCAGTGGTGGCGAACCTTCAGCATTCACCTTTATTTTGGATCACAACTCCCAGAATTCTGAGCCTAGATTGCCAATGACAAAGGACTACCGGAGTTGTGGCGCAAAACATCTGGAGTGCTGAAGGTTCACCACTGCTGCTCTATAACAATGGTTCCGAAACCCGGGTCCCCAGATACTCTTGAATAAAAACTTGCACAAGGCTTTCCCTGATGACCAGGATTACTTGGACTTGTAGTCCAAGAACATCTGAGGACCCAAGGCTAGTCACCCCAGCTCTATAGAGCATATAGGGCAATCACTGCTATCCTCAAGACACATGGCAGCAGCTTCTTCCCAGGAAGCAATGTGGCAGGGAATTAAACTTAGAAGATGTCAAAGGAGGAAGTGAATGAAATGAAGGTTTCTGCAGAAGTATATTTGTAGGATGAAACTCACAGGAGTCTGCCTGGGGAATTCTTTGAGATTTCTGAAATCTAGAATCCTAAGAAGCAGATGTGTGTGTACGTGGGGGTGGGGTGGGGGTGGGACATATTTATTGTAGCAAATTTTCTCCGTCTCTCTCCCCAGTTTATAACTTGGATTTGCCCAATGAAGAGTTTGCCTGTCTTATTCGTGGCTTGAAAGCATCATCTGTTACCATCAACAAGAGTACTCTTCTTGGGCTTTGCAGTTAGTATTTGGTCCATCTGTTTCTATTTTCCAAAGGGAAAACGAGGCAAAGGACCAAGACAACATCCAGGGCATGGAAGGAACTGGTGGGTGTGGGGAAGCTGTGTGACTGGAGTGGAAGAGGAGGTCATTTTACAAGCGCCACAGGAAGCGTACCTTCATCAAGAGCAAGAAGAAAAGAAATCCAAGTACTGTATCAATTCTAAACCACGGCTTTGGCCTTTCACTTTCGGAAGCAAACCTAAGGCTTTAAAATTAAAATCTGATAGCTGGAATCCTGTTTTTGTACATTTGTAAGGCTTACGTCCAGGCAATTCCCTCATGCCGAATTAAACATTTCTTTCTCCCATACTCTGGTTTGTACTTGTTACAAATAATCTCTTCCATCATTGGAAGCTCAGGATCAGAGAGGGAAGTCATTAGTTACCAAAAATCATTGTCACTGGTCCAGTTAGTCTGGTGATGGGAGCAGTTTATGTAATCCAAGGCTCCCCCCCCCCCGGTTCTATCCTGCAATCCCCACAGATTTGGGATAGTGACATGGTTACCCAAGACTTGTGGGGGAGCAATGGATGAGAGGAGAAAATTCCTAATTTTTTTAAAAAGCCTTGTTTTATAACCCACAGAATTTATACAAAGAGGATCTCAACTTATATAGCCCATCTCTCTGTAAAAACCACTCTCTGCCCTTAATTACCTGACAATTGGAATGCTAACTTGTGCTCTGAAGGTGACAGTGTTATATAAGAAAACTATTTACAGTAGTTAGATGGAAGACACTCCCCACCCCCCTCAAGATACACCATAGTCAACAAAGCATTTTTCCTTGACTTGAAATATAAGTTCTGCACCAGTCATTGTTTTGGTCATTGCAGCACACATTTCCCCACATTTCCTAGTTCTTTCTTGTGTATTTTTAATGAAAAAAATATAGGTAGTTCAGAACAGAATACAGTATGTGCCAATGGCTCATAAGTGCATTCATCCACATGTACATACTGTTCTCCTCAGCTTACAAAAAAGATACTCCTTACTATTTTAAGAGTCAGACACCAGCCAGCAGTCCTGAGTCTGTTCCATTGTGTGAATCACAGTGATCACAACGAAGAAGGCAGATTTACATTTAATTTTTGTATTTTCAAAATATTCTCCCTTTCTAAAAGAAAGTAAACTAGGGGAGGTAGGATGGTGTCCACCCCCTTCTTGGTGATCAGTCACCAGTATGCTGCTACATGGACATCCCCCTTCCACTCTCAGCACAGGAATGTTCCTCTTCAATGCTCTTCTGTCAGAAGGTTGGTACTTTTAAAAAATAATTACAGTGGTACCCTGACTTAAGAGCAGCTTGACTTAAGAGCAATTCTACTTAAGAGCGGGGAAATGTTGGCATTGCTGCCTTACAAATTTTAGATATGGTCTCCTCGACTTACAATTTTTTTTCAGTTTTTCATTTTTTAACTTATTTTTTCAATTTTTTAGATAGGTACCCTGACTTAAGAGTAGTTCGACTTAACATGCATTTGGAACAAATTAATTTTGTTAATTCGAGGTACCACTGTTATTTACAAAGCTGTCACATGCATACTGTGTGTAAGCAGAAGCACAGCAGAAAATATATGTATGTGAAATCCATTATTTTCTGTGTCTTGTGAAGAATGGGCATTCATGTAAAAATGAAGAAGAATGAAAGAGGTATGGAATCATCAGTGTTTGCCTCATAAGTGTCCTGAAATGTCTAGTATGACTGACGCTATGGGGGGAAAAACCTTCCATCTGCCTACCACATTCATTTCATTTTAGAAAATGATGCTTTGTACGTGCTGAAAACCACAAAAGTTTCATGACTTTGATCATACAATGCAACTTTATTTTTTATTAATACCCTCATTCTTCTCAGCTAAGAAGCAAAAGTTTGAAACAATAGGAGAAGGAAGGGAATACAAGCCTGGAAAAAAACTATAATTTGTCTTGGCCTGGCCAAATCACAATGGTTCTCCTCCATGTGTTAAATTACCTATTTTAAATTCTTCCTGGATTATAACTGATGAGTAAATTCAGAACAGCAGACACTTCTGAATAATTACATAGAGAGTGGCAGAAAAATCACACTATATAGTGTGATGTGGCTGTACGTGATTCTTTTACACACGCACAAATACATTATAGCTTTAGAATTCCAAATTTGATATTCTTCTAGGAGACTGATCATATCCCACCATATAGTTCATACTGCTCCCCTTCACTGGATAGAAAGAGAAGTTTTAAAAGGACCAATACAAACATAATTCCATTTTCTGTCAACAGTCCTCAGAAATCTGAAGTAGCTTAATAATCATTGGCCACATATGTATGGTAAAAGAACAGACACATCTGGAACCACTACTCCAAATCCCCTATTTACATCATTTATTAATCATCTCAACAAAGTTTAGAGGGGCTTTCTTCCATTAAAAGACAAAAGCATCTTCTCATTGACAGATTAATTATGTTGTCTTGTTTTGAAAAAACCCAATTCAAAGTGGACTGGTATCAGTTATTAGTGGTGCAACATTTTGTCAATAGTAACAGCAGTTTTGCAAGCAAACATTTAAGTGTATGCTTTTCACACAGCATTGAAATCCTATCCAGATGGCACTTTGTCCTTTTATTCAACATGAAAAAAATTTCCACTCTCCTCCTGGTGGTCATGTTCAGCTGCTCAGATTTTTGGATAAAGGTGTTTGATACTGAAGGACAATCACCTCTGTACAGGCTCTGGAGTAGTGTTAATTAGCATATCCCAAGAATAGCAAGCTAAAGTGTCACACAGAGATTGCTACCAAAATGGAAATAGCTTTATAGTGGAAAGGTCAAATCCAGCTTATTTTTGAAGCAAGCACAGACAGATGTGCAACCAGTATGACCATGGACAAAATGAGAAACCAAATCAAAGCTTCAAAGAATTTAACTAACCCAGAAGCACTGAACACCATCTGGTACCCATTTCTGACAAATCCAGATGCACCATGGCTGAACACAGCTCCACCTGAGACCTGAAGAACAGCAAAATATTTTTGATATTTCCTGGACTCTTTATATCCCAGAAGCCAATCTTGATTATTCAGGGTCACTTGTAGCTATTAGCTTGCTCTTATGCTACCTTCCCATTTTGTTTCAGCCTATTCATTAAGGTGGACAGAGAGACAGACACACACATCTATCTATCTATCTATCTATCTATCTATCTATCTATCTATCTATCTATCTATCTATCTATCTATCTATCTATCTATCTATGAGCAGCTTTGATATTCTTTTCTGCCTTTTGTAAGAATGGAATACTGGAAGACAAGCAAGGTAGGAAGTGAAATTATTCATTTTACTACTTAGTAATACGGACTAAAACAAAAAAAAGCTGACTATTGCCCAAAGGGGCCCTGTCAGATATATGATTACAACAAGTGGAGCAACCATAACAATCATATCTATGAAAACACATGTTTTCTATACAGTTACTATTTAACATATGATATATAAGTCACTCCTTTTTCAGTTGTCCTTCAGAGGAATCCCTATAAAAACGGCTGCTGACTTAAATGAGAGGGTATTGGATCAAGAGGAAAAAATCATCCTCTCCCCCCCCTTTGGGCATACTTGTACCTAACCAGCCACTTGCATTCCTTGACCACAGCCCCGCCCCCCAACACACACTCATACACACACACACACACACACACACACACACACACACACACACACACACACACACACACACACACACACACACACACACACACACACACACACACACACACACACACACACGTTTGCTGTTAAGCTACTGGCAGGTATTGCTTAGCCTTAGACAACTTCTCTCCAAGTCCAAATGAAAGTGCAAGTTAGAAAAAAACCTCCCCAGCGGTGATTAGCTTGGCCTTGCGGGTTTTGCTGTCTTCTTACCAGGTACGATAGAAGTCTCACCCAACCCCCACCAGCTGGAATGGCGGCAGAAGAGACGGAAAGCTTTTTCTTCAGGTTTTTAGAGCATCATTATGTATTCAGGTTTTGCCTCCCTTGGAATACTAATGGATGGCAAAGAACCTAGCAGAATGTACAAAAGAAGGCAAGACAGATCAAGAAGGGGCTTTTTTTAAAAAAAAAAATCAAGATTCTCATGTCTCCACAAGCATTTAGAAATAGCTAGCAGAAGTTATCTTCTGGAGAGGTGTGGAGTGCTTCTTGGGACCCCTGGATGAAATTACTAAGTATAAGTGCTATTCTGAGCAAACATGCAACATAAATAAGCTTTTGTTTGTTTTGTTTAGACACATGAAGAGTGTAAGTAAAAGCAGTCAAGCTGGGGGAAATACATTAATCAAGTCAGTTTCCATTCTCATTTTTTAAAGGGAAAGGATCACTATTTTATTCTCTTCCTTTGCATACCAATTTAAAGAGTAAGTAGAAATCTTAAACTAAACCTATTTAAACACAGTGTAACTTTTCTGCAACTGAATTCTCTTAATGAAATCATGTATACAGGATCTGGCTCCAGACTGCAGTACTGTACACTCAATTACCTTCTTTTAAAAATTAAAAAAAGCTTTCTATCCTACAAAGCATGGGTCCTCCAAAGATAGCAGGCACTGCAATAACGCTGCTAGCCAGTATTTTATTGTTACAGGAGATTTCCAGCATACTATAATCCCTTGCTGGTGAGCCTCCCAGAGTTAAACAGATCCCTAAAACAGCTTAGAATAATACAATTCAGATACTCTGGAGTTTCACAAGCCGCCTACAGACAAGGGGGGAATCCTGTGCACCGTATTCAGCAACAATGTTTATAAAACAAAGTTTTATCAGCGAAAGTCTGCAAAGAATGCAGAATTTAATGCATGATTGGATTTTTAAAAGTTTGAATACCTAGATCTACCATGATGTTCTCTATCCACAATGGCATGAAAATCGTCGTGGATCTGCAGCCAAACCGTGGCAAAAAAAAAAAATCACCAGGTATCATGGTTCTTTTGTGTGATGTGTATAACCTCTCAGCTTGGACGTATCGCAGACACAGCAAGGCATCTGTTACATTTCCTGGCCGGCCTGGAATGCCCTACGCAGCTGCCAGCTGGAATGCAGGGTTCAAGGCAAAGCTCTTCTATAGGCCAGCCATACTTCCCATCAAATCATGGAGTTATTTTTCCCCCAAGATACACACATGTCAGTTCGCTGCACACATCGTGACACTTGGTTAGGAGTTAATAATTAAAGTGCCCACCAGTGCCCTGAACAGAATGCAAAGCAAGAATCGCATCTACCAGACTTGATGAATTATTTAGAAGGCTGCAGCATGGCATTGTCTCTCTCTCTCCCCACCCCCACCCCCAGCCCAGCCCTCATTTCACCCTCCCAATGGCACCTCATCTGTGATAGAAAGAGCAAAGTTTCAAGCCGATGAACTCTGGAAACTTTCTACAAGTCGAAGATTCCGATTGCCAGGATCCCAGGAACACATCCATGGGGGCCACATCATGAACCAGAAATCCCACCCCCCTCCAAGCTCTAGCCTTTGTGGGTGTCATCTCATTTACACCATTCCCCAAAGCACTGACCAAGCAGACACAGGTTTTCACCTAGACATCCTTCTGAGACTGGATTTTACAAACTCACAGATGTGAAGACAGTGTCATGGGAGGCAGACAAGAGCATGCACCTGCTGAATACACAGATCTGTTAGCTTCCTCCAAGATGGTCAACATAGAAAGTTACATCTTGTTTTGATCTCTAACTCAAGGTTTTTTTTGTCCCCACCCCTCTGCCAAGTCTTACCTAGAGAAAGCAAACTAAAAAATAGCATCGCCAATACTTCTACCCAGCTGTCCAAAGCCATATAGGAACAGGGCCTCTGAGAGAGGGACACTCTATACTGTATTCCCATCTATCTACCCATTCCTAGGATGACGGCATCCCAGGGAGGCACATGAGAAGGAAACAAGCATAACTTTGTGTGGCCTCAGGAACTGTTGCATCAAAAGTAGCAGATCTGGTGCCTTACAAATACAAATTAAATAGTGCTTGCTTCTTTGTTATTTTATGGAGACAGTAGCTTACTCTGGATCAACATAAGTGGCCTGTCTTTCCAGGCTGATCCAATATGAAAAGAACTGCACAGCAAAATACACAATTCCTCTTGCCCTTTAACAATAAAATAGTCCAGTTAAGTGTTCTCATTGCTTTTCTTTCCATACTATATCATGGAGAATCTTTCCTCCCGAGGTTCACACAAAAGTCAGGATTTAAATAGTGCCATTATATCTTGTGAGCTAGAATTTAAAAGCTTTCCTAGGAAGAAAGCCAAAAGCTAAAAAGATTCTGATTAACCAACACCCCAGAGGGTGTATTTTTTGGTGTGTTTGTTTGTTTGTTTTGGTCTTGCCATGAAGAGGCTGCAAAGGAGAACAGAGAATGATGCTTTGCCAAGGAAAATGAAACCCTACACAGGGAATACAGGTAAGAAGTTGTAACTGCCTAAGTAACCTACAGTGGAAAAAAATATACCAGTACTATTTTAAAAACTATTTTATCTTATGTACTGCACAGAATATAGTTGCCAAAGACTCTATTTAAGTCATGTCAGTCTGTGGAACAATGCTCTCCATGCCTGTCTCTGTCTTACAGCTTTAAGTTCCATCAAAGCCAGTCCATTAAAAGATAGTAGCTTACAGAATCTTCTGCTACATTCTCCTCTCTGCCTGTGATATAATTACTTAAATGGCATTAGACTTCAGACAAATTTGCCTACCCTATGTTGCATACAATACTGTATACAAAATCCAGATTGCGGTGGGGCACACCAGGTAAACAGCTAAAGAAAGATATGCAGTTCTTCTGTGTTGTTCTGATCATTACTAGATTATGTATAAATGCATTTTAAGACTTATCTAGTTAGTTCAAAAACTCTTTGATAACTTCCTCAATGGACATGGTGCATCAAGGCAATCTCACACACACATATCCACACAATCCTGGCTGGAGAAGGGTGATTACCTGCACTTACAATTTCTCTTTGCCCCCCAAATCTGTCTAGAGAATATTGTTCCTAAAAGCAAAACACTGCAACAATGAGAATGTGCAGGCCTCATACTGTGCACGGAGACCCTCCAAAACATTCTGATGAATGATGATTAGATGGGGTGGAGGGCTCTGGTTCCTTCAGCAGCTGTGAAAGCTGCCACCATCTTTGCTTTCTGAAAAGGCAGTGCAATGGAATTCCAGCTTTGATGCACTGCGGGTGAAATATGCTAATTAATGGAAACAACCACAAGAGCTACATATTAAACATTGGTTGGCTACTAGATGCAATGTGCTCCATATAAAAAAGCTGGCATATTTTGTCAGATCTGGAGAGGGTGAGGAAGGAATACATAACAATCACTTGTGTTTTCATTAGTGCATATTTCAATTGGTTTTTAACATTTAGCTTATTTTTATACTTTTAATTCCACATTTTAAAAAAATATTGTGAGGTGCCTTGGGTCCCCTTCTTGGGAGAAAGGTGGCCTATACTGCAAATAAAACAAACGAACAGTAGTATTAAAAGTTTTTATTTGATTACACCCCTCCCATTCAGGAATATGTTCTTCCATAAGAACAAAGGTTAAGCCATTTATGTACTAAGGATAAAAGGTGTATGACTAGAAGGGGGAAAACAATGAACTACTAATGCATTAATAGATTATTATCTACCTTTGGGAAAAAATTCTGGGGAGATAGCCAAATGGGTCTGATAAACGACATTATTGTTATTAACACTGTGTCCCTAAAAATGTTCAAGGGTGAGAGCAGTTGCTGGAGCTGCTCCGTGCACCTGGTGGCATTACTACACTTTGGGGGAATACCATTACCTTGGGAGGCAGATTAACATCTGCACATGTGGGAGGTCTGACAGACATCTTCAGAAGTGGAGACAAGGCTCAGAATTTCTACTTTGCTGAAAATGCAAAACAAGTCACCAGGCACTTTATGATGATCATTAGTTATATTTTAAAATCAGACTGGCACAGAAGATGATGAAAAATCTGGACAGACAAGTTCTGCTTCCAAACGTAGACATGCAGTCAACACACCGGCTCTGTACACTCCAGCAGATGCCGTCTAAGCCTTTAAATCGCACACTAATTGTGCTAATTGAGCTAACAGTCGCTGTTTCGTCTCCCAGCCCTGAGTCAACCAGCGTCTTCTGGTACTGCTACAGAGATCCAAGCTGTTGGCTTTAGTGTTATTTTGTCAGCCATTAAATGATTCATCAGAGTCATTAATTGATTTATTACTGCTGCCTGCAAGTATAGCTTTGCAAATAAAGAATGATGTAGGTCAGAATGCAGAAGAAATTGAACAAAACAACACAGTTAAGAACTGGATGCTTAGATTAGCTATATGGGAATTAAGATTTTTTGCAAAGTAATTATGAAAGGTAAAGGGCGTAAGGCAGCCACGAGCAAAGCTGGTTCTCCAAATGCTTTTGGACTGCAAATCCCACTAGACCTAGCTATTGTAACCAACAGTAAGGAATGTTGGGAGTTGGAGTCCAACAACATCTGGAGGGGTGCACTTTGCCACCCTGCCCCAGACAAGGGTGAGTCAGAAGATTATGTGACTATATAAAAACTCCAGATTACTGGAACCTTATCAAATCCAAAATAACTGATCTCCCCACACCCCAGCTAGGCAATTCCAAAACAAGAAGGCAAAACCCCATAAGGGTACCACAACAGCTGAAAATGGTTCAATGTGGGAAGAGAACAAAACCGGATTTCTTTCACCCATGTGTATTTAAAGAAATGACCAGGTTTTAGCAGCACTTGCACAGCTGCTAACCCATCACCATGATTTCAGACAGTGGTTACTTGCAGCAAGCTAAAGAGACTCGTCTATTTTATTAAAAGTGTTCTTCAGGCAGGCTTCTAGACTGTCAGGGCATCTGAGCATTCACTGGGGTGAGATGCTCACACTGAAAGAAAATTGTATTTGCAATCCCTTATTTCCAGAAAATAAACCTCTAATATATTAGTAGATATAAAACACAGGCTTATGTCTAGTTTGGGGCATGAATGAAGAGCAGAAACCCTCAGACTCCATCTATAAGACAAGTGGAGTAGGATCCTTGTGTAGCTAGAGTGGCTGCATAGCTCAGTGGCTCTGGCATCTGGCTGTGGAGAAGGAGGTTGGGAGTTCAATTCCCCCTTCTTTATAGGGGCTGGTCTCAAAGATCCAAAAGATCCCTTCCAGCTCTACAGGTCTAAGATCATCATCATCATCATCATCATCATCATCATAATCATCATTGATAAACAGGAAAATACATAAATTGTTTTCATTGCCCAAGAACTATAAATATGGCCCACTTATAAAACTGGTATATCTATGTGGAAGTAAACAGTTCATCCTGCTCTTGAATGATCGATCCATTGATTGATTTTCATTCATTCATTTCATTCGTTCAGCTACAGAATAGAAACGACAGAAGGAGAAAAGCATTTGTCTGAAAGCATTTGTTGGTTCATGGCTGCGGCATAATTCAAACCAGGAAGTTCTCAAATCATAGCTAATACTCTTAAACCATTATACTGCCTGAGGTGGAGACTGGTTGAACTATCATTTGTATTTGTATAATGTGAAGTTATGTCAGTGGTCATTTTCCAGGTGTTCCGTCCAAACAATGAGGACTGCACAATTTGACTGCACAATACTATAGGTCAGTGTTGGAGAACCTATAGCACGGGTACCAAAGGGGGCACTCAGAGCCCTGTGGGCACCTGACATTGCCCCCCTTCACAGCCATCTGTATTCAGGTTAAATTGCTGTATTGGCACTTTGTGAAAAATTAGTGGGTTTTGAATCACAGTTTGGGCATTCGGTCTCTAAAAGGTTCGCCATCACTGCTGTAGGTCATGCAGTTCCCATCACAACCACTGTACATCTATGGAAGTGCTTTGAGAATGGCACTTCTGCCATGCTGTAGTTTTTCCAAACTGGGTCCCACAGTACAACAGGCTTTCAGGAATGGGGTTACAAGTTAACTAAAGAAAATGTTAAAGCAACATACAACCCAAACAAAAATTAGAAAAAGAAGAGAAAAGTAAAGAGCAAATCAGGCCATATGTATCAGTTGCGAATAGCCACAAAAATCAATGTTGGAGTTTCAAACCATATGTCCGTGCACAAATGGTCTTGTGAAATTCTCTACTCTAGCAGTAGGCAGAGAAATTGGGGATACAATTTCACAGAATTTGCTTAGGTAAAACAGAGATTATTTAATCGTTTCTCAGAGATAAATAAGAGTGTGCTGCCAAGTGAATTCCGATCGATGGCAACACTTTACTGGGGTACCTAGGTAACGAGGACACAGAAGTAGTTTATCTTTCCATTCTTCTGGGGGAGTCCTGGGTCTGTGCTGTTTGCCCAAAACTCCAAACAGATGGATCTTCCAGAATGCACGGTGGGGGATTGTACGCCCAACCCCTCACTCTGCAACCAGGCATTGAGCTATCCAGCCAATTTTTTCAGAGATGGGAATTGTTATTAGCATCAGCTGACTGATGCACACTTATTCCGCACCACCACGAAAAAGGGCTTCTATTTATTGTACAGACATTGCACAAGGAAACAACTACAATTGCAGCTCAACCACAATTTTTTTTCCTGCACAACACCCTCTACTTGAAATCATTCTAAAACATCATGGTGGTGGTGGTGGTGGTAGCAGCAATGGTGATTGCAGTCAGGAATAAGATGAGAAGGCAGCCACAAGAAATGGTAGAAACATTTTGAAAACAATTTTGCAAAGTGGCTGTCTCTTCTTAGAAGAGTAAGACAAGGAAAACCGCAAAAAGTTTATTAGGAGTTTTTTAAATGAAATTTTGATTTGACACTTATTTGAGGTTTAGCCTTCCAAAAGCTAGAAATTGGAGAGATCAATTGAGATACATATTGAATATCCATTAATGGAAAAAATATGCTTCCTATGTAGCTTTTTAATTGTAATCCCCATGTCCAGTATGGTATAATTTTGTGTTAGTTTCTCCTTCAGGAAGAAGGTGAAAGGAGTGTTGTGTCATAGTTTGTCCTTCATTTTCCCAGAAGTTTGGTGAGGTTTTTTAATCTCCTCAAGGAAGAGGCTTTCATCTTTCTGCCTCATTCTTAGGGCCCAGTAACATTTGTTTTGGTTGTATTTTTTTAACTTAATGAAACACTGCAAGGTACTTCTTCAGGCTAACACATGGCACTATTTCCCTGCAGTTCCCATGGTTGCTCACACTTCCTGATCTGAAAAAGCTTCAAGGAAGGAGTTACCTTCTCCTCTGTTTAATTGAAGTGCGGTAAACTGGCCCAGCCAAGACAGTCTTTTCTGTGCCACAGAGAAGACTTGTCTTGTGAAAAATAAAATGTGCCCACACATCTGGCAGCCAATTTGTAAGAACAGTAAGAACAAGAAAGCTGAATCTCACCCATAAGAATTTCACTTTCTTCTACATTTTTCTCCCCAAAGACAACCCCTCTTCTACTGTATCAAACTGATTAGAAATGGCTGAAATTCTTACGGGAGAATTTTTCATTACAGGGCCAGTTCAAGCACTGCATGCAAGTAGAAATGAGAGAGATCCAGCAAGAAATCATTTCTTTCTTTCTTTTTTTAAAGCATAGCAGAAAAAAAAGCTGTTGCATGAAAAGCCCCGAAGCACTGAGAGGCCAACATGGATATCAGACCATAGACACACCTTCTACCCCTAACGCCACATCCTAGAGGTAAAGAGAGAGATAACTGCTCAAGCTGCTAAGAATGAGAACTAGCCTATACAAACAGCAGACTGAGCAGTCACTATCTTCTGGTTGCGAAATGAACTATACCGCCTCAGCCTATAGATAGGAAGCACACTACACGTCAGTGCTTACCCAAGACTGTGTTATGTATAGTAAGAGTAAACCTACTAGGGCTTTCAAGGTAAGTGAGATATTTAAGGAGTGGTTTTATTACCGCCCTATTCTAATAAGCTTCTATGACCAAGTGGGGATTCCTAAGCCAAGTCTTCTGAGTTGAAATCTGTCTGGCTTTCCATTACACATCACTGGGTGGGCAGAAAGACAGACCCACATTATTTTAAAAAGCAAACCCTGGCCAAAAAAAGCAGCATATAGTCTCACAGAGAAAGACCAAGCAACTCCCTGCTGATTGTGGCTATGATCCTATTCAGTGCCAGCAGAATAAAAACACCTGACAATGTGTTGTCAAGTTCTATCAAGTCAGAACTTAATGGTGACTCTGACAGTGTTTCCAAGGTATGTGAGGAATTTATCAGTAGTGGTTTTATCAGTTCTAACCCTCAGTGAGTCTCCATGGAAAAGCAGAGGAATCAAACCCACATTTCCTGAACCCTAGCCTGTTACTCTTATACACTACAAACCATTGGGAAGTGACAATGTTGTTATGCACAATTGTCCAATGCAACTGGCCCACTAGATGTTAGGGAAGCAACTAGAGGGGTCAGGAGGTGTCTTTTTGGAGAGGTGGATGAGCAGAATGACAAAATAGTATTTGCATTCTGTACTATTCTGCACACATACACCCCAGCAGAGGGAGGAACGGAATCCAAGTTTGTGCCGGATGACACAGACTATAGTTGTGGCCCTACAAGTGGTGACTGTCATTGAGCATACACAATTTCTGCTTGCTCGACCGAGTTTTGGATGCCTCTGTGCATGAATGCAAGGAATGCCTAACATTGGCATACCTAGAAGACCACCGTTCCTGTTGACCCAAGAGTCCAGTGCCATCTGCCGCTCCCTCCGCCCCTGGGTGAGAGACAGGGGACATTTCTGTGGCTTCTCTGGGGGAGTTTGGCCTCTTGGATTCCTGAGGCAAGTCAGGACTGGGCCCCTTGCTCTGTTGCTCAAGCTGCCTTCCACCTCAACACTCACCACCTGCCCGAGGGAGGGAAGGCTTGAAAAGCGGAGCTGCCTGGGAGCTGCCTGGGACCTAGAAGACCACCGTTCCTGTTGACCCAAGAGTCCAGTGCCATCTGCCGCTCCCTCCGCCCCTGGGTGAGAGACAGGGGACTTTTCTGTGGCTTCTCTGGGGGAGTTTGGCCTCTTGGACCCCTGAGGCAAGTCAGGACTGGGCCCCTTGCTCTGTTGCTCAAGCTGCCTTCCACCTCAACAGTCACCACCTGCCCGAGGGAGGGAAGGCTTGAAAAGCGGAGCTGCCTGGGACTTAGAAGACCACCGTTCCTGTTGACCCAAGAGTCCAGTGCCATCTGCCGCTCCCTCCGCCCCTGGGTGAGAGACAGGGGACATTTCTGTGGCTTCTCTGGGGGAGTTTGGCCTCTTGGACTCCTGAGGCAAGTCAGGACTGGGCCCCTTGCTCTGTTGCTCAAGCTGCCTTCCACCTCAACAGTCACCACCTGCCCAAGGGAGGGAAGGCTTGAAAAGCGGAGCTGCCTGGGAGCTGCCTGGGACCTAGAAGACCACCGTTCCTGTTGACCCAAGAGTCCAGTGCCATCTGCCACTCCCTCCGCCCCTGGGTGAGAGACAGGGGACATTTCTGTGGCTTCTCTGGGGGAGTTTGGCCTCTTGGACTCCTGAGGCAAGTCAGGACTGGGCCCCTTGCTCTGTTGCTCAAGCTGCCTTCCACCTCAACACTCACCACCTGCCCGAGGGAGGGAAGGCTTGAAAAGCGGAGCTGCCTGGGAGCTGCCTGGGACCTAGAAGACCACCGTTCCTGTTGACCCAAGAGTCCAGTGCCATCTGCCGCTCCCTCCGCCCCTGGGTGAGAGACAGGGGACATTTCTGTGGCTTCTCTGGGGGAGTTTGGCCTCTTGGACTCCTGAGGCAAGTCAGGACTGGGCCCCTTGCTCTGTTGCTCAAGCTGCCTTCCAACTCAACACTCACCACCTGCCCGAGGGAGGGAAGGCTTGAAAAGCGGAGCTGCCTGGGAGCTAGAAGACCACCGTTCCTGTTGACCCAAGAGTCCAGTGCCATCTGCCGCTCCCTCCGCCCCTGGGTGAGAGACAGGGGACATTTCTGTGGCTTCTCTGGGGGAGTTTGGCCTCTTGGACTCCTGAGGCAAGTCAGGACTGGGCCCCTTGCTCTGTTGCTCAAGCTGCCTTCCACCTCAACACTCACCACTTGCCCAAGGGAGGGAAGGCTTGAAAAGCGGAGCTGCCTGGGTGCTAGAAGACCACCGTTCCTGTTGACCCAAGAGTCCAGTGCCATCTGCCACTCCCTCCGCCCCTGGATGAGAGACAGGGGACCTTTCTGTGACTTCTCTGGGGGAGTTTGGCCTCTTGGACTCCTGAGGCAAGTCAGGACTGGAGGAAGAGGTGGGCTGATGAGGTTGAATTGTTAGGTGCATCTGTTTTTTGTATTTGTTTGTTATTGTTTGCTTTCTGTTTGTTGCCATTAGGTGTAGGTGGCAGGAACTGAAGAGAACAGGAAGGGGGGAGGGCAATGGAGGGGGCAGCTATTCAAATTGTGCTGGGTAGGGGAAGGTATGGTGGTAGGAGTGGAACATGCCTGCGTAGGAGAAGAGGGGTTAGATATCTTACATCTATCCCCCCTTCTGGTCCCACTTCTAGCCAGAAGGAATCAGGTGACCATGTCAGCAAGCCCACGAGCCACACGGTGCTGTTGTTAAATGCCAGGTCAATACAAAATAAGACCGCCCTCATCCACGATGCTATTTTGGAAGAGGGTGCTGACCTGGCATGTATTACTGAGACCTGGGTGGGAGAGGAGGGTGGAGTCCCCCTTTCCCAGTTATGCCCACCTGGGTACTCAGTCCAGCACCAGTGTCGCCCGGTGGGCTGGGGAGGTGGAGTTGCTATAGTCTACAGGAATTCTATCTCCTTGGCCAGGCTTCGTGTCTCCTTGGGGAAAGGTCTGGAGGGCCTGCATTGTGTGCTGGGCTCACGAGACAGATTAGGGATTCTGTTGGTGTACCGCCCACCCTGCTGCGTACCAACAGTCTCCCTGCCTGAGCTGACAGAGGTGGTCTCGGACCTGGTGTTGAGGACCCCCAGACTGTTGGTACTGGGGGACCTCAACATCCATGCCGAGGCTACCTTAACTGGAGCAGCTCAGGACTTCATGGCCACCATGACAACCATGGGGCTGTCTCAACATGTCATCGGCCCAACACATGAGAAGGGTCATACCCTGGACCTAGTATTCTCAACGGGACTGGGGGATGGTGGTTTGGATGTGGAGGGGTTGGCTTTGACTCCATTGTCATGGTCAGACCACTTCCTGGTCAAGTTTAGGCTATTAGCTACTCCAACCCTCTGCAAGGGTGGGGGATCCATTAAGTTGATCCGCCCTCAGAGACTAATGGATCCGGATGGTTTCCTGAAAGTTCTGGGGGACTATCCAGCTGACATGATCGGCGCTCCTGTCGCCTTATGGAATAAGGAGATGACCCGGGCAGCTGACATGATCGCACCTAAGCGCCCTCTCCCCCTACGCAGAGCCCGGACAGCTCCTTGGTATACATCTGAGTTGCGGGCAATGAAGCGGGAGGGGAGACGGCTGGAGCGCAAGTGGAGAAAATATCGCAGTGAGTCTGATCAAACACGACTTAGAGCCCACTATCGGGCCTATTCAGTGGCTATACGGTTGGCGAAAAAGCAGTATTTCGCCAACCGTATCGCTTCCTCAGAGTGCCGTCCAGCGGAGCTGTTTCGGGTGGTCCGGGAACTTCTTCAGCCAGGAGATAGGGTGGAGGCCCAGGACCATTCGGCGGCACGCTGTGAGGAGTTTGCTGTTCACTTTGAGGGAAAAATTGCTCAGATTCGCAGTGAACTGGACTCCACTATTGATACAGTATCAAGGGATGTGTCCAGTGCACCGTGCTTAGGTCCAGTGTTATTGGATGAGTTTCAATTGTTGAGACCCGAGGATGTGGACAGGGTGCTTGGATCTGTCCGTTCCACCACCACATTGCTCGACCCTTGCCCTTCTTGGCTAATTGAAAGATCTGCCAAGGGGGTTTGCACCTGGGTCCAGGAAGTTGTAAATGCCTCTTTAAGAGAGGGAGTGGTCCCTGCTGCCTTGAAAGAGGCAGTAATTAGACCACTCCTAAAAAAACCTAACCTGGACCCAGGACTGGTGGCTAACTACCGACCAGTAGCAAACCTCCCTTATTTGGGCAAGGTGTTGGAGCAGGTGGTGGCCGGACAGCTCCAGGCGCTGCTGGATGAAACGGATTTTCTGGATCCATTTCAATCTGGTTTCAGGCCGGGTTTCGGAACAGAGACTGCCTTGGTCGCCCTGTACGATGACCTTTGCCGGGAGAGAGACAGGGAGAGTGCAACCCTGTTGATACTCCTGGACCTCTCGGCGGCTTTCGACACCATCGACCATGGTGTCCTTCTGGATAGGCTGGCCGGGTTGGGAATTGGAGGCACCGTTTTGTGGTGGTTCCAATCCTTCCTGGCTGACCGTGTCCAGAAGGTGGTGCTCGGGGATAGTAGCTCTGCTCCATGGCGTCTACGTCATGGGGTTCCACAGGGCTCAAAACTATCCCCCATGCTGTTTAACATCTACATGGAACCGCTGGGAGAGGTCATCAGGAGGTTTGGGCTGAGGAGTCAGCAATATGCTGATGATACTCAGTTCTACCTCTCGTTCTCCACCAATCCAGGTGAGGCGGTTTCTGTTCTGAAGTTGTGTCTGGACCAGATAATGGACTGGATGAGGGTTAATAAATTGAAACTCAATCCAGACAAGATGGAAGTGCTGTTAGTGGGTGCTACGTCTGACAGGCTAGAGGGCCATTTCCCTGTCCTGGATGGGGTTGCACTCCCCCTAAGGGACAGGGTCCGTAGCTTGGGGGTGCTCTTGGACCCCGGTCTAACTCTGGAAGCCCAGGTGGACTCGGTGGCCAGGGGTGCCTTTCTCCAGCTGCGGAATATATACCAGCTGCGCCCCTACCTAGATGAACGGAGCCTTATGACAGTTACGGATGCACTCGTAACATCCCGTATTGATTACTGTAATGCGCTTTACGTGGGGCTGCCTTTGAAGACGGTTCGGCGATTGCAGCTGGTTCAGAATCGTGCTGCACGGCTGGTGAGTGGTGGGGCCACCAAGGAACACATCACGCCGATTCTGTATAACCTTCACTGGTTACCAGTTGCTGCCCGAGCCCAATTCAAAGTGCTTGTTTTGACATATAAAGCCCTAAACGGCTTAGGACCTAGATACCTGAAGGACCGCCTCCTTCCATATGAACCTACCCGGTAACTAAGATCTAGTCAGAGAGCCCTCCTGAAAGAGCCATCCCTTAAGGAGGTGAAGGGGATGGCTTGCAGGAATAGGGCTTTTTCAGCAACTGCCCCCAGACTTTGGAATGCCCTCCCAAATGAGACTCGCCTGGCACCGACGTTGATATCATTTCGGCGCCAGGTAAAAACCTTCCTTTTCCAAAAGTTTTTTAACTAATGATTGTGGGACCTGATGGCAATTTTTAGTGGTGTGCTTTTAATGTACTGTATTTATTGTACTTACTGGTTTTTATTGTTCTAATTTTATTGTATTTTGATGTTTTAATTGTTTTGATTGTGAGCCGCCCGGAGACCTTTGGGTAGTGGGCAGCATACAAGCTATATAAATAAATAAATAAATAAATAAATAAATAAATAAATAAATAAATAAATAAATAATGAGTTTGGAGAGGCCGGGGACGAAGTCAGTTTTTGTGCCCTCTCCTTCCCCCAACTGTGTCTCACCCACCTAGAAGGGGGGGCAGATCCCAGGGGAACAGTGGGGGAGAGGAAGAAGGGTCTCTCCTTCTCATGCCCTCTTTATGGGTCTCCTTTCCAGTTAAGGCTCTCCTGTGCAAACTGCACAGTGTGTGGATAACACCAAACAGGCAACGCTTCCCCCCCCCCCAGGCATGACCTCAGTAGCATGCTTCCCCTTCCTCCTTTCCCCTGGCTAAGGCTTGGTGATTGTTAGCCTGAGGAAAGGAGGAGAAGCAGTCGATGGGATTTTTTCCCCAAACAGCTCCTCCTTTGCATGCTTCCCTCTCCTCTTTTCCCTGGACCAATGATCGCCAAGCCTTAGTGGGGGGGGGGGGGGGAGTAATTGACCGAGGTACTGCTTGGGAAAAAAACATGCCTGCTTCCCTCTCCTCCTTTCCCCCGACTAAGGATCACCAAGCCTTAGTGGGGCGAAAGGAAGACTTCTGGTAGGATGGCACATGGCTTCCTCCTCCTGCTCCCCACTCCAGGTGCCCCCAGACTGCTGCACGCGCCAGGGCAAATGCACTCTTCCGCCCCTCACTAGTTGCGCCAGTGATGCCTAATATAGGATAAAGCTATTACAAGGAACAACAAAAAAAACTACCCGATTTACTATAACACATGCTATCCCCTCTGGACCCTGCCTCTTTATTCTTCTGCATGTGTAAGGTCAGGCCTCAGAAAGTCGCACACCTGAGATTTAAGAAGGGCACACATGGACCCTGGTTATGTCTCCCCAGATATGGAGTTTCTGCAGCCTCCACAGGAAAAGATTTTCTCCGACATCCTGGTTTGAATTAAATGTGTTAGCTGCACAAAGCATGGAGCAGAGGTGGGGGTAGGGAGAGAAGGAGGTGCTCTGACTGCTGAATCTTCTCTCGAAAACTTCCGGAAGACCTTACTTCTAACGCAGCCGTCCTCACTCAGTCCTGACAATGTTTTGGTAAAGCGTCTGGAGTGTGTCATTCTACCAGAAGGTACTGATGTAATCTCCACAGGAATAGTTAATTCTGCTCTTTTATCTTTCACCCCACTACTAGTGTGATTTAGACACAGGCAGACTGAGGCTTGCTATATGGAAGATAAACAGCAGCTCACTCTCCAGCTCCAGATTAGCAATGAAAACAATTTGCCTCTACTTACACAGAAGCCCAACTCGCTGGAAACCAGCCAGGGGAAAACAGGAAGGGGAGCACAGGCTTGTCTGGCCTCTAAAATTATTATGAAATGGGATGATTTCTGTGCCCTGAGTTTTAGCACAGTCTAACAGTGCTGTACTTTAATCCAAGTAGGACGTAGGAAGTGTTTCGCTAGGACAGACTGAAGCATTTGAATGGATCACATCAAAATTGAAAGCCCTTGGTCTAGAAATATTCTACCTGCTACTTATTTATCATTTCTACAGCCCCTTCCAGAATGCAAGGTGCTTGACAATGGTGTGTATGTGTTGTGTCGTTACAGTCGTGACCGACTCTTCGTGACCTCCATGGAGTTTTCTTGGCAGGAATACTGGAGTGGTTTGCCACTTCCTACTCTAGGTGCCTACAGCACCTGGTATTCCCTGGTGGTCGCCCATCCAAGTACTAACCAGGGCCGACCCTGCTTAGCTTCCAAAATCAGGAGAGATCGGATGCGCTTAGGGCATTGTACAGTACTTTCATTTAATCCTTGTAACAACTTTGTGAAGTACATCAGGCAGAGAAATAGTCATTTACCAAAGCGCAGATAGTAAGCTTTGGGTGTGGAGGCATTTCTCTATACCCATTAACAGCCTTCTATTTATGCCACTTGGAAGCCCTTCTGTCCAAGCTAGTTGCTGTGCAGTCTACCTGACTTCTTTAATCTCCTGCAGATTTCACAACTGTGATTCCACACACTGCACATGTGTAAGAGGAAAGACTCAGCCTGGCTGGTTTCTCAAAGGCACGTGGCATTACTATTGCAAAGGGGTACCTCCCCATGAATCACTGCTTCAAGGCACTCCTGCTGCATTCGAGCAGTAAATTCTGAGAGAGTGTGCTTTATAGTGGATAGACATAGAGGAGGGGCACTACTTTCTTGGATGGATGGATGCCTTATCTACTAGTTCCTTCATTTGCTTTTAAAGGTCTTTGAGATACATGCCACCAACTGTAGATTTTTTAACAGTTGTCTTCATTCTACTTAGCACTGTCTTTCACTAAGAACGTCCCATTTATATTTTATTTAAAATATTTCCTTCTTTAAAAGGACCCAAAGCAGCTTATATCATTAAAAGGCAATATTTAAACCTAAAAACAGTGGCTATACAAATAAGTAAGGAAGATGAAACAAATATCACACCCAGAAAATGTAAACAAAAGCAACACAAAAAAAACCACAATAAAAGCAATAAAACAAAACAATCCATTTAAGAAACCCACTCAGGAAGACAATCACTCAGGGATAGTTTGACTGAAAAGAAAGTTCTCTGTCTGTTAGCAGAAGGACAGCAGAGATGGTACCAGCCTGGTGTCCTTTGGGAGGGAGTTCCAATGTCTCTCCCATGTCCCTACCAGATGCATGTGTGAAGGATGGTGGTATGGAAAGAAAGGTCTCTCCTCAAGATTTTAACACCTGAGGCGGCTCACAAAGGGAAATGGGTGCTTGAGAAAGTTCCAACCCCATATGACTCCACTCCACCTGAAATTTCGGTGGTTGACGCTACAAGAGAAAGTCTTCTTGGTAACTGCACTTTAGAAGCAGCATCTTCAGAAAAGTTTTTTTGGAACCAACTTTGATTTTCTTCCACCCCTATACTAGACAAAAGAGAAGTAGTGGGCTGTGTGTCTGAGCATGTATCACACTTTTGTTGGGTTTTAATGGCTTTGCCAAGACTTTGGTTATTTTTATTTTGTCAGTCCCCCTCAACAGGATTACTACTGATTTGTACCCTTTGCAGTTTATAAAGTAAAATTTTCCCCATATTCCCTGTAACCTTTTTTTAAATGACTGTACAATGGCTTAGACTACAAGCAGCCAGAAGCTTTCAGGAAAGTAATTCAGGAAGGTATACCTGAAGCAGTACTTTGCCAATCCAATGCATGGAACTTTCAATTCTGTATGTAAAAATAATCTCTATTTAGATGTCATGCTTTTCACATGTCCATTTGGTAATATTTTATTGATTTGAAAGACCAGAAATAAAGTCATTATTATGACAACATAGTTTTCCAAACCGTAGCACATAGGGCCTATGCGGGCACACCAGCAGATTCTTTGTGAAATGTGCTCAGTTCACAATTTGAAAAAAAAAAGTGTTTTATCTTTTAACCACCTGCTCTGCTCAACCTGAGACCAGATCCAATTCATGTGTCTTCTCATGTATCACCTCCAGGAAGAAAAGCTGTTCTAGCCACATTCTGCTCTTGGCTACACATCTGGAACCACCCTGGTGCCTTCAATAAATATAGCCTGTTGCAATGATTGGAGTCAATGATACGTAGGAAAGTCGGGGGGGGGGCTTGACAGTTATCTGTATTTGAGTTAGCTGGAGTAAAAAAGCAGCAGCAGTTGGTTTTCCTGCTAGAAAGAATAAGAGATAGGACACGCACACAGAATTGTGCCATGCAGTAGCATGATTTATACCTTGGGAGAGCACTATGGCCATTGGAAGTCTTTCCCAGAACAAGCAACAGCCTACTGTTCCCTGCTAAATTTTAATCCATCTGGCTCCATCTTGGCTGTCCTTCTGCAAGCAGGGAAAGCCCCTTCTCTACAGACACCTCTTAGTGAGTGGTGGCATAGAGGTTTTTTTTTCTTTCTAAAATGGGTTGTTGCGCTCTGCTGTTTTAAAATGTGCTTTAATACTTATTTACCATTTTAAATACTTGTTTAATTCCCCTTTAAATGTTTGTATATTTGTTTTTAAACTTTGTCTTTTAATTGTTGTAAGCCGCCTTGGGTCCTTTTAATAAAAAGGCAGAGAAAAAATATTTTTTAAAAATAAATAATAATCAGTCCATTTAAAATTATTTTAGTAATTCCTACTGGGTTTGGCTATAGTCGGTTTTATTTATTTTATTTATTTATTTTATTAGAGTATTTTTATCCCGCCTTTCTCCTTGGAAAAGGACCCAAGGTGACTTACATTAATGAGGGACAGTATATACTCCAATACAATTAAGACATATTCAAGTACAGTGGTATCTTGTATAAAGGAATTAATTCGTTCCAATTGAAATTATGTTAAGCAAATTTTCCTTTATACAAATTTCCCATAGGAATGCATTGAAAATGGAGTAATCCCTAATTGTGACCATTTTTATGTTGTACGGATTTGCCCCATAGGCGATTCTGTTAAGCAAATTTCCCCTATCTCCAGAATTTTTTATGTTGTACAGATTTTATGTTATAGAAACTGTTTGTTATACGAGGGTCCACCATAATTGAGAGCAGGGAAGTCAGGGACATCTTACAGCATTAAAAGACAACATTACATTAAAGCAGTGTTTTTCAACCTTTTTTGGGCAAAGGCACACTTGTTTCATGAAAAAAATCACAAGGCACACCACCATTAGAAAATGTTAAAAAAATTAACTCTGTGCCTATCACACACACACAAACACACTTCTCACCCCCCCCAAAACAACAACAACAAATCCATCCTCCAGCCCAGGCCCTCCCAAGGCATCCCTATCAAAATGTCTGCCTGCCCTCACCTTCCCCCTCCCTCCTCCTGGCACTTTTTTTCAGAGGAACTTGCAAACCCAAGAAGGTGGGGCTGGGGGAGGCTCTTCATATACGACCCCCCAACCCCCATCTTTTACCCCTTCCAGTATAAGCCTCCCTTCTCTCCCCCCCCCGCCTCCTTCCAGCCAGGCAGCCACAGGGCCCGGAAGGGACCCCCCATTCCCGTCTCCTCCCTAGGTCCTAGGAATCCCCTCCTCAGCCTCCCACGTCCTCCCCTTTATTTACCCCCCCAAAAAATGACCATTGTCAATGGCCGCCCGCTCCCCACCCTTAAAAGAGGGGTGCGCATGCGCGCTCCTACCTGGCTCGGCAGGGGCGTGTGCCCACCCTCAGGAGGCAAACAGCGAGTGCACAAGGCGGGGGAGGGAGCGAGGGGGGTTCAGTGAGCGAGGAGGGGGAACCAACCCCAAGAACCTTTAAGAGCGGCTTCTGGAGCACCCTTCGCCGCAATGCGCCTGCGCGGGTCTCCCAGCTCTCTCTCACTCTCTCGCTCTCCAGTCTCCTCCTCCTCCTCCCTTATTTCTTCTCCTTCCCCGCCCACGGCCAGCCTTTCCTCACTGGCGCGCAAAGCACGCCGGGAAAGGTAGTCCGCTCTCCTCCCCAGGACCGCGTCTCAGACCTGCGGGAGGAACTACATCTCCCAAGGAAGCCTTGTGGCAGCCAGCTTCTTTCTGGACACCCCGCCTTCCTCCGGCTCGCCGGCGCCGCACCACTGCCTTGGTCGCGAGCGGGATGCGGGGGGGCCATTGCTGGTGTAGGGAGAATTTTTCCCACGGCACACCAGGCAACATCTCGCGGCACACTACTGTGCCACGGAACAGTGGTTGAAAAACACTGCATTAAAGCAATAAGAGAATGAAGCAGTTAAAAAGACAGTGTAACAATTATGTGTGAGGGAAACTAACATTGAAAACATAGTGTCAATGCAATCACAAAATCTCTAAACACAAAGTCTATGTGATCATGTATGGTAGATTTATATAAAAGTCACATAATAGGTAGTCCATCATTCAGGGAAAGCTTGCCTGAAGAGAAAAGTCTATGCCTGTTTCCGAAAAGACATCAGAGATGGATGGGGCAGTTCTGACCTCTACGGTAGTGGGAGGGAGTTCCAGAGCCTGGACACAGCAGCTGAGAAAGCTCCTTCACATGTTCCCAAAAGACGTACCTGTGAGGGTGGTGGGATGGAGAGAAAGGCCTCTCCTGGTGACCGTAACACCCAAGTCAGTTCTCCCCATCCCTTTCCTGTCAACAGCAGAAAATGTTGGTGTTTGCTGTTAGAATTAGAATTTTCACTTCAATCCCATGCCTACTGAAGCTTTCCCACTATCATGATGGCTTATATCGTATCTTCTGGCACTGACTTCCACAGCACTTGATGAGCCATGCCTTCCAAATGAAAAGGGTAGAATCTCTATCAGAAGATGCTCTAGAACCCACTAATGGAGGGTGTTCTATATTTGCTCCCTCTAACAGGCAGCTGCAGATCCTACTGCTGATCACCAGCACATGAGACGAAGAGAATTCACATGCAAAAAGTGTATGTAAAATGAAGGGGTATAGCAAAAATTAAAATGATGTAGTAACCTAAGAGACATGGATGCTTTATCACAAAGTCCATTGTGTAATATGGGCTAGTCACACTTCCTCAGCATGACCTATCTGACAGACTGTTGCGAAAAATAATAAAGTATTAACAGTAATAATTAAAGAAAAAGAGACAAAGAGAGAAAGAAAGCAGGAATGTGTGTGTATATACATGCAAAAGTGTGTGAATGTAAATGTGCTTATAACTGCCTTCAGGAGCAAAAGAAACACCACACCCTTGGCTTTGGGCAATTGCACTCAAGAGAAAAATAGCAAGGGCACTTAGGCAAAATGACAATTCTTTGAGCCAGAACAGGAGGCCGAAACATTAAGGAACACCAAAAAAGTTTACACTATAATGGGAGATTTAACGTAAGCAAAGCAGATCCGCACCAAAGAGGCTAAGAAATAACAAGCATTATGGCTTGACCTACACAATAACAGCCAAAATAACAAAGTAGCAAACACTGGAAAGTTTTCAAAAGACGATTCCCCCCCCCCATAACCATGAATCAATGTAAAAGACACAGGAGGGAACACAAAAGCTTACACAAGCCTGAGTATTAGGAATACTGAATGAAAGAATAGCTTTATTACCGTCAAAGACCAAAGACATCAAACAATTTGCAATAAATAAATACAGTTTGAAATTGTACTCATCCATCCATCACTCCATCCATCCCTCCATTCATTCATAGGAATACTGAAATTTTGCTTCTGGTTCTGCAGCCTTTGTCAAGCTGCATACCTCTCACAACAGCTCATCACCTATAAAGCAGAATTCATTATCATACCACTTTTTTCAAAAGATACCAAGATTAACTTGATTTATTGAAGCACCATAATTATCCATACACAGTTTAAGTTCCATTACCATCTTTGTTATTACAAAGGTAAAAGCCATCAACTTCTCTCAAGCCTTTGGCTACAATAACATGGCCAAATTAGTTGGAACCCCAGAGTATCCAACATGGTGTGGTGGATGGAGTGATGGAGGCCTGGTTTTGAATCCCTGCTCTGTCTCGACTTGATTAGTCTCAACTTGATTAGTTCTATTACTAACTAATGCTACCTATACTGTCAACCCATGTAATAGTCTTTAGCTATTTTACATTTCTAAGCTGCAGTAATAATTGTCAAAAACTACACCGGATATATTTAAAGGATTAAAGGATTCTAGTAAGTAACTGATTAACAGCCCATCTACTTAAAAATACCTATAGTAGAATACCTGCTTGGTATTTTGGTTATACCTGCTTGGTATTTTGGTATATAATCTACATTATTCTGCCAGTAATCAACCATGTAATGAAACAAAATACTTAGTGAGTACATTACCTGCATCTTATTGGGTTGACTATCTAAGATAAATATGTAGTATGCAAACAAAGTAGTCTCTATTACTGAAACTAAGCAAAATGCAAACCTCTTGATAGTAATGGCAAACCTTTTAAAGACCGAATGCCCAAACTGCAATTCAAAACCCACTAATTTTTCACAAAGTGCCAATAGAGCAATTTAACCTGAATACAGGTGGCTGTGAAGGGGCAATGTCAGGTGCCCACAGAAAGGGCACCTGACATTGCTGGGCTCCAATTTCCACCAGCCCACTAATCTCTTGGGAGCAGCATCTCACCAACATCTGATGGGATGCCATGTAGACACACTTGTTTGTGAAACAGACAGACAGCATAAGCCTTAAATACTTAATGTATCAATTCATAAAGCAGCCAATTTAAATTGCTTTGAGAAGACCACCCTGAACTGATAATGAATGATCTAGAACTAAAATCTTTTTAAATGACCAAAAAGGACTGAATGGACTCCCTCTTTTCCGGCCTTTTTTCTCAACACACACTGGCATTTCTTCTCCTAATACAGTGTCAAAAATGGTTCCAGTTTTAAGCCATGGTGCAAATCAGGCTTTTGAAGGAAACTGGAGTAGATCAGGACTTTGATCTAACCCTTTACACCAGCCATTCTCAACCTTGGGGTTTTTTTGGCCATGACCATAAACACAATATGAAAGAAATATGGGCTGATTCAGGATTGTGTATAAATTGCACAACAAACCTTGTAAGGTGGTATGTGAAGAATTGTTTCCAGTCTGTGGCTCCCTTCAAATGTATCAGGGCCCTCAGGAGATCATACGGCCACCATTGAGAATGGCTGACTTAAAGAACCAAGCTGTCCTCATATGGAAAATCAGCTCAACACATATGTAGCCCCATAACATTTGTGCCATCAAACAAACATTATACAATACATGCAGTTTTCTTGGAATGTGGATATTAATCACTGTGGAAAGAAGAAAATGAAAATGCTCAACAGGAGTCTGATACATCAAAAAGCTCTTTTCAGATTCACTGTTTTTTCTGCATACACAACAAGAAAGAACAAGAACTTTGTGTTTGCAGAAGTAGTTTGTAATCCACCAAAGTTCACAACAAAATATAGCCATTAATCTTTAAGGTGCCATGATACTTTTTTGATTGCTGTTCCTGTTATGCATGCTGAAGCAGACTTGAGATGCTACATGTCTGAAAACTACTTTTCCAGTACCCAGAGGTATAATACAACACTGGTCAAAAGAGAAAAGCAACTTTTCTGAAAAGGCTCTATTATGTGCATCAATATCCCTTTCCCTATGGGCTTCTGGCTCAGTTCTGGCTTGCCTATGATGGACAATGGCTAGGAGTTGAAGTTTTACTTGCAGGAAGTTGATGCAGGATGCTTATCTACTATATAAGGCCAAAGCTAAAATTGTCTTCAGATCATTTCTGGCACTACCTCATAAAGGACATCATTGTCACAGTTACAACAGATCAGCAAAGTAGTTTTGTTTGAATGGGAACAGGGCACTGTAGGAGACTAGACAAAGGTAGTAAGCTGTAAGAAGTAGCATATCTTTTCACAGTTTAACCTACCAGCATTTTGTACATGCTGGCAAGCTTCAAGAGTAAGCACCTTAGCAGCTAAGATAAGACAGGGTTTTCCCCTCAAATAAAGCTAGTCTGCACCTTTGCACCCTTGGTTCAAAATGCTCAGTTCAAGAGTGGTTGGCCGAATCTCCCATTTGAACAGTAAGTGGCAAATAGTGCTTATTTCAGCATTCCTATCCCTTTCATTCTGTCCTCTTTGTCAGGATAATCACAAACTGCCATCCCTACCGCTTCTTTCCCATCTTACAAGCGGCATGAGGCAAAGCTGCTTAACGGGTCATAGTGCTGAAAACTAAAGTTAATCTCATAAGGCACAAGCATATATTCCCATCTGAATCAGACATACGTCTTGGCCTTTGGGGTCTCTCTTCTCAACCTTGCAGAGCAGGCAGGACAAGTATTATTCTGTAGGCTTTTGTCTCAGCTCACAACATTCGTGCGGCTCATACAGGTGGCTGATTTTGAGAAATATAAAAGAAAGCTTGGCACCAATCTCATATTCAAGTCATATTCAGTATGGGCTCATTACTGAACAAGGGAATAAAAATATATCAGGGATAAATTAGATGCCACCATCTAAACAAGCAAGCAAGTCATTCTGACAGAGAAGGGTGGCTGCCCAGAATAATGCCTTAACACTAATGGCAATGGGATATAAAACAAATAAATAAAAATAAATAAATATTATACATTACGAAGTAGAGAGCTTAGAAGATAAAGGTGCAAATGAAGCCTGGTGAAGCCTGTAGATAAAGCCGGATGAGAGCAGAAACAGCAGCAAAAAATGTCTCAGCCTTTAAAATGGAGATGACTGAACTTGGATGGGCAGACAAAATGGGGACAACAGTGAAACCTCAAGAGCCATATGCAATATGAGACTGTTCCTTTGATTCAAGTTCTGTTTCCCATGTGTGTGTTCCTTTCTCTGCAGACTCTGAAAAGACAGCTAGAAACTTCCATGTCTCAGGATGCAGCTTTGTGAAAGTCATTAAATATATATATAGCAAGCATGGAAGTATCACGATAATACACCCTGAAACCATTGTTCAGGAAAGAAGCTACACCATGGAAAAAAAACACCTTGGTGCACTGCTGTGTTAGACATTCTGCTGAAATTTAAAATAGAAGTTAACACCAACTTGCTGATACGACCACATGAAGTCATTATAGAATTCATATGCAGCACTTTGCCATGAGCCCCATCAAACTTTTAGGTATTGGCCCTGGTTTACTGCCAATCCCTAGATAATCCTGATTTATAGAAACACAGGCACATATCTAGAGGGACACTCAGCCCTTTCTGATTGCACCACTGCAAGCAAAAGTCAAGAGAAGATGAATAACAAACACTATCAAGTGTTGTGTCACAACAAAGGCCTTGAGCTTAGTTCTTAGGTTTGTAGCATATAAAGTCCTATTGGTAGCTGTGCCACATGAGGCATTAAATGGGAATGAGCAATATGTTCAGCCATATCAGTTTTCAATATCATCACAACACTAACTGAATGGGCTTCCTCATATCTTTAAGTCAGAATGTACCAGTATTTTTCTCTTTTTCTCTCTCTCTTTTTTAACAGGGTATTAATTTCACTTCACGCCAATGCCTCATATCCTGGCTTGTCTGAAAGCCATTAACCATTCTGTGATGTAATGCCCCTCAATTCCTTGTTCTCAACTTGTCTATATCTTAAATTTACTGGACTATATATTGTCCCTCATTACTGTAAGCCGCCTTGGGTCCTTTTCCGAACAGAAAGGCGGGGTAAAAATACTCAAAAAATAAAAAATAAAATAAAAAACTAGGGTTAAATCTGGCTGCCTATGTTTTCCTAGATAACAGTTCTGTTTTGTTTGAAGATAAGACTAAAACAGTGCAAGGAAGCTATATGTACATGCAAAAGTTTGAATATTTTGGCTTATTCAGGATTTGATCCTATGAATTAAGCCAACGTTATTAAGGAACCTCATAATATCGAAGAAAACAAAACATGTGTAAATGTCTGCTCAGATTATCTATCAAACAGGGTTCATATAATATATTAGAAATTACATGAATCTCAATTCACTAGAGGCTAAAATATGATAAATAAATCAGCTGGAATAATGCCTGCTTTCCCTTTTGGCACACACCATGCACATGATGGGACGTGGAACGGCTTTTGCTCCTTGAGGGGCTGCATAGGTTATTAAACATTAGCCAGCATTTTCAACCAAAGGCTTGAAACTACCACCACCAGATTTGTTTATCTACACATTCACCCATAATATGTACATACACATGCAGATGTGCATATATACACAAAGCATGTAAATATCTTGTTAAACACCGCACTATAATTTATCAATGGCCTTCCAGCACAAAGCAAATTGTAGCAGGTAAAAAACATCCAGAGATAGAACAGGACAAGTGAATAGGGGGAGGGATAAACACAGCTCAAGGATCTGATAAACCAGATTTTGATTCATCCACATAAATTTATCTCGGCAATGACTAATACCCAAATGGCGCTGCAAAAATACCAGAGGGTGCTTTGTTCAAGAAATATACCCTGAGGGTACCTGGCAGCAGTGCCCAACTCCAGCAGAGATGGCTGGGTCAGATTGACAATCTGTCTATCCAGTTTTGTTCCCTGAGTCTAGACTACAAAAGCATAAAAGAAAGAATTACAGTACAGGTCAGGACTTAAACTGACTGCATAAACAGGTAAGACTGAATTTAAGTGGACTTCAGTTAAGCCTCTTTATCTCATTAAAGCTGCCTTCATCTTATATAGTGAGGTTTTAAATTTAATAATAGAACACTACCACACCTCACAGTAACCCGATTAACTTTAGAGTAAAGATCTAAACAGGAGATGGGCTTGTTTGGTTTATTTCAAAATTCATCTGATTGCAATTACATTGTTCCAGTGTACTTCTGCCTAGGCTGTGTTTGTAAAATGGCAACATTTTCTGTAACATTTGCATCTTGAAAAACCAAATGCTTACTTACATTGTTCCACAAAATAATTTTTTGAAATTAAAAAAGGGTTTCCTCTATATGGCAACACAACCTGTTTGAACATGGTCAAAAAGAAGAAACATATAAATCCTAGCTATTTTCCCATTTAGTTATCTTGCAGCTATGAGCAAGGATATAGATTATGTGAAAGCTCCTGCCAGCTTCTTGTAAACTGTGTTGATGCTCCACACAGGTTAAAGACAAGGGTCAACTGAAGAACTGGCAAAAGCATTGATCAGGGATACTGATCTCAGATTTTAATCTTGAGAGCATCAGAGGAACTGTCTGCAACTACACTATTAATACCTGGTACAGCTACACTATTTCCTGGTCCTTTAATCTTTTTTTTAAAATTGGAAGATTTCCCTTTCTATTATTGTCAGCATTTTATCTGACCTGGATAATAAAGGGAGCAGTACAACGGAAAAACAATGAACTATCAATATTAAAATACAATTAAATCAACTATGAAATCTAAACAATTAAAAGGCCTTTAAATATATGTTGGAAACAGTAGTAACAGTAAAACAACAGAGAAATGCAGTTTCTAAATAGGATGTGTGGGTATGTGCTAGAGTGGCTGCCTACCTAGCCTCCTTCAGTAAGGAGTCCCACGCTTTAGAAGCAGATGCTGAAAGGGCATCTCCTACAAGGGGTGGGCACCTAGGCATTCTTCTCTGTGCAATGAACGTAGGTAACAACCAACTACTCCTGCATTGCAGCTCTTCTTGTCTGTGCAATGAATGGAGCTAACAACCAGCTACACTTACATTACAGCTACTAGAAACTGTACTAGACATGATCCTATTTTGGGAAACAAAGCTAGCCTCAATTATACATGCATTACGAGTGTACTGCACTCTATGTGGTTATGCTTTTGTAGATGACGCAAAAGCTCCAGCTGTTGCAAAACTTGGCCACTCCAGTCCTTGTTGACACCAGCCTGACATTACATTACAGCACTACTGTTCCAGCTGGACTGGTGGCTGATGTGTCCAATTCAAAGTGCTGCTTTTGATCTGTAAAGCCCTAGATGGCTTTCGGAACATGTTATCTGAAGGACCACTAATTTCCGTAAGAACCTCCTCATGTACTAAGATCAATGTCAAAGCCTTTACTCACTGGGTTGCCATTAAGATCTGCAAGGTGGCAGGCAACAGGCATAGGATCTTGTGAAATTCTCTCTGGAGATATACAGTACACAGCTGATTTAATCCATTGCTACATTTAAGAGGGTTTGAAAAATGTAGAGAAGTCTTTGCCATTTAACTGAAAGGCTTTTATTATATATGCCAATTTTTAAACATATGCTGCTTTTATTGTTTACATTTGGGGTTTGGATGGCTTTAACTGGTTGAGTCTTAAAATGGTCTAAATCTAATTTATGATTTTGACAAACTGCCCCTACCGATACTGAATGGTATGCTTTATATTGGAAGTCGCCTTAGAAAACTGCAGCCTTGAGAGGAAGCTAAGATATATAGATAGGAGTAGGGGAAGAAGAAAATCACTGTGCAAGTGTTCTCTTTCCAAATCTCATCTAAATGTGTGTACTACAATAAATTATGAACACTGCAATGTAAGTTACACGTAACTCTCTCCATTCCTGACATACAAAGTTTAATTCCTTCTTCCTGAAATACTGTGGCAATCTGAATGTAGACAAATGAAAACTGTGGATGTTCTAACACTCTATATAATGATATCATCTCTTTATGTTACTTCTACCATTTGCTGAAGATTATGGTACCATTTGCTGAAGAATGAGGTGACCAGAAATGGTTTGGCAGGGCATTTGAAAGAGAACAGTGTCTAGTTTGTGTTTCAAAAATGGATCTAAATAAGCAGCCGCCTACTACATGCTTGTGGAAGAGAGGCACAGCTCTACTAGAAGAAGGCCTACTGATAGAAACTTTGGGGATCCAATGCCAATCACATTATAAATTACTGGACTAAATGAAGCAGTAGGCGGACTTTATTGTTGTTGTGTCATTACAGTCGTGACCGACTCTTTGTGACTCCATGTCCATGGAGTTTTTTTGGCAGGAATACTGGAGGGGCTTGCCAGTTCCTACTCCAGGCGCTACTGCACCTGGTATTCCCTGGTGGTCACCCATCCAAGTAATAGCCAGGTCCAAGCTTTCTTAGCTTTCAAAATCAGGCAAGATCAGATGTGATCAGGACATCTAGGCAGTTCAATAGCCTGACTTAGCTTAAGGCAAATGCTAATATTCATGTTATATTTTCAGAAATAATGCTAAAGCTTCAGGGGGAAAAATTACTTCCAAGCTAACACGACAGATATCAACACCACTCAAAGATGTGGCCACCACACTTTTAGCCAGAGCTCAATTGCATGAGAATTCACAGTTAAATTCACTGCTTGCCCCAATAACTGCTTGATATAGTGCCAGTACAAATGATGCCAGTGTTTCCCCAGGATGCAAACAGGACCATGGCAAGGCCCTTCTGCATGTTAAATTGTGGAGGTCTTGCCTCTAAAACAGGCATGGCCCAAAGGGAGATAAATACTGGCAGTAGCTAAATAATGGAACAAATCATAGCCAGGATCTCAGACACTTCTGACTAGTGTGACGTGTTAGAATGGAAAGTAACATAGGAGGATTCCACATGGTGAATTTTCATCTGTAAGCTGGACAATGATTAACACTACCATATAATAAAAACCATGCTGTCATAAAGTGTAAATTCTACTTCTATGCACTACAGCAGAGATATATCTTTTTTCTTCTATGATGCTTTCTGTAAAATCTATGTACCGAAGGGAAGGAGAGAAAGCTGAATGATGTAAACATGCAACTATCTTCATTAAAAATATCTTAAACATTGCAAATAAAACACTGAGTTTACTATCAAATATAATTCTAACAGATATGTATTTTATAGACTGGAAGGTACTGTTCAGATTTGTTCTGTTCAGAGCACAATCACTTTTAAACTAAGTGCTTAACTGTTGTAAAAGAAAAAAATCTGTCTGATTGATGATACTTTTTAAAAATAGTCACTATAACTATTTTGCCTGCAGAGAAACTTCAATGCAATGAACAGTGACTGTATTTCTTGAATGTGCACTTACACCTTTTAATTAAGGATGAAATTCCGTGTATCTAAAGAGAATTATGGTCCACAAAAGTTTTTATTATAAGAAAATTAGCAGTGCTTGATGTAAGCCATCATACATAGCAAAAATACAAACAAAAGATTTGTAGTATGTTAAAGACTTAAGACAGTGGTTCCCAACCTGGGGGTCAGGATCCCTTTGGGCGTTGAACAACCATTTCACAGGGGTCGCCATAAGCCAGTGAAGAAAAAGGCAGAAGCGGCTTGGGTCTTGAGGAGGATGGGGAGGAAGAGTGAGTTACAGCTTTTTAAAATTTATTTATTTATTTATTTATTTATTTATTTATTTATTTATTTATTTATTTATTTATTTATTTATTTATTTAGCATTTGTATACCGTGACGAATTTCCCCCAAAGGGAACTCTGGGAAGTTGGAGGGGATATCAATCAATGGCACCGGAGGCTGCGATTGGCTGAGGGTGCTTGTAGAGGGAAGTTATCTATGGCCCCTGCGGCAGTGGCCGGCCAAAGGGGGCTTGTGGCCTCTTCCAAGCAGGGCAAGGGGGTCAGCACAACATGAAGAACTGTATTAAAGGGTTGTGGCATTAGGAAGGTTGAGAACCACTGGACTAAGAGATTTATTACAGTTGTGAACTTCTGTGGATTACAATCCACTTCCTCAGTCATATCTGATGTACCATTATGTCTAAAGATACACTATTCTCCTAATGGAGGATGTCAGTAATTAGGCAAAATATCTTGAATCTAGATATGATAATCTTGTTTTTAAACATCATTTTAGGATTAATCCTGTCAGGCAGAATAAAAGCTCCTTCCTGATCCACCGCTTTCCTTCTTGGGGAAACGTGGTAGTCTTTAAAGTGCTTGAATACTTGTTAGGGAAGCACTAAGTAGATGTTTATGACGAAGCAAGACTACCAGTGAGTATAAATTAATATTGATTTAATATGTTTCTTCTTCTGATATTTAAATCAGATTTTGGGGTTCTTATTTCAAACTACTATAAACCTAGATAGACACTGAAGAAAAAAAGTCACAAGCTTGTCTCTTAAAACAGGAAGGACTGGGATTATTTTCTCCATTAAAAATAAATCAGCATTAAACCAATGCATTTTAAAGGCTAACAATTTCATACCATTTAACACTACCCTATTTCCCATTTCCCTTGTCAATAATAATCTGATAGACAACCACATCAGGGCAGTTTTAACCTTGAAACAATAAGATTATAATATCTGAAGACACCCACCCATCTCCCTTCACTCCCTCCCCCCACCTGCCGTCACTGTTAGGAAACCTCTTCAGTCACACAACTCTTGCTGGTATATCTCATGGACATAAACAGTCAAAGGCCTGGCAGGGTTACTTGCTAACATTTACAAACATCCTTGTACAAACACACAGAGACTCTTTGCTGATCTTGCTTTGTCTAAATATATCCCAAGGAAACAACTTGGCAGGGTTGTAAAACTTCAGAGAAACCAAATTAAATGAGTAGGGAATGGAAATGAACAACTGCAATAAATAAATAAATAAATAAATAAATAAATAAATAAATAAATAAATAAATAGATAGATAGATAGATAGATAGATAGATAGATAGATAGATAGAAAGAAAGAAAGAAAGAAAGAAAGAAAGAAAGAAAAAGAAAGAAAAAAATCACCAAAAGAAAAGAAGCAGAAAACAAAAACAAAGAAACAAAACACAGGGAGACAGAAAAGAAGATAAAAATCAACACTCTGTAGTCCTGCAGCGTTTGAAAGCTATTGGTAAACCACTTGCCTGTTAAGTTATGGTAGCACATCAAGTCTTAAAACATGACAAAGAATTTTGCTCCAACATATGAACTGTGGAATTTGTTTTGATATAAGCAATATGTGCTTATTTAAACAAAAACCGTCATATTCTGAATTACGAAACAACTAGTTAGTTTTGTAGCATCATCCCCTGCAGCATTTATCTCTCTATATCTTTCCTATGATGTTTTGGTACTATTCATAGTTTGGATTATTCTCTAAATAAATTTATGGTAGGTACTGAATTTTATCCAAAGGAACCCAAAAGTGGACTGTTATTCAGGATCAAGATGCTCTTGAAGAAAAATATGCTAACTCCTGTAACTGTCTTTGTTACGATTCTGTGTTATGATTAAGATAAATGCAAATATCAGGTCATGTATGAATACTGTATATAGCCAGAAGTTTTTTAACTGAAGTTCTGAAGGTAATTTTAGTGCATTGTATTTTAATGTTTTTAATTCTTTTTAACTGTTCTTTTTAATTGTTGCAAGCCACCCAGTAGGAAGTGGGTGGCATATAAACTGTATGTATGTATGTATGTATGTATGTATGTATGTATGTATGTATGTATGTATGTATGTATGTATGTATGTATGTATGAATAATAAATAAATAAATAAAAGAAACCAGAATAAACCAAAATCAAGTAATGTAAACAAGGGAAAGTATAAAGAACACTTTATATGTACAATCATTTTCTATCACTTATTTGTATGCAGATGAAATAGGCAAGGGATTATTTCCAGCTTCTGGAATGTTAGTTTGGTTGGTTTGGACAATATTGTGACAGTGCTCACTTAATTTTTTCTATTAGCCAGCTGGCTAGAAAATTCAACTTAAAATTGTTAAGCTACTTAGCCTTGCAACAGTGGTTCCCAGTCATGAGTACTCCAGGTACGTTTCACTTGAGTCAACCTTAATCTTAGAACTTCAGAGCTGGAAGGGAACCTATTGATGATGGAGTCCTGACCTGTCAAGGAGGCAGAGTGAGGGATCCAAACTCCCTATTCCTTACTTCACAGGCAGATACATAAACTAAGCTATCCATCTTTTATATGTTTTAAAAGAAAATGTGTTGATGCTCACCTGCTGAAATTCATTATGCTATACTATTCAACCTATGGTATTTTATTTGTCTTTATTACCATTATTCTGTAGAACCATCTTGTTGATATAGCATTAAACAAATATTGCTGTTTTAATGTGTTGTTACACATGGGTGCATTATTTATCCATTAAAGACAGAACAAGGGAAGGAAGCAATCGGGCATGGCAATGCTTGGCTCTCTAAAACATATATTTTATGACAAATGGATAGGATTTTAAAAACTGCAAGGCAGTAGTTAAATGCCTTTACTGCAGCTAAAACCGTGCTCACAACCTGGGGTTCAATCCCAGGTAGTCGGCTTGTCCATCCTTCCGAGGCTGGTAAAATAAGTACCAAACTTGCTGGCAGAGAGAGAGAGAGAGAGAGAGAGAGAGAGAGAGAGAGAGAGAGAGAGAGAGAGAGCGTGTGTGTGTGTGTGTACTGATGACACAAACTCCAAAGCTCATGAAGACCCTTCCTAGAGGCCTCATACAGACATTAAATATCATTGGCAAGATGACTGACCCCTGTGGGACCCTACAACTGAGGATTTATGGAGTATAATTCATCTTGCCAAGCTGCTCTCTCTGAGGGTGGTCCTCCAGGAAGAATTAGAGCCAAGCTAAAGCCAGGCCACCTGATCCTCTGAAGAGCCTCCCTAGGAGGATACAGTGGCCAATGGTATCAAAGGCTACTGAGAGATTGAGGGAGACCAGCAGAAACATCTGGCCCCTCTTGGCCTCCCTCAAAAGGTCATCTTGCAGGCCAACCAATGTTATCTCTGTGGTCTGAAGCTGGACTGGACTGCATTTAGTGCACTGGTGAAGGCCCTGAGATTGCCAATATTGTCTTCCACCAAACGGGTTTATTTTATTTTATTTTATTTTTATTTTTATTTTTGCTTTTGCTGATGGGCTCAATAAGTGTCTCCTTGAGGCCTTGGGGAACCCCCGCTCTCTTGGACAGACCCATTAATTACTGCAATGGCCCATTCTGTTTTTGCCATCTGGCTGCTTTTATGAGCCAGGCCAGGCAAGGGTCCAAGGAGGAGGCGGTGGCCCTGCAGTGATCAGGTCCACCTCAATTGACCTCAATGGTTGAAACTGGATTCAGTTTGCCAACCAAAGCAATGCAAAGTACATCTAACAACAATCTGCTGTCTGAAAATCAACATCAATGTCTGAGCTGACGCACTCCACTTTAGATTTTTAAATGCCACAACTGGTCACAGGAAATACCACTGGGAGACCTGAAGGTTTTTCACTTCCCTTATCAGGTTAGCAAAGCCAGATCTTCTAGCAGCCTTGTGACTGGTGACAATGGCTCTCCAGGATTTCAAGCCAGATTCTCTCTGGTCTTACCTGGATATCTGCAGTATCCTCTGTGTGTTTCCCACCCCGCCCTGATCCTAATAAGCTTTCAAAATCAGATGGGATTCATGGTTTCAGGGTTTTGTTGTTGTGTGACACCATGTACATGGAGTTTTTCTTGGCAGGAATACTGGAGTGCCTTGCCAGTTCCTACTCCAGGCACCTACAGCACCTGGTATTCCCTGGTGGTCACCCATCCAAGTACTAGCTAGGCCTGAACCTGCTTAGCTTCCAAAATGAGGTGAGACCGGATGTGCTTAGGGCATCTAGGTAGCTAGGGTTCAGGGTTAGACAATGACAAATTTGCCTAGCCAGGAAAGGAAGTGGGAGCTAAGAAAACAGACTGCAAGTAGCTCTAACCTCTCCCAATGAGGCTAAATATTGACCAAGTCTTCCCCCATTCTCTCCTATAATATCCCGCACTCAGATGAGATTTCCATATTGGGCTGCTTTCCAAAGGAACAGCAACAACCCAATCGAATTTCTCCCTGACTCCAGACGAACACAGCCCACTAAAATGAGGAAACCCAGCTCTGCGTAAGTTTGATTTGCCACAGAAGGATTATAGGAACTGCATTTTTACCTACCAACAGACATCAATTTCCAATCTAAATATTTTAAAACTTTATGAACTCCAGCACTGCCAAAACAACTCAAACTGTTTTCACCAAGGCACATGCAATTGGCAGGCTTGAAAACAATGCAAATGCAAAGGTATTAATTAACTATAAATTCTCAATTAATAATTTTACTAGCAGCAAACATTAGGCTCTTATCCAACAATCAATACTAGCCATTTAAAAGCTATACCTGCCAAAAAAGTTATATAAAATAAATATATAAAACTTTCATTAGATTCTACAATGGCTTTAGAACAATTAATCTTCTATTAATGTATCAGACTGTATTCTTTGGCTTTATTGGCATGACAGTTGACACCATCAGCTTCTTCTTGCACCCTACAGTACAGTTTTGTTCCAATATATATCTGAGGGAGGAATCAGGCTTCATTTCATTGCTGTACCTGCTCCCTCAAGGCCAGTCTCTTCTGTTATCTACACGAACTTCAAAGAAAAACTTTGCAGCTCAAGCTTCATAATGTTTAAAACAAAAGGCAAGGCAAGTCAAAGCTGTTGAGAGAGGTAAATTGCCAGAGTTTCTGCAGAGTTGAGAGTATTAAAGCATTTACTACCTGAAACACTTCGCACTTCATGCAGTATTATCACCACGTTGCCAAGAGGCAGTATATCAACTGCGTCTTGGAGATGTTGGGAGATATTCATAAGAAAAGTTCCCTTATTACAGGAATGTATAATACAATACACTTCTTCCCCATGAATTGGAAAGATTGATTAGCACCAGTATTTAAATCAATCAATCCTGTGGTGCTATTTGTCTCCAGTTAAGTGGCAAATCGTGTGTGTGTGTGTGTGTGTGTGTGTGTGTGTGTGTGTGTGTGTGTGAGAGAGAGAGAGAGAGAGAGAGAGAGAGAGAGAGAGAGAGAGAGAGAGAGAGAGAGAGAGAGAGAGAGAGAGAGAGAGAGAGATGGTGGGCTGGCATACCTAACTCTGCAGTTGTTGAAGTGCATTATGAAAGCAGAGCAAACTGCCCCTAGCCTTCCATTCTTCCTGAATGAATTGATATACGTGGTCAAAAGGAAAATGATGTACTGTATAGCGGTACCTTGTATAAAGGAATTAATTCGTTCCAAATGAAATTCTGTTAAGCATGTTTTCCTTTATACAAATTTTCCATAAGAATGAATTTAAACAGAGTATAGTGGTACCCCATCTTAACAGCAGCTCGATTTAAGAGCAATTCGACTTAAGAGCAGAAGACTGTTGGCCCTTTAACTGCCGCCTTACAAATTTTAGATATGGTCTGCTCGACTTACATTTTTTTTAATTTTTTCATTTTTAACTTATTTTTTCATTTTTTTAGATAGGTAACCCGATTTAAGAGTAGTTCGACTTAAGAGCACGCATTCGGAACGGATTAAATTCATAAACTGAGGTACCACTGTAATCCCTAATCATAACCATTTTTATGTTGTACGGATTCACCCCATAGGCGATTCTGTTTCCCTATCTCCAAAAAATTTTATGTTGTACAGACTGTATGTTATACAAACTGTTTGTTATATAAGGGTCCACTGTACTCTATCAGCTTTTCAGCATATTCTGCATTTCCAAAAGGTTCTGAGCCTGGCCTATGTTATGGGGAACAAAAGACAAGACTGTAGAAAGGCTGCAAGGAGATACAAATATGCTCCAAACCAAGATTCACTGTGAACAGCATATATCTTCTGACATCATTACTATTTCATCATATCCCAGAGTCACACCAGACCTTTATCCAGACGGTTTGCTATGTTAAGTATCAAAAGATTCTTGTTTTGTAACAAGACACAACCAGATACAATAAGGAATACATTTTCATAGACAACTGCATCAGTTGCTTGTCATGTTATCTTCTGTTGAAAGGGATCTATAATTATCTACACACGCCCACACCTACACACAGAGAGAAAATATAAACAGTGGAGTCAAATGGTCACAAGTTGTGATAGGTAACCATTCTATGTAATATTTATGTGTACAAGACAAACACATCCAGCTTCTAGTCTCAACTAGAATAGACTCAATGAATCAATGAAGTTTACATAGTACTGACTTATCATGCATGAGTTAATTCAATAGGTCTACTGTAGCTGCAATTAGCAATTGAATTTTAGCTGGTGTAACCTCAAAACCATTTTACGGTTGTTCCTTTAAGTATGTATTACTTACATACTTAAATTGGAACTGATTTACAGTGACACAAACAGAGCTTTCAAGGTAGGTGAGATATTTAAGGAATGAGTTTACCAGTGCTGCTCTCCACCATGAAGTTTCTATGGCCAAGCAGGGATGTGAACCCAATTCTCCTGAGGTCACCATAAAGGGTACACCTCCTTTATAGGCAAAAAAAAAGGGGGCGGCGAGGAGGAAAGAAAGGAAAAGGGAACAAATGGGAGACAAGAATATGTATAGCCTTTCAAGACCTCCAGATGTTTCCCCAGGCAAGGTGTTACCCCCCCCAAAAAAAATACAGGAGATGGATCATGTCATTTCCATGTAGTTTTAAAACTTGACTCTGAAATTCACACTGTGGGTGAATCCAATTTCATCCTAAGCATGTGTGGGAGCATTTTGTTGCAAGCAACTCCTGACTGAACAGGGAAAAAATCAACCATGTTCTGCAGCCCACAGGGAACAAGGGTGAGCAGAGCCAAAGCTTATACAGGGTGCGATTTGTAGCACTGCAGGCATGTATGGCTCTGTACCCCGCCCCCTCTATGTTTTCCACATTTTGCACAGAGGCATACTTGAAAAAAGAATCGGATATTCCAAACGGGGAAATTCCAAGGGAACAAAAGTGGGCCCACAGCTTCTGTGGGCCAAATGATACTGAAGATTGCATGAAATCAGACTCGTTCTCCATGATTCACAAAACCAACCACCAGGTATTCTTGTCAAGGATTGCCAGGTGTATCTTGCCCACCTTTTAAAGCTTGCCACTGACCTGTATAATCCAACTCCTGAAATGTCAGATCGAACCTCTTGTATTTCAGAATCCTCTGAATGTATTAACTATTTTTCCTCCTCTTTGTGCATACTTGTCTCTAATCTGTCAACTGAGAATACATCTTCATTTTTTGCTTGTTTATATATATGTTCCTTTTCTTCCAATAAAGGAACACAAGGCAGTGTATTGAAATAAAAAATGCACACAGTGGTGCCTCTACTTACGAGTGGATGTATTTCCGAGTAATTCGACTTAAGAGCGGAAAACTGTTGGCGTTTTAACTGCTGCCTTACAAATTTTAGATGCGGTCTGCTCTACTTACATTTTTATATTTTTTCAATTTTTATTGATCTTTTTATTTTTTTAGATATGGGTGCTCTACTTACAAGTTGTTCGACTTATGAGCATACATTTGGAACGGATTAAACTCATAAGTAGAGGTACCACTGTATATAAAAATTACAATAGATTAGGTATTATCACTGGAATAAGATTAAATAAAAATGCAAAAACCACTCTAATTATGCATAGGTAAATAGACTCGAGTCCACAAAAGCCTTTGTTTGCATGATGCACTAGTCAGAGATAGTCATGTTCTAATTCCTAAACTCACAGGTTGGGCTTGGACCAATAATTCCTTCCCAACCTGGTCTGCCTCACAGGGTTGTTGTAAGGGAAGTGTGGAAACAGAAGAACCTTGTTTTCCATTCTAAATCCACTGGAGCAAAGTCTTGATATAAGTGTAAAAATGGTTTTAAAAGAACCAAGAGGAAGCACTTGTTGCTTTACCTGAATTATGACAATCCAAAACTTTGGATGTTACTCCATTATGTTCTCCTGCTCCTACATTAATCCCACTCAGCAGAAAATCAAGGTATCTTCTCACCTTAACTTCTACCTTGTTCACATAAGGAAATGCCCCAAGCAGCTGTGATGAATTATATTGTACTGTGTGTCCTCCAGGTAAAACAGGGGGAGTGATATATGCTGAATGGAAACTAGGAGAGGCACCTCAAAAGCTGCAGTGTGAGAAATTGCTGGCATTAAAAATAAACCCCATCATTCTGAAACGGGAATTCTTTAGGGGATGGCTGAGAAGGGCAGTGAATGAGAAATATGAATTGGGTTTAGAAGTGTAAGGTTCCGTGACACGTTTTCCTGTTTCTGAACTTAGTCCTCTTTTTCCTTTGGTGTGAGTTGTGAATGCTTGTGGTGTGCGTGTATTTGTATGTGTGTGTGTGTGGGGGGGGAACCTTGGTCAGCTGGATTTTGAAGCAGGGTGGTGGCAGTACTGCCTATTTTATAAAAAACAGAGAAATGGGGGGGGGGGACAGAAGATATGAATTGGGACCCCGGTTCTGAAATTGTGCCAGTGTGCAAACAAAACAAAAATTGGAACATGGAATTTTTTGCCAAAAGGTCTGTATTGTACACACTATCTCCTGGGGTGGGGGTGGGGGTGGGGGTGGGTAGGGGATACACTAAAGACTTTCTCCTATTCTTATTGCACTTGAATGCCAAAATATCACATTTGCTTAAGCCTCTTTTACTGCTAGCAGCTGTCTGTTATATGGTGACTGCTGGAGAGCTCGCCCAAGAGCAGGTGAGCACCATCTGCTTGCCCCTGACAAGATGCCCATTTCATTTAGACAAAAAAGCTGACAGCTACATGGCCACCATCTTTGCGCAATAATATAAAACCCCTTTTCTTAAATGCTGCTGTAACCTTTCACAGATATTCAAATGGGCATTGTATACCTAGAGAGGAGCTGTAACACGTCTCTCCACACCGCCCCCTCCCCACCCTCCCACCCTCAGCATCTCCATGTTTAAATAAATCCCCTCTCAGGCACACTGGTGAGCATGCTTTCAGAAAGACCCATAATTGGCTTGCCTACTGATCTGTGAAGAGTACATTTTCTACAAAAGCCTTCTCCCTGCTTCTCCCCCCCCCCCTCGAAGGGAGGGGGGGTGTCTCCCTGTCCTGGAACAAAAACGTGTGTCAGGTTAACATAAAATTACCATTTTTAGCAAGTGGGTTTTGTAATATAGTCTACAAAACACAGCTGATAAGTATTAAATACACCAACAAGAGAAAAGGGCCTTAAATTGGGGTGAAAAAAGGTCAACATGACCACTGCGTTAACTGTTGGCTGCTCTGAGCTGTTTTCTATTCTTGTTCCAACTCATCCTTTCTTTGAAAGTTTACTTTAAACAAAAGGGGGTGGTGGTCAACATGGATCTTTTCTCCTCCATGTCTAATATGATAACCCTCAATCCAAAAGAGGAAGGAGAAAAACTTGGCAGGATATACCTATCTAGAAGAGGGGGGAAATTGATGGCATTGGAGGTGAGCCATAAGAATGCCATGAGCTGCAGGAAAGACATATACATGAGCGCTAAATAAAATGAAACCTGAGCTCTCATTAGAAGTAGCAATGACTGAACTGATGCTAGTGTCTTTCAAACATACCATAAGATCCACTGTAAAAGCTAATACTTCTTGTCAAAGATGAAGGCAATGGGAAAAGAGGAAGACCAAACATGAGAGGAACAGATTCAACAAAGGAAGCCATTAGCATGGCTGCTAATGAAAGTACATTTTGGAGACCAGTCATTCACACTGCAGTCATAGGTCAGAAGCAACTTGATAGCACATCACAACAATGATCTGTGTATAAATAAAACTCAAAACAGCATAAGGTTGATTTGAAATTCAGCTGTCTGCACGCTGACAACACTAAAGCATAATAGGTGGCCATACACAGAGGCTACAATGTTTACAATGTGCTTAATGAGTAGGCAGATGTGATTACAGGGGCAATGTCCCAGTTTGTGCACCTCACATTCCTTGTGGCTGCAGAGATTCTTGGCACAACATGCCTAATCCATGTGCCAAGGATGTAACAAATGTCAAAACCCCACACCAAGTTTTTAAAGTAATGTTTGGCTGAGGTCTGTGCTGGCTAGCCCAGCATCAGAGGCTTTTTCCTGCATTAAGTTTAAAATATTTACAAAAACTTCCCCAACACTTGTATCTCAGAAGGAAATCAACTTAAAGCCAGCTACGTATAGTCTTTCTTAACTGCCTTACAACTCCAAGCTCTAGTGTAAAGCTTCCTGAACCAAGGGCCATGTACGGTTCATTACAGTCTTATGGACTGGCTGATCCATGTCCACTACTACATGTCTAGCACCTATGGATTCAGCAATGTGCTTCTTGACAGCAAATGTAGAGGTCTCAAATGAAGGATTTACTGAATTCCAACTTGTCTTGCCTTCTTGCCTACATGAGTGGAAAGCTTTCAAAACAAGACTGTTCTGAGCAACTGCTTAAATCTGTCAGGTGAACATGGCAATGCATTGGAAGCAAGACTAGCTGCACCACATTGGTAGAACTGTAAAACAAAGGACAATTCTACTATGGTACAGTACAGTGACCCCCCGGCCATTTCGCGGTTCTGGTATTGCGGTCCCACTACATCGTGGGATCGCAGTACTGGAACCGTGTGGGGGGGCAATCCGGTCGCTCCGCGCAGCCCTCCCACGCACCCCCAAGAAGCCTCGGGGCCGCGCGGACGGGAGGTAAGATCCCCCTGCCGCCGTGCCGTGCCATCGCATATCACAGATTTTCATACATCGCGGGTGGGGTGGGTCCCTAGCCCCCGCGATCGCCGGGGGGGTTACTGTATAACTAAACCCTTCACCCTGAACAAAGTTGTCTATTTGTACTCAGGTCATGGTGTAAATCCTTTGAATCTGCACAGAGGTTAAGTCCCGAGGTGTTTACCAGGTGGTCATTTTGTGGGATTCACCAGCACTGAGGAAGCAACAAAAGATCTTCTTTTAGAAGAGCTAGAAATGAAGTTAAATCAAAAGTTACCATCCTGCACCCTCCCCCCATAACAGCAATGTAAGTTCTCTTTGGTGGACCTGTTTAATATGTTTCACAACATAAACATATTGAAAGATCCTACTTGTTTTTACGTCTTGAGAAAAGATTCATTCTTTGCATTCTTTCTAACTTAAAGATCACAAGGGGATTTACATGCATTTAAGAGGTGAGTGTGAACACCTTTCTTGGGGGTGGTGGTCTTCTTGAAACCAAATGAAACCAAAATGATCTTGCTTCTTCATACACTGTAACCTCTACAGATTAGGAGACAGAAAGAACGCACTATTTGCATAATCACCAAGAAAGTGTATGTTACATTGGGACAGGTTCCTAAGATAATGTTTATGATTCTTACATTATAGTATCCTTCATGAAAGGAAGAAGATGAAGCAATAACGACAAGACCATGAATGCTAGTCTGAAGAATACACTAAAAATAAGCATGTATCCTCCTCCTTTCTGTTTCAATAGACTCTGTGTTTGATTGTTTTGCTCTGAAAATTGCAGAGGACCTCCAAGAAAGAACAGATGGGTTGAAGAAGTGGAACAGAAAATGTTGGAGAAAGTCAAAATGATTCCACTACTACGTACCCTGAATGTACAAACCATCATCTTAGATTCACTAACCATTTCATATCCTTTAGAATATTCTCCAGAAATACTGTATAGACACAATGATAACTATTCTGAATGAGGGAATAAAACACACCAGGATTTCATGATACAGTTCACTCTACAGTGGTAGCCACTACAGATAAAACCCCTTAAGGACTGATAGTGAACAGAAACACAATCCGATCCCAAGACTGGTTATGTAGAAAAGAAGAAAGGCCACTAGGAGGTAAAAAGTAATTCGCTATGCCATAGGTACAGGGAGAATACTTGGTTGCTATAGAGTAGAGTGAAAATATATAAGTAGAATAGTGCAGGGAGCCTCAAATTTGAATCTGTCAAAATACAATGCACTGTAGACATCACTATATTTTTAAAAAGTCGTTAATTTTAAAAAGGCATTGGAAGGGAAGCGTTAACTAACTTGCAACACCCTATCTGCCTATATATATATATAATTCAGGGTGTTCTTTTCATATTCTGTTATGAAGCAGGAAACTCTTGCACAAGCAACTTATCACAGACATGTACACTTAGTAGGCCACTCAAAATAAAGTGCAGGGTTGTTGTTTGCACAACCATAGATTTCATCACCTAACGTCCACAGGTCTTCTACTAGATTTGTTTCAACAGTGCCTAAACTAAGATTTCTAAATCTCTGCAATGCAACTTTCCCCTCCTTCCTCACCCCTCCTCTTCTCCCGGTTAATCCTCAGGACCAGTCTTGACTAATCCCTTTGAGCCATATGGAGCTTGAACCATTGAGATCTCTGCTATGCCCTCAGAATATTTAGCTCTGCCTAAGGCGGTACCTTTTAAGCACTGCAGCAGCAGCAGCTGGCACAAACCCCCTCCAGAATGCAACATTCAAACCTAGCAGTTCCAAAAGAAGAATGGACAATGGCTCCTAAAAGGTTAAAGTGGGAAATCTGTGTTTTGACCAAACCAGAAATCTAAAAGATTTCTAGAAAAGTATTAAAGTATCCAGGTTGGAACCAGAGGGAGTGCTAAAGCACTGGAGGACTTTGACTCACCAATTTTTTTTAAAAAAAGTGACTCCTACTGAAAAAAACGAGGTGGGATCAGAGACCTGTTCAGTTCAGTATATTGTACCAGATGCAAAACTGTTTCCTACCTGTTTTTCTTCACAGTTGAACTATGCCCACCTGCAATTTAGAATAATTACTACAGCATGGTAAAAGACAACCATGAGATACCCAATTCAAATTAAATGTCTGCAAAAATTGTTGGCTGGCTCTCCACTAACAAACTGCCCTACCAATAAAACAGTTTTTATTACCAGTTTGTGGCCTACCATGAAGGCCTAGAGATAAGACCCTGCAAAAATGGCTACTGGCTGTCAGCTAGGTACAGTACGTATAATGCTGAATGATAGGTTCAGTTGCAACGACACCCTATGTCTGTTCCAGTGAAGAGGAAAATTGGGAACACAGCTCCAACATTCTTGCTATGAACATGGCACTGATGCTTTGAGGAAATTATGTGATTTCGAGCATGTTGCAGTTGTGTGGTGGGAGGGGCCTTTGAAAAACAGAAGAGGCGGCACAGGATGTTTTAAATGATTTTCAATATGGATGTAATGTGAAAAGGGGCACTTTAATCGGATTTAAAACATATGTCAACATGAGTTCTGTTTTTTAAAGATGCAGTGTATTTTTCCTTTTTTATTTTATTTTATTAATATCTACGTGAAATTTCACAAAATGTACGATTCAAAATGGCACATGAAGAACCCTGGCCTCTTGGGAGAGGATGCCAGCAGATGGCAAACCTCCTTCACTGCCTTCTTCCTTTTCTTCCTATGCTAATCCATCATACATCCCCCTGCAATATTTCGTCTTACCTGGATTCTTCCACATAAGGTTCAACAGATAGACAATGCGTTTTGAACACATGTGGTGCAGATCTTACAAGCAGCACAGCTTAACATGGGATGGAAATCCCTTTTTAAAATGAAAATTACAAACACCCTGTACTACTACTACTACTGCTACTGCTACTGCTACTGCTACTGCTACTGCTACTGTTGTTGTTGCTGCTGCTGCTGCTGCTGCTGCTGCTGCTGCTGCTGCTGCTGCTGCTGCTGCTGCTGCTACTACTACTACTACTACTACTACTACTACTACTACTACATCATACTGTATATTAGTGCTTCTTAGAGACGGGCCTGAAACAGAAATATAGCATTTTGTTTTGTTTTCTTTCTTCTTTCGTTTCATTCCATTTTGTTACTAAATTTGTTTCAAAAGAATTTTTGGAATGAAACAAAATAATACGATTTGTTACCCTATATAATGGCTCCCCTAAGTCCTAGAGGCACCATTTGGGGGGGGGGAGTTAGCTACTTTGGACTTTTCCCTTCAAGCCCCCTCAAATCTGGAGATGTTTGGGGTTCAGGGGGCTGAGCTATTAAACTCCAAAAGGGGTCCCCCCAGGATAATTATTAAGAGAAGCGCTGAATAAAAATAAATTGTTTTTCAGAGAAGTTGAGTCAGCACAGAAATCAGCCATCAAAAGTAGCTTTACCAAACTTGATAGCGTGGAAGGGATAGAAAAGAACGGGTTACCTACCTGTAATGGTAGTTCTTCGAGTTACGCCTCTGTGAATTCCCACTGATGGGGTTTCCCTGTGCACCTGCGCAGCCTCCGGACCTTCTAGAGTCTTCCTTCCAGCTCCTAGGGACCTCCTCCTGCCCCTACTGGGCATGCTCTGGGACTCCCGCGCCTTAGTCCTCAGTTCCTCAGATGTCCGCTGCTGCAACGAGAGAAAAGAAAGAGAGGCGTGACGGACAGAGGGGAGGACGGGCGGGGAGTGGGAATTCACAGAGGCGTAACTCGAAGAACTACCATTACAGGTAGGTAACCCGTTCTTCTCCTTCGTAGCCTCTGTGAAATCCCACTGATGGGAGATTAGCGAGCTTACTTACTGGCGGTGGGCCGTCACGGCAAGGAGTAAGAGAGGACAGCCCTGCCAAAGGTGGCATCGGACCTGGCCCGTACATCTAGCTTGTAGTGTTGAGCAAAGGTAGACGGGTTGGCCCAGGTCGCCGCTCTGCATATATCTTGTAAGGGGACCCCTTTAAGGAATGCAGAAGAGGTAGAGATGGCTCTGGCGGAGTGACCTCTCGGGGTGACCGGTAGAGGCGTGTTGGAGAGGTGGTATGCAAGTTGGATGGTTTCAACTATCCACCTGGAGATGGTTTGTGATGTTACCGGGAGTCCCTTGGTATGTCCAGAGGTGGAAATGAATAAGCGAGAGGAAGCTCTGAAAGACTGAGTCCTGGAGGTGTAAAATAAGAGAGCTCGGCGCACATCTAAGGTGTGTAGCGCTCTCTCTAGATCACTTTCCGGTGAGGAGAAGAAAGTTGGCAGGATGAGCGGCTGACTAAGATGAAAGTGGGAGACCACCTTGGGTAGGAAGGTGACATCCGGGTATAGGGTGACCTTATCCTGGAAGAATTGAAGGAAAGGCGGGTCTATCCGTAGTGCTGCTAACTCCGATGCCCTGCAAGCAGATGTGATAGCAAGGAGAAAGGCAACCTTTAGGGACAGGATGTGTAACGGCACCGTGGCCAGTGGCTCAAAGGGCGGCTTCCTGAGCTTCCTGAGGACAAGCGTCAAGGACCACTGAGGCGGAACGGGGGATCGGGTGGGTCGAAGGTTCATCGTTCCTTTCAGGAATTGCTTTACTAATGGGTTCCGGAAAAGGAATGCAGAAGGTGAGTCAGGTGGTTGATGGGCAACCACGGCTGCGAGGTAGACCTTCAAGGTGGAGTGAGCAAGGCCCGTTAAACAGGAGTAGGAGGAATTCCAGAACGGCGTCAAACGTAGTTGGGGAAGAGTCTAGATCGCGTTCGGTAGTGAACTGTAGGAAAGAATTCAACTTACTCGTGTAGAGCGTCATAGTCGAAGATTTAAGGGAGTGATGGAGAACTTCGCCTAAAGAGAATGGACCAGCCAGGCCGTGAGGTGTAGAGAATCCAGGTTGGGGTGGAGGAGGCGTCCCTCCTCTTGTGACAGAAGGTCTGGGCGCTTTGGTAGGTGGATGTATTGGTGGGACATCCGCTTGAGGGTAACAAACCAATGCTGTCTCGGCCACCAGGGTGTGATGAGGATTGTTCGCGTGCGCTCCTGACGGAGTCTGATCACCGTCCTGTGGAGGAGGGGGAGAGGGGGGAAGGCGTAGGCGACCATCCCCTGCCACGATGTTGACAAGGCATCTCCCAGAGTGTGCGGCCCCTGGCCCGCCCTTGAACAGTACAGCGGGCACTTGGCATTGGTTGGGGAGGCGAACAAGTCGACAGTCGGCCTCCCCCATCGGCGGCAAAGCGAATTGAAAATTGGCGTCGAGAGGGTCCATTCGTGGTCGTTGTAGGGGCGTCTGCTGAGCATGTCTGCCATGGCATTGTTGGGAAGGTATGCGGACCGCTGTGAGCAAGATGTGGTTGTGGTAGCAGCAGGTCCAGATGTCCATGGTCAGGTTTAGTAGCGACTGAGAGCGGGTGCCTCCTTGCTTGTTTATGTAGTGTTGCGCTGTAGTGTTGTCCGTGATTATGAGGACAGATTTGTTCCTGACCAGTGGCGCAAATGCCTTGAGAGCGTTGAATATCGCCATCAGTTCCAAAAAGTTGATGTGGCGTGCCTTGAGAGGAGCTGGCCAGGTTCCATGCGTCTGTAGCATGCCGCAGTGGGCTCCCCAGCCCGTGGTGCTGGCGTCTGTGGTGATGTGTACTGTCGGGGAGGGTTGCTGAAACGGGCGACCGGTCTGCAGATGTTTCGGGGTCGCCCACCACTGGAGAGCTAAGTGTAGAGAAGGGGTAACCTTGAGTCTCTTGGAAGGAGCATGTCTCAGAGGGTGGAATCTGGATAAGAGCCATGCTTGTAGGGGTCTGAGCTTGAGCCTTGCGTAGGGCAGCACAGATGTAGTGGACGACATCAGTCCAAGCAGATGTTGCCCTACACGAGCAGTGTCAGTGCCCCGAGGCCTGAAGTTTTGGACTGTTCTGTGAATTTTGCTTCTTCTGTCCGACAGTAGGAAGGCCATAGCCTTTTGGGCGTCTAGAATGGCTCCGATATACAGTACGGACTGAGTGGGTCGAAGGGTGGACTTTTGCATATTTATAGTGAGGCCGAGAGAGATGAGAAAGCGCATGGCGAAATGAACGTGTCTCTCTGCTTTGCTCTTTGTAGGCGAGACTATCAGCCAATCGTCGAGATACGGAAATACGTTGACGCCCTTCAGCCGAAGGAACGCAACTACCGGGGCAAGGCACTTCGTGAAAACCCTCGGGGCGGTGGAGAGGCCGAAGGGGAGAGCCTTGAATTGGTAAGTGTCCTTGCCTACGATGAAGCGTAGATATTTTCTGTGAGAGGGTCGTATCGTGACGTGGAAGTATGCGTCTTGAAGGTCTAATACCGTGAACCAGTCTCCCTTTTGGAGCAGAGGTATAATAGACTCCAGTGTAGTCATCCTGAACTTCTTCGGTTTGATGAACAGGTTGAGCGCCCTGAGGTCTAAAATAGGACGAAGTGAGTCGTCTTTCTTTGGGATGGTAAAGTAATGCGAGTAAAACCCGTATGTATCGTGTGGCGGCACTGGCTCGATGGCATCCTTTTCGAGCAGTGTGCGCACTTCGTTTTCGAGGGCGGGTGAGGGCTGTGTGATGACAATTCGCCCGAGCGGGGGCCATCGGTGAAATTCTATGGCGTAACCCTCGCGTATGATAGTAAGGACCCAAGTGTCCGATGTTATTGCTGTCCATTGGGGGAGAAAGGGGCACAGTCGAGCGTCTCCGTCCAGTGATGCCGGGCGGGAAGTAAGGTCAGGATGCCTGCTTGGGCTTCCTGTCGTAGCGCTTTGCCGATTGAGAGCGGCCAGGGCGCTGTTGGTTTGAGCGATAGTAAGGAGAAGTGTGATATTGAGGCTTACCGAACTGTTGGTTGCGCTGAGCCGAAGCCTGGTATGGGCGGCGCCATTGGTAAGGAGGCGGGCGGGCCGCCTGTTGAGAGGTGGAGCCCTGGTATGCGTAGGAGCTGGCAGTCTTGCACATTTTCAGGATATTGTCCAGAGACTCATCCGTGGTGGCTGCGAACAGGCCCTCTCCATCAAACGGAGCACCCTCGATTCTATTGCGAGCGTCATCTGTGATGGTAACCGTGCGAAGCATGCATGACGGCGCAGAAAGATAGCATTGGCCAGTTGTCTTGCTGAGGCATCAGCTATGTGACAGGCAGCGATAGTTTGATAGTCAAGTAACGTTAAGAGTTCTGTGTGGGCTGCAGTGAGTTTGGCCTTGGCGTCGTCTGGAAGCTGGTCAAACACCGGTAACATCTCGAGGATGAGGTGTCTTGAGTAGGCCTCCATGGCACAGAGGTGGTTAGTGGTGCGAAGAGAAAATGAAGCCAGGGAGTATTGCTTCTTGCCCATGAGGTCAAGCTTTCTCCCTTCCCTGTTGCTCGGCGTTGTGGTCGAGGTATTCTTCGCCCTGTTTTGAGTGGCGTTTAGAATCAGAGAATTGGGCAAAGGGTGCCGTGCTAGGAATTCAACCTCGTCTCCGTGTGTACGATATAGGTTATCAGTACGTCTGGGCATGAGTGGAGTGGCAGCTGGCTTTGTGAGGGAGGCCTTTGCTGACTGCAGGAGCGAAGGGATGAACCCTAAGCGCAGTGGTGGGTTCTTGTGTTTTCTGAGGTGGCCGAAGAATTTGCAGGAGCCCTTCGGATCGGGGAGCTCCACCTGCAGCTCCATAACTTGCGCTACTTTGTTGATAATATGAGAGTAAGTAGAGAAGTCCTCCTCTGGTGAGGCTACTAGTGCGTCTCCCGCCTCTGACCCTTGGGTCTGTTGATGTTCTTGGTTGGTATGAGAAGAATGTAAAGATTGGCTGTCGTCATCTGAGTGAGCCAGCAAGGATCTGTCCATTGATGCTGGCGACATGGATCGCTGTCGACGTGAGGGGCTCACTATGGGGCGCTCTCTTGGCATAGGATCAGCAGACCGCTGTCTAGATGACCAGGAGGTGATTGGAATGTCTGTCGATATCGCCGTTCGCACTACCTCGGTAGCGTGTGAGTGCGCAGCTCCCGGTGTTGGCGTGCGAGCCCTTTGAGAGTGGTGACGATGACGGGGGGTGCGGCGATGTCGTTTAGGCGTTGGTGAACGGGAGGCAGAGGACGAGCGGCTACGGTGTTGCCTATCCGAATGTGATAGCGAGCTAGAGGAGGAGGAGGTGGAACGATAATGTCTGTGTTTTTGACTCCTCGATATGGAGGCGTGCCGCTTTCGACATCCCCGTTCTCGTCGCTTTGACTTTTTGGAGCGGCGCGAGGCTGCTGATCGTCCCTTGTCCGTACTGTCTCTACTGGACGAGGTGGAGCCAGAGTCAGAGGTGGAATAATGCTTGTCTCGGCGAGAGCGCTTATGCGGCGAGCGGGAGGGGCGGCCAGCCGGCCGTCGATGGCGACGGGAGCACACTCGCTTCCGAGATTCCTCCACCGCTGTCGTGCGGAACACTGTCTCTACGTGGAGTGGTGGTGGATGAGGCTCCGCGGTTGCCGCTTGCGAAGCTCGTCCCGCAGTGTCATCATGAATGCTCCGCGCAGCGGTCGAGTATACAGGGGTACGCTGCCGAGCTTCGATCATTGTGTCCCGAGATTGGGACGTAAGAGGCCAACTCCCCGATCTTGATGAAACAGGGGAGGTAGATTGGCGGCCCGCGAGACAGAGGTCTCGGGCGATATCCTGGCGCGCCTCAATTAGTTGGGATGGCGGCTGGCTCCCCGGCTGTTGAAGTGGTGCGCGGGTGGTTCCCGGCGGGGAAGGAGGTGCAGCTGGCTGCGAAGGGGGGTTTCTTTTTTGTTTTTTTGGTAGGCTTAAGGGCAGCTCTGGACGCCTGAGAGGTCCGGGAGGCCATAGAGGTGGTCGGGGAGGGAGCCGCCTGAGTCTGCTGGTGCTCCATTGGTTTAAGGGACTGCTCCCAGAGATAAACGCGGAGGCGGCCCTGGCGCTGCTTAAGAGCAGGCTTGGAAAGTTTCTGGCACTCCTTACAAGTGTCCGGTTGGTGAGACTCCCCCAAACAGTATAAGCAAGTAGAGTGCCCGTCTGAAACGGAGATCTTATTAGGGCACTGCAAACAGCGCTTGAATAGCGCTCCGGGGGCCATAAACGGCCCGGCAGGAAGAAACGGGGGGGGGGGAGGTCGACTTATGAGATCTAACTAATAACTAACTAATAATTAACACTATAACTATAACTATATATAACAAAGTACTTATCAACTCAGAAGAATTAACAGCAGTTTCGCTTTCTCTAGGAGCTGGAGAAAACGTGACCGTTGCTGGCGGCGGCAAAAAAGGAACTGAGGACTAAGGCGCGGGAGTCCCAGAGCATGCCCAGTAGGGGCAGGAGGAGGTCCCTAGGAGCTGGAAGGAAGACTCTAGAAGGTCCGGAGGCTGTGCAGGCGCGCAGGGAAACCGCATCAGTGGGATTTCACAGAGGCTACGAAGGAGAACACCTGTCAAGTGACTGCATATCATTTGTCAAATGTTAAACCCCTATAAATTAAGTATTGCAGAGCCATTCTATTTCAAAATTGACTTAAATTGCTCCCAAATCTGACTCACCTGCAATGCAAAATTTCAGATTAATCCAGCAAACCATTTGCTGAGGACAATCTGTAGGAACCACTCACCACAATCCCAATGTCTGCTACAATCAAAATGCGGTTTTGTTCAACATAGGGCTCTTCAGCACCCTATCATTAACATTAATTATCACATTAATTAACAAATGTGCATTTACCAATTGACTGGTTGCTGTGCAAAGCACCATTGATGGGGAATGCTTTTTAAAAGGGAGGTGTTGATTTCAATCCAATTATGTTTTAATAAAACAAAATATAACACCCAGGGACTTTTAAAGTGGGGGGGCAGAGGGCAAAATTCCTTCGGCTTCATTCATGCTAGGGGCCATCACAACACAGCCTTGTTGCATTGTTGACATCTATTTTCCTTTAGAATCCAGCTATCAATTAATTTGAGCTTCATAAACATAATGGCATTTTAAAAATCATGAAATACTACTATTTATGGTAGCATTTATTTGATACGACAGAAGGAGTTAAATGTTTGCATCCATAGGCAGAGCTACAAGTAGTGTAGTAACCAAGTTTCAGCTCACCCAGCCACAGTCGGACATTATTTTCTCCAGAAAACTCAAAACTTTCCAAAAATGATGGCACATGGGAAAGGGACAAAGAAGCCTTCGTGAGATTCCCCAAATGACATGTGAACATGAATAAAATGAAAAAGGCACAATTTCAATTCATTCTCAAGGAGGAGGAAGAGCAGTAAATTCCTACTTACAGGAGCTTGATTTTGGGGGTGAAAATATAAGTACTGGGTCTCCAAGAGCTCAAGACCTTTTGAAGTAGGCCACCTGGAGCAAAGGGGCAGGGGGTAAATCTGATGTAAGCTACCATGTAATTCAGCACTATCTGCAATAAACTGTACACTTTCTTCATGCTTCGTGAAAGCACGAAACTAATTTGGCATGGAGGACGGGCAGATTTCAGACCACTGGTAGGAGGATATAGGTGCTTTCACAATACGGCGGATGAAATACAGCACTACAATTCACAAACTGGATTAACGGTTGGGCACACACAAGGAGGATAGGGAGTGTGTGCACTTGAAGGCAAATAGGATGAATTATGCCCAATTTATGGTTACAAAAGGGAGGAAATGTCTGTACAGATTCATCTATGCAATGCACATACAATATGAGGTTTCCAAGGACAAATAATTACATTTTTTCAGCTAGTGCTGACCAAGGACATCTTGTTTCCATTTTAAAAAGTCACTGTGTAGTTTTCAAGGGTTCTACCAATGTGCCAGCCAAATTTTTGCCTTACAGTACTTACAGGGCATATGTATATCTTTGTAGCACTTAGAGGGGATGTGTAAATCTTCGAGAGGAGGTTTTAATATCAAACTGACTCAGCTCTATATGACTATCACATGCAACAAACTATTTACCAGAAGCAAAATCCTGTAGAAAGCAACATAAATCAGCAAAAATTCAACCCGCATCTATAATTCTCCACGACTGTGCTGAAGTGGAAAACTGGGAACCCTCGCCCGCATAAGCTCCCAAATGGCAGGGACAAAGGAGAACTTTTACTAAAAGACACAGGAGCAAGGGGTCATAAGCAAGAAAGGATTTGGAGCTGCAACCTCTAGAACTAGCAATTTCCCTTTTTTACTATCACATCCCTGCACTACCCACCTTCCAAACTACTGGTTCTCAATCTTGGCTTTCCAGATGTTCTTGGGCTAAAACTCCCAGAAGCCTTCACCACGAGATGTGCTGGCCAGGATTTCTAGAATTTGTAGCCCAAGAACATTGGGACCCAAGGCCGCGGCTACTCTTAGTTATTGTAACTTTCTAGCATATGTTTTCATTACTTTCCTTCATGTCGATAAGCACTCAAACTATTTTGTTTGTTTTAGTTTATAACTACTGCTATCTAATCTAATACTGAGTATAAAGCTGTTGCGTCGAAGTTCCATATCACATACCCCATTTACATGGGGCTACAAGGTGAGTGTCTGTAAAATGAATGAATCACACAAATAACAAAGCTACATCTCTTCTTCCTCCCAGGATTCCATAACAGTAGCAATTAGGTACTCCTGATACCTGATAAATGGCAGTTTCGGAGAGGGCAGCCGTGTTAGTATTTTTAAGAATTGGATTAAAACCAAATCAGTTTTATCTGTTTAACTTTCCATCAAGCCAAAATGATCTTAAGCAAACAAAGGCAAACATGTTTGCTTTAGACCTGTTGGTGGTCTTTTCATGAACAGGTAACATGAGCTTCTTGGCATGAGCGTCTCCTTCACTTTCCTTGAAGGTATCCACCTGTAAATTAGCCCTGGGACAGATCTGACTTCTGCTTGATAAAAATCCAGTTTCTGCTTTACCAATTTCTGTCATCTCAGAGAAACACATTCTCAGACAAAGAGCAGAGTTACTCTGCTTCCATAGAAAGAGCCAGCCAAATATAATTTGGTGTCTGAGGTCAAGGGCAAAATTATCTACTCTCTGTACAGAAGTTAACTAGACTGGGTGCAGAATCATACTTTCATACTGGCTATTGGTATGCAAGAGGCCCATAGCAGGCCTTTGAACAACATCAGCTTTGCCTTCAACAGAAGGAAACAGGCATGGGGGCTAAAGCCTGCAGGAAGGAGAGCAGGGACACTGGGTAGCCAACTCATTGTACATAAAAGCAGGGCTGCTCCATCCAGAGGAATAAAAGGGAGATGATACTCATGCAACAAGAAAATGACTTGAGTAATATGAAAAGTCAAAGCACCTCTCCACTACCAGTCTACTTCTCCAAAATCATGAGCCAAATTAATTAAGGAAATGCAAACAACATAAAATAAACCTCATAACAATTCTACATATTAAATTTAAGCAGAATTGGCCTACATCAACTGGTAAGCATAAAAAGTCCATACTGGGGAAACTGGGAAGAAAAAAGGGTGCTACAAATCTTTTCAAAATAAGGTAGCAGCATATTTCAGTGAAAGCCCATGTGCTTTTCATGAGAAAAAGTTCTTCACACAGCAAAAGGAAGTGACATCAGAGGCCTGGGGCTTTTTATTAGTATAGCACCCTGCTAAGCTTTACAAAGGGGCAATGTGAATTCTAAAGGCTCTCTTATTGCAGAGAAGAGCTCTTCAATCTTCCCTCAGGCTCCAGCTTTTGTATTTCCTTTACCACAACAGCCTTGCCTGGATTCTGCTAATGATGATCTAAGCTTCAGAAAGGAGGGACTGCAGATTTTACCTAAAGGCAACCCTCTTTCTTACATCCCTCAAAAGAAAACATGGTGAGGAAACAAAAGAAGTCACACACATCAGGTATCACTCACTTTTTGGGAGGCAAGATGGTTCGCAAAGAAGGACATGTTATCATAAATGCCTTCATGATAAATTTGTTGTCGTTGTGTGGCATCCAGTCACCTCCAACGGATGGCAGCCTTCTGAATGAGGGATCTCCAAAATGTCATGCCCTCAAGTTCTCCTCAAGTTCTCCTCAAGGGTCCTCCTTAGTTCTTGCAAAGGTTTAGTCTTCCCCTCTTCCTACCTCCTTCAGTCTTAACTAGAATTATCGTTTCCCCCTCCCCCCACAAAATCTTGCCTTCTTGTGATATGCCCAAAGAATGACAGTTAAATATGCATTAGGCAAAATACTGGCAACTTTTCTAAACAAGAAAGTTACCCCTATTCCCAGCTCTTTCTGAATATGGGGACAGAGGCTGTGGGAAAGCCCTTCTATATATAAAAACAGAAGATAGTTTACTAGGCTACTAGAGATAACTCACATTTTAAAAGTTATCATTCAATATTTTTGCAACCAACAAGCCTCCACTCTAGATTCAGATCAATGTTTTCCAAAGCTAGTCCATCTCTACTACTCTTTATGGGCTTGCACATATATTTGTAGGTTATAATTGCTGCTTTCCAAAATATCACTATATCCCTTGGTCAGCAAAAGTCATTTTCTCAATCGGTTTTATTTCAAAAATTGAACATTTTCCATTCTGATTAGAGGAAGTAGACTATTGTGGTACATTCCATTTTAAAAGGATTATAAAACAATTAAATTCTCATCCATTGTTTTGTTTTGTTTTGGTTTGGTTCCTCCACTGTGGGTAGTTGGATGCCATCTACATTGCACAGAGTGCATATTTCCCCCCCCCCCCGCACGTGCGTGCTAGTTGTGTCTGACTCTTCAGTGTATTCAAGCCAAAGAGCCAGTGTTGTGTAAATCCGTGGCCATGTGGCCGGCATGGCTGCAAGGAAACACTGTTTTACCTTCCTGCTCTTTACTGAGGTACCTATTTATCTACTTGCATTTACATACTTTTGAACTGCTAGGTTGGCAGGAGCTGGGGTTAACAGCAGGAACTCACTCCGCTGCGTGGCATCCGGGATTTGAACCGCTGAGCTGCCGACCTTATACCCGACAAATACAGACTGCAAAAATGACACAATTAAAGTATTCTGCCTAGATGGATATCCAAGCCATGTAGTCGAAAAACAAAGATCTACACAACTCTATCCAGAATACCATTCTACTGGGAGAACGTTCTGGCACATTTCTTAAAAACAAAAAATTATCTCCCATTCTTAGCAAGTCCAACCATAACACACAGTGAGAGACACATATATTTGGGGAATCATAGAATCATTCTTTCCTTCAGAAAGGGGAAGGACTTGACTGTAGCAGCAAAATTATGTAGTTACTGCAGAGAAAAATATACAAATTCTGCTTTCGCAGCTACTGTATAATAAACTAGCATCTTCACGGGATAATAAGAAAAGAAATAGTTATTTACTCCAAAGATCAAGATCATCTGGAGCTACCTTTTATTATCTGAAGTGTATTACTTTGTTAATAACTCTCTAATAAGCAATTTCAATCATCTGTCAACCCTTCTTTTAACTCAAATAATTTAGGCAATCAGAGCCATTTTTAATAGTAGGATTTGACTATCATTTGTAACCCCCTTTCAGTCTTAATTATTTCCACTACAAAGTTACATCAGTTTTATGTCACTTAATTGTCACGGCTTTATCCAAAGATCCTGCTTTTTGTAATTTGATGAGGTACTTTGAATTCTCAGCTGCAGTTCAGGGGTCTACAGTATTGCTCTCTAACTCTCACCAACCCAATCTTGGTTATACCAACCCAATCTTTCTTTCTGGTCAATAAGGGAAACACAGTACAGTAGGACGCCCGTATCCACTGATTTATTACCTACTGATTCAGTTATCCACGGATGGCAGAGGAAAAAATTAAATAAACAATTCAACAGCATCAAAGCAAGCTACTGTCACAAACAGCAGCTGTAAAGCAAACTACTGTCACAAAACAGTTTTGGATGGGTTTTTGATGTTCTCTCTTATCCATGGTTTTCATAACCGATCCCCAGAGGATACTGGGGTCCTACTGTATATGTAGTATATCCAGATGCTAGTAGAGCTTTCTGTAAAGTGCCCATGCTCTTTTTGCAAACAAACTGGCAAAAATGGGCCAGATGCCACATTTAGGTAGTTTTGTAGAGACCTGATGAGCTACCACCCAAAGAACATTCACTGCTTCCTCTTCAATCCCAAAAGGTAGTGACACATGTGGTGCAGTTTAATACATTTATAAATACGTTTCGAGACCGCTGAGGGTGCTGTGGCCACAGGAAATTCAAGAGTCTGAATCGCTTTCCCAAAGGGTACCACCACTGCTCTTCAATCCTCGCTTTCCCGAAGGGTAGCACCCAAAGCATTTGTAATCCAGGGTACCACTGTATTCAGGTTAAATTGCTGTATTGGCATTTTGCGAAAAATAGTGGGTTTTGAATCGCAGTTTGGGCACTCCGTCTCTAAAAGGTTCACCATCACTGCCCTAACGCTAACCACCACCCTAAGAGCAGAAATGGGAGCATATAGCATGCATGCATGTATACATAACAGCTTTGCTAGAACCAAAACACTTTTTTAAACACATGATTAGGTGGAACAACCTCGCAGTTCTCAAGTATAGGGTTATGAAGTACAGTGGATGAACATAACTTAAATGAATAAAATAAATATTTAAAAATGCAAAGTGATTATCAGAAAGAAGAAAATAAAATCTACAACATTTGGATTTTCAAATATGATTTCTATGTCCCCAAGACATTCAGTCAATGAGGTTGTGCTGTATGTGGAAAGCCGAGGTGGCTCAGTGATTTGGAAAATTAGTTCAAGTTCATTTAAAATCCAACACACACAGCTTAAAAAGCTTGACTTGGAAGCTGCAATAAAGAAATAGCTGCCTCCAAATGTGTTCTTATGGACAGAGGGGGGGAAATAAGGAAAGCCTGCATGAGGCTCTTCTGAATGTTGCATAATTTTGACTGCAGTAGTGGAACACCAGAAGACTCCTAAAAATAACCTAAAATAATTTTAGAACCAAGGACTCAAGAGTCACCACTAGCTGCAGTGAGACCCCAGGCCTTTCCACCTTTCCACACTGAATCTTTGAGTTCCCAGTCTGTCTATATGTTACCATGATTTAAAATGCAAGGTAACGCTTATAGCTAGCTTTATTTCAGTGGCAGTAATCCACATAAAATCATCACTAAATCTACAATAGAAAAGACAATGCTGTGTTCTTTTTATTGGAGAATTAAAAACTTGCAATGGGTGGAGACTGCCACAGTCCAGGCAGACAATTCATAATCCATCTGTATTTATAAAGTGGAGTAGGGAATAGAAGCAGAAGCATTTACCTAGAGAGTTTCTCATAAAGTATTAACCAAGTGTTTTGTGCCACGTCAAAACCTAACAAGTTTTATTTTGCATAAGTTTTTTTTAAAATTGCAGCACACTTCATTAGTTACAATGAATTTGATATATACTAGGTAAATCACCACCATTATTCCCTCATTGCAATGGGATAAGTAGTGGGAGGAGGGTAAATGAAATGAGATTTGAACAGAAACTTGCTTTTACATGGTTCTATGCCACCTCTGCTATTGCAAGGCACTAATATAACAAGCATACATTAAACTATGTATCTCAGATTCCAGATGCCAGGGACCACATCAACACTTCTTTAAAAAAAGAGAACTTGTTTAAAAAAACCTCCCCCTGCCCCACAAAATTGTTATATTTTGGTTTCCCTATGCATTTTTGTTCTAGCTCCATCTGAGCTGACTCCTTAGCTTAGGGACACCTGGTGGCTGAAAAGTCTGGCACTGTCTAACATTTACGCTCTTCTGCAGGAAAGTAAGAGCAAAGTCATTTGTGCAATGGCACATAAAGTCAAACACTTTTACCTGGCAATAAAATACTGATATCCATGCCAAGTGATTTCCAAATGTGTGTTTTAGGATGCCTACCTCTACAGCTCTTAAAAAAACACAAGCTTTGCTCAATTCTTACTCTGTGGTGTTCCACGGAGGTGGGGGGCAGAGGGATGGTTGTCTCAGGTGCTAAATCTTAGGGGTGCATAGGGTGCATGGCTTGGTGAGCTCCCATAGCCATAGTAGCTCCTTGCTGTTCCTCTTCCCCTTCTTGGCAGCCTGAGTCCGAGCTCCCCCGACTGCCAGTGAAGATCTCGAATGGCTCCACCTTGGGGGGGGGCTTCTCCCAATGTACTTCCTTGCCCCATCCCACTGAAACATTGAATGGGGGGGCATGTGACCTGTGGCACATATTACACCACTGTTCTTTACTTCCCCATTTATTTCCAGCACGGAAGAGAAGGCAATGTAGCCCCTCCTCCCTGTCTTCCCTTTCTCTCCCACAAAAGCAAAGTGTTCTGCTTATATACCGCCCCGTACTACTTTAAGTAGTCTCTGGGCAGTTTACAAATTTAATTACAGTGTGCAGGCTACCCACTGCCCCCCCCAGCAAGCTGGGTACTCATTTTACAGACCTCGGAAGGATGGAAGGCTGAGTGAACCTTGAGCCTGCTATCTGGGATTGAACCCCAGGTTGTGAGCACAGTTTTACCTGCAGTACAGGCATTTAACCACTGCGCCACGAGACAATGTGCCTGCAAAGAAGAGGGTCCTGTTCACATATACTGTATACTCTCCACATGGACCGAAACCCCGTAAAACTGGGGGGGTCTTGCTCACCTGTGAACCTACACACTCAAAAGAACCTCCCATTTGCACACAGGCCACCCTCTCCATGGAACAATTAATGACTGGGGGAGGGAGGAAAGGGATCTAGATGCTATCCTAACCATGTGCGAGATAAAATATAAGTAAAGACCAACTAGGGCTGTTGTCTAAAAAGAAACCAGTGACAAGAAATCCACCAAACACAAAGACTACAAGGAGCATAATCATGGATTTCATTTTAAATGATCTCCCTTGACTCTCGAGTTAATATTCCAGTCAAAAGAGATATTATCTTATAGTTTTCACACTTCTCAGAATTTTGCAATACAATTTCTGGCAGACACGCTAGCAACAGCAATGTATGTGTAAACCTTGTGTGATGGATCATGTCATCAAGGGACTATTCAACCTGAACACCTTCCAGGGAAATCTATGCCATCCTCTGCTAGCAATGCTCTTCTGCTATTTACATAGGAAGAGATGAGAAATGAGTGCCTATTGAGTTTCAGCAGACAAAAGTGTGAACCAGGTTATATAATAGATAGAGGATCAGACAAGGACTGGGAAGACCCAGATTGAAATCTCCCATATTGTGACCCATCCCCATATATCATACATAGCCCTTTGTACTGCTAATGAACCTGAACTTTGTATGGGGTCAACACACATTTATTTACTCCAGTTTTAAACTGCCCATTACACAGAAGTCTCTAAGTGGTGAACCATCTTTTAATAAGAGAAAATATACACATTATACTTACATACAAGAACCACCCACGTGGGTGTACAATCATCCAACACCGTTAACCAAAAATGAAATGAGTGGGACAAGCACATTTTGTATATATCAATGCCTATCATTAGGTATTCCTAGATACTAGATTTAAGTGCTTTATCCACAGAAAAGTGGTAAGCCACTCCTTACCTAAGCAACCTACGTGTTTAATAATTGCTCGGACTTAACCACCACCACCACCACCACCACCCGAAGCCGCCTAACCACTGCCTGAGGAAAAACCTTCTTTTCCAGCCCCACAGGTCTTGGCCCAAAATCTTCAGCTCACTCCTGCTTGGCTGCACCTACCTTGTAGGCAGCTTGAAGGGGGGGGGGAAAGCAGGGCTAATATAGCATCACCCCACCTTCTCTGCTGCTTCCAATGGGTGGATGCTGCTGTGAGCGAGGGTCGCAGTGGCTCTGCCAGGGAAAAGAATGACCCAAGCAAGCAGGGTAGAATGTCAGCCACACCGCCATTTTCCTCTATTTTCCCATCCTTTTTTCTTGCATCTCCCATGGCCTCCCTGAGAGCCTCCATGCTCTGGCTTGCCTCCAAGGAAGGCAGCCTCAACATACCTTTGAACTCCTCACTTAATGACTAATTTGCTTAACAACCTAGTCATAGGAATGGAATGAAGAATGCCTGTAGTGAGATTAAAGTCATTATTTATAGCAACCTAAAAAAGGTCAAATATATGTTACATGTTTAAATACTTGACTTCAGCTGCAAAATTAGGCTGTGTTTCTAGAACTGCTATTTTGGACAACATGGCACAGTTTCTCACAAAAGGCAGAAGAAAACAGCCCCCATAAAGACTAGTTTTCAAGGGAGCACTTTTGATCCTGTATGAATCCTGAGTGCATGGATACAGAAAGAAAGTGGTTTTTAAAAGGTGCACTGAAGTTATTTGAATACGGTCCCTGGCTCATTGGGGGATATTTGGTGAAGAATGACTAGTGATGCAGTGGTTAAACTGCTGTTCTGCAGCCAAAACTGTACTCACAACCCGGGGTTCAACTTCAGGTAGCTGTCTTAGACTTCTATCCTTCTGAGGCCAGTATAACCAGCTCCCTAGAGCTGGGGGGCAATGCGTAGCCTGCATAATTAAACTGTAAGCAAAGCAAAGTGTTCTGCTTATATACTGACCCATACCACTTCAAGTAGTCTTTGGGCTGTTTACAGTTTAATTACAGTATGCAGGCTACATATTGCCCCCCCAGCAAGCTGGGTATTCATTTTACAAACCTCAGAAGGATGGAAGGCTGATTGAACCCCAGGTCATGAGCACAGTTTTAGCTGCAGTAGAGGCGTTTAACCACTGCACCAATTAAACTGTAAACCACCCAGAGAGTGCTTTAATCACTCTGGGGCGATATACAAGCAGAACACCTTGCTTTTTTTAAAATAATAATTGGCAAGACAGTTATTACTTATAATGACAATTTTCTAGACAGATAGTACTCAGAGGTAGTTTACCATTCCATTTCTTCTGGGATGAAGGGGCCATGTAGCTTGTCCGAGGCTATACAGAATAGCTGTTCTTGGATGCACAGCAGGGATGTGAACTCTCCACCTTTGCCAAATACCTAATTCACTGTGCTATCCAGCCAGCTGGAGAACCACTAGATCCACTGAACACAAACAAAGCACAGAGACATGGGGAAGGCAACAGTTCTACCACCCCATTCCCATTAATAGGGATTAAATCCTCAAGTATTAAGAATGATAAGTAACATCTTTCTAGGGCACACTCTCAATGACCTAGTCTCAAGAGACGAAATTTGGGTGAAGAGTTCAATGTTAAAAGCAGAATACTCTCTTAAGATAGGCTTTAATGCTTCAGTTACTTGAAGAGTCTTGAGATTTTGCCCTGAAAAGTACTGATGGTGATATGACAAACACTGTCCAAATGCTCTCCAAAGGACTGGAATCTTTAGAGCAGAGAAAAATAGTGAGATATTATCACTGCCTTACATGGAAAAGTTTATCTTGCCTGGCCAAAAGCCACCTGCGTGTTCTGGACAGAATATGATAGGAATAATTAGTATCTGCAAGGAGCAGGTGGCAGTTCCACTGAATGTTTCTCATAAAGGCTGTGCATTACCTCTACTCTATATAGATATGAATGACCAGCATTCTGTGTTGTCTTTAAAAATGAATGACTTTGATACAAAAACACCAGCATTCTTTGTTGTGTTTTAAAATACCTATTTGGATATTCTCATGTAGATACATGGATGCCACAGGCAGGATCCGACCTGATACAGCTCTTAGAATGCCAGACTAAGATTGGGATATTGAGATTCTAGACCATCAAGAGCCATGAAACTTACTAAATTACCCTGGAATAGTCATATTCTCTCTCTCCCTCTCCCTCCCTCCCCCTCTCTCTGTGTACCACAGGGTTGTGAGGATGAGGTACAAAGGAGAAGAACCAGGCACACTGTTGTAGGTCTGCTACAAGACAGGCACACATGAATACAACATATAAAATATGTTGTATTCTTTCATATAGAAATTACACACACACACACACACACACACACACACACACACACACACACACTTCATCTCTTAAGTACCCTTAGATGAACCTCACTACCTGGTCTGGATGTTGTCATGGCAACTGGACTTCTTTTCTTGAGAGACTGAAACGTTTTGCTGCTCATCCAAACAGCTGCATCAGTCTGATGAAGCTGTTTGGATGAGCAGTGAAACATTTCAATCTCTCAAGACAAGAAGTCCAATTGCCATGACTCAACATCCAGATAAACACACCTGGATGACTGAGAATCTTCATTCATATCTCACTACCTGGTCTCAACTGCAACCTCTGAGTCAGCCCCAAATTCCTAACTCCTGTTAGAAGCCTAGGAAAACCTGCTAATGGAAATGTGGTGGATGGGGAAGAGAGATGCACAAGTCTTTTCCAGAATCAAGGGAACCATTGATTCCAGGTTCATTACCTACCCGATTTATTTAACTGCCTAAATTCAAAATCATTACAGCACCCAAGTTCTACAGTATAGTGATGGGACTTACATTCTAACTAACCACCTGATGTCATTCACATCAGACAAAAACTGTTCCAGGGGTTTCTCAGCCCTCCAGAAAACGGTTTTAGGATGTGTAGGAAGCTGTGGGGGTGGAGGGCACAGGAAACCAGCTCGTTCCCATTCTTCTGATATAAAGAGAGTCTTCATTCAGTGGAACAATCCTATTGCCTCTCAGGCACAGCATTCAAAAACTAGAGAATCTGGATTGTTAGTTGATTTCGAGATGAATAGTACATATCTTATATAAAATCCACAACTTATCTGATGATAACAATTTATACAGGGTGATGTTAGGGTGGAAAAGGGGAGAGTCAGAAGGCAAGTCATGGGGGGAAGGCTGGGTATGCGCAATACAAAGGTAATAAAGGAGCTGTGTAGGGGATGAATGGGGTTTTGGCATCTAACCTTCCCCTCTTTTATAGATCCTATACACACTGCACACCTTTCATGGATTTCTCTGCAACCACAAGGACTATACATTTAATTAAAAGGTAAAAAAATAATTTCAAACAACCCACAAAACATCCTCAAAAGCAATTGTGTTATATGAGAAGTTAAGGTAATGTTAGGCATGTTTCCATACTTTCTGTTTATAGGTAGACAGCCCAATGAAACTAGCGGCTTCAAAACCAGACTATTCATCATGCCATGGTCCCATAATTTTGCATACTATAGGGACGGAAAGGTTCAGGTCCACAGCTGCTGGGCACATCAGATTTATAGAGTGAAAGCACCTGAGCTCTCTCTCTCCCAGTCCTTTGGGAAAACTCCACTTTTTAAGGACTGATTAATGATACAGCATTAATGTAGCAGCCATATATTCTGCTTCATAGTTTGAAAAGTTCTGCATTGAGCAGATGATGAAGTCCATGGATTTGCTGTGATTTAGCACCTTCAGCTCCTGAGAACTAATGTCTCCAATATGTCAGTAAATCTACTAAATGAGGCAGTTTCTTGATGGCGATTTCTATGATAGATGGTGTGAGAGAGTGCCAAATTTTATTACTTAGCCCCAAATATGAAGAGCCAAGATAGACAGGGCAGGGAGGGGCTTCTGAAACTTCTGGCGCACATACACACGCACACGCGCACGCGCGCGCACGCACACACACGCACACACAGAGCCCACCCATTTCTACAATTCACCCCCTCCCCAATATTTTCCCCTAGGCTCTCCAACTGTCTGTCACACTATAATGTGACCAACAAAGGAAAGCTATACAATACAAATCAGGCTGGCTTGGTTGTCAGTAACCATTATTGACTTATGTGTGACAAAGTAAAAGGATTGTAATGTGGGGATGCAGCTGAGAGGTACCTTTCCCCCCTCCAGATGTTGGGAATGCCCAAGGATATAGTCAAATTTAGACCCCACTTCCAACTGGCCTTTAGACTCATGGAAGCTGTTGCTATGCTTGGCAGACAAGATACTGCAGTGAAGCATGGCACTATGAAGGGAAAACAGCCAAACTGTGAAGAATCAATTGGCATTGTACCTATCTTCTGCCCACTGCTGGAAAGGAACCTCTAGGTTTCACCCAAATGGGAACATAGGCCCCAAAATGCTCTTGACCCTTGTCAACGAGCGTGCCTGGGTCTTTTTGTGGGTTTGTTGAATAATGTTATGCTTCTGGAGAAAAGAGCTGTCAGTGGGGGGAGGGGTGTCCCTATTCCAATGGGATAAAGACCATCTGCTCTGGAACTGGATACTCAAATAGGGATCACTTGGAGAATGAAATATCTCTTGTCCAGTTCATAAGGACAATGTCAGGATAGCAGACAGGGTCATCACATTTCTCATATTTTTCCCTTCAGAGTTGCAGTTGGCAGGGTAACTTTAACCCTCTTCAGTCACTAGATATACTAAACAGGCACAACACATACAAAAACATTTTGAGGCTCCGTGATGGAGTTTATGCAGGTACTTCCAATTCAGCAGATGCTGAAGGGAAAGTTATGCAGTGAGGAGATACCTTTACTCATGGTTTGGAATCATTCAGGGGAGCCTACAGTGAGTGAGTGAGAGAGAGGGGTCTCAACATTGCAGAAGTTACCCCACAACATTTGAGGGGGCAAGAAAAAGCTGCACATCCATCCTCTTCCCTGGCCTTTTTATATGAGCAACACCTTAATAAATAATAGGACTATTGGCACCTTGACTTCCTGGCAACTAACAAAGAAAGCCAATTGCCTTTTTAAAAGTCACTGGTGACACAGGGAAAGGGGTTCTCTTTTTGTGCCAGGATGCAGAAACAGTGTTGTGGATTATACAAGATGCAAAAACTGTCTGGCTGTTTGAGGGATAATGATGTAGGAGAGCCATCTGCATCCAATACTGCGGAAATAAAGGTGAACAATTGTGTACTTTTTCTGGAAAGCACCCAATTTCAACCACTGTGGTGACAATTTTGGGACAGAGACTTTTGGTATATATGAATGGACTGACAGGTTGCATCACACAGAACTCAGAACAATCATGGCACTTTCCAATGGAATGAGTGTACATGTATGAATACCAGCCAGCTGAGTTTGGTATAGCACACAGTGATTTTGAACACATCTCTCTTGTGGATTTTCCCCCTTGTGTAAAGCCAAAGAGATCGGGAAAGGCACAACAGCAAACCTTCTTGATACTGTTTGTGGTTGAAGAGAAATGTTTTCACAATTACTGCTGAAGTTTGAAGTATGGCTCAGCACTGATATTTGTCAGAGGAAAGCTAGTAACATTTTTAGACAACATATCTCAAAATGATTCCCTGGTTTCTACAGCACAGACACTAAGCAGCTAGCAAAAGTCTGTCTGTCTGTCCATCTATCTATCTATCTATGCCCACATGCCATGTCCCATTGATCCTCTTATGAGAAAGTGTGCAATTACTGTAAGAGGTAACTTTATTTTCAATTGAATAACTATTCAAACAGCTGTGTATATGCCTATATATGCATACAATTGATATACATTTGCTGTCTTAAAGAAAAAGGGCACAATTTTCATAAAAGGCAATGTGTTCTATACCATGGTGCACATATTCATACTTCTGCAATATGGCTTGCTTCCATATTCTGGAAATAATCCTTGGCTAAAATCCTGTTGCACAACTTGGCACTGCACAATGAGTGTAGTATAGCTGTAGCTATGCCATGGCTATCTCAGGACTGTGCCAATTCCTTTTCTGTTGGCTCCCAAAGACTAGCCCTAGATGAAGAAGATTCCTAGGTATCTTAGAAACTGTGCAAGGGTTTAGGAAGCTTTAGGAAGCTCTTTAGGCCGCCGCCTCCACCACCACCCAGGAAACTGTGGCACAGCCATAGCTGATGACATCCTCGTTGAATGGTGCAGCTCTATCAATAAGATTCCAGTAATTATGTCTTAGTCCGCAACTGCTAAAAATATGGTGGCTTTCTGGAGAAGTGCATATCGCTGTGTGTGTGTGTGTGGGGGTGAATGGAACAATATTGTTGTATTGCAAGCTGCATCTGGGAAGTCAACATCTTGAGCTTTTCTGACATAAATGCTTGAGCTGTAGTGGCCATGGTCTGTTTAAGAAGTATATTCTACCAAGCAAACACCAATAAACATTTCTACTAAAAGGCATTTCCTATTCTTTCAGCACCTGGGCTAACATCTTCCTTCATTAACACAGGAGTTGAGAATAAGTGATCCTTCAGATGTGGCTGAAGTGCAAATCCCAGAATTTCTCACTGCTGGCAATGCAAGCTAGCACTAGTCGGAACTGTAGCCCAAAATCTGTGAAAGCGAGAGACCCATTTGGTAGAACAGGAAAGTAGACCACTCCTTAGAACTTCGGTCTATCCACAGGAGGGAAAGTATGTATCAAAGATGGCTGCATCTTGGTCTAGAGAAAAACTCAGAAAAAAATCTTTAAAAACCCACTTTTTTGGGGTGGAGGAAACAGAAATTTTCAGTTCACTTTTCCCCCCCTGCGAAGCCAAGCTCATGAGATAGGCTGAAGCTTATTTGGGCAGCAACATTTTATCAAGTAGCAGAACTTTCACAGTTCAAGCTATATTTGTGATAGCAGATTAGTTTCTGATAACTTAGAACAGTTTACTGGTTCTGCAGAATATGCTGACTCATATGATGACTGCACTGTTTTCAGACTATACACACTGATGATTCATGTCCCCAAGAATAGCAGTAAAATTCAGTTCTTTGACCTAACTGGAAATAGAACTTCAGGCGAGATGAAACACTGCTTAAAAGATCTCTTGTATGTAGGGACTTGGTTTTATGAATAGGGCTTGTTTGCAAGCCCAGGGCATAATTGTGACAGAAAGTCAGTCTTCTTTACCTGTCCTGTTTGGTGCAGACCTTAGAACACAGTGGAAAATACAGTGGAACAAAGATGTCTGTTAAATCATCACCCACAACAGAAACAAGTTTCATTGTTCTGGTACAGAAAAGGAAAAGCAACGCCGAGAAGGGAAAGACTGAAGTAACAGATGTACATGCATGGCTGGGTAAAAAGTACCGAGGGAATATACTAGTAGAAAATTGCTCTTCATTGAATAATCTAAAAATGAATGCTTCCCACACTGTTGTACTAAATCAAATACTCGCTGGTGAATAGATTATTTAATATAGAACCAACATGATTCTGCCACACAGTGTTTATTTATTTATTTATTTCTTCTCTATGTACAGTATTTATTAGTACACTATACTCAGACTGGATGTACAGTCCAAACAAGAACAGTGCAAGCAGTAACCTTTCTTCACAAGCTATCTGGCAGCCTAATCCTGACCACTTAACCATGATTAACAGCTCAGGAGTGTTACTTCTGTGCTGGCCCAATATGAGAAATAAGATGGCAGCATTCCCTAGGACAAGATACATAAATCCAAGTGTCATAAGACAACTCCCACACTATTTAATATCTATATTGCAGTATAGATAGTATTGCTGCATCCAAGCACAGAACAAGGAGTAAGCCACATAACAATCAACCTACGGTACAAAAGACAAGGAGTGAGTAGGCAGATGCAGGCAATGGAGAAAGGCTTAGTATCACCCACAAGGTTCAGAACAAACGTTACAATAGTTGTGGGTATGCTGAATACATTGAGCACTTTCTTTAGTGGCAAATTGCTGAATATATGTTACAAATGTAAATGATTTGGGGCTGTATAAAAAACCTCAAAAAGCTGCCATACAAAACATCTTAGTGTAACTGTATGTTTCAATGCAACACAAATTACCTATAAAAAGACCAGAAGGGACCTGGAAGATTTTGTTTCAGATCTATACTCACCCATAACTTAACTTGACATATTTGTACTCTACCTCTGACACTTGTAATATTTAAGCAGGAATAATAGGACCTATACATGACTAACAGAAACATGATCCAGAACAGCAATTCTCAGCTTCGTGTTATTTACTTCCCACCAACTCCTCTATCAAAGTTACTGAATTTCACCATGACATATTTTTTCCGAATAATGTTTGGAATATTTAATGATTTTTGTTTTAAACAAAACCTTTGCAGTAAGCTACTTTGCGGCGAAACAAGGGATTTGGAGAAACAATGAGTGTCCAAAGTTATTATGAGTCATGACCCAAAGGTTACATGTTTTCCAATAGCTAAAAGACACTGTTCTAAAAGATCCCACAACAGATTTAGACAGAATAGCCCAGTATGAACAGTTGTACCTTCCTCACCATATTCAAGGAAAATGGAAAAGCCTGAATCACATCATTTTACAACAAGAAGAGCATTATTTATTTATTTATTTATTTATTTATTTATTTATTTATATGCCGCAACCATCTAGCAAAAAAACTACTCTGGGCGGTTTACATACATACGCAAAATACAAAAACAGATTAAACAACTTAAAATAGTAAATAAAAACTAATCAATCAGACCAAATAATCAAATCATCATAATAAAAAGAACTAATAAGCAAATTAGCACAAATACAATAAATCAAAATCATTTAATAATTCAAAATAAGAACAGATGGGAAAAAATAAAGAACTAACAGAAAATTATCATGGTAGGGATAAATAATAGCATTCTATTTATATAAGGTGGTTGAAACAGAATGATCAGGGAAGCCCAACCTATAAAGCCAGGTTTTCAGTAATTTCTTGAAGGCTTGTAGTCTAATATGTATGCCTAACATGCATATCTGTCCTAAGATTTGAATTTCTATGACAATCAAACAGGTTGTTTTAATTTTATTCTTATTCATAATTACTGAAATGAACAGTCATCATTTTTGAACATGTAACCCTCAGAAATCTGTATAGATGTATTTTCATAAAGGGACTGCTTTAACATTCCAATTAAGTGCCTGCCAAAAGAGAGAGAGAGAGAGAGAGAGAGAGAGAGAGAGAGAGAGAGAGAGAGAGAGAGAGAGAGAGAGAGAGAGAGAGAGAAGGGACCTTTTGTGTTGCATATTTTCTTTCTTTCTTTCATCTACTACATTTGAGGTTGAAAGTGGTACAAAAGGTGGCCAATATCTTAGGGAGTTTTCCTGTGTAGCCAAACAGTCAGAGAAGAATAGCCAGTGTCAACAGAGCCCTTCCATCTGCTCCCCTTCCCCCAGATGTGGTCTTGAGTCTTGGGTGACACTAAGCCCCTAAAGTCAAGGAGCATCTGTTCTTCTCCACCCCCTGCAATCTGCCCAGAACTGCCCGTTCGACAGCCATCAATCAAGGAGAATATGCTGACCACAGGGCCCAGTGGGACTGCGTTTTCCAAGTCAAATGCAGCAGTTAGCATAAATAAAACATTGCTCTGTGTGTGTGTGTGTGTGTGTGTGTGTGTGTGTGTGTGTGTGTGTGTGTGTGTGTGTGTGTGTGTGTGTGTGTGTGTGTGTGTGTGTGTGTGTGTGTGTGGTTTCCTTCTTCCCTTTTTTCTAATGATTCTGCAGCAGAAGCAGAAGCAGCACTTCATCAAACTGTATGTGCAAGAGGAATGAGAAAAAGGCAGGACACAAGGGTAGTTCTACTCTTCTGAGTCATAACAATTATGACGTTGTGATAACAACCATTTTCCATGAATTTTTAAGTACCAGTAATCTTGTGCTGACTCTTTCCCCAGGGAAAGGGGTGACAACATGTATTTTATCCCAAGAGCCAACAACAATGAAGCCACACTGATCATGAGTGCACCCCACCCTTAATATTCTAGAGTTCAGATCTGGACTTCCTAAGAGCGGGTGTGCTGTACCAGCTAACAGACCAGTTTCAAATCTGTAAAAATGCCCAATTGGTATTTCATTTCTCTAATGAATACACTCCATGGCCTTAGGCAAGCTACTCACTACCATTACTCTGTCTCATCTTTATTTCTTTCCCACCCCATTCTGCAATATGGTGGATGATAACACTGATCTGCCTTATCTGGTTGTTTGAAGATGGCTATGGGAAAAGTGGATCGCTTTAAGCACTTGAAGCAGAAGCAGGTGAACAAATATTAGGCAGTAATATTATACTTTTATTTATCCAATACTCATTAGACTTCTCTTTAAAATACTGTACAGGATAGTTTCCCAACCTAGTATTCGCTTTAGAGCACACTGCACAAGAACAAGGATAATTAATCTTATTAAGAAACCACTAAGCATCCCCTTCTCATGAACATCCTGCCATACTAAATACTTTTTAGCAAACACGAGTATATGCCAAGTCCTAACATAGAGACAGTTTCTCTTCTACAGTTGAATCTATAGATGAGCAATATTTTGTTATCCCATTGTGAAACCATCCATTATGCTTTAGGAAAGTGATAAGTCAAAAGCATTAGTGAGTCCTATAATAATAAATAGTGAGTTTTAATAGTTTTACTGCAAAGGTTTATTTTCTTCATAACTTGGGCTACCACTATATTATCTTGAAAGACTACACATTCATATTACAGATACAAAAACTACACCAGGATGAGTTGCACGCAGCCAGGTGTCTGAGACAGCAGACAGTATATTTCCATCTTCATGATCAAGGCTTACTTGCACTGTAGTTGTTCTTTGGATTCCCACCCACATCCAATTTGTATATACAGTACAGTGGTCCCCCACCCTTTTGCAGTTCACATACTGCGGTCCCGCTATATCGTGGGACCACAGTACCCAGAAAGGGCTTGAGGGACAGGGAAGGTTTGGGGGCTTTTAAAATCTTTCCCCCTTTCCCCAAGCCCTGGGCTCCAGCTGATTGGCGCTGGGGTGGGGGGGGAAGGTTTTTCTCCCCCACCCCAGCGCCAATCAGCTGGATCCTGGGGCTTGCCTCTGGAGGTATCACACAACGTTTCTCCCCACCCCCTTGGGGTGCTGGCAAGCGGCGCACGATGCCAGAAGGGCTTTCTGTTGTGGAGCCAAGCCTTCGGCTCCGCGGCCGAGAGCCCTTTTCTAAGATTGCCTGTCGCCTGATCCCCAAAGGGCTTTCGGCCGTGGAGCCGAGCACTCAGCTCCGCGGCTGAAAGCCCTTTTACAAGATCGCCTGCCGCCCGCACCCCACCGGAGGTGTGGGCGACCGGCATGCGATCCCCAAAGGGCTTTCTGCTGTGGAGCCAAGCGCTCGGCTCCGCTGCAGAGAGCCCTTTTACAAAATCGCCTGCCACCCGCTTGCACCCCCTGCCGAGGTCGCTGGTGAGTAGTGCGCAATGTTTAAAATTGTGCCCCCCCCCACCGGACCAGCATCCGCATATCGTGGATTTTCAATGATCGCAGGTCGGGTGGGTCCCTAACCCCTGCGATAGGCGGGGGGGGTTACTTATATACCTTCTAACTGAGCAAGAGAATTTGTGAAGGCATCTCTACAATCAGAAGGTAGTCAGATCTGCTCAAACCCTTCTAAAATCAGTGGGATAAAAACACACAGTGATGAGTACAAACGCTATCAATTTCAATGAAAAACATACATGCGCCTCACCTCACCTCACCTTCCCTCCCTCTTTTTGTGTATGTGTCCTATCATGGTGGCAGACTAAACTGCAAACAAGCCTTGGGCACATGCACACATCTTTCATATGTATAGATCTGGCAACTAAAATCCAGGGCAAGCAACAAAGCAGATTCTGTCCTCAACATCTTTACACGCATCATTACTTTTAGTTAATACAGCACAAAGCAGTTTATATATTCTTTATATATTTATTCTTTACAATGACCAAAATCTGTCTATTCAACAAATATAAAATGTAGCATAAAAATTTGGCACATATTTTAGCTTTATTAGATGTTATAGCTACACCTTCTACACAACACCTGTGCAATTTGATGGAGCACAATAAAAAATCCTTGAAATACTAAGAAAAACAAGCTCAGAGTATACTATAGTAAAAAAGAAATTGTCACCAAAATACCGTATAGGGTTCTTATATATTCTTATCTTACCAGTCCGCTTGTCAAATGGGAGAATACTCTTATATGAAATAAATAAAATTAGGTCAACACTCCAAAGCCTCATTGAAAGGGGTAAATTAAGGTCAATGACGTCCTTGGGTATCTAACAATCTGCCTGCAGGTAACTGTACAGTGTATAGGATCAGCCCCTAACATTTTAATATACTAGACTTCCCAGAATCCCCCGTTTCTTTTAATTTGGAAAAACCCAAGTTTCCTATCAATTCAAGGTTAATACAGAAAAAGTAAGGATATATCCTTACTTCCCTTTAAATAAGTATTGTGACATAGTCCTTCTGACATAATCTGCACCACAATTTTGATCATCTCCAAGTCCCTTTTCAATGGAAGCATCCAATGTTCCATCCACATAATGACTGAACTCCTGTTGCTTAGTGGGGTAGGAGGGAACTAGAAAAAGCCTGTTGAATCAATGGAGGTTTATTGAGTCAACTTCTTTGTACGTGCCACTGATTCAAGGAACCTACTCGAGTGGCAACTTATTACACTAAGCAATAGGATTGCAGACAGTGAATGTAGAGAAGAAGAGAAGCTACTTTCCATTTGCATGGAGAAGTACCCACATCACTACTGGAGAATAAAAATCTGACACCAGGTGAGCTCCACATTTCACTCTCTGACAATAAAGTTTCTGTTCCACGTAAAGAAGACATTTCTATTTTCCTTCTACCCAAAAATCTATGTACACAAGTCCATTTGAAATTTATAGTCACGCTTTCACTGACAACCTGCAAATGTAAGCCATACAACAGAAAGTCTGTACTTTCGTTACAAGCTTGACATTTTAGACGTTGTACTCTGGAAAACCTCTCACCTGAATCTTGGTTACCACATCTTCCATTATCTTAATTCCACACATGTATCACATCCACCCCCGCAGTAATTAAACTCTTTATGTACAACACTGAAATGCACAGCACGGAAGTAAATGAACCTTCATTCTTCCCTGTTCTGTCGCACAAGGCATACTTGCTACTGCCAAGTTTGCTGAAACTTTTTTTTAACTTAAAGATACACATGACTTTTTTCAGTATCACTTCCCAGAGCTGCTCTTATTTTACACTTGACACTATTAATAAGAGGACCTTCTCGTTGCTTGCATTTGCCCTTGTTGGCTAAACCACAGGCCAGACCTCCAAGCCTCGAGTACCCAATTTTTGTTTCCACACCTCTGCATGTGGGGATATTCCCTTGGGCCTCACAAATACTATTTTACAGTAGGTGTGTTGCGTATCCTGGAGCTGAATATTAATTCATTTGACATGGACTTTCCTCCTGATTAAGCATCTTGCAGTACAGGTGACTACACAAAGAAACATCACATCAGGATCCAACCACTGCTAGAAATACATATCAGATTATTAGCCTTGTATTGATGAAATATGGCAGTGTTATTTTCACTTTGTCCATTAAAGGAGGCAGGCCATTTGTTCCAGTGCTCTGATACCAGCAGATTGTTAAGGGATCAATTAAGACCTCTATAAAGCTCCCAATCTCATCTTCTGGATAAGGCTAGTTGTAGAAATACACAGAGAAGATGACTGTTATATACATTACTAAATGTGTAAGGGGATTCCCTGTGTGGTGCAGTGGAAAGAGTAACAGACTAGGGCTTGAGGGAATAAAATCGAATCCCCACATGGCCATGGAAACTCACTGGGGAAGTGGAACTTGTAAAACCTTTGCCTGGCCCTGCTGACAGATTGGCAGTATAAAAATATAACAAATAAATATAATAAATTCTTAAATAACCCATTTACCTTGAAGGCCCTATTAGGGTCACAGTAAGTCAGATGTGACTATATGACACAGAACACAAATATGTGAAAGGAAATGTTTTCCTCGTCATTAATCACTGAAACAAACTTCCTTAAACAACCCCCAAACACACACACACACACACACACACACACACACACACACACTTCTATTCAGTAGCAAGCCCTGCTAAGTTCAATGTGAATGACTTCAAGGTACACAATATTTTGGACAGTAGGAAAACCCACCCCCACAATCTTTCTCCCTGGAACAAACTACTGGGTTCAGTGCAATATCATAGATCTCCTACGCATGGACAAAAAGGTAAAAATTGATATGAAACAGATACAACTCCAATGAACTACAGCATGTGACTGCATCTTATTAAGAACATTGGAAAAGTTGAGGGGGGAGGGAATTCCCCTATAGCCAAGCAAGTCTTTTAAACAGCCATTGGTTTTGCAATGAATCTTAAAAGGAGAGCAGAGGATTGGCAGAGGGCAGGATCCAAGGGAGGAGGACTGTGGCACAGATCAGAATGAGAGGCCACTGTGGACAAAGACACCAAAACAATCCACAGTTTCTGTACAATCACATAATCTAAACAGAAGTGAAAATAGTTCTGATTTGGCTTCCCAGTGTGGTTGCAATCTCAGCCCACAGGAAAGTCCACACTCTGCTAATTCAAGGAATACACCTTTTCCACGTTAATTTTATTCTGATGGTTGCAGGCTTTCATGGTGCAACTTCCTTCTTTGCAAAATGGGACACTGACATTTGACTCCGAAGCGGATTGCAATGGAAACCCATGTAGTAGAAACATGTACTACTCTCACATCTGCTAACGATGAGAGAAGATTTATATTCTGCATATGTTCACTGTCTTGAGGCATTATACACTCTATGAAAGACAGTCAACTTGGAGTGTGAAGTATTTTAGATACGATTTTGCAGTTTTCAGAAAGCAAGCTGTTCCAATTCATTCCCTGGCAGTTTAGTTCTCGAATTATTAGACCTTGTCAGAATGGGTGGCTGGATAACTCAAGGGGATGGTAAATGGGATAGCAAAACTTTCACCTCTAGGTTGGCCTCTGCTCAAAACATTGCACAGCTCCATGATGATGGCAAAGGCTTTGCAACCTGAAAGCTGTTCAACTGTCAACAGGCCCTTAGAAGGTATACTGCTTTAAATACTGCCCCCAATTTCTCCCTGCTATAATGGAAATTCTTGTTCGGCCTTCACCAGCAGATCCATTTTAAAATCAAAAGAGAAAAAAACACAACACACAAAGTGGTACTTCTCGGCATCTCCCATCTGATACTTTCTAGATGGCTTTAAGATTATTACTCCCACTGTTGCCAACTATGGTCCATGCTGGATGAGGATCATACAATTGAAATCCGGCAGTGTGGCACATCCGATCTCGCTTGATTTCAGAAGCTACGCAGGGTCAGCCCTGGTTAGTACTTGGATGGGTGACCACCAGGGAATACCAGGTGCTGTAGGCATCTGGAGTAGGAACTGGCAAGCCACTCCAGTATTCCTGCCAAGAAAACTCCATGGACATGGAGTCATGAAGAGTTGGTCACGACTGTAACGACACAACACACACAGTCTGGCAAAAGCAGAGTTAATTAGATACTACTGAATATGTTCTAACCCAGGTAGGTGGGCAACTGTAGTCCTCCAGATATTTTGGGACTGTTGTTACATGCCATCAAGTTTCATCTGACTTATGAAATCCTTGTAGATTTTCAAGATATGTGAGATATTTTACAAGTTGTATTATTTTTAATTTTTAAAAAATTGTACAGTATGGCATAACAGAATGCAGCATTATTGTGCATGTGCAAGATCTCACAATGATAATAGAAAATATGTATAAAATGTCTGAAAAGAGCACTTGTTCTTAATTTCAGTGTTCATAGTGATATTTCTTGTTGTGAAATCCTTGTGAGGTCCAGCAGCTGAAAATGGATAGACTATTTAGCCATGACAAGTCATGTTAGGAGTTATTGTAACAGTGCTACTCTCTTAGAGAGTTTCAATGCCTGAATGGGGATTTGAATTCAGATCTTCATTGCTCTACCCATTGTACTTCACAGCTAATTTTTTGGATAACAATTCTCATAAACCCTTTTCACAGGCTATGGTTATTAGAATTGATGGAAACTAATACAGAAGGACAATAGAAAGCTCTTGCTTCTACTCTAAGTTCAGGACTCGGGATCCTGCAACCTCCATGAACAGCTGTAGGCAATACTCCAGTAAGTGATTTGTGCTGCACTTACGTTCCTTATATTTCCAATTACGTTGTCTTCATCTTTCTTTTATGGTTACCAAAGTGTTCCTAGTGAGTTCTTCAAAAGCACCTCCCTGCTCTCTCATGTGCATTTGGTTTTTAGTTACAAAGTACTTTAAGACTGTTTGGGATTTCACTCTTTGAAGTGCTAGAGGGAGAAGTAGATGAACTGATCTGAAAATCAACTCCACTGCCAGTGTTGGGAGTTGCAAAGATGTACCATATAATGCCCATCAGAGACATTATTCAACATGCTCCCACCTTTATCATCATAAAGATGTATTTTGTATTCCTCTTATATGGTTTAACATAATTTTGGAAACTCACAGGCTTGTTCAATGACTTGTACAACAAAGCCGAGCTACATTTTTTAAAGAAGGGGGTCATTAACTGAACCCGGAGAGAGAATCTTATGGTTTGTTCTTGCTAGCCTGCTCCACTTTGTATTGCCCAGCTGCTTCCAGAAGCTAGCTAGGAAGCGTCCTCAAAGTCAAAGCACTGTAGGAGAGGTGCTCTAACTATATAGCTATAATAGGTTTCCTTATGCCATCACTCCTGAAGCACTTTGCCTTTGATAATACCTTGCTGCCAGAAACTATGGAGCAGAACAGGAAAACTCTTGGGGGCAGTCGCTACTGCTCCTTCTCTTCATTTTATTTTTCTACTGCTCATCACTGCATGTGATGAGAAGGGGGCACACCAGCTGCCCTGGCCCTTTTAAATAGTGGGGCCAGGGCTTCGCTTCTCCCTTCAGCTGAGGAGAGATACTGTACCACACCTGGTGAGAAAGAATCTAAGACACATGCATGTATCTATATCCATGCCCACCTCAAAAATCCTAGAGCCCATTTGTGTCATACAGATATGAAAGGCAAGGCGGCTTTCACATTCTCCAATCCTCTCTCCCTTGAAACGTGTGAAAGCCCATAAGAGCCACACATCTCTTTTGCAAAAGCAAAAACAAAAGACGTGTGTAGTGCTTCTTTCCCAGCTTCTATGTAATGTATGAATCAGACTGGAAGCAAGTGTAGTTTACTTTTTGTTCCTTTCAGGATTGCCAAGGTACAACAAAAATGGAAAGCTATGATATTTTATACCAGGAGCCTTCAGTCCTGTACAGTTGCAAACATAATCTCTCTCTACAAATAAATTGTTGTAGCAAGACCTGCAACACCTGCAGTGGCTAATTGTGTGGTCAGGGAGCCATAGAAATGACATTTAAGGGATGCATACAGACTGTCAACTTTTGTTTCTCACCCTTATGCAACAGCAGGGTGAGCAATATGCAGCCTACCCTTCAATCTTACCCTTCACGCCAAGGGCAACAAATGTTGGGAGTTGCAATCCAACAACGGAAACACTTGAACTTCACTCATTCATGTTCTATAGCAGTTTCTGAAATCTCTCCGTCATCAACAAAGCCTTTCAAAAGCCACCATACAGCTTTGCTAGGGAAGATAAACAGTACTAACTTTACAGGGGTGGAGGTTTAATTTGAAGATACTAAATGTTGCAATCTGCTTAAGAACAACTGGCCATTCATTGTGCTTCACCTTGCAAAGTAGTTCTGGAATACAATGATGATACCATGTCACATACACAATTCTGTATTGGGGGGGGGGGAAGCTTCTCTCAATATGATATTTCACTACCTGCCCACTAGGAAAAAAGGGGCTCATATATTTTGAATTCCTATGTCTCAGTCTCCCTCCTCCCCATTCCCACCCACTGCCCCAAATTAAGATGTGGTCCTTCCGAAAGAGCACAGGCTTACCCATCCTCAAGAAAGTCTTGAGTCCCTCCAGAGACCGTAAATATACAAACAAACGAAAGGGGTAGAGATGATGATGCCCTCCTGAAAAGAGCTGGATGCGGTCAATTAAGGGTAGTAGGGCAAGTACAATGAAGGGTTTTATGGTACAATGGCATCAGAGGGTATCCTGTGAAAACACTATTTCCTTTGAAGTCTGGCTACTATATATTGCATTTGGACAATTTCATGATAGGTTAGCTGCTTAGTTGCGAGTGAGGGGTGGGGAGAGGGAACTGTAAGGTTTCTGTGTGCCGCGTTTGTTTCTAGAGTTGTTGTTCCTGACTGAGCTACCAGATATTATTTTCAAATCGCAGGCCTTTCTTGTTTTGTCTATAAGCTACCATTCCATCTTTTCCAGTAAGCAGGGACAGCAAAACAAACATATCAAAACAAAACAAAACCAAGCTTACCATTGTGTTTTCTGACCACCAGGACATGAAAACTGAAATTATTAAGTGTCTAGAAAGCAAGGCCTCGCTGTGGCTTAACAATGCTCTACCTTTTCCCCTTTCAGGAACAAAGGTTGCTAGAAAAACAAGCTCGGTGGTCTCGGATGGAATCCCAGGAGAGCATTTCTCCTGAATTACTGCTACTCCTGCAAATAGCCAGAGACAAAGCATGTCACCCGGTGGCACTCTGAGTCTGATATGCAACACCTAACATCCAACGCTGACAGCTCAGCGTTATTTGACCCATCTGAACTGTTATGGCCAGTTAACAGACACCTGGTAAATAAGCATTACTTAGAGCAGAGCGACATAAGAAGAGCACAGTTTCATTTCTTGTCTCTTATATCCATTGTCCAAATATGCCATAAATAAATTCTTTTTTTTACTGCAGGTAACACACACTGGGGTGGGGGTCTATGATAAGCACAAATGTCTGTTTCGTACACTTTGTGCTCTGTTCCAGGAACCTACAGAAATGCAGAACCTTTAGAACAAAATATCATCTGCTCACAGTGTTTGTCATGTATTTCATCTGGACAGTTTGTCAACAAATTCATCATCTGCTTCATAAACTCAACTCCCTTCATGGTTGCCTATGCGGAGCCTCCTCCATCCGGGAATCTTCCACTAATTCTCAGCAGTTCCAGCTAACATTGGGTAAAAACATTTCTTACAAAATATTTCACACTGAAGGCAAACTGGCTAACAAACCAAAAAAATATTTTTTTTTTAAAAAAAACCAAACAAACAAGCAAGAAATAAATAAATAATAAAATCAGGTTCTCTGCAGGAAAAGTACAGCCAACTTTCACCCTGTACAGGACTGTTCTTAAATGAATCAACCAAGTATCCACAGTACCTTGCCTGAAATGAGATGATCATTGATCATATTTATACAGTGCATTTCAAATGCTTTATGTACATTTGCTTAGCAATCCTCTCAAAAGCCCAGGAAGGTAGACTATTACTACATAGGATGGTCAAGCAAGACTGAAGCTAAAAAACAAACAAAACAGTTTACGACAAAAAGGACAATCATAGCTATGATATGGATGAAGGACTTAGAGCTGGCACCGATTCCCACTTGATGTAACAGTTGATCCAATATCTATAAAATGTCCTTGCGCCTTGTTTAAGGCACAACAGAAATATTTCCGCATACAGACTGAACATAGCCCATTGACAGATGGATGTGTCATTCACCCTAGCAGAATTGAAAGTACATATTAAAAGGACTGCATGACCTTTGGGAAAAACTCATCCAGAGAGTGACTGACAATTCGCATGAATACAAAACACAGCATTTTGACTCCCCGTTGCTGTCCTGCAGCCTGGCCTTAGCCAGTGGATTCGGTCCCACCCCATTCATAACTCAAAAGTTCCTACGTCAATGCATGGAAGCATAATAATGACTCTGACTCAAGCTTTACCAAGAGACGCAGATAGCCAGGTGAAGTCAGCAATCAATCTGTTCCTTTGCTGAGCAGAGCAGATGTTTGCAGGGCCCCAGGAACAGTAGCAACATTCCCCACCCCCTTTCATATTTTTTTGCTTACAAGACCCAGCCATTACAGAATTAGAAGGGGATTTTTCTTTACCATCTTATAAGCTTTCTTTTTTAAAAAAACACTAATATCTGCTTTGAGAGCTTAAAACTTTTTAGAGCTGCAGATAATGATTGAAATAGAGAAGATGCTGCAATAACATGCAAAGAACAATGTTTATGCATTAATACGTTACATTTCCACCATCTCCATTGGTGCTTAGTTTTGTAAGGTGCATGTCCATTTTTATGTATGTTTACTCTTACAACACATTCCAGGTGTATTTCATCCAGGGTGGATGAAAATGAGTATCTATATCAATATCTATAGCAATAAACTTCTATATCAAATGTATTTAAATCATGATTCAAGTAAAAAAACAACAACAACAATACAATGTTTTATTTATATGTTCAAAACCCCCAGGTTTTTAATTATATTTATCTAATCTGACTATTAGAATAGCTGATACTTTGACATTGGTCATGGACAATTGCCACTTGGGTGAAACTCCTCTATGACTTGCTGAAAAGTTGTTTATTATAGGCCACTGCTGGTACTTCAAAAGATTTTCGTATCACAGTTGTGGTCCACCAAGGATCGGCACTTTCCCTGCTTCTTTTCATTCTGGTTATGGATGTAGTCATTCAAGATCTGCAGAATCCAGTGCCCTGGGCACTCCTTTACACTGATGATGTCATGATTGCATCAGAGAGTAAGACAAATCTTGAGCACCAAGTCTGACAAGAGTTGGCCTGCACCTGAATGTGAAGACGACGGAATTATCTGACGACGGACCCAAATGAATATGATACGGACCAAATCAATGGCATTGATCTACTGAGAAATGAGAAGTATATCTTGGGATGGGAGTCTGAGTTATGAGGTGACATTGAGGATCAACAATGCTTGGCTAAAATGGCGTACAACATCAAGCGTTATGTGTGACAAAGAGATCAGTGACTGCTTATAATCAAAGATCTATCACACCATTGTTCAACCTGTTGTGTTCTATGGTGCAGAATGTTGGCTGGCTATTAAAGAAACTGAATGTCATGGAGACAAAGATGCTGCGCTAGACCTCCAGCCTCACGCAAAAGGATCATGTGCACAATGATGACATCAGAGTGAAATACGGCATTGCACCTCTAGCTGACTACGTTGGTTTGGCCATGTCCTATGTACCAATGAGGAAACTCTGGCCAAAAAGGGTCTCACTCTGGAGGTCAGCAGATCCCAACCAAGGGGATGTCCAAAACAGTGCTGGACGAACACCCTTGAGAATGACATGAAGTTGTTTTGGGTTCTCTGGACCTAGCCCATGACTGCGCCAGTTGGAGGACCAAAACAAGAATAGCGGTCCCCACCATCAAGAGGGACAAATGCTAAGAAAAAATATTTCAAAGGTACATAAAATATTTTAAACATTTAGTTCTTTGGCAGCTGAAAAATAACAATGAAAAACCAGGGTCTCATCATTTGCTCACCACTCATTATGAAGATTAGCATAAAATGATGGTACCTAGTCTCATAAGGTAAATATCACTGTTCACCATCATATGGTTAGAAGTCCAGGTGGGACTCTACCAATACATAAACAAGAGACAGCTCAGTCCCACTGCCAAAGATACCTGCAGAAGCAGGCCTCCTGAATGGAGGGCTGGACAGAAGCCACTTCTGCCCTTGAAAGACAGATGGAAAAGTCCCAAAGGGAGAGTGCTAGGGGGATATTTCAGAGGATTTCTCAGGAGCCTACTGGGTTGAAGACTTGCTTTAGGAGGATCCTGAAGCACCCAGGAAGTGGAATTACATATATAAAGAGGATCCCTGGTGAGGCGTTCTTGTCCAGCTATGAGACACAAAGGGGGAGACAGACAGACACTCACACAGAGACACATCCCAAAAAAACCTCTAGTGACTCTACAAGCCTCCCTATTAAGGAGAGCGAAAGATAGGAGCTGGGAAAGACTAACAGCCCGGGGAGCCCTCTGTCATTCAGCTCCATTGCAACTGGAACAGTTTGTCAAAGGGGAGGAGAGGAGGAGGCAAAGGCAGAGACCTGCCAGGAGTTCCAGATACCACCTAGACAGCCTCCCAACGTACCTGCCATGACTGCAGGCATACTAGCTGTTGTTTTGGGAATCACCAAGTCCATTTGATCAAGGAGCACTGGCTACATCACCCACTTTGGTCCAAGTGAACACAACTGGGACCAGGAAGGACAAATTGAATTCCTCAGTGAAGGGAACTGGGGGACAAGAGAGAGTTCTTTGTAATAAAACCTTGGTGAAGGCAACTGGGCAAAAAAAAAAATCCAAGTTATCATTTGTTAACCTCTTCCCTCTTATAATAAACCCTTTTATGTTGCAACCCTTGTGCCTGGAGTTTATGGACCACAGGATGGAAAAAGATAACCCTGCTGAACCAGCTAGGGCTGGTGTAGCTCACACACCAGTATGTCAATATTTACTAGGTATTGATTACATATTTTATACTGGGAAGAAATTAATTTTGCAGGGACAAATCCAGTATAATGGGAATATGCTGTATTTCTCTTCTGAGCTCTGATAATTTTTTAAACTACATTATGTGTGCATGCATGATGAAACAGGGTTTACTCATAAAATTTTAATCCCTCCAAGGCTTTATGTAACAGATAACACCAGGAGGGGAAATGGCCAGTAGGAAGCAGAAGGAATATGAATTTGATGGTGACTGACCCTGCAAGCAGAAAGACTGTGTGCTGTAGACCTACCTGCTGAGCTAGGAAACAGTTGATAAAATGACAGAAGGCTGCATGAAAACTAAAAAAACAGAAACTCATCCTTTTGAAGGAGGTGTTTTCGTTAATGGGGATGTTCCCTCCTGTACTTCTGATGCTTCCAGAGTACTGCACTATTACCTGCACCCAGGATCCATGGACAAGGCCTTAAGAAAGTTACATATTTGGGCTGCAACTCCTAGATTCTCCCAAGCAGTATGCAAATCCATGCTATTTGTAGAATTCCATAAGTGTAGTTCCAAGGCTTGTTAGCAATAGAACAGAACCAAGATGCACAGGAAATCTCCACATGCACTTTGTGGCAATACTCTGGCATCCTTCAGACTAACCTAATGGCCTGACTGCATAAAGACTGGCCCCTTCCCCACAGAATGAATATGGTGGCACTCATATTGAAATTCCCAAGCTATGAACATTCCATAGGACAAATTACAACCGTTTAGCTTCACATACTTCAAAGGGTTGCTGTCAAGTTAAGGCATTGTTCCCAGATCCTTATTTAATGGATGGCTTTATAGCATGGAGGAAGTATGAAATACAAATGGCATCCAAGTAATTGCCAGTACTCAAATACCCCAAATTACATGTGGTGCATGTCACAAAGAGCAAAACCAATGAGTCTACATGAGTAGGTCAAAGACATAGCCCAAAGCAAGCAAATTCTGCCACATGCACAATTTGGGAAAATAATTAGGTCATCAACTATTCAACCGGGGGTAGGGATTCTCTCCTGGCTTCGATTTCTCTGCTTCCCGTTTTTAGCAGACTGTTGTCACGAATATTTATTTTTTATTTATTAATTTTTAAGTTTATATACTGCACCGATTTTCCCAAGAGAACTCTGGGCGGTTTACAAACAGAGCAACATAAAACTATTAAAACCCCCGCAAAATCAAATCAAATAATACACAACAAAAGAAAAAAGGAAAGAGTCTGGCAAGAGGCACTGCTGAACTCTAGCTATTTTAACTTTACTTGTGCCTTTGGGGTTAACAGCAAAGCAACTTGCAGTGTCTGAAAATTATATGTAAAACCCTGTCCCTCCTACCAAAGGTTGGACTTTAATACACAACATCTTCTTGCTATCATGCATCTGTCTTGCCCAATCCAATTTGTACAATGCATATATTGGATAACTACTTCAAGTGGTACCATAGCTTTCTGACTCACATTTATGTTGATGTGTAACTTAAAATGTTACATGCATGCTTTTGCTTGAAAGTAAGACAGGTAGCATATATCTGAAGAATTTCTGATCAGTGTCTTACAACAGGGAGGGACAACAGCAGAAATGGGTTATATCCATACATTCCACTCACATTTTGCAGAAGACATTTGTGCAGTTCAGGCTTTGGTGATCCCCACATCACAATATTAAGTGCCTAGTTCAATAGTGGTAAGAAATCCTTGCAGAGATAACCAGGTAGAGATTTGACACATACATTAAAGTATGTTTTAATCTAAAACAAAGGCACATGAGGCACAACATCATGCACTTCTATGGGATGAAAGGGGGAAGCATCCCTTTTCTAGGTAGGTACCTCACTAAGCTTGTTAGTGAAAAAAAGGAAAGTGAAGCACTTCTGAATTTTACAGTAGAGCAAATAAAGAAAAACTAGGAGAAAAGTAAATTATTAAAACAAAGGAAATCTAATCATTTAGAAAAAAATGACATCAGAGGAAGTCTTCTAAGCATTCACCTAATGCTGAAAAAAGCCTAAGTACAAAAGTCTCCAAATAAGGATAACGGTGATTCCAAGTATTCTTTAATTCTGGATTAGAATGTGCATGAATTGATTAGGAACAAAAACTTTGTTTCTTGATCAGGTTCAGAAAAGGAGGAGGGAACATCTCAAAGCACTGTAACACACAAAAGCCACTGTCACAAGGGAGTGAAAGAGAAGCCGAGAAGGTTTATGTGGAGAACCTTCCTGCCAGAGTCTACATTCATAGAAACCCAAATATCCACCCAATAAAAGCTTAGCATCCTTGCCATGGACCAGACTAGTAATAGAGAGACTTTCCTCATGACGTAGTCCAGAGGACTGTTTTGGAGCAACCCCTCACGCTGAATGGGCCACAGTCTATTATGGCACCTGATCCCTTGAATCTTTATATGTTTCAATTACAGTAGCTATGAGCCACTTTTCCAAGTTATCCACTCTGATACTCTCCCTCCAAAGGACAACAAGAATGTGAAATTAATTCAACAGCCATAGGCTTTCCTAATATTCAGAGATCAGGGTCTGGTGACAGTAATGGACTTGATGAGGGTGAAGAAACTGAAACTTAATCCAGACAAGACAAAGGTGCCCCTGGTCACATCAAGGAATAGGGTTGCAGCCTGTGCTGGATGGGGTTACATTTCCTCTGGAAACACAGGTACATGATTTGGGAGTGCTCCTGGATTCATCTCTGAGTCTATATGCCTAGATCTCAGCAGTCCGACTCCAGGAGTGCCTTTGCACAGTTGAAACTAGTGCACCAGCTGCACCTGTTCCTAGAGAGGTCAGATGGCCACAGTGACACATGCCCTAGTTACATATTGGCTGGTTTAATGTAACACGAGGCTACCTTTGGAAAGTGTTCAGAAACTTCAGCAGGTCCAAAATGCTGCAGCCAGATTGTTTCTTGGGGCTGTTTACAGGGAATATACAATTCCCCTGTTACAGCAGCTCCCAGCACAATTCAAAGTGTTGCTTTTAACCTATAAAGTCCTAAATGGCTTGGGTCCAAGCTATCTAAAAGATCACACCTCCCTCTATGAGCCTCCTCAGGCATTAAGATCATCAGGGGAGGCCTTTCTCTCCCTCCCACCTCCCTCACAGGTGCACAGTGTTTCTGCCCAGACTCTGAACCTCCTTCCCATGGGAAGCCAGGCTGGCCCCCATCATTGGTGTCCAGAAACTGTGAAACCGTGAGGTAAATGAGACATAGGAAAGTATATTATTTTGAAAATGGCTGAAATTTTTGCAGCGACTAAAATGCTTTGTATAGCCCCACAGTGAGAGAAAAAGTACTTACATCCAAAAATCCACCTATCTGAATTCCCACTACAAAAGACTTTCCATGCCAGAAACTTTAAAGGAATCTCATATGGGAAGTCAAAAGGAATCAAAGAACCAAAATGTGGGCCCTGGTTAGGAAAGTGTTAAGTAGTAACAGAATGTTACAACTTTATTCCTATTGGGATTCATGGATGATCTGAAACATGTTTCTTTCAGTTATCAAAAAAGGATACAGCTAAACACAGTTGTTAACAGGAACAATTATGTGCTTAAATGTTGATCCAACTCATCTTGCTACAAAGCTGATAGATTGTTTCTGCTCACACCAAGACAGCGAAGAAACCAACACAGAGACATGCATTGGAAAGAGAATACAGTGGATGCGATCTGACCAGAATAGATGGTAGTTGGTCTTGACATACATTGGGAAATTATAAAATATATATTCATATATCTGTTATTTGTTATTTAATATGAAAAAAGGATATATGTTGTTGCTTAGATGCTCTATCTCCCCCTCCTCCAATCTCCCCTAATTGTATCAAGTTACAAGTAAATATGCGTAGCACATTACTTCAAATCTTGGAAAGATGACATTACCAATGAACTACAAGTTTGTTCTATTTACCTCAGAAACTAATGTTTCCAGTCTTTTTTTCTGGAGCCAAAAGACAAGTTTGGTGTGTGTGTGTGTGTGTGTGTGTGTGTGTGTGTGTGTGTGTGTGTGTGTGTGTGTGTGTGTGTGTGTGTGTGTGTGTGTGTGTGTGTGTGTGTGTGTGTGTGTGTGTGTGTGTGTGTGTGTGTGTGTGTGTGTGTGTGTGTGTGTGTGTGTGTGTGTGTTTTAAAAGAAAAGGATAACTTGTTTTGTTTTGTTTGTTGTGGAAATGGAGGGGACTTTCCACTAATTGTTCTCCCTACTCTTCGTTATGACTATTCTACAGAAGAAAATGTTTAGTTTGTTTTTTAACATAGGATTCTAATGTAATCCTGGGCCTCATGCCAGAGGATGCTTTGAGATCTCCATGAGGCCTGATGGTAGGAGGCTGAGTATCTCAAACATACAAACTTGCACCGTTCATGGCTTTGTACTGAAACAAATAGTGCACACCTTTACATACTCTATCTTGGAAGTATTTTATCTATTCTTTACATCAAGATATTCTCGTGTATGCACAATACAAATATGATTTGGTACAGTGGCATCATTTCTACAGTTTTCCAGCCCATTTCCCCTGCTATTACATACTAAATCAAACTCAGTATTACTTCATGCTCTGTTCCAGGAAAAGTGTGGCTATTTTGCAAACAGTGTTGTCACTATGCTACTATCTTCCCACCAAAGGTCTCAAGCCAGTTTTTTTTTCTCCTACCACACCCATTCAGGTACTGAACCACTCACACATATGACTGACAATACTTAAACTTATCATCATGGTCTCCAGATTATGACATCAAATCCTCCGTATGTAGAGTCTTTACAATGTAATTTTTTTATTTACTCAAGATTATTACGATTTTTGCATCATAATTTATTTGGAAATGGGCTCTAGGAAACTAATCTAGATTGATTCCAGCTTATCTTACCTCTCAGACATCACTGAAAGTTCAGGAGGACATTTGGTGGAATGGCTTAAAAGAAATGGAAAAACTACTGTATACCAGAAGCCTGACATACCAGAAAAGAAGTGTATCTGGAGTACAATATATTCCCTGTTGCCCAAATCTCATATTTAATTTTAGTTTTGAAGCAAGGATCAAGTTTTCAGTTCTCATTTTTGTAGAAACTCAGTCAAAGTATGCAGGCAATATTCATACATAAGGTTCAATATCCGGTGTTGAGATTTTGCACCAAATTGGCTGGTTTCCTCTATCCATACATCCCTGCTATTACCTATTTCTTTCTCCTTGTTATAACACATGTTGCTAAAAAAGATTCTAAAAATCTTGATAATTAGGGACAGTTGTACTTTGAAGCATAAAAATGACTGCTGATAATTACAATTCCAAAGTAGATAAATAATGTAGCAATATTAGAAGCTGAAGAATTTATTCCAAAAATACAGATAGCCCTGAATGAGCAGCCCTTGGATTTACAGGATCTACTTTGGGGTTTTCAACAATCCTAAGGCTTGCCAATTAGGTAAAGGTAAAGGTTCCCACCGCACTTGTGTGCTAGTTGCGTCCGACTCTAGGGGTGGTGCTCATCCCCGTTTCCAAGCCAAAGAGTCAGTGTTGTGCAAGTCCGTGGCCATGTGGCTGGCGTGACTCAATGCACTTCTGCCCATGGAACACTGTTTACCTTCCCACTTTTATGGTGGTACCTATTTATCTACTTACATTTATCTACTTACATTTACCTGCTAGATTGGCAGGAGCTGGGGTTAACAGCAGGAGCTCACTCTGCTGCGTTGCACCCAGGATTCAAAACGCTAAGCGGCTGATTCTACAGCCAACAGTTTCAGTGCTCTAGCCTGCTGAGCCACCGCGTCCCATGTGCCAATTACAGCCAGGTGTGAAAAAACGATAACGAGATTGAAAGATGTGTACAAAGAGTTCAGGGCGACTCAAAGCACAAGTACATCTCACAAATTTTTCATTAATACGAAGACGTCACAGGTCCTTTCACACAAATATCTATTCTGGGGTCCTCCACTCTCCAACACACATTTTCTTTCTTAGCAACCAGTAACTAGTGGAGGTCAGTATATGCTTGGCCCTATCCACATGCAAAAGCAAGGGCCAGAAAATACAAATCCCCACTGTGGCCCTGAGAAGTGGAACCAGCCAAGATCAAAGCCAAAGGTGTGGCTGATGTTCTCATATGCCTTGTACAGTGTTCGACAATGTGCACAATTCCAGAGTGCCATGAAAAGAAAGGACTAGTAAACAACTTGGCAGCACATGAGATTCACGGTTTCTGTCTTATTTGTGGTCCTCAACATATATTGTAAGTCCTAAATTCAATAGTACTTATAATTCAATACCCAATGGGGTCACAGGGCAGGATTTGAGCTGGGATACCAATCATTTGTACAGCTTTTTGTCCCCTGACATTTAATAAAGAGGATTATCACAAATCACCAAATATACAAATCTGCTTAATTTACAAGACTTCTACCAATCTACCTCATCAGACATGTAAACAGCCATTAACTGTTAACTGATATATAACATATACATGTGTGCATAATGAAGAAACATTAACAGTGGGGGGATTGTCATGAAATGTTGAAAATTTGATTACAGCAGAAAAGTATCTACAATAATCACACTGGCCATTCACAACAACAACAATTGCTGATAACACATCCTTAATTTTGCTCAGTTAGAAAACCAGTGTCTCTAAGTCCAAATAGGTATGGACTTAAGCTTCTTGAACTCCAAAGCTAGCAATCTGCAATTCTCTAAGAAGCTGCAAGTCCAGGTTCTGCCAAGCCCAAGACAAAATAATTCCCAGAATTTACTGGCAAGATTCTAAAGGAATAACAGTGCTCAATTAAACATCAAGACTAACAATTCATACATACTCTTATGGAAACCCTGTTTGCACTGCAGGCAAGAATAAAAGAAAAACCAAAACAAAAGACACTCAACATGTGGCACCTTAAAGACTAACTTTCATATTTTAATGTAACGTTTCATGGACACCTTCACTTCTTCAGAAATATAGCAGCAGAAACCAGGCACCAAGCTGCCATCTTTATAGGATTTATAGGTTATTGCCCAGCCATTAAAATTACAGCCATGAGCCACTGCAAGGATGCTAGCAAACATGGCATCAAATTCTCAAGCTCACAACTAGGACTATTACCTAATTAAATAAATGCAAACTATCAATTGTAAATTTCAGTTGTTCTTTAAATTGGTTTTATCTGCATAAATTTGCATATGAGTAAAACAGAATAATTAAGCAAATGAAATACTCTTTTGTTTTTAAGTGATTCACTCATGGGCACCACCTAAGTTTTTTTTAAAAAATAAATAAATATATATTAAATGTAAAATGTTAAAAACTAACTCTAATGTCTACTTAACTGAGCATTTTTTATTTAAGTAAGCACATAAAAAGTAAGCACATAATTAAGCAAATAAACAATGCAACCAAACCTCACAGCTCTGCACAAAATCCTTCATTTGGAAAATGCACTTTTGTCTTGCCCTCATGTTCTCATTTTGAATCATCCTCAATGCAAAGAGGTGACAGTAGGAAGCAGAGTATTTCTGCCACCAGTTGAGGCTCTGCACGCAAGTTTGAACCCTGGAAAATCATTCAACTAATATGGAGAAAATCCAGATAGCTGAAGCTTCAGACTGCCACCTTTCTGTCACAGCATAGTCCCTCGCTTCATGTTTAACCTGCCCAAAAAGCAAATGCCTTACTAAAGCTATAGCAAAGGACAAATTAGAGTGAATTACAAGTGATCCTAAATACAACACTAGGAACAATAATCATGTGCCCTTAAGTCACTTCCAACTCATTGTGATCGTTTTCAACTCCTGATTTTAATTGTTTAATAATAATAAGTGCAGTTTCCCAATTGGAAGAAAACTGAACCCTACCCTTCACAACACAATCATGACGAAAAGCACCTATAACACTGGCATATTTAGATTATGGAGGAGGGAATTCCCATTGATGCCAATGGGTGCTTTTTAAAATCTAGTCTAACAGCTACATCAAATATAGGAGTGATTGTCATTGTTTTCACAATAAGGGAGGAACCCCTGCTCTCTCTCTATACCTTGTATATACCACAGTTGTAATGAAAAAAGGTAGGGAAGAAATAAAATTTTAAAACTGGTAAAGTTTCACACAGGACACTTTACCTCTCAAATACTATCTGGGACTGAAATGACCAATTCAGAATGCTGGAAGCATAACCTTTTGAATTATACATCCATCTAGCTGTAGGTGCTCAGAGAAAGATCTCAGGGACTGAGGATTCAGCAGGCCTAACAGCTTCCTCACAGCTTCCCCAAAGCAAACTAAGGCAATAACCTTTGTAAAATGTTTATAGGTAAATTACTTCCAAGAACAGCATTCTGTAAAGCCTGTACAGGCAAGGCATCATATTCTAAAATTGAGCCAGGGTCCCGGATAAATATAGTTTGACAAAGCAGCACCGAAGATGTCCATCATGTGCAATACCTCAATAGTGCCCTTGTGAGAAGTTGAGGCGCAACCATCAAAAGGAACGTGCTACTTAGAAATGAGAAATTGCTTGCTTGAAGTATGACAGGAAGACTGTGAGGGCAATTCCATTCTACTTCACCAGTTCATTTACTAAAGACTGAACCTGTCACCAGAAACTCACAATGGCTGGAAGTGGCTGAAAATCACCAGTGCCTTTTTTGCTTCTCCACACAAGATTCCATGAGGAGATAGCAGCCATTTCTGGGCCATTTAACTACCATATTTAATAGCACAAAGTTCATGACAACTTACAGAGAGTGATGGTTAGAATATTTTTGTCCCTTGAAAGAATAGTTCATGGGAAGATTTTTAAAGTGTCCAAAACATCCTAGGGGTACTTTGGCCAGAGGCATAGCAACAATGTTTTAAAAGAGTGACAAGAGGTACATGAGGCGTGGGGTGTACATTTGCAAAGAAATTATTTCAACATGCAAAATAAGCTTTGGAAGTTTAATATTCTCCCTCCATCCAAACTGCAGAGTAAGTTGAGGGGAAATCACAAAACTGCAAAGGTTACAAGTCAGTCTGGCAGTAAAACAACAACTCTATTTTCTCAACCTTGGATGATATTCCTCAGTAATTAACATGAAATTTAGATTCCTGCATAGAGGCCAACTGGTATAAAGTGTTTCCATATCACCATTGTACGTTTACAACATTCCTTTTGTAGTGATGGTCTAGTTAGCCCCTTAAATACTGAACTGTTAACCATATAGAAGATCTTAGCTATATCACTTGACTCAGGGCCTTTTCACACGACCCCTAAGATCCGCTGGTCCCTTAAATTCGGACCAGAGATCTTGGGGGTTCGTTTCTGTTCCTGCGTCCCCACCCCTCAGCACTTCCTGCTTCTGTGAGGGAAGGGAGGGAAAAAAAGGACAAAAGAAGCCTTTACTAACCTGCCGGTGCTGGTCGAAGTTGCCACGAGCCCCGTTACTTCCTGGTTCCTTCTCAAGGGGCTCTTAAAGGGGCGGGAGGCAAAAAAACAACAGACAAGCGAGGAGAGCCCGGCACTCTTATCCGCATCAAGGAATTTTCATCTGCTGCGAGCAAGTACATGAAAGGTGCGCTGGGTTGCGCTAAAGTGGGCGGGGTTGCACTTAATTGTCTGCAAACTCCGGAGCTGGTGGGGAAACATTTCTAAGCTCCGGAGCTGGAAGCCATTTGCAGCGCAGCTTAGGGGTCGTGTATAAACGCCCTCACAGTCTACCCATCTAAAATTGCCTGTCAGTCTTATGTAAAGATTTATTTGATTTGTTTATTGGTTTGTTTTGTTCATAGATTTGTTGTTGCTGTTACTGTGGTTTAATTGTATTAATTTGGTCTTATTTATATCTGATTGTATTTTGGACAGTATTGTTAGCTGCCCAGAGTGGCCAGATGGGCAGGGTATGTATAAATAAATAAATAAATAAATAAATAAATAAATAAATAAATAAATAAATAAATAAATGCATGTCATAATCCATGTTTTTGGCAAGGATCTACAGAAATAGCTTGTTTTATTGTTTCCTTTCCTATACCCCTAATACCTGACTACTCCCCCCTCCAAACTTTTTGTAGATCTCAAACAATACGATGATGTAAAAGAAACAACTGAAAATCAGGATATGAGATACATGTGTGTGGCAGGACTCACCAAGATTTATCCCCATCAATTCACCAGAATAGCCACCAATTCAAAATAAAGCACCATGCGTGCAAACTTTATGCACTAGCACCACAATGCAGAGAGCTTGGCATTTAACTGTTAACATTTTTGAAATGGGAACCAACTCCCAGCAAGAATGAGGAAAAAACTAAACCACCTTTCCCCTGACTGCCGCTTTAGGATAACAGAAATAAACCTTTGTCAGAAATTGAGAAATTCATGGGTTTTTATTCTATGGGGCAAGGGGGAATACAGTTTTTTTAAAGCTTGGCAGTTTAATCCACAAGCCTAGTCTAGCCTTCTCCACACTTGTTTGTGAAATCTAAAACAGGTTTGGGTTGTGGGGGTTTTTTTTTTGATTTCCCCCCCTTTGGAAGATTTTGTTTTGGAATGCCAGTAATTCTAGTGGCAAGAACAGCAGCTTTATGTTCAGAAATGAGCCAGCTGGAGAGCTGCAGCCCTCATGAAATAATGAAATGCCAAACCAACCCCTGCATCTTCCACAGTCTCTCAGGTCACCTACCAGATTAGAAGGCCTGTTGCTAAGGCAACCATATCTTGCAAGTGCTAGCTGAACTTCCCCATAATTTTAACCCTTTAACTAGCTCAAGAAGGTAATGCTCATAATAAAGCAGCCCAGAGAAAGTTGGATGTATTGTTTGCTTAACAAAATTCTAAAAATCCCACCCTCCTGCATTAGATCTATAAGGAAGGCTCTGGCTGTTTTACTAGAATTTATACAGAAAAATGAAAGGCTGATAAAAGAAAAAGGAAGAAAGAAGGGGAAATAGAGCCAACAAAGTTTTGTATGTACCTGCCAAAGACAGGAAAAATGAGGGGCATGTGAACATGAAAAAAGGAAGAAAGAAATCAAAATGGGTTGTTACTATTCCTTGTGATCAGAATTTAGGGGCTGTGTGTTAGAGAACATGGTAAACCCTTCTAAGGTAAACAGAAGGAAGAGCAAAGCTACACTTGAAGGGGACAGATGGTTAGAAGCACACTAACACCATCCAGTTGCCTAAAACCAACCTCCTGCCAAAAGATAAGTTCCTGTCCCTTTCTTCTTCCCTCCAAATATCTTCATAACAGGTCATGTGAGGCAGCTCCCTTCTTTTTAGCACACTCGCACACTTGGTGAGACCCTCTGGTATACAGCAAAGACCTGTTTGTGTTTCATAAATTCTCCAAACTCTTTAAAGAAGCATAATGACACCTGAAATATTAACAGATAGAACAGAACCTTGCCCCCACAAGAGAGACATCGTTTTGTGAAAATCACAATACTAGTATTCATTTTCAGACATGACGACACATTGCTTGATGAAAGTCATAACAAAGCAATAATGAAATAACTGTAATATTAATGCATGTGTTATTTCATCAATATTACATTTGTCCAAAACAGACTTTTTCATGTCATTTCCCAAAGCTCTACCAAATTTTTTTTTAGTTATAATTTGATAGGTGGTAGGTTCTGCTAGTCCTGAAACACAAGGAAAACACAAAACGACTAGAACTATTTATTTTCAGGCTGCTGGTTCAGGAGTTCATCATATAATCTTGTTTTATACCTCAATCCAAAATCCACCAGCCAGCAATCCCTTTTGGGGGGATCAACTGTACATTCAAAAAGCATGCAATTTATTTTTTAGTTCCCCAGAACCTCTACAGCAGGTTAAAAAGAAAACGAACGGGAAGGGGTAAAATAATGTTTAAAGCCATGGATACATGCAATTAAACTCAGCCCTGAAATGGAAAGTAAGGGCCTAAAAAGTCAAAGAAGCATGCAAGTGTCACATGCCCGCTAGGAAGAACACAATATGGTGACTCTCGTTCTTTACAAACACAAAGAGAACAAGAATCCCCAGCTACTGTAGCCAGCCTCAAGCAAAACATGCACGTTTATTTGGTTACACTACCATAAATATGTATACAGTATGTTTCATTTATCTAAAATATTTTTGCCCCACCTTTAAAGGAACCAATACGAAGAAACTACATTCCTTACATAAGGAAGCCAGAGATGAAATGTGGATTGACAAACAAAAGATCCCAAGCATCTCACCACTGAACTACCATTAAGTTAATGTTTCTCATCTGAAAACTTTAAAATGATTATATGGTAAACTTGTAATTAAATCTCAATTCTGCCATCCTGCACATGAAAAGATAATCACTAAGAAGGGCTCATTTCTTGCTGCCAACTGCCTTTGTGCAGATGGAATAGACACCCTTAAGTAGGACTAGAGATGTAAAGGCCCAGAAAAAAAAACTGGAAATATTCAGGGAAAACCTGTCCCCCACATTTTTTTCCAGAAGCCTTTTTGGTTTTTTTCCTGAAAAATTGGAAAAATTGGAAAAAGGAAAAAAAATGATTATGGAATGTTTTATTTTAACATGATGAATACAATATTTTAAGACAGGGTGTTTGAATATTTTCTAAACCATTTCTAAAAAGTATTTATTCCCACTTGCTTCTATACATTTCACCCCTCTTCAATTCTTTTCATGAGAAGGAGGTTATAATTTTATTTTTATTTAATACTATAGAGAAGAAATATGAACAATTATTAATTCTAGATTTTTAAACATTGTTTTGTAGAGGCTTTTTGTTTCCCTCCACATAAACTTGTAAACAGTTCAGGAGATTGTTACTCCATTTGTTACTCACAATTACAAATAAATATTATTTAAAAAGTAAATTCTGTATGTAATAATTGTTTGGATATACTATATTTTAATATGCTAGTGCTGATAATTTTATGTTACGTCAAATTGTCCATAGTTGTATTTTATGTTCCTAAAGTTAGATAATAACTTTCAAGCTGTAAAAGGGGGAGGGCGTGCCAATACAGCATTTCCCCCCATTTTTTCTGAAAATTTCTATTTCTTTCTAGAAAAAAATGGGGGTTTTTTTGAGCTTCAAAATTTCTGGACATTTTACATCTCTTAAGTAGGACCCCACCACAAGGTCTTAAGCACAGTGGAAAGTAAAATATAGAAAACCATGGTTTGTAACCTGCTTTGATTTCAAAATCACATAGACTGTAAGATAGTAAGAATTCAAAAAGGATAAAGTTTAAAAAAGACAATAATACTTGGTTGTATTTTAGAAAGTCAAAGCAACCAGTCACACCTCAAGAAATAAAATTCCTAGCATGTACATAGTATGAGGGAAACGTGCTCTACCAACGTTCTGGGAAGAAACAAACAAAAGTTTAACACCCCAGTACAGTTGAATGTTGCCTATTCTCCTTCTGTTCTCACCATTCCTTAGCTGCTTAAAAATCAAAGAACCCCTCATTTTTCATTATTGATTTTCAATAGAATGTCATAAGCCAATAAATATAAAGGAAGCCATACTTTGTACATGTCACTGTGCAATGAATGCTTGAAACATCTTGGCTGATATTTTTCCAGATGGTTCTTGGTAGAAACGATATTTGAAGAGACCATTTCTCAGGCAGCCATACACACTGCCTGCATGTTGAAGCTGGAATACAATTTCAAGCTCTGGTCTCCATCTTTGCAAGAATCACATGAGATATGAAAAAGGACACATGTGCTATATTGCAAATCTTTTGATAGTTACTAGGTAACTACTAGAAGGTGATGACTGAGTTGATTCTCATTCCATGTGCTTAAACCTTGCCTACGATGCCTATATAGTGGAACCCCGACTTACGAGATTAATCCGTTCCGAGTGCAGGCTCATAAATTGGTTAGTTTGTAAGATCAGGGAGCGGTTTCCCATAAGAATGCATTGAAAGTCAATTAACCCATTCCGGAGGAATGGATTTCAATGCATTCCTATGGGAAACCACTTTAAACAACCCACGGCTCCCCCTCCCACTGGCATGTGGGGGAGAAGCGGCGGGTGGTTTAAAATGTCATTAAGCACCGAGGCAAGTGCTTGTCTCGGTGGCTAAAAGACATTTTAAACAAGCCGCTGCTTATCCCCACAATTGGGTGCATTACGGGGGAAAGTGCAGCTTGTTTAAAATGTCTTATTGAGCCACCAAAGAAGTGCTTCCTCTGTGGCTCAAAGACATTCTAAACGACCTTCCACTTCTCCCCCAACGTGCCTGATTTGGAGGAAGAAGTAGTGAGTCCTTTAAAATGTCTTTGTGCCACCGAGGAAGCGCTTCCCCGGTGGCTCAAAGACATTTTAAATGACCCGCCACTTCCTTCCCCCAATTGGGCGCACTGTGAGGGAAAGTGTGGGTCGTTTAAAATGTCTTTGAGGCAAGCAGTGGTCACAGAATGGCTCCGCCACCACCACTTGCCTCAAAGACATTTTTAAAAACCCGCTCCTTCCCCCCCATCAGGCGGGTTGCGGGTTAAGGAGTGGGTTTTTAAAAATGTCTTCAAGCAACCGAGGCAAGCAGCGGTCGCAGCCACTGCTGCTTGCCTCAGTTGCTCAAAGACATTAAGATAGGGTTCCTTCGTAAGTCGTAGTAATCCTGTCTTTCACTCGTAACTCACCAGGGAAAACTGCCAGTGGATTTCCGCTCGTAAGTCAGTTTTGTTGTATGTCGGGCACGTTGTAAGTCGGGATATCACTGTACTAGATTCTGTCCTGCTTGCCCATCCTATTTAATATCTACAAAAACTGGGCTTCTTTTACAATCTGCTGAGGTTTCTTCAATCTTGTGGCTCACCCAGATGGACAAAGTCAGGAACATAACTTGGCCAAGCCAAAAAAACTACTTGCAGACATTTATAAAGTAACAATGCTTTGTCAATCTGATCTGGAAAAAGCCCATTAACAGGAATTTTCTCACAGATGAAAATCTGTTACCCCAATCACACAGAGAGAGATCTGGCTCATAGAATCATAGAGTTGGAAGTGACCTCAAGGGCCATCCAGTCCAACCCCCTGCCATGCTGGAACCCCCATCACAGTACTCTCGATAAATAGCCATCCAGCCTCTGCTTAAAAATCTCCAAAGAAGAAGACTCCACCACCCTCCGTGGCAGCATGTTCCACTGTCGGATAGCTCTAACCATAAGGAAGTTCTTCCTAAAGTTTAAATTGAATCTCTTTTCCTGTTGTTTGAAACTAATTCCCCAAATCCTAGTCTCTGAAGCAATGGAAAAGAAAACAGCCCCCTCCTCAATATGACATTCTTTCAAATATTTAAACATAGTTACCATATCCCCTCTCAGCCTTCTTTTTGTAAGGATAAACATTCCCAGCTCCCTAAGCTGCTCCTCGTAAGACATTTCTTCCAGACCTTCAACCATCCTGGTCACCCTCCTTTGGAACTGTTCAAGTTTGTCAACATCTTTTTTAAATTGAGGTGCACAGAACTAAATGCAGTACTCCAGGTGAGGTCTGACCGGAGCAGAATGGAGTGGTACTATCACTTCCATTGATCAAGACACTATGCTTCTGTTGATGCAACCAAGAATCGCATTGGCTTTCTTGGCCACTGCATCACACTGCTGACTCATGTTCAATTTGTGATCCACACATACTCCAGGATCCCTTTCACATGTACTATTCTCCATTCAGATATCTCCCATCCTTTATCTGTGCAATTCATTTTTTTACCTAGATGCAACACCCTACATTCCGTTAGCTCCATCAGCTGATCTGTAAGTGCCAGCTTTTGGTAATGGCAAGGGACAATAGAAGGTAAATTACAGACGTCCAGAATTAGGAATAGAATATTTGTGATAATGGTTCATTTTCTAATGCAGAGTTTGGAAATAACATTAGTTTCTGGAGCATCGAGAGCATAAAAACCATGACATTTTAAAAACAATGTTATGCTGGATAATATCATCCTTTTTTTAAAAAAAACAGCAACTAATGTTGATTTGTTACTCCTAAAACATTGCTTTTGGAATACTTTTCAGTACAACGTCTTGGGTCATTTTTCAATGCATTTTGAAAAAATATATAATGAAAATACAAAAAGCAAGTGCATTATTGATGCAATCTTGTTTAAATATTGAGTACCAAGTAACCTTATTTAAGTTGTTCCTGTTTAAAAATGGCAAGCAATAAGCAACTACTTCAAAAAATATCAATGCTACATGCATTTTTAAAAAATTACGCATTAAAATTGAGAGACATGTCACGGAAGTAAACAGAAGACATGGTAGAGCAAAGCTTTAATAGGAGTGGTGCAGGGAATTTGCCACCTGAGTCTCTGTTTTCTAGAATTTTATCACTGAACTGCACACTTAGCCTGAACTTGGTCACCAGCCAAGTTGCATTATGTAAGGCAGGGGTCCTCAACCTAAGGCCCCGGGGCCGGATGCGGCCCCCAAAGGTCCTGAATCCGGCCCCTGGGACCAATTGCAACCCCCCCACCTACCCCCTGCTTTGCGAGCAAGCCAGCCTCCGCAGCTGATTCTATTGCTGAAGCAGTTCAAAGCAGTGGGCTATGTCGCTTCTCCCACTCACCCCAACTACCGCCCAGATGATCAGCATGCTGGCTAGTGGGGCATTCAAAGTGGGAGGGCTACGGCCTGAGGGGCCTGAGTTTGCCTGGGCTGCCTCCTCCTTCCCAGCGCAATGAAGGAAGGAAGGAAGGAGAGCCGCTCCAGCCGCTGCCACTGTAGGCGGAGGAGGAAAAGGTGCAGCAGAGGGATCCCAGCACTGTCCCCTCAGGGTGGTGATCTAGAGCAGGAGACATTGCTGGGGCCCTGGAGACACAATGATCATGGGCCAATCATGGGGGGCTCCGTCCACTTGCCCCTCCCCCTTTTTCCATGTCAGCCTTTTTTTTTAAAACTGTGATCCGGCCCCCAGTGGTGTCTGGGGCGTGGTGGACCGGCCCGCTGTTTGAAAACTTTGAGGACCCCTGATGTAAGGGATACAGACATGGAATGTTTGAGAAACTGCCCGACAGACTTTGCCAGGGCACCTTCTGGTGCAGAATCTTCCACAGGTCACTAAAAATACTCCCCCAAACTGAATAAAACTACCACTATTGTGATGCAGAGACAAAAGCAGGAAAGGAAGCAATAGCTCCTAGCCTCCTCCTTGATTATTAATTTGACACTACAATTTGAACAGCATTTGGTCTGCAGACAAGGCAATTTAATACTCTTTGTCATTCCTAGGGTGAAGTTTCTTTAGAAAGGGTTAGGCCAGGGCAACCTTCAGCCAGCAAACACACATAAAACACACAGTGCAAAAATTAACCACATAATTTGTGGATCTGAGGTACAGTACTTGTTAAAACTGAAATGATCCAGGAGAAAGTGTTCTATTTTCAATTAAATATTTGTCTTGTCACTTTAAGCAGGGTTCCAAAAATACTCTCCAAATGATGCATTATTCCCTGGTTATTCTTTTTGGAAAGAGAAAACAGGAGAAACTAAAGAAGAACTGGGGGAATTGGACTACTTGTGGGTAAAAATCACTTATTAAGTTCACAATAATATGGATACTTATCTGTGAATGAGCCCTCTTTGAATCCCATGGGATTTATGTGCAAGTAAACTTGCACAGGACTAAGTTTCATGGTCATTAAGTAAGTCTAACACTCTGCGGCAGTAAACAAACATCACAGCTCTCACAGGAAAAGCAAATCAATAATAGGGCCCAAGCCTATTGGGGCAGGATTTACAGTCCCCTTGCTATCATTGTCAACAGCTGTTGTCTCCCACATCAAACAAGAAAAGGAGAGGCCACATCAGACCCCCCAAACAATGGTTGCTGTACCTCTTTAAGCACTAATTTCTCATAAAGACATATTTTCATGAATAAATACACTAGGCAATAAATAAATACACTATTGCAGAGTTCAAATCTTCCACTACATTTTATTTACAAAGTGCTTTTGGAAAGGCAAGGATAAAGTTCCCTCCATTTTTATAAGAAACTAAATGTTTTTGTGATGGCTACATGGCTCCTCAAGTTGTTTTGCTTCAATTCTCAAAGTTGATCAACTGCCAAAGCCAAACAATTGCAAGCAGTCTTCCAATACTTGAGCGGCTGCCACAGGGAAGAGGGCATTGCTTTATTCTTAGTTGCACCTGAGGGTATGACAAGAACCAGTGGGTGGAAACTCAGATTGAAGAGCAAACCTGGAAATAAGGAGGAACTTCCTGAGAGTGAGAGCCATTAAACCAGTGGTTCTCAACCTGTGGCTCGCCAGATGTCCCTGAACTGCAACTCCCAGAAATCCCTTCCAGCCCAGCTTCTAGGAGTTGCAATCCAGGAACATCTGGGGACCCACAGGTTGAGAATCACTGCATTAAACAGTAGAACAGCTTGCCTTCCTTTGTTGTGGGTGCCCTATTGCTGGAGGTTTTTAAGAGATTGGACAGCCATCTGTCCAGAATGGTATGAGGTCTCCTGCCCTGGGCCGGGGATTGAACTAGAATACCTCTAAGGCCCCCTCCAACCCTACAATGATTCTATGATTCTAAATCTGGGAGGTTTCAACTCATGACTGACACACCTGCTGGACAGTTCAGTGGTTTAGGCATCTGGCTGCAGAGGTTGGGAGTTCAATGCCTCACTGTTCCTGATCAGGGGTCTGGGTCCCCTCCAGCTCTGCAGTTCAAAGAGGAGGAGGAGGATCTCTAAATCCCATGCTCCATCCACTGGACTCCACTCTTTTTTATACAGAAAGTCTTTCAATCTCTGCCTCATAAAAGGAGAGTGGGGAAAAGCCCATTAGCCTCTTCCAGCTGCCCATAACCTTTCACAATTATCACAGTGAGGTGGAAGGTGGGGAGAATCCTGATGGACCCATTCTACTTGTCTCAATCATCATCAGCTCTCCAACACTGAGGGCTGACTATCTACTCACACTGTCTGTGTACATTCAATGTGAGATTAGAAAAAGAGATTTTCCTTCTTCTAAATCCCTTGGAGGAACCAACATGAGTTGGAAGGGTTCCTTGTGCAGATGCTTACCACCTTCCATTGTTTGGACAGGTGACAATGCCTGCAAGGAAGGCACAAGGGGAGGGGCCTCTCAGTTCACTCATGCTCTCCCATTCAGGAGGATCAATAATGTCAATGAAGACTCCTATCATCCTGCTGGCTGTTTGTCCTTTTCACTTTGCTACAGGGCCAGGGCTTGGCTATTTAGCTCCCCACTATGCTTCGTAGAAGAATAGCCACCAGCCATGTGTCCTTGTGCAAGCGGTATGGTCTCAAGGTGGCCCCAGAAAAAGGAAATGGCAAGCTACAGTAATTCTGAGCAATTAATACCTAGAGGAGATACTGGAAAGGATCACCATAGGCCAGAATCAACTGGACAGCATGTTATTATTTATTTTATTTAATCTAAGACTGGAAAACCTAATCAGGTCAGCCAGAGTCACTATTTTAAAGCCACTAGATTGTATCTAACCATCCTGATTTTGTAATAACCAGTGACCATACCTTTCACACTTCCACATGCCATGCAACCGTGGGACCAAAGAATCAAAGAGGCACACTGTAATTGGAAATGGTAGAGGTGGACCAAGTGCCCTTAGCAAAAGACTCATTTGGTTCTGTCCTTGCACACTACTGAAAAAGCTGAGAGCTATCTAGTAACCACTTTCTTTTTAAAAGACTTTTCTCCTTAACAGTCTTCAAGTTTGATCACAAGGCTGTTGTGCGCTCAGCAACCCTATCTCACAAAAACCTTCAAAAAAACTTCAGATTCCACAAGCAGTCAACATTGCATAAAGCTGAGTGTGTCATGAAAAAGTACAAAGACCATTCCAGGCAGACCTTGCACTAATCAAATAGCTAATTTGTATTCACATGGGAGGAGGTAGGGTTTGAAGCCTTAGTAGCTGAGGTGCAAATCAGCAAGGAATACACAAGACAAGCCATGTACAGAGATGACCCAGGGTATGTGTCTTAACTATTGAGATATTAGGTCGCAGTGCTTAGCAGCAAAAAACCAAAGTAGTGGTTTTTCAAATATGCTGAATTCTGCCACAGGTGTCTATATGTTGACCAGCATATTCTAAATCAAACTACTGTATAAGGATCTATGAACACAGCTGTACACTCAAGGATATATAACAAATCTATGCTCTGACTTGAAGCTTCCTTTTCCTTTAAATTGCTTTCACCATGTTCCATTTGCTCAATATTGACAATTTCATTTCAAAGCAAGCTCTAACATTTGCAGCTGACCTCCTCTCATACACCAGTCTCTCTCATATATCATCATAAGTTTGTTATGGCTTTTCAGCTAGTAATAATCAGTAAGTAAATTCAACCTACACAAACACACACGCAACACAGGACAAGTTGGTGCCCATCATTTCATTACTGCACAAGAACATACATTGGGAAGAGAGGGAACAAGGGTACAGATGATACCTGTACTATATCGCAATGCAAAAATTGTCCCTTAAGTGTCAAGGAAAGGGCAGTTCCATAATTAAGAGACAAATATGTTAACTCTGTGTGGATGTGCACCTATATATCTCTATATAGTTTCTAGCAAACACAGTAAGATGCCTCTGGACACCTAGATAAATGAGCAAGCCACTCATGTTCCTGGATACATTTTATTATCTATATATGTTCTTTTTTTTTTTTTTTGGCTGCAGGGAGCGCTGGAATAACTGCTACACCCATATCCATTTACATACAAAAGGTTTGTCTTATGAAGCACAAAACTGCCTGTAATGACTGAATCAAGAGTGGAATTGGAGATGCTTAAAAATGTCTAAAAACCTGAAAACAGAAACAATTCATTTCTTTGCCATAAACTCCAATGTGTGTGTAAGAATACTGGGACCAAACTTCCCTATAAGGGGCACACGTAGGGCTTTCCCCCACCGACCCATTGTGCAGTGGGGATGAAAATTAGAGGACACATTCCCTGGGGTCATTTTGTAAGAAGGAGCTGAACATTTAATACTTGCAGAAGGCTGTTCTTAAAGGCAAAGGAATTTAAACACAGAAGAAACTACTTGAGGTTTAATCTTCAATTCTGTCTCTCATCGATACATACTCATCCCTAATGCAAACATATATATATATATTAAATATTACCTACTGTAGACATTGACACAAAAATAGATGAAGCTGAAAACCATCCCATGACTTTCCCCTCCCCAATAACAGATGGCTCCTAAAGGAGTTCCATTGGCTTTTGTTTTATTAGCTCTTAGTGTGCAGGGGTAGTAATTATGTATAGCATGCTCCTAGAAGATGGTTTTATAGTTATCTCTGTTCTTTCTTTAAACAGACACACTCATTTTGAACCCTGACAATTGCCTATGGAACTTGATTAGCTATGTATATCAACACTAAACATCTGTAACTGGCAAAATTTACAACCAGAAATAAAGAAGAGTGACCTTCACTACATTGACAGACACTTAGGTTCTTGTATTACTACCATGTGGACAGGCAAAATTCATTATCTGTAATAGCTTCCCCTTGTAACCTGATTAAAACACAAAAGGCATCAATTGTATATCCCTTTGACCTGCCAGTTACTTCCAACCAAAGCCAATGAGGGCAACTCTTATACAAAAGTCACTGCTCCTTAATCACCCAGTGCTGCCATAGACAAAATCAACATGTTCTCTCTTTTGAAGACTTCAGTTTAGCCTTTGCTAAGTAGCAACATCAAGCTCCTTTCTATGGCCCAGTAATATGAGCTTGCCAATTGTAAATAAATGCTATCAAAAACAGGACGTAGAAACTTTAAAGATGGCAAAACTGCTTTTAAAATAACCAGTGTAAAATGACACATTTACATTTGTACCAGAGTGTTCATGTGTTTGCATGGAGCTATGTATTTCAAATGAATTGGGTACATTGCATAATTACTATGGACAGAATCCAAATAACTCTGCATGAAGTTTATAATGCCAAGGAAGCATCTGGCCAAGCAACAAGCACTCTGTATACTGCACAACACAACACCTTTGAAATAGAGGCGAGTTTCAGAAAAAGCAATCTTGCATTTGGTAGCCTAATGATATCCAAAGGAAAGTGAAAATACACTTAAGAAATCCCACTCAGTTTGGAAAAGACTTCAGGCAGTGTATTTTCGAACTTTAGGCAGCTCTTGGTGCATGAGTCTAAATTGTCAAAGAGGGCACATCCTATTCTGAAACAGATCACAGGAGTAAAAATACTGTTCTTATTATTAGTAATAAAGATATGAACACATCTTAGATTAGCATGCCTAATTTAGTTTATTTTCACTGATAATTAGCTCTACCTACCAGGAAAAGGTGGGCAGGATTTGCACATCTTTTAATATATAATTATGTGCTGTCAAGTAAATTCCAACTGGGGGCAACTTTTTCCAGGGTTGTCTAGGTAGAAAGTTCTCAGAAGTGATTGGCCATTCCCTTATTCTGGTGGCACTCTGGGAACACACTGCTTGCCAAAGGTTATACAGGATGGCTCTTTTCCTGGAACACAGTCTGAGCAACTGAACTCCCAACCTCTGGCTCCATCAGCTCACAGGTACAGAGATATAAAATTATAACAATGTTGGCAGATTGACACCCATCCACCTTTTTTTATCATTTTTAAACAATTATACTTACATATTAATGCACCTCCAGCATTTCCATAAAGTATGAATTTGAAATCCATGGATCCTACTACCCAGATGTAGAGATTCTTTTTCATCAGAACAGGCGTTCAGGGGTTCGCAGACCTGGCTCCGCCAGCTGCCAGTGGGTGCCGACTCACGAGGCAGTGCCTCTGTTTCCCTGCCCTGCTTTCATTGGGTGCTGCATCTGAGTGGGTGCCCAATGGAGGAGGTAGAGCAGGTAACATTGGAGGAGGTGGAGCTGGGAACAAGTCAACACCTGTTTGACCAAAAATCAAATCAGCATAAACTGCAGGTTCGGCAGTTCATGACCATCTCTACTCAGAACTACTCTTCATACACATTATGATTTGAACTTGGCACACAGATTATCTATATAGGTGACTGCTTCTAGTTCAGGGCACACAGGATGACCTGCCTATTAATGGTGAAGAGGTTAACTGACTAATTGGCCAGATTAAGCTTCCTTCTCTTTGTTTCCAAATGCGATGCATCAGTGAAAATGGGAAAAATGAATGAATATTTCCTTACTGATGCTTTTAATCTAGCAAACATCATGATTCATGGTGGCTTGGCATTAGATGTGCTCTAATGATTTATTTTACAGCTTAGACTACAAGGTTTGCTGAATTCTACGTGCCTTAGTTCCAAAATGCAAGTGTTAGCATATGCGTACTTCCCATTTCACAAAAGTAATATGTGGGATTACATAAAATTAAGAGGAGAATTTTAAAAATATGATGCTTTAAAGCGCAAAGTCTTGTTATGAACCTGAGCTAGAGGCATATGGCTCTTGGTGCTATTAAGAAATCAAGGGTAGAAGAAAGTACAGGGAGGAATACTTACAGAAGCATTGAAAAAGGAAAACTGTCCCAAACACTGACATGTTTACCTACTGACACAAGATGTGGCCATTTCTACTAGACAGCATGAGTCTATGTTAAATGCTTGCAACTCAGACACCATAGACATAAAAAGCTCCTGTGCCTAGGAATCTTTTCACTCAGGAGAATGGTAGTTACCTGCAATGTGGAAAAATTTTTATAAGTAACAAGTCCTTCTATTCTGGCAAATGAAAATGTGAAGCCACATGTGGCAGGAGCTTTAGATCATTATTAGCAATGCATCTCTTGCCTAGCAAACTGCCTCTATTTGTCCTGTATTGTAACATGACCTGCATAAACAAAGGATCTCTTCAAGAGAGCCTCTCCAATCAAGTGCACATTTATTAAGTGTGTGGGAATAGTGCAAATGTCAAACTGACAAGTTTACAAACATGTCCTGATGCTGGCTAAGAGAGAGTTACACCACACTTGCATTGCAGAAAATTTGTTCATTACTCTCCCCCACCTCACAAATGTTCAAACTACACCATGGCAAGACAAAAACAATGTTAATTCTGGGGGGCTGCACATGCATAGAATTTTTGCAATGTACTATTAGCCAAGCATTCTTATTCTTCCAAAACAATTCCACCAAAACAGTGAGCAACAGAAGGGGAGAGGGCAAAATAGTTCTATTTTCAGAATGGGTTAATGACTGCACCACATCCTTCCACCAAAAAAGCAAGCCTAAAATTGCATTTATATCACACTGGAAGTTTTTACAAGACTGATGAATTAGGAGTGCTTTTGTATTGAAGAGATACACAATATGGTTCTCACCTCCCTGTTCATTTTCAACAAGGCACATATGGTGCAAATCAGCAAAATGTGGAACAGTAACCTGTTATTTTCATCAGATGATGGTAAGGGCATTCCTCCCCTAGATCCTTCTCCATGCTGCAACTAAAATATATACTTGGGATGAATGAACTCCCCCACAAACACAGCAAACTGTTCTATACTTCTCAGTCATCCCTGTAGTCAATCTCTGCTAAGAGGAAAGGGGCTTTCAAATATGTGCAAGGGATTGACTTGGACAACAAGTCATCAGAAGAGGGGAATTAAAAAAGCAGAAGCACCAAATCCTTTACCCCTTAGAAAGAATGGAAGTTTTAAAAAATAATACTAAAAACAGAGTGCGAACAGTATGCCGAGCTGAAAAAAACACTGAAAATTTAAATTAAATTAGCTGGCCTAATGCCAGAGAATCCATGAAGCAATCAAAGGCTCAAAGCCTTATGTAAATAACACTGTAGAACTCCTTAATGGCTGTAGGTAAGGACAAACATGTTGTTGGGACATGCCATGATACCATCCTGGCTCTAGCAAGATGTTTTGTGACTCAGTTAATAAAACTATGCCTACTTTGGAGAACACCTCTCATCATGAGAGAAGCAAGAGATGTAAAATAGGCCATACAGGTAGGACACTTGCTATTTTCTAGCCTTCTACAATGACTAAATAGATCAATATTAATGCTGATGATCAAAAAGCAGCTTCCCAAAGTTTGTTTATGCATTACATTTTACCCCACCTTCCTCTTTTAAAAACGTCTTCACCTGCTTGCAGAAAGGCAGCCAAAATAGGGCCAACCTGGCATCCCTTGGGAGGGAGATTCCAGAGTCCAGGAGGAGTGACAGAGAAGGACCTTTCCCATGTCCTCACCAAATGCACCTGTGATAGTGTTGGGACCAAGAGAAAGGCTGGTGCTAATGATCTTGACACCTGGACAGGTTCATAAAAGCAGTAACAGTATTCAGGAATACAAGGGACCCATACCGGTAGCACTGTTTTTTAAAATCCTAATACTTCAACAACTGCTCTCTTTAAAAATGTCAGCAAGTGTCACAGTTACTACATTTATCACACTAGTTCCAAACAGCATCCATGAAGAATCAAGTGTACATTTAAATAGAAACATGAAACTTTTCCAAAGCCTCTAGCAAATTCAGTCTTAGTGTGCAAAGAAAAAAAAGATATGGGTACTAATTGATTTCACAATGGAAACCAGGCACCTGGGTGGTCACAGCATTTGTTTTAAAGGGTGGATTAAAATGCAATCTGTAGAAACTAGGCCATGTTCTTCTCAGATGAATATTTGGGACCCATGACAGAGCACTCAAGAGGAAGCCCAGAGAAACAATATATTAATTTCTTTGTAACACAGATGAGGCAATCACCTGCGGACAGATGTATCGCATATGCAGTCGTGGTTAAGAACATATTTATCCATAAGGCACAACCTGTGACTGCTGATTGGTTTTGGCTTTATAGCTTGGGCTGGCCTTACTCTGAATCAACATGAATCTATTGGTACATGCAGTTCCATCTCCAGAAAGAGACTCATTCTGCTATCTTTGGTTTCTGTATCATTCTTTTAAAAATGACTGCAACTAGAAAGACTCACTTTGTATGCATATATATGGTGTGTGTGTGTGTGTGTGTGTGTGTGTGTGTGTGTGTGTGTGTGTGTGCACGTGTGTGTGTGTGTGTGTGTGTGTGTGCACGCGCGCATGATGGGGGATGTGTGCATGACAGAGACAATGTACATATATATTTGTGCATATGAGGTACAACACAAGCACATATGGGGGAGATGAAGATGGAGATGGATGGCCAGCCCTTTTAAATATATGGGAACATAATATTTGTTTACAAAATTTTATGCTCCAGTTTTCATCCGACCAATGGTTGAGATTACCCACCATACCTGCACCTCCCAGGAAGAACAGCTGACAATACCGATTCCAAGAGAGGCCCACAAAGAAAAATCAAGAAACTGGGCCTTCTCAGTGGTCACTCCTCAACTGTGGAATCAGGTACCGCTGACTATTCACCTGCCCCCTTCACTGGGTATTTTCAAGAAACAGCTTAAGACCTGGTTATTTTGGCAGGCATTTCAAAATATTCCAGGAGCTTACTTTAACTGCTGCTGCAGCTGAACTACGATAACATTGCCACCAACAAAAATGTTTAGTTGTCATGTAGTGTACTGTAGTATGTATATTAATGGTTTGATTCTTTTTATTGTATAATTTAAAGATGTGTTATTTTTATGATTTATGATTATAATTTTGATTGTCTTTTGTCTTTTCATGCTGCAAACTGGCCAGAGTGCCCTTTGACCAAATGAACAATGTATTCAATCAATCAATCAATCAATCAATCAATCAATCAATCAATCAATCAATCAATCAATCAATCAATCAATCAATGCTTCTGTACTGGACACAGACACATATTTTTGTACATTCCCCACCCACCCCAAGTTGTGCTAGTATACAAAGCAATCCTCTGGCAGAGTCTATAAGATTGGTCTTCTGCCTATGGTGCAATATCCAAAGTAACCCAATGGATCTTTTCAGTTGGTTTTACTATATCTACAGGTGAAACTCAAAAAATAGAGTATTGTGAAAAAGTTCATTTATTTCATTACATGCAAAGTGAGATAGTTCAAGCCTTAATTTGTTATAATGGTGATGATTATGGCTTACAGCTTATGAAAACCCCAAATTCACAATATCAGACAATTAGAATATTACATGAAAGCAATAAAACAAGGATTATAATAGAACAATATTGGACCTCTGAAAAGTATAAGCATGCAAATGTACTCAGTACTTGGTTTGGGCCCCCTTTGCATCAATTACTGCCTTCATGTGGCGTGGAATGGATGCTATCAACCTGTAGCACTGCTGAGGTGTTATGGAAGACCAGGATTCAGCAGCCTTCAGTTCTTCTGCGTTGTTCGGTCTCATGTCCCTCATCTTTCTCTTGGCAATGCCCCATAGATTCCCTATGGGGTTCAGGTCAGGCGAGTTTGCCAGCCAATCAAACACAGTAATCCCATGGTCATTGAACCAGGTTTTGGTACTTTTGGCAGTGTGGGCAGGTGCCAAGCCCTGCTGGAAAATGAAGTCAGCGTCCCTATAAAGCTCATCTGCGGAAGGAAGCATGAAGTGCTTCAAAATCTCCTGGTAGATGGCTGTGTTGACCCTGGACTAAATGAAGCACGGTGGACCAACACCACAAGATGACATGGCTCCCCAAATCAACACAGACTGTGGAAACTTCACACTGGACTTCAAGCATCGTGTATTGTGTGCCTCTCCATTCTTCCTCCAGATTCTGGGTCCGGGGTTTCCAAATGAGATGCAAAAGTTTTCTCATCAGAAAAGAGGACTTTGGACCACTGAGCAACAAACCAGTTCTTTTTTTCTTTAGCCCAGGTAAGACATTTATGACGTTGTTTGTTGTTCAGGAGCGGCTTGACAAGAGGAATACAACATTTGAAGCCCATGTCCAAATCCGTTTGTGTGTGGTGGCTCTTGATGCATTAATTCCAGCCTCCATCCACTCCTTGTGAAAGCCCCCAACACTTTTGAATGGCCTTTTCCTGACAATCCTCTCCAGGCTGCAGTCATCCCTGCTGCTTGTGCACCTTTTTTCTTCCACACTTTTCCCTTTCACATAACTTTCTATTGATGTGCTTTGATACAGCACTTTGGGAGAATCCCACTTCTTTTGCAATTACCTTTTCAGACTTTCCCTCCTTATGGAGGGTGTCAAAGATGGTTTTCTACACAACTGTCAGGTCAGCAGTCCCATGACTGTGATTCCTACTGAACCTGACTGAGAGACCATTTGGCTCAGGAACCCTTTGCAAGCGTTACTGATTAATTAGCTAAATAGAGTGGGACACTTTGAACCTAGAAAATCAGCATGGCTTCTGTAAGGGTAAATCTTGTCTGTCAAACCTTTTAGAATTTTTTGAAAAGGTCAACAGGCACGTGGATTTGAGTGAACCGGTGGATATAGTCTATCTGGATTTTCAAAAGGCTTTTGACACAGCCCCTCACCAAAGGCTGCTGAGAAAATTGCATAGTCAGGGGATAAGAGGACAGGTCCTCTTATGGATTGAGAACTGGTTGAGATCCAGGAAACAAAGAGTAGGTGTCAATGGGAAATTTTCACAATGGAGAGAAGTGAAAAGCGGTGTGCCCCAGGGCTCTGTCCTGGGACCGGTGCTTTTCAATCTGTTCATAAATGACCTGGAGACAGGGATAAACAGTGAGGTGGCCAAGTTTGCAAATGACACAAAACTTTTCCGTGTGGTGAAAACCAGAGAAGATTGTGAAGAGCTCCAGAAGGATCTCTCCAAACTGGGGGAATGGGCTGAGAAATGGCAAATGCATTTTAATGTAACCAAATGTAAAGTAATGCATATTGGGGCAAAAAATCCAAACTTCATCTATCAACTCATGGGCTCTGAGTTATCCGTGACGGATCAGGAAAGAGATCTTGGTGTGTTGGTGGACAACTCCATGAAGGTGTCTCCCCAATGTGCGGCAGCAGTGAAGAAGGCCAATTCCATGCTAGGGATTATCAAAAAGGGGATTGAAAATAAAACAGCCAACATTATAATGCCATTATACAAAACAATAGTAAGGCCCCACCTGGAGTATTGTGTACAATTCTGGTCACCACATCTCAAGAAAGACATAGTGGAACTGGAAAAGGTGCAGAAGAGAGCGACTAAAATGATTACTGGGCTGGGGCACCTCCCTTATGAAGAAAGGCTAAAACATTTGGGCCTCTTTAGTCTGGAAAAAAGGCCCTTGAGGGGGGATATGATTGAGACATACAAAATAATGCAGGGTATGAGTAAAGTGGATAGAGGGAAGCTCTTCTCTCTCTCCCAAAATACCAGAACTAGGGGACATACACTCAAATTGAGGGCTGGGAGAGTAAGAACTGACAAAAGAAATATTTTTTCACCCAGTGCATTGTAAGTCTATGGAACTCCCTGCTACAGGATGTGGTGATGGCATCTGGCCTGGATGCCTTCAAAAGGGGATTGGACAGATTCCTGGAGGAAAAGTCCATCACAGGTTACAAACCATGATGGAGAAACCAGGGTACTTCAAGGGCCAGATGCAGGGGAGTGGTATCAGGAGACAGATATCTAGTCTCATGCGCTCCCAAACGCATCTGGTGGGGCCGCTGTGAGATACAGGAAGCTGGACTAGATGGGCCTTTGGCCTGATCCAGCATGGCTCTTCTTATGTTCTTATGTTCTTATAAATTGAATCTTTTCATAATATTCTAATTGTCTGAGATTGTGAATTTGGGGTTTTCATAAACTGTAAGCCATAATCATCACAATTATAACAAATTAAGGCTTGAACTATCTTGCTTTGCATGTAATGAGTCAACCTCATATATTAGTTTTACCTTTAAAATTGCATTATTGAAATAAATGAACTTTTGCATCATATTCTGATTTTCTGAGGTTCACCTGTATATGTGGGACTCCTTCCATGCATGCAATCAGAGCAAACAGAAGCCCATCACACTTCATATGTTGCAGTTTGGAATTATGCTGGCATCAGCACCGGGCCTATCTGGAAGTTCCTCATATTTTCCTCAAATTCACCTTAAAAACACTCATTACCCAATAAGGCAACAGACACATTCTACTTCGGTTTAGAATTATATGGCTAGAAATCTGATCTACTGCTTTGTTTCCTGGGGTAACATAATAAAAAAGGAAACCACATCATAGAAAGGGGATGGGAAGCAAGCGAGGGAGACACACTCTTTGTTTAAGCAACTCCACATAGTAGCCCTTGAGACCATGGTTCCTTCACTTCTGGAAAAAAGCAACAGAATTGTGAGGAGACAGAGAGAGACTTCCGGGGGTGGGCAGGTGCCGTGTTTGTTTCATTATGTATTAAGTCCAAGCAAAAGTGCCTTCTAATTTAAAGAGGCAACTCAGTCCCAGTTCATGGCCTAGGATGAAACTTTTTGATTTACCTTCTGATTCTTAAACCAAATTGTGAGATTATGAGCAAATACTGACTCTTCATTTGTATATGACTTACAGACACCCATGTTATTTAAGTACAAGTGGACCCTTGTATAACAAACGGTTTCTTTAACATAAAATCTGTACAACATAAACAATTCCGGAGATAGGGGAAATTTGCTTAACAGAATCGCCTATGGGGCGAATCCGTACAACATAAAATGGTCACAATTAGGGATTACTCAGTTTTCAATGCATTCCTATGGGAAATTTGTATAAAGGAAAATTTGCTTAACAGAATTTCATTTGGAACAAATTAATTCCTTTATACACGATACCACTGTAGTTGGTGTGTGGGGGGAGAGTTGGTGAGGTGGAAAGAAGCAAAGATGAACCAACAACATGGAGTAGTGTTACTTGAAATGTCAGAAAATAGAAAATAAAAATAAATTCATGGTGACCTAATGATCTCTTTGTTCCTTATACCATGTGAGTGAAAAATGAGTGAAATTGGGAAAGCCTGACAAGGAAGGACCAGAAATAGACATCAGCACATATTTACCACTCAATCACCATTTTGTCATGAGATTAGTAAACATCACAGAAACACCTGTGCTGAACTCATCTCAGCCATGCAAAGGTAGCCTTAGACTCTTTAGATATCCGCTCCATTACACCTCGTACAAATGAATAAAGATGTGCATCACTGCCTTGTTTAGCCACACCGGACCTCTGCAAAGTACTATTATTACAACAGAACCAAGTGATTAGCAAATTTAGAGTCCACTGAGCCTAGCATAAGTTAACTAGCTAATTTCCTGCTGGATTCTTTTCCCATCAGCTTGGCTGCCTCTCCTTCACAGTGAGTTTCTTGCTGTCCCAGTCTCATCTACAACTTTCTAAAAAGCGGGCAACTTCTGGCTCACAATGCCACCTTTCTCAGTGTCCTTCAAATGTGAGGTGAATTCCCAGCTTGAGCCATGAGGTACACAGAAATTACCTTTTTTGCCCATCTTAAAAAAGGTAAAGGTTCTCCCCACCCTGCATTTGCGTGCTAGTCGTGTCCGACTCTAAGGGCAGTGCTCATCTCCATTTTCAAGCTGAAGAGCCTACCTTACTACATTAAAAATGTTCTTGTGTGGATTATGGACGGAGGTGGGAAATGTATGGGCCTACAAGTGCTGCTGCATTGCAGTTCCCATCAGCTGGCACAGCCTGTGGTGAGCAACAGTCATTTCAGGCCATAAATGCAGGTCTGTTTGTAAAATGGACTAGTCAGATAAGGAGAAAAAATGACTACAAGAATCAAATTTCCCTCACCTTCTACTGAAAACAACAACAACATGGCTCTCTTCAGCTAAATGAGTAGTTGAAATTTTCTGCATTTTTGCTTATTTCCAAATGTTCATTCTAAGGAAGTAAAGGAGAAGAAATCTAGAAGCCACTTGTTTAAGGAAAACTCTGCACCCTAAAGTAAATGAATATTTATCAGTTTTATAGTAGTCCAGCAGCAACTCTATCTAGTATAAATGACTACCATTAGGGTATTTACCATATTATAAGACATACTTGCATTCCCAGAGTATACATGCCAGCATAAAAATTAAACAGGACACAAGGTTTTCCACTTGCTAGTCTATGGAAAGAGACATTCAGTTTAGGTGACCTAAAGAGATGACTCCCACTTTTTAAGTCATCACTTAAGATGACCCCCCACTTTTCTAATCCAAAATTACAGCTTTGCAACCACATGGTTCTCTCCTTGTCTTAATTCTGTGTATAAGACGAACCTCAGTTTTTAGTCTAACAATTTTAGAGAAAATATAGTCTTATACATGGAAAATACTGTACATGTATCTCGGTGCTGTCATCTGTTACAAAACATCCTGTCTAGTCAATTTTATAATATTTTATAATATTTACATGCCATCAAGTAAATTCTGATTGATAGTGTCCCTTTCTAGGTTTTCTAGGTATAGAGTAAGATGTGATTTAGGAACACATAAAACTACAGTGGTACCTTGTATAAAGGAATTAATTTGTTCCAAATGAAATTATGTTAAGCAAATTTTCCTTTATACAAATTTCCCATAGGAATGCATTGAAAATGGAGTAATCCCATTTTTATGTTGTACGGATTCCCCCCATAGGCGATTATGTTAAGCAAATTTCCCCTATCTCCAGAATTTCTTATGCTGTACAGATTTTATGTTATACAATCTGTTTGTTATACAAGGGTTTGCTGTACTTCATACTGAGTCAGGCTCTAGCTAGTCTAATACTGTTAGCTCTAACGGACACAAGATTTTCAAAGCTTCAGACAGGATTTTGTCTCCGTTACACAGCTAGAAAACCTTGCCATTCCCTTTTTTTCAAGGATTACTCAGATCCAACCTTGGTTAGCTCATACAAGATTGGTTGGTTCAGGGTGAAACTATGATCCACCACCGTAGCACCATTATGTCTGCATTATGAGAGGAAGGGTAAAAAGTGTGAAGGGCTGTGCACGCAAGGAAGGTGCTGAATGAACATGAAGCCCAAGGCTGATTTCTCATGCAGGGATGCTCCTTACAAAAAAGAGGGAGCCCTGACACATGTGCCTGAAGACCCGTTTATGCTGCTGTTATGGGTGATCACATTGTTCCCAACTGAATTACTAACTTTCAAAAGACCACCCTATCATTCACAGTTTCGATAGGTTCTTGCAGGCTGTGGGTTCCACCATCTTCCTCTTTTTCTACCGCCTTCAACTTTTCCTAGCATCACTACTTCTCCCACGCACTCTTGCGTTCCTACAGTATGTCCCAAAATTATGCCACTTGTTTAAATGACTAACATGCCTAGTCTTAACATACCAGTTAAGACTGCAAAAAAAAAGGGAACTGAACAGGTACATCTACTCTCCACATCAACCTTTCCAGCTCTCTTTACCCTCACCATTGATCATATCACTCACTTGCTCACTCTGTGCTGAATTCTGCGTTGAATTTTTGTTTCCTGGTTTTTTGTTTATGTCTTTGAATATACTGTACAAGAGAGAATTTCCTCCAGTTGATACCTTAGAACAGGGGTGTCCAAACTTTTTGCAAGGAGGGCCAGATTTGTTGACGTGAAAATGAGTGGGGGCGACCATTCAGCCACATTTGGACAAGTCTCTATAACATGCAAGGAGGAAGGGAGGATGCTCCAGCAATGGAGCCGGGGGCGGGTAGGCTGGGAGGGTGGCTGGGTGGTGGTGGACAGAGGCAGGGAGGGCAGGCAAAACATAAAACTGTAAGCTGATGTCTCCATCCAGTATGGGGAAGAGCCAGCTGGCGGGGATGCATGACAGGCTGAGCCAGTGGGGAGAAGAGGCCACTCGAAATTTGTAAACGGGCTGCATTTGGCCCCTGGGCCTGACTTTGGACATGCCTGCCTTAGAAGAAGCCAGTTAGTAAGCTTTTGGAAAACAGACCCTTCAGGTTTACTGTTTTTGTAGCAAGAGCAATGCTTTACTTGTGACTGAACTGGGATGGAAAGAAAACTGTAGAATTCGATGACTGCTCGAGTTGTGTTTGGTTGCTGCATCTCCTCCTGAACAAAGGGTAGAGGTTGACCTTCAGGGTAATGGAAAACAACATCCTACCTTGCACCTGTTTCCAACATTCACTATCCAGAACTGCCAAATGTGGTTGGTACACATGGGTTTTTGTGGGGTAGGATGAGGGTTGGGTGGGAAGGCAGAGAGCCTGACCACCTCCACAATATTTCTGGCAGTTCTACACATACAGACAGCAGAAACACATCTGTATAGAGGTGACGGGCTCCGACTGTAGTTGCAGTGTGAAAGCAACATGGATATTTTGGCGCCATATAGGTACTGCTGCAGTTCTTTCAACCACGGCACTGGCATTTAGGAGCAGCCCACAAAATGAAAAGCCCTCTTCCGTTGTATCCAACTCCCACAACTCCACCCTTCCTCAGAAACACTTACAACAGACTACCATTGTATCTACACAGATGTTAAATGTGCTACTCAACAACCCCATGATAATTAGCTTTTGGCTAGAATTTGAAATGGACATTTGAAATTTGTTTTACAAATTCCAGTTAAAGCTAATCCTCATTAATATCAACAATAGCTAGCCACAGTGCAGACATGCATCTATCCTACGGTACACAAAAGGAAAAGGGGGGGGGCATATATAATGCAAGCTGCACAACTCTTTCTGCATAAATATCTAACTACCGGTATTTCCCCCTCCCCAACATGCGTACTAGTAGTGTCCAACTCTAGGGGTGGTCCTCATCTCTGTATTTAAGCTGAAGAGCTAGTGTTGTATAAGGCTGGCCATATTATATATGGACCAAATCATTCTATTTTAAAACCCAGACCAGTCGACAGAAGCAGCATCGAAGGACACTGGTTTGTTGCCTTTCTGTAATGTGTACTAGCTAGCTCACCTTCTAATAATATTGCTTTCGGTGCCAATAGATAAGCAATAATCTATATTCGCAAACTACCAAGGAGACAGACATTGTGAATCTACAGCCTGGTTATCTACTGGGCAGCTCAAAAGGAGAATCCCTGAAGTAGTCAGATTTTAACTAGGATTTCAAGCCAGGAAGATCCTGGAACAAGGTAATTGTACAGTCATTTCTTGTGGTTGAACTTTTAGATCTCTAAATTGAAGACTTGGATTTCTTCCCAGCAGTGCTGCTACTGTAAGGCCCCTCTTGTACTACTGTACAGAAAGTACTTTGCTACAACTTTGCTGTAATTATAAGCAAAGGTTGGTTTGGCAAACACTGATGACAGTAAACCAGATTATGGGGCTTTATTACAGCTTAACCTTTTGTGAACCAGTGAGGCACCTATGAAATGGTAGTTGACACCCAACTGATATATGGAGACCCACTAATACAGGCATGTCCAAACTTTGGCCCTCCTGATGTTTTGGACCACAACTCCCAGAATTCCAAGCTATATTTCCAATGCCAAAGAACTGTGGAAGTTGTGGTCCAAAACATCTGGAGGGCTGAAGTTTGGACATGCCTGCACTAATAGATCTGGAGCAATGTGAAGCTATGAGGCTCTGATAATGGTTTCACAAGGATGTTTCATTCTCAAGAAACACAATCAAAGAATAGCAGAATCAGGAGCTCTATGCGGAGAAGAGCCTGTAGAGAGGTGATGGATGTAAGCAAGAGGGAGGTGCCCATACCATGTCGCTCTTTGTTTGAATCGGCCTGTAAAGTCCACCCCCATCGGACCATGCTGCCCTGTGCCTTCCAAGAAGAAGCCTGGTGTCCATCTTGCCAGGTGATGGGCTTCTATACCCTTGCCATGTTTGGACTTCTATACCTGCTTTGAAAAAGGGAGCTTGCTCTCGAAAGCTCAGCAACCTTTTTTAAAAAAAATTCTTCTTGCAGCCTCTGAAGGTATCACCCATAGTCTAGTTTTGCTTTTGTTTTAATGGCTGCACGGCTCCAAACCTCTTTTTTCCCAGCAATATTTTGGTAAATAATAATCAGTAAATATTTGACTACCAGGCCTGCATGAGCATTGCAGCCATTTCTCAAACTATCACCAAATGAAGCAACACAGAACACCTTGTATATGAATTTATGTGGGGAGTGTCCACTGCTTTATGAACAGCACTTGTATAAGACGAGAGTGCCATAATTCTCACTGCATGAGAGTGCAGTGATGTTATTTTGCAAAAGAGCAAATCAGCATTACAAGATAATTCTAAAAATGGGGGCACTGTAAACAAAAAAAAATGTAACTTTGAAATTGGATTTTGGATAAGCCCAAATTTTGGCACACATGTAGCCGACAGTCTGTTCTAGCTCTGTGCCAAATTTGTAAGAAGTTTGGGTAAAGGCCAGGGTTTTCTACTTATGATTTTTAAAATGGTAAAAATGTCCTGTCCTCCACTTGCAGAAACAAGCAGCCTTAAATGTCCTCTGATTTAAAACAGATCAAATAAATTAAAAAGACCAATTGTGCCTTTCTCAAAAGAGAATGGTGGCCCCACCAAGTTTTTCTAATTTGGAAGGAATCCAGGCTGCAGGCCTTTCAAAAGGGTAAAAGAGTGACTTTGTTAATAACTGAGCATAAATGGATAAGACTTACCAGCAACAATGCTCCAAAGTAGATACATTGTTGCACTTCATGGACTGAGAAGGGAGATGTTTGGAAGACACAGAAACAGGATCTTTGAAGAGTCAAAAAGCAGTGTTGCTTTAAAAGAAAACAACGAAGTGATAATCCCTCCAGAAAGATATTTTGCCACTTTTCTCTAGGGAATTGGCATAATTTTGTGAGGCATATTCAAAATATTTTCTGCATTACAAACACACAGCACTCACACCTATTTAAAAAAACAGCCATTCTAATTATGTTGTGTTTGGGTGAGAACATGGTCAGTGGATGGGGAAAGGGGTCAGCTTCTGGGATTTTCCCTTGTGTGGTATCACTTTGCACCAGGTAGTGACCATGAGAGGGTATCCTGTAGAGACCATCTTGATTGATGCCATTGTGTTATCAACACACTCTGGCTGCACTCTGGCGTCCTTTTTCCTCCTGGCAATGCGAGCATGATATTGTACAGTAGTAGTGGGACATTTCCTGGCATTCTGAGTTGTGGATGCAGACCTATCTCTCACATTCATTAACCAGCAAGGTGTCTTTTTTTTTAAAAAAAATTGAATATATGCTGGTAGGGAAGTAGACTTTATTGCAGGAGTCAGTTGCCGGTAGCAGCTGCAGCAAAATGCAGGACTATGTCCTTCCTGCTTCCCTACAAGTTCCACCACCCATACTGAGTGTACTCTGTTTAGTCACTGCCACACACAGGGGCGGAGCAGTGTGGTAGCAAAATGGTAATGTGAGACTGCCATGATGCAATGCTCATGCTCATACATCAGCACACAAGGCCTGCTATCTCTCTCTCTCTCTCTCTCTCACTCACTCACTCACACACACACACACACACACACACACACACACACACACACACACACACACACACACACACAACTGGATAGCTCAGTAGTTTAGGTATCTAGCTGTGGAATCTGAGGTTGTGAGTTCAATTCCCCACGGTGTCTCCTGTGAATACAGCCAGCCTGTGAGGCCTTCAGCAAGCTGCACAGTGCCAGAGTGGCCCCAGAAGAACAGAATGATAAACCACTTCTGAGTCTTCTCAGTTTGAAAATCCTGAAAAGCGTCACCATGTTGTAATTTACTTGGAGGCACATGATTATTATGAATATTATTTTTTATATATTTTTATAGATTGTATATATTTTTATATATTATATAATAATATAATATATTATTATATATTTTACAATACAAGCAGGACCCAAGGCAACTTTCCACAAATGACAGCAAAAATCTTGGTTTGTTTGTTTGTTTCTTTGACTTTTAAAGCCTGTGCCAATGGGCAAATAAATAGAAAGCCTCAGCATCAACCTGCACTTGGTTTCAGCCTTCATATGAATCACCACACGACTAAGCCAGAGTTCAGAAGCATCTTTTTGAATAAACAAAGAAGCTATGTGTCAGAGTGTGAGCAAAGTTAAGCAACAATGCTTGCCCCCTTGCATGGTGTTAACAGCTGGACTCTAAGAACTTAAATTAAAAGAACCCAATAACCGTGCTCACTCTTTGCCCTTATGAAGCAGAATTCACATATATGGACAGCAGAATGGATTACAGTTGCTTAAAGATACAACTGCTGGGTGAACTGGGGGGAGGGTCAGAGGAGAACTAATAACTGTCTACATTCATCCTTGCAGAATTAGCAACAAAATGTAAGTACTGTAGCTTCGCAGAGCAGCGCTGCAGCTAAATGGGAAGAAAAGTGAGAGATACAGAGGAAAAGCTGAGCTCATTTTCACTGTACAAGATCAAATATCTTAGGGTGTAGAGAAAGTTCGCTTATGACACAGCCAGAGGTCTTCCTTTGGACTTTATCTTAACATTACAGGCTGCAGAGTCACTGCCTTTATAGCAAGACATCAGGAGCTGGTGTTTTTCTTTCTTTCTTCTTTTTCTTTTAAAGGGACAGTTCCTCAGCCCCGAGTCCTCTGTGAGGCACCACCCCTTCTTTTGCAAGCCCGGAGGGAAATAAGAAACAAAGTAAGGAGCACCACCATGCAGGGGATGCACCCAGCGCCGCAGGATCGGTGCCCACCAGGCCTGCATCTAGTGTGGATTACAAGGCAAAAGCCAGCAGCTCCAAGAGATGTTACAAAGCACGCGGAGGGCAGGGAGAAGAGAGGAAATAGCCATAGCCCTCATCTTCTGTATTTTTCTTTGTACTCCCACAGCCTGCCTTCCCCCTGTTTAATCCCCAGGGCAACAATCAGTTATGCAAATAAGCCCTCCCCCACCTCTCTCTCCACATCCTAGCCAGGCTGCTCTGCATCTGCTCCAGGGCCTTCATGCTCTAAGCCGCCTCTCTATTGTTCAGCCCCAATGCAAGCAACAACCCTCCACTGTGCCACCAACCTTCCCCCATCCAAATCCCACTTTTGCACTTTTAGACCTACACTGAATACGTTTCCCTCCCTAACCTCACCACATAACCCAAAACCCTCATCTGCAAAGCCTCTTGACAAACAAAGGTGTCAACTGCCTTTTGTCATGACCACAGCTCACGCTTACAATCCTGTCGCATTCTAACAATGCTAAAAAAAGGGGGGGTCCCCAAACCCCAACACAATGCATCTCCCTTTACCAAGGTGTAACAAGTGAATGATCACCTAGAAGTGGAATCCTCCTAGTTCTAAGCAAACCACAGCAATGGCATTAAACAGTATTCTGGTAAACACACACACACACACACACACACACACACACACACACACACACACACACACACACACACACACACACACACACACACACAATCTTGCACTCTGTTTTTCGACTTAAGGTCAGAATCTTAAGAGTCAGTAAATTAGAACCTTAAATACACAGACATTCAAAAAAAGAGGAAGGCTGACACAAGCTTTGTTTATGATCCCTTCTTTTTTCACTGGACAATGCCTCAGCAATCTCTCCAAAGAAGGCTGCCAAATCAGCTTTTTTTATTCCTCTCATGGAATCCATCTGAAAACACAGGTGATTTCTATAAATTAAGTTTACAACATATTCAGACTTATTACACCGACGGCACAAAAGGGTTGTGCTTTGTTGTTGTTTTTTGTTTGTTTGTCAGCTTGCTTGTTAATTTTAAATGAGGATTACTGTTATGCTGAACCTCTTTGGTAATGATCTCAGGGTACCTCACAACGAAGAACACATCACAGACAAATTACTGGATTAAATTACTTCTTGAAACAAGTGGCATGATAGTAACTCATCAAGTATTTTGATAAGAGGAACAACAGGACAATGATCTTATTTTTAAAATCAGCCAGAAGAAAGACCTCTGCCCATCACAACTACATGTGGGGCACACTCTCCAAAAAAGGCAGCCATGGCAAAATGTTTTGGTTTCCTAATTAAATCCCCCTTTCTCAATTGTCAGAGGAGTCTAAAATGCAGAAAGACTTTTGAATATGTTCAAATGCGGGGGGGGGGGATATCTGCCACAAGGCTGAAGGTTCTGTTTACCCCCCAAGCCTATTCCATCTCAAGCCACACTGCTACTATTTGCAAGATGAAAATGTAAATGTGACCATTGTATTTCTTCTGGCTACCCCCAAGCAGGTTAACAAATCCCATTGCTCACTCAGGCATTTCACCTTAGAGCAAACAGAGCGCAGATGTAGATTCTGTAACCTGTGCCTGGACTGAATCATCAATATGCCAAAAAAAGAAAATCTACAGATATAAAGAGACTGAAGACTTATAGTGTCAATAACCTCAATTTGTATCGCTATGACTTCCATTACCGCTGCCTATAACCAGCTGAGGCCACCCTCCAGAAGAGAAAGGAAGCCCTAAAAGGTAAAGCCGAGACAGAAGTCAACTTTTTAAAACCATCTGTCTTTTCATGGCAATTTCCATGAATTAGAAAGAATAACGAAGGCAGCCTGGCCTGAAGGTTTGATGATGCTTTGCCGAACCTTCCTCCCCTTAACATCTGACCTTGCCACCCCAATACAAATCAGAGGGTCAGGCTAAAACCTTTCTTGGTCAGAAATACTGTAGAAGAGAAATTGAATGTAAGCAGAAAACACACTAAACCCAAACAGGAAGTTGAGGGGCAGAGCAAACTTATTTCAAAGTGAGGGTTTCCCTGAAGAGTTTACAAAAAAATACACACTTCACCACCAGCCAAAATGGATCATTAGCCACAAAACAAATATGGGCACAACTGCTGAATACTTCTGAGACTGAGCAATATTTTTAAACCTTGACCAATTCTAAAGCCTGGGGGGATATATTCCTTATGGATTTTAGCCACAGATGCCCCTATTTGCATTGCCACCGACATAACTCACCCATGCTCTGCCCTATTCTAAAGCTCAAAAGCACCAGGCAGACCACTGGCCTCCTGATTTAGGGCTGCAATCCATTGTAGTGGCCATAGAAGACCATGTGTAGGACAAAAGCGATGTCTGCAGGCAAAGCCAAGTCCCTTTAAATGCTGCAACAGCCTGTTAACAATATGACTGCTCCTGGTGCCTAGATCTGCAGGGTTCCCAGCACAACAGCCTGTTTTGCAGGTTTTGAAGCCAGTAGATCCAAGACACTGAACCAAACCAAACACAACTCACCAAGCTCTCTGTGGTGGACTGCTAGGTCCTTTCTGCAATCTGAAACAAGCAGCAAACTGGAGGACTTGACTACATTCAGCTTGCTGGTGCTGCTAGTTCTGTCGGTCTTACACAGCTTGTTCCACCTTACTTCACAAAAGTTGGCACAATGATACGAATGACAGCCATGGTTCTTTCAACTTTAAACCAGCCCAGATACACCAAACGAGAAACTGCTGAACCTTTCATTGAATTACAAAAAAATGTAGCTTGTACACTAAAACAAGCAGCACTTGAAACTCACCCAAGAGTTGCTGTTCTCTTCACTTTGAAGCAGAGCTTGGGAAAATTAACTTTCTGGACTGTAACTCTCTCTTTCCCCCAGCAATCCTGGCAACGGACTAAGGAATGCTGGGGAAATGTTAATCTAGAAGGCAACTTTTCAAACTGTGAGTCTAAACTTCTTTAGCCTCGGTCTGAATTGACCAGTTCTTCACCTCTGAGGAAAAGGTAATTATTCCCAACAGAAATGGCACTCACAATGCAAACCACACAAATTAATGCACACTTTCAGCAGGAAGTAGATGTTCTTATCCACTTCACTTTCACTTTGTATCACCCACTTCCTGTCACAGAAAATAGTCCACATCACCCCTACCTGCAGGTAGATCTAGACTCTACATACATGAGCTGTTTTTGGTGCCTCTTTAATCAGCAAGACGTAGGGAGTTTGATGGAATATGTAGAATCCCCTGCTGTAATTCAGGAGAGCCAAGTACTGTACTGTGAGCTAGCTGAACAGAACCAAACTGCTATCAATGTATAGGATAGATGACAAACCCAGATCTCTGGCACTTAAAACCATTTGGTAGACCCAAACAGAGAAGATCCATGAAAGCAATGGAGTCAGACCCAATAAATCAGAATGGGTTGAGTCACTATTTAATAGTTGATTCAATTTGTCTACACTTGCTGGGGCCCTCAACTAGATGTTGGCCCTGAATCTCTTGCAAAGAAGCACAATCACAAATATGCTCTTTGAAAGCTCACTACTGATCTACCACAGCAGGCAGCACTAGGTTAAGAGAGACCTTCTGAATGATCCTGCCCCCAAGTTTATCATCACAAAGGCAGTAATGAACACCCTCCTACAGAGCCTACACACACACACACACACACACACACACACACACACACACACACACACACACACACACACACACACACACACACACACTCCAAAACCACAGATAGGAATAATTGGAGGTTTACGGGCATTTGGGGCAAAGTGCCTTTTGTAGGCCAACCATTGTGTTGTTGTGCCTTCTCCTCTAATGATGGTCTCAATCGTTGCTGTTGGTCAGCGATCATGCATGGTGCTCCCTGGGCAGAAACAGCTAAGGGCATTTTTGTTTTAGTGATCTGTCAGAAACATTAGTCTCTGAACGCCTAGCGCTGCTTGGATAACTAGGAGAGAGGGAAAAGTTTGAGGGAGGAGGTAACCAGGTGCTGGTAAAGAGTTCTACCAGTGTGATACCTTAACTCAAGGCTTCTCAAAGTTATCAAGTGGTGTCCCTCTTCCCCCTAAACAAAGGCTATGCTAAATGATCTCCAGGACAGAGAAGCCCTTTTCAAGGCCAGGCACTTTGCCCTTTCAGCCTCTTCTCTTAATTCAAGGTACAAAAGCATTGGCTTTGGTCACTTAATGGTAATGGAGAAGTACTTTGCACATGCTTAAGGAGATATATTAAATCCACTCTTGCAAAGTATTCTAGTGGCCTCTTCAGGGACTGAATGGTAACAATGCAATCATTCTGAGCAAATAACATAAACTGTGATTTATATTTGAGGGGCAGTCTCAAATTCCAAGCACAGAGCACCTAAGGCAGGGCTGCGCAAACTTTTTTTAAGGAGGGCCAGATTTGGTGTCTGAGAATGTGTGGGGGGCCGGCTGCCCCCCACTGCAAGTCCCGCCCACCAACCCCTTGCAAGCCCCACCCACTGACCCCTTGCAAGCTCCACCCACCATACTAAGAAACAAGCATGTCATCTCTTCCTAACAATACCTCGTAAGACAAACTTAATTTGAAGATAATTTGTCTTATGAAGCTGTTCATAATGAATGGAAAACTGATCGTTTCCTAAGCCTAGCGTCTCATTATTTATACATTCTTTCCTCCTGCCTTCAACATTTTAAAACAAAAAGAGATGGGGCCGGAGTGTGTATTTGAAGAACGGGGAATCACTGGATAGGAACCGGGGGGGGAGTGGAAACGTAAAAGAACACGGTTTAATAACTGCCTCCATGTCCTTAATAAAAGAGTAACAACTCAAGAAGACACCAAGAGAAAGCATCAGCGTTCGGCTGTTTGGATCAAGTTCGGGGATTTAAACTCTGCGGGAAGGATTTAGGTCAGAAACGGTGCTAAAGGGGCAGCGGGACTTGGCGGGCTGTGCGGGTTGAGCTGGCAGCGGCATCCCAGAGCCAGGAAGGAGCGCCCGCACCCCGCCGGCACCTTCTCTGCCCCTCCGCCCGACGGAGGTCAAGGGCAGCCCAGCAACAGGGCGCACTGGGGCTATTCGGGCCGTGCTGGGTCATGCCCTGCCTTGCCCTCCTCGCCCTGCCCGGCCCGCTTACGCAAGGAGCAAGAGCGGCAACAGCAAGGGGCTGCCCTGCCCTGCCTGCCGTCTTCTCTCACCCACCGGGCGTCGCGCGTCTCCAGGGCAAACTCCGGCGGAGGCAGCAGCGGCAGCAGCACCAGCGGGCGCAGGCGTTGTCGTCGTCGCCAGCTGGAGGAGCGTCCACCGCTCCCATGTCGTGCACCGGGTAGCCCCGGCAGGGCTCCTGGTCCTGTCTGGCCCCTTCGTCGCCTTCCTGGGCTCCAGGTAGCGACATGTCCCCCTCCCATGTCTCCTCGCCTCCCATGGCAAGAACCGCCACCGCTTCCCCACCGCTCTCCTCCTGCCCGGGCACCATGAGGAGGACCCGCTCCGTTCCCTTCAAACGGCCCGGACCGGCTCTGTCCTGCCAACAGAGCCGGAAACTTCAATGCCCATGCACCATGCCGGCTCTGGCTAGCACCCCGCCTGTCCACCCGGCCCCCCTTCGTGAGGCGGACCCGCCGGGCTCGTTCGCCTCCGAAAGGTGACCTCGTGCATGTGGGTTTTGTTGAGTCCCTCCCCTCTACCCGAACTTAAGATACACCCCCCCCCAGGCCCGGGCACCGCCGCCGCCAGTCCAGGCGTCCCGGGGCCTGGAAAATAAAACAAAATTCCCCCCACCCCCACCGCAGCGAATTCCGACCTACCTTTTCTGCTGCAGCCTCTCCAAAGGTAGCAATACGGTTTGCAGCCGAGCTACCTGTATTTAGGCATGGGGAGGGAGGGGGCATGGGGAGGGAGGGAGGAGGGGTCAGCCAGACAGCCGCGGGCCAGTCAAAATGGTCCCGCGGGCCGGATTTGGCCCGCGGGCCGGGCTTTGGGCAGCCCTGACCTAAGGAGTACAAGAGTTCCCCAGGTCTTTCTAAAAAGCAGAGTATGTAGAAATAAAAATATCTCTATAGCAGTCATCAACATGCCGACATCATTCTGCAAAACTCCAAATCAACACTAAACAGTACATTTATTGGACCACTAAAGCATCTTCCAGAACACTTCATCAGATGGGGGCACTACAAAACCTGGGATGGGAAGAAAGAAACTAGCAAGTCCAAAAAATCCTACTGGAGCCGAAGAAATTGAAACCATCAGGAACCTACTCTAGTGGTGAATAAGTTATGTTAAGAAGGTATGGCAATCTCAAAAGACAGCATTTGAATCAGCAGTATGGCATGTTTAGCTGAAGCCTAGTGACACAGTTGGAGGTGGGAACTCTCACCTTGCTTACAAAACAAAGCATCCTGTATTTGAGGATGACCATTCTAGATTAAGCCATAATCCTGTTACATATTGCATGCTGACCATTTAAAATCTACTTTACTGGCCTGCAAATAAATGCAAGCACCACTTATCATAAGAAGTCCTCCAGACCACAGAGTACTCAGAATGATTTGTTGTTGTTTAGAAACAAAGCTTAAGGAAAGACTTGAGGAAGGTCGAGAGCAAACAAACAAGAAAGAAAAGCTGATTCCCTCAAATTCGTATTTGGACAGATGAAGATAACATTCAATTAAAATAATTTTAATGGTCCAAATCTTTGTTGCATCACAACACCAGAGCTTTCTAAATGAAACAATTAAATGCAGATTGGTTCTGAATCTAGCAATTCACCCCATAGCCATCTAAAGAGGTGAACTCCAAGCTTGTGTGTCCTATAGCAATGGGTGCTTGGAATCTACAATAGTAAGCAAGGGTGGGAGATTACAACACAGTGGCTGAACCTAAAATGCAGTATTAGCAGCTTCTCTGTTATTTTTCTAGTAGCAAAGGTATCACAGCTGCCTATATGCCCTAAGCACATCTGATCTTGCCTAATTTCGGAAGCTAAGCAGGGCCAGCCCTGGAGACCACCAGGGAATAACAGGCGCTGTAGGCACCTGGAGTAGGAAATGGCAAGCCACTTCAGTACTCCTGCCAAGAAAACTCCATGGACATGTGGTCACGAAGAGTCAGTCATGACTGCAAGGACACCACACACACACACACACACACACACACACACACACACACACACACACACACACACACACATGTATCACCTGTTCTACTTTGGTATTTCATTTTTGTGATGCCTATACAGCTCCTCAACTTGTTTTGCTTAAAATGCAATAGGTATGAGTTCTTTGCTAGTGTTTTTAAAAAATCCCAAACCTTCATGGTGGCATGACTATTTAGGTAGCTCCTGTGAAGTGCCAGTTACAAGATTAGACTGGGACATTCAAGGTCCATTCTCCGGCCCCCAGGCCAGTCAATTGGGGCCTATTTGCTCAGCTGGATGTACCTCACACAGTTGTTGCGAGAACTGAGTGAGCAGAAGTACAGCCGTGCAGGCTGTCTTGAACCTACTGAAGGAACAGCAGAACATAAATGTAATAACCAATTTCCCCTTCTCCTTCCGTGGTAGACAGGTGCAAAGGAACCACTGCACAGGACTTTCAAACAAACAAACAAACAAACAAAAGCACCCTGGGGGCCCTTGTCCATTTGCTCTGTCACCCTTCTGCCAGCTCCAAAAAGGTCCCAGCCAGCAAGCAGCAAGAACAGAACAGTGCAGGCAGGGCATCCCTCATCCCCTCCTCATCACTGTTCCATTCATTCTGCTTAGGTGCTGCGGAGGCAAAGGCAAGCAAAATTTCAGCTGAGTTGATTTGTGGCCTCTTTTACGCTCTTGGTCATGAAGAAATTAAAAAAAGAGCTTCCCACAAAGCGGGAGGAAGGGCTTCAGCTGTAAAGCGTGCTGAATTGTCAAGGCAGCGGCTACTTCTCCTCCTACTCCTCCTTATTCCTCCCACCCTGCTGTGTCAAGGCTTAAGCTGGGAGCTTGTGATGGACCTCCCTATCATCAAGTCACCAGGGTATAACTTGTCTTCCCTCCCCCACAGTTAGCAGCCAGCCGGCAGCCACTTCCATTTAAAGGGACAGCACCCGTCCTTCCCCTCCAAAGTCCATCTGCCTTTTCTGCCACCCCTTTCGACCAAAACCAAAACCAAACCTACCACACACACAATTTCCCCTCTGCATCCTTTCTACCCCCCCCCCGAGTCCTGAGCCTTTCATTGTGTCAGCCTGATAATACAAAATAATACAACCTTCGTAATACAAATCCCATAGAGTAGCCATGTTATTCTTAGTAGACAAAATTATTAAATGGAATAGCCTCTTCATTTAAAATTTAAAAAAAATCACACAAGTACAGAGTAAAAGAGCACGAGGTGAGTGGGTTTTACTCGCAATTTCACACCCACCAGAAAGCCTTCCCTATTGCACTGAAACACTGTGAGTTGCAACATTCACGTTTGTGGTCTGTTTACTTAAAACCTGAGAAGCAGGTTTTGCAGCCAGCTCTGATAAAAGGAGCCAGCAGTGACAGATGTTTATCTGAATCTTAGCCCAACCATGGCTGCCAGGACAGACTTGCTGACTCATGAGAAAGAAGCATGGCGAGCTTCAAATGTATTTGTACCTTTTCAGAAATAACCCTAAGCCAAGTAACGAAGTAATTCAACCCAACCTGCCTTGTAAGCAACGAAGACAAAACCCACTCCTCTCCTCTCCACATTCGAATCCTGTTTTCCCTAAACAAATGCAGCATTACAGACTGTACCCCCCTCAACGTTCTCCATGCGTAAGCACATGGTAAGAATTTGCCTTAAATGGCAACATCTAAAGCTGACTAAACAGCTCCGTGAGTTAGGTGTGTGATGACATCTCAGAAGAGCCAGCCTGCGTAACCTTGGGCAAACGCACAGTCCCAGGATACTCCCCCTCCCCAAAGATACAACCTCCTCCAGGTACAGTACTTTCTAACTGGAAAATTCTGAAAAGGATTGCTGTAGGGCAGGACTAATTTGAAGAAGGCACACAATTATTAAAGCTACTGGTTATACCATCCTGTCTCCCAAAAATGAACATAATGAGTCACACTGAACTGTTATAACTTAATTCCCTTCGACCCACCACATGTCAAACTCTGACTTTTAAAACCCAAGGCCAGAAATCCTTCTGCTTAGACATCACCACCGGCCTGTACTCTAATGTGACGGCAGTATTTTGTTTAGGAAACGGACGTTATAACTTCCCAATATATGCATAAAATCTATACTGCTGTAACATTTCACCAATTAATTGGTTAGATCGACAATAAATTAAAACTCTTCTAATCAATTCAGATACGGTTCTTGGTTAATTAGGCAGATGATTATTTTAAAACGATGGCCTTGAATACAAATTCCATGGCAGATCCAGATAGGATGCACCTTTTATAAATCCTTTTATATAACTCATAACAAAATCTGGATTTAATTTAGGCAGCTTTCTACCTTCCATCCCCAGGAAGATAGCAACAACAACCCAGGGAGACTCGTCTGCCTTTTGCTCTTCTGCAATGAAGTCTAAAGCTGGATTTAAGGTTCAAGCCTAGGGTTAAGCAGAAGGAAGAAAGGTTTGAGCTTTTCAAAGTCTGAAGATCTATATAGCCTACCTAGGAGTCAGCCTGAGATAACTCAATAGGACCTTCTTGCAAATAAACAGACATACAGTATAGGGTTGCACCATAGGACTTTGCACATGGATTGTAAGAGAGAAAGCTAGTAGTGGGGCAGGTATTCATCCTACTTTCATCCTCCACTAAGCTGGTTTTTTGTATGGCTTTGCCTACATGCAAAACCTGTTTGAGCTAGTACTATGGTGGAGCAAAGGAAGCAAGTAAAGTACACACCCTGAGAAGCAATGTCTCTCTAAAACCACTCTGAATCCTTATATGAACTACTAACTGCTTCCAACAGTTGCCCCCTGTTTAAACTTTGCTTTGTTTTCTCAAAATCTGCTGATTGGTGCGGACAATAGCAGAGAGAGATTGTTGTGGGGCGGCGGGGGGAGGGGGAATCAAATATTCCATCAATGATTTCAGAGGGAAGCTGAACTACCCAAGGATACTGAATGGGCAAGGAGCAGAGCCCAAGAAGAGCACTGATTTTTTTCACAAGGAAGATGTCTCCCGCACCCAGATTGCACCAGCATCAGAGGAGCCAACCTAGACAATGGAAGTAGCCATGTTGCTGATGGTGGGCCCGTCTAATTTGGGTTCACAATGAGGGAATATGCAGAGAGAGAGAGAGAGAGAGAGAGAGAGGAGAGGAGAGAGGAGAGGAGGAGAGGAGAGAAATGTTAAGGGGCAGCTGCAAAACTTTGTTTTGTTTTTGGGTACTTCCTCCCCTCCCCAGTTTATAGATGACTACACATGACCACCTCCCTGGCTACGCCAAAGACAGGCTACAATCCTCTATCCAGTTTGCTGAAAGTAAGCCCGAGGGAGCTCAGTGGGTCAACTTTTTGTTTCATACAGATATGTTTGAAATGGCCCAATAAAACATCAACATACTACAGTACTTCCTTCTCAAACATACCGGGAGGTACTCATCAGCATTTCTATTGGTCTTTTCTTCCCCTTTTCACTACTACAGCACCCAACAACCATTTCTCGCATCAAATGAATTGTGGCTTCGACTCAGAGATCACGTTTTAAATGTTCAGACCTTAACGGGCCAATGCTTCATTAATATTCATCTCAGAGTGGGGCGTCCGGCCCCAAGGAGGTTAACCCACCGTTCCTAGCAGGTGTAAAAGCACCGCGAATGTTGAAAGAGCTTGAGCATTGAACAGCTAGATAGTTCCGTGGTTCAGGTCTCTAGCTGCAGAGCCCGAAGTTGGGAGTTCAATTCCCCCCACCTGTGCCTCCCTTGACAGGGTCTGGATGTGGTCATCCATAGGGGTCCCTTCCAACTCTACAGTTCTAAGAAGATGATTGTATTAAGATGTGCCAGTTCCCCAGGCCTGGCTAACCTCTCAAAAATCAAACACAGATTCCATAGCGACAAACACAAACATTAGGAAGCAAAATTAAGTTAATACAGAAGATGATGCTTCAGACAAAATTAAGTTAACACAGTAGATGCTGCTTCTAAAGTTACCCAATTGCTTCTTGCATCCAAAAATTTAACATTCCTACTGATATTTCTCAGTGTGAAACCAAAGGTAACACAAGTAGTTTATATTCACCCCTAAATGACACCAGGTTCCACACAGTTACTGTACCAAATCTAGTGCTTTGGCCGTCTTTTCTAGTATTCTTTTTTATCTCCTTTTTGCTACAAATGATTAGGTTTTCCTTTCTAGCAGAACTGGATAATCTGAAGCCAAATTTTGCATATTTCCTGGTTCTGTGTATGTCTGCTCCACCGAGAAATGATGCCACTGCAGAACCTCTCCTCACCCGAACCTCTCATTATACAGAACAACAATCCTAGGCCAGTGGCTTTCTTGTGAGTTTTTGATCTGTACAAGTGATAACATCTTGCTCCTTTCAAAAACTGGCATTACTCAAAGACAAGCACATGCATGTGCAGAATCCTGAAATACTATGTTTTTAAGGACTGAGAAAACAGTTGTTATCAGACAAGGGGAAGGGCTTGTATTTGGAGGACAGAAGCAAATATGTTGGAAAAGGTAGGGTAAAAATTCCCGGCTTCTAAGGTAAGGAAGGAAATTACCAACAGAACAGGAAAGCTCTACTCATATTCACACATGTTGCTCCAGCCTAACAGCATTTTAATTGACAGTTCCAGGAACTGGATAGAAGAAATTTCTTCCCTCGACTAACAACAACCAAAAAAAAAAAAAAACCCTCTCCTCTCTGTGCTGCTGGGGCCTTGGGAGACTTGTTAAGATCGTTCCACGGCAGACGGAGAATTCTTCTCTAGCTATCAATGCATCTTTCTTTGTTCCTTAAAAAAAAGACCACAGAAAGGAAATGGAAGGAAGGTTTACAAGGTTTGTGTGTACCCAGAGCTGCAAATCCGCCAGCCCCTGAAAGATGCACAACCTTCACCAATAAATTTCATTCATGGCGGTGGGTGGGGGATGGGTGCAGAGGGAGGCCCAAAGTGCACGGCGGCAGCGGAAGGGGAAGCCAATGTGTAACCAATCCTGTCATGTTGGTCTAAGGCAAAATGGGGTGCATGCGTGCAAGTGTGTATGTGTGTGTGGGGGTGAGACAGGGGAACAACATAGGGGTGGCCATGCCTTGTAGGGAAATAATGGGCCTTTTATAGAGACAGCAAAATGGTTCCTTAAATGGCTTTGTTTCCCAAACCAAAGATGCATCCTTTTCTAATAGTGATCAAAGCCTGCACAATAAAGAGCGGTAGAGGAGGGGGGAGGGGTGGTGTGGAGGAGATGCAAGGAGAGGAAGAATAGGGAGGGGGGAATGACTCATTCACTTCTATGTCACCAGCATCTCAGTATTACACATCCGTTAGCTGAGGCTGTTCAGCATGATCTTTGGGGTGGGGTGGGGGTGGGGTGGGTGGGAGAGAGAGAGAGAGAGCAGGAGATAAAGAACTATACAACTCTCCCCCCCCCCCGCCGCCATGCCCTCCCTAACAAGCAGCCCATGCCAACAACAGATTACAAGTGATCTCAGCAAGCAAGAGCACAAAGACAGGGAAACAGGGGGTGGGGGTGGGGGAGGAGGGAACAGCCAGAAGAGACCTCCGAATGAGTGTTCCAGTCATTGTGTCAGGAAGTACTCAGTCTGCAACACCCAAGGATCACAAGGGGAATGATCCACCATACGAAAAGCTTGGAACACAGAGAGAAGCAAGCCTTGGCCCAGCCCCACAGACCCAGCTAACAGCTCCATCTGTCGCTAAACAAACAAATAAAGTAGTGATTTCCTTTATTTATTTATTTATTTATTTATTTATTTATTTATTTATTTATTTATTTAAGTACTTATATCCCGCACCATCTTCCCAACGGGAACTCTGGGCGGCTAACAACGTAAAAAGCATAAAAGGCGCTAGGACAGATTTTAATACATGAACTATTGTTTTGAAAACACACACACACACACACACACACACACACACACACACACACACACACACACACACACCACAATGTGACACTTACCTTATCTCATTGCTTAGGACAAAAAACTGTCCCACCACCGATAGAAAAATCAGAGGAGGGGAGGGGGGAGTTTTATGAAACTCCCCCCTCCCCCAATACAAAAACACTTCCACCCGTCCCACCTAAGAGCATTCCAAACTGAAATCCTTCCAGGGTTGTGGCAGAAGCAATTTCAGCTATTTCAGCTAAAGTAAATTACATTTTCTTGCCTTCTCTCACAACGACACTGCATGCGTTGTTTGGGGTGGGGTGGGGGGAAAACGTCTGTTTCCATTTGAAACTGTCAAAATTAGCATGCAGTAATTAAAAATCACACCCTTTCTCTTAATAACCTAACCAGCATGATACAATCAGGTTGTGCCAACTCTTTAATCTAATTGACTAATTACAGATTTTAATTTAGTCAGTTACTGAACAACTGTTGACAATTTGTTTTCATTAGGGACAGACCAGGATAAATATTTAGGCTCCCCAATCACAGCAACTACAGCGTAAGCGTTTTTGCCTTGACCTCTGGTTTAATGTTTTAAGGGTTTTGTCAATATCCGCTTTTTTAAAAGGATGAACTGCTATGGAACAACCCTCATTCCTAGGGCTCCTATGCAACTGTTGAATGTGAAAATAACTCTAATTTGAAGAACATTAGTTTACTCAGATGACAAAGAAATGATTCCTTCAAAAGATTCCAAACTTGTATTAAGAATTCAGATGAACAAGTCAGCTTTAATTATGCAATCTTTACTTTTTAAATAGTAGAGCCATCATATTGCCACTGGGTTACCATTCATAGATTTTTATGACTTAGGAAATAACAAAACAAAGTTAATTTTTGAGGACAAAATTAGACACATTTAACTGACTATTTTGAAATAAATGGACTGAGATCCCCCCTCCCCCAGAAGCACAAAAACTCCATATTAGCCAATGGGACACGGCACAGTCCCATAGCCCCACTGCTTTATGTCCTCTCACTTACTTTTTTAAAGACTGCACAACTGCTTCACACTTTCCATTTAGCAGGGAGATGTTTTGGTCTGGTAAAGTGTGCTCACCAGTTCAAAACAGCCATTTCAGAAGCAAAACCCAAAGGGCATTTTCCTGCATTTCTTCCATTCCTAGTAAACGGACAAAGCTGTTTTTCCTTTATGACAAAATATGCTCTATGCAAGGCTCTTCAAAGGGGAAAAAAGTAACAGCACCCTTCTGGGATTCATTGCGCACCGTCTGGTTCGCCCCTTGTGTAAATTTAAAAGATGTGTGGGGCAGGCGCTAGTTCAGGATTCACATAAAGCTGTCTTCTACTGAGTCAGACTATTGATTTGTCTTGCACAAAATTATCTAGCTTGACTGGCAGCAGCTATCAAAAGGCCCCAAGCTCTTTTCTGAATGCAAAGCACGCCCACTTCTACTGAGCTGGGGCCTCACTGCTCCTGTTGCTGTGTCAATATATGTATTTCAGGAGCACCCACACAAGAAGATCTTCTGAAGAAGAACTCTGTCACAGATGGGAGAGTAACTACATGGTTTGCTCTGCTTCTTTCTCCTACCTTCCACATCACTATGAGTGAAGCGTACCGCTCAGGAACAGATAGGAATTCAGCATCTAAGGAAACCCTGTTCTGACCTATTTGCAAATGGAGTTATGGAGATCTGGCCTTCCACCAATAAGAACAGTCCATGTAATACAGACATTTTGTGACTTATTTACTAGAAACTTGCTAACATTGACATTGATTCCTAGCCAGCAAACCACAAACACGCTTCCCTATTCGTAAAACATGAACAAGCTATTTCAGATGGGCATGGAGGACTAATAAAAGAACATGATGGTCATGTACACTATTCACATTATTTGCATACAAACATAAACATTCAGATACAGGAAACGCTGGAGGTGAATGAAGTCTATGTATTAATAAAGACCAGCACCCTACAGTGCTGTGGATTTTAGAACCAATACTACTGAATACGGTCCTTTTCTTCTATTGCTAATATGCTATGCTTTTGATACTAGGAGGTCTTTTTTGAAACCTTTAAAATAACTATGACACAATTTGTTTACTCATATGCTGCTGATGCATAAGTTTGTGCTCAAAGCAAATCATAACAGGTCAAAGGCAATGTTTTAACCAATAAATGTAAGAATTCAAAAGATCAAAAGCCACTCAAAAGATTGTGCCATAATATAAATATCAATCAGGCCATATAACAGAAATGAACAGTACCAAGTTATCTGTTCCAGACTACCTAGGCACAAAACAAAAGATGGAGCACAGGCTAGTATAGATTTGAATGAAACCTCCTCCTTTAAAGACAACACAAATTTGGACAATTTTGGTTCTCACCTCTGGCAGCATTCATTCTACCTCTTACTTGGATGCTTTCTCTTGGTCACCTTTTCCATCTCCCACCTGGAGATGTAAGAAATGCCAATTTTCCTTCAAATCTCACACCTTCAATATGGATGCAGACCATATGTTCCAGTCCCTCTCAACCATCCAGACAAAATTAGGGCAAAACGAACAATCTCCTCCTAATCAATATATATTTACTTATCCTAAATTTCAGTATCCAAGACTCCAATCCTAAACAGACTAACTGTTAAGTAATTTATTTATTTTATTTATTTCAGAGTAGTTTTACCCTTCCTTTCTCCTTGAAAAAGGACCCAAGACGGCCATCACACAAGGTTATAAGAAGTTATAAACACAAAGTCTATGTGAGCATATAGATTCATATAAAAGTACACACAATAGGTAGTCCAACATTCAGAGAAAGCTTGCCTGAAGAGAAAGGTCTTTGCCCGTTTAGTAAGTATTAATTAATTCATTCATTAGTAAGTACTAATGAATTTAGGAATATTGCGTAAACAAGCACAGGAATGTGCTGTCTGCCTCCACTGACTAAACATTCTCCTGCTGGATAAAATGCTGGTTCCACTATATTTGTAGGACCATGTTCTCAGCCTCCTGTTTACAGAAGATCCCTCCCTACTATATAAAACAGAGACTCTCATCCTTCATTTCTATCTCCCTGTGGCAAAGTGAACAGAAGAGCTATGAGGAAGCATCAGTCAAACTCAAGCCGGTTCCCAGTATTGTTCCAGATGGTACTCTCACATCTGAGCAGGACCTGTGTATTCCAACTTGTACTTTTCTGCTATCTAAATATGTTTGGCAGACATCATTAGGTGTGTAACACACTTGCTAGAAGCAATGCAACTATTCGCACCTGAAGTCTGCTCTTTCTAGTTATCTCCAACTTTCTGCCAATCAGAGCTTTGCAGACATTCCAATCAAGAATATATGTCATCTGAGCAAACACCAGTCCCCAGACCTCTTCTTCCATGATGGCTCTCTATCCTCCATTATATCCAATATACAAATAAAGAACAGAAACTAAACCTAAAACATCAATAGGAACGCACAATGAATGCTTCCTTTTGGCTTGTTTTAACAATGCCCATAAATGTAATCAAATAATTCTAATTATGAATAATCACTCTTCATTTGCTTATTTCTTTCATGAACAGTCTCAAAGTCTGGATACATCAGCATGTTACAGTAACCTCAAATAGGCACAAGGGCCACCACCACCCCACGCACACACACTACTGTACTGTACAGTGGACCCTTGTATAGCAAACAGTTTGTATAACATAAAATTTGTACAACATAAAAAAATCCAGAGATAGGGAAAATTTGCTTAACATAATCGCCTATGGGGCAAATCTGTACAACATAAAAATGGGATCACTCTGTTTTCAATGCATTCCTATGGAATTTTGTATAAAGGAAAATTTGATTAACATAATTTCATTTGGAACGAATTAATTCCTTTATGCAAGGTACCACTGTACTTTGTTTCTGACATGCAACCTTATTTTGCTGGGAAGAGAGGGGATTCTGGGAGCGTTCCACAGAGGCCTGGAGTTGTTCAGAGACTGCCAGTAGTGGGTTTTAGGGAAAAATCACTGAAGAAGCTGAAGAAGGATGATGGCTCTCCCTCACCTCATTCAAAGATTCAGCTCACTGTTCTATTGTTATAGCTCCCTCTCAGCATGTTTTAAAAACCACACTTCCCTCCTTTATTTCTGCACTACCTTGGTTATGGAGCGCCTTGTGCACAAGCTGAAATAGCCAGCAAACTACAAAGGATGGCCCTTCCAAGGGACAATAACACCTGAGGCGTGGCCCGCATCTGGAAATTTCAGGCACTAGTAACTAGCGGCTTCCATTTCACAGGGTGGTGAATGTACTTGTGATTTTTTTAAGCATGACTCTTGAAGGCTTTGAACCCATTTGGGGTATAGGGTTCTGCATCTTGGATGGCTCCTATAAAATCTGAATTGATCTGAGAAGAGATTAACCCTCACTTTGATTAAGTCAATCTCAACTGCCTTCAGAGTTACAATGTCTCCTTTCTACAATTTCTTAACTCCTTCCATTAAACTAAAGATAAAACAAAGAGAAGAATGTTCAATTTTATAGCAGTGCCTTTCAACTTGTACAGCAAAACCTAGAAGCACTCACCACACGATGGTTCAAAATGTGATTTAAATAAAAAGCAGAGCATTCTGCTTATATGCTGCCCCACAGCACTTAAAAGTATTCTCTAGGGCAACTAGGAGTTCTCTTTGTGCTCTCTCACAGAGGGAGAACTCCTAGTTCTCTGAGCTCCTTGCCCTCTGAAGATGCCGGCCACAGTCTGGAGAAACATCAGGAAGAAAAACTTCCAGAACACAGCCAAACAGCCCGAAAAACTCACAACAGCTATCAGATCCTGGCCCTGAAAGCCTTTGAGAATATATATTCTCAAGTTTGATTATGTGGGCTATACATTGCACACACAGAGAGACACTGCAAGTTGGTTACTCAATTTATCAACCTTGAAAGGATGGAACACAAAGTTAAACTTGATCTGGCTTACTGAGCCTGCTGGGATCCAACTCCCAAGCAGAGTCTTGAACGCAGTACTGCAATTTAACTATTGCACTATGAGGCTCCATTGCCTTAAATAAGACTTAAGAATAGAGATGGGCACGACTAGGGAAAATGACATTTTCGAGTTGTCGTGTGTCGGAGGCAGTCCGTTTCGGCTCGTTTCCGTTTTTCGCGAAATTTCGCAAAAATTAGTCGGTTCGTTTTTTTCGTTGTCGTTAGTACTGGTTTGGGGGGGTAGCGGGCTCCTGGAGGGAGCTGCAGGAGTCAGCCAGAGCCACAAGTGACGGACTGGCAGACTCTTTGCACCCGCTGTGTCTCACGTACTTGCATGTAGTGCAATGCAAGTAGATCTGGCTTAGGGTTAAGACGGGTTAGCGCAAGGGCTAGGGTTAGGCTAGTTACGGGTGAGGTTAGGGTGAGTATTGGGGTGCACCTCTGGGTGCCTCTCTGACCCACTTAGAAGGACAGTGTACTGGCGTATGGGTTAGGCGTTCAGGTTTGGGCTACGATTAGTGGGCTGGGCTGTTTATGCCTGATTGGCACATCCCAGAAGTCTCTGTGGTCAACCTGGCCAAGTGGCCATGCGATTGGTGGAAAATTTGCATGGTCTACTCCCATGGGCGAGCCCATCATTGCAAATGTGCAGGTGTAAAAAAATAAAATAAAATAAAATAAAATAAAATAAAATAAAATAAAATAAACTGAGACTTTTTTTTGCAAGAAAAACCCACTGCTGCTACTGTAAAAATTCAAGCATTTAAAATAGCTAATTTTCGCATGTTTCTGTGGTGCTTTGGTGGGGTTTTGGGCAACGATTTCAAAAAAAATATTGCGGTCGCCATTTTGGATCCCCCGCACTGCATGGCAAATGGATGCGCCCTCCCAGCCTGCTACCAGCAGCGCAGCAGTAGCAATAGCCAAGGAGAGGGGGGCGGGGAACCCCCCCCATATAAAACACCCTTCAGGCCTGGTAGGTGCCCGCAGACAGTTTTCGCCTACTTTTAGGGCCGGGAATCGGGGGTTTTTTTTAACTTTTAAAAACTTTTTTTCTGTGCCGCTTGGCATTGCGCGATCGCCGCGATGCAAGTAACGAGCACGACAAATCAGACCAAATTGTTCGTTCGTCGGTTCGAGCTCGAATTCTGGCGGAGTAATTCCCGTTACCGTTTCCGTAGAGTAACGGATACGAGTAACGGAAACGGAAACGGGAATACCGCTAAGTCGTGCCCATCTCTACTTAAGAATTATCAGCTTAGTGGTTACAGGACTTTCAGAATCAAGATTTTGGGAAAAGGGACAGCAAAGAACCTTCTAATCATCCTCTAATAGTAAGATCAATGCACACTATCATCAATACTTCACTATAATAGTAGTATCTACTAGCATGATACATAAACTACACATAATGCAGATGGCAAAGGGGGGAACCCTTCTAGATGTTAACTTTTTTAAAAAGCCTACAGCAACTTGCACTGCACTGATAGAAGCTTATAAAAGGATTACAGTTGTCACTAAAGTATTCTCATTAAATTACAAATAAGGCACTTCCACATTCATCCAACAAAATCATTAGAAAAACTCAACACCACAGGTAATATTCAAGTGCCTATATATTCACACAACTTCCATATACTGCTATCTGCTCACAACTGCATCATGTCTGAAATGAAATCTTTGTTGAAGAATTTTGGATTGTTTGCAAGCCATGAGTGGCTACTCATGCTTTGATTCCTTCCCATAGAACATCTTTATTTACCCACCACCTCCTTAGCATTGCATGTCAAGAGAAGCCACAACCCTCAATTATCCCCTGAGCTTTTTGTCTCTGGGGGATGGAAAAGGCATATACAGTACATCAATCCATGGGGAAAATACGTAATTCTGGATTCCAAAAATATTGTAAGAGCTACTTAGCAAAACATGGGGAAGAATGATGGTCAAAAATTGTTCTGATACACTGTAGTGATATCATGCTTCATTCCTGGCAGTATCTACAACACAGATCTCTGCTCCTGGTGAGTGGAATTAATCCCTGCTGGCGCTCAGGGCTGCCACAGTGCTTTGTACTGGTCTCTATAGTCATGACCAACTGTTATGAGAATCTTCAACACACACACACACACACACACACCAAGAGAGGAGATCTGCTTTGAAGACATTCATGTTGCATCTCTCAGCAATTACAGTTAAGTCATGTAGAAAAAAATATTTATGTCACACCTACTGGTTCAAAGTAAATGAAGCAAATAATTATTTAGATTATAATTAACTGTTTAACACAAAAACACAGGAGCCTTTTTTTTAAAATTTCCTTGACAGTAGTTTAGACCTGTTACAGCAGAACTTGTTTCTGCCAAAGCTATTAGACTGAATGTGCTTCCTACAATCTTTCTTACATCTATTACTCACTTTGACAAATTTTATGTTTAGCTACACCAACGTATTTCCTAGCAGGACTTTTAAAAACGACCACATGCAATTCCAAATTATAGAACACCCTCCTCCTCACAAAAAAGACCCATTAAATTTGTAGGGTCAAAGAGTAATATTGCCAGCAAATGAGTTACTTTTTGTAATCTCCACACCCAATTAAGTAAAATAAAAGTCCCAAGTTGCCAGTTGTTTTGAATTTTTACACACTCTTTCAAAGTTACACTCAGAGGCGCCTGTGCAAACAGAATAATGCCACAAAAAGTATGTTGCGACAGTCAACTAGATTTAAGTTCATTTTCTATAGCTGGAGGCCAAAATCGACTAAATTGGTTCTAGTGATCAAGTTTTCTGCAATTCCCCATTCTGTGTATTAGCTATTTGACAGAAATTCACTGCGGTATTTAAACTGGCAGTCATCACAGCTAACTCAAATTGTATTGGCTTTCACAGTGTTGAAACGCTGAACTGCAATCATCAATCGGCCAATTCCGAGATAACGCGGTGGTTGAAATTCCCTGTCATGCTGTACAATCCCTTTGTAGCTCACCAGCTCTGAAGATGCACAATAAAACCTGCAACAAGAGTGTCTGGCAACACCACCACAATGTAATATGAGTGCGCTTGCAGAGGGGCTTTGCCTAGAAGCAAGATAAAGGCAACTGTGCCAACAGCTGTAAACCTCTTGAGAGTATGTAACATTTTCCAAAAGAAAGAAACGCAGAAACACAGAAATTAGAAGCATATTTCGGATCCTTCCACTCCCCTGGTCTCCTCACACCCTAGTTTAGCAAATCTCAGACTGCGCTGAAACACCAAATCAAAAGCACCACAAGTTTAGGATCTGTCTTTTTCAAAAATGTCTCTTATATCCAAGTAAGTTCAGTGAGGTAAAATCAGGTATGTAAATTAGTCATTTAAAAGGGTCAACTTTAAAAATAACATCAAATGAGCCTGTTTAAATAAAAAATTTCTGTTCCTATCAAGAACATTGATAGGAATTTTATTTTATTTTATTTGCAAACCAGCCAACAATTACAAGGGTTTTTCCTCATTCCAAAGCATGTTAAAACAGCAGATGTGGGGCAGAAATTGGACAACAGGCAGATTCGGATTCTAAAATCACAAAATCAGTCAGTAACATGGACATCCTGCCACCCCTTCCCTGTTTGCAGCATTTCACCGAGTGGTTTCCCAAAGACAAGCGGCTTTTTCAATCTGTTGAAGGTGGGGAACATTTTGTTCAATGATATTTTACCATTCAAAAAGTGCACCCAGTGGGTCGGGTGTCCAAAACATAACATTTAACCTTCCTCACATGTCATCTTGCTACAGTGTTTACACATTGCTTTTCATATTGCACCTATCAAGAATGGGGCACATCTCACTCAAATCTCAAGAATGCTTTTTTTTAACAAACTCTACAGGTCAACTACTACAGAACTCTTACAAATCAATTAAAGCACATACCAAAGGGGGGGGGAGAGAATAATATTACAAATGTTCTTTCGGGAAATTGCTTGTTGCTCCTGCTGCTTCTATTATCATATAGTTATACTGGGAAATGAAATGGAAGTTACACAGCATGCAAGTGCTGTTCGGCAGGCTGCTAATGAAGCATGATCTCTCGTTCTTTGAAGCATGTATTTTCCCCCCGGACCTACTGATCTGGAGAGATTTGCTTCTTATGCATCCAAGTAGCCACACCTCAACCATAAAGAATGTGAAAGAAGCATGCAAAGGAATAAACGATGCCAGGTTGTAAATGCATTTCAACAAACACACAGCATCTGCCTTTTGCTCGGGCACTCTCTTGGTTTTAAGGCAGCCTTTTTGCTTTCAGCCCTATTATACAAGATGGAAAATCTTGGCCTCTAGAGGGTACCTTACGGCATCAACCAGAAATGGGCCACATGCAAATATAACACTAACCTAGAGAACTGGGGAAAGCTTGACTTAAAGAATATGAGCTGCATCTAGGGACATACTGCCCATTTGCTTCCCTTGTGCCCTGTTCCCCATTTCTTGCATGGGCTGATCAGTACAATAGCTAGTTCTCTGGACACCCACAACCTCAGAAAGTCAAAGAAAAAAAGAACTCTCGTGGCTTTGTTTTACAATCTCTTCCATGAGGTTATGAAGGGGTGGGGGCAAGTCGGGACATTGAGTGTTGCCTAGATCCAGATAACATGGGAAAGGGGAAACAGAACAAAGCTCCCGTTCTTTATTTCATCACTTCCACAGCAAGCAGGAACAGTTCAACAGCAAGCGGCCCCCAAATGCTTCACCTTGAGAATCTTGAATTCCTGCAGCCCACCAGGCTTAGCGTTACATCCAGATGTGGCCAGTTAGTAAATACAAAGAATCCACAAATACGTGTAAGGTACATCTTTAACACAGAGGTTACAAGAGCAACTCCAAAAATATGAGAATTATTTTTATCAGTCATTCTGACAAATCATAATAGCAGCTATTTTTATCCAATCTGCCACATTAGTCATCTGTCCACCATAACGACGACTTATGCAGCCCCTTCTCCCATCTTCCCAAGGGAAAACCTTTTTTAGAACTCAAGCAGCCATACCTATTAACACATTATCACAAGCCCGCATGTCCCTTCCTGAATCTCCATTAAAAAACCCCAACACAAAACCCTCCATCCAGTGCAGCCAGCCAGCCATCTACCGTCTTAGTCTGGTTAGGAGCCTTTCTGAATGAGTCACCTTCCATTCATCAGCAGCTCAGAGAGTTTGTTGTTTACAACTGTATCTTGGGCACTTATTCCATCAGCTATCCAGGAGGTTCATGAGGGCAGAGGCTGAGAGGAGCAGGAGGAGGAAGAGGAGGAGGAAGAGAAGGCCACATAATCTAGGTTAATGCCAAACCAGCAAGAAACTCTATTTCCAGGGCTCCAATCAGCATGCTTTTCAGGGCAGGACCAACATGGTCCATTAACACCAGGTGGACTATACTAGGACAGTAACCTGAAAAACAGAAAGACTCCAAAATTCAGTTGTGAGTTGCAACTAAAGCAAGCCCACTGAATCAGTGGAGATCCAGTACATCAACACCAATGTTCTACTGATGCAATGGCCCCATTGAAGTTACAACATACTGTTAGATTTCTGCTTATCTTGAAGCCCATATCCTTTAATAGCATCAATTCCCTTTTTTGCCCTTCCCATCTATGAGAAAGTCCTTTTCCATTCCCACATAAGGTTAATCAGCAAACTTTTCAGGACCCACACATGTGCACCCATGGGGGCACTCAAGCTGCAATCTCCCAAGTGCGACAGGGACCTCTGGACTTCACAAATACATACAAAACGACCATAAACCACATCTGAATTTCTGAAATACAAGGAAGCTCCTGTTCAAAGCACACATGAGGTCTTATACCTTGATGGTCTGGTACACTCATTATTGGAAGTAGACTATAGAGCCTCTACTGGGAAAATATCAATTCAGAAAGGGCAGGAAAATGTGTCTTAATAGCGAGATATGTCTAAGACTAAAACAACACAGCCATGACAATACGTATTAGCTAACTACTTTAAGACCAACATCACTTTACAAATAAACCGTATAATGAAATGGAAGAGGGGGAGAAAACAAGGGAGGACAGCAAATCTTCTTATCAGTCTTCATAATAAAACTAAAAAGGTAAACTACTTAGGACTGTTACGAAACTGTATTACACTGAGAATTAAACACACACACACAATCAGGATTGTGTCTATTTGCTGTAAGCTTAAAGCAACATGTATTAAAGAAGTTTATGCGAATCATCTAATGCACTCATGCCTATTATTAGAATTATTACCAAGCTAAAAAAGATTAATTTCTCTAAATACACTAAATCCTCCGACACTATTATAAGGATGTTGCTAATGTAACATTATTGTATCTTTAGTGCCAGTGCTACTCCTCCACACCTTAAGCTCTAGATCCAAGACATAGCAAAGGACATTCTGATACGGAGCCCAGCCTGCCGTTAGGCATAGTGAAGGACTGCTTCAGAAGCAGTATGACATAACAGGGCAGTCATTGTTCTAATTTTGCTAGCAAAGATGAATGAAAGGAATGCGTGGGCTTCTTAATCCTTTGTGTCAAAACATTTTGGCTGGGTTTAGGTACCCTTTACGCTTTACGTACCCTTTAGGCGTTGTGGCTCAGCAGGCTAAAGCACTGAAAACTGTTGGCTGCAAAGTCGGCAGCTCTGCGGTTTGAATCCCGGGTGCCACGCTGTTAACCCTGCCAACTAGCAGTTCAAAAGTATGTAAATGCAAGTAGATAAATAGGTACCACCATAAAAAGTGGGAAGGTAAAACAGTGTTTTCTTGCAGCCATGCAGGCCACATGGCCATGGACTTGTACAACACTGGCTCTTCAGCTCCACTACAGAGATGAGCACCGCCCCTAGAGTTCGACACAACTAGCACACAGGTGAACAGTTTGCTCCAAGCAACCACAATCTTCCTGCCGTGTTCCGATAGGTACTAAGCCATGCTTCATAAGGATAGCCCAAACTCAGAAGGAATCATAACCCAAATCAGATATTTAAACTAAACAAAAAAGGAAAACAGTAAGACATGGTACATTCAATGGCTCACTGCATGTCAAATTTAAGAGTCTAAACATGAATGTGTTGTGTGTTGTGTCATTACAGTTGTGACTGACTCTTTGTGACCCCATGTCCATGAGTTTTCTTGGCAGGAATACTGGAGTGGTTTGCCAGTTCCTACTCCAAGCGCCTACAGCACCTGGTATTCCCTGGTGGTCCCCCATCCAAGTACTAACCAGGGCCGACCCTGCTTAGCTTCCGAAATCAGGCAAGATCAGATGTGCTTAGGGCATCTAGGCAGCCATAAAGATTAATAAACAAACCTATGTGTTGGGTCCTATTGATGTTGGGAGAAATCATGGGTATATGGCATTACATCATGAAACAAGGATGTTATTTCAAACACCATGGAAGCAGACTCAACACCAAGAGACCCTTCATATTCACAGAGCTGGTGGGGTGGGCAGGGTGTCATGACTGGACGAAACCGCAAGGAGATGCTTGCTTCAACCAATATTGTATGTTCCCTCCCTCAAATATTATTTTAAACTGTACCGCAGATTCTTAAAAAGAGCGCGGCTGCATGGAATCATATCAACACACTCATTACAGCCATTTCCATTCCTACCAGGAACAAGTATTTTGTAAAGCTGATGGATCTTAGAGCCTTTGTACACGACCCCTAAACTCCGCCGCAAATGGCTGCCAGCTCTGGAGCTTACAATTGTTTCCCCACCAGCTCCGGAGTTTACAAAAAATTAAGTGCGACCACGCCCACCTAAGCGCGTCCCAGCGCACTTTTCATGTACCTGCTCTCGGAGGGTGAAAATCCCTGATGCGGATTTAAGGGAGTGAGTGCCGGGCTCTCCTCGCTTCTGTTTGTTGTTGTTTTTGCCTCCCGCCCCTTTAAGGGACAGGAATCAGGACGACGACGGGGCTCCGGGCGGCTTCGGAGGTGAGCCTGCTTTTTTCCTCTCTTTTTTTCTCCCTCCCCTCACGCAGACAGGAGCAAGGAAGTGCGGAGGGGTGGGGACGTAGGAAGAGCAACGAACCCCCAAGATCTCTGGTCCGAATTTAAGTGGCCAGCGGATCTTAGGGGTCGTGTGAAAAGGCCCATAGTTGCCCATTCAAGATAAAATCATCCCTAAATAATTTGTGTTACAGCAAGGATGGCTAAGAACAAATACACTAATGCTGGGTAAACCCATTCCCCAGCAGAGGTTGTGAGGGGCCAAAGATCAGCTCAAAGGGAACAAGGAAGCCTGAGAGAGCTTACAAATGTCCTCATCCTCGCTCATCAAAAGGTGGAAGTGTCTCAATCCTGCCAGCCTTGATTGAACGACCCCATCCATCCCTCCTGCCTGGCCTAGTAAGCTTTTGCTATGTCAGTAAATAAAGGCAAATTCTAAGAGAGTTTCTTTGCCGGCTGTTCTTATGATAGAAACATTGTCAGCCCATAGTTAACAAGGCCAGGCTCTACACCCCAACTAGGCAAGATTTCTGAGACCAACAGAATATTTTTCTTTTACTCAAGCGAATGGCAGTCACTCATTTCTATGGGAAGAAAATCAAGTACTAGTCCCAGGAGCTCTACTGAGAAGGGAGAAGGAGAAACCTACTTTATCTCTCCATCTGACCTCAAGCTGCCTTTCTCTCAGAACTGGCAGCTCACAACAAGATTAAAAAACAGATAAAAGGCAAACAGATTAAAAACAAACAAAAAGTCATAATGGGAAAACATAATTAAAACAGGCCATAATATTTAGACAGCATTAGACTCAAAAACAAAACACAAACACATCTTAGCACCAATCTAGACTTACTCGAGTCTGGGCAGAGTTTTGTCTCACCAACTGCAGTTTATCCATCTCAGAACTGATTGGCCGATGAGGAATGGCCTGCACCTTCCTCTCTAGGAAGACGAGCACAGCCATGGGAAAACCAGTCTGCCTTCCATCTTCAGTCAAAAAATTAAAAAAATGAAGGAAGCCTGCTTCCCCCTTCCCTGCCAGAAACAACACTGAAGACTTAAGAGAAGAATGTGTTGGATTCTGCCACCATACCAAGAGCACCAGGTAGTGGCAGTGGCCCTGAATATAGCGCTCTTCAAGTGGCAACCAAACAACCTAACAAAAGGACCCCAGAACAGGTGGCATATCTAAAGGTATGCTCAGATACCAAGCACGTGCGGCTTACGTCTCATTTTGTAATGCCTTCCTGCATTTCTTCTTTCCTTGGATCCCACCAAGCATCACTTGGATCACTTCCCTCCAAAAAGAACAACACTGGGGAAGACTAGCCTGGATGAAGCAAGATATATGTACAGAGTTCCTCACTATTGATCTATCTTCTCCATCATTTCCCTTTCCAGGTATGCCTTGTGTTTTTTTAATCTGAGGGAAGGTCCATGTCTCGTTTTTGATTGGAACAAGCCACTGCAGGTGGCAATCACTCATAATACAGTGTGTGTGTGTGTGTGTGTGTGTGTGTGTGTGTGTGTGTGTGTGTGTGTGTGTGTGTGTGTGTGTGTATCTATATCTATATATCTATATCGATGTCTATATCTATCTATCTATCTATCTATCTATAGATATAGATAGATAGATAGATAGATATAGATAGATAGATAGATAGATATATCCTGCAATTTCTCACTCCCATGCCTTACATCAACTGCTCTCAATTAAGTACAATGGAGATTTTTTTTTATTTTCTCATCATTTGTGTACGCTGTCACAGTATGTATTCCTTCACATAAAGGCAAACATTACACTTTGACATCAACAAGTCAGAAAAGCAACTTCCAAGCCCATTTATCATTAGGATCCCCTCGTGGACTTTGTCAAAGAGAAAATACAAGATCAGATCGATGTCCCACCATCTGTCCATTTTTCTGGGAAATCCAGCTTCAGATTCCAGATGTTCCAGAGGTCCAAAAGGGGTAAAATTAAAAACACAGGTAGGGGATGTAATGCAAAATGGTAATAAAAAGAGTGTCGTGCACATCTGGAGTGTTCCCCCAGGTTTTTGCTGCACTAAGAAAGCTGAAACAGCTTTAGATTTCTTTAACAATAATTGCGATATATCTACGGACACCCAGAAGAAGATATGTCATGATTAAAAACAATGAAACACATTACACTGTATGACAAACATAGGAATCTAAAAAAAAGAAAGGACATCACCTGAAAGGACATCATCTCAAAGTGTTGGATATGCTGATAAAATTAGCGGCAACCAAACATCCACCAAAAGATGCTGCGCCCTTTCTTGAACCCTTGCAAAGTCATAATTCAACAGGGGACTTGGAGAGAGTAAGGTCAACAGCAAGATTTCTTCTGCTCTCAAGAAATCCAGCCAGTGTTGATAGCTGGTACTTTTTGAAAGAGCAAACCTGGATACCAGGGTCTCACACTGATAAAACCGGCATCAGTAGCTTGGTGGGTCCCAAGCTGCATATGGCATTTCTAACAAAGTGACTGAAGCAATGTATTGGGGGGGGGGTAGTCATACCAGCAACTTTTTACGACATGCTTCATGACTTCTTCTTTTTGTTGGACAACACACCTTTCTTTTTACAAAGGATCAAAATTTCCATGCTTCTGGGAATCAGAATGGTGCCATCATAAGCAAGCGAGAATCTACACATCAGAAGATGCTGACGAGTCAAAGTTTATCCTGGGCATCACAGTACACTTAACTTGGGGCAATTTCCCTTGTAACAGAATAATCATAGAATCATAGAGTTGGAAGAGACCTCAAGGGGCATTCAGTCCAACCCCCTGCCACGCAGGAACCCCCCATCACAGTATTTCCGACAGATGGCCATCCAGCCTCTGCTTAAAAACCTCCAAAGGAGGAGACTCCATCACCTTCTGTGGCAGCATATTCCACTGCCAAACAGCTCTAACCGTCATGAAGTTCTTCCTAATGTTTAAACTGAATCTCTTTTCCTGTAATTTGAGACCATTGCCCTGCCTCCTAGTCTCTGAAGCCATGGAAAACAAACCAGTCCCTTCTTCAATGTGACATCCTTTCAAATATTTAAACATAGCTATCATATCCCCTCTCAGCCTTCTTTTTGAAAGGCTAAACATTCCCAGCGCCCTAAGCCGCTTCTCATAAGACATTTCTTCCAGACCTCAATCATCTTGGTCACCCTCCTTTAGACCCGCTCAAGACTGTCAACATCCTTTTTTAACTTGAGGTGCACAGAACTGGACACAGTACTCCAGATGGGGCCTGACCAGAGCAGAGTAGAGTGGTATTATCACTGGAAAAAAGCTTCTAGAATTATGGTCCTTGGGGGTTGTTGTTCAATGGTTTTTCGATGGGTGAGGGAATTGTTCTATGCAAGAAATGAAACTCCAGACCTATGATATTTTCGTTCTGGACTCCAAACAGCAAGCAGTGGAAAAGGGGGGAAATCTGCCCCTCAAATCAACTTTTACAAGCACCACCTAAGCTCCTTAAAAAGAAGTTCCCTCCACTTTGTAGCTCCTCCCATCTTCCAGCCTATTTGAGCATTCAATCAAGCCTGCACTGCACTCTTAAGGATCAACCTTTGCATTGACATTATGAACTACATCTTTTGGCTTGCTGAGGATGCAATACTCTGCACACTTCCCTGTGCATAAGCCCCACTGAACACAACAGTACTTACTTCTCTGTGCACATGCACAAGACTGCAACAGAGCAACCTTCTGACAAATGTTCAGATATATACAGCCTCCCGAGTGCTTTCAAAATTGTATTCTCTTTCTGAGGTGTATTCCATATTCAAATACAACCACTTACTTATGAAAGTCAGAAAGTTTGCAAATGAGATTTCAGCATGATAAATATCATCACAGCTTCTCCCTCACCTGTCTTATCCTTTGTGCCACTAAAAAGATGCATGACTATATGTAACCAGATCAATATGCACCACCTTACTGCACTTGAGATAAGTATCTGAACTAGATTCACATAGCTGTAACTTAATATTCAACTAAGTCAAAGTAGCAGTGTCAATACTTCCCCCCTCTACTTAGCTACACTCATACTTTAATATGATTTAGTAACAACTATGCAAATATTAAAAAGATTTTTTTTTAAAAAAAAGTGTTACTCACATAATCATGAAAGGCTTTTGCTTCACTTGAATGTTCACAAGTATCTCGCCTTTCAGGAGCTGCACAGTAAAGGTCCCAAAATACACTATATAGCAAAGGGGGGGGGGAGAAAAAAAAGAAACAAATTACTATCATTTGTAGGTCAAATAAAAGCATACAGGAACTTGCCACAATACAACTCTAAGCATTCCAAGAGGCCCTAAGGAGAAAGAAGGCATATAGATATTTTAAATAAATAATAAACAGAGCCATGACAAGGAACACTCCTGACTTTTATTCCCCCTTTGATTGAAATATATCACTTTTGTTCCACTCTAGACCTTCTCCAATAACATCTAGCTAAATGTAGACAAAATATGCAATTATCAATGCAGACCTTCAGTGGCTGGAATCCTGCTCGTGCAGCTATGCCAAGTAAGATTTATGACATCATCAGCATTACATGGTGTTACTTACAGAACAGGATTTCAGCCTTTTCAAAAAACTGTTTGAGCACTGAAGCAAAACTCCAGTATGATGAAACATTCAAAGGTTATGTTAAGCACATCAGTTTGATCATACTGATTCACTTCCATGTTCAAACAGCACTGTATGCATAGACCTCCAATGCACTGCTACATGTTCTATGGTGCTTTTAATCACCCTCTCGCTGGAACCCAGTACTATATGTCCAAGTTGTTGCACTGCTCCTATTAAGCATGAACACATCTCCCTTCGTGTAGCACAGCTATCTCCAAAAATCACAGTGCAATCCATTAAACCTTTCAGCTTGACATTAAATGCCCTGCTGTCAATATAACATTGATTTCATTTTCTCTGTTGAACATTCCACGTATACAAGCATGATCATTATGGAAGACCCCTTGGTTAATCAAAATTCACTGTGCACTCTCCATGAGAACACTTTGGCCTATGCCATGTGATGCCATGGTTAGAAGTTCACTGGGTGACCTCAAGATACATGCTATGGTCCAGTCTGATCTACCTCGCAGGCTGTTGCAAGAATATCATGAAGGGAAGAAGAGAAAGAAAATATGAATTCCTTGGGGGAAAGGTGGAGATCAGGTATTCAAATAAGGAACAGTAGCCGTGGGGACACTACACAAAGTGCTCCCTGTGTGAAAGACTTCAGATCCTGATACAATTTCCCAACTCCAAGTTCTGGTCTGCAGCAACTGCTTCAAAGAACTCCAAGCGTGCAAGAGATTGAGAAACAAACAATCTAAGTACAACTGAGATGTGGCAACTGACAATGTTCCCCCAAAACTCCTGTGGCAAATAACAGTTCTGGTACATACCAGAAGAAGAGACGGATTCCTCACTGAACTTTCCTACTCTATATATTCTGAACAAAGTAGGTCTCAATTCTATGCAATACCAAGTCTCACCAATGCCCAACCCATAATCTAATCAGAGCATGGTCCGCCTACCTAAGCAACATGTGTGCCTCAATTCTCCCTCACAGTCTAGGCAAGCTTCTTAGGTGCTGAGTCTTCAACATCATGTTGAAAATGTTGAACAAACTTAAAGACACACAACAACTACTCCACATGAAAGCTGCTATTATCAAGTTAATCATATCACCAAGTGCACAGATATAACTGCTATTCAACCTGCGCACTTGATTGTCTCTATCAAAAACACATGTTCACAAAAGCAGGCTCCCTCGCAAGTACCACTAATAGCAATCTAGCAGCAAGTTTAAGGAAAGGAGCAAACCTTTACACTATCTAAATGAAAGTAGAAAACCATCTGGAAGACAAATAATATTCTACCCAATACGGCAGGGACATTTCTATAAAATACCATCCCCTTATTTTGTCTGTCAAGCATTCTCAGCCTGAAACTTCAAGAGAATAGAAGAGGAAGGGGGAAGGCCTTTTAGATATATTTTGTGTTAGAAGTATATATGGTCCACACATTCAAAACAATGACACCCTAATCTTGCTAAGACCTAATGTGCCCTGAGCTACCCTCTTTAAGGAGCTATGGACTCTCTGATGTTATTGTACTGGATAGCAAGAGAGCAACTGAGCATCTATTATGATGGGTGGCTGAGACATCTGTAATTCTCAATTTTCTAATTCTAAAAAAACAAAATAAAAGGCCACACAACAGAACTCGCAACTCTCATTGATACTTCCTCAATACCCACTAAGCTAAATCCTAACTAGAAAGAGGAGACAAACTTGCACTACCAACTGTGTTTATTCATCAACACAAGAGAAATGGACCATCAAGCCTGAACTTTTGCCTGAGACCTTTAAAACCCACTTCCAGGCAGGCACCACGGTTTCTAGTTGAAAGGAGGAGAAAAACAACACACTTACCACCACCATGAATGTAAAAACCCAGGAGGTTCTCCTAGTGTGATATTTTTTTCCCATCGGATCTGCCAACAGCAAAGAATACAAATAGGTTAGCCTGGAAAATATGTTTCTCCTGCCCCACCATCCACCTTCTTTTCCCCACAAACATAGCCTCTGTGGTCAAGTGGCAATAAATGGCAAAAGGTGATAAAAAAATTCAAAATGGAGGCCACAGTGGCTGCTTCTGAAAACAAAGGCTATCTAAAAACAGTGGGCTGAGGGAAAGGGGTCAAAAGTAAACAAAGTCACTCACCTCTGACAAAAACGTCTGTGCTGATTTCTGTGCTCCTACATGCAGCAAATATTCATATACGTACAAAGCTAACCTGGAGCGGGGTTTAAAAAAAGACAGAATGGAGGGAGGAAAAGTGGTTAAGACAGAGAAGGAGCAGGCGGCCGCTGGGCAAAACCAGGACTTGGCTGGAGCTGCCCCACTGCCACGGTAAGCATCCCTTTCACAAGTGAGGCTGAACCCGGGTTAAATGCAGGGCAGTCTAGAGATCTCACTTCCTTCCTGCCTCCCAGGGCAAAGGGGACAATCGTTCCCTGCATTTCCCACCTCGGAGATAAGTTCTGAGGAGCTGAAGGGAGGGAGCGCCATGCAACTTCTGCAGGCGCATGCCTCCCCCCTCCCCCTCCCCCGTTTTGGCAAAGGGGGGGGGCAGCAGCACCGGCACCTTCGCCCCTGGCGCCCCAGCAACTCCGCAAAGAGGTGGCCGCCGGGATAAGGTGCGAGGGATGCAAGGGGTCTATTTCGGACAAGTTGTCCGCCCCCTTCACTCTCCTCCCCACCGACCCACCCACCCACTCCCCTCCGCTTCTCTTCGATCCTCCGGTTCGGGCCAACTTGCAAACTCGAGAAGCACGGCGGGAAGCGAGGCGGCTGAAAGGTCCGCCGCCGCTCCTCGCCTGGACAAAGCCCTTCACCCCGCGCACCGACGGACACACGCTCCAGACAAAAGGACGCGGCGCGAGCCTGCATGCGCTCCTCCATCGCGCTCGCCCAGCCGCCAGCCTTCGCTTTTGCAGCCGCTCCTGGAGCCAGCAAGCCCCAGAACCCGGCGGCGGTGGCGGCGGGTCCTCGCTCTCCTGCTGTCCTCCCCGGCCGATCCCCTCCCGATGCCCGGGCTCCCCTCGAGACAATAAAAGGACGAGGCAAGCGCCGGCCTGAAGCCACCCTGCCCAGCTCGGCGGAATCCCCGTCTGCCGCCACCGCCTCGGCGCTTACTTTTCCCGAGCCTGCCCGTCCGAGGGCACCGCCGAGCCTTTGCCTTTGGCGAACATGGTCCGCGGGAGGAAACGGGCGAAACTGAAGCCGCCCGCCGCCGCTGCCTGGATTTCTTCGGGGCTCTTCCGTCTCCCAACCTCCGCTCCTTCCCCCAGCGGGGGCTTCCAGCTGGCTCTGCAACCGCTGCACCCCTCGGCCCGCTCCTCGCTGTCAAAGCCCCAGCCCCAGCCCCGGCCTCGACCCCATCGCCGTGCTCTCCTGTCCCCGGCGCTCGCTCGCTTGGCTTGCTCCGTTCCCGGCGGCGGCGGCGGCGGCTCCTGCTGCTGCTGCTGCTGCTGCTGCTGCTGCTGCTGCTGCTGCTGCTGCTGCTGCTCCGGCTCGCGCTCCTGCTGCCGCCACCGCGGCTGCCCCGGCTCAACCGAACTGGCTACACTCTGGATAGAACGCGGCGGGCGTCAACGTTCCACAATGGATACATTCCCTGGCCAATCGGCGGCTGGCGGGCGGGGAGGGGGGGAGGAAGGGCGGCTCCGCCCTTGAAGAGCGCGTTTTAAGGTGGCGCCGAGGGAGATACAAGGCGGCCGGTACGAGGCGCAGATAATCTGGCGCAGGCTGCTTCCTAAAGGGTCCCCCCGGCGGCGGCGGCCAGGAGGAGGAGGGAGGAGAGAGGAGGGAGGGGCGGCAGCAGCAGCAGCAGCAACAGCACCGGCGGCAGCTCCTCCTCTTGTGCTCCTGTCTGCCTTAGGGGCTGAGCTGGGACCTAGTCGCTGCTTTCCTTCCCCGGCTCCCTCCTCAACCCAGGTACCCTCCCCTAATCCCAGCTTCCCCCACCCACCCGCGTGCGCTCTCTCGCTCTCTTCCTCTCCCGCTGCCTTCCCTCCCCATTCCCCTCTCCCCCTGTATGCCTCGCTGCCTCGCCGCCGAGCGACGCTCTGGCTGCTCGCCCGTGTGCCATTCTCGCACGGCTCCGCTCGGCCAGGCCTTTTCCCTTCTATGTCCAAGGCCGCCCGCCCCCCCCCCATTCTTCCCGTGGCCGCCTCCCCCCCCCTCGGCCCTCCCTTGTAACCCTGCTCTGCCCCTTGATGTCGGGTCCATCCATCCTCGGCGCCGGCAGGCGCCCGGGATCCTTCGCCTTCCCTGTTCTCGATCACCACCACCACCACCACCCCCGTTTACCTTCCACGTGGACTCCCACCCCCAGCCTCCCGAGCGCACAGCCGCCGGCTGGGGCGCCTGGTGCCTGCGAGAGGCTCGGATGGGGCCGCCCGTCTGGCGGATCGCGGCGTCCAAGGGTGGCCGTCCGCGGGCACAGTCCTTGGAAGCCCAAGGAAGCGGGCGGGCACGGCTCCGGCCCAAGTGTTACGGGGGCAAGGGGGGACCTACTCTCGGGCCGTGGGTGTTTTGAAACCGAGCCTCCCGCCAGCTACATCCCGGTTGGCGGCCCGCCGCCTCTCCACGGGCCCTCCTAGGGAATTGATTCGCACTCCCTTCCATGGGACTGGATTCCACCAAGGAACGTGCTCTTGAATTCTCTCCCTCCTGTCCTCCGTTCTTTCCCCCGCCTCCTCCCGTCCGCCCTGCTCGCTTCGTTCTCGACCAGCTATTTTTTGCTTCTCCTGCGGGAGGAGGCAACGTCGCCTCCTTCCCGGCTTAGCACAGCAAGGCTTTCACTCACAGGACACACGTTACCTTGCCCTCCCGGATCGCGTTAGCACGGGGACCGGCTCGGAAAGGGAAACGCGCCTCCCCAATTCCATTATTTATTTTATTTCACGACTGGAGGAGAATAATAGGGAATAGAAATATCCAGGCACAGCTGGAGGGGGGCGGGCTTGCAGCCTTTCGGCTTGCACGAATGCAATGGTTTCAACTGGACCAGAAGCAAAGGTGAAACGGGCAAGGACTCGTCTTGCGACCGTGGAGGGCGAAAACTCCTGGTTTATTGCTCTCCAAAGAACGACTCCTTCCTTACCTCTTCCCTAGCCTCCCTAAGAGCTGAAGACCACCACCACAACCACCACCCCCAATCTGCTGGTCATGTCTTTCCTTCAGCTTCAAGTTGGACAAGCCTCTTGAGAAATGGCCAGGGAAACGGCTTCCTTTCCTCCTCTCTCACCGCCACCCAAGGGGGGGGTGCCTTTCTCTTTAAATGTGATATAACCCGTTTGCTACTGTCCCTTTAAAAAAGGCAAGCTGAAAAAGCTGTGCAAGTGCTGATTGGCTGCCTGTTTGGATACATCCTTAGGGGGGACTAGAAACTGTTCGCCTGGGTTGGTTTTTTTTTTAAACTCTGCTGTTCCAATAAACAAGTAACGCCCCTCCCCCTTACATGCCTATCACCAAACAATTAAAGGCTAGGTCAGTGTCCTGGAGGGGAAAAACAGTGGAAGAAGGCAAACTCAACCCACGAGTTAATATAAACTACAAGCGCGCTCACGCCTATTAAAGTTCAGGGATCTTGTCCAAAGGGGTATATTTTTTTTTTAAAAAAGGGGGTGTCGTTCGCTTCAGGATCTTCTGAATGTAACCAAGTCCCGTTACTGTATAGGCACCTTTGCAAAGAGCTTTGGGGAGTAACGTCCGCCCCTTCCTTCCCCCCCCCCCCCACCTCACCCCGCACACGCCCCATCTCCCAAGAAAACGATCCGGAGCTTTGTACTCGCCTTGATCTAATCTGTCCTTTGCATAGTTACTGAGGCTTCTGGGGAAAGGTAGCATTGAAAAAGCTGCAGAGCAATCCGTCTGCTGTGGGAACTCTCCAGTATTTAATAATATTTATACACACAACACACACACACATGCATGGTAGGTGACCTGGAATTCATTGTAAAGGCCACTGGTAAGATTGGTGGGGGGGGGGAGACTCATCCCTTCACATACACCTACTTATTGTTACTGTGAACAAGTGGTAATTAAATCAGCTGTACAGGTTTTGCTCCAAACTTCCTTATAGTGGCAGGGCTATAGCTTCATCGCTTAGGTTGCTCCAAAAGTATTTGTCTCCCCTGTATTTACTAAATTATCAGTATTTGCACTAATTTAAGTTATTAGCTTTGGACTGCCTGGTGTGGATGGCTGACAGTCAGATGCGCTGTTAAAAAGAAATGTATCTTGCTCAGGTCTAAGTAATTCAGTGTCTGTACTGTAAAAACAAATCAGATCAATACAGCCATATCTCTTGTCTTCCTACCTAATGTAAAATATCAGCACAGTATTTAAAACATAGCATTTTTATATTATTGAATTGTCTGGCAAGTGGAGACAGAGGGTAACAGAAATGCAGCTGTACTAGTTAGAACAGTGAAGAGTACTATGATACCGTGAATACATGACATTTTAATGTGATATAAACTGTTGTGCACTTGAGCCAATTTTCTTTACTATAGGTATGAAATAGACATGATGTGAGTAGGAATGTGTTTGTGTTTAGCAATAATTTGTACTGGGCTGCTTCCTAGCAGTGGCTCCTTCAGAGTGGACATCAGATACATAGCTGTATTATGGTACAGTTGTAACTTAAGAAGAAATAATCATTTTTCTTATGTAAATGTAACATTTTAGTTACTTCTATAGGTACTGTGGTGTGGCTTCATTAAATGGCAGAAAATAAATTTCCCATGTTGGAAAGCCCAGGTTCACACATTCCAAAGTGGGATGTGAAGAGAAAGATGAGGCGGACAGAAGGAGGGTGTGCTTTATGCCACAGGCCAGCAGTGTTCAGGGTTGTTGGTGATTTGTTCTAGCTAACAGAGGGCAACTATGGACTGCTTTTTAAAAAGATGCCAAAGTAAAAAAAAAGTTGTCTTTTACAAAGGGCATCACTGTAATGGCAAATTATATTGGTGGGCTTGGGATATTACTGTAGCTAATTACTAGTTAAAGTAATTTTCCTATCATTTATTTATTTTTATTTTGAGTTTTTCCACCCTGCCTTTCTCCTTGGAAAAGGGCCCAAGGTGGCTTTCCTCTCAAAGGCCATCAAATTCAAGTACCAGACATGTCAAATAGATAGTGCATTGTGAAAGGTGTGTATCAAAACTACTTTTATGGAAGACTTTGTCTGTTTGTGCCATTATAATTACAGTACAACCCCCTTATTCGCTGATTCACTAACCGTTGATTCAGTTATCCATGATTGGTGATCAGTGGGGGGGGGGGGAAGGAGGAGCGCCCACTCACCCACTCGCAAGATCAGTGGCAGTGGCGGCGGTGGATGAGGCGGCAGCCACGTGGCCCGGGAGAGCCCGCTCATCCGTAAGGTTGGCAGAGGTAGCACAGCACCATGGTGTGTGGGGGGTCCCCAGGGTGCTGGCGGTCTCTCCCGCTGCTTTTACCCTGGCACCCTCTGATAAGAGTGCTTGCTCTTATCTGCGGATTTCATTATCCACGGGGTGGCCGGGAACCAATCCCCCACGGATATGGGGGTCCTGCTGTACTAAAATGTATGTGAGTGAAGGACCACAGTGAGAGTTTTCATAGGAAAAATATGTATTTAGCTACTGAGTAACCTCCTAGCTGCCTAGATGCCCGGAGCACATCCGATCTCACTTGATTTCGGAAGCTAAGCAGGGTCAGGCCTGGCTAGTACTTAGATGGGTGACTACCTGGGGATACCAGGTGCTGTAGGTGCCTGGAGTAGGAACTGGCAAGCCACTTCAGTATTCCTGCCAAGAAAAACTCCATGCACATGGGGTCTCGAAAAGTTGGTCACAACTGTAATGGCACAGCGACAACTGAGTAAACTCCATTTGGTGCAATCCTAAATGTTTGTATGCCATTGAGGATTTTTTCCCATACAAGGTCAGAAGGGAGCAACTCCTGCAACACAAGGCAGAGTGAGACAACTGATTCAGGTAACAGATTTGAGGAGTGGCGGCACAGCAGGTGATCTTCCTGAGCTCTCCAGGCATTTCCTTCTCTTTAAGGCTATAACAGGAAAGAAAGGGGGAGGATTATATACAGTGGTACCTTGGTTTAAGTAGTTCTCCAAGCCAAAAAAAAAAGTCAGACACTCCCGCAATGCAGAATGCACCTTTCCGTCACTTGAGAAGTGCACCAGAAAAGTTCAAAAAGTCCAAACCCCACTGCAAAAAACTGTCCAGAATGGCTTCAAAACTTGACGAAAACAGCTCCAACTCCTCCCACACCTCCACAAACTACCGTGGCACAGTGCATCCTGGGTACACTTTTTGCGCAACGCCTAATGGGGAAAAATGTAACCCAGGGCATTACATTGAAATGTTCTTAAATTGAGGCATCCCCATGTCCAATAATTTCTTTTTGTAACCCGGTTTTTTCATAACCCGAATCATTTGTAACCCTGTGTGCCACTGTATTATGTGTATGTATATGTATGTATGTGCATATGCACATATGTATATGTATGTATACATGTGTGTGTATGTGTGCGCACGCTAATAATATATTGCTCAAAGAATTCCCAGGTAACATGATAGTTCAGAGGTTTAGGTCTCTGGCTGCAGAGCCAGAGATTAGGAGTTCGATTCCACACTTTGCCTCCTTGACAGGAACTAGATTTGACGGTCCATTAGGCCGCTACCAGCTTTGCAGTTCTAAGATGTAGATGACAATCACATAATTTGTCTTGAACCCAATTCACCTGCCATAGGATATGATAGAGGGGGACCAACTGGAAGTAAGATTTTTTTCATTGATACCAGGCATGGAAGACTTAGATCTGTGTGTGGGGCCACTTTTTGGCACTGTAACCCCCACCTTGAAGCCCATAACTTGAAAACTGGTTAGGTAAAACCATACTTTTAAATTGCTAAAGAGCACTGAAGGCCTGGGGGCCAGTTTAAAAGGTGGGTCTCCTGAAGCTTCCAGGAAGAGTGATATACTTTTCTTGGATGATATTTCTTTTTGATGGGGCGGGGGGATCCAGAGGCAGGAAAATCTGGGGGGCTACAAATGCAGCCTTGTTTTAAACCTACCCTGTCATCATTGCTGTAACTGTTGTATGCTCCATTAAGTCAGGACCAACATATAGCAACTTTTCCAGGGTTTCCATAGCCAAGCAGGGAACGGAACCCAGGACTCCTGCCTCCTAGTCTGTCACTCAATCAATTACACCACACAGGGCACCCGTATTACTAACCACACCAAAACTGTCCTTAAAGAGGCAAGTGAGATGGTTAGGATGATGGAAAGCCTTGTGATTTTCACTAGGGTGCCTCAGAGAACAGCTTCACCCAATAGAAAAGATCCTCCCTTACACATATCTGACTTTTTCCCATTCGCTTTCTATGTGGGGTGGGGGAGTGAGTCTGGGAAATTGCCTGCAGTAGACACTACATCCTGTTTTTCTTGCTCCGGCTGTTTGAGCTGAACGCAGCCCAGGAGAGAAGTTAGGAAAAGATGGCATGGCATACACCTGAACTCAGAGAAACAGTGCATATGCCACAAAGCAAAAACACCTTTTGGGTTAGCTGTTCATATGTATCTAGTCCATACATATGCTTGGAGATGTGCACATTCTCATGTACGTATACATTGCCCATATTTTAATGTTAATTGTCCTGTGTCTTTGCAGATTTCCCCCAATTTAAAAAAACCACTGCTATCTCTTTTACATATTAACAAATATTCCTACATGAATTGTCATTGGGAATTTATTCACTTGTATGTAATGAAAAACCTTCTGCACATGAAACAGAATAGTAAATTAGTACAACGGGGGAGGGGTGATCCATGCAGTAGATTTTGGTGTGGAAGCTTGATTCTTAGGAGTATACCCTGTAGCCAAAATGGGGCTTGGAGGCTGATGAACTAGCCCATGTCTGCATATAAGATTTGGAAGAGGAAGACTCTGATAGTTGAAATGCTTCTTTGGTTGGGGGAGGACGATAACAAGAAATCATCATGCTTTGTGCACAACCATGTGCCAAGAGGTGAAATTTTATAGAGAAGAGTGTGCTAGAACAATTTAGGGGGGTGTAGATAATGCAGTCCTGAAAAGATGCACTAATTTAAAAATGAATTTACTAAAAGTCAGTGCAAAACAATTAGCTAGCTTGAGCCAACTCTGAAAACAAGGTTGCTATACAATAACATTTTTGACAGTTTACAAAGGAGAGCTCCAGATATGGGATGGAATTGAAATCGAATTGAAATAATTTTGTGATACGTAAAACTGTATCATGACAAACCCAAGGCACTGTGATTTGCTGTTCTGTACTTTTTTTTACAAGACTGTTGTTTCAGCCTATTGAAAGCCATAGACTCTATGCCTGTTTGTCAAAAAAATATTAATGCTTATCACCATAGTGGCAGCTTGCCAGATTCTAATGAACAAGAACTGTAAGATCCGAAGCAGTAAACCTGATAGAAATTTGCATTATGATGTTTTCTTTGGTGAATCAAGGCCCTATAGTTACAGGTCTAGCAAAAGAGAATGCTTACAGTTGAAAAGAAAGGCAAACATCAGAGAAATTTAAATATAGGGAGGCAAGAGGCACACACCAATGCAACACAACTCTACATCCTATGCCATGCAACACACACTGTTACCAACGCAGATACCAGGGAGTAGCAGCAGCAGCAGAGGAGAACATGGATTTTCCTCCATAGATTCAAACTGTCTTGGTTGGATGAGCACTTACACATTTTCTGTATGTTGCCAATAATATACTTAAAGGCTAAAGATCACTTAAAGCTATAATGCTTTTTCACTTCTTAGTGATATATTTTGTATATATAGTGATATATAATTGTATTCTCTGTTTTTAATTGTGCCTTTCTAGGTTTTAAGCTCTTGCCTTTTAAAAATATAATTAAAACAGTTTTTAAATTTTATTGTACTTTTTATGTTGTTGTATTTTGGACTGAATTCTGACTTAGGCATTTGCCTGCAACTTGAGTTTGGTTTTCATGTTTTTTTAAGCATTTGTGCCTTCAGTTTTTCATAACTGTAAGATTTTTTGATGTTTTCAACAACTTTGTAGTATTTTTGTTGTTAAGTGGAACATAGAAGCTTTGTGGATAAATAAACCTTGCAGAATTAGACAAGCTGATGTTGCCTGGATCATTGCAACAATGAAAAGATTTGTAGTTGGACACCTAGATGAATTCTGATACGATTGGAAGTGATTGCAGATCTATAAAGTTCTGTAGGATTCTTAGGGAGATGGTCAGGTGTCAGACTTTCTGACCTGACAGGTGGGAAAAGCACAGTGGCTTGTTGCTCTGGAAAATCACTAGGGCAAGAGTAGAAAGTGGGTCACGAATTCCCATTCAAGGAGGAAAAGCTGGTAGAAGAGGTACAGGCACTTTTACACGACCCCTAAGATCCGCTGGCAACTTAAATTCAGACCAGAGATCTTGGGGTTTGTCACTCTTCCTGTGTTCCCACCCCTCTGCATCCCCTGGCTCCTGTCTGCGGTGAGGGGAGGGAGGAAAAAAGGGAGAAAAAAATTCAGGCTCACCTCCACTCTGCTGTGGGGAGCTGCCCTGGAAAGCATTCCAATATCTTCCAGTCTCTTAAAGGGGCGGGGGGGGGCAAAACAACAACACACACACACACAAGGCGAGGAGATCCCGGCACTCACTGCTTTACATCTGCATCAGAAATTTTTCACCTTCGGAGACCAGGTACTTAGAAAATGCGCTGGGACGGTGCTTAGGTGGGCGTGGACGTACTTAATTTTTTTAAAATCCGGAGCTGGTGGGAAAACAATTTTAAGCTCCGGATCTGGGAGCCCTTTGCCTCGGATTTTAGGGGTCGTGTAAAAGCGCCCTAGAGGGAGATTTTGTAGAATAGAGCTTTGAGGATCCCTTTCCTGCAGTCCTGATCAGTCCTTCTGGATGACAAAGCTCCAACATAGGGAAACTTCTGTAGATCAAAGAAAGGAGCCTGGGAGAAAAAGGTGATATGCAGGTTCCACTTGAGTAAAAACCAGGAGTAGCCACAGCTGGCTATTCCGGAGAGGAAGTTTTAACAAGTCTTTCTGATGATCCCTGTGTTCTGTGGGTTGAAAGGATTTTCAGCTAGCCGCTTCAGCAGAGAAGCAATTGAATCCTGCTGGAAAGGTGATTTTTCAGGGATCAGTGATGAGGTGTGTTTCACAGAAGACAACCTATGGACACAGGAAGCTCCAAAATTAGCCAAAGGTAAAATGGGACACACACCATTTGGTCGGACCAATCTCTGCAGAGTGAACCAAAGCGAGGGAACAACTCTGGCAGGTTGGGTGGGTGGGGTAGTAGTTTCAACCAAGCAACTTCCTTTTGCCTGAATCCTGAGGTGTACAGAGTGGGGTGAGGAGAGACTGTGACATAGGGTGCCAAAATTTAAGGGACAGAGAAATTTGCCTCTGGAAGGATGGAAAGCCACTGGCATTTGTTGACGCTGAAAGGATGCCAAGCAGCCCACATCAAGAATGCATCCCAGTTCCAGCGGCTCCTTCACGGGCAAGAGGAAATGCAAAAAAAGCTGAGCTCACTTGCTGACCCAATATGACTGTCAGATGTTGGCATCCGTTCCTCTGCCCTCCCTCTCCCCCCCCCCCGCCTATGCCAACCTCATGTGACCCGAGCTTTGTCAACAGAGCAGCAAAGCCCTGGGTGCCAAAATTGCTGGCTAGAGTTCTGTCTGAATTCCTTCAAGATAGGAGGTTCCTGTATCATTGATCCTATAGATGGGCACTTGTGCCACTCATTGAATGTCAATGGGGCAGGTGAGTCTAGCCAGGGACGTTATGTTCTTGCTTGACTGATGGTCCTGAAATACAATCACCATTGAGATGTGCTAGGTCTAATCAGAGTGCTGGTGTCGAAACATGTCTTGTACATAACACTCGAAGCACTATACTAGGGTTGTATATAAACAGTACACTTCACTTTGCTTTAAAAATACAATTAACGGGTTTTAAATAGAGAACTGGGATGAGGTGTCAATCAGGCTCTTGTGGACACTTATCGCCTGCCAACCTGGCCTTTCATTGTTTCCCAGCTAGCCGCAGTTATTATTACACAGGCACCTTTCTACGAAGATGACGTCATTGTTTGTTAGATATAACAGGCTGCTTATGAGCATCTGATCGACAGTCCATCTAGCCGGCATGCCACATTACCCATGCAAAACAAGTCTCTCCACTCGGGTTTCTTGCCAAAGGAGGGTGGATGCTCTGTTGTAGTGCATGAGAATCGGGAGTGATTTGTGCCACAAGAAGATCAACGTGATGGCTTAAACCAGCCACCTCCAATCCAGTTCCCTTCATATGTGTACAACTACTAATCCCATAACCCTCAACTAGAGACAATATAGGCGGCATGATGGAGGAGGTTGGTGTACAGTGGCTTTAGTTGCAGGTAGCCTTTTGTAAAAGAGGTGGCATGGGCGATGGCAACCACCACCAACGATGCTGCAGCTGGCAGCTGTGCCCCTAACTAGGTGTAGGGAGGAGTGGCAAGGGTGTGTGGCCCTTAAATGCCTTGCCCCCAGATTTCTGAGGGTGGATCCCCTTATGCGATACATGAAGAGAGGGGTGTCAAACTGTGTTGATTGACAGCACTTAACAGTTAAAAGTATTTCATGGAAAAGGTGTACCATCAGCTGGAAGAGCCAGAAGTGTTCCCTTTCTGGTCTCTCCCGCTGCTGCCCATCAGAAAAACAGCCAAGGAGCTGTTTGTTGCCCTTCTGGCACTTGCCGAGGCAACCGTGCATATGCTGACCATTCCCCCCCCCCCCTTGTCCTGGAAATGCCAATCGATAACATGAGCCAGCAAAAAATAAAGAACAGCCGTTGCAGAGAGAGAGAGAGAGAGAGAGAGAGAGAGAGAGAGAGAGAGAGAGAGAGAGAGCGCACTTCAGTTTTGTAGCTCCCTGAAGCCTGATCCTTGACCAGGGTGTCTTTGTTTTTCCTTTTCAGAAACCTGCATTAAAAAAAAACACCCACAACAAAGGAAAGCCTTTTCAGAGCTCAATGGACAATTCCGTTCTGGAGGTACCCTGCCCTTTGCGAGCTTTCCCTTCCTTACAGGTCTTTAGGCAATATAAGTGATCCTTGTCGTTCCTTCTGCGTGGCGACATCAGCCTCGACCCAGAGTAGGAAAGTGATGTGCCAAATGTAGCCTCGTGAGCTCACTGCGAGGAGAACCAAGGGGAGAGACACATGATGGGCTGGGAAGGAGCCAGCCTGGTCTTTCAACATAAGCAGCTTCCCAAAGTGGAAAGAGAAACAAGATGACCGGGCCGAAAGACAGGAATGTGTGTTCGGGACAGTGATATTTACAGGCCTGACTCCAGCTTTCTGCAAATTATCTTAATTGAATAAGGGTAACTATGATGGGCATTTTCCAAGTAGATCTGAAACCTGACCTTGCCATGCCTCATTCTGTTTAAATTCCCTTTAAAGCTATGCTGATGACTGACTCCCTTCTTCACAATGAAATGCAAGGGCTGGGATAAGGAGGAAGCAGCTTCCCGGGCTGTTGCAACACATGGATTCTTGTTTCCTTAGCTATGAAAAAATGGGAAATACTGGGCAGTATCTTGGTTTAAGTCCTGTAAAACAGGGATAAAGCCTTTTAAATATTCCAAGGGGTGCTGTAAAATAAACATGCAAAAAGGCAACGGGCGACACATTAAGATTGTAATATGCACATCTACTTAAAGGCGAGCCCTACTGAACTCAGTGGTGCACACTTCTGAATAGAAATGCATAGGATTGTACTGCAAAATACCACTGTATTTACAAGTAAAACTGTCAAGCTATATAAATTGAGCTGCAGTGCATGGAACTCCATAGGATTTTTTTCCTTAGTGAACAAACACACAGAGGGTCAAGCTGTTGGAACATCTGTCACTGCTGTTGTCGTATTTTGCATTGGTAATACATAATGTTTCGAAGTGCGGCAATGTTCGGTGATAGTGGTTACCTATTTTATTCTGTAGAAGAGGAAGCAGAAATTCTAGTAGAACTACATTGTGGAATACAGATATTAGATGCATATTAATGTAATAATTTTTACAGCCTGTTTTCAAGATTAATTTTGGCAATGGGCAGGATCATATTTTATGAGCAGGATTCTCCGGGGCAAATTTTAAGTGTTCTCACCAATAGGCTTTTCCAGTGGCCAAACCATAATTTATCAAACACTAAGGTGAACAATGAGAATGTGGCTTTTACTAAAATGAGTAATCCCGCATCAGTCCTGCTGACTGATGATTAAGAAGCATATGGATAGTGTAATCAGATATTTATAAAACATTTTGACAAAGATCTAAGCCTACCCACCCCATTAGTAGCTAAGAGATAAATGGAAAGGCCATTTTATGAAAAGAAAGAAAGAAAATAAGTTGTACAGTAGTGAAAACATCAAATGGCAAACACTGCTACTCCACAATATTCAGTTATGGCCTATACTTGGAGCCAATGAGGTACATGAATATTAAAGAGATAGAAAAGACTGGCCTTCTTCATCCACCTTTGTAACCCAGGCGTGTTGGGCTACAAATCCCATAGTAATCAGCTGGGTTTTATAGGAATTGCAATCCAATAGAATCATAGAATCATAGAGTTGGAAGAGACCTGAAGGTCCATCCAGTCCAACCCCCTGCCATGCAGGAACCCCCATCACAGTATTTCCGAGAGGTGGCCATCCAGCCTATGCTTATAAACCTCCAAACAAGGAGACTCCACCACCCTCTTTGGCAGCATATTCCACTGCCGAACAGCTCTAACTGTCATGAAGTTCTTCCTAATGTTCAATTGGAATCTCTTTTCCTGTAGTTTGAAACCATTGTCCCGAGTCCTAGTCTCTGAAGCCATGGAAAACAAACCTGTTCCCTCTTCAATGTGACATCCTTTCAGATATTTAAACATAGCTATCATATCCCCTCTCAGCCTTCTTTTTGAAAGGCTAAACATTCCCAGCGCCCTAAGCCGCTTCTCATAAGACATTTCTTCCAGACCTCAATCATCTTGGTCACCCTCCTCTAGACCCGTTCAAGACTGTCAACATCCTTTTTTAACTTGAGGTGCACAGAACTGGACACAGTACTCCAGATGGGGCCTGACCAGAGCAGAGTAGAGTGGTACTATCACTTCCCTTGATCCCATTCACTGGTACTATTTTCCAGCCAGGTATCTCCCATCCTATATCTGTGCAATTCATTATTTTTACCTAGATGCAGCAGCCTTCATTTCCCTCTGTTGTAATATAGTGGAGGGTTCCAATTGAGGAAGGCTAGAATAGGCAATGTCACAGAGAGATGCTTGGATCCCCCCTCCCCCTTTTAAAAGTTTCCTATAGACAGAAAGGTAGCACAGCTAGATTGGGATCAATGCTTTTATGAGTTGATTGTGCATTGCAAAGGAAAAGTTCTTTTTTAAAAATTTGACACAAATATTGTGATTGTGATTTTGAAGTTGTTGTTGTTCAGTTGTTCAGTCGTGTCCGACTCTTCGTGACCCCATGGACCAGAACTCCTATCTTCCACTGCCTCCCGGAGTTTGGTTAAATCCATATTGGTTGCATCGATGACACCGTCCAACCATCTCATTCTCTGCCATCCTCTTTTCCTTTTGCCTTCAATCTTTCCCAACATCAGGGACTTTTCCAAGGAACCCTCTTTCCTCATGAGGTGGCCAAAGTACTGGAGCCTCAGCTTCAAAATTTGTCCTTCCAGTTAGCATTCGGGGTTGATTTATTTCAGAATGGATAGGTTTGATCTCCTTGCAGTCCAGGGGACTCTCAAGATTCTCCTCCAGCACCACAGCTCAAAAGCATTGATTCTGTGGCGATCAGCCTTCTTTATAGTCCAGCTCTCACTTCCATACATCACTACTGGAAAAACCATAGCTTTGACTATCTGGACCTTAGTTGGCAAAGTGATGTCTCTGTTCTTTAGGATGCTACCTAGGTTTGCCATTGTAGTGATCAAGGAGCCCAAGAAAATAAACTCTGTCATTGCCTCCATTTCTTCCCCTTCTATTTGCCAGGAGGTGGAGGGTCCAGTGGCCATGATCTTAGTTTTTTTTTATGTAGAGCTTCAGCCCATTTTTTCACTCTCATCTTTCACCCTCATTAAGAGGTTCTTTAATTCCTCCATTTTTGTTGAAATTGGAGAATAGGAGCAAAAATTAGTTACCTCTACTCTCTTAAAACCATGAGAACCAGACATCTTTCAGAAGCCCTGCTCCTTCTGAAATTTGTAATGATGGGTACTGGTACGGGCCTCTCAGTTGTGGCACCTATTTACAGAACTCATTTCTTGCAATGCTTTGCCAAGTATGATATCTTTATTATTTTCTACTACCAGGTTTAAAACTTTTTAAAACTGCCCAAGTGTTTTTATCTATTGTGTATTTTTGTGTGTTTGTTTTAAAATCTATCTTGCCTCCCAGAAGCTCAAGGCCAGGCTTACCATGATAATAACACAAGACCAAACTGAAAACAAGCGACAAGATTACCCAATAAGCTTCAGGGACAAACAAGCATTTGAACCCACGTCTTTCTAGTCATTGTCCACCATATAATTATTAGATCACACTGGGTATCAAATTATACTGCTTTTTTTGCTCTGCTAATTGGTTTGTAACATTCATTTATTTTATGTTGGATGTCAACATGTTCCTGCAATAGTGCCTTGTTTTATGGACACAAATCTAAGAGCTTATCTGAAATGGAGTTGCTCCATTGAATCAATTGGTGAATTATAAACCAGCTCTTACATAAATCCCATGGATTCAGGGGGCTTGCTTTAACTAGAACAGGCTATTGGATTTAGGTTGTAGTATTCTATATCAGTAAATTAAATAAAATGACATCTACCCAAATTGTATTGTATAATTTGTACAGATAGGGAAAAAATGAAGAGGAAAGCTGCCTGGAAGAGTTGGATCTATTGTGAAGCAGTTAGAGGAATCTCGATTCTGTTTACCACCATGTTAGACTTTCAACTAGTTATCCCGAGTGCAAACTTTGTAAACCTATACTGGAGTTCCCCCCCCCCCCTTGTCGTTGCCATTCTGACATTCATTTCTATGGAAACGGGAGCATAAGCGGTAACTGAGAGGCAGCTACTGGAACTAACAAAAACTCCTGATCACAGCCATTGGCTTTTGGTTACCGTTTCCATGAGAACAGATGTTTGGTCATCATAAGGAAAAGGAGTCTCAAATCCAGCCTTTGTCACCATACCTATATCTCTTGTTGCTCATGCATGAATATCCTATCTATTTATCTTGCTGCTCAATTGGCACCTGTAGATTTATGGGGTCCTTGGTTTCTCCACTAAGAATATTTCACTCAGTTCTCTGGTTGTGGCAAAAGAGGCTGTTTCTTCAAACCTGTGTGAGAGTAGGTAACATAAGGGGAAATAACACATTTGCTTCTGTGTTACCTTAATTAATACTTTAATGTTGCCAACAACTTGATAAGACGTACACACCTCCCTTTGCCATCTGGGTTCAGTATAGGGCTGAGTTATTCTAAGACTGAAATTTGAAGTTTTGTAAAGCTGCCTGAAACCAGGTAAGACCACATGCTTCTATGGTTTAGTTTTAGGAGATTCAAGCAGAGTTTTTTCCATATCACATGTTACCTATTGGATCAGATGTGGCAGGGAATGAACTTGGGACATTTTGTTTTAAAATATACCGTTCTCCAGTAAAATCAGGATAATTTCACACCTCTACCAGGAAGACCACTGCTAACAACCCATTTTAATGGGTATGGGGGTGGCTGCAGAAGTCTGCTTTCAACACACCCCTGGCCATTGTCCATCGAAGGAGCCCATTCAGACCAGGGTGAAGTGAAACCAACATGGAATATAAATTGGATGTCTCCTACCAACCTTCCTCAGACTGAAGAAGCTACTTGGATGAGTAGTAAAGCATTTCAATCTACTAAGGAAAGAAGTCCAGTTGCCATAATTCAACTTCCAGAAAACTTCACCTGCATGATAGAGAATGTTCATAGACATCTTGGAACATTTTGAGAAGAATCATGGCTGGCTGCACCAAATCCAAGCCATTCCCGGTCTAGAAGGGGATGAGAATTATTGCTACTCTCATTCTGGTTTAAATTTGTGCTGAAACTCGGGCTGTGTTCTGTGCTAGATCAAACTCAGATCTACCATAACTTGGGCTTCTCCATTCCCTTTCCCCTATCTCCAGCTCTTTAACTGCTCTTTTGGTGGCAGATCCCGGCAGATCAGTTCTGCTAGCAGATCTCTGAGACCATCTCTTGGCACAAAGGCATTACTATTGGCAGAACTGGCAGAAGAAACCCATGCTTAACTCTAACCCCCTACTGCCAGCATCTTTGAGTCTGGGATCATAATGCCTCTCTGAAAAGCAGGTGCTCACTGCTGACCCATCCTTCCTCTTGCTACCCTCTCCAATGTCATATATTCATTCCCCAACATATTCCAAGGAAATAAAACTATTTTTGGGTGGACATCTTGTTTTTAGATGCATCCAATCATGGCTTATTTAAAAGTGTCAGTGGGGAACATTGCACAGAAGACTCTTTTCTCAGCTCAAGAGTCATTAGTAGCTGGATGAAACCATGGGGAATCTCCACTCACAAAACTATTCATAGAATCAGGAGTCATCTCTCAAGATAGCTCCTACCCTCTAGGTGTCACAGAGCTGCTTTGCTACCACATGGCAATCATAATTAAATCGCTGGAAGTACTGCTACATATCGTATTTTAGAAATAATGACCTAAATCCAATTGCTAGCCCCACAGAATGAAACAGTCTTGCTAAGTCAACACTCATGGTCGTTGTTTGGTTGTGTTGTCTGTCCCCCCCCCCGGTTTCCCTCCCCACACACACACACTTCTTTTCTTTCTCTCTCTTCTTGCCAGACTGTTTTGCTTTGTTTTGCATTGTTTTTTGTTTGTTTGTTTGTTTGTTTGTCATTGTTTTAAAATATTTATGGGAGTTGTATTTGGGCAAGTTGTTGCTGCAATCGGTTGTACACTACCCGGAGTTCCCGAGATAAATCAGGCGGTTAATAAGAACAAAATAAATAAATAAATAAATAAATAAATAAATAAATAAATAAATAAATATCAGTCTCACTGATCCAGTGGGTCTGTTCTAGTAGGTTCTGACATAGATTTGACCCAATAGTCGCTGTTATAACCCTTTTCCCCTCCTACATGAATCTGAATAACCTTGCACATACCGGCGTTTTAGCCAAAGTGTCCATTTTCTTGTTGATTTAAGGTATTCAGCAACACTGTGTTTGTGTCTCCTTTTGGATCATGCTCTAGGTATCAAATGACTGACTCAGCTGGAGTCATTTCATCTGACATCATAATAATATGTTGGCCCAAGAGAGTAACATTTTCTCACTCTGCTATTGACAGGGTATATTCTGAACTGAGAAGGTATCCAGGGTGATTTACATTTACCACACCCCAGCAATCCCTATCTGTATGTCTACAGGAATTTATCATAGGGTGTTTTATTTTGTTCAAAGCGAGTGCTGTTTAACAATCAGTAATTACCACCCGGCTGCTTGATTGGGTGGCACAGACCCTGCCACACTTATGCTCAAGAACATCTGCTTCTGCCAAACAGTTGGGACCGATGCAATAGAGCAACACAAGAGTAAGTCTGGCTTCTATAGAAGTAAAGACACGTGGGAGCTGGCTTAGATGTCTAAAGAAATAGGCTGTTCCTGCATGAGAATACAATACCTGTATTGTGAGATGTACGTGAATGACTTTAGCTGTATTAAACTACAGTAGAATAATTATGCACATTGTTATTTTTCTTCCCATGCAGAATTGTGACTTGTCAACCTGAGCCTGGCCTGGTTTAATCATATACAAGCCTTTGCCACTCAACTAGCTGTTTTATATCTTTATGCATGCTTTTAGCAATGGGATGTAGTACTGAACAAATATATTCTGTACAGTGTTGCATCATAACTTTTTGCATAATATTTCCAAATATTTTACTGAATTCCCAGGAAACCAGAACATTGCCTGGGACATGTCAACAAACCTCCTAAAGGGGAAGTGAGCCTTATTAGACAAGACAATGCATAATATTTAAATTATTATAAATTGCATGGGAAACAGTCAAAGCACAGAAAATGCAATTAGAATGAAGCAGAAACAAGACAGCTGTTTAAGAAGTGTCATAGAAAAGGATGCAAAATGGGCTGAAAAATAATGCTTATTTAGATCATTGTTTTAAAAGGGGCACATAATTTAATGCCTTATTCAGTGGCTGCTTTGTGTACCCTGCCACAGCTAGCTGACAAAGTGCCACGGCGTATCCCAGCAGTGCAAAAGGGTGTGTAATCAGGCATGCAACCAAGGTACATTCCTGCATCTCATCAGTTAGCTTCAATTAGCTGTCATAAGTTACCCAAGCCGTATGCAAACACTAGTAGGATTCTGGGCGCAGACAGTTGTAGATATATAGAAACACATAACAATTTCTGATGTCAACATGCTGCTGCGAAAGATACAGAAACATTGCAGGCAAGTTGGCAATCCTACAAACTGCAGGAGACAAGTTGGCGACCTTACACACTTCAGCAGACTGTTGTAAAACCAAAGGTTTGCTGCAACTTCATCTTCAGAGACATTTCGTGGCACTTTGACTTTTTGAATGTAATGTCTTGAAGAGAAATAAATACTGTACATTTTCATCATCAGTGAAAGTATAAATTCATACTTTTTTGTACTATTTTTATACAACCCCAGATCTATAGCCTTTTATCTGTTCCCCAACAGTATTTCACTACAAAGTTCAGAATTTCCGGTATTTGTATACACGGGCAAAATTGATAAATCAAGTAGCCAGTTAAGGTAATAGTGTAGCCACATAGTATCAGAATATTCATCAGATATACACAGGATGACAGGTAGGTTCTGTATTTAATTAGTTTGAATTTTAGTTCATGTCTTGAAAAATGATTTTAATGTATGTTGGATTTAATTCCAAAACCAAAGAGAGGTCATACTTCTGTTGGACCATGACAATCTCAGAAATGACACAGCCTGTATCTGGTTTGGAGATGTTAGTGGTCCAATAAAGATATTACCAGCCTTGTTTGGGATGTTGCACTAGACCCATCTAACTGATGGATCTAATTACACCTCACCAACTTTTCTTTTTCAAGAAATAAGAACATCTATTTCCCATGAGGCATTCACTAGCTAAGCTCCACCTACTTCCTGAGGGGCTTGAGTCATCCCAGCCATTATCTGGTGCTCACACCTTCTCTGAAGGTCCTTTTTCTTTGCCTACAAGGAAACAAGAACATACTGCACAGAGCCAAGTGCCATCTCAAATTTCCCTGTGAACCTTTTGGAGTAATTTTGTCCTGAGCAATTTTCTGTACTAGACGTACACACTGGCCAAATGCTAATTAACTGATTTGAATTGGTTCTGCATATTGTGCCAATAACTTCTATGTTCCAGTCAGAATATAGTATTGCAATGTTGTACGGTATTTAGAATAACCAACAGGGCAGTGGTTCTCAACCTTCCTAATGCCGCGATCCTTTAATACAGTTCCTCATGTTGTGGTGACCCCTTGCCCTGCTTGGAAGAGGCCACAAGCCCCCTTTGGCAGGCCACTGCCGAAGGTGCCATAGAGAACTTCCCTCTACGGGCAACCCTCAGCCAATCGCAGCCTCTGGTGCCATTGACAGACATCCCCTCCAACCTATCAAGCTATAACTCACTCTCCCCCCCCTTCCTCCCCCTCCTCATCCAAGCCGTTGGTGCCTTTTTCTTCACTGGCTCATGGCAACCCCTGTGAAATGGTTGTTCGACCCCCAAAGGGGTCCCGACCCCCAGGTTGGGAACCACTGCAACAGGGGAACATACACAATGCGGATACCCAGGTAGGATTGGGCATCTTGGCTTCTCTGGGTTGTTTGTAAGTGACAAGTTTATACATTGTTGTCCCCTAGGTCACTTCCTCATAGAGCAGTTCCCTATTCTTCAAGGAAACAGTCCAAGAACATTTGGGGGCACAAGGTTGGGGGCCATTGATATATACCATTCCAACTTAATTTGCAACAGGAGTATTCCAAATTTTCATGCTGTTGGGGGCCTTCAGGAATTCTAAAACTTTCAGATGGCCACAGGTTTCTTAGCACTAGTATAACTTCTTGGTTTTACACAGATACTATTTTTATGCAATAGTTCTTAATCTTCAATCCTCACATGTCATTGGATTTCCAGAATCTTTGCCCACTGGCTGCTGGCAACAGCTTCAGGAAGCCAAAGTCCTCCATCTTCTAAGGATCCAAGATTATGCCAACACTTTCTAGGGTTTTCGAAGTACAGAATACTCAGAAATGGTTTATTATTTATTTATTTGATTTGTATGCTGTGAAATACGAAGTAGCCCGAAGGCCACTCCGGGTGGTTTACAGTACTTTAAAATACAAAACAGTGTATGAGAGAGAGAGAGAGAGAGAGAGAGAGAGAGAGAGAGAGAGAGGAGGAGGAGGAGGAGGAGGAGGAGAAACCTAAAAGCAAAAATCAAATTAACATTAATATTAATATAAACCCCAATGTACAAATAATCCAAATAATGAAAACAAAGCAAAGCAAAGTGGTTGGCTTATATACCGCCCCATACCACTTCAAGTAGTCTCTGGGCGGTTTACAGTTTTAATTATAGTATGCAGGCTATACACTGCCCCCCCCCAGCAAGCTACCTCTGAAGAATGAAAGACTGAGTCAACCATGAGCCTGCTTCCTGGGATTGAACCCCAGGTCTTGAGCACAGTTTTAATTGCAGTACAGGCATTTAACCATTGCGCCACGAGGCAACAGGTAGAAACAAGATGGCATGGTATATAAATCAAATCAAATAAATCAAATCAAATAAATAAATAAATAAATAAATAAATAAATAAATAAAGTAAGCTGGTATCCTGTTGTAACACACCTGATAACCAATTCCATTGAACTCAATGGGAACTATTCCTGAGTAGACATGTATAAGGAATTTAATGTAACTGCCACCCATTGCTGTATTCTACATCTACATGTGATGATTCCTTCTCAAAGATTTTCTGAAGAGTTTGAGGCTCTCCTGAAAATACAGGAATGGGCTTTAGAGAGAGGCAAAATTCTTCAGAACTTTAACACTCTGTAAGATCCAGGCCTATGCCTTTAACAACTGCAGAAATCAACAGGTGAAAATTTTAATGGAATTAAGACATTTGGAAATGTTATACTTGCTGATTTTAGCCTCTATAGGGATATTAAAGGCTTATAGCTAGAGAAAAGTGAACAATGATCACCTTTATGTATATTTACAGGGAGAGTAATTTGCCTAAATACAAGGAGGAGGCCTTCCAAATATATGTAATATAAGCTGTGCCTGTTGTAGTTGTCTGGAAACCTCTTTTCCACCACCTGAAACAGAGTGGGGGTTAAGAGCAAGCTTACATATAGACTGCATAAAGGTTGGGAAGATATATTTTGACTGTAAGTTGACTTCAGGTGATTAAGATGGTGGATGTACTGCTATAGAAAGACAGCTTACAGGCTTTTTGGCAGAAATCTTTCCAAAACAGTGTAAGTATAGCTTGCTCTTCTATTCAAGTGTTTGTGGGATTATTTGGTGAACAGTAAATCATGTAACAGTATTTATAAAACAGCACATTTGTTTAATGGAAAGGTTACTATTTCCCAAGTGACCTGAATCGTATTTTATGGGTATGAATTATTCCTTTTCCAAGACTAGGAAGTCACTTTTGTGCAGAGAATGGTACTAAAATACTCACTGTTGTTCTCCTAAGAATGCAGTGATAGAAAAAGATAGTTCTGGGGGTCTTCTGAAGTTTTACTATAGAGGTTTCGCTGTGGATGGTGGGAGTCATTGTCAAAAACATCTGGAGAGCCTTAGTCCAAGAAAAGCAGAATGGTTGAAGGGAAAGAATGTTCTAGATGAAACTGGAGAAATGAGTCCAATAATGTCTTTAAACAGTTAAATGTGTCTTTGAAGTATTGATACCACATTCTGTAACAGTAGTCTTTAAAAATGGAGGAAATTCTTATGGGGAAAAATAATACAGGGTAAGCACTTGCATATATTTTGTCTCTGTTCTTGTTTCGGACATCCAGATATATATTTCCAGTAAGTTCCAAGTGTATTCTTTCTGATGTTGAGTATTATTGGGGTACATATGCAGGTACTTTGGTGTGTTTCAGTTAGGGAAAACAAAAATAAAAATATTTGATCAGAAATCTGGAAGGTTCTTACACAGAAAATAAATAGAAACTATTGGGCCACACCATACTTCTGAAAGATGGAATTTATTTTCTACCGCACTATCTAAAACAGTTTATATATAATCTACCAAATGTTATCAATGCACTTTGATTTAATTTGAAGACTTCCATGTGGGCCTACACATGACTGGCATCCATCTTCAACTGTGGACCAAATCCCTTATACAGAAATCAAAGGTTGTTTATGGTCAAAATTACAAGGGCAGTATAACTTTAGGAACCATGTTCTAAAATCCATATCCAGGAGAACAATTCTACCAGGTGGTAGGCAGAGTGAGGCAGCTCCTTCAAATGGCAATGGCTGGATACTACAAAACAAATACTGTAGAGTTGTGCCATTGAGTCTCCTCTATATCTCCAAAGCAGCCCTCAGATGTATTGGAAGATCTAGTCCTCTTGCTAATGTTGAAATAAGATTCAGCTGTAGATCTACATGCCATTTATTAGTGGAACTGAGAAAGTTTCTTCCCATTTGACTTGGACAGCTAAAGGTCTTTGGCCAGAGCTGACAGTATGCCTGCAGCCTTTTCGGATGCTTTTTTAAAGAGTGTGGCTATATTAGGTGAAGCTCCGAAGGAACAGTGTGCCATCCACAGAGAACTTTGTGCTGTGCTTTCTTAGTACTGCCGATTGATAAAGGTGCTCAGGAGGACCACACACACTGCCAACCATTTTCTTCTCCAACGTCACTCCCCATTGCCTCCAAACAGGGTGGTTAAATAATAGGATAACTACATATGTGAAAGGAGAGCCACACCTGTTGCCATGCTCAAGCTGTATCAACAAATAACCCATACAGACCATGTTATTAATGTCACCCCAAAGGTAATACCATATAGCCTTTGACCTTCTTTACCCAAAAGAGATGAGAATGGAGAAAGTGAGATGTAGTTGTTTTGAGTTTTTTTTTGGGCTGTTTGGCTGTGTTCTGGAAGTTTTTCTACCTGATGTTTTGCCAGACTCTGTGGCTGCCGCAGGCTGTGGTCACACCTGGGTTTCGATCCTGAGCTTCTGAAGGTCCGGCTTTTCCTCTTCGTCCCATCACGTGATTTAAATGTGGGACAAGAGTTCTCACGTAAAAAGCTGGTTTTTTTTATATTTTAAAGTGCAGTTCGGCCCCCTTGGCCAGCAGGTGGCGCTAGTATTTGGTGTGTGGGGGGGAAACGGACCACTTTGCTGGGGGAAATTAATGCTTGTAGGACCGGATAGAGCTTCCTGTTTCTCCGAAGGTGAAAATAAAATAAAAAAACACAGCCCATCGGCCCCATGAATAGCAAAAAAAGAAAGAAAAAGAAACCCGGATCATGTGTGGTCCCACGGCATCTGCCTCCTTAAAAGCTGGGTTTTCAAAGCGAGGCAAAAAATTCTCTACCTCGTAGGTGAGTAACAGAAACCTCGCTTAAGGGTTTTTTCTTTTTTTTCAAAAAGCCTGGTGGCCGTGGGGTCGGCATTTTTGGACTCGGTTTATTTAGTAATTTAAACTGCTTTTAAAGGGACGTGGGACCGAGCCCTTAAGTGAAGGTATTCTGAGAGCTACAAAAAAAGACGAGGCCAAGTGTGACATGTTACCAATTCTTCCTCTGTTACACGTGCAATACCATCTCAATGCAAATCTGCTCAGATACAAGTCCCACTGCTATATGCAATAGGGCTTACTTCCAAGCAAGTGGGAATGACATTTCAGGCTTACTCTCTTCATCTGTGTTTTCTCAGCATTTTGATGAAAAACAAACACGCTTTAGGTAAGCATTGTGCAAAGCATTATGATAGGATGGGTCTAGACGGCTTTCACTCCAGGCCAAAGGCAAAAAGTGCAACAAAACTTTCCACATCCCCATGTCCTTTTCCTTCTGTAAAGTATGTCTCCCTTTTGGTTTTTAGAAAGGCTATCTTTCAGATACAACTATTATCAAGATACAGTACTTCCTGTTAAATAGGCAAGGGTAGGTGATATGTCTCTTAGTTGGATATAAGATCACAAACAAATGCTAGCTTTTGGGCCATATGGACATATTAATATGGGATCCTTTCCCCTTCATATTTCAATTTTCTTTATGCATAAAATCACTCATCATCAGCCAAATTAATGCATATAACTTTAGCAACAGTGATTTAGGTAGGTAGGTAGGTAGGAAAGTAGGTAGGTGTAGGGATTATAGCCATAAATCTTGTTCTCTCTTTGTACGTGACATTCCTGTTCTGCCTGTCCAAGATCTTGCTGATCAAGGGCTCCAGAGCATGGCTCCTTTGGTTCAAACATGTCAAGCAAAGCACTCTATAATCCTTTAGGAAGGATGTGCCTTTTTAAGGCTGGGCACAATATGGACAGTGTGCATGCAGCATACCATGGGTCCCTACATTGCCTTAAGGCTACCCAGACTTCACTGGATGGGGGATGGAGAGAGTTGTAGTCTTAAAAGGTACCTTTCCCATATGATGTGCCTGACCATATTATCAACCAGACCAATCTCAGTATCAAAAATACAACTGTGATAAGGGTGCCCTTGGACAAGATGTTTCTCAAGTACTGCCTGAGTTCTTCAGGAAATCTCTATTGGGAAAGGTGTTTTGTTTTAAAAGTTAGATGGCTGTGAAATTATCACCCCTTCACTTTCCTTGGAACAGCAGCAGCAGCAGCAGCAGCAATCACCACCACTTTGGCTAATGTTAGATGCCAACTCAAGTGTGACTCCTGAGATCTTGCTATGCAGTAACCCAAATAACATCTACACAGATAATGGCCAGCTCTTCTACTATATTCTGCCATTCAGCAAATGAAGCTTCTGCCGCCACAAAAGACTTACCTGTGGCTTTTATGAATTTAATGCTACTATTAGAAAATAAAACAAAGCACAGGAGCGGAGCCAGCATACACAAAACAACCATGCAAATTTCCTTGTCATATACATATAGTCTCAATTATTTTCCTTTGAAAAGGGGCCTTGGAGAAGTTATGGGACATTCCTTTTTCAGGACAGTTATTATATTACCTATTATATGCTAATGTTTTGGGGAGGTGCACCAAAGTACATCATGGGGAATCCACTTCTACCTGTGGTTTGCTCCACAGGCCTTTGAGAGGGGATGAGTTGCAACTTATGTGACACTCTGGTGGAACCCTTGTGTTAGCAGGAAAGGCTTAAGTTGTTAAAATGACTGAGGCATGGAAATAAATGCGGTGCCCGCCCCCCTTGAAAATCAAAGTGCACAATAGCCTAGATTGGTTAAATTTCTTTGTTACTTGAGGCAGAAGATCTCACAAGAACCTCTCTCCATTCCTGATGGTAAAAATACAACCTTTCCCTCTTCAATGAAGCTGCAAATCTGCTGCTTGGGATGATTGCCCTGAGACCAACATAAAGGTTAGGGGGAAATGCATATTTCCTGCAATTAGCATGTTTTCCTCTAACAATGGGATTCTTAGTGAATGTTTACCCTTTAATGGAAAATCCCAAATTAGTGCACCACTAAACACAAGATTCAGAGGTGATGGAAAGCATGTTCTCTGTTTTTCACTTTTTGGGGTAGCACTGTTTTGAAATATGTGCTAAGCACACCATATAGTTTTACCCTTAGTCTAATGATAAGGTTAGCTGTGCATGTTAAGCCTTTAGCATCAGCTGCTGAAAGAGTAAGCTTCCAAATGACCCAAAGCTTAGTATTGTTTAGTGGAACTGGCAACTCCTCCATGGCTTTAGTTTTCCACTGGAGAGTCGAGGGGGTGGTGCAGGTAGGAAAAGACCTACTTCAGAAGGTATTTTTTCCAGCTAAGCTTCAGCATAATAAAATCTGTTAAATGCCACAATACCAAGTAATGCAAACATTACTCAGAGTGTAAAGCCTGCATTTCAGCTTTCTTTGCCTTGGTCTATAGACCTTCAAGTATGTTTCTCATTATGCAGCTGAGATGGATATGCACAGCTATGTAGCACAGCCTGCCTTAACGGCATTTTATGAGGTTAGGAAAAGATCAGGAAAAAATATACTCTGTGGGTGATGGGAGTGCAGCTTGAAAGGCTCATAAGTGAGAGTCAAATCAAAACCAGTTTTCTCTGGACTACAGAGGCAGGGCTATTACAGTGCCTATCTGGAATCCTGCTACCCCCTCATGTCTTTTGCATACAGCTGATAATAAAAAAATCAAGATTTTAGCCTCCCCCATCCCCCACACCTGCTTAAAAAGCTGAACAACTTTTGCTCAATCATTCTTTTAAAGCAACTGTATGGAACCCTTAAATCTGTAGAAGGCTGTGATAATCAAATAGCATTAAACAATGGGGGAGTGGAAGATCAGAACATACTTCTTTTGACTTGTGTTTTTCTGTGCTGCATGACTCCTATAGTTATTAAACTTGTACATGCTTCTTAAAGGTAACACTGGCCAAAATGGTCTCACATACATTCTGCCGATAGAAGTGAAATGGCATAAAACCTGCAGTGACAGGCTGCTACTAATTAAAGAATCCCTGCTTTGATTTCTCGTCGCTTAAATGAAAAAGCATTGCACATGAATTGAGTGATTTCATGTGCAACCTGAATCGAAGCAGGGATTCTTTAATGAGCAGCAAAGTCATGCAAGAACCCCAAATGCAGCAGCACTTGGCAATTCTTGCATGAAAAAAATGCTGTTAATTACGGAGTCCCCACTTTCATGTACAGAGGGGACTTCTACAGACAGAAGCATGGCTGTGCCATGGGTTCCCCAGTGTCACCAATTGTAGCAAACCTATACATGGAAGAAGTGGAGAAGAAGGCACTCAACACCTTCCCAGGGACAACACCATCCCATTGGTTCAGGTATGTAGATGATACCTGGGTTAAAATAAAGACGCAGGAAGTACAGGCCTTTACAGACCACATCAACGCAGTGGATCCTAATATTAAGTTCACTAGGGAAGACACCCAAGACAACAGGCTGGCTTTCCTGGATTGTGCAGTCATCATCAGACCTGACCGTGGCCTAGGAGTAGAAGTTTACAGGAAACCCACCCACACAGATCAATACTTACTGTTTGACTCCCACCATCCATTACAACACAAACTAGGAGTCATCAGGACCCTAAGCCACAGAGCAGAGAGCATCCCCACCTCCTCAGAAGCCAAGAAGAAGGAAGACAGGCACCTGAAGACAGCACTTAAGGCCTGTGGATATCCAAGGTGGGCCTTCAACAAAGCAGTGGGCCATCCCAGAAGAACAAGGGATCAGTCTGAGACCCAGACCCGATGGAAGAACCTGGTCATTCCCTACATGGCGGGAGTGTCGGAGAAGCTTAAAAGGATTTTTGGCAAACACCACATCCCTGTTTATTTCAAACCCATGAACACACTAAGGCAGAGACTTGTCCACCCAAAGGATCCGATACCAAACCATAAAAGGAGCAATATAGTATATGCAGTCCAATGCAGTGAAGAGTGTTCAGACCTCTACATTGGAGAAACTAAACAGCCATTAAACAGAAGAATGGCCCAACATAGGAGAGGTAACAGCTCAGGACCAGAATCAGCAGTACACCTCCATTTGAAGGAAAAAGGCCACTCTTTCAAAGATGAGGATGTACACATATTAGACAAAGAAGAGAGGTGGTTTGAGAGAGGAGTAAGGGAAGCCATTCATGTCAGCATTGAAAATCCCTCCCTCAACAGAGGTGGGGGGCTCCGGCATAGTCCAGCTGCTACTTACCAGGCTGTACTTCCCACAGTACCCAGGCAAATCAAGGAGCCTTCACCACCAGGTCACAGCTAACGACCCATTCTTGACAGCTAACGACCCATTCTTGATGGGTTTCAGCACCTTAGGCCATTGTTTACCTTAAGGCCATGGACACTAATGTCTCCCTAACGAGCCTATTCAGGCTTTGTTCATCTTATGAGCCAATCAGACAAGGGGACAAGAGGTCAAGCTGACTATAAGAAGGTCTCTTGCACTAGCTGTATTCAGACCGATGAAGCTGTTTGGATGAACAGCGAAACGTTTCTATCTCTCAAAAAAGAAGTCCAGTAGCCATGACTCAACTCCCAGATAAACGCACCTGGATGACTGAGAATCTTCACAGACGTTTTGATTAGATCAGTTTATTAGACATTTTGTATTACATAAATCAGCTGCATTAGTTTTCCCGGTGAGTACAAGGCAACTTGTATGACTTGACTCTTCCATACTTTATTCTCACAACAAAACCTGTGGAATAGGTTAAGATGAGATTGATTATCCCGTGATCACCTCAGAAGCTTCATGTCCTAGTCCCAGTCTAGTTGTAGAAGACCTAGCCATGGAGGGTTTTGTTGACCTGCGAGGAATGCAGCTGAAAACTATATTTAACGGGTTCAAGGCAAACAATATAGATTTGTTTCATGCCGTTGGTCACATGTAAGGAGTAGAGAGCTCTCTCTCTCTCCTCTTTCCTCCCCAGCTTTTGCTTCTTCCCCCAAATTGCTTCCTGGGGCTGGGGGGTTGAAACGTGGTCGCACTGCAGAGCGTTTGGCAGCAGCCACTTCAGTGGGCGCCTTGCCAAAGAAAGGAAGTGCTGAGGCTGCAACATTCTCTCTGCCCCCACCTCTCCACCCCAACTTCATACTTGGTTTTTAGGACAGTGTTTCTCAGCCTTCTCATAATCTGTGGCTCCTTTTGATAAACGTAGAAACTCCCTGCCTGTCTTCAAGGATGACAACCCCACTTTTTTTTGTCTGAATTTTTTAACTGCTATCACTGCAAGCGGGTGGGGGGGAGGGGAGGGAGGAAAATCATGCATAAAGTTTTAAAAGCAGGTGCACTCCCAGGCATGGTAGGATGATACAATACACAGATACAGGCCATGGAGTGGATTCCTACTCATGGCATCTCACCTCAAGAGTTTTCTATCTACAGGCTCTCTGGGACTATCCTGCTTGCCCCACAAGCCGGTTCTTCTCTTGGGAGGTACAGTACGGAAACAAACTCTTGACCACGAAGGCTGCAACTCATTCTATGGCCTAGCCAGCTAGGAGGCACCCAGTTGCACATTGTGAAAATAATGGGCATAATTTAGCCCCATTTCCCAAATTAAAGTTTAGGGTTACCTGCTGTCAAGTCATATCCGACGAATGGAGACCTTGATGGGGTTTGTAAGATGTGGGAGATGTTTTGAGTGGTGGTTTTTCCATTGCCACCCACATTGAGTTTCCAAGGTCAATTGTAGTTTAAATCCAGATCCCCTGAGTCCTAGTCCAGCAGTCTTTCTATTAAACCACACTGGCTGTCATCCCCCTTCACACACACACATAACACCACCATATAGAATATGGGCTAAATCCAGTCGCTCGCCCCAGCTGGAGTACAATTATTTAATCCAACCTTAGCGTGTCAATTTAAACCCTGTTGGTTCAATAGGTGCCTTCCCACTAGGGAGGAAGTGTCTGGCATGGAATTCCAGATTTGGTGTGTGTGTGTGTGTGTGTGTGTGTGTGTGTGTGTGTGTGTGTGTGTGTGTGTGTGTGTGTGGTGTTGGGCACCTTAATGGACCTCTTGATTTCTCCAATACAAAAACTATATCTTCTGAAGACTTCCAAGAACACAAATATAGACATTTTGAGAGGTGGGGAGAAACACTTACAAAATTAATGGGGGTCTCTGAAGTGACTTTGGAAGTTGCAGAAATCCCCCTGTGATGCTGCATGGTGTCACCTCTGGATTATTAGGTCAGAGCAGTGAGTGTGCACACAGGCTTCTTTTTTGTGGTGACCAACTGCTTCTAATCCAAATGTAGCTAGGAGGACCACAGGTGTATATCTTACCCAATTGGATAGTGGGTCCTCTGCTCACAAAGAAGAATAATACAAGATTTTCATTTTTTTTCCTCCTTGGTGGTTACAGCTGAAAGACCATTTGCCACCGTTTTGTTGTCCTAGTTTTGTTTGTTTGTTTGTTTGATTAGTTTATATACTGCCTGATTAGTGAGGTCAGCTACTCTGGATGGATGTACAAACAAGTAAAAGCCCCACAACCCTGACTCATTTCATTTCCATAAAAACATAATCAAAATGACAATATAATCAACTCACAGGCAGTAATCCTCAGAAACTTAAGGTTCAAACATTAACATTGTAATCATTTGAGGGTGAGACAACCTTAAAGGTTTTCTAATATAACTCTGTCTTAAGTTATTTCTTGACTCTTGGGAGGGATGACGAAGCCTGGCATATCTCGACTGGCATTTTATTCCATACTGTCAGGCCTATTACTGAGAAAGCCTGACTCCTCATTGTTACCTTTCTGGCTTCCCTGACAAAGCCATCTTTAATATTGTGGATTGAGAGGACCATGTGATACGAGAAGCTGATTTTGGGAGAGTCGTTCTGACAAGTATTGAGGTGGACTCAGTGTAAGTGGACCTACAGTGGGGTCCAATTGTGCAAGTGAATAATCTGAGCATGTTGACCAATGCCAATTTATTCAAGGAAAGAGCAGGAGATGAAATGAGTCCATCTAGCTCAGTATTGTTGATACTGTTTGGCAGCTGCTTGCCAGAGTAGTTCCAGAATGGAATTTGTTCTCCTTCTGGCCTCTGACTGATCATTATGTTTTTCAGTATGCAAATGAGAGGTCTCTGCCCATTAGTAACCCCCTAGTTCATTTAGATCAGCTAAATGTCAACCCACAGGGAGACCCTGCTTCTGTGAATTTTAATAGTTACTTGGATACTTGATTTTTTTGCACTTGCCACTTGCATGGGGGCAACAAAACCCAAAATGGCCCCAATGAGTGTTTCTGTCGAACTGCTAAAGGTATAGGCATGAAAGATCAAAATGGCTGCAGTGGTGAATAGGTAAAGGTAAAGGTTTCCCCCCCGCACATGCGTGCTAGTCGTTTCCGACTCTAGCGGCGGTGCTCATCTCCGTATTCAAGCTGAAGAGCCAGTGTTGTGCAAGTCTATGGCCATGTGGCTGGCATGGCTACAAGGAAACACTGTTTTCTCTTCCCGCTTTTTACGGCAGTACCTATTAATCTACTTGCATTGACATTCTTTCGAACAGCTAGGTTGGCAGTCGCTGGGGTTATAAGTGGGAGCTCACACAGGTGTGTGGCACCTGTGATTCGAACCGCCGAGCTGCCGACTTTGCAGCCAACAGTTTTCGGAAGCCTTAGTCCACTGAGCCACCATGCTACATGTGCATTATTTATTGATTTATTGATTTATTCATTTATTTCTATACCGCCTGTCTTCCATGGCGGAACTCCAGGCAGTTTACAACAATCCTATTGATATCAGTTAATAAACAAATAACATATAATTTGGTAATAATAATAAAAAACAAAAATAATAAAATAATCAGACAAGATGGCGGCTTATACAAAAAAAACCTAATAGTCGCCAAATGCCTCTCTAAAAAGCAAGGTCTTAAGAGCTTTTTTGAAGGCCGTCAGGGACTGTGCTAGGCAAATCTCACTTGGCAGTTTGTTCCAAAGTGTGGGGGCAGCCACAGAGAAGGCCCAGTTTTGAGTGATTGATTTCTGGGCCTCCCTGGGAGTGGCCACCCAGAGTGAGAGTGCCTGTGACATTCTGGTGGGTCGGACCTCTGTTGACCTCTGGAAGATTTGCTCTGTCAGGTACTCAGGTCCCAAGCTGTGGAGGGTTTTGGAAGTCAAAACCAGTACCTTGAACCTTATTCGGGACACAACGGATGGCCAATGCAAATGGGCCAGAACTGGGGTGATGTGGTCATATCTGCCCGCACCAACCACCAGTCTGGCAGCTGCATTTTATACCCACTGTAGTCTCTGAATAAGGGTCAAGGGCAACCTTACATAGAGAGCATTGCAATAATCTATCCTTGAGATCACAAGTGCCTGCACAACTATTCTCAAGGAGGCCCCGTCCAGGTATGAGTGGATCTGGACGATCTGCCAAAGATGGAAAAAAGCAGACTTGGAGATGGTCATCACCTGGGCTTCCAGGGATAAGGCCTGATCCAAGACCATGCCCAGATTCCTCACTCTGTCCGCCAGCTGAAGTGTAATACCCTCCAGACCAGGGAGAGGGCCACTGTACCCAGCAGAGGACGCCCCTAGGAACAGAACCTCAGTCTTCTCCAGGTTGAGTCTGAACCTGTTAGTCCTAGTGTATTCCATGACTGCATCCAGGCAATAGTGGAGGGTCTGCACCGCCTCCACTGCAGAGATGGTAAAGGAGAGAGAGAGCTGCATGTCATCATCAGCATATTGATGAAAGCAAACTCTAAATCCCATAATGACCTCAGCCAGAGGCCTCATATAGATGTTAAACAGCATGGGGGAGAGTGCCGACCCCTGGGGCACCCCACAAGGAAGCGTCCGTCCAAGAAGGTGACAACTCTTTCCCCAGCTTAACACACTGGGAACAGCCACCAAGGAAGGACCAGAGCCAGCTGAAAGCTAAGCCTCCAATCCCCAACGTGGAAAGCCAACTGAGAAGGATATCATGGTCAACGGTATCAAAGGCCATTGACAGATCCAGAAGGACCAACAAGCTAGAACAACCCCTGTCAGCCCCCTTGAGGAGGTCATCTTGCAGCACGACCAGGGTGGTCTCAGTCCCCCAACACGTCCCTGAACTCGGACGGGAATGGATCCAGGATGCGATCTGCCTCCAGGAACATCTGGGGGCGGATGGTGGCAACCCTCTCTATAACCTTGCCCAGAAAAGGAACATTGGCAATCGGTCAATAGTTGGACAGATCATCCAATGCCAAGCCAGGTTTCTTTAGAGTCGGCTTCACCACTGTCTCCTTCAAGTGAGAGGGAAAAATCCCTTCCCTGAAGGATGCAGTGGAAATAACAGAAGCCCACTCTGGCATGCTCCCTCCGGCAGATTTAATAAATTATGATGGGCACAGGTCAAAGGGGGAAGCTGCTGGCCTACAATGGGCCAACGCCCTGGAGGCCTCAGCTGACTATACAGCCCCAAACTCAAGCAGATGAGGAGACTGAGGGGGTGCAACACTTGGAATACTTGGAATACTCGAGGGGAGGTTAGAGCACTCAGAATCTAGACTGGCTCTGATGGCCTCAATTTTGTATCTAAAGAAGGCTGCAAATGACTCACTAGTGAAACCACTAGGAGGAGGCCCAGACTGACCAGGTTTGGTGAGGTCTCAAACCACCCAGAACAATTCCGTCTGGCGGTTTGAGGCCGCACCAATTATCAGGGATTCATAAGATCTTTTAGCCTCCCTGATCACCCAAACATAGTGCCTGGTCGGTCAGTAAACGAACGGCACCACGTTCGTTATATGTTATATCAAAATGCCTTCCCACTTTTAGAATATATCAGGGTTTGATGTGGGGTGTGTCCATGTTTTTGTAAAGCATGGAAGGGAGTGAGTGGAGGAGCAGGGCAGAACCATCCTACCCCATTGTGCTCTGTTGCGTCAAATGTTTTTCTCTCCAACTTGGGTTTCAGTTGTGTCCTGGCCTGGGGTAAAAAATGTTGGGTGGTTTTATCCAAGCGCTACGTTTCATGCTTTTAAAAGCTTAGGCCTCTCTTTAGAAAGCTACCTTTGGGTGCTACAATTCCCAAAATCACGTGTTCCCAGGAGTTGTAGCCCCTAAAGCAACTCTGCCTTTTTTGTTTTCAGATGAGAAAATACATGTCAGGGAAATGCACGTGGCTCCCTTTTTGTAGATAGCTTGGCCTTAAAGCTCCTGCTGTATGTTGGCTCAGTTTGGAAAGCAACCAGAAGAGCCTCTGGCACTTGCAGAAGACCTGTTGAGTCCTTCAGAGCTGTGAAGAAACGTTGTGTGGCCAGCTCCTGTGCTAGCAAGCAGTAACTTTGGGCCTTTTTACACGACCCCTAAACTCTGCCTCAAATGGCTCCCAGCTCCGGAGCTTAAAATTGTTTACCCACCAGCTCCGGAGTTTACTGAAAATTAAGTGCAACCACGCCCACCTAAGCGCGTCTCAGTGCACTTTTCAGGTACCTGCTCTCCGAGGGTGAAAAATCTTGATGCGGATGTGCCGGGCTCTCCTCGTTTCTTTTTGTTGTTGTTTTTTGCCTCCCGCCCCTTTAAGAGAAGAAATCACACTGACAGGACCGCGGCCACCGGCACCGGAGGTAAGCCTGCATTCTTTTGTCCCTTTTTTTCTCCCTCCCCTCACGCAGCCAGCAGCCAGGAAGTGCGGAGGGGTGGGGACGCAGGAAGAGCAACAAACCCCTAAGGCCTCTGGTCCGAATTTAAGGGACCAGCGGATCTTAGGGGTCGTATAAAAGCGCCCTTTGAGTACTGCTATTCTTTTTCTTATTGAGACTATTTGTTATGGTCACAACAACATGAAAAGTTGGGATTATTCATGTTTGTGGAGGCTCTCCGTGCACCCACATCAAACATCAAACACTTGCACTTGCTCTTGCTCTCTTGGTTTCCATTTCCCCCTTCTCTCCCATTTTGATTCTTCCACAGCACTTTGCTAGCCTTTGGTTTAATCTAAGGCTGCATGTGGAATTTTTTAAAATCTGGCATTATGATAACAGTCCTATTGCAGTGGCCTGAAAGGCTGGCCTCTTGAGACTTGATGTCTCTCCTTCTGTCACACATATCTTTTTTTAAAAACTGCTCTTATAAACTGCATCAAGTTAGCCTGTTTATTCCTCGGCTCCCTTTGCTAAACTGAAACAGTAGTTCTTTGTCACTGTGGTCAGATCAGACCTGATTTATTTGGTATACAGGAAGCTAGCCCAGCAGGGAACTTGAGGTGTTGCTGCTTTGCTGAGGTGATTTGAATAAGGAGGCGGGATGGAACACACGGAGGGTTGCTTTGGAACAGAGGAGAATGAGTTTACTCAAGAGATAAGGCCCTTTGCCATCTGATGTTGGGCTTTTCAGCATATGTTTTTACTGCTTCACCAGTCTGGTGGAAGCAAGAGAAATTGCAAATGCATTTGATATGGTTTCTTTTGCTTTTCATGGTGTGCTGTGTCTCCTCCTCTCTCACTTCAGCACAACACACATGGTGAGGAAGAGTGGTGGGATAGAATATTCTCTATACATACATGTTGCCGGAGGGGATGCAGTAGTTGCAGCTTTATGAAAAGTAGTTTTGTCTAGGGAGGGGCAGAGGAAGTTAGTTTTTTTTCAGACTGTATCAAAGCAGCACTGATGCACTGATATAATTTTTAAAAAATTATATAGAAAACTTCCTCTCGAAAGTGAGAGGAAACAGGAGGGGATGATAAGGTTCTTCTTTTCTTTTCTTTTCTTTTGATTTGCCATTTAGATTGGATCGAGAACCTGCCCAGTGATGGATGGGTAGGGGCATGTTTTCTACCTAACCTTTAAAACAAATCTCAAAGAACCCCTATAAACCTTATTGCTCATTCCTGTCGTGTCCTGTTTCCAGGAGGAAGGATTTTCTTTCTTTATTTTTAAAGGGATGTTGTGCATATGCACAGTTCAAATGCAGTATAAAACAATTCACACCCTCTGCCCCTCTGCAGAGCAGAGGAAGTCTTTATTTTGCCAATACTGTATCCTTAAGTGGCCCTCTTAAGTCATTTCATGATATGGGAAATTCCCAATGGAAAAGGACAGAGCAAACAGGGTCACTTGAGGTCCAGTGTGTCTTTTAGATGTGAGGACCAAATGGTATACCCTACTTCAACCCAAGTCAACCAACCCTACTTAGCTGACTCCAGCTCATTTCAAAAGATCCCATGTGGTGGGTGTCTTAAATAACTTGCTTTCATTACGGTGACAGTGTCAATTAACATTTTCCAATCTGGCAATGCTTTGCCAGTTTCAATTTACTAAAGATGCACTCACCAGATGAAATGGCAGAGAGATACTATGTAAGCATGGAATAAACCATATATCCAGAAATTGATTGTTCCATAGCAATGGCCTAATTTTGATCTAAAGCAATATGGAATGTTTGCCATCATTGTCATGTCATCCTGAGTGCTGTGAAATGGCTTCAAACAGGAAGAGTCTGTCTTTTGCTTTAGGTGAGAACCATGCTTTACAGGTTAGGTAAAGAGCAGACGTAACAAGAGAATTAGCCGTGATAATTTTAGGTGGTGCATTGGATATAAAGGGAAAATAAAGGGAAAATGCTGAGCATTATCAAGTCTCGAGGGCTTTATACCCTCCATCTGAGTTAAAGCTGGCCTTCATGCTTTCAGAAAGAGGAGTCAGCCACAACAGCTTTGTCCTAGCATAGTGCCTGTAATTTGATAACTGCAGAGCTTACCAGCAACTAAGGGCTCATCCGCACTGGCACAATAGCTCACTATTTCAGTCACTTTTGCTTCTGTTTGGTTTAAGGCAGGCATGTCAAAACTTTGGCCCTCCTGATGTTTTGGACCACAACTCCCAGAATTCCAAGCCTGTACTGCCAATGACAAAGGACTGTGGGAGTTGTGGTCCAAAACATCTGGAGGGCTGAAGTTTGGACATGCCTGGTTTAAGGCATCCACATGTGTTTTGACTTATAGCAATGCATCCCACCCCTTTGTAGACCTGCTCCACTCCTCTTTGGCACAGTAGCAGCGCTACAGGTTTGTTTTTTAAACAAGTCAGAGTGCTCATAATCATCCTGTTCTGTAGCCTGTTCAGGTGATTACACCAAAATAAAGCTTTGGGCTGTGTTATCTGAGGTGAGAGCCCTGTGATGTATTTGGTGGCTTGTGGCATTGAAAGGAGTGATGAAGAACATCCCTCCTGTATTATCATCTACTCTAGTGTTTTGAAATTTAAAATATATTTTCCTACTGATTCAGTACTGGTTTAGGTAGACAAGTTACATAGGTGCTATTGTGAGTACCGTACTAAGTAGATTCATTGATGTTTTGCTATGTCTCTTTATTTAACAACAACCAGGGGCATATCTGGGGGGATGGAAGGGTATATCTTCCCCTGGCGCAGCAATCTGGGGGTGCCTGGAGGGGGAGAAGGAGGAGGAAGCCGTGTGCCGTTCCACTAGCAGTCCTCCTTTCCCCCCCAGCTAAGGCTTATTGATCCTTAGTCAGGGGGGAAGGAGAAGAGGCGCTATCCGGTGGGAGCGTGCCCCTTGGCTGGGGGGTGCGGGGGGGGCAGCAGGTAAGCAGGCTTCTCAGAGGCTGGCAGCAGCGCACGCTGTTGGACCGGACCCAGTGCCTGATTTCGTCGCTGCCTATGAGTGGCCTTGGTGGGCTGGCCCGCAGTGCCTGGAGCTTTTTAAACCGTTTCCCCTTCCCCAAGCCCCAGGTTTCAGCTGATTGGCGCTGGGGTGGGGAAACAAAAGGTTTTTCTTCCCCACCCCAGTGCCAATGAGCTGGAGCCCGGGGCTTGCCTCCATGGAGGCATTGCATGCCGCTTCTCCCAACCCCTTTGGGGTGTGGGGAAGCGGCACACGATGGTTAAAGGCTTTCTGCCACAGAGCATGTGTGTGGTTCCATGGTGGGAAGCCCTTTTCAAAGATCACACACTGCTCCCCCACACACCCCAGGGTGCTGGGAAGTGGCATGCAATACAGTGGTACCTTGTATAAAGGAATTAATTCATTCCAAATGAAATTATGTTAAGCAAATTTTCCTTTATACAAATTTCCCATAGGAATGCATTGAAAACAGAGTGATCCCATTTTTATGTTGTACAGATTCGCCCCATAGGCAATTATGTTAAGCAAATTTTCTCTATCTCTGGATTTTTTATGTTGTACAAATTTTATGTTATACAAACTGTTTGTTATACAAGGGTCCACTGTATTTAAAAGGCTTTCTGCTGCAGAGCCAAGCGCTTGGCTTCACGTCGGAAAGTCATTTTTAAACATTGCGCATCACTCCCCTGCACCCCTCCTGCTGGGAAGCCACACACAATGTCCATAATTGTGACCCCCCCTCCCCCAGGCCCGACCCGACCTGCATCTGCATATCGCAGATTTTCAGTTATCGTGGGTCAGGTCGGTCCCTAACCCACACAATAGATGGGGGGTTACTGCACTTGGAATACTCGAGGGGAGGTTAGAGCAACTGGAATCCAGACCAGCTCTGATGGCCTCAATTTTGGATCTAAAAAAGGCTGCAAAAGACTCACTAGTGAAATCACTAGGAGGAGGCCCAAACTGACCAGGGTTGGTGAGGTCTCAACCACCCACTGAATGGCCTTCTTGGGAAAAGATGGGGAGGGGAGCTAAGCTAAGTTGCCCTTACCTCACATATTCATTGTCAGATGACAGCATCTCTCTCCCCCCCCCCCCCCCCATTTTTTTGCTTAGTGCTTGTTTGGTAGGGATGAAATGTGCGGAAAACAAAGCAATTGCTGGGAAAATCAGCTGGATTGGACACTAGCTTTTCTCAACTACAGACATTCTTACACCCTCCTGAAGAATAAAGCGATGCCTGCTGAGGCGTTTAGAGCCTACTAGTGGAGCCATTGTCGTTTCTTCAGTGCCACCCTTCAGCAGGAGAGAGGGACCGACTGACCAACTCCATGGTCTCCAGCCCACAAAGTAAGGCAAGGCAGCCCCAGCAGAACTCTGGCTGAGGAGAAAGGCAGAGAAAAGAGAGGGGTGACTTCCCTTCCATTTCCCCAATTTTCACCTCAGCATTTTCCCCTTCTGCAGGTACTGCTATCATTAGCTTGCTGTGTCATCACTATTCTCCACTGTTGTCTTCTTACTTGAAAGAATATCAGGCAAACCTTATACACACCAGCGGTCCAGAGATTTGTCTGGACCCTTTCCATAGCACTAAAGATAAGACCTAGAGATGTACCTCAAACCACTAGGACTACTCACCAGTTTCCTCATGGCACAAGGCTGCATCAATATCATCAGTGTGCCAATCCAGGATGGAGTCCTGCCAGCCTTCCCCTGCTTTCCTGCACAGCCAACTACTTTGGTGAGCAGGTGGGATGGAGAGTCAGTGGTGATTAGTGGTGCCACTGGTCAAATTCATATCCCTGAGATATAAATATGACCATGATCCTGAACATTTCTAGAAGGATTGTGACTTTGGCTACTCCTGTTATGGACATGTTTATACTGTGAAAATAATTCAGAAGATGGATTAGGCATTTTGAAATTGGGTTAAAGTCATGTGGTAGTCACATGGGTTTTGGGTTGGTGTGTGAGTCCTATTGGGAAAACTAATATGTTTTTAAGCTGTGTTGTATATCGGTGAAGGGGCTACAAGGGGTTTTTAAAAACACTGCAAATTAGGCTTTGCCTCCACCCCTCATACTAGCTACTCACCACTGCTGCTTTGGTGTTATTTTTAATATTTCTTTAATTTTCCATTTCTTTCAAATTGACATATCAATATACTAGTATTACAAATGGGAAAACAGGTTTCCTGCAACTCATGAAAGCTCCTCTTTCAGTCAATTTTTAATGTAACAGCCTAACCACCACCCACCACCACCCCACACGCAGAGGAGGGTGAGACACAAGGCATTGACAAAGCCCATAGCTTCCAGGTGGCTACCTTAAAAATATTTCCCACTGGAATATTGCTATTGTAAAATAACAAACAGGGGAAAAACAGATTGCAAAACACACGCACACACACACGCATATACACACACTAGAGAAGCCTGGTGGAACAGGAAGGGACTGGCAAAGGACTGGTGAGAGGAAAGTCATGCCAGTGAGCTATGGTGTGACAAAACAATTTACAGTGACAGGCACTCTTATATGTCAAAACAATTCAAACTAAGTTGATTTCACATGAGTGTTAAAATAAATGACCCGCTTGCCAAGCATTAAAATAACTTGCTTTGGGAGCAAAAACATGCTTGCTGGTAAAGGTATCTGACATTCCATGTGTGTTGCGCAGTCATGTTTTTAAAAATTGAATTAAAACATGCTAAACCAAATTCAAATCAGTATGAGTTATCCATAGTAACCCCTAGTATCCCTTGTAACCCCAAGTAACCATGCTCTTAGTTCCTCAAATCGGGCAGTAATTCCCCACACGTGGGACAAAAATCTAATTCTGGCAGTATGGAAACAGAACCCACATTTTGTCTGCTGTGGGTGGAGGAATAAGCAATTTCTAGGGAGATGGATTTCTCTAGATGTTATGGTGTTCAAGTGTTTTAGAATTCACACATTCTAGCCTCTCTACAGCACTTGCTTCTGTAGTATGCTGCCTATGAATTCTGTACGTTTTAAGCATTTGAAACATTAAACCACCAGACAACATCACTCAGAAGAAAACATCTACCACTCAAGAAAAGTGGAATGGAAACACTATTATGAAGACATAACTCATAATACCTTTTGAAATAAATGTGTTTCTGTTTGCCTGATCAGAAGGCACCATATTATAATTGAATTGCCATATGCTAAAATCAGAACCCATCCCATGGAGGGTTGCGTAAAACAAAACCAATACCTTGAACCTGATTTGGGATGCAATGGGCAGCCAATGGAGATGAGCCAGGATTGGGGTGATGTGGGCATATCTGCCCACACCAACCACCAACATGGCTGTTGCATTTTGCACCCACTGCAGTCTCCGAACTAGGCCTAAGGAAAGTCCCATGTAGACTGTGTTGCGGTAGTCAATCCTACAGATCAGCAATGCATGCACAGCTGTCCTCAAGGAGTCCTTGTCAAGGAATGGGTGAATCTGGGTGATCAGCCATAGTTGGAAAAAGGCCAACTTAGAAACGGCTGCCACCTGGGACTCCAAGCAGAGGCATGGATCCAGTACAATGCCCAGACTTCTCACTCTCTTGACCAGCTGGAGGGAAGACCCACCCACACTAGGGAAAGGGCCACTGAATCCGTTGGAGAACCCTCTAAAGAACAGAACTTTAGTCTTATCGGGGTTCAGCCTGAGCCTATTAGTGATGGTCCACTCCATGGCTGTGGCAAGGCAACGCTCTAAGGTAGGGATGGTGAATCTATGGCACGCGTGCCAAAGGTGGCACAGAAAGAGCTTTCGCCTGGCATGCGACATGCTCCCTGCCCCCCCACTCCCCCCTCCGCTGGACCAGCCATGAGGAATTTGTGGAGGGGGAAGTGGGGGTGCAGGGAGCATGTCGGGTGCCAGGCCAACCCTGCCGTTGTCATTGCCATCGCCAGCCTTGCCCCCACCCCCTGCCGCCCCTGACCCCGCCTCCGCCAACCCCACCGACAAGACCAACCCCATCCCTGCCCCTCCCGCTGCCACCGCTACTGCCACTAACCCTGACCCCATCGCCCTTGCTGCCCTCGACCTTGCCCCACCCCTGACCCCCCACTGCTGCCGATCCCACCCCCACCACTGCCGTCCCCATCGCCATCGCCCTTGCCACCCCTGTCGCCGCCGACCCGACCACACCTCCACCGCCATTACTGCCACCATCCCTGCCCCATCCCTGCCCCTCCCACCATCGATGACGATGACCCTGACCCCACCCCCTGTCAGCCTCCCTCAAAAGGTCATCTTGCAGTGCGACCAGGACTGTCTTAGTCCCATAGCAGAATGGAATGGGTTCAGGACATTGTCCTCCTCCAGGAACATCTGGAGCTGTTCAGCAGCGACCCGCTCAACCACCTTTCCCAAAAAAGGAACAATGGCTATTGGATGATAGTTGGACAAATTGTCCAGCACCAGGCTGGATCTTTTAAGAATGGGCTTCACAACAGTCTCCTTCAAACGAGTGGGGAGTATCCCCTCCCTGAAGGGAGTATTAATAATTGAGAAAGCCCATTCCATCATGCTCCCCCCTGAGGTCTTGATTAACCAGGAAGGCCAAGGGCAGAATGGAGAAGCCGCCGGTTTACAATGCACCAGAACCCTGGAGGCCTCAACTGATGTTGGGGGCAATCGAGTCAACCACCCGGGGGGGGGGGTCCTTATACCACCACTCTACCTGGGCTTTGACTGGATCGTTAGCCTGGCCAACCGGAAAGCCCCCTTGATCAACAAGCAATGTCTTGATATACAAGCACTGGAGCAGGAAATATGATCACGAGTGAGCGAATGGTGGCTCTCCCTCCCTCCCTCCCTCCCTCCCTCCCTCTCTCCCTCCCCCTGCTGGATTGTCTGGAATGTTCTGTCTCAAGCAGCCTCAAAAGCAGAGGAAGGAGAAAGGAATAGAGGTCTCCCTCGCACCAGCCAGGAACGTGCACAGTTTTATTTTTCTTTATATTTTTCTTTAATTTGCTTTCAACAGTATTTCTTATTTTTTCAGAGTTCTTCTCTTTTTTCACCCTTGCTCTTGTGGAAGTTTATCATTCTCAGTAATAATCATGTAAAACAGCGGTAGGAATCCAAGATATCCTGGTATACAAAGCTCAGGAGCACCAGCCAACATGGCAAAGGAAAAGGATTATAGGACTTGTCCTTCAAAACGTATTAAGCACCAAATGCTTCATACTCTTCCGAAATGTGTGGCTATGTGGTCGCAGGAAGACCTTCCATTTGGCTAGAAAAGAGAAGGCGGCCAAACTAACAATTTAACAGGAAAACCATTTTGACTTTCAGAAATGTCTAAATGAGAAAACTCCATCCCCTGTACTCTTGCCCCTAAACTGCAACTGATAATAAATAGATGGTATCCAATGGGACCAATGTAAGAGCGTGGTCTTTGATCACTGAATATTTCACATCACCCATTGCAGATTTTTCTGTTCAACCACATTCACTCACTTGTTTAACCAAACACGGAAAATCAAGTCTTAAATCCATATCTGTATAATCTTAACTTATTATGCCTTGTGAAAAATGAGGTCTGTTTATAATTCATCAGGAACTTTCAAGGAAAATGGTCAGGTGTGCATGGCAGAGAACAGAAAGCTGGTGAACCAATGCTGTACAAAAGCATTCTCTGGTCGGCTGAATGTAAGATGTCGTTATATTCTTATTCCACTTAGCTATAATTTAGAAATGTCTGAGAGAGGACAAAACTGGGACAAGACCTTTCCTCTTGCATCTGGGTGGTAGGCTGGAATCCTTTAGAGCCTAGGGGTTGTTGGCAGTGAAGCTGTCCAAAGCTAAGAGGTTGTCTTTTAATAACACAATGTGTGCTCTGTGATTAGCCTATGTGAACTGGAACTTTGCTTTTACTGTTTGCTTTGTGTATTTTATAGGTGTGTAAACAGCACTGACCATGCGTCTTTAAAACAGACTCTTATTTGGAAATGCTGATTTGGGGGGAGGGTACATGGGTATTGAAGACTGCACCAAGGCTGGGGAGGAAGAACTGTAGTAAAGTACCAAATCAATGCAGCTTATGCAGTGAAACTGTGTCTCCTTGTGTTTACTGTTTTGTAAAACCCATTGCTTTTCTAGTGTGACTAAATGGAGGAAACAAGGTACTGTAATTATTAGTTCAGGTGAGCAGGTGTGTGTGTTTGTGTGTGTTTTGGATTTCAGCCTGTAATAATTTACCAGGTAAGTTAAAGTCTAGAAATGCCGGTCTGTACGTTTCCGGTAGCTGGATTGTCTGCCTCTTTCAGCCACGTCCATGCTTGTCACCTGCCATTGCAAGCACCACTCCTGCATGAGGTTTCAACAGTGCCAATGTTGCTAATTTAATCACTTAAGAAGATGAAGTCATCATGAAAACACCCATTCCAGTTCAACTATTTGATCATTTTATCTCTCTGTCCCACCCTTATCAGTAGAGTTGACTATGGCTGGGGTGTACTGTATGTGTGTCTGTGCCTTAAAGAGTTCTGACTGAACAATGAAGCCAAGAGACGCACCATTTTGAACCATCGGACAAAACATGAAACATGATTCCCTCTCCTTCTCTCCCAATCTAACTTATGCATCAGGTCAAGGATGAGGAATCCATGGCCCTCTGGGGCCAGAATCCTATTCACTAATGTGATTCCAATGAAGAGAATTGTGTAAGAGCCCCGTGCTTCTCTACAGGCCTTCTTCTACCCACCCAATCTCACGCTGATGATGAAATCAGGTGTGCCTCCAGTTATATGAACCCCATGGCACAGTGGATAAATGCCTGTACTGCAGGGAAAACTGCTCACGACCTGGGGTTCAATCCCAGGTAGCAGGCTCATGGTTGACTTCCATCCTTCCAAAGTCGGTAAAATTAGTACCCAGCTTTCGGGGGGGGGGCAATGTGTAGCCTGCATACTGTAATTAAAAACTGTAAACTGCCCAAAGACTACTTGAAGTGGTATGGGGTAGAGATGGGCACAACTTAGCGGTATTCCCGTTTCCGTTTCCGTTACTCGTATCCGTTACTCTACGGAAACGGTAACGGGAATTACTCCGCCAGAATTCGAGCTCAAACCGATGAACGAACAATTTGGTCTGATTTGTCGTGCTCGTTACTTGCATCGCGGCGATCGCGCAATGCCAAGCGGCACAGAAAAAAAGTTTTTAAAAGTTAAAAAAAAAAAAACGATTCCCGGCCCTAAAAGTAGGCGAAAACTGTCTGAGGGCACCTATCAGGCCAGAAGGGTGTTTTATTTTTGGGGGGGGTTCCCCGCCCCCCTCTCCTTGGCTATTGCTACTGCTGCGCTGCTGGTACCAGGCTGGGAGGGCGCATCCATTTGCCATGCAGTGCGGGGGATCCAAAATGGCGACCACATTTTTTTTTTTGAAATTGTTGCCCAAAACCCCACCAAAGCACCACAGAAACATGCGAAAATTAGCTATTTTAAATGCTTGAATTTTTACAGTAGCAGCAGTGGGTTTTTCTTGCAAAAAAAAGTCTCCGTTGATTTTATTTTATTTTATTTTATTTTATTACACCTGCGCATTCGCAATGATGGGCTCGCCCATGGGAGTGGACCATGCAAAGTTTTGGAGCCATTCCACCAATCGCATGGCCAGGTTTTGCTGACTGTACCAGGCTGGGAGGGCGCATCCATTTGCCATGCAGTGCGGGGGATCCAAAATGGCGACCGCAATATTTTTTTTGAAATCGTTGCCCAAAACCCCACCAAAGCACCACAGAAACATGCGAAAATTAGCTATTTTAAATGCTTGAATTTTTACAGTAGCAGCAGTGGGTTTTTCTTGCAAAAAAAAAGTCTCCATTGATTATATTTTATTTTATTTTATTTTATTTTATTTTTTTACACCTGCACATTCGCAATGACGGGCTCGCCCATGGGAGTGGACCATGCAAATTTTCCACCAATCGCATGGCCACTTGGCCAGGTTGACCACAGAGACTTCTGGGATGTGCCAATCGGGCATAAACAGCCCACTAATCGTAGCCCAAACCCGAACCCTAAGCCTAAGCCTAACCCATACACCAGTACACTGTCCTTCTAAGTGGGTCAGAGAGGCACCCAGAGGTGCACCCCAATACTCACCCTAACCTCACCCGTAACTAGCCTAACCCTAGCCCTTGCGCTAACCCGTCTTAACCCTAAGCCAGATCTACTTGCATTGCACTACATGCAAGTACGTGAGACACAGCGGGTGCAAAGAGTCTGCCAGTCTGTCACTTGTGGCTCTGGCTGACTCCTGCAGCTCCCTCCAGGAGCCCACTACCCCCCCCAACCAGTACTAACGACAACGAAAAAACGAAAAAACAAACCAACTAATTTTTGCGAAATTTCACGAAAAACGGAAACGAGCCGAAACGGACTGCCTCCGACACACGACAACTCGAAAACGTCATTTTCCCTAGTCGTGCCCATCTCTAGTATGGGGTGGTATATAAGCAGAACACTTTTACAGGAGTGTTTATCATTGGTAAAATAACTAGCCAGGTTATTTTGACTGCCCAACTCCCTTTCTATGCAGAGTCTTCATTCAACTGAATCTGTACCCAGATGTTTCAGGAGTGCAGTTTCCACAACCTTAAGCTCACCTAGCCAATGGTGGTCATCTAGACTAGTGGTCATCTAGCCACAGATGGGAGGCATGCATTCCTCCCCTCTAGGGAACTCAATATATGGTAAATATTGTGGGGAGGCAGGATGGGGCCCTCATGGCATGGTCCTTTTTGCAAATAGCTATTTTTTCTCAGTTCTAAGAACCAGGCTTTGACAAATGTATGAGGAATTAATAAGAAGAGGGTGCCCACTGGGAAAATGTGTACTCTGGGTTTAGAGAACCCCACCTACTACTGTGTGAGACTAACACAGGCTGCCAGGGGGCTGAACCCCACACCTGTCATTTGCTCTGTGAGCCTTTGCCATTGATACAATACTATCTGGGACAGGAACATTCAGCTGGCCATATGTGCAACTACCATGATGAAGCAGCACTAGCACTTCATAACATGTGTGATCCAGAATAGACTTTACAGCTATAACACGAATTTTTCCAAACAATGACCTTGGAAGAAAATAATCCCAACCGGTATGAATACACAGCAGCCTGAAACTCTCTTGTTTATTTAAAATATGACTGGAGTGCACATGTCCACATGATCAAGGGTAACTCTAGCCATTAAAGTGCTTCAGATATAAATCTGCAGCTACTTCACAACAGAATCCTATGATATAAGATAGACCTATCACGAGCCGTGCTTAGAAAAGTTATTTCCTTGCATTTCTCTTTCAACTAGCATGGACAAGTAGAGGTTTCCACAGTTTGGCATAAATCCATATTATAGATCTGCGATTCCCAACCTTCTGTAATCCAGGTGTTCTTAGCCTGTAGTTCCCAGAAGTCTTCACCACTAGCTGAACTGGCCAGGGTTTCTGGGAACATCAGTTTAACAACACCTGAGTTTCCAAGACTGAGAACCACTTGCTGTGGATAACAAGCCACCTTGGACTGAAAAGTTTGATGGATTGTGAAATTGTGGGGGAGGAATTCCCTAGGTCAATGTTGGCGAACCCATGGCACAGGTGCCAGAGGTGGCACTCAGAGCCCTTTTTGTGGGCACCTGACATCGCCCCCTTCACAGCCACCTGTATTCAGGTTAAATTGCTGTATTGGCACTTTGCGGAAAAATTAGTGGGTTTTGAATCTCAGTTTGGGCACTCGGTCTCCAAAAGGTTCACCATCACTGCCCTAGGTGTTCACATAGATGTAGTGAGTCATCTTGGGTCCCTTCACTATGAGAAAGGAGGCACAGAAATCATAGAATCATGAAGTTGGAAGGGACCTACAAGACCATCGAGTCCAACCCCCTGCTCAAGGGAGGACACATATGTGTGGTTTTCCGTTCTCCCATCTTTTGTAAGATAGTGCTGGCCTAGTACTATTTTGCCCAAGGCAGTTTCTATACAACCATGCACAGTATGGCTTCCTCAATAAGAAGCTTGGGTATGACTTACATACCATCTTGGGCCCACTTTGAAAAATGGGCATTGCTTGTCAACAAATTAGGTATTCTGTATAACTGTGAAAAATGTTTTTGGAGGACATGGTCATTTATTTAGAGTATTTTTACCCCGCCTTTCTCCTTGGAAAGGTACCCAAGGCGGCTTCCAGTAATGAGGGACAATATACAGTCCAGTAAAAGTAAGACATATTCAAGTTGGAGAACAGAGAATTGAGAGGCAACATTAAAGTTACAAGAGAGCACAAACAGTTAAAGAGAGAGTAAAAATTCCATGTAAAAGTTATGAGGGGTGGAAACTAACACTGAAAACATAGTGTCGATGCACTCACACAAGGTTATAAGTGATTATAAACACAAAGTCAATTTGATCATGTACGGTAGACACATAATGGTAGTCCATCATTCAGGGAAAGCTTACCTGAAGAGAAAGATCTTTGCCTGTTTCCTTATTGGACAGGGGCAGTGAATTCCCTGTTATGGTCATGGGGTGGAAGGTATGGCAACCTGTTAGGGATGACAGCCTGTTGCTATCTATTACTCCTTCTGTCTCCACCCTCCCCTTCAGTTTGAAACTGAAGTGGGAGAATATCACAGGCAGGTCCTTGATCTTTTCCTCTGGTAAAGAGGCAGACAGGCAGTAGATTCACTGGACACAGGTTGAGGTGAGGCGATGCATTGTTTACTTTGATGGTTCTGTTGTTACTGCAAGGAAAATAGTGACCTTCCAATGACTAGTGCCATTTTCTTTTCCAGTGGTAGGGAATGAAATGTCTGGTTGCTTAGCAACCACAGCATGCATCCTCTCCCTTTATCATTGGTAAAATAACTAGCCAGGTTGGGGTTGGGGTTGAAGTGGTGGTGGTGCTTCTAATGCAGGCAGCTAATTCAGAAGGACTTAACACCTGGGATAATTGAACCTTGAATTACAAGTACCCAAATGTTGCAAAAGTCATTTTATTCTTTTTTTGCCTGCAGGTAACGGGTGGAAAAGAAAAATGAGCAAAATGCCACAAAAGAAGATCTCCAGCAGGAAGCATGGATGTTTCTGGGGTATTGGAGGTGCAACATTGCTGAGAACATATAAAATCAACATCCTGGTAAGGCATGGAGATGTGTACCAACTGCAGCCATGTGCAGAGCTGACATGCACACATTTCTATCATCATTATCCCCCATAATGGTGAGCTCCTGGTGTGTCCTGTGTTACTTCTACAATTTTTTTCTTGCCAAGATGAAACAAAACTTCTACCATCAAAGAAATCTCAAACATTGCCATGTGAATGGATCTTCCAGTTCAGGGGCAAAAAAAACTTGTCCAGGTATTGGGGATATGAGCAGGAGTTGATGCGCACAGTTGATGGATATTATAGACTGAAACATCTGCTAGGGGAAAGTCTCACCCTCTTACAAAACACATAATCTTCACTGGTTTTGTATAACTTGCTTTTAGTAAAGCTTAGGCTTTCCTTGCCATGGAAAAGTTTAATTTTGGCAGAGCTTCTGTATCCTAGGCATGCTTCTCTCTCTCCCCCACCCCCACCCCACTACAGAAAAATCAAAAGGTACAGAGAGAGGGAGGGGGTGAAATTCCAGTTGGGATTTGCCCCACGGCACAGGTGAGTCATAGTATTAAGCAGTCTCCTGTTTATCCTATCAGTAAAACTCAGTGTGTCTCCATCTGATAATTTTCCTGTTGGCAGAGGAAAGAGAATCCAGTCCTTCCTGGTGAATTAGATTTTGCCTGTTAAACTGGCTCTGGCAGTCGCAGTAGACTGAGGAGAAAATCTCTGTGGAGGGTTCTCGTGAACTTTCTAAAAGAAATCGGCAACTTGACAAACTTCAGGACAAGAAAAAGTTGAGGAGTAGAATCTGTTGTGTTTAAGGGTTTGGATGTTAAATCCACCCCGAATACCAGAGGGAAATATGCAAAGGAAGGAAGTGATTTTTATTTATTTATTTGAGAGCCAAACTAGATGTTGCCTACACTCAAGTGCCAGCTTTGTTCAGGTACAGATCTTGAGGGAAGACATAGTCACGAGGCTCAGCTGTGATAGATAGATAGTGAGGTCTTTATACTCCAGGGATGGAAAAACATGTGGCATGGTAAATCCATGAAGTACTGTATGTGGTTATCACATGACCTGAGTAGTGAGACTCCACCTTCTACATCAAAACGAGACAGGGACCAAGTCTTTTCCTCCCAAACCCATTCCCAAACCCTTGCCTTTATATGTCCAGCTGCGATGAATCTGGAAACAAATGTCCGTATTTATTTGTTATATTTTTATACCTCAAAAAATGGCCCAACATTTACATGATGAGCTCAGCATGTGAGCTGAGCAGGTCTACTTATTTTCTATATTTAAGAAATTATACCATGCATTCAAGTCATTGTGTGACTTGTTTCTATGAAAATGGGTTGCAAGAACAGGAGTTCATTGTATCAAACTGCTCATGTATTTACATGTTTAGTTGCTTGTGCAAGAAGGCATTCATGACCTCACTAAAGAAGGAAGCAGGATGTTCTAACTAGAAATCACTGCATGCACAATGGCAATTTTACCACCATTGGTGGGTTCTGCATACTACATTGGTAGTGCTTTCTATTCAGTAGAAGTGAATAAGATTTTGGCATAAGTGGTTCATCTTCATACCCAACTAGCAGTTCCATGTTTAAGCCTTGTTAGCTCTCTGTGGGTGTTTATACACGACCCCTAAGCTCCGCCGCAAATGGCTGCAAGGTCCGGACCTTAAAAATGTTTACCCACCAGCTCCGGACTTTGCAGACAATTAAGTGCGACCCCGCCCACTTTAGCAAGACCAAACAGCAGTTTTCTTGTACCTGCTTTTTGGAGGTGACAAATATTTGATCCGGTGTAAGGATAGTGAGTGCGGGGCTCTCCTGGCTTCCGTTTGTTCTTTTTTTGCGCCCCGCCCCTTTAAGAGATCTGAATGCTGCCTGGAACAGAACGGAGGTAAGCCGGCATTCTTTTCTTTCTTTTTTCTCCCTCCCTCAGGCAGCCAGCAACCAGGAAGTGTGGAGGGGGGTGGGGACAGAGGAAGAGCGACAAACCCCTAAGATCTCTGGTCCGAATTTAAGTGACCAGCAGATCTTAGGGGTCGTGTAAAAAGGCCCTTTGAAGGTCCTCTGGAGGGGAGGCCCTTTGAAATGCAGAATGATATTTCTGCTATTAGCTTCCTAAGTAAGGGTAGTGAGGTGAATTACTGTTGATTAGCCTGTGCTGCAAATTTCATATTGGTATTAGCAATTTTCTTTCCAGACCCAAGGGCACCACCTAGAAATCAATAATTCCATCACCCAGTCTCTTCAGTGTCAAAGCACAATTCAAGACTGGCCTGGCCAGTGCAGAGTTCAACTGCGGCATTCACTATTGCAGGACATAGGGGTGGCTATAACACATTTATGGAGGACAAGGCCATCAGTGGTGACTAGTTGTGACAGCTCGGTATAACTGTGTACCATCAAGTCAATTCTGACTTATGGCAACACTTTTCAGGGTTTTCCAGATAAAACACAAAAGTGGTCCACCATTCACTTCTTCTGGGGGGTGCCCTGGGACTGTGCAGCTTGCCCTTGGCTAAACAGGTTGGTTCTTCCTTCTGCAGCCATAGTGAGGAGTTGAACTCCCAACCCCTAATTGTGCAGCCAGACACCTAAACCAATCAGCTACTCACCCAGCAGAGTAACTGATACCTTTCATGAAAAGTATGGATGAAGCAGAGAGGAAAGCTATGTATTGGCTCCAATATTATGAAGCAACATGTATCTGAATAATATTTGGGAAAAAAAGGCCAGCAGGAGACTACTATTGTCCTCCTATCTTGTTTTTGGGCTTCTTATAGCCCTCTGGTTGGCCACCTTGGGAAGAGAATGCTATACTACTTGGTAGGCTTTTAGTCTAATCAAGCACGATTGTTCTGATATACAGAAACTTGACAGCTGACTGTGGTCTTATTCTGTTGGAATCTACTGAAGATAGGACTTTAATATTCTAATTATGTGTCTGTAGCCCATCATTAGCCCAACCTAAAACTATTTGTGGACTTCAGTCATATCTGTTTGCCACACTGAATTATTGGAAATTGCTGAAGTATGGGTGGGATGGGGGAGACTATGCCTTGTATATTTGGGAAATGCACATTTTCTTACCATATGAGAGTGCTTAAAGTTCTGTAGTATACTACCCTTTCCAAAAGTGGATGCACGCCAGACTGGGTGCTGCAGAGGAAGGAAATAGTGGAGAAATCTGAAGGGAATGACCAGCAATGTGCCCATCTCAGAAAAGTAGTATTTTGGGGCTTCAGCCTCCAGGAATGTGCAACCATGATGGTTGATGTTTGGGAATGGGGGATTATGGGAGCTTTAGTCCCCCAAAAGTAACATTTTGAAGCTCTGTCTGACAACGTGTGGGGAGCCTGAGCTGCATGCAGTGTCTTCCTCCACTACTGGGGGTGGGGGTGGGATTAACAATTCAGCCCCTTTTGAGTCTTTAGTATTCTAGGGAAAATATTTCCAACATCTCTCAAACCCACAGCCGCAGTGAAAAGCCTGGACTATCATTCTCTCCAGTCCTCCCTCCCTCTTTCTCCTCATTACTAACAAAGCTGAGAAGCTTAGGTTTGTCTGCATACCTTTCTGGGAAAGTGAGCGCCAGTCTGCATGGGCCAGTAGTGAAGTGCTGAGGTTTTGAGATTCTTCCCACCCCCCACCCCCCACCCCCCCCCCCCCCCTGGCCAGCACATCCCTTTCCCAGCACTCTCTGCTGCCCTTCTTTGGGAGAGACCTGGCAGTCTCCAGGGCTGTCAAGTTGGTGCTTATCACCCTTGAAACAATGCTGATTACCTCACGGCGAAAGCGAGTGCTCTGAATAGATCGGAGAGCACAGGAAGTGTGCCCAAGAGAAAAGCCGTGAGGGGCCTGCAGCTTTGAATAAGAAGCTGGAATTATTATGGAAGCCGTACTTACTGACCCATAACTGCGTACTCCTTTCTTGGCTGCAGGATTCTTGGCGGTGTGGCTGAAGCTTCAGTCCCACAATGGCTTGTAAAGGCCGCTGGATCTGCTATTTAAAGCACCATATTCATCAGTAAATTTGAACAATAAAGGGTGGGATCTTAGAAACCTTTAAGTTGAAAGCAAAAGTTCATTCAGTGTAGGAGCAAGAGCTTTGGAACTGGATTGGAGATCAAATCCCGGTAGTTCCGTGGGATATTTGGTGGCCTGAGTGGGCGCATTGACAGCCTGACTGTTCCTTGATATAACTATATCTGTCTAAGGTCCTTTATGAGTGTGGCCACCATCGGGGACTCTGTTTTAGGAATGACGTAATCTGGCTTCAATTAATGTCACTTGAAAGGAAGCGAATTCTATCTGTCTTCACTTTGCATGATGACAAAAATATCTGTGCAGACAACTTGTGCCATTGTTCTCTTTGACATTATGAGGAGTTGTGAACTTGTGAGGAAAATAGTTGGATTACAAATGTGATATCTTTAATTTATGAGGCTCTTTGTTGATGGCCATGTGTTTTTATTCAGTGAAAGACCCTTTGTCACCCAAGGTTCTAAGCCAGGGGTCCTCAACCTAAGGCCCCGGGGCCAGATGCGGCCCCCCAAAAGTCCTGAATCCGGCCCCTGGGACCAATTGCAACCCCCACCCAACCCCTGTTTTGTGAGCAAGCAAGCCTCCGCAGCTGCTTTTGGACTGGGATCCGGCCCCCAGTGTGTCTGGGTGGTGGTGGACCGGCCCGCTGTTTGAAAACTTTGAGGACCCCTGTTCTAAGCCTTAGCTTACATAGCTTGTGCGCAACCTTTGGCTTGAAGAATGGAGGGAACCCATTCTCCAAACCAAATCCAGAATACAGAAGCTGGTCATCCCTGTACTATACCAGTCATAGGGAACTTCTGGCCTTCTCCACCTTGTTCAATCCCCAATTCCCACCAGAATGAACAATGGAAGGGATGATGGGGTGTAGTGGTATGTCTAGAAGAGTAGAGATTCATCTTTACATAGCCAGTCATCCTTCAGTAATAGAGATGGGCCCGAAATGAACATTTTTTGTTTCCGTTATTCGTTTAATTACATAATGAAACGACAAATGACAATTGTGATGAAAATGGAATGAAACGAACAGAACCACAAAAATTGTGTTCGTTACGTTTCGTTTTCGTTAATGGCAACGCGCAATGAAATGAGCTGTTTTAAATGTTAAAAAATGCCCTGGACATCCATAAAAATGCAGCGATAATTATTTATACTGTCTGATAATACCTACCGGGGGGATTGGGGTCCTTAAAACGTGCATTTATGTCTTTTCTCAGATCGCTGTATTTTTTTCCTTTAAGGGGAGTTAGGGGACATCGACCCAAAATGGCTCCCAGATGCCTAATATTGATTTCTTGGGTATTAAAACGCCCTGGACATCCATAAAAATGCAGCGATAATGCGATAATTATTTGAAAGTATTACCTACCAGGGAGTTGGGGTCCTTAAAACGTTTGTTTTTGTCTTCTGCCATTGCAATGTATTTTTCTTTTCCAGCCACAACATGGAGGCAAGCCATGTGATGGGATCATGTAAATTCTTGGACAACTTCAACCTATAGCATGCCCAGGTTGCAGACTGGGCAGGTCTGGCAGCCACAGAGGGCATAAAAAACTCTGGCAGCCCCCGTCCTCCTTGCAGTCCCCAGTGGGAGTTAGGGTGGGATTGCTGTCTCTGCGACTCTAGCTTCAGTCCTGCAGCCTCCCTGTGTGTGTGTGTGCTGCGTACCTCTCGGTGAGTACCTTCCCCTGCCCCGCAGTGCAGTTACTCTGCAGCTGCCTTGCACCCTGGGCAACGCCCGCCGTTGCCTTTTGCAGCCTCCCTGCGTACCTAGTCTATACTGTGTCTCTGCCAGCATCAAATTTTTTTAGTGTTTTCCCTCTGGTCTGGGGCGTTTGGGGATGCCCCCGCACGGAAATGCTTTAAAAATCACGCAAAAAGCGGGTAGAAACGAAAAATGAAAACGAAAATTTTCCAAAAATTCATGAAAAATGGAAACAAAACGAAACAGACCTCTCAACAACAAATGAAAAACCAAAACACCATTTTTTTTTTATCCGTGCCCATCTCTATTCAGTAAAGAGAGTCCCATAACATAGGCAGCTGGGTGGGTCTATATCAACAAGGAATGTTTTTCAAACCTGGAATGTTTTTTAAAAATTAAAGTTCTTGGCCAATTTGGAAACAAGCCGCATTTGAATATTTTGGATTAGAACAGAGCTAGCTTGCAACAATATACCATTCTTGGGGAAATCCCCCCTCTCCCCCACCCTCAGTTACTGTGGGATTCTTGCAAGTGGATACACACCACCATGGTGGTGAGGCTTAAATGCATCAGAAATATGGAGAGCAATACTGTCAGGAGGCTAGATTCTATTACTAATCTAGACCCCTTGGAGGGATCTTCAGTGTTGAATTATCAAGGCTGGAACATTGGATTTCTTCAGGTATTGGCAGTCACAACAGTAGAAGGGAATGGATAACTGGGGGAAAGAAATTCTAGAAAGGCAGCTATTGGTCAGCAGCAGTAGTATGTCTGTGAAGATTCTCAGTCACCAAGGACGTTTATCTGGAAGTTGAGTCATGGCAACTGGACTTATTTTTCTTGAGAGATTGAAATGTTTCGCTGCTCATCCAAACAGCTTCATCAGTCTGAAATAAGCTAGTTGTGAGTCCTCCATTTTATGGCTCACTTTGAACTCTTGTCACCCTGGTCTGAAATAGGCTCATGAGATGAACAATGGCCTGAATAGGCTCGTTAGGTAAACAACAGTCTCAATAGCTTTAAGGTGAACAATGGCCTAAAGTGCTGAAACACATAAAGTATGAGTTGTTAGCTATGGCCTTGGTGGTGAAGGTGTAAAGTATTTTTGATTTCTCTGGATATTGTTGAAATCACTGCCTGGTAAGTAGCAGATAGACTGTGACTGAGCCCCCCACCTCTGTTGAGAGAGGGGTTTTCAGTGTTCACATGAATGGCTTCCCTGACCCCTCTCCCAAACCACCTGTCTTCTCTGTCTAATATGTGTACATCCTCATCTTTGAATGAGTGCCCTTTGTCCTTCAAATGGAGGTGTACTGATGATTCTGGTCCTGAGCTGTTACCCCTCCTGTGTTAGTAGTGTGAAGGGATATTCATGGGGCTGTGCGTCTCTCCCTTAGACCGCTATCACACGACCGAAAAAATGTGATCGATATTAAAGTGTGCTTCTCCGCTACAGGCCACGTGGTATAAGATGCGCACTTTCCGTCCCCATGACAGCAATTTAATGAGCCGCATATTATGGCCCCCCACTACCAAAAAGTGCATCAAACGGACAGCAGTTTAATGAGCCACATATTATGCACCCTGAGGTGCTGCTCAAGCCAAAGGAATAAGAAGCGGCTCAAGTAATTACTACCCACGGAGCCAGGAACAGGAAAATGTGGTGGATCACGCTTCAGGGGGCATGGTTGAGGCTTTTATTTTATTTTTTTGAACCAGATCCTGGTAGGAACAAGATTTTTGGATGCGGTTTTTAAAGAAATAAAAAGTGATTTTTAAAGGTTGTGTGATAGAGGTCTTAGGAATTGAGGCAAAAATCAAAGAAAAACAAAACAAAACAAAACAAAATATACAAAACATGTTGCACCTTAAAGACTAACTTTCATATTTTAATGTAACATTTTGTGGACTACACGTCCACGTCTTCAGACATATAGCAGCAGGTGCCACATGTTTTGTATCTTTTGTTTTGTTTTGTTTTGTTTTTCTTTGATTTTTGCCTGAAATTCTTGAAAAGACACTCAAGCTAATTTTGTGTTAGGACTGCCCCCCCCCCCCACACACAAAGAGGCAATAGTAAGTCACTGCAGAATATTTGTGAGAAAACTCCAAACAAAATAAGAGAGAAATGACAAGCTCCAAAATCTACCTGAGGTTCAACTGACTCATGGCTTGTTCTTCTTATCCCTCTGCCACTCTGGTGCCTCACACTGGTTTATAGGGCCATTATTCCTCTCCTCTCACCTTGATATGTGTTGTCTACCTACATAGAGCTCCCTACCTTGTTATGCCATTATTGTGGCAGTTTTTGCTCGCATGTGTTGTACTGGGTCCAACCAAGGAACATGTTGATGGGTATGGAAGGGGGGGAATCTACCTTTTTTATGAGAACACATTTACGGGGCTATGGATCCCAGTGGCATTGCCCTTGGACTCATGAGGCAACTTTGTCTTACAGCAGAGTGATAGGGTACTGTACTGAGGTATTTCAGGGTCTCAAGCCAAATGCAACCACACCTACTGAGCCAGTTTCCCTTATCGGTCTCTTTCCCTCAGTTTATTGTTTCTCTCCAGGAATAGTCACTGTCTAAAGAGAGATTTTGCATTCTGCACCTTCCCCTTCCCCCCTCTCCCCAGTGGGCCTCTGGGGGCCCTAATAATGGTTTGACCACCTGTTTTGTCTTTTCATTATTTTTTTCCCTCCTCCTCCTCCTTTTTGGTTAGAGGGCCTACTGTGAGTGCAATGGTGTGAGTGATCCCCTCCTGGCTGAAACTCAAGACCATTCCCAAAGCCCACTGTGGTTTTCAAGTGATTATAAGAAAGCAGGAGGCGCAGTCTCTTAAATGCGCCTGGTGCAGATATATGTCTAATACCCCCATATTTGACTTGATTTCCTTACCCTATTGCTCTAATTATGTGCTTGCTACCCTTCACGCGGTCACCATTTGCCATAAATGCTTGTAGAATTCACCCGATAATTTTGCACTCTCATGGTCTTTTTACTCCTTATTCGACAACGACAACAAAGGTGCCCTCAAGTCAGTTCTAACTTATGGCAATCCTTTTCAAGGTTTTCTAGATAGAGAATACAGTGGACCCTTGTATAACAAACAGTTTGTATAACATAAAATCTGTACAACATAAAAATTTCCGGAGATAAGGGAAATGTGCTTAGCATAATTTCCTATGGGCCGAATCCATACAACATAAAAATGGGATTACTCCATTTTCAATACATTCCTATGGGAAATTTGTATAAAGGAAAATTTGCGTAACATAATTTCATTTGGAACGAATTAATTCCTTTATACAAGGTACTACTGTACTGAGAAGTGGTTTGCCGTTTCCTCCTCCTCCTGCAGGTGTCCTCTGGGACTGTGCAGCCTTCCAAGGTTACATGGGCTAGCTCACCTCTCTAGAGGCACAGAGGGAAACATAACGCTCAATCTCTGGCTCCGTAGTCAGACACCTAAACATCTTAGCTACGCAGCCAGTGGCCCTTATATGGCAGACCCAAAACTTGGAATTTTATAACTCATTACTGGAAATTAGCTGCTTTTTAGGGTTCTAAAAAATTAGAAATTATACAGTCGATTTTCCCGCATTTGGAGAAATCACAGGGGTCAGCACACCAGGAGTGCAATGTTACAAAAATGTGGGGTTTTTTTTGGGGGGGGGGTGGATATGGGGAACCATTAGATTTTTAATTACTTATAAGTTTGTCTAAAACAGAGACACAATTGAAGCAAGCTATACAATGTCTAAAGAAAAACATCTCAGCCCCCCAAAATAAAGGAAAAATAACAATAAAATATTATTAAATGGGAACATAATGTTAAATGGTAATAGCCATCCATTTTAGTTGCAAAAGGAACATTGTTGTGCTTTCATTACCAGCAACACTAATGTATCTCATTGTAAAGGATTACTTCCAAGCAAAAATCAATCCCTGGCCCAGCCTTTGTTTCTTCTCACTCTGTTAGAGGTGCACTTCTTAGGAGTAGTTCGCAGCCCCAGCGATGGCTGTCTGATATGCCACTTTCCCTTTTTTGCAAAATTATTGGTAATATAAAACCCCCATGTTTTGAATCTCAAAGTTCATGAGTCTATTTTCACATTGTATCACATCCTTTTATATAATCTACTATATGTACATCACATCTTTGCAAAAGGTATGTTTTCCTGTATTTCCTGGTCCATTGAGTACAAGTGTCCATATGCAAGGGCACGTGAACACAGGCATTCAGTAACATATCATTTCACCATTAAAAAGTCCAAACCTGAAGGAAGTACCAGTGGCTCAAAAGACAAAATCTTCTTTTCCAAATTAATCTGAGTAAGATTAGGCTGCATGTAAAAAAAAAAAAAAGCATCGGGAGCAATTTCTTGTCCATTCTCTTCATTTCTACCCTGCCTCCACTTTTTGGGCACATCTTGGAGTAACTGATTAATACTCCCGATTCTGAACTCATGGAAATCATTTTAGGGGGCTTGGAGCAGATAGTATTCAGAAGTGGTTTGCCGTTCCTTTCTTCAGAGTCCTCTGCGGCTGTGCAGCTTGCCCAAGGTCACACAGGCTGGCTCTACTCACCAGGAGGCACAGTGGGAAATTGAACTCCCAACCTTTGGCTCTGCAGCTGGGTACTTCTTAAACCATTGAGTTCATTCATTCATTCGTTCGTTCGTTCGTTCGTTTGTTCATTCATTCATCTTACATACACAGCCAACAGAGTGATTGATACCTTTCATGAAAAGTATGTTTGAAGCAGAGAGGGAATTGTGTTCATCCCAAACATCAAAACTATTTTCGGCCATGTACAATATGTGGGCTTTAATTTGTATATGGCCCTCAGACAGACAGACAGACAAACACTGGGAAAAAAGTTTGCAACATAGTCCAGACTTTACTTTTAATATACAATATATATAAAAGTTTGTCATTCTCATCCATCCAAAACCCTAAAGGGAAAGAGCATAAAAAGTTCTGTGCACTGATGCTGTTCTGTTGACCTCTGCCATTCTTCCTTGAGAAAGGAGAGAAGTAGTAGCACTTTCCTTAAAAGCTGCCATCACCTCCATACAGCTGTTCTGTTTCTTGAATGGGAAAATACAGGAGGATTTGTAAACAGGGCAAGTTAACAGCAATCTGCACTCATTCTCTCATCCCTTCTCTCTGCAACCATCCGCTAAATCTCTTTACAGTACCAACACCAAACGCAGTCTGAGGAATACACCATCCATTGGCCACCAAACATTATTACGACTATTTCTTAGGCTGTGTGGCTTGTTTGCTCCAGGAGTGAGGACTATATGGCCCCCAGTTGCTGCTGGATTGCCACTTCCACCAAATACTGTATAGCCTTTGTAACCGATGGTGGGGGGAACATGGAACTTGCAGTCAAACCACGTGTACTCCTGGATGTCAGGTTCCAGGGACTGATACAGTTTTCTAAATTACTCATCTTCAGACGATATGATCATACATCAACTAGTATGCTAGAGAGATCACTCCCACGGTGTGAAGGTACTCTACCTTCCTCCCCACTCCAACACATTAAAACCTTAATTTCCCAATGCTACATCCACATAGTGATGGTAGCCACAGGAGCCTGAGCTGCTCTACTGAATCAGTTCTGTTCTGCCTACTGAGGTATAGACAAAGTACAGCTTTCCAATATTTTATGTCTATGAAGATTCTCAGTCACCCAGGTGAGTTTATCTGGAAGTTGAGTCATGGCAACTGGATTTCTTTTTCTTGAGAGATCGAAACATTTCGCTCCTCATCCAAGCAGCTTCATCAGTCTGAGGAAAGTTAGTGGCCAGTAGTTTCCAATATTTTTGTTTGATTGCAACTTCCAACATTGGTTATGTGACCTACAGCTGATGGGATTTGTAGTGCAGGACCATCATGAGAACTATACATCCTCCACTTATAATCTATACCAGTGATGGCGAACCTTTTAGAGACCGAGTGCCCAAACTGCGATTCAAAACACACTCATTTTTCTCAAAATGCCAATACAGCAGCAATTTAACCTGAATACTGGTGGCTGTGAAGGGTCGATATCGGGTGTCCACAGAAAGGGCTCCGAGTGCCACCTTGGCACCTGTGCCATAGGTTCGCCAACACTGATGTATACTGACAAGAGGTGGGTCTTTGCCAGACCTAGAGATACTGGAGATTGAATCAGATACACACCGCATTACCATGCTTGGGATATGGTGGTCAAGTACAGAATAATCATGCGACCTGAGAAAGACAAAATAGTAGCACCAATGCCAGATTCCTGGTCTTCCCCTACCTGTCCCCAAAGAATCATGCCAATCTTTAACATGTGCCCCAAATTGTACCTTGTAATCTTGAAGTAAGAGCTTTCACATTGCAACATGTCAATCAGATAACATAGCAAAGATGTTTTCTGTGGGAGTGGCTACTTGCTGATAAAACTAAGACAACTTCCTTGTATACATTAAATATCTGTGTTGATGTTATGTCCTTAGGTATTCTAGCAAAATCATACCAGATGTTTGGTTCTGATACAGACCATTCTGGTTGATTGATACCAAAGTTTTAGTTTTCACTCTAATACAGATTTTTAAAAACCTGTACAATTGAAAGTAAATCATGTTAAGTAAATTATATAGCTCAAAATTAAATGACTAAAATCATAGTAATCATATCCTCCATATTATACATAAATCTTTTGAAAAAAGAAACTAAGCAATACATACTAAGAAGATCATTCGTATAACTGAACATTTTAATTTTACCCAAATTCTAAAAAGTACAGCTTAAGAAGAAGCCATAAAATGCACAAAGCTAGACGACTCATGTAAGCACTAATTGTTACAGCTGGTTAATTGAAGTAAAATTAATGGGAAAAGAAGTGCAGAAATAATAATTTCTTGGCTCAAAAAACTTGGAGGCGGGTTTAGAGGCAACATAATATAATTGAACAGAGCAGTTGCGTCCAAAATCAAGACTGTCATGACATCATCCAACCTCAGGGAGGAAAGGAAAGAGAACATACAATTTAAAAGAAAACGCTGGAAGGAAAGAGAACATACAATTTAAAAGAAAACGCTGGTTGCAAAGTGGTGACCAAAGTCCCAAGTGATCTATTCCTGATACACATCCATGTACATAAATTCTACTTTCCTTGCTTTGAGCATGGTGCGGAATGAAACAGGTGATGGTAATTGAAATGAACTGAAGAGATGGTAAAAAGAAGCAAAAGCCAAGAAGGAAACTTTTATAACTCAGGCTTTATGGATAAACATGTGCATCCAAAACAGCAAGCCTTAACAACAATCTGTATTCATCCAGCATCAACCATTTTCCCATTGTCTTCAGCTAAATTTAATTCTATATACAGGCGCATTGAACAATGCATACTAAAAAGCAAAACATTAGGCTATAATGTTACTGAACATTACATTATAGCCAAATATCAGCTAGAATAACACTGGCACCAAAGAGATAGCTAAAATCCAAAGTATTTACTTGTGTGTATGCACACAAATGAACTGCAGATGTGTGCATCTGTGGACATGTCTGTATAAGTCAGGAAGGAGTGACGTACAAACTCCTGGATGTTGCCAGACCAGGACTTCAATGCTTCCTCAATCTTGGCAACAACGGCTAGAGCGGAAGGGAATTTCAGTTCAACAATGGGAATACCATAAATTGCCATCCCCTTGCCTAGTCCTAGTCCTATGTGTCTAGCAAGGGCCACATGGCTAGCAAGAATAGGGGAGCTTATTGGATATATTTACTCAGTTATAGCAGTAAATTCTACTGTATCATACCGACAAAAATAAGAGATGTCTACCTCCCCAGTGGTGGTCTCACACACTCACAGTGTATTTAAAGTGTTATTCCAGTGTTCATAATGAATCTGTTTGTAGCAGGACAATGGGTATCAGAATTCCTGAGGATCCTTGACTGATTAAGGACGGTGGCTCCTTTCCTCCCAGAGCCACCCACCAGAAAGCTCATCTGCAGGGCAGCAAGTAGAAAGCAACTCTCTAACTTGTGGTTCAAATGACACATCTCATAAACGCATACTCATTTGTGCTGACTTGCATACTGCAATTTGCATCTCTGATACATCTTGCGATTGTTACTTGGTGAAACTTTGGAGAAATTCTGTTCCAGTTAGCTAGTTGTCTTCACAGGACAGGAAGAAGTTACTTACAGTATCAAGTGAATCCCATGTAGATCTTTCCTAACAAAGAAACTAATTTGATTGTGAAAGATAAGAAGAGCAATGTACTTTTCTTAACCTTCCTAATCAAGCTCACTTCCTGGGTGGTTCTCAGTTCAGTCCATTGAGTCTTAATGTGGTTACCTGGAAGTTGAGTCATGGCAACTGGACTTCTTTTCTTGAGAGATTGAAACGTTATGCTAATCATCCAAGCAGCTTTGTCAGTCGTTACTTGCTTTACTCAGAATGGCTTCTAGACTTCAGCTACACACATTACTTGGGCAAAATATTTGCCATGGAAGAGGGACACTCCAGTACAGAGGAAGCTGTTTTATGTAGTGGACTGCTAAACACTGTATTGTCCACACTGATTAGTGGTGGTGGTAATGCAGCTTCTTCAGTAATTCTGGTAGGACATTTTCCAAGCTTTACCAGGACAGACACAAAAAAACCTGAGCCAGAAACTTGTTGCATTTAGAGCATATACTTTTTGAGTGAGGACTTTAAAAAGGATTAACTTACCTTCCACAAATGGAATTAAATGAGAGACTCCTGTCTCAGAAATCAGACTTGTACATGGAGCCCTCCCTGGCCTTCCTTACCACTGCCAAACAGAGGCATTCACTTCAGATGGTAGAATGCTGGAGATGGGAAAGCCACCACTACTTCCCTGCCAAAAAAAACCTTGACCTTACTCTTCCATACCACACTGTTTCATTTACTCCAATGATGTTGGCTGGCGTTTTCAGTAAAGCCTGGTGGTAATGAGTCCTGTTGTTTGTTGCTGTTAAGTCACGTCCTACTTTTGAAGACCTTATGAATGAGTCATCTCTATAAGTGTCATATCAGTAACAGCCTTGCTCAACAATGTCAAATTCAAGGTTGGGGGGTCCTTTATGGAGTCTATACATTTTCATATTTCATATTTGGCCTTCCATTTTCCCTCCCATTATTGTCTTTTTCATTGAAAAAGACATTGTGTCTTCTCATGATGTGTTCCAAGTATGAAAGCTTCAATTGTTATTTTTTTGGTTCTAGAGAGAGTTGAGGAGTGACCTGATAAAGACGTATGGGTGTTTGTGGCCCCCAGTACAGTATCTGCAAAGCTCTCATCTAGCACCATAATTGATTTTTTTCATGTTAGCTTTCTTGTCTGTCCAGATTCTATGATGGACTCTACTCATTTTTGTTGGGTTGACCACCTTTCCCAAATGTACTTGGTCTGTTACGGACTCTTCAGCCCTCATTAAAGGAGCTGGCCAGCATCACTGAGGCCAAGAGTGGGTGTGGAATGGGGAGGAATGCTGGGCTTTCTTTTGGCGATGTGCAGGGCCGCTGCTAGTTATACTCATGGGGTGTGTGTTGTTTATTAGCAATTTTATCTCATAAGAACATAAGAAGAGGCATGCTGGATCAGGCCAAAGGCCCATCTAGTCCAGCTTCCTGTATCTCAGTGGCCCCACCAAATGTGTCTGGGAGCACACAAGACTAGATATCCGTCTCCTGACACCACTCCCCTGCATCTGGCCCTTGAAGAACCCCGGTTTTAAGCCTGGAGATTACACATCTCCATCATGGTTTGTAACCTGTGATGGACTTTTCCTCCAGGAATCTGTCCAATCCCCTTTTGAAGGCACCCAGGCCAGATGCCATCACCACATCCTGTGGCAGGGAGTTCCACAGACTAACAAGGCGCTGGGTGAAAAAATATTTTCTTTTGTCTGTTCTTACTCTCCCAGCTCTTGATTTGAGTGTATGTCTACATGCATGTGGAGACCCTGAATCATGTCTGGTTTTTAACTCTCAATGGCCAGTTACAATGCAAAGGACACTAAATGCAATATCTGCTGTTGAGGAAAACTTGTGCTATGACAAACAGATTCCTTTCATTCCTTGTGGGAGCATCACTGTTAGAAGATATCATCTCATCTGACCTTGAAGAGAAGCCCATCCTATAACCTTCAAATTGCTCACTCAGGATGAACACCAGATATGCACCCCAGTGAAACTGGCATTCTCTTTCTGTCAAAGCTAATTGTTTTACAGTAGAGTTGGTCCTGGTTATTACTTGGATGGGAGACCACCAGGGAATACCAGTATTCCTGCCAAGGAAACTCCATGGACATGGGGTCACGAGGAGTCGGTCACGACTGTAACGACGCACACACACACACACACACACACACACACACACACACACACACACAAGGCTTTATATCTACCAGTAGTACAATGCTGCCCAGCTGTGACAACCATTTCTCAGTTAGAGAGCTCTTAGGTGTGTTGTTAAGATGCATGCTGCATTGGCATCCTTGAGGCTAGAAGCCGGAGAGGCCCCAGTGATGTATCATTTCTGTTTTTAGCTTCCAGTGATGGAAAAGATCAGTACAATCTTGCCAGCCAGAGACACGCTCTGTATCTCTCTTCTTCCCCACCCCACTGGCGGAAGAAAGAGAGGGATGGGAAAAGGGACTCCTTAATAGATGAAATATGTTAGGAAGCAAGCTTGTCTCATGGCGGCAGAAAGACTGCTTTGCTGAGTAATAGCAAAACAGCAGCAGCAAGCAAGAATATTTTTAAATCCTGCATAAAATCATCTGTTGCATTTTTTTTGTATGGCCAAATGGCATTTCTTTACCTGATTACATATCAGTGCATTGTTAGTTAGCTATGTTGTGTTAGTAGTAGTTCCCTTGACTGATATATTTGTTTCATCTTCACCTATGGACACCATTCACATCCAGACTTGTGCTTTAGAAAAATTAAACATGTTAGGGGCTGGTTTACTAATATGAACTGTGTAAGAGTCTAGTGGGCTCCTGCAGGGCAAAGGATCACGCTGTAGAGAAGGCAAATAGGCGTGAGGCTCCTTGGCTTGAGGATGGAAAAATGAATTTTTTTCACACTACAGCTTCCAATACATGCCCCCCCCCCCCAGTATTGTTATTACATGCACAAATGTTCCCCGCCAACTTTTCAGCAGTGAAATACTGGAAGGCGCACACTTCTCATTTTCCGCAGCCCGAGCAGAGCTTGGAAGCCATGGCTGTGTTGGCTGGCAGTAGTGCAGCTGCAAATTCAGAGTGCAGGGCTCCTCCATGAGACTTACACACACACACACACACAGAGAGAGAGAGAGAGAGAGAGAGAGAGAGAGAGAGAGAGAGAGAGAGAGAGAGAGAGAGAGTTCAGTGGGAGAGATGCAACTTGTTTTTCAAGCAGCTCCGTGACTGAGTTGCAGAATAGCAATTTCTCTTTGGGGTTTAAGTTGGCACACCTTGTGCACATGTGTACACAGACAGAAATTGGGGCACAGGAAGCTAAGCAGAACACGTCATTCTAACCAGGTAGGCAAGTGCCACCTTGGATGGAGCATAAGGCAGAAGAAGATTCTTCCTCCACCCAAAGGGTCAAAGAGTCTGTGGTGAAGGAAGGGCCATCCTCAAAAGATGTGAGCTACCTCATGGGAGGGGAGGGGAGGGAGTTGTCTGACAAAGCCCATGTTGGCGGACCTCTCAAGGGTCTGACTGCAGGAGACATCCTGGAGCTTTTTGCTGCCACACACACACCAGGGGGTGGTGCCATGACTACAGTAATACAATGGCTAGACATTAGTGAGAATTCTAGTTAAAAAAAGAGTAATATTTCCAAAATCTGGGCCTGTGTTACTTTAGGTAACTTTGTCTTTGAAACAAATGATTTGGCCAATCAGTTTCTGTGAAGTATAACTTTCTATTTCTTTATCAGAATGATATTCTGCCTTTCTACATAATCAGCATTGGAACATCTCCAGATGTACAGCAATGATTTACTCAACAGCTTGTTCCTTGGTTTGGGTGCTGAGACAGAAGTCTTGTGCCACCATAGGTGAACATATCAACTTGTTATCTATCAGCTGTTCATGGACCTGAGCATTTAGGTCAGTGGTTCTCAACCTGTGGGTCCCCAGATGTTCCTGGACTGCAACTCCCAGAAATCCCTTTCAGACAGCTAGTACTAGAGGCTTCTGGGAGTTGCAGTCCAGGAACATCTGGGGACCCACAGGTTGAGAACCACTGATTTAGGTTCTAATGATTTCCTTACTGTGCCAGAAAAAGCTACTTTCTAGATTATGTAATCTCCCACCCAGTATGGATGGCAAATTCTTTTGTGATACCAGGATGGCTCTATTGGAGTGATATCAGTATAAGTAAAACAGAGGAAGAGAAAACAAAAACAAGCAGCCACACTTCAGTGGTGTTGGGTGAAATTCACAGCCTAACTATAAGGAGCTCCTGTGTGTGTGTCTGTTGTGTCGTTAAGTTGTGACTGACTCTTCGTGACCCCATGTCCATGGAGTTTTCTTGGCAGGAATACTGGAGTGGTTTGCCAGTTCCTACTCCAGGTGCCTATTTGCACCTTAATGGAGAAGTTTCATGTTATTAGTTGGGTGTTCACCTATGTTCTTGCTCACGTAATTACTAGTTTATGGTGAAGCCTCAGAGAAAGTGTAGAATGGTGCCAAAGCCTGAGGAAGATTAATTAAAAATGCTGAGCAGTACCGTATTTCTGGTTATGCTAATCTCTGTTCATAGCAGGAGATTGTGAAGTTACAATTTGCTCATCCTGCTGCAACAGCATAAGCAAAGCCTCTCCAGAACTGACAAAAGCTCCAGCTAGTTAAGTAAGTGTAGCTCTTGCAACCAACTACATAGGCCTGGGAAGCCCATGAGGCAAACATGTGGCCTGCTGGTACTGCACCACCAAGATATGTAACAGTTGGCCAATTGTTCACCCAAAAATTTGTGTCATTCCCTTTTGGAAGGATCTGACTAAGTGGCAACCTCACTGACAGCCAAGTTCATATATTCATTATGCCCTAAGTACTGGGAGGGAATGTTTTCTTATATCCATCTCTCTTGGGTCTTCAGTGAATGTCCCTCAGGCCTCAAATTATATGAGAGGAAGAAACAATTTCCCCAGCCAGTCTTACAGAGGATACATCAATCTCAATTTTCTTCATCACCCTTCTTTTCCTACAGTTGAAAAGTCTCAAATATTCTAGCTTTTCCTCATACAATTCTGTAGCCTTATGTGCATTTTGGCTACTTTTTTCTAGATCCCATGCCATTTTTTGGTTATTTTTCTTTTTTAAAACAGATCATGACCAGAATTCTATCCGTTGTCCCAAATGTGGCCAAGATTGAAGGGAGCAATGACATTTGGTGGCTATCAGTCATGCCACCTCTTTTTGACTGTTAAATCTTTGGTGTACAAACCATTTGGACGCTAAACTAAAAAGAAGAGGTTGAGGGAGGCTGACTGGAATCAATCTGGATACCATAGGAGGTTTGCGAATCTTTCTTTTTGTGATCAGGAGCACTACTAACTGGTATTTTAGGAAACTTCCAGGGTTCATACAAGCTAGGATATCCATATCATTTGCCCTCTAAGGTTTCTTCTTTAACCTTGCTTTTATCTGCTTATAAACTGTGCTGGGTTGTTGCTTGGCAAGAGAAAAACTTTGAACATGCTCAGAGATATTTTGTGTATTCCAGGATTCAAATTCAGTGTTGGAAACTCAGTTAGGGAAAGTTACAGAACTGGTTTGTGATGACAGCTATACCACCCTCCCCCAAACTGGTGGCATCTTGATGTGTTGGACTACAATTCCCAGATTCCCTGTTCAACATGGCTATGCAGGCAGAATAGGATTAGAGTTCTAGTCCAATACATGTGGAGGGTATCAGGAAGGCTGTCGTAAACAAATTAAGCACCACGTCAGAAGCTCAAGAATCTGCATTCTTGTTAGTGCTAAGCAGAATTACAATATCATGTGCATCTGCATTCAGAGCTGCTCAATATGTCATAGGCTTAAATTCTTCAAGTAGGAAGAACCCATGGAAACACCAGAAGACAAAGAAGCAAAACCCTTCTCTGTGTCATCTGTCAATATTTCCATTGCATTTTTGGAGAGGATTGACTTGGACCCTTTACAAAGTGCACGGCTCTTGCTTTCTGAAAGACCTCCACACCTCAGTGGCAGTGGGAAATGCTGAGCGCCGATTGCATTTAAATGAAGCCTTGCCATGGAGTCGTTCCACATGCTGTCTGTAGAGGCTGAAATCTTTACCCGACTCCCTAAATGTCTGCAAATATCTCATCAAGTTAAAGAAGGACTGTTCATTTAGCCAGCCTGGATTGTGTGGTCAAGGAACGAAAAGGCAGGGGTGCTGGTAATACATGATTTACGGCTTTCAGGAATTGCTCCCAATGGAACTAGATGAATGGTCAAAGCAGCTCAGAAATATAGCATTTAGCATCCAGAGTATCTTCCTTATGTTACAGCCCCGGCTCCTGTCAACAACACTGAAGTGAAACTCTGTCTTACTAGGAGCTCCTCCACTGACTCCATGCAGAGTAGAACAACCGCTATATTCTGTAGCCAATTTTCAAGCAAAATGGCTAAGATTATCTCACAGGGTTTCTCAGCTCCCACCTTGTGTTGCTCAGTTCTTGTCACTTGCATGACAGTAGGTCTATTGGCTGCAAAGTCACTACCACCTCTCTATTTCTCTCTCTTTAAATTAAAAAAAATGAACAAAAACAATTTGGCGTGGAAGCTTCCATGTCACACCATGGGGCGACAGTGAGAAGCAAGACAGGGGCACGGGAAGTTCCCTGGGTGGCTGTTGGTCTGGGGCTTTTTCAAGACCATCTGACTTTCTGCTTTTCAGGAAAAGAACAGGGAGAACCAGTGGGAGAGCCCTTCGGAGTTGCACTGATTCTGCATAAGGAAAGATGGATTTATGGACTATAGATTAAATCTGTTGCCGACTATTTGATCAAAGCATTTCTCACCAAAATATTTTGAAAAACAGTATTCATGTTTTAACTTGTTAGGTTCCATGGCAGGCAGGCTTGGATCAAGTCTAAGAGATGCTTGGTTCTCACCCGCGTGCCCAAAGAGATTATATTTTGTTACAGCAATATGCTGTACTTCCTCCAGCGATCCCAAGGACCCCCTGATCCCCACTTTATCATCCCAACAATCTTGTTTGTTCAAGGGGGGGGGGGGAAGTATTGGACCTCCCCCCTCCACACACAAACTCTTTTATGTATTCTGAGAAGTTGCAACCGCTAGCGGTATTTGCCTTGTTCAAACATATTGGCATTATTAGATACAGGCCATTGGGTGAAATGACCAAATGACTTGTAATGTTAAGCATCTGGGCTGGATAAAGAGTGAGACTGCAGTACGTGTGGAGGAAGGTTGTCAGCTATTGTGTCAACAGGAGCTTCTCTTTGATACCAAGTAGCAGATTGGAGGGGCCATTTCTTCTGGGAGGAAACCATTAGCTTCCGGACACTGCCGTTCCAATTTACAGCTGTGATTTACAGTTTTTAAAGCATCAAAACACCAGCTTTTAATGCCACATGGACTGTGGACGTTCTAATAATGATGTATCAAAACATCAGAGATGGATTTATGGACCATAGATGAGATAGATAGGCAAAATGTAGAGTTATTTTGTAAAGTAGGTGGCAGTTTTGACATATGGAAGGCTCTGATCCTTCCAGCCATGAGGTGACATGACATAATGTAGCTTTAACTGATTTTTCTAGCTGGTGCACCACCTGCAATTAATCTCCATCTTTCCTAATATAAAGATGGTTATGCTTCACTTTATGCCTGCTCTCTGCCTATTGAGAATCCTGTGGGTTTTGCCCAAGGCAAGAGACAGATCAGAGTTACAACCAGCATTCATGCTTTCAGAAGAGGGAGCCAGCCATTGCTGCTTTAACCCAGCATGCTGGGCGTAATCTGATACCTGCAGCCTCTACCAGTAACTAACTCATTCAGCATGCAATCCTCATTTGGAGATGCATCCCTCATGGCTGCAACATCTGGCTTAACTTTTGGATTGCTCTCTTTCTCCCCACCCCCTTCTTCTGCCTTAAAAAAAAAAAAGACCTAGCATGATGAATGGTTCTATAGACCTTGAAAGCTTGCAACTCTTTTTATGTAACTTTTGACCTAAGGAAGTTATCACTGGCACTGTGTCTAGGAATATATGTTTTGTTTCTACAATGAATTCTGTCATTCCCACTTTGGTATGGCTCCCAGAACGTTTGTATGCAGCATTATTAGGGGAATCACTGCCAGCTGTTTCTCTGCCCAGTCTATACACAATGCCAAGCCATAGCACTGCACACCAGGACAACATAAGAAACGTATGCAGGACCAGACCATATCTAGTCTCATATTCTTTTCCCATGGTCAGCAACCACAATGCTAGAGCATGAATGAAATAACACCCTCCTGTTCATGTTCCTGATACTGGAGAAGCTGTATAGTTAACTGACCTATAGCCAGCAATAGCCTTATCCATGAATTTGCTTAAATTCCCCTTAAAACTATGCACTTCAAAAGCCATCCCTATACCATTCAGGACAGAACTACATAGCCTAGCTTTGTGTTGTATGAAGAAGTACTTCTTTTTATCTATCTTCAGTCTTCCAAAGTCCAACTTCAGTGGATGGGCCCAGCTTCTCACATTATGAGAAAGTAAGAAAAAAACCCAGTCTATTTTCTCCACCCTACAGATTATGTAGAGCTGCCTAGATGCCCTAAGCACATCCGATCTTGCCTGATTTTGAAAGCTGAGCAGGGTCGGCCCTGGTTAGTACTTGTATGGGAGACCTCCAAGGAATACCAGGTGCTGTAGGCGCCTGGAGTAGGAAATGGCAAACCACTCCAGTATTCCTGCCAAGAAAACTCCATGGATATGGAGTCACGAAGAGTCGGTCATGACTGTAACAACACAACACACACACACACAGATTATATACTTCTGTTATTTCTCTCCCTTTACCTCTTTGTTTCACTAAATCAAACAGCACCATACTCCCTAATCTTTCTTCAGTGCTCTACCTCCTTGACCATTTTGATTGCCCTTTTCTGCTTCATTTTCAGCTCGGCAATATCATTTTTCAGATGTGGGTAACCAGAACTATACACAGTGTTTCAAGTGTGGTTATTCCATAAATTGGTATAAGCAGTTCAACTTGCAGTTAAATTTTCTAATGATGTCTGACATGGAATTTGCTGTTTTCAAAGCAGCTTTACAAGGGGTTGAGATTTTCATTCTTTTATCTTATCCCAAAACCACTTGTTTCACCACTGCTTGACCAAGTATCTGTGGCTCCAGTACCATCATGGCATTTGTATATTTACTTTCCCATTGTGTACTGTATCACTTGGAACTTGCTCATGTTCACTGCCATTTCCTATTTCAATGTCAGTTTTCTCAGTGGAGAACTTCTAGAGGTCTTCATACTCTGGTTTTGTACTCATCAGCAGACTTGACCAACTCGTTGCTTGCCCCTGATGCTGATGCCCTGTGAATAAGTCTGAAAAATGTTTTTGGGGTGAACCAATTGTTTCTGACATTCATTTGGAAGAACGGATCATTTATTGCTTCTGCTTGAACCTAATACATAAGAGGACCTCCCCCACAACTGCAGAGTTTGCTGAGAACCCCTTCATGAAGAATGTCTTTTTTGTCAGAAGCTGTTTGGAAGCCCAAGTAAACAATCTCCATTACAGTTGCAGGAAGTAATCTCCTCCTCCTCCTCCTCCTCTCTTGAAGACGGCATTTCCTTTGGTGGTTAATCTGTGACTGGTGGTATATGCTAATGATGGACAGGGCCAAAGGTGATGGGAAATGGAACCAAAGCTAAAAGTAGGCGAGCCTCTCTCTTAATGCTTACTCTTTGTCCCACCAGATCCCATTTTTTTCTTCTCCAAACACCAGGATACAAGGGAAAGAACAAACTGATCTCTTGCAGAGGCTTTTGACATTAGATTGAGGGTCTTACATATCTAGGCCAAGGGCTGCAATTTGCCTAGCCTTGACCGAAAGCCGAGTCATGGCAACAGGACATCTTTTCTTATGAGATCGAAACATTTCACTACTCATGCAAGCAGCTTTGGTAGCTGACAAAGGTACTTGGATGAGTAGTGAAACATTTTGATCTCACAAGAAAGTAAGTCCAGTTGCCATGACTCAAATTCTGGATAACCTAACCTGGACGACTGAGAATCCTCACAGACATATTGCCTAATCCTTGTCTATCAGGTCACTCATACCCACACATTTATTGACACTCTCAAAGAACTCTAAAAGGTTAGTGAGGCAGGGTATAGGAAATAGCCTTGTTGACTTAAACTATTGATTCAACTGACCTAAAACTTCCAGTGCTGATTGGCAGTGTCTTCCCAGGCATCCAAACAGGAACCTTTCCTATCTTTATCAGAAGATCCCTGGGATTCCATGGCAGACTGTTTTCCAAGCACTAACCAGACTCAGCCTTGCTTAGTTTCTGAAATAAGAGGAGAGTGGATGTATTCTCATTGAGAAGATGAGACATCATTGCAAAAGCCATGTACTGTAGATGATTTTCATTGGAGTTGTTAGGTTTGTTTGCATGTGCAAAGTCAAGAATAAATGGATCCATACATTATGTGGCAATGGAGGTTCTGGTAAAGAACTTGAGATGAAATTTAGATGCTTAATAATGTCCTGACTAGTGGCGTTGCCTGAATGATAGATAGATTGTTTTTGAACTTTCAGGTTCTGAAATGCAAGAATTAACTCCAGTTGAGGCTAATATTACTAATATTAGTGATTAGCTAATTGGCGAGAAATGCTGGTTGATTTACTAAACTGATTCAATCAATTCAATTGAATTAATATAATAAATTGCAGCTAGAGCAGGCTTATTTGAAGAAAAAAATAGAACCTGAAGAATTGACTTCCCAGTTGACTCACTCTCCTCATTAATTAAATTGGCCTACTCTAGTTGTGACTTACAGTACTGATGTAGGCAACAGAATTTTAGCCATTGCTGGGGTTTCTTTACTGCACTTTGGTATTAAAACGAGTCCTATTAAATGCTAGGTGGTTGTTCCTCCCATAAGTAAGTGTGCAAAGAACTGAATTCTAAATCTCAAGGGTTAGGCTTGAAATTTAGCTCTGCATTCTAATTGCTTCAAACATGGCAATTAGAAACCAAGTCATAATACAGGATTTGTAAGACTGCTTGGCGTTCCATGTCTTGAGCAATTCCTCAGCATCATTAAACTGCATACAGCATAATGACAGAAACACACGTCTGAGGAACATCTTGATGCTGCTTAATGCTAGTGCAGTGATTCCTAACCATGGGTAACCTTGTTGCTCTTGGGCTGCAACTCCCAGAAGCCTTCACTGCTAGTTGAACTGGCCAGGGTGTCTGGGAGTTGCAGTTCAAGAACGCTTGAGTTATCCCAGGTTGGGAACCACTGTATAGATCCAGTTTACTTTAATATCTTGATCTGACAGTAGAGTAAGAAGAGGTTGGGGGTGAGAGGGGAAAGTAGTGTAGAAACTCAGTCTCTTAAGTTGTGCATGTATGCACAATTTTGAGCACTGTAATTCTTCCCTGCTCTATATGATTAATAGCAGGTATGTGAGGTAGAGCAAATACTAACTTTGTTTTGGTTCACTTGGTGAATGCTTTCCTGAGGAACACAGAGATACACCAGAAAAACACATCACTGTACAATTCCAGAAAGACAAGTACACACCTATGATTACATGAACCCATGAAAAATGTGATATCCAGTTTTAAGGTATTTCTTTCCATGGTTGCATGTAGGGGCCTTGAAGACATGGGACTTGTGACTGAAGTAGATTCAAACACGTTCCTTTCCAGGATCCTCTAATACATCCCTGCCTTCTTCTATAATACAGTCGTACCTCTACTTATGAGTTTAATCTGTTCTGAATGCATGCTCATATGTCGAACAAGTCATAAGCAGAGCAGCCGTATCTAAAAAATAAAAAATAAAAAACTGAAAAAATAAAAAAAACTAATTTGTAAGTAGAGCAGTCTGCATCTGAAATTTGTAAGGCAGCAGTTAAAATGCCAATGGTTTCTTAAGTCATATTGCTCATAGGTAGAGCCACTCTTAAGCAGAGACACCACTGTACTTGGTTTCTTCTTTTACACATCCCATTCAGCATCTCATGGCTACTATGTAAGTTTAATTCTTAGTAGATTTCCCCTCTGCATTTTTTAACGAAGGTACTTGGGCTTGCACTGCATATGAAGATATTCTGTTTTTGTTTTTCTGTGGCCCCAAGTTGGCTCTACATCTGTTGGCACAAGAAATGTGATTAGTGTGAGACGGTGTGAAGTGTGAGGTAAATGAACTGTGCTACTTAACGACACAACACACACACACACTTTCTGCTCCTCTCTCCCATTTTCCTCTTTCATCTGCTGTCATATGCAGTGCAGGTGGGGAGGTGACCCATAGTAGGCTGACCATGATTGTCCTATGGCCTGTTTGAATCAGGCATCTAATCTCTCTGTTCCCACAGATGCCCTTCCTGAGCTAGTGATGGCGAAATTCCTGCTTGTTTTGCGAATTCCTGTTTCGTGTTGTCAAGTGTGTCTTTTTCAATGGAATGAACAAGCATCGAGAAATGAACCCACTCTCATATTCCCCACATGAAGTTTTGTAAAGGGGTCTGCAAAGTCATTGGAGAGTGAATCGCTGTGTCCTCTTATTTCATTTTTTAAATTAGGATCAGAAAGAAAAAGCAGCAGTCTTGCCCACTGCTGCTACTGCTAGTTTCCTGTTTACTGGAACAGCTGTATGGAGAGTTTTACAAACCTGAGGTGGGTGAGGCAGGGTGTGGTGGGGGTGAGCCAAGCCACTAAATGGTAAACACAAGACAAACACCTAACAAATTTTGATCTCATCCCCCCCACACCTTAACCTCTTTCACTCCAGCTATTTTCCAGTGTGGTAGATTTATCTTTTAAATGTTGGTTCATTCCTTTTGGAAAATGCCTGGTTCTCGAAGTTTTCAGTTGCTTGTAGTAAAAGTCTTAGTTCTTTAAGAGTATGAATGATCTGTTTGTGCTTACATATATAATTCAAGTACTTAAGAGATGAAGAAACCAGCAATCTGCTTGCAGCTACTGTATATGCATAATTAATACAATCTTGTTATTCATAAAGAGCAGGAGAACTGGGATGTTCTTTTTAAATATACTATAATTAACTACTGGCTATCAACTGGAGTGCAGAGCTATTGTGATTTTAATATCTTGAGATGTAGGCATATGTCACGACAATTTAACTACCTATTTTATAAAAGCTATACAAGATTATCCATTCTGGTAAAAAGCCTAGTTAGACTCCCATCAGATTCCTCATGCTACTATCCTCTGAAATATTCCTCTTGCTCTGATTTTTGCTTTCTTGTACACGTTTTTAAAGTGTACACAGTATTTGACTTTGTTTTCAAATCTGATGAAACACCATGAGCTTTTTTTAAAACCAGGGCTTGAATTGATTTGCATAGTCTTAACTACCTATGATAAACTAAGAAGCCTCTCATTTTTTTCCTTTAATAAATTTTTGTTGTTACTTTTTGTGTGTGTGTCCTTGGATTTAGCAAAGTCATCTACATTGTGGTACCTTGGCCAAGTCTTGACAATATTAATAACAAGACCTTATTGTATAATTAACCCTTCGCGTTTTAGCAAAAAAAGGAGCTAAAGTTTTGTGCTGGATCTTTGTTTTCCGAAGAGATGATTATTTTTCCACTGCCCGCTCATGGCTCTGGAAGAATACCAATCCTGGGGTGGGGGTGGGGAGGGTGGGGGGTGAGAGGCTGTTTTATGATCCAAAGCTGTGCAGTTTAGGGACTCAGGAATGTGGTAGCTGCGCGTATGTCTGAGTCGGCTGGTGGTGGGAAGCAGACCCTCTCGGCTGCAGCACTCCGAGGGTTACAGAGACGTGTGTAGAGAAACGTCTCAGCAATTCTTGTGTAGAGCAAGGGAAGGGAGGGGAGGTGGGGAAAGCAGGGGCATTTTGAAACTGCTGCCTGCTGCTTGCTGATTGGCGGAGAATCGTGTCTCAGCGTTCCAGCCAGGGAGCACTCCTCCCTCCACTCTGTCCATCCCGGAAGGAATTTCCTTTGCTGCTTGATCTATTGTTGTTGTCACTGCTCTTTGCTGCATGTTTTGGTCAGATCAAGTAACCATAGTATCAAAACTGTGTCCCAGGGCCTGCAGCGTTTTAGACTAGCTTTTTTTCACAATCCTCCCCCCCTCTCACTCGCCCGCCCACCCCCCTTGCACGTTTCTTATTATGATTTCATAGGACACGGGAGGAAAGGGGGCGCCTCCCCCCCCCCCCTGCAGAGATGGTTTCAATTAAAGGCTCTCGCTCGCTCTCGATGTGGTTTGCTCTTTCTTTCTTAAAAGTTCCCCCTTAGTGATTAGATATAAAGTTTCTGCCCCCCGAAACTTTTTCTTGTGCTTTTCGCTTTTCTACCTTCTTTTTCCTTGTATTGGGGGAGGGGATTTCATGATGGCATTCTCAATATTCCTATATGTTCTCCCTCCTCCCCCAGCAGCAAAGCTGTAGAGGGGGGGAGTGGGTTCCTTTCAAACCCTAGTTTACCCGGTTAGTTCCTGGGGGGGGGGGTGTCCACAGTAGGAAGAAGCCGTTGAAGCGTAGAGGATTGAGTTTTCTAGTTTTTAAAGGGGTCCCTTTCAGCCTCTTACAAATGTTATCGGCTGCTACACCTAGAATTTGAGTTTAGGGAAAGCACACACACGCACACCCCTTTCTTGAAGGAATTCACTGCTGTAGATGCTCTGGAGATTTTTCCTACCCATTCCTAGCGGGGAGCTGATGTGTGTATGTTTCAATGTCAGGAGCGTGCTGGCTTGTGCCTCGTCCCTTGCCCGACTAGGGAGAAAGAAAAATACAGGCAAGAACCCAGGGTCGCCTCCTGTTTCCCCCTTCGTCCACAAAGAGGGGTGCAGCAGGTTTGCTTTACAGCCACTGCAATGCCTGCCGGTCGTTGGGGCGGGGGGGGGGAGGAGAGAGAAAGAGCCTCGGCGGTGGAAAAGGAGCCTGGCATTTTCAGCTCGGCAACACCAGCTCTCTTCTCCTCCCTAGGGGTTTTGCAATGGCTAATTCCTCCTGAGGCTGACATTTGGCACTAGGGAGGGAGGAAAGAGGATGCAGAGCTGGGGATGAAAGGCGCGGTGGCTGGTGGAGGGGTGGGGGGGAGGAGAACAGAAGGAGGAGGAGAAGGAGGAGGACATTTCTGAGAAGAGGCATATTCGCGGTGCGAGCCGGACTGGCCGCGGACTGCTAAGAGCAACACTGCCCCCTAGAGACCGCTCCTTCTCGCTTCAGCCATGACCCTCCGCTGCTTCCCTCCCTCCGCCAATCCCCCCCCCCCCAAGAAAAGCATTTCATTTCCCAGTTTGGGGAGCGGGATTGATTGAGCAGCGCGCCCTGGCAACCTTATGGTCGCCGCGGGGGTCCCTGGAGTCCGCCACTCTCCCCCGAGCGCCCCAATATCCCGGCCGCCCCCATGGCCACGTGGTGCTACGCTCCTTTGACTCCTCTGAGCCGTACCCTTCGGTCTCCCTCCGCCGGTTTTCATAACCCCGTGGAGATGGGGTTGGGGGGTGGTGCAGGGTATTTGGAGGCGGGGGGGTTGCACGTGCGTCGTGGCTGAGGCGGGGAGGGGGAGCACGCACCACGCAGATGCTAGCACAAGGCGCATCCGGCGTAGAGGGTCTTTCTTCTCCCTGGGCCCTTGTCTTTGTCTTGGCGGCAATGGCGTGGGTCAGGCAAACTGATCGGAGCTTACATCTGTCGTTTTCAAAGAGCGAGGGGAGAGATTAGGGCATGCAAAAACACCCCCCCCAAAAAAACAACAACAACAACAACACCGCCGACAAAAGGGCTCCGGGAGCAGCCCTGGGAAAGCGCTGCATTTGCTGGAAGACCATGCACCTCGGTTCGAATCCGGGGTGCCACGCAGCGGAGTGAGCTTTCGCTGATAACCCCAGCTCCTGCCAACCTAGCAGTTCCAAAGCATGTAAATGCAAATAGGGAAATAGGTACAGCTTTAAAAAGCGAGAAGGAAAAACAGTGTTTCCTTGCAGCCGTGCTGGCCGCATGACCACGCGCTTGCACAATACTGGCTCTTCGGCTTGAATACTGAGATGATCACCACCCCTAGAGTCGGACACGACTAGTACGCATGTGTGTGGGGGGGAGACCTTTACCTTTACCTTGCACCTCAGAAGGAGGAGGCCGTCACCTCTGAAAAGCAGCAAGGATGGGTGTGGAGCGGTATTCTAGTGCCCTCCAAAGAAGGCCACTGGCTCTTGGTGGTGGTTGCTTTTATCTCCCACTTTCAAAATAAAAAGCAGGAATGGGCTCTCTGGTCTCAGGGCAGCCAGTTAGAGCTCCAGGAAATGGCTATGCTTTTCCCTGCTTCAGCTGAGGAGGCATGGATCCTCCTGCCACATGGTGCTCTGGTGGCTTTATAAAGCCTCCACCTTCTCTACTTTAAAAAGCCACGGGGGGGGGGGAGGCAGGTGAAAAAATGGTGGCAGGAAAAGTGAAATGGTGATAGAAGTATTCACATCTAGTGAAACCCTAAAAATTAATTTGCTTTGACATTTGAGTTGAAATAACTCCCCTGTGCTGGAACAGTAAAAAAGAAATCTTGCTGCCACTCAAAAAAACACTATTCATTGTCAAAATAATTGCAAGTGTTGGATTATTTATGTTCTTAACATTCCACTTGTGTTGTGTGTTCACCTTTTCCACATTGAATTAAAACGTGCTAAAATCAATTCAATTACATATGGTTCTTTATCCAAGTGGGACCAAACTCTCTCACACAGTATTTTGCAGTTACCCATTGACCCTAGTGCAGTGATGGCGAACCTTTTAGAGACCGAGTGCCCAAACTGTGATTCAAAACCCACTAATTTTTCGCAAAGGGCCAATAAAGCAATTTAACCTGAATAAAAGTGGCTATGAAGGGGCGATGTCGGGTGCCCACAGAAAGGGCTCCAAGTGCCACCTTTGGCACCCGTGCCATAGGTTCGCCAACACTGCCCTAGTGAGATGACAAAGACCCCACCCAACAGCCTTCAGAGACTCTCAAGGTCACACTTCTTTGTCTTGCATTTTTAGGCCTGAAATATCAGGAAATGAGAACCTACAGATATGGTTGCCCTTTTTGTGCATGCCTGCACATGAGTACAGTAAGGAGCCTCGTGGTGCAGTGGTTAAATGCCTGTACTGCAGGTAAAACTGTGCTCATGACCTGGGGTTCAATCCCAGGTAGCAGGCTCATGGTTGACTCAGCCTTCCATCCTTCCAAGGTCGGTAAAATGAGCACCCAGCTTGCCGGGGGTGAGAGGTGGGGTGGGCAATGTGTAGCCTGCATTCTGTAATTAAAACTGTAAACTGCCCTGACACTACTTGAAGTGGTATGGGGTGGTACCGGTATATAAGCAGAACACGTTTGGTTTACAGGTGACTCCTTACTGGCAGAAAGAACTGAAGGCCATGGTATTCACTGAACAAAACTGATCTGTCCAGTTGACCATTGTCTCTTGCCCTGGCTGGCAGCATTCTGCAGCTTTTGACATGACTTGGTATGATCCAGAGAATCTGCCCAAATCTTTGGTAGCAAGGAGTGTTCTGCTAGCAAAGTACAGTACATGATCTACAAATAAGCTTCATGGTGGCTGCAGACTTGAAGCAATGAACATACTTTTTTTAAAAATTAGTAGGTGGTAGCATCCAATCTCGCCCGATTTCAGAAGCTAAGCAGGGTCGGCCCTGGTTAGCACTTGGATGGGAGACCACCAGGGAATGCCAGGTGCTGTAAGCGCCTGGAGTAGGAACTGGCAAACCACTCCAGTATTCCTGCCAAGAAAACTCCATGGACATGGGGTCACGAAGAGTCGGTCACGACTGTAATGACAAAACACACACACACACACACAAAACACACAGAGTAGATTAGTGTACCCAGTGTGGATGGAGTGATGGAGTAGCTCACAGGAAACTTGGCTCTGCTGTGAACATTTATGAGGCGTGTTGGGTGGAGTGGTAAATCCATTCCTTAAGTACCTACTCGCCTTGAAATTCCTATTAGAATCGTGTCCATGGATTTAATACACTTGGAAACCAGCATGGTCATAACAAAATACACTCTGATCTGTTTACTGAATTCATTTACTAGGTTTGGTTTTTACATTTCTTTCCATGCTATGATGCACTCTTGTAAGAAATTTGGTAGTACTAATTATTGCATGCAAATGCAAGGAAGAAAGGTAAAACCCATGGAACAGTCTGGATGTTTACTGTACTTTATTTATTATGCTAAAGAGCAGCATTAGTAAATATGTCTGATGATCCTGCTGAGTGTGTTCTGTGATATAATTTGTGGTTACTGGAGGAGTTCTGAAGAATAGGGTATGCATGCTTCACTTTGCCCAAGTATCTGCTTGCAAACTGGGGGCTTGAATTTAAGAATCTGTATTTTGCCATTTTTGCCATTTGAAAATCCACAGAAGCTTAAAGTGTATGAAAATAAAATTATTCCATCCTTTAAAAAAATAAAATTTCTCTAATGCATTCACATTCTTGTGAGCAAAGCAAAGGCAAAAATAGACAGTTTTACTGATTTGGATGCTTAATTAATGATTTGCTGAAATGTGTTATGCTTCTACCTTCCCCATAAATGGTTTGATTGCTTAATCCCATTACTTCCATGGTTCTTTGGAAAAGTATTTATATGCACATTTGCACCATAGTTGGAATGAAAACACATCTTTACCTACTGATCTTGTTAAAGTTGCTGCACCATTAGTAAGCCAAAGAGCAAGAGATGGGCTCACCTTCCAGCCTGAGCACACACTAGTTATTTCTGCCTCTGCCCCATCCCCCTGCCCCCAAATTCTTGAGGGACTGGTAAGGAGAATAAATATACAAGATGAATAATGTTTGAGAGAAAGCAATCTTCTATGGAAGACCTTGGGTTCTTACTTTTTCCACGAGAGCCTGGGCAAGTGACCCAAGTGAAGAAGTCATCGCCTCTGCTGCTTGTACTTTTAGACACCTCTAACAACTCTTTTGCGGTTACTTCATGTCCGTTTTGTCTCTGTTAGTGTTGCGCTTAGGAGCAGTACAGAAAGAGTTACTTTACGTCCGTCGTGCAACTACTGAAATTTACGGAACGGGTGCTAAGCACGACAATACTATACCTGGTGCTGGGGTAGGGTTTTCCCTTGTCACTCTTTGTTCCCGCTTTCTGTTCTGAGACAAGACACTGTGTAGTAACAACTGTCACGCAACAAAACATTTGTTTCTTTCAGAAAACTGTGTTCGGTGTTTTTTTTTACTTTTCATAAGCGAAATATCAGAAAAAAAATTAAGCCCCCCAAAAAGGAAAAAGGAAGATAGGCAAATTCAGTGTTTGTCACAGTACAAGACCATGAGGTAACACTTGTCACAAGACAAGTTATCACGACTGTGGGAACACTGAAACAGGGACAAAACCATGTGATCGCTACCAGCACCATCACGGTACAAAACTAGTAGCGGAACAAAGAAGGACGTGAAGTAACCGCCTTTTCCTCTTCTTTCCTCAGAACACTTGGAAACATTCCTCAGAGGATGAACTCTCCCGAGTTTTCTAGGCTCTGAAAATGCAGAAGAACCTCTGGCTTTTCCTAGCAGCTCAATGTCTGTTGCATGTATTTCTGGCCCACCTTGCAGCTGTAATCCTGGCTGGCTGGCTTTAATGGCTATGCAATGTGGGAAAGGAGCATTAAAAAGTGTGCTGCATAAGCTGAATAATTAGCATATTTCCAGCCAACAGTGGACAGGCTAGCTTTGTCAATCACTGTAAAAATAAGAATTGTCAGTCTTGTCTGAAAAATTTAGCGGTATGTCTTGGAACACTTGGAGCTTGCAACACATCAGGCATAACACTTCTGACACCTCTTTAAGATATTAGTGAACAAAAGGTAGCAATTATATACTTTGAGTTTTCTGACTTCCTAGAACTCTGACCTGTACTTAGACTACTCACACTTGAAACGGTGATGTTAAAGGGCGTTTATACATGACCCCTAAACTCCGGGGCAAATGGCTCCCAGCTCCGGAGCTTAAAAATGTTTACCCACCAGCTCCGGAGTTAACAGGAAATTAAGTGCAACCACGCCCACTTTAGCGCGTCCCAGCGCACCTTTCAAGTACCTGCTCTTTGGAGGTGAAAATTATTTGATCCGGTGTAACGATAGTGAGTGCGGGGCTCTCCTTGCTTCTGTTTGTTGTTTTTTGGCTCCCGCCCCTTTAAGAGCTACTTTTACAGAGACGAGAGGCAGAACGGAGGTGAGTGGCATCCTTTTCTTTCTCTTTTCCTCCCTCCCCTCACACAGCCAGCAGCCAGGAAGTGTGGAGGGGGTGGGGACTGTTAGCCCTGACAGCGGCATGCCACATTGCTGCTGACGGGTTGGTGTGTTTTGTGGCCAATTAGTCACAGTTATGCAATCTGTGGCGGGTTGACCACAGTATACACCAACTCGCATTCTGCCTTCAGTATTGCCCATGATTTCGGCCAGTTGTGGACACAAAGGGGTTTTTTAGCTTCTCATGGTGCCCCGTGTGAGTTTATCATATTGATAAACTCATTCACCGCTCACAGGACGCAGGAAGAGCGACGAACCCCTAAGATCTCTGGTCCGAATTTAAGTGGCCAGCGGATCTTAGGGGTCGTGTAAAAAGGCCCAAAGTATCAAAACTATTTTTATATAGCTTTTTAGCTGAAAACTTGAGGTTTATGGAAACATCAAAAACATTCTCTTATTTTCATTAGTTCTTTACTTCCTCTCATCAGATCCTTTCCCCCCATAAGGAACAGTGCTGTTGGTTGATCCTGACTCCACAGAAACCTGGAATTAGTGGGCATAAGGACAAAAGCAGGAAATTTAAAAAGTTCCCAAAACCAAGAGAGCAAGACGATGTGGCTAGAATTGCACTGGGAGTATAATTATGAATTGGTTTCTCACACTTGGTAGTGATGCTATAAGCACGGGATGGTCTGCAAACTGGGCGTGTTGTGGATCCGTTGTGTTATCTAGCATGTATGGAAGACTTTCAGTTTGGCAGAGGAAAGATCCCTCCCTGCTGCTAAACTGCAAGAATAAACTTGCACTTGTAAAATATAGCACAACAGCAATATTTTGATCATACCTGTACTGGGAAGTTGTGCACTTCTGTGAATGACCCCTCCCCCAACATGACTCTAATTTTTTCCTACTGAGGAAGTAAACCAATTTGTTCCGTTTCCAGAGTAGATCTAGATATTTAGAGAGCCGATGTGTACATTTTGTGACCGTGTACTGTTTGTCTAGCCTTTGTGAAGAGAATACTTCTGTATTTAAATAGTGCTTAGTCAACAAGTTAACATGTAAATGTCTACGTGTCTTGTCTGTGAATGTATGTTCAGTACCTGTCCAATTCTGAACCTATTCCTCAGGTCTTCCAAATGCCACTGTAGGCCTGTTGAATTAATAGGGATTTGGTGTGTCTTCTCACTACATTCAATGGATGTGACTTACTAGGCTCAGCTTTCTGTAGGTATGAATATAGAGTTTCTGCAAAGGATGAAAGTCAACATTTGGATGAGGATAAGGATGATTTAGTGCAATATTTAAACATTCCAAGCTTTAGAAAATGGGATCCCCCCCCCGAAGATGGTTCTTTGACATTCCAAAAAAATTAGAATAATTTGAACTTCAATAAAGGTAAAGGTTCCCCCCCGCATATGCGTGCTAGTTGTGCCCGACTCTAGGGGCGGTGCTCATCTCAGTATTCAAGCGGAAGAGCCAGTGTTGTGCAAGTCCGTGGCCATGTGGCTGGCATGGCTGCAAGGAAACACTGTTTTACCTTCCAACTTTTTACGGCGGTACCTATTTATCTACTTGCATTTACATGCTTTCGAACTGCTAGGTTGGCAGGAGCTGGGGTTAGCTCAGTCCGCTGTGTGGCACCCGGGATTTGAACCACTGAGCTGCTGACTTTGTAGCCACAACTTGATACTTCAATACTTCCTGTCATAATACAATTTGCAACTCCTACTGGCAGCATACATGACACAGTCCCGCGTTTAAAATAATATTTGGTGGTATTATTATAAAGGCTCCCTCATTCCTTTGGTTTCTACTGATTTTTTTTTAAAAGTGAGATACTTCCTTCTGATTGGAGGCAGTTGTGCATTCACAGAGAGATTATTTTCAAAAACGGGGGATGAACTTTTTTTCTGCAGGTTTCCTCCTATTCCTGAGGGAAACTGCAGGTGAAACATAAAACCAACACATCTCTTGCCATTTGAATGTCTGAAGACCCTTCCTTCCTAATTCTGCCTCAAGACATCTTGAGAACATTATAACTTTAGCATTGCTGCATCTCTCCCCCACTGTCTTTTTGTAATATTTTTGCCTCATGAACATCGGTATGGGCCCCTAGAATGTGTGTAGCCCCCAAGCAGGGCTTGAAACCAGCGGCTTGCAGGATTAGTAGCGGATGTGCCCTTTAAAGGGTTTGCTGGCTGCAGTTAAATTTGCCAGCCTGCCTGAGCTTCCAAGGATTTCAAAGGAAGCTCAGTTGAAAAGGGGGCAGTTGTAGCTGGGAACGGACAGGGTGTGTGTGTGTGCGTGCGTGTGCGCGCGTGTGTGGGGTGGGCGGGAGGCAGGATGGTTTGCTAGCATAGCCACAAAAGTTTAATCCTGTGGTTAGGATTCCCATCTCTCTGCCAGAAACTCAAGCTCTCCCAGAGGCGAGGCTAGCTAATGCAAAAGAATCCACAAGGTTTTGATTTATTAGTCTAATGCGCCCGCTAGTGCCTCTTCCCCATTTCATAATGAGCCTTTCCCACTAGAGATGTCTGCAAAACTGCTTTTATTATCCACTTTGCAGATGGAAGTACCAACTTTCCAGGTTAGAGAACACTCTTGATTGAGCAAAGTTTGCATGTGTGTCTGCCTGTCGGTGTGCCTGGGCTTCTGCAAATGAGAGCTCTTGGGTCTTAGGAGGAATGGGAGGTCCAGCTGCAGCCTCTTTAGTTGCCAAAGGAGCTCATGTTTTATAGCTGGCTTTTAGAGCCTGCAGAAGGCGACCTTATGGCCTCGGTGGAAATGGGCAATGCAAATGCGGGCAAGAAGGGGGGGAGAGGTTAAGCAGCTAATCTACAGGATGGCAAAGTCTTCCGTTTAAATCTTCAGCCAGCCTTTGAACTTGCAGTGTGCCCCCCCCCCAGGTAACCAGCTGTTTTCGCTTCAGCATCACCTCTCCCTGTGATACATATGGAGATGACAGACTAGCATTACCCTATACCAGTGGTGGTGAGCCTTCGGCACTCCAGATGTTTTGGACCACTTCGCCACCACTGCCCTATACAGGGACCATGGGCCTTTTTACACAACCCCTAAGATCCGCTGGCCACTTAAATTTGGACCAGAGATCTTAGGGGTTCGTCGCTCTTCCTGTGTCCCCACCCCCCTCCGCACTTCCTGGCTGCTGGCTGCGTGAGGGGAGGGAGAAAAAGAGAAAGAAAAGCATGCCGCTCACCTCATTCTGCCTCTTGTCTCTGTAAAAGTAGCTCTTAAAGGGGCAGGGAGCCAAAAAACAACAAACAGAAGCAAGGAGAGCCCCGCACTCACTGTCCTTACACCAGATCAAATAATTTTCACCTCCAAAGGAGCAGGTACCTGAAAGCTGCGCTGGGACGTGCTAAAGTGGGCGGGGTCGCACTTAATTTCCTGTTAACTCCGGAGCTGGTGGGTAAACATTTTTAAGCTCCGGAGCTGGGAGCCATTTGCCCCAGAGTTTAGGGGTCGTGTATAAACGCCCCATATTAAGAGTTATTGGAACTGGCTCCCTGGCATGCCGGAAGAATGAGGTGGGAATGGAGTCACAGGATTCAACAATGGTAGACTGTTCTTTATCGCTTTAGCGTTAAGAGGGAGGGTTGGCATTTTTTGAATGCTGCTGCCAGGAGCAAGACTCACCTAGTACAGATATGGGTGAGCCACATCTTCTCTTCTTGCTATGACAGTTTTCTTCCCAGGTATAGTATTTTTGATTTTCTACAAGTTTATGGATACCATTGGTGGAACTCCCTCCCACAAGAGACCAGGCTGGCCCCATCTTTACTGTCCTTCTACAAGCAGACAAAGGCCCTTTGAATGAGAAATCCAGGTTGAAGATATTTTAAATAAATAAGTAACCAGTGATTTTAAAATGCTTCCTCCTGTTAAGCTGAATTTGTGGAGCCAACAGTACCATCTAAGGGTTTCATATTTGTCACTCCCAGCCTAGCAACAGAGTCAGATAGTCAAATGTCGCCTTGCAGGGAAGTCCACAAAAATTGTTATTTCATACATTAACTCATATCTTTGTGAGGAATGGGGTCCTCAGACAAGGTAGAGAAAGTGATGGAAAGTAACATTTATTTTTCCAGCCAACAAATAAATAAATAATGGGGATAAATGTATGTGCTACAGGTAACAACATGAAAAACTACAAATTATAGCAAAGTATTTTGGCATTATAAATACTAACAGATTTATTTCACTGTGAGCTTTTGTGGATCAAAATCCACTTCTTCAGACACAAGGAGTGCAAATACATTTGTCCTCTGAATTTATATATACCTCCATGACAAGGTAAAGAACAAATGTAGAACACACCAAACCATTGAAGTGTATAAAGTTAAGTGCAATTTCAAATCTGCAGGAGAGCAGCTAGAAGATGTCATTCAGGGATTGGTTATTGTGCAGATTGTACAATAAACTTTATTGTACAGATACAGACAGGACAACATTGATCAAAATTTGTTGGTTTAGAATTTTGGTTTTGTCTAAATAAAAGTTGCAATTGCAAACTTTATGCTCCCACAAAGAAGAACTGGCAAAATAAATTGTTTAATGGTTTTTGTTTGGTTGTTTGCTTTTTGTATCGTAGGCAGGAACTTTGGCAGTAATGTGTATTCTCTGAAGTTTTCCTTTTATTCGTAGCCCACAACTTCCATGGAAAAATACAAACAAAGCTTCTCAACCCCAAACACTTCTGTGGGTGCCCTTTTGAAATGTTTGAGTTTCTCTGTGATTAAGATGTGCTTCCCACCAGTGATTTCTCAAGACAACCTGGCTCTTGCGCTCCACTTCAAAAGGAGTGAGCCCACTTGAAGTTCTAAAATGCTTGCCCTATGAGGAAGTCCCCAATCGGAAGTTGCAGTGATGTTCCGACATCCTCCTGTGCCATGATACGTCGATAATGTGCAGTCAGAATTAGCATAATGCTGTAATTATGGCTTATAAAGGCTGTATTCCCTAAGATGACGGCATCTTTTCATCTAGGGTGTGCTGACGTGCTAACTTAATACACATGTATGTCCCCCACAACCACTCATCTGCTGAATGAACACACACCAACATACCATATTCTGTTCCAAATCTATTACCATATGCCTGTCTTTTTACAGTTCTTTGGTGCGTGATGCTCATGGAGTGGATAATTAGCTAAGTGAATTAATTGACATTCATACGTGCAATTAGCAAATGGTTACAAGCAAGCTATTCTCTTTGGGATGACGAAAATTTCAAGGGGACCAGTGTAAAAATACTGTAAAATCATTAAGAGTAAATAATGAAGGTTGATTACTATGCATGATTATAGAGGCTGTTTTCTTTCCGCAGCCATAAAAGTGTACACACTCTAAACAAGCTTGCTGTAGAGGCGGTACGGGGGAAGGAAAGCAGTGCTATAAAAGGTTCTAGAAAAATGCCACCTCTGGCGAGATGCACTGGGTATGTACACCAGATAAAAATCTGAGCCAGGGATGAATGGCCTGCCATAAACAGTGTGATGACATTTTGTTTTCATCTCTTCATCTTCTGTGAGGTTTCCTTACCAGGTTTCCCATTCAGTGTTTACTATCCAGGAAGGAGGAACATGTAGCACTCTCTAAACAGAATAACATCGACTCTCTAATTGGGTTTGGTGCTTCAAATTTCTCAAGCCGGTTTCAAACGTTTTATAGTAAAAGACACAAGTGTTTTTGGTAAAAGAATAAAGGACTGCTGTTTGTTTTTTCTTATTTTATTTTTTGCATAACCCAAGCTATGATCCAGCTTGAAAAGATCTGACCACCCAAATTTGGTTATACCCTGGAGCTTAGAAACTTACTGAAAATGTAATTAGTTACCATTCTTGTTCCAAGCTGCCAATAGTTAGTTACAATTACAGCTGCCATTTTAAAATATAATGCAGATGATACCAAATTGGGAGGGGTTGCTAATTCCCTAGAGGATAGGATGAAAATCCAAAATGACTTTGACAGATTAGAGTGCTGTGCCAAAGCTAACAGAATGGGTTTCAACAGAGGGAAATGTAGGGTGCTGCATCTAGGTAAAAAGAATGAATTGCACAGATATAGGATGGGAGATACCTGGCTGGAAAATAGTACCTGTAAAAGGGATCTGGGAGTCTTGGTGGACCACATATTGAACATGAGTCAGCAGTATGATGCGGCGGCCAGGAAAGCCAATGCGATTCTTGGTTGCATCAACAGAAGCATAGTGTCTAGATCAAGGGAAGTGATAACACTACTCTATTCTGCTCTGGTCAGACCCCATCTGGAGTAGTGTGTCCAGTTCTGTGTGCCTCAATTTAAAAAGGATGTTGACAACCTCGAGTGGGTACAGAGGAGGGCGACCAGGATGGTTGAAGGTCTGGAAGAAATGTCTTATGAGGAATGGCTTAGGGAAATGGGAATGTTTAGCATTTCAAAAAGAAGGCTGAGGGGGGGAATATGATAGCTAGGATGTCATATTGAAGAAGGAACAGGTTTGTTTTCCATGGCTTCAGACATTAGGACATTAGGAAGAATTTCATGACGGTTAGAGCTGTCCGGCAGTGGAATATGCTGCCACAACGGAGGGTGGTGAAGTCTTTGGAGGTTTTTAAGCAGAGGCTGGATGGCAATCTGTCGGAAATACTGTGATGGGGGTTCCTGCATGGCAGGGGGTTGGACTGGATGGCCCTTGAGGTCTGTTCCAACTCTGATTTATGATTCTATGCTTGACGTACTTGTTGCTCACAAGTATGTGCAATAGCTACATTATAATTCATTTAAAAGTGTACTTGAATGCTAACAACCTCTGGCCTATGACAAAAAACAGTCTCCTATACTATTGCCTCAAAACCAGAAATTGAACTGTATCATATTGCTTCTCTACCATTTAATAAAGCCACACACCCATTACTATAAATAACTTAAAAGTGAATGAATGGATTTACCAATTTTCAGTTACATTTGTAATGTAATGAAGTTAAACTATGTTTATTGGAAAAGGGGACTAATAGTTAGCAATAAGTTGCTTCCAAGCTCTGGACCGGTATCCCATCTGAGGGCTTGTAAAGGTTATTCCGCAGTACAGGGCTGGGAGACCTTGACCCTCCAGATATCATTAAACTGCAGCTTTGCAATACCAGCCCATCCGCATCGGTATTGCTACCTAGTGTTGATGGGATTTGTAGTTGAACAATATCTGGATATCCATAGGTTTTCCAACCCCTTCAGGAGCTTATGAGGAGATAGATTCTCATGGTTAGGTTCCAGACGTTTATAGAAACCAGTCCTCAGACTCCCTGCCCTATGCTCATTTCTCTATAATGGCGGAACATGAGAAACATAGTCTTCCAGGTATGGTATCCCACACTGCAACAAAAGACACTGGGGGATGCTATCAGGAAAGCAACATCTGAAGTTTAAGATTCCTCTGGATTTCTATGTTATAGAATCAATCCAGTGTTGTGCTCTTTGCCAGTGATACAGAGGACACAGGAGGGATGGGGTATGTTTTGGTTCAGTTATATTAAAAAGTTTGCCAGTCTTAGACTATTGAAATGGTTGTCATTCTCTACAGCTGCTCCACATGGCAACTAGCATTTAGAATGGTGTTGGAATGCTTGAGCCGTGGTATGGCAGTGTTCCATAATGGGTACATTTTAGTGAAGGAGGTCTGCTTATATTTTATGGCTGCCACATGGAGCATCCACTATATGGAGTATCTGCCATTTGCAATTTAATGCTATCAAAATCTGGACATAGTGGTTTTATGGGCAGGGTGATAGATCTTTAAAAGATGTATTACAAAGCAGCAATCCAGGAAATGCCTAGATGTCTTAAGCACATCTGATCTTGCCTGATTTCAGAAGCTAAGCAGGGTCGGCCCTGGTTAGTACTTGGATGGGCGACCACCAGGGAATACCAGGTGCTGTGGCGCCTGGAGTAGGAACTGGCGGACCACTCAATTATTCCTGCCAAGAAAACTCCATGGACATGGGGTCATGAAGAGTCAGTCATGACTGTAATGATGCAACACAACAATCCAGGAGCACCTGCCTTTTCCTTTTAATTTAAAAGGTCAATCCAGTATAGCTAATTATTGTTAGGGGGGGTGGCTTTGTATTTAACATATTAATCATCATCATGTTAGAACTGTGGAGCTGCAAGAAACCATACGGATCATTAAGTCTAGCCCCTATTAAAGAGGCATAGTGGGTTGGAATCAAATTCCAACATTTGGTTCTGCAGCCAGGTACATAAACCACTATTGAACTATCCAGCACTTTGAGCCTTTTCACACGACCCCTAAACTCCGCGGCAAATGGCTCCCAGCTCCGGAGCTTAAAATTGTTTCCCCACCAGCTCCGGAGTTTACAGAAAATTAAGTGCGACCACGCCCACCTAAGCGCGTTCCAGCGCACTTTTCAGGTACCTGCTCTCTGGGGGTGAAAAATCCCTGATGCGGATCTAATGTAGTGGGTGCCGGGCTCTCCTCGCTTCTGTTTGTTGTTGTTTTGCCCCCCCGCCCCTTTAAGAGATCTGAATGCTGCCCGGAACAGAGCGAGACCGGCAGAACGGAGGTAAGCCGGCATTCCTTTCTTTCTTTCTTTTTTTCTCCCTCCCCTCACGCAGCCAGGAGTGCGGAGGGGGTGAGAACACAGGAACAGCGACAAACCCCCAAGATCTCTGGTCCAAATTTAAGTGGCCAGTGGATCTTAGGGGTCGTGTGAAAAGGCTCTTTGTTAGATCAACAGGAAGCACAACAACTATTCAGTAAATGGAACTTTCAGTTTACATTTTTGATCACTGTATCTCTTTAGCAATGAATGGTATCCATGTGTGTGCCATTAACTAGCCTGCACCTGGATCTAGGATTTTTATCACACATTGAGTTGGAATTCCACTGGATACCGGCCCTGTTTTGTTTGGGATGTTCTTGCTCATTCTGTTCAGTGTGCCTCTAGATTTCTAGGCTCAAGTCCTGACCTAAATAATGGGCCACATTATGGATCTATATTTACACTTTTAACCATTGCTTCAATGTTGTTCAAATGATGTCTGTGGTGTGCTATACCTGTCTAACTATGTTGTTTTTTTACCCTTTATTTCTTCAGCTAGTCCACAGAGTAGTCCAGCTTACATGAGTTTTGTTGTTGTTGCTCAGCCATGAGATACCATGGATTCTAATTAGCTTTGGCATAATTGCTTGTAACGAATGAAACTGGGTGATTTTATGCGCAGGGCAACCTTATCATAAAGAATGGTATGAAGGACTGTTCAGAGGTGGTAATCGTTTCAGAAGCGAAGAATTGGAGGGGACATAGGCGATCTAGTCCACTGGTTCTCAAGCCTGGGTCATCAGATGTTCTTGGAATACATGTCCCAGAAATCCTGGCTAGCACAGCTAATGGTGAAAGCTCCCGGGAGTCTAAGAACATCTAAATTTTAGTCCATCCAACAGTCCAAGACCCCAAGTTTGAAAATCACTAATCTAGTTCATCCCAGTTCTAGTAGGTGTGATCGAAATCTAAAGAGAGTATTGAGCAGCATGGAGCAAGGAGGAGTATGAGATTCAGGCTAGGTGAGTATGAAGCTGAGGGGGCACATTGTAGCCCCCAAGGATGTTTTGTGCCCCCTCAGCTTCCCAGAGTAAAAGGCTTAATTCTCTACCCAATTATCATCTAAAACCACGTGTGCTTGCTCACACACCTGGTTTTAGCAAAACCTGCAGGTGCTTTTGAAATGGAAAGACACTTCTCATAGATTGTCCATCCCTGATATGAAGGGAGATGGTGGTTCCTGAGGGCAAAACCCAGTTAAAATTGCATAGTGAGGCAGAAATTAGTAAAAGAGTTAGAGTTATTTGGGGTGGGTGGAGAAGCAGCAAGAAGACAGGAAGAAAGGCTAGACTACAAGGCACACAAACTGGTGTTTGTGTGAAGAGATGATGTTACTGTGGCATGCCCTTTTGAAAATATCTTTCTGATCTAGTATAAGTGTCCCTGAAACCTTTAAAGAAGCCTGTGGTTAGGTTTTGAGAATTCATCAGTACAAGATGGAGCTCAGGGAATCGATTCAAACCCTTTGTCAGCCTGCCCCTTCCTGTTTCTACCCCACCAATGTGCGTTCATGGCTGCTAGCATAGGATATCATTTCACACTGCTGACCAAGTGAAGAGTCCATAGCTTGCAAAACAGTTAATTAATCCCCGTTCAATCCTTGCCCGTCCTGGCTTATTAAGACTGCCGGAGGGGCCATGCCGGAATGGGCTTCCTTGATTGCCATGGAAGGGATTGGATTTTTCCCAGTCGCCTGAAGGAGACTGTGGTAAAGCCCATTCTTTAAAAAAAAACCTGGCTTGGCTGTGGATGATATGTCCAATTATCATCCAATAGCTAATGTTCCTTTTTTGGGCAAGATGTTTGAGCAGGTTGCCGCCGTGCGGCTCCAGTCATGCCTGGAGAAAGATCTTGTCCTGGATCCTTTCCAATCTGGTTCAGGCCGCATCACAGGACTGAGGCAGTCCTGGTCACATTGCAGCATGATATCTTGAGGAAGGCCAACAGGGATTGCTCTACCTCGTTGGTTCCCCTCAATTTGTCTGCAGTCTTTGATACCATTGTTCATGGTATCATCCTGGACAGGCTCTCTGAGGTGGGGATTGGGGGCCTAACCTTGCCTTGGCTCCATTCCTCGAGAGCCACGCCCAGCGAGTGAGCCTAGGAGGGGAATTGTTGTCCCCCTGAACACTCCCTTGTGGGGTGCCTCAAGAGTCACCATCTCTCCCATGCTCTTTAACATCTATATGAGGCCATTGGCTGAGGTCATCTGGAGTCATGGGCTCTGTTTTCATCGGTATGCTGATAACATGCAGCTCTATTTCTCCTTTTCCACCTCTGCAATGGAGGCCGTCCAGACCCTTGATTGCTGCCTGGCTGCAGTTATGCAGTGGACCAGGACTAACAGGCTCAGACTCAACCCTGAGAAGACCAAGGTTCTGTTCTTTGGGAGGGAGGGGGTCCGGATAGGTATAGCAACCCTCCTCCCAGCTTGGATGGTACTACCATCCAGCTGGTTGAAAGAGAGAGGAGTCTGGGTATGGTCTTGGGACCGGTGTTGTTGCTGGAGACCCAGGTGGCAGCCGTGTCCAAGTCGGCCTTTTACCAGCTCAGGTTTATCGCCCAGATTTGCCCAGATCTTGATGCGCCCTCCCTGAGAACTATTGTGCAGGAACTGGTCATCTTGAGGATAGATTACTGCAACGCGCTCTGCATGGGCCTTTCCTTGACCCTTGTTTAGCGATTGCAGTGGGCACAGAATGTGCTGGCCAGATTGGTGGTTGGTTGGCAGCCAGATTTGATCGCATTACTCCAATTCTGGCTCATCTGCATTGGTTACCCGTTGCCTCCTGAATAAGGTTGAAGGTATTGGATTTGGTTTACAAAACCCTCCATGGCTTGGGGCCTCAGTATCTGGCAGAGTGCGTCTCCCAAATGATACAGCTGGCCCGGCTCACCAGAGCATCGCTTGCACTCTTGTTATGGGTGGTTACCCCCAGGAAAGCTTGTAAGGCTTCCACCTGCAATCGGGCATTTTCAGTGGTCGGTCCAGCTTTGTGGAATAAACTACCAACAGAGATTTGCCAAGCAGAGTCCCTATCATCTTTTTAAAAAGCCTTGAAAACCTGGCTATTTAAATATGCATTCGGAGATCAGTAGTTGCTTATTGTTGTTACTCCCCTGATTCTTTGTTGTTCTTGTTTGATCTTTGTGCCTCTTGCTGGAGTCCTTACTGTTTTTACTGTTTTATTGCTTTCACTTTGTCATGTCTTTGGTTTTTAGCTATTTTCAACTTATTTGTTTGCTTTTGTTAACCACCCAGAATTCCTGTGGGAAAGTCAGTGCAGTCTAAAAATGCAATAAGTAAATAAGTAAATAAATAAATAAACTAATGTGCCATGTGTCTCTTGATTTCTAGAGCTAAGATTAAAACTCAGTCACTCTTGCTAATGCTATTTAAATTGCTGCAAAATGGACACAATAGCCTGTGAAGTTCGTTGTTTTCAGTCTTCTTGATGAATCTGAATCTTTAAAAAATGTAACACATTTTGATGCCCCACAAATAGGGAACCAGTGCAATTCTTTGTAGGTTGTACAGATGTGGACACAGTTGTATTTCAGAGCCATATTCGTAGTTATGTAACTGCCTACTTACTCTCCTTTAAAAGTCAAGCCAAATATGTGCAGTCAGGAAACACCCAGCAGAAAGTCCCCAGGGCTTGAGAGTAAATATTCAAGTATACAGGAAAGAGCAGCTCTAAAGTAAAGTAAGTACATTGATAATAAAAACAAGGGGAAAGGTTTTAAAGCCAAGACCTTACCCTCCTGTGGATTGCAACAAAAGGGTGTTATTGCCTTGTTGAATTCCTTTTAACCTTTTCAGTGTTTGAAATATGCATTAATAAAATTCCTCTGAAGTAGTTGGATTTCCAAGGGCAAAAGGGGGCTCTTCTGATTGGCTTCAGAATGTCATCCAAGAATTACTGCACCCGACATCTACATCTGGCTTAAACTAAAGTATGACTTGATGCAAAAATATCCCTTCTCAGTTTCAAGATTCCTTAGGGATGGTACATCCACCACATCCGTGCCTAATCTGTTGCAGTGGTTTGGCCTCCTACATGGTTAAAACACATTCAACGGCGCCTCTCATCTCTGACTGGACAAACAATTACAATGTAAAGGATGCATGTTGTGTGTGTTCCTGTGTGTGTTTTTAATGTTGTGACACTGGTTTCTTCTTGCTAATGAGCAGCTGAAGCTAGGTTAGGGTTCAGTACTCTGGGGCCTTGCCAGAAATGTAATTTGGAGGTTTGGTTTAAGCTGCAAACTTGACATTAAAAACTTGAGTACTGTCTCAATTCACTGACTACTTCTCTTTAAAACAGGAAACAATGTGATGCGGCTATGTGAAAGCAGTGGGCAACCGATTTGCAAGATGGCCTCTTTTGCCAGCAAAGATCCTTGTGAAGTACAGGTTTATTCAGAGGGCTGTAACATATGGGTGTTAAATGTTTCTCTCCTCCCCCCCCAGCATGTGTAAAACATCTGTAGAACGTCTATTGTGACATTAAGCTGATAGCATTTTCCCATGCATGATTAATTAATTTAAAAATTATTTGTGATATTATTTGTATCTGTAAAGCAATGAAGCTGAATATACATTAGACTTTATCAATTCAAATAATCGTAGATATTAGAGATGGGCTTTTCATTTAGGAAGTGGTCAACTTCCAAAATGAAACTTGGAAGCCCAGCTTACATTTGGAAATGGAGGAACGCAATCAACCAATCCCTTACCTAGAAGCCTCTGATGTCTGTAAGGAAATGAGGATGATGGGACATGGCATGATTAAAGCTGAATATTAACTGCACAGTTCGGCCTTGCATTAGACTTTTAGCTAAGGAATGTGGTATATAATCTTAATAAAGCTCCTAGAGCAGAGAGTGGTTAGCTTCCATTGAACAGTTACAAGCACGTAACACCTGGAAGCTTCGGAGAAGAAGATGGAGAGAAGAGACAGAAGCCATTATTTTGCTTAGGATCACTTTGAGCAATCATGCTTAGTACAGTTACAGTGGACCTTTGTATAACAGTTTGTATAACATAAAATCTGTATAACATAAAAAAATTCCAGAGATAGGGGAAATTTGCTTAACATAGGGCGCTTTTACACGACCCGTAAGATCCGCTGGCAACTTAAATTCGGACCAGAGATCTTGGAGGTTTTTTCCTCTTGCTGTGTTTCCACCCTTCCACACGCCATTGCTCCTGTCTGCGGTGAGGGGAGGGAGAAAAGAATGCAGGCTCACCTCCGGAGCAGCCCCGGAAGCATTCCAGTCTCTTAAAGGGGCGGGGGGCAAAAAAACCAAACAGCAGGCGAGGACAGCCCAGCACTCACTGCTTTACAATCCGCATCAGAATTTTTTTACCTCCGGAGACCAGGTACTTTTAAAATGCCCTGGGGCGCGCTTAGGTGGGCGTGGTCATACTTAATTTTTTTAAAAAGTGTGCAGCTGGTGGGAAAACAATGTTAAGCTCCGCATCTGGGAGCCCTATGCCTCGGATTTTAGGGGTCGTGTAAAAAAGCGCCCATAATTGCCTATGGGGAAAATCTGTACAACATAAAAATGGGATTACTCCATTTTCAATGCATTCCTATGGGAATTTGTATAAAGGAAAATTTGCTTAACATAATTTCATTTGGAATGAATTAATTCCTTTATACAAGGTGCCACTGTAATTAGATTAGGGCTAATTAGATTAATAAGGATGGCACCATGTAACCAGAAAGAGAGAGGGTAGTTTAGTCTTTGTTTTCAGGGAAATAAGTTTATATCTGGGGTTAGTCGAGTTTTTAATATCTTTTTTACATAGTTTTCTAACTCAGAATACTAATAAATCTGTTTCTTAAGATATTTCGGCCTTGCGAACATTGTGTATGAAAAGAACCCAAAGTACTGTAGATCAAGAGTCAAGTGAATACTTTTTATTTACTCTGCATGGTGGCAGCATGTATGATATCCATCAGTCTCTGGAAAGTGCTCCTGGCATTACATAGCTCGAAAGTCATTCTTTAGAATTGAGAGAGACCCTTGTGAGTGATGAAAACACTTTTCTCACAGGATTCAGGGTCTAACTCAAGTTGCCAATATCCTGAAGACAAATCAAGGGACAATAAAAATGATTTTCCTGAGATTTTCTCAATTAAATATTCTGCCCTACACATTAGGTAAGGATCCACAACTGTCAGTTGGTTAAGCTTGCGATAGTCTATGCAAAAACGTACCTTAGCTGAATAGTACCATCTGGTACTACAATGACCACAGGACTGACCAATGGAGATATGGTAGGATGGATGATGTTCAGGTCTAACATCTCTTGAAGTTCCTGCTCAATATTCTTAACATGCTCACCAACAACTCTGTAAGGTGAAGAATGAATAGGTGTGGCTTCCAGATGTCATGTGCTTGTAACTTCCTAATGGTAGCTAACTACTCTCTGCTCTAAAAGCTTTATTATGACTATATACCACATTCCTTAGATAAAAGTCTAATGCAAGGCCGAACTGTGCAGTTAATATTCAGCTTTAAGAATCGTACCATGTCCCATCATCCTCATTTCCTTACATGCCCACCTTTGGAAACTAAAAATGGCTAAATGTTATTTAACATTTTTAGTTTCCAAAAGTGGGCATGTAAGGAAATGAGGATGATTAAGGCTAATTAGATTAGTCAGGATGGCAGATGGTGAGACTCGGGAAGTAGGCTACTTCAGGGGGTGTAGGCTACTTCAGGGGGTGTTTGACCTGCTCCAAGAACTTTCTTTCCTTCTCCCTGGCACTGGCCAATCAGGAGCTGTGCAGGGAAATGCATCATCCTGCCTCCCTGTCTGCTTGGCCAGCACCAGGGAGAAGGAAAGATGATGTTGGAGGCTTCTTCCTCATTGGAGTTTAGCCCCATGTGAGCCCAGCACAAGGTTAGGGATTGGTTGATTACATTCCTCTGCTTTTGAATACCATTTCCAAAATGAAAAGCCCATCTCTGATAGATATTTATGCAGTGATTATTGGGATGGTGCAAATGAGTCAAGTCTCTCTTCTGCTATCAGTGGGAAGTGAAAGCCATTTCTTTTAGTTGCCTTCTAGTCCTTGGGCAACCTAGGGATAGTGGCTGCCTGCTCATGTTGCACTGTGTACAGCTTGTATGGGGAAGCCCTGAGGGAAACAGCTATGGTTCTGTTCTTCCCTCTCTGGTGTCCCCACAGAATGACGGCTTAGGTTGACATCACTGGAGAGCGAGAACCCCACCCAGCTGAATCATCAACAAAAACCACAGTAGCAAAAGGCTGAATGGGCAAAAGGAAAGCAAGAGACTGAGAGAATCTCTGCTGTTGTTGTCAGGAGCTACGTTAATTTGCTGACACACCATGTGCTCTCTTTCTCTAAGGCAGCTGGTAGGACAGCCCTCATTTGGGACAGTATATCTAGTCCAGCAGCTCCTTAGATACACACAGGAGTCTGGCAGAAAAGGATTCACCTTCCTCACCTACTTATCACCTACCTGAGGTAAAGGCTGTTGGTGATTGTTGCCTTCCTTCCCCATCCGCTGCCTACCTGCATCTTTGTCCCTTGGATAAGGAGGCGATGGCTGTCCAGCAAAATTACCATAAACCAAATACCGTAGTGTAATACCAGGTAAAATGAGCTTTTTGGGTTTTCCCGTCTTAGTTCCATTTCTTTCCTTCTTTGCCAACATGAGATACGTACGGCATATAATGCCAGTAAGGACCCTGATATAATATGAATGTGATCACACAGGGAAATAGATAGCAGTCTGGACTGTTTGTGGAGCAGTCTGGTACAATCTCTATTCTCAGTGACCACATAACATGCAGGGAAAGGCACCCCTGCCTCACTCCGATCCATGCCCAAGCTGTACCTTTTGGGCTACTGCTTTTTTGGTTCCTGGGCTGGAGCAATTCCCTGACAGATGGAAGGGTAGCTCTAATGGGGATTGTTCCCTGTGAAGTGATCCTTTCCAGTGTGATCAGAGGTGCATCTTTCTCCCCATTTGATTGCACCCTAAGTTGATTTGCTAACCTACTGTACTCAGTTTATGGTTTGTTAGATCGTTATTACTGATTTAAGCATATTTTTTCTTTCCCCCCTTTTTCTTTTCTTGGGCTTACTCACTGCTTTCATTCCCTGCCTCATGTGAACCTTTAATAACTTTACTTAAGTGGACTGTATTGGCTTCTCATTTACACTTTCCTGCTCTGCATTGCCTATAACACTTTGAGATTATGCTTCCCAAGTGAAAAAAAGTAAAAAGAAAGAGCTGGCCACCCTTGGGTCCTTTTTTAAGGAGAAAGGTGGAATAAAATGTTTTAAATAAGCCAAAATATTTTTGCCCTCCATTTCCCTTTAAAAGAAAGCCAAGAGGATTTACTCCATTAAAAGAACAATATGTAAAAGCTAAAAACAGCAAGTATAAAAACATTGAAAAATAGAAAAATAAAAAGGTAAGTAAAATAAATACTAAAAACACATTTAAAAGCAACAGAGTAGAACAATCCAATTTTAAAAAAACTCTTCCCATGTTCCCATCAAGCATACTTGTGAGGGTAATGGGACCAAGAGAAAGGAATCCTCAGATGAAATTAATGCCTAGGCAGACTCATAGAGGGAGATGTCATCTTTTAGATTGTTTGGACCCAAGTTGTTTAGGGTTTCATGAGTTAAAACCAGCACTTTGAATTGTGTCCAGAAACATATCGGCAGCCAGTGGAACTGTTGTAACACACGAGTCATACGTTCCCTGTAACCAGCCCTAGTTAACAATCTGACTGGAGCATTTTGGACTCTCTGGGGTTTCCGAACACTTTAAAAAGGCAGTTTCATAGAACTAGGCAGTAGACCATAGATTTTGCATTGTGTACTGGATGGAAGTTTACAGTGCACAAATCTGTAGCACTGTGATTTGAGATGGTGTTTTATGATATATATCCATCACGGAGTTTGGGTTGGAGAACGATGGTTTGTACATGCATGGTTTGTCCTAAGATCAGAGATGATGGGGTAGAAGGTATTGAAACCCTGGTGGAATTTAGCCATGACATCATGTCTATGAATCCAGATAACAGATAGGTCCTAAATTTATTCCTAGAAGAGACTAGGCTTTTGAGGATAGCAGCTGAGAGAGCATGGTTCTAAATTAGCAGTGAAGTTATTGGCATATGGTGACATCCCGTGAGTATCCATGACATGCTGCTGATTGGAATGTCCAAAGCTGAAGTAATTGAAGGTACTGTGGTACTTTGTATAAAGGATTTAATTTGCTCCAAATGAAATTCTGTTAAACAAATTTTCCTTTATACAAATTTTCCATAGGAATGCATTGAAAACAGAGAAATTCCCTAATTTTGCAACCATTTTATGTTGTACAGATTCACCCCAGAGGCGATTCTGTTAAGCAAATTTCCCCTATCTCCAGAATTTTTATGTTGTACAGAATTTATGTTATACAAACCATTTGTTATACAAGGGTCCGCTGTAACTTTAAAGCAGCAGAGTTTGGTAGCTAGCTACACATACAGAGGAAAGCACCAGCTTCAGTCACAGAGGATATAATTTTCAAAGCCTGCCTCTCTGGAAACCTTTGTAGATGCCACTATATACATCAAGGACACCCAACATGGTGGCTCTGATGCTGGGCTGGATATTGCATATTTCTTCTTTTACACCCACCTCACTTGCAGGAAGAACATACTATATAAATATGAAAGATCTTAATAACCATTGTACACACCTTGCATCCTACCAGTCAGAACTTGGGAAACTTCAGGCCTGTAGCTCCCAAACCCTCTCTTCCAGTCAGAATACCCGCTTTTAGTTCATTTCGTTATTTGTTTTGTTATGTAACGAAATGAGTAACGAACTCCAGGGCAGATTTAGAATGAAACAAACTGTACAGAAAAAATGGTTCGGTTCGGTTCATTTCATTTTGTTAATGGCAGTGCCGTAGATGTCTCCTACCTGGTGCTGGTCCAGAGGTTCGGCCTTCCTGGCTGCAGGGAGGGTGACTGGGGGGGGGGAGCCGACCACCCATGCTACAGCTGTAGCATGGGCCATGTGGTCGGCATTAAAGAAAATCCAATAAAAATAATAAAATTAAAATTTAAAAAAAAAAATTAAAAAGGAGCACCGACCCGGCCCTGGGGGTGGCCGGGGTGGTGCCCTAAAATAAAGAAAAAATATATAAAAAATAAAACCAACACCGACTCGGCCCCAGGGGCCCCACGTTCGGTGCTTGTAAATAACAAAAACAACCTAGGCACTGGCCCCAAGCCACCACCTCAAAAAGCCCCTGCCACAGGGACCAAGGTTAGGGTTCCGGCACTGCCGATAAGGATGATATGTTGATGATTCAAGATGATGATGACGAGGAGGAGGAGGAGGAGGAGGAGGAGGAGGAGGAGGAGGATGCCAGTCCAGTTTGTGCAGTTGTTGTCAACATCTTTGGTTTTTTATTTTTATTTTTTTTGAATGTTTTTTCCCGCCGGCGCGCTGTCAAGTGGATTAAATCGTGGAAAGCAGGAAAAAATGAATAATGAATCAACAAACCAAGAAAATGATTTTTTTTTAAAAAAGTTAAAAATGAAACAAAATAAAACAAACCCTAAAATGAACTGAACCAAAACGAATCACCATTTTTTCGGTTTGTGCCTGTCTCTACCCACTATCCCTTTCCTTATACTCCCCTAGGCAACATGGTGGACACTGGGGTTTTGAGAATTGTCAAATATGTAATATTTATAAGATCTTCTACTAAGCAGAAAGGGAAGAGTGATTTTGACATCAATAGGTGGAAAACTAAGGAATAAAAACCCTGAATTTAACCATAATTGGCCTTAAATTATGACTACTCCTCGTAAATATGCTCTCCCCCCCTTGCACAAAGAACCCAGTTTTCTGCCTCCACTGATTCTGCCTCTCTCACACACACACCCGCCAAGGCTGTCTTCATATACCATGGGCTCAGAACCAGTTGTCGCCTGTGTTCCCCAGTGGGGAACTCAAGAGACCCTTTGCCAGTCAGTATAGAAGATACAGTACATTGCCTAATGGGCAGTCACGAGACAGTGGCTGTGCCACGACAACAGCTGCACCCTCCCCCAGAATCTCTTTTGTTGCTCACTTATTGGAAGTGCTAGTGAGGTGAAGCCCATATCACTTGGATAATTATTTTTATTCTGCATTTCATGGTTGCTGCAGGCTCTAGTTTTTTTTACAGTTTGGATCTGAGGCACTGACTATCCATGTTTGCAATTGTCCTTTTTTTGTAATCATGTTGTAATTTTTGTTGGTGGTGTACTTTAATTACAGGTGACACCCTCCCCCCCCTCCCTGCTTAGTATGCAGACTAGGGCCTGGCCCTTCTCCCTCACAAGCGCCTTTACCACCACCAGATACAAACCGCCATGCTGAAAAACTGGCAGAAGGAAAGCAGCTTTCCTGGAAAAACAACTCCTTTCGGCCAAACAATTCACTTGCATGCAACTTTTTGACAGGATTCCCTCTGCACCTCCCAAAACAGAGTTATGACTTTTGAAAAAAACTTTTTATAAAGGGCTTGACATAATGAGCCTGTTTTTTTTAAATCACCAGGACATTGTGGAAGGGAAAAAATAACAACTAGATTTGTAACTCCTCTATGCCTTAGAAGCTCCGAAACCAACAGTGTTGTCAGTTCTAGTTATTATTTTTTTGCTTATGGGCTGGTTAAGGAGCCACACCTAGGCCTGGCTCAGGGCTTCAGGGTCCCTGCATATTCCAAAGAAAATCCTTCTTGTTTCTCTGAGGAAGCTGGTGGGGGAGCAAGGTTTAGCTGCAACTCATTTGGAGAGTGGTTAATGAGGAGATACACTCAGTTCCACCTTAAGAAAACTTGAATGTACTTTTTTTTCTTACACGGAAGTTGGGAGTGTATTACTCCCTAGTGAATCCAAGGACAGACTGGGGGGGGGTCGGTGGGTGGGAGGGAGAGCCTCTGCTTAGAAAGCCCTTGGGGAGGGCTCTTGCCCCAGGAGTCAAGAGCATGAAATCAGAAAAGTACTGGGAGCAGGTGGCCCGGTGTTTCTCCTTGACCTCAAGTCACCGCTTGAGCTGATTGCTCGCTCCAAGGGTTTCCCCTCTCTTGCATGAGAAAACGCCTTGGCAGTTTCCTCTGGTGAAGGTGAGAGGGGCAAAAGGGGTGGAGAGGGAGAGAAGCCACCTGGGTTGAGGGTCTTGCTGGCTTCCTGATGTTTAAATTAGTTGCTAGAGTGGAAGAAGAAGATTCCTAAGCTGTTCCTTTGAGTCTGTGGTATCAGAGGAGGTGCAAGGAGAGGAGCGTTGATAAAGCCTTGCCTTTAAATTCATTCCGAAATCCTTCTGCACCCACTTAAACTGCTCTTTTTAGGCAGTACTGGAAATAGGCTCTTGGGTCTTGGCTGAGGATGCTGCTTTTCTTTGGTAAATGCCCTGCTATAGTTTTAAAAACATGTACAACGTGGCCCAGCAACTACTTGAAGTAGTATGGGGCAGTATATAAGCAGAACACTTTGCTTTGCTTTTGCATTGCAAGAGCACAGAGAGAACTCCTAGTTCCCTGAGCTCCTTGCCCTCTGAAGATGCTGGCCATAGAGACTGGGGAAATGTCAGGAAGAAAAACTTCCAGAACATGGAAAAATAGCCCGAAAAACTCCCAGCAGCTATCAGATCCCAGCTGTGAAAGTCTTCGAGAATACAATGCACACCTTACTTTGGAAGGTGTCTTGAGGAAGGTGTGTGAACCTCCTATTTCTGTCAGTTAGGGTGGCCTCTTCCCCACTTCCCTCTGAATCTGTTGGAAGCAGAAAACTTAATGGAACTGACTTTTTCAGTAGTTATTCACTTCCAAATTCAGCTTCCCAAGCAGAAATTTCTCTTTTCAAGATAGCCTCTTGTTCTTGCTTTTGCACATTTCTCTTGTTTGTGCCATGGTTTCTCCATTGGACAGGATAATTTCTTGGATGTTTGGGAGGTAAATGTCCCCAAAGCATGCTGATCATATATTTTGCAGAATGAATGGGACTTGGAGCTTTTCCACACTAAATCCTCTTTCCAACTCTTATTAGCACAAAAAAAAAGTGTTGTGCTAAATCCTACCATACCTACCCGGAAGCTAGTTTTCTTGATTTCAGTGGGATTTTACTTCCAAATAAGCATGCTTAGAATTGCACTCTGAAAACATATTGTGTGAAATCAAAGGATAATGAGAGAGACCGAGGTCGGGCCTTGGGAGAAATGCAGGCAAAATGTGGAGCTCTCACCTCAGTTCTGACCATTAAATACCATCCCTCTCTCTGGAACCAAAGCTCACAATCACCTAGAAAGAAGGGAGAATGCTGCTGCAAGAGGCTTCCTCTCCTTCATCCTTCCTGGGGCTTTCATTCTTGAAGAAGACATGGCAACTAGTAGCAAGAGGAAGATGGTGGAGGAAAAGGGGATAGCATGTAACAGAGATGGGTCCATGCTTGAAAAATGACCAGAAATTAATGAAGGCATACAAAGCAGAGGACTAATTTGGTAGAGCCACCAGCTGGACATAGTACTTTTAGAGGATATACAGTGATTTTGGGAAAGAAGGCCATGTTCTCCAAGCTTTATCCATGGAATAAAACCTCACCTTTCAACCTACTGGTATGGGACACCTTTGTTCTCTTATGTAAGGACTCACTTGTTCCTGGGGCACACTTACACATGTAGGACTGAGACTTTGATCCTCAGTGGAATGACTTCTGTGCTTACTTTCTCAAGAGTGTGATTGCCCTGTGTTTCCTGAGATACTGAGGGATATCCAGATCTTGAGGAAAGAAGAAGAAGAAAAAGCTGAAGTACTGCAGGAACGTGCCTGTTGACAATGCTGTGAACTTTGGGAGATAACAACAGGAAAGGAGAAGGGTAGAAATGGTAGTTTCTAGCTACAGTCTAGGAATATTTGCATAATGTTTAATAGTCTTGCATATTTGCATATTGGTCTTGCACATGACACAGCATGGGTGAATGTTTGTCCAGGCAGAAAACATTAAGTGTTGTTTCTAATAAGTTTTGTTGTCATATCTTTTTTCAGCCTTTTACAAATTTATATCCCGCCTTTCTTAATAATTGATGATGGCATAGTTTGTCTGAAGTATTCACTAGTGGAGGATGTCCTTTCATCCTAATTCCTTCCCTAGATCAATTGCTTGAAGATTATTTGACTGTAAGGATGAACAGAAAGATACTCAGGTTTGCTGTTTTTTCTGTTTGTACGCCATGGAATACCTTGGTACTTTGTCTGGTACTGCCTCTTGATTTTAAATAATTAACTACTTTTGGCCCTGTTGTGCTTTTAGAGTTGGGGACTTTGACAGATAATATGTCAGTGCCCCCAACCAACTGATGGAATTTTTCAAAGTAGGTCAGTTTAATGCAGATTTGCTTGGTTACTATGGATATTACTTAATTATATACCAATAATCCCCCATGAGAATATTGTGCTTGCTGCTCATTTTTCTGTTTTTAAAATATTCCCAGAAAGTGTAAAAGATTCTCTGATGGTTTCAAAGCTGGGAATAGATGAGATGAAGCAAAGGAGAATCTAGGTTAAGATATAAGGTGGGAAAGCAACAGTCTCTCAAGCAGTGGAAAGCAGGGTTGCTTGTGCTAATTTAAACTTGCTTCCTTCCCCATCTTTGAGTCCTTTTCTGCGTTGAAGGAAGAAAATGAGGCAATAGGAATCAAAGGCCTGGGCAGGCCTGGAAGCCTATTTAGGCTAATGCCCTATTGCTCTGGGGTACCATTCCCCTGACTGCCTTCTACAGGCTCCCTAGACCACAGTGGCTCTCAAAAAGGAGGTTGCCAGAGATGCCGTAAGAAACTCCAGAATAAACAAACATATGATGCGGACAAGTCATATGACAGTACTATAAGGAATGCTTGTCCCCAGATGAATCTGTTCAGATGGGGATGTCTGCCTTCTCCAAGTATCTTTCCTCGCTATATTGAGGTGGATTCTCCATTAATTGAATTGCCCTCCGTTGGTATGTTTGCCAAGGTTGCCAGTTCAGCGTGCCAATGGAAGTCTGAGGGAACTTATGTGCTTTTTCAGGTCTCCAGGGAGGGCAGCAGATCTTAAGGTGAGCATCACTGGAGGAGGAGACAGCTTGGAGGCCTGGAGGCCTACTTCTTCCCATCCCTACGTTGCACACCAACTCGGTGTAAAGGGTTTGCATAAGTGTTATGATTGTTTCCCTCACAACTCCTGCCTGCCTCCTAGAGCCCCGTGGCACAGTGGTTAAATGCCCGTACTGCAGGTAAAATTGTGCTCACGACCTAGAGTTCAATTCCAGGTAGCAGGCTCATGGTTGACTCAGCCTTCCATCCTTCTGAGGTCAGTAAAATAAGTACCCAGCTTGAGCCTGCACACTGTAATTAAAAATTGTAAACTGTCCAGAGACTACTTGGAAGTGGTATGGGGTGGTATATAAGCAGAACACTTTGCTTTGCTTTGCTTTGTCTTGTTTCTGTGATATCACAGGGATTGGCCCCTAAGACTTGTGTTTTGGCCCTGAAATCTCAGAAAACATTATGGTACTGACCTGGCAACCCTTGCATGGCACCCCCTTTATCTTTTCGATACTAGACAAAAACATTCATTTACCTCAGGGTTTTACATGCTACATGAAATGCATTTAACAGACTGACTCTGCTTTTATTTTATTATTTAAAAAAGCATTATGCTATGTTATAGTTCTGTACTGCTGCTTTAATTATTTGTTTCCTACGAGGTGCTCCGAGAACCGTTTGGCATTTATAAGCAGTATGTAAATAAATCTACATATAAATAAATACTGATAATAATTCCTTATTCTCCTGCTGAGCCTAGGTTGCCTAGTGGCATCAGTTAGATATTGAGCAGGATCCCAGCCCCATCCTTTTTGATAGCTGGAAATTTTTAATTTGGTTCATCTTAACTCCATTCAACAGTCCTATCTGTGTCTTAGGCAGTTCCCATGCTTAAGAGTAAGCAGAGCAATATCTCTTGCTCCCAACCCTTTTAATCATATATTATAATTCCTCTCTGCATTCTAGTTCATTCCACTTGTAATTTCTAACTGGGATAAGTACAAGAATGTCATTCAGACTTTTTAATGGCTGTTTTACATGGCTATATTTATGCTGCCTCCACCTTAACTGATATTCTCCATTGCTGTGAAAAGGTGTGAATTGCTGTATAACAGGAAAATTGAATTAGTTTGTTTGATGCTGTGGAAGAGAAATGGGAGAGGTGGATGGGTTGGATACATCCCTAGAATTCTTACCTTTTTTGAGAAGTGGGGATTCAGCTGCAGCTAGAATAGTCAGGTTTGCAAAGCTACATGTTGATAGTACTCTGTGCTTCCTTCTCATATTGTTCAGGTTTTAGTAATTACACTCTCTGTATATTAATTGATGAATATTGAAATTATGGGTGCCTTTTGCCCAGTAATTATGTGCTGGCCATTCATAATGACTGGGTGAATTTCTTGTACATGCTGCACAACATTTTTGCACTTTGATCATTTTGCTTATCTGTTTGCTTCTAATTAACGTTTTTTTAACCGTCCCATTTGCCTGTTTGTATTAGCTAGCTAAGTTGCTACATGTGTTCAGTCTTTCGCCTTATGAGCAGGTGAGATTTAGAAGTGCACCAAATTCGTTCCTTCCAAGGCATTTGGATTCCTCTTTGGACTCAGAATACTTTGCCTTTGGGCTGTTTATTCCTAAACAGATAAACAAAGAGGTTTCGAATGACATCCAGTTTCTAATGTCTCGAACAAAGGAAGAAAAGATGCCAAACATTTTTGCATTCAAAACTGTCCCAACTTTACTTTCATGCCATGGAGAATTCTTTCCTCAATAGGTATAATGTGAAGGACTAGGGAGCCATAGATGAGGGGCGGGTTAGGATTCAAAACTGATAAAAATATTCTCCTTGTTACTTCTGTAAACTTGAAAACGTTGTTGGTAACTAGATAGTCTTAAATATATATTATGCGTTGGGGCGTTGGGGCTCAGCGGACTAAGGCTTCCGAAAACTGTCAGCTGCAAAGTCGGCAGCTTGGTGGTTCGAATCCTGGGTGCCATGCAGCGGAGCGAGCTGCTGCTGATAACCCCAGCTCCTGCCAACCTAGCAGTTCGAAAGCATGTCAATGCAAGTAAGTAAATAGGTAACGCCGTAAAAAGCGGGAAGGTAAAACAGTGTTTCCTTGCAGCCATGGCAGCCACGTGGCCATGGACTTGCACAACACTGGCTCTTTGGCTTGAATATAGAGATGGGCACTCCCCTAGAGTTGGACACGACTAGCACATCTGTGCGGGGAGAACCTCTACCTTTACCTTTTATATATTATGCAGACTTATTTGTAATTAACTGGCTTCCTACACCAACATATGTCCCTTTTCCTGTGTTTTCTGAGAGAAGTCAGTTCCAATTGGGCATTTTTCTGGTTCCTCTCCCTCCCTTTTTGTGGAAATTTCCAAGTCTTGTGCAACCCAACCCCTTACACTGTTCCTTGGGAGGGAGAATGCCTGTATTGCTCCCTCTCTGTGTTGATTCAGAATATGCTCCAAAGACACACTCTTTGGGAAAGTGTAATTTCCTTCTTCTTATAGCTATTGAGCCCCTAGTCTGTCTTGTGGAAGGAGCAATTGGGTGCAGTTGCCATTTTAACTTCCTACACAGTCACTGTGGAGATTCACTACTACTTCTTCTCATTCTTCTCCTACTTGAAATTGGATGTCTTCACTGCTGTTTTGACTTGGCATGTGATAACTCTAAACAACGATGTTAGTGCTGCAGCCAAATGAATCAAGTGGTACTTCAGCCAATAAGTTCTTCCTCCCTTGTTTCCTTTCCCACTTGCTTATTTTGAATTCTCTACCATAGGTTTGCCGTACCTTTCTTTCTCATTAGGTGACCCAAGTATTGCCACTGTCTGCATTTTATGTGTTTTATGGTTTATTGATCTTTGTTTATTAGCCCTTCATCATGACATTTTTACCATGGTCCTGTGATGCAGCAGCACTTCAAATTTTGATCTCTTTCTCTCTCTCTCAAAACAGAACCTTGTATAAAAATCCACAACGCTATTGCATTCTGTTGAAACTAGAACATGTACTACTGTACAATTTTGGATTCCAGTTTTAAATTTTCTTTTATATTATAGTCTTCATCTTGAGGAACCTGCTTGACACTGCCTCCAGGGGTGATTTTCTGGTATTAAATCCTCCCCTCCACCACCTTGAGTCCCCCAAAGGCTTTCTCTGAGCAAAATGAATCCCTCCAGATTCTCGGAACTTGAAGAATGTAATAAGAAGTTTTAAATAAATTGCCCCCATCACCAACTGATAACTCTATTTCCATTGCATAGCATCAAGTTATGCTAGCTGTATTTCAGCCATGGTCTTGTAACCAGTGATAGTCAACCAAGGTTACATGTTCCACTGATAGGATGCTTAAGTGATCTTGGTGGGAGCCAGAGATTTTTAAAAGTGAAATGTTAGAATCATTCATTTTGGTCTATTACTATATTGTAATAATATAAATAACATTTTATCCTGGTAATACTATCATGATTTCTTATTACATTAATATTTTCTGGTGTCATTTGAAACATGCCTTAATGGTAATTTCACAACAGTTTTTCTTTAAAAATGTTAATTGTTCATCGGGGAAGGCAGCTTTTTTTTCCTGTCAAGGTTAGCATTCCTCCATGGGCAATTTTGTCAGGAGGTAGATAGCAGTGATGGGCACAGATGAAGCCAGTACCATGCCAGGCCAGAACCAAAAGTGAGTGGGTCGTGCTTTTTCTCTCTTTTCCTGCTATCACCTTTTCTTTTGCACCCTCCTTTCCATCATGTTCAGTGGGTTGCCCAAAACAGAGCTAGAAAATGTTGAGGTTTTTGGCCTACAACTCTCAGAACACCCCTCCTCCTCCACCAAGCAATTCCATGTCCTCATAGAGATAAGCAGTAGCCACAGTGAAGAAGGAGCATTTCCACTTGGGCTCAGGAAGAGGACAAACTGCTCTTTTTGGTGGTCTGGAATGAATCCTTTCAGAGGGCTTTTGGTGTAGTAGGGATGAAGGCCTCATGAAGGTAAGACTGAGGTCCCAAGGTTAGTTGCCAAGCTTTGAAACAGTTGGGAGGATATGTTGAGTTGCCAGGTCAGCAGTCTCTCCTTTCCTGAGATTTGAGAGCAAAACCCCAAGATCAGTGGTGAGTCCCTGAGGTGTCACAAGGGGGTGAGTGGGTCTTATGATTTTACAGAGATGGGACATGGAAGTGTTGGGAGAGAAACAAACCTAACACACATATAGATGTCTGAGCTGTCAGCCTCAGCACCAGTTGCAAATAGGTGGAGACTAGTGGGCAAACTTTAAAGATATAGTACTTTACCTACAAAACCCACAAATGTTTTCCTCTCCCAGCACTCCTTGCTCTGAAATTTGGCTCCCTGATAATGGCAAGCCAGCCAGGAGATCAGATTGGTTATTTACTGCAGCTGGACATTTTGGCGACTCATCCAGAAGCAAGTACCTGATTTATATCTTGATACCTTGATGAACTTTGATAAGATTGTCCTGATTAGGTGGTTGACACTGGCATTTAACCCTTTCAGGGATAAATGTTAGCTGGGATGGGCTACCACGGACTTGAGTTGTGTGAGGGAAACTTCTCAGATGGGAAGAGAGGGACCCCTGCATGCCCAGCTGAGTGGATGGAGAAACCAGGGCAGAAAGGGGAACATGAGAAACAACTGACAGTGGGCGTTTATATACACGACCCCTAAGCTCCGCCGCAAATGGCTGCAAGGTCCGGACCTTAAAAATGTTTACCCACCAGCTCCGGACTTTGCAGACAATTAAGTGCGACCCCGCCCACTTTAGCAAGACCAAACAGCAGTTTTCCTGTACCTGGTCTTTGATGGTGACAAATATTTGATCCGGTGTAAGGATAGTGAGTGCGGGGCTCTCCTGGCTTCCGTTTGTTCTTTTTTTGCGCCCCACCCCTTTAAGAGATCTGAATGCTGCCCGGAACAGAACGGAGGTAAGCCGGCATTCTTTTCTTTCTTTTTTCTCCCTCCCTCAGGCAGCCAGCAACCAGGAAGTGCGGAGGGGGTGGGGACAGAGGAAGACAGAGGAAGAGCGACGAACCCCTAAGATCTCTGGTCCGAATTTAAGTGGCCAGCGGATCTTAGGGGTCGTGTAAAAAGGCCCAGTGACACCTGTGGAGAGGTTTATGTTACTGAAGGGATACTATGATGCCCTCAAAATAATTGAGCAGCAGAAGGAAAGGGAGAAGGAAGAGAACCCAAGTCCGACTGGAAGTGAAAAGAAGGACACAGTGGGAAAAGCGGACCAATCTGCTCCGGAGGAGGTGGGGTTCAGGTCTTGTAAAAAGGGAGTGGGACGGAAGCTTCCAGAAGGATGGGAGTTGGTGTGGATGGAGAACCCATGGACAGGGGACTGGGAACAAATGATGATGCCCCATAAGGAGGCTGAGAGTTATAGGCGCCGGGCACACAGACAAAAGTGTTCCTATTGGGGAGAGAGGGAATATCGCGAATACAACAGGAAACGCAAGGAGATCCGCAAGGAGATTGAGCTGGAAGAATGGCTGACAAAGATCCGGATGGAAGTCGAGGCCGGGATGCTGGACCCTCGAGAGGACTTGACCAGGAGACCCGACTATCCCTTACGTACACCCCAGCGGAGACCCCCTGGTCCCAGGTCCACTTCAGAAGTTGGGATACAAGTGGGAAAACCCCAACCCTCCGTGAAGGAGATTGGGATACAGGTGGAGGGGCTGAGGCTTTCGGAGAGGGAGAAGGAGAACAGTGGTGGAGCCGGATACCCACAAGTGATGGTGGGGAACTTGATCACATTCTAGACACCCCGACATATGGAGGAAAGAATAACCCGTTCATGTCTGATGTCAAAGAAGCTGAAGTTGTAGTTAGAAGAAAAACCTCGTTTATTGTTGATGAACCTAATAAAAGTTCTGTTTGTTAGTTACGAGAGATGCCTTCTTTGAAGTTTGAAGGGCGGGATGCCTGGGCTAAGACTGAACCCTCACAAGTTACCAGGGGCTTAGTTACTCTGAGGGCACATTAACATACCTGGAAAACATAGGAGTTACCAGTCATAGATGTCACACTTGGCAGTGATAATGGTTTGCATTACAGCCAACTGAGCTTGATGCTTGATTTGTGTGATTGGGCAACTGTTGTATTTTCCCCCCCTCTAAATCCTGCATCCACAAGTGTAGCTACACTCTGCTTTTCATTACCCTTCTGACTGCAGGGGAAAAATATGGCAGTAGTGATGGTGGTGGATATATTCTGCTTGAAGGCTTATGTACAAAATATAATAGAAACACTTTCCCCATTTTTTTTTGGCTAGAACTAGGTCACCCAAGGGGTGACAATATAAGAGCGCCATCACCTAGGTAATGTATCTCGTTGCCATGGTGACCTTAAAGGCTGCATCAGTCAACAGCTTTCAAAATTTTGACAGCTGACGGAGACTGAAGGTTTTAATGAGGATAGACACTTGGTTAGATTCAATAGCCAAGAATTCTGAAAATATGCTTTTACCTTGTTAATGTTTCTGGAATTTAGATTAAAAATTTAGGTGTATTCCGTTCAGCTTCTGACACCCCAAAGCAAGATTGTTAAAGGATAATAGTATTGGGCTATTAAAAAGAACAACCAAACAGCTGATACAGTTTCTACTGGCCATGGATTTCCCAAGGTCATAATGTGGTGCAGTATTGGCTGGTCCTTTTGTTACATTTCTCAAATAACTCTTATGCTTATACAGCAAGATCTGTGCTTTCTTTTTCAGACAGGTAATATACACTTTATTATACTTAACTGGTTAGGTTAAAAATAATTGTTTTCACATTTCTGTTTTTATTTGCAAGCATTTAGGTCTCATTACTGTCCTGTGTTTTCATAATATTTGGCACTGTGGAAGGTTGGTGAAAACCTCTCTGGAGGTTCTTGGATTCCACTTCCCATTAGCCCTTGATAGCTCAGCCAGTGTGAGAACTCATGAAAGTAGCAGCTCATCAGCATCTAGATGCTATTGGTTCTCCTGCTTTGCTATAGATGTTTCTTTTGTCCTATTCGATAGGACTTGTTATACTCTCCTTGGAAGAGTGTACATATATGTGTACACATCTTATTAAAATCAGTTAAAGCAATGTTATAATATCCTGATATTAGTAACTCTTTGGGGCTATATAATCAAATTAGCAGTAATTTTGGTTGATTAGTGCCTAAGCCACCCTTCTCCAATCTGATGTTTTGGACTCCTCTCCCATCAAACTCAGCAAGCATGGAGTTAAGAAATGCGGGTAGTTGAGAACAACTGGAAGGGAATAGGTCAGGAAAGGCTAGCTTGCTGACTTAAAAAAAAGATGTGTAGAATGACATTGACAGTACTTTTCATGAGGAATTGGCATGATTTAAGGTTGATTTCAGGATCTGTCACAGATTAAAATATTATTTGGTTGGGATGAAGTCTTCCGTTCTTGCTTCTCATGTTTTTTTGGGAGAATTTTGTTGTTCTTGTCTGGATCAAGTTCCTTCATGTTCCTCCTAAGCTGCATTCCTATTGCCTTCAATTATAAAATTGGATTGCTTATATAGACGTGTGCTGACATGATCATGTTATTATGGCACATCTGTATTGCTGGCCTTGCCCATGATGTTTCTCACCTTTTGACATCCATGTGTTATTTGTGGACATTTCTGGACATTTGCACGAGGAAAGCCCTTGCACAAACACTTCTACATGTATTGTCTTTCCTAGGAGCTAGAACTCTGGTCATGCACATTAACTGCCATTGCCCAGAAGCTGCACACATTATCTTTCCTCTGGTAGATCTCCACACCTGAGTCATTGTCAGTAGAGACTCTGTAACTCTGGGGGATAACTACAGTTGCTGGATTGCTGGGGAATAGCTTGGTCCCACAACCTACTGATTATCTGAATAGTCCTCCTCCTTGGTGATATGTGAAGGGGAGCTGATTGATTGACTAAGGCACAGGACAACATGCTTGGGCATGAAGTTGACTGGTTGACTTTGAGACAGTCTCAGTCTGTCTGTCTGTCTGTCTGTCTGAGCTGGACCCCCTTAGCAACCTTATTATGAGATGATGAGGAGTGCCAAATGAACCATATTGACCTCACTGGAGAACAGGCAGCAGGATGATGATGATGATGATGATGATGATGATGATGATGATGATGATGCACTCTTTTCCTTCTGCATTTTCAAAAATGGCAGATTCTTTGCTGCTCCTTTTTATAGCTGCTCCAGCTGCTCAGGAGAAATAGAATGTGCCATTACAATGTAGTGCTTTTGTTTGCGTCCATTAGAATAACAAATAATTTTTGGGTTCCGGGGGGCCCAAGCTCCTCTTTGTCCCGACCTCTGCCAGATGCCCACCTTTTTTTTGCCTGCTGCTACATTTAAAAGGAAGCCACATAGCCAGGAATATGACTTCCATTGTGTTCCAGGATGTAACACTGGGAATGCAACAAACTTTTTTTTTGGGGGGGGGGGACAAAAGCATTTCTGAAAGGGAAGCTTAACTTGGGCTGTCACTGTTATTTATTATCTACTTGACTTGGTGTGTGTGTTGGTGTGATGGAGGGGAACTCGAAAAACCCTATAAAAGCAGCACACAGAAAGGAGGATTTTAATGAGGCATGTTTAGTAGGAAAGCTTTGAAAAGCACAGTAGGTATAGCTTCAATGTGCGTGCGTGCACATGAACATGCATGCTTAGTGCTCAGATTATCAGCAAGCAGCACACACAAAGCAGCTAGTTCAATGAGTCACTGAAATAGAAATACTGACTGTCCTTTGTAAATTTACGTATGTACGGTTCCTTGAAGCACAACTGCTGTTTATTTTGCAACCAGAGCCAAAAACTGCCGGTATTGCAGCTAGGGATGGAGAAAAAGAAAAAGCCCTTAGCAGCTGGGTATGAGTAGGTCTCCCATTTCCCTTTCCTGTCTGATTTTTTTCTACACATCCTTGTGAAGCTTTTCATTTAAGCCACCCAGTACTGATAGCCATGACGTCACTGCTTTGTTGAAGAGTTGTGGCGGTGGCGGCTCTATGGAAAATGAAAGCTACCTATGAGTGATCTTCAGTATAACGGATTTCTCAAAAGTTTATGCACTGCCCCAATATGTGCTACACTGAAAGCATATTCTCTGCTCTTTACTGGCTTTGGGACCATGCCATTTCCCACCCAGAATCCTCCTGTTGGGATGACCGTGTCAATGGTGGCAGAAGCCAATTCTTATTAAGCAATGATTGATCTAGATCTGGTAACCATGTCCCTCCCTTCTATACTATTATATGTTTTCCCTTGTAAACTCAATGTGGTATGGCTTTAGATAAAAATAAGAAATCGACTGGCAAACATCAGCATTACCTCCCTATCAGCACTGCCTACTAGTTTGTAAACTTAGTCTGTTTTTTTAATGGAATTAAAGGTTTCCAACAAAGTGTTCTGCTTATATACCGCCCCATACCAAGTTAATTTAAAATTAAAAGCAGAAAGCTATGCTATACCCTAGCAGATGGATAACATAATGGCAACCTGGTGTAGAGAGCAATTAAGAAAATGCCAAAGTAGTGAAACTTCATAGACTTCTGTTCACATCGTCTGGCATTTTTAAAGGGCCCATGGCTATGAAGGATCCACCTGACTCGGTTGAGTTTTCCGTTATTGAGCCTACTACCATGTCCATTTCACAGCATCTGCCTAGTGCGGTCGTGCCTATTTCCTCCCGGCCACCTTATATTTCTTGCTGGGGGAGGGGGCAGTTGTGCATCCGCATGAGAGCCGAGGTGTACCGATGCTTGGATCTACTCTGTGCCAGTCATCTGCCATGTTGGATTACCCGCAGTGCAATGTTTGACATCAGGTTATTCAATTTTGTGTAATCTAACATGGCATCAGGCTAGAGCAGAATCTATTGCTGACATGGTTCCTATTCAGAACTCCTTTTGCTGCTCACCCAGAACATATACCTAATTAGCTGATATGTAGGCGTGAGTGATGGATGGTTGAAGGTTCCACGTCATGGGTAATGGGTGGCATGGGGGATCAAAGCTGGGACGGAGGGACATTAGCAACAGGGGCCCACTGCAGTCTAGTGATGAGTCCTCTCCCTCCCAAGAGCAAATCAGTCCATTCTCTCCCTTCCCAGATGCCATAGCCTGCCCTGGCAAATGGCCCTCAGGCCTAGCAAACTGCTACACTGGTGCTTGGCATCAGACTGCCTGAAGTTCTCAGCTCAAGCACCTCAGCAGTATCTAAGTTGAGCAGGGATTTGCCAACATATGAGGCGAAGCTAAGATGCCCCCCATCTGGTGTCCTTCAGAGGAAACCATCCGCTCTTTGAGCTCAGAGCAATGTCAGATGATTGAATGGCCATTTTTAAAAGATGTTTTAAAGATGTTAGCTCTGTTTCACCATACAAAATAGAACAAACCCAAAAGGACAAAAAGGATGCCATTAAGACAAAGAGAATGATTTTAGCACGAGAATTTGTAATTTGCAGTCCACCTAATCCAGCAAAGTCTATACTCACTTCAGGTCTATTAGTCATTAGACTTATTTAGGTGTTTGGAAGGGTGTAGAATAGTCATACATACCAGGGAGCACTTCAGCCCCTTCTCTGGTTTTATCAGCTACTGACTCATGGAGGATGATGAGTCTGGAGACAGTGAGCTTCGCTATTGATGTGAGCTGTCCTTGTGCGTCATGACCCCAACCTGCCATGACTGTGGCTCACGTGAGGAATCTGCATGGTTGGTGAAGCTTGCTTGCTTCCAACATATAGGAAAGTAATGAAAGTGATGGCAAAGGTGGTAGGGTTAGAATCCCTCCGTCCACTGGCAAATGTTCTGTATGCATTTAAATATCCAACTTTATAAGGGCTGGAAGGCTTATTTCTGTTTGCTTTGTTACATATGCTTCAATAGCCAACCACATATTTGCTGTGGTGGTTCAGAATGTATGCAAATGACTGGTGTCATAAATGATTTTAGGAATGCAGGTTACACTAAGAGGCAGTGGCTGTTGAGAGTTTCAGACATGAGTCCGGAACATGTTGTTCTAACACATTACAAATCTAACAAGACACATTTTTTCCAGTATAATCTTCAGTCCATCAGCTGGCCTGCATACACATGTACAGTATGTGTAAAAAAAAGAGAGAGGGAAGGATATTTACAGTACTTCTTTTTTGAGCTTCTTGGAGAGAGAAAAAAGAGCAAGCAGCAAATGTAATAATAAAATTGAATTAAAAATGTCCAAACTAAGGTTAGTTATCATTGATGCATTCCAAGTGGAAGACTATGGATCAAGGAAGATAAATGTCTTCCTTCAGTTTTGAAAAATAGGTATCTTTCTTGCTAAGAGATTAATCACCATCTTCAAATTTGGGTCCTTAGTCTATGTGTGTCTAAAACATCTTAACTGATTTGCTAAGGTTTGATGTGGTCAGTTTCATAAGCTTCAAAGCTATTTGGGGATAATATGATAATAATAATAGAATTATCACTGCCATTCCCCAAAGGTTGAATTGGGTTGTTCAGGTTGATGTGTGTCTTTCTTTGGGATACATATTTTATGTCCAGTTTTTTTCTCCACCAACCTTAGGGCGTGTGGGTTACTCCTCACAATAACCCAATGTGGTGGATTAGTCTAAAAAGTAGAGATTGGGCCAGATTATGTGGTGGCATTCAAAAGCATTCAAAGTAGCTGAATTCTGTTTATATCTGATTAAATTCCATACTAAGAAGACGGGCTACTGGTTCTGGTTCCTTTTTCATTTTAATATTCTGTGTATAGTATTTTATCTATATTGTTTTTGTAACCTTACAATTTTGCAATCATGTTGGTTTTTAATGACTTTTATGGTTTTATACTGCAATAAAAACTTATCTACTCCTCACAATAACCCAGTGAGGTAGATTAGTCTAAAAAGTAGATATTGGGCCAGATTATGTGGTGGCATTCAAAAGCATTCACAGTTTTACCCCTCTGTAGCATACCAACTGGTCCTGAGGGCACAAACAAGCTACAGTAGGATGGTTGCATTAGAAACTGTCACATACAGGAGTTTTGTATACATACTATGTGTGCATAGCCTCTTGACAGGTAGATCTGTCTGATTTTTGACATGGTTGCACTACTTCCCCTCCATGTTAGTTTATTTGAATTGGTCCTCTAGAGCTTTTCATTTTGGAGAGTACAACTCAGTATACTAACATTTCTCATCCTGAGAGGCTGATTCTGCCAGCGTTTCTATTCGTGGTCTGCTTTGCCTTCTTCCCTCAGATGCAAACATCTGCATGTTGCCCGTTCTCGGCCAGGGGAGAGTGGAAACTCGCCGTGAGCCAAGCAAGCCCACTCACCCTCCTTCACAACAATACTTAGGGGGCTGTGCATAAATATCCAGTCTCTCTGCAGTGACACAGACGTGCTGTGACTTCTTATGAAGGCTGTGCTGTGAATATTAAATTGCATTCCTGCACATTTCAAGGCTGTTGCCCTGATCCTGCCTACACTTGAAAATCAAGAAACAGCAAAAAGGGCCCATTAGGATGTCTAATTCCTGTTAGGAATACCAAGTTCAGTGTATTCTCTAGCATTTTTGCCCACTGGCTTTTAATGTCTTCTCCGCAGAGGCAGGCAGCGACTTCAAAAAAACCACTGACTGGCTGATTCGTGTTTGGCTAGAGCAGGTTTCAATGGGCTGACTATCAAAGGGTTTCTGTCCCTTCTAATCACACCCCATGTTAACACCAGATCCCATTCTCCAGACAGGATTTGTTAACTGCAGGGGAAGGTATCTGCTTAATTGCAGAGATCCTGTCTGACACATCCACTCTTTGAAAAAGAAAGGAGCAGAAATTCCTTGCAAGAGACTGGAACAATTAGAACATGTCCCTTAATTCCCTTTTTATGTAGCTAAATACATTCAGGAGAGGGCAATTTAATATGACAACAAAGGTAAAGTCAAGTTCCTGTCTTCATTACATTAAATTTTCCTTCATTTTTAAACGTCCATTGCCAGAACAGAGACCTTTTTCTCTCTCTTTAGCTCCTGGTTCCTTATTCTCTAAATGGAAGGAGGGGGAACAAACCTCCGCCACCAGCTTGGCCTTAATTATGCAGCTTGTCTGGTTAACAGCTTGTCACTCTCTCTGTCTTATTGTTCATATTGAATAGTAGTCATTTATTAGTGTCATTAGCTTTTCTTTTCCTGAAGGGCAAGTAAACAAAACCTTATCTTCTGAGAAATGATCAAAACCCCTGTTAGTATTAATTCTTAGACAGAGAAAATTAGCAGGTGAGTGTGCATTCATATATTTTGTTTTGGTTTTTTCATTTTCACTGTGGTTTTAAGAGCACCTAGCAGGCTGATATAGATCAGCTAATTTGGTGTAGTAGTGGGTAGAGTGATGGACTCAGGAGAACAGGGTCCGGATCCCTGTTCAGCCAAGGAAACATATTGGGGGAGTGGAACTGCTAAAACTGCTACTTAAATACCTCACTTACCTTGAATGCTCTAATAGGGTCACTAGAAGTCATTTCCGACTTGAAGCACATCACAAGAACATACTGATAATTCAAGGTTCAATAAAAATGGGAGGAGACGTGGAGGAAGGAGAGAGTTTTTTTGAACCTGAAAATACTTACGAGAGTGATTTGTATGCAACATCACATTGTTGTTTTGAGTTGCTGCATCCAGTCAGAATAGCTATGAAGGCATCGAACCACAGATAAGAGAAGAGTAAGAAGAAAAGGCTTGAGTTGCACCAAAGTCCAGATTTTCAGGTCATAGAATTCATAGAATCACAGAGTTGGAAGAGACTTCAAGGGCCATCCAGTCCAACCCCCTGCCATGCAGGAACCCCCATCACAGTATTTCCAACAGATGGCCATCCAGCCTCTGCTTAAAAACCTCCAAAGAAGGAGACTCCACCACCCTCCTTTGTGGCAGTATATTTCACTGCTGAACAGCTCTGTCATGAAATTCTTCCTAATGTTCAAATTGAATCTCTTTTCCTGCTGTTTGAAACCATTGCCCCGCGTCCTAGTCTCTGAAGCCATGGAAAACAAACCTGTTCCCTCCTCAATATGACATCCTTGCAAATATTTAAACATAGCTATCATATCCCCCCTCAGCCTTCTTTTTGAAAGGCTAAACATTCCCAGTTCCCTAAGCCATTCCTCATAAGACATTTCCTCCAGACCTTCAGCCATTCATCAGCATTCATCACCTCCTATTTTTTCAAGGTTTTAGACCCCAAGAATCACAAGCAACTTATGTGCTCTCAGGCTGTTGCTGAGTAGCCCTTGTGTTATTTTCTAGGTATGAAATACTCAAAAAGTGATTCATCACTCCTTTTGTCTGGTGGCACTTTGGGACTGTGCAGCCTACATGAGTCTCCATGTGTATCAGCCACATATCCACCCAGTGATCAACTTGCATCGTTTCTTGAGTTGGATTTGAATTCCTAGTCACTGGCTTCTCAGTCAGGAGCCCCAACCCACTGAGCTAAACTGGATCTTCTTCTTTCAGATAGCCTGTCATTATAAGGGGAAACATACAAGTGTTCTAAAGTTGTAATTCAGGCAGATTTTTTTGTGATGGATTTGCAAATGAAGCCCGTGTATCCTTTCCAGTGACCAGTCATTAGACAAAGCAATCTGATCTCCAGACAACAGGAAGAGTTCTAATGACAGAAGGCCATTTCACGCTTAGTTGACAAAAAGACCGAGGTGGGATGGCCATCCCAGTGTGGCACCAGCCAGGTATTGCAACAGAACCATCTAGGGCAGTGTTCCCCAACCCCCAGGCCGCGGACCAGTGCCGGTCCGTGGATCAATCGGCACCAGGCCGCCCGAAGAAACCAGGGGAAGCCTCGCTGCTGCGGGGAAAGTGACCCCGCCCCTGCCGGGGGAGGGAGGGAAGGAGGGGGCGGGGCTTCCAAAGCCGGAAAGGGAACCTCTTTGTGCCATTAAGGTTTCCTCGGGGAAGAAGGAATGCCCGGAAGCCGGCCGGGTTTCCGTTTCCGGCCTCAAGCTTCCCCCAAAGGTCCCCCCGAAGGAGGGTCGTGGAGGATCTCCCGTGCGGGTGAGCGCCATTTCCACTGTGTGTGTTTTCTCCCCCTCACACACACACACACCCCGAGCGCGCGTTTGGTTTCTCTGAGGTGTTTTTGTCCCCCCCCCCCATGAAGGCCACCAATTCCCACCCGCCCCCCCACTCTCTGGCCTCATGTCAAGGAAGGGCGAAGGGTCCCAAGACCTCACGGCAGCTCGGTAGCTTTAAAAAAAGGTCAGGCGACAGCGTGGATGGGGAGCTCCCCCCGCCAAGAGCGGCTCCTATCTTCCAAAGTGGTTGCGAATAAACTCTGGAATTGGAATGATCTCCTTGCGTTTATATGCTTCCAAACCTAGCTGTTCGAAAGCATGTGAAATGCAAGTCAGATAAAGAGACGCCCCCGGGGGGAAAATGCGAGGAAGTAAAAACAGTGTTTCCTTGCAGTGATGCCAAGGACTCGCACAACACTGGCTCTTCGGCTTGAGTACGGAGATGAGCACCACCCCCTAGAGTGGGAAACGACTAGCACGCATGTGCGTCAGCGGCTGGGGGGGCATTTTAATTAAATTAAAATTATTAAATCAAAACAAGTGGGCCAGGGAAAAATTATCAAACATTTACCGGTCCGCGGCGATAAAAAGGTTGGGGAGCACTGATCTAGGGTCTATTGCTAATTGCTTCTCTGCATTTTCACTAAGCTCAATTAGATCATTTGTTAGGAAATTGATTAAATAATTATGGGTTTTCACATGTAAATTTAAATACATTTTAGTCAGCTTGTTACCTTTTTAATGTAGTTTTGATACACTTAAATCCTTTGAAGTTCCTACTTAAATCATAGGCCACCTCCGGTAGCTAATCTACTTTCAGGAAGCTTATCCTAGGGAGGTCAGATGCCAAAAGATCAGGAATTGTAGGAACTTAGCATACAGTTGCCCATATATGCTCCAAAGAGCTTTCTGTTTAGTGGGACTGATTTCCAGGTAAGCATGCTTTTACTTGGAGCCTTGACCCATTTTTAAACACTGTGCTGCTCAGATGTTGCTTTGTTGTTTTTTACTACGTGCTGCATATTTGATTCTTGAAAAGCTATGATCACCTGGTTTTATTCTCATATACAAAGCACATGCTTCCTGGGCAGTGTTTGCTTTGGAACCATGACTTACTAGTTTTGCTTTGACGGCTATATTGTGGCTGTATGAATGAAGGCACATGTGAACTTTACCTGTTGGTTTGTGTTTAAGATCATATTTGCGATGTCATAAGCTTCCATTACACAGTCATTGCATCTAGATTTGATACTACAGACAACCACTTCCTGTGGGAGTCCTCTCTATATAAATTCAAGTTATCCTGTGGTCAAAAAATGACATCACTGTATTGATACATTTTATATTCAAATGCAAGTATTGCTTATTGATTTTGTATTTGATATGATTGGTAATATCAGTCTATTTAGAAGAGAGATTTCATATTAAAGAAAAACACAAAAAAGAAGCTATGTGCTCAGTGAGCACAATCTGAAGGCAAGGGTGGGTGATAGCTTTATTAAACTTCCAGAAAAACCACAGACATAAGCTAGCTACTGACCTCTGACAACTCTTTGTCAGGCTAAGCCAGTGGTGGTGAAGCTTTGGCACTCCAGATGTTTTGGACAACAACTCCCAGAATTCCGAGCCTAGATTACCAATGACAAAGGACTGTGGGAGTTGTGGTCCAAAAGATCAGGAGTGCCAATGGTTTGCCGCCACTGGACTAAGCAATACAGAGCTGTAGATAGTGCTGAAAAAAAATTCGTGTTTCCAAAACCATGTCTAGATGGTGTGTGTCAGGTTCTTTTGTTAAAGCTGAGTTTCAAAGTGTGGGCTGGAGACCCGAGTCAGAGCTGCAGGTTTCGGATTCCATCTCTGATGGTTTTTGTTGGTATAACAGCACGGTGAGGGAGGTATCTGGTGGTGGAGTCTGAGGGTCAGAAGTTGGATTCTCCACTGTGCCTCCTAGGAGAAGGGCCAACCTGAGTATCTCTGGGCAAGCTACACAGTTCCAGAGTCCTCCCCGAAGAAGGGCAATGGTAAGCCTCTTTTGAGTATGCTGCATCTAGAAAACCCTGGAGGAGGTTGCTGCAAGTCAGAATTGACTTGCCTCCACATTTTGTTACACAAAGGATGACCAGTCGTTCAGCATGTCCCCACTCCCCTGCAAATTCTGAAAACAAAGTTCTCTTTTGGTTGAGGATAGAGAGGCATGCAGTCCATATCAGAGAAGTTGGGATAGATTAAATTCAGGTTATATTTGTACTCAGGAGGGTCAGAGGGTCAGATCAGATATCACACGGGGGCTTTCTTTCTCTTGCAAGATGTTTGCCTCGGGCACTGGCTGGCCTGTTTTAAAGAAACTCAGCTGGAGAGGAAGGGCAGTTGGTAAAATGTCTGATTATGAACAATTTGGGCAAAAATATCAGCTTGAAGCTTCTGTGTTTTGGTCCAAATCTCCCTTTCTATTTTTAAGTGCTTCCCACATGTTTCATTTCAGGAAAACAATGCTGCTGATTATCTTCAGTTGCTGTTGCAATGACATTTGGGTGTAAACACTCAAAAGCATGTTTTCCTTCAATGTGTCTTTGGCTGCTTAAGATATAGCTCAGCTTTTCCTAAGACAGGGCACTCTGGGTGTATTGAGCGAGAACCACCATCATCCACAGCCAGGGTGGTGATAGCTGGAGATACTGAGACTCATAATTTGGCACATTTAGAGGCTATTGGATGGGGGAAGTCTATATGTAACTCAATTCCTCTCTGGCATATTCAGGATGCATCACTCTTACTGCAGCTGCTGTCATGTGGTGTTTGTGTAATGCCAAAGAGAGAATGAGGTAAACATGTCTGTGACAAGAAGACACTGCCGCTGCCTATGGTAGGGGTGGAGAACCTTTGTCCCTCCAAATGTTTTTGGACTCCAGCTACTATAATTCCAAGCCTATATTGCCAATGGCAAAGGACCGCAGGAGTTGTGGCTGAACACATCTGGAGGGACAAAAGTTCCCCACCCTTGGGTAATTTTGCATGGCCCCAGCATTATCAGTAAAGGAGAAAATACCTGCTGCTGCTTAATGGTTTAGTTCTCTTAGACTGGAATAGCTTAATTATTAAGATTGAACCATTCTTCCCATGCTGAACCTACAAAATAAAAAAAACAGGTGAGGTGACTATCTTTTATGAAACTAATGAGAGGTCTAGGGATATATTAAATTTTCTTATCTTTTCATCAGAGTCCATGGATAGAGACACTATTATTGTTCTTGATAAATAATTGTGAGCATACAGTATACGTCAGGGAAGTGGCGGCTATCTGTATGTTGTTGGACCAAAGCTCCCATCATCCTCAATACAGATTGTGCTGAGTGGAGATAGAAGATGCAGGCCAGCAACATCTGGACAGCTTGTAGTCATTGTTGTCACTGTCACCACCACCACCACCACCACCACCACCACCATCTTAGAACTGCAGACCTGGAAGGGACCCTATGGATAACTGAGCCTAGCTGGTGTAGTAGGGAATCTAACTTGTAACCTCTCGCTCTGCAGACAGACACCTAAACCACTGAGCTTTGCAGTTGTTGGCTTAAACCAGATTGTGGGTTTACAAGTAGTTGACACAGACATTTCACTCATATTTGGGTCACTCCTATGATACATCTGATCTGTCATGCTAAATACCCGTAAAAGCCTCTTGACTTTCCTGTACGTATTGTTCAGTGGCATGGAGGGGACAAGAATTGTTTCAGCCCCAGGATGAGGAAGGCTGCCTAATCTACCAAAAACATATTTCCTAACATTACCTGGAAGATGGTTCTAGCATGTCTTGTATCTATATCTAGTTATATAAGTGGAAGAAATCAGGAAGCACTGGAAATGTGGAGGTGTTGAAGAGGAGGGGCAGTTGGCAGACCTAGAAAGATGGGAGATTGTTTTAAGGGAGATTTTATCTCCTGCATCCCTGTGTATGGGTTTGTTTTTCTTGCACCAGTAGATCAAATTCCAGGCTTCAGCAATGGGAATTTTAACAATAATCATGTGCCATCAAATCAGTTTGGACTTATGGCAATCCTTTTCAGGATTTTCCAGATAGAGGGTAATTAGAAGTGGTTTACCATCCCCTTCTGGAGGCAGCCCAGGACTGTGCAGCTTGCCCAAGGCCACACAGGCTAACTTTTTTTCCTGGAAGGCTCAGCGAGTATTTGTGCTCCAGTCCCAACCTCTGGCCCTGCAACCAGAACCCTAAAACACTGAAGTGTCCAGCCCTTTAGATCAGGCATGTCCAAACTTCGGTCCTTCTGATGTTTTGGACCAGAAGTCCCAGAATTCCAAGCCTGCATTTCCAATGGCAAAGGAACTAGGTCGGGGTGCCCAATCTTTTTGTAAGAAGGGCCCGATTTGGTAGCTGAGAATGTGTCAGGGGCCAGTTGCTCCCCAACCCTGCCACCCCACTGCAAGCCCCACCCACTGACCCATAAGCCCCACCCACTGACCCCTTGCAACCCCACCCGCAGGAAGGAAGGAAGTGAGGGAGGGAGGAAGGTGGAAACCAAGAAAGGAAGGAAGGAAGGTGGGGAACAAGGGAGGGAGGGAGGGAGGTGGGGACCAAAGGAAGCACAGGGAGCCGTGGCCACAGGTCGCCCCTTGGAAGAGGCGATCTGTGCAACCTTGCACCCCCCCAAGCTCCCCAGCGGTCGCGACGGCTCGCCCGCCAGCCCACCCCAAAGCTCCTTGGTGGTGGCAGAGGCCTGCTGGCCTGCCCACCCCCACACATCCCCATCCCCAGACCATCCAGCCGCCCAAGCTTCTCAGTGGTGCCGGTGGTGCGGCCTGACCGATTACTGCCCCCCGCGTGCGCCCAACCTCATAATGTTCCCGGCTGTGCCGGTGGTGGCGGCCCGCTTGTGCACCGCTTTGCGCGCGCGCCCTAGCTTCACAAGGTTCCTGGTGATGCCGGTGGCGGCGGCACACCTGCGCACCACCCCCGCGCGCGTGCCCAGCCCCAGAAGCTTCCCGGCGGAGCTGGTGGTGGTGGCCCGCCCCCTCGCCTGCCCACCCAGCCCCACAAGCTTCTGCTCACCAGCTGGCCAGCCCGCCCAGCCCCTCAAGCTTCCGGTTGTGTCAGTGTTGGTGGAAGATTTTTTTTTTTAAAAAAAACATGGGGCGAAGGAGGGGGAGGGAGGGGCGGGCCAGCCAGCTGCAGGCCACTCAGAATGGCCTGACAGGCCAGATTTGGCCTCTGGGTCGGACTTTGGGCATGCCTGAACTAGGTGATCAAAATCTAAAACATCTTGCACTGCCATCCTATATACACACCCCTTGAAATCAGCCCTGCCAAACTGTACAGGGCTTGTTTCTGGGTAAGTCAATTAATTACAGAACTGCACTATCCATATTTTTATGAATGCACAGATTGTTCCATATAGGGAGAAAAACATGCACTGCATTTACAGAAAGACATGGTTGTTTAAAATGGATCCCCTTATAAAGGGGATAGGATTTGGCTCCATAAGTGTCTTTTAAATTTGCAGACGGGAAAAAGGATTTTAGGTTAGTAACCTGATCTATTCTGAATAGTAGATGAGTCATTCAGAATGATCACGTGTTCGTGTATCTGTTAAAGGTGCTCTACACATAAAGCTTTGTTAAATATTTTTAGAGCATCAAACACATGCCACAGTCACTGTTTAAAAAGGTATACCTTATCTTTTTGATCTATTGGGACCCTAAAGGCAGTTCAGCACCTCGACAGAAGCACACATGATTTGTACTGTTTTTGTTAGAATTGTACAGGTATGGAGAAAAAGAAAAGAAAACAGCATCAACCTCAGTAGAATTATCAAGACCGGATGTGACTTGAAGGCACATAAAAACAGTAGCATATGCTACCTGCGTTATGAATGTAATAATTTATATAGCATAAGCAATAAAATAAGTTCAGGTTAGATATGAAAATAAATGGTACATATATTATAATGCTTTGCACTTCCACAGGAGACAAGAGAGAAGCCCAAGATTCCCTTCGCCCCTGTCGTTTTAAGATATCTGGAAATTTTACATCTTAAGTCTCTCGCATTGTAATACTAGTACAGTAACTGGTGTTCCTGTTACCTACTGTTTGAACTCTTTATTTATGTCACCAAGTCAGATTTACACCAATCTGTTTATATTCTTTGAGAAGGATTCAAGCAACGTGGCTCCAGGAGCCATTATAGGATCATCCATTTTGTGACTTGCCTTCTTCCCTTGGGTTAATGGCGGAGTGGAGCCGGAAAGTATGTTCTTAGTGCCTATAGTATAGGCTCATATTTGTTTACTCATGGGGAATCTGTGCCCCTTTTCTAAGGCAGAGGGTAAGACTTCTGAAAAGGCTCCAGATGTTATCCAACCACCTTGGGGAGGAGTAGACCACGTCAGGGAGTTATCTTAAGCCAGGATGACCCTGTTGTGTGTGTACGTGGCTTACCAAGAGTCACTGAACTTCAGTTGCTGTTGAGCACTTAACCCTCTCAGCAAATCCCAGCTTTTGTGTTTCAGCTAAGCAAATAATTTCTTGCTTCTCATGTCAAACCTTATGTGAAAGGGGAGTCTATTTTAACAACAGTGAAATGGAATGCCTCCTGTGTAGGTAGGATCTCATAGGTTTGCCAAGGAGAAGTTCATTTCAATTCTGTATTCCTTTTTTTTCTTTTCCTCTCCAAACTACTTAAAAACCCTGCAATTGGGGGGGGGGTTACTTATAAAAGATCTGATACAGATCTAGTATGGGCTTCTATGGAATTACAGAAGAAAAAAGGACAGAGGTGCTGCAACTATATCATCTATCCTGAAATTATCATCTGCCTTTTCCCACTTCTCTCTTCAGTCCAACCAACAAATAGCACAAATCCCTACCAAGAAGTCACGGTGTAAAATGGGGAGGGCCATTTGCACATCACCTGAAAGGAGGCTATACGGCACCAAAAAGGAAGTCAACGGGGACACTTGCTTTATATAGAAAGTCACATTTGATAATGCAGAGGTAGAGCTGAAAATTAGAAATGATTTTTAAAACATTTTAAAGAGGTTTACAATAGGAAGAAGACTGTGATTACAGATTTGCATAGCCGCTGATTCTGAAATTCAGATGCTCACTGTGCCCTGGGAACACCCATGCTATTGTCCTATATCTTTAGATCAGACAAGGCCTGGACAGCCCTCCAAGTAGAGAATACATTTTATCCAACTCTAGAGGCGGTGCTCATCTCCGTTTTTAAGCCAAAGAGCCAGTGTTATGCAAGTCCGTGGCCATGTGGCTGGCATGGCCAAATGCATTTCTGTTCATGGAACACTGTTTATCTTCCTGCTTTTTAAGGTAGTACCTGTTTGTCTACTTGTTTTTACATGCTTTCGAACTGCTAGGTTCGCAGGAGCTGGGGTTAACAGCGGGAGCTCACTCCTCTTTGTGGCACCCAGGATTCAAACCTCTGAGCTGCTGACTTTGCAGCTGACAGTTTTAGCACTCTAACCTTCTGAGCCACTACACCCCTTGTATTATTCTGTATACATTTTCTCAAATGGAGGACAGTGCTTCTTCAAAAGACATATGGCCACCCTTATTGCCATTTTTCCTTCCACTGATAGTTGACTCTTTAGCAGTTTTTTAAATAGCCATAATTGAGATCTGGATGCTAATTTTTGGCTGAATATAAAGTTTTACATGTTTTTAATAACTGGAAATGTTTTACTGCTTCCTATGATACTTCAAAGAGTTTCCACAGTGGTGTGTGTGTGCACGCGAGTGCAGCTGTGTGTGCAGGTGTTTGTGCTCACAGCACAGAGTCCACTGATCTTCCTCCAAGGAATGCAGTTGTTTTCAAGTAAATCTAATTATTGAGGACTTAAAGTGCACAGGTGATGCTCCCTTCAGACAGCATGTTCCTTGGCATTTCGATTGGACTTTGGAATGTTGTCATGCAAGTGACACAGGTATGGAGTGTCACACAATGAACAACCTGAGCTGAAGAACATTCTGTCAGTTGCTCCGACATACTGTGCCATTCTAAAACCTTTTATTTACCAAAGGCTTTTATTAATACAACCTTTTGTTTGTAGAATTTCAAAACCTTTTATTTACGGAATGCTTTTTGTCCACTGTGACACTGCACAACCTATGTAGGAAAGTGCTTACGTCACCTCAGCCATCAGGCTGAAAATTGGCAAAAGGCAAACAGCAGCAACCCAAGTGATATTCCAACCTTTTGATATGCAAAATGTTGGAATATCACCGGTGGCCTGCATTGTTAGTCAATCTGTGCAGGACTGCAGATGTTACATAAATTATTCTAGTGTGCTGCATTGGTTAAAGTGTGGGTTCAGAGTTGAACTCTCCAATGATCCAGAAGTTGAGTCAGGGCAACTAGACTTCTTTTCTTGTGAGAGCAAAAGTAAATACTGACAAAGCTACTTGGATGGGTAGTGAAATGTTTTGATCTCATAAGAACAGAAGTCCAGTTGCCATGACTCAACTTCCGGATAACCTCGTCTGGATGACTGAGAATCTTCACAGACAACTCTCCATTGAGTTATGAAACTCACTAGGTGACCTTTGATTGTCATAAGGGGATGAGGGGAGGCCAGCCAGGAATACCACTGAGATCTCACAAAAGGAAAAGTGGTTTAAATGTGTAACAGAGATATAATAAACAGAATGGCTACACACAGAGGCAGCAGCCATGTCTGAGATGGAGCCCATATTTGCATTCTGCCCCAGTAGGTGGAGGTGTTGGGGCCCAATAATTGTGAACGTGGCTCCCCTCCATGCACACATAACATGTGAACTAGAACAAAGGAATTACTGTGTGGCCATTGCCGCTGAAATGTCCTCTCTTGACTTCTCCGGACTCATTAACATGGTCAAGCGATAGGAAGGAAGAATCTTCCATTCTTGCCAATTCCTTTTACATATCTCTTAGATCTGAGAAGGATTCACTGGTAGGATGTCACAAAGGAGAGTACATTGATAGTATACCGGTTTGAGTTTAGTAACCTTTGGATGACTTTTCTACGGTAGGGACTGAGACATCTTCCCGAAACATACAATTATCTTGTGCACAGGGCGGTATTTGAAAAAAAAAACCTGACCATTCTCCCACACAATAGTGAAGTAGGCATTAGCTTGGTAAGGCCAGCCTAAAAAGTCTCAGTGGAACCCAGACAGTTCAAATCAATATATTTGCTTGAATGAAGATTACCTTTGAGGAGACTGCCACAAGAAGGGATGTGTGTGATATTATTAAGTAGGCAAAATGTTGTTGATTAAAGGGATAGAAGTCGTCCTTCAAAACTCACCTGGATGCGCCAGGAATCCCTGTGCCAACATCATCGGGCAGTTTCTGTTCATTTTATACCCTTTTGGCATATTCAAGGGGGATGGGGGTAGGGAAACCCAGTAGAGATGTGGGGATTGGGGAAAGATTTCTTATGGGTGTACACCAGCCAATTTCAGGTGTGTTTTGTGTGTGTGTGTGTGTGTGTGTGTTTACTTAGTTTATTTTACCTTGGATTCATCCAGGGCTAAAAAAAAAATCCCGTTTGCAACTCTGC